>OW152822.1:9715200-11014500 GCA_933534255.1 Iphiclides podalirius | reverse complement strand
CTACTACTAGATGGTATTCATCATTAGATCAAATTTTTCTCGCTATCTTCACTTCAGCTTATGAGAATGTTTAACAGTTTATACTACCATATTGTATTGTTATTAAGAAAAAATGGAATATCATCTGTGCGTATAAGAACATCACTATGCACTGACTGTTAAAAGTCAAAGTCAGTAAAAATTTCTTTATAGAATATAGGCTCAATTTAAGCTCTTATTGAACGTCCAAAAAAGTGCCTCCGATTCACTAAACTAGTTCTGACCATAGAAGAACCGGCAAGAAATTCTGCGGTATTGTTATCTCTTTTTTTTAGAGCTATAATTATACAAACTTATTTAAATATAAAATTAGCAGCAGATATACATTTAATTGGCGTGTGTAATAAGCAAGCAAATGATATAAATAACATATGTCAATTATTAACAGGAAGTACCTACTTTACAGAAATATAACACATAAAGAATTTGATGATCCGTGGCGCAGTTGCTAAAGTATTGGCTTCGGCGTCGGGGGTCGTGGGTTCGATTCCCACACGGGACAACTATTTGTGTGACCCACAGATAGTTGTTTCGCATCTGGGTGTTTGTCCGCGTGAAATTTATCTTTGTAAAACGTCCATACAACACAGGATAATATTATCCTAAAGTAAGGGCAGTGTTTTAACACATTAAATAAAAAAAAATAATAAAAAAAGAATATAACATATGAAAAAATGGAAAAGCCAAATCAATAATCTCAATTTTTTTTTATACAATTATATTTAATAATACGGTAATCGTTGAACGTGCTTAGTACGTTTCCATTAAACGTAATAAATTATATATAGATTTAATTAATCAGTCCATGATTTTGTTTCACTTTTAAACCTAAAATAAACTTTCATAACAATTCTTTAAAAAAATAACAAATAACATTAGTCGTTATGTGAATACAATTAAACTTTGTAGTATAAAGCCAAAGTCTCACAAATCGTTTTTAAAATTCAACGCAATTGTTGAAAATTAAAATTAAAACAATCAAGTCATAAACAAGATGCTGTTAATTGACGTTAAGTATACCTGAAGAACCATTAAAATTAAAAAAAGAACAGGATTTCACAATGGAAATGTCATAAAATGTTATATACACTGATTTAGAAAAGGCATTCGATCGGGTCGATCATTCCATCCTCATTAACAAATTGAAAAGGCGAAACATGTAGATCTATTGCGATGGGTTCAATCATAATTTCAAGTAGATTCTATGCTTTAGTAATTTAAATGTTTCTTTATAATAATTATAACTTCTTTAGCTTCAATACAATTTTATAGCGATATACTAACTGACATTGTGATTATTTCAAAAAAATTACCACTGACCATCACTTAAACCACTGGATTCTTTTTCACCGTCCATTTCTAAATAAGTTATCTTCTTGTTGACGTTTATAAAGTATGAGTAATCAAGCATTTGGCCCGTGCTTCTATAATCATACAATTGCTTAAGAGTCTAATTGTGAATGCATAGACAATTTTAGATGTTGAAAGTATTTGTATTTTTAGCAGAGGCTATTTACCTTTTTCATTACGATATTTAATTTTAACAGTACGTTAATGTTGTGGGCTTGAAATAGCCTCTTAAGAATGTCTTGCCTCAAATATCGCCGTGGTATCGTAATAATCATTGAGTACACAACGACAATGTTCATTGTAATTATGTGTTAAAATAAACTTTACACAAGTAGCGTATGCAAATTGTTACTGTTACTTTAGAAAGTACAAAGCAGCGAAGAAAATAAAACAGCTATTTTAGTAAGCCTTGAGTGGTGAAAAGAGTTGTAGCCTGCACTTGCAACTCGCGAAAAATTTACTTTTTCTTTGTAGCTGACACTGACTGCATTTTAAAAATAAAACTATTCGGCTGGAGAAAATGGAACTCACGGACCACAACAAATGTTTTGTTTATGAATAAACCTAACTAGCGGTGATATTGGTTTGGAGCTTGTTCCTTATAATGCCAGCATTAATGTAAGATACGTACTACTTGTAACCGTATATGACGTGTTTATTTTATTCTGTCTTAAATTGTTTCCTTCAATAGAAATTCATAATGAAAATATAATAATCAAAATGTAAATGAAAATAAAAATCAAGTTAATGGGTAAAATAATAGCGTATTTTTACTTTAGGAGATAGTTCATTCATGCCATCGATTATTTTATTTTAATAGAATCCCGCGGTGGCAAAGTTTCGGACAATTTTTATACAAAAATATAAGTGAATGTGACAGATGGCATAGAATGTATGATACGGAAAGAGAAAGCAGTCTATAGAATTGCAAGTTAATTACATCAATTTTCGTAATTTGAGGGTTTCAATTTCGAATATCATTGATCAGTAAATTCTATAGTAATCTTAAAAGTAACAAAAATTGAAATGATGCAAGTTTTAAATTTGAAATATTAGCGACCCGGCCCGGCTTCGCCCGAAAACTGAAATCACGATTAAATTTTGCTAATCCAAATTAGGTTTGATGGAAATTATTATATTTTTAATACTAAACGGTTAATTTGGAAATGTACTAAACGGTTTCACGTAAAGTTAGATTAGAATCGTAAAACATAAACGTTGCGCACACATTTGCATACACAGAAATTACTACAGTGTGTAGCAAATGGTAAAATAATCAGGGTAGAATATTCATAGTCAGACGACGGCATACGGATCCCAATCCATTCAGCTACGTGCACGAGTCATAAATAGCATTTACCTAGGTTAGTGTAATGGAGTTGCTATGCATGTGCAAAATATTATGTAATAAAAGCAAATCCAATAATATCTTAAATATATTTTTGGCATATATTCAAGTTGGTATTATCAATTTTGACGATTCTAAAAAAACTGACATAATACTTTTTAAGTCGAATTAATATTGAAAATTGTTTGATTTGACGTATTCATAGAATTATACGTCGTAATGAGAATTTGAATAGCGAGAAACAGTACCTACATTTCATTTGATAAATCCCCTTCAAAACAAATGTAGATACTGTACATTTAATTAATAGCAGACTTATTTATACATACAGTTTAGGCATGTGACTCAAAAAGAATACTTTAACTGTAAAAAGCTCTAATATACATTTAAACTACGCAGCAAAAAGAATATTAAAATAATGGTTTCATCTTTATTAAATTCTATGTCGACTTATGACAAAAAAATAATGACGAGGAAAACATAAAATAAAGACAAATTAAAAACATTTGCTCGTCTTATGAGAGGTCTTATATTACAACACGGACAGAACTTTTGGGTATTTTTTATAGGTCTTATCAATTAAAGAGACTTTCAGATTCTCTGATGAGTAAGACGAAGTAAGTAATGATATCCACATTTCAGTAAGATTCTTGTTCGAATATTACAAAAATTGTGATACTTAATACATTTCAAGTAATCTGTGCTTCGTTCATTGTGGGTAAATAAATTGCAAATGTTTTACAGTATATCTTACTTGAATAAAGATTGTCATTCTGTACGAACGTCTCTTTGTCACTGCCAATGTGAACACAACGAGCGTACACGAAGTATCAACAATCAAGGTTACTTAAATTGATAATAAATAAACAATAAACAGCAGTACGAATGAACATTTCCGTAAAATGTTTTATATCCGTCTAGCTTTTCGCCTGCGGCTTCACTCGCGTTGAAGCCCTTAAATAAATATCTTTCTTTAAAACATATATATATATATTTTAAAGGTTTTTCCATTAATGTCCTTTTTCGTCGTAAATCGTTACAAGGGTCAAATTATTATATTCAATTTAAAAAATTCAAGACTTCTGTTAAAAAAATTAAAACACCTTTAAAGAACTATAAACCTAATTTTTAAACGCAAAAACTTAATTGCGATACATGATGCCCTAAAACAATTCAAATGTTTATACCAATTAATTTATGATACACTAAAACGTAAAATTGTCACCATAAAAAACTTACATTGTGAATTA
Source organism: Iphiclides podalirius (assembly GCA_933534255.1). Taxonomy (NCBI): domain Eukaryota; kingdom Metazoa; phylum Arthropoda; class Insecta; order Lepidoptera; family Papilionidae; genus Iphiclides; species Iphiclides podalirius. The sequence continues at coordinate 11,010,513 of OW152822.1, read as the reverse complement.
AATTTTTCTTGTTCAACGTAGCAGTTGGTCTACGTTGAACGTAGACCTTACTCAACTCGGCAATTTGTCACTGTACTGCAGCATTATTGTGTCACCTTGTTCACCAATTTCGCAAAGAACTGGATCGTATTTTTTTCGGTGAAATGAGAAATAATATTAAAATATTCGGAGGAAATATTCTTTGCTGCTTTTTAAATTTTCTAAAAGAAGGTAACAAGCTCATCGGTAGGTGATATACCCACGGTAATGTACGCTATTTCGTTGTTCGCGAATATTTTAGGACACATTCTTCTTACACAACATTCTCTAGTCCCAAACTAAGCAGCGCTTGTACTATTGGTACTAGAAAACTGATAGATATACTTAAACATACTTTTCTTTTTGTAAATAAATACACATTACACATATATAAACACCCAGAAACTAGAAAAACACTATGCTCATCACACAATATTTTTCCAGAATGGGGATCGAAACCACACCCTCTGACGCAGAAGGCAGGTACACTACCGATTACGCCATTCGGGTCGTAATCAATATAAAATGGAAATAAATAGACCGTCTTCAAGTGATTCACAATTTGTACTTTCCGTCACTGTAAATTCCGCAGACCGCGACACGTCTTCCCAGACGAGACGAACCTGAAGTCCCCTTCTAGGGAGCGTGCCTAAGTGATCTAACCTTGGCGGCCTCCCACTCCGATAATAATATTAACAGCGTTCGATGAAGCTTTATTCTACTGGCCTGAAAGCAAAAATCAGTTAAAGTAAAATTAATAGTTTTGTCTCAAAATCTGTTTTAATGAAAAACATCTATACTGAATAAGACTACTTCCACCCAGTGGAGCGCGCACTGCAAATATTCAAAGGCACTGCAGTATCCGGGTTAACGAAGGAGCACATTTGAATCCTGGCAGCGGAACTTTTTTTTTTTTCAATTAAACTTGTATTTCAATTAGCTTCTATTAGACTTGTATAATTTAATGTCACACGAGTTTATTTTTTTTTTTGTGCCATACGTAGATATTTAGTCCTTAATTTTGCTCCATTCATGGAACGATGGATTAAGGAGTGCTCGTAGATTAAAACGCCCATTTCATTATCACTCTAGAACAGATATCGAGAGGATTCAAGCAAACAGAGCGCTCTCGCTGTCACTGCACTGTCCACTTGTCTACACCCATGCAATTGGAGCCGTAGTTACATACGTATTCACGTATACGGTGTCATGTAGGACAATATCGTTGATGCACATTTCGAATTTATTCGAATTTATTTTATTTCAGTCCCGAACGGCGCAAGTAGTAACCCAAGACCAAGTAGGTCACCAAACACCAAGCGCAAATGGCACAGTTATTTAGACTTATTTTAAATATTTAAAACGAAAGTCGTAGCTGTTCGCTGAGATTCGAATTCCTCATCAGTTGCAAGACGACGATGGGGTTTCCTCGTTACATCTGCTATAAAATATTTTATATTTTACACGTATATACATCAAAATCTATATACAAATGTATTTTAATAAAAGCCCTCTAAAAGAACTATTTTACAAAATTCGTAATATTTAATAACTAGTTGACCCGTGCAAAAATTTCGTACAGTACCGTGATCAGTCTGTGACAACTGTAACTTTTCGTAGATATTTATAGAAAATGAATCTAAATTTAATTTGTACTGTCCGCGGCGCAGTGCGAATATACTATTAAAGGCGTCTGAGAGTTATGTCCAAACGCCACTTCGTGGAAAGCGACATGATCCACTTAATAGTCTCAGGAGATGCTTTGAGTGCTACTATTAATTGACGCTGCTCGAATTATTGTTCAAGAACGTTGAGGGCTGAATGAAAATCGATTGATTCGATTCAAATTATAGTCAATAAAATCCGTAAAATACTTTTAACTAGAATGAATTTACTACTGGGGTAAAGATAAGAAATGCTACAACGGATACATCAAAATATATTTATGCAAAAGATTAAAAAAACTCATGCACTACATCCATCATCCATCACTCATTCATTAAACATCTGCAAATTAATTCAATATGTTATTATTTTTTTGTAAATTCATCATTTAACACAACCGTTGCTTTTTATATATGTATTTTTATTTTGGTGTACAATAAAGTATAAATAAATAAATAAATAAATAACCGTTGTAAAAATTACATATAATTTCAAAACTTCTTAAACTATCACAGGCTACAGAGCTTCAAATTATTACTTGTTTTTTTTACTTTTTATACAACCAACAAGCTAATTATAAATACTAAACGCATGACCTAAATTGAATAAATATTAATTTGTTGAAAAAAATAATTAACATCATGACATATAAACTTATTAAAAAATATTGGTGATTTGGTTGTTTATTGAATAAATATTGGTAATTTTACTTGGTGAACTATTCTACATAATATATATCTCATGACATTCTTGTTCTTATTCAAAGTCATTCAAACTAATTCAATGAAATTCTTACTGTGGTAGTGGCACGCAACAGCCTTGGCTGTTGCAAGAATGGGCAGGTTTTTTTTGTGACGTGTAGTTTGCTGTTAGCCCGGCGGCTTTGACAGCTTCGGCGGAAGAGGTCCGCGGGCAGACGACCCACGAACAACGTCGGGAGAACAACGTAGCTGGTGCACGACGACAACAAGAAGACGCCGTCCGCTCCGCTGCACTCCGCAACACCCTGCTAACGAAAGATGGACAATCGACTATCCAAGGGCCCCTCGGATGGAGGTTCGAACCTCGGCGTGGATCGCAATCGAAATGGGCAGGTGTGCAGATAAATCAGCTGAAATCAGAGCACACGTGTGCCGTAATGAATTATCCGAATTTGAATGTTTTTCATCCAATGCTGATGAACGTCAATGAAACCCATTAACTTATACAAAGCAAACCTAACTTGCTTATCCACTATGGAGAAACCGTTAGACGTAAGTAGGGCCGATATGTTTTGGATTTAAAATTTTGGTGCAACTCAGAAATATTTGAGTTCTTTATAAAATATCGACAAATTATTTTGTTTAAAAACGAAATTAATATATACCGAAAGTTTTCATCGATTTAACTCTATAAACAATCGAAACCGTTTTATATCTATTCTTTTATTTAATGTATAACAAAAGCTTATCATACGAAATCAATATTATTATATTACATTATTCAAGACATTATATTTGGCAGCGTTTTTATTTGCAGTTACCTTTACAAGTTTTATCGTAGAACAGTGTAGGAAATAGGAAACGAAATTGTGTCGGTTCCGTTATTCTAATGGTCATCCAAGAAGAAAAGCCTATAATAATAGGAACGCAAAGAATTATAAAAGGAACGCAGAGATATATGTCTGGCAATAAAGAAGTATTCCTTCCTACGGTTCCAATACAAAAGATCACTAAGATATTCGGAAACGGAAGTAGGCAAGTCGTTATACCGTTTTTTCCCCTTTACGTGTAAGACGACAGCGGTTACACTCATCAGAATTTTAGGCTCTAATCAAATAATACGTTTATTATGCAAGATACAATTTCTTGAGAAATATTGGAACTGTTTGATGATTGATCATTTGCTGGTTTTATTACATACAAACAAAGTGCTAAAAAGTTTACTTCTGATTTAGCCACGTGTCGTTATAATTTCAGCAAAATGTAATGTGCCTAACTGTGTAATATTTGTTTCATTCGTACACATATTTTAATTTTAAAAAAATCTGTTATTTTACGAATTTTGAACTGTTTTAAACACAAATATAGAAATTAAAATTAAGAGAGTAAAAACTATTTACTTTATTATTTTATTTACACGCGAATTTATCAGTTAAAACAGTAATTCAATTTCGGAGAAAGTCTTTAAAACTTTAAAGTCAATTGTTAAAGGATCTGAATTGAAATGACATTTAAAACAATTCTTTAAAAAAGATCATATTTTTTAAATAATCAATAGATAATTAAATAGCACAAACATCAAATTTTTATTAATATTGTATTTGGTACATTTGTTATTGGTTGTTATCGTGAAAGTCTTCATTGAAAACTTTCCCAGCAAGAAAAGTTACTGTATTCAACCAACGTAAACGTAATAAACGATAATAAAAATGTCAAAGTCGGGAAACTAAGTCATTCGGTTAGGAAATTTACAAGAAACACGCAGTGGAACTTCTGAAAGTAGTTTTAACTTCACTAACAAAGAAAGTAATTTTCTTACGGCCGCACTCCGAAATGTCAATTAGGCGCCTCCGAATGCGGACGTTTGGTTGAAAGACGGTCAACAGGAAAAATAAAAAAACAAATGATAATAAAATAATCTTTTACGTACTTATTAAATCTAAACGAAATAAAAAGAGGTATCATCACTTGCATTGCATCGTGTTTAGTATTCTGCTGTTGTTAAATGAAGATTCAGAACAACGCTTGTGATGAACCTATTGTTGAGTAGTGATCATACTCATCATTAAAAAATCATTTTGAGTCATCAATATACTCTCTAACCGCAATTATCAAGTGACAATCATTGCGAAGTTTTAAAAACCATAAATGATTCATACTACCAAGACAATTTTTTTTTATACAATAATAAACAATAAGCTAGTTGCTAACCCATTGGCTTCGGCACCAAAGGTCGCAGGTTCGATTTCCACTCGTGATAAATATTTGTATGACGGATATATTATCCCGGATTGTTGGTTATTTCTTCACAAGAAGATTGATTCACATATTATGCTAGTCCCACCTATATGGGATAACACACATTTCTACCGACTTTTGACAACATTGCCACTTGTACTTGTTTACTTCACACATACACTTACATTTCTGTCTTTTTGTTTGTTTCTTGAAATAAATAAATAAAATAATGTTATTAAAAGGAAAATTTATTAACATTGTTTCATAAAGATGTTTGTTATATCTATAATTAGATTTTAGATTAGATGACTCCGTGGCGCAGTCGCCAAGGTATCGGCTTCGGCGTCGGGGGTCGTGAGTTCCTAAATTATATAAATGTTAACTAACCAATAGACAAAATTAGCTGTTTAGTAATTACTTTTCACGACCTTGTTAATTATACACGTTGGAGAGGGGGAACTCTTTGATAAAACTTCGAATTTTGTAGGACATACATTTTTTCGGTTTATTTAGATAATTATCTTGGGAATGAATAAAGAAAAATTCATAATAATTTCTTGTATTTACGCGATTACACATTTTTCTTTATAAATGAAACTAATTTTACGGATTTATCGCGTTTATTTTTAATTTTAATTCCCGACGTTTCGAACCCTTTACAGCGTTCATGGTCACGGGACAGACTTAATCGCGTTTATTTTTAATTTTAGATAAATCCGTAAAATTAGTTTCATTTATAAAGAAAAATTCAGTTAGTAATAAATTTTTGAAATTCATAAAATCAACATATTTCACCTCTGCTAACCATGTTAGCTACCGTATTCAAAATTGTTGTAAGGAAAAAGTTGAGAGTCTCGTCAAAATGAAGCTACACACAAAAATCTGCTTGTCAGTAATAAAAGGTGAAAATGGGCCTGGGATCCCGGACTATAAAACAAATCCAATCAAGCGTGCGCCGATTTAAATATTCACTTGATATAAACGTAAAACATTCTAAAGGTATACTCGAATATTTGAGAACCAAGATGAATGGGCTCCTGTGGAATAAAAATATTTGCACTAACCAACTTTTAACAGAAATCCGAAACTTATTTCCGTAAGTCGGGTGAATAAAGTTACAAAGTCTGATTGTATAACTTGGTAAGCCTGTTAGATTAGAGGTTAGATTTCTTTACATTTAGACTAGGAAATATGAGGTATTATAACCCTAACAAGTAGAAGCGACATTTTAACCTGATAAACATTTAAATATTATTGGATGTTAAATTTCAGCATATGCTGATTCTTGATAAAATCAAACCAAGATGATGAAGCTGAACCAGTTTTGGTGTTTCCCAGGAATGTGTTTTAGACGAATTCTGTTCAACGTATACATAAATGATTTCTGTAATGTGTGTGATGGTAGTAAAATGAAAAACACAGTATTTATCTTTAAAAAACACATGGGAAGGCACTATCAAAACATTTAGAACAGGGACTATAACTATCAGCCAATAAACACAATTTTCTGAAATTAGAAATGAAGCTTTTCAATTAATAACTAAATTTAATTCTAAATACATTTGATCCGACTACATGGCCTCTTAGAAAATAATTCCTAGGCTAACTTTTAAAATACGTTTGTTAAACTTAAACTGTCTTCCAGAAAATAGTAGAACTATAGCAAAATATAATATATAATTACAATTTAATTGCATCCGATATGTTATGGTTATACGCCATTTTGAATAACAATATGATCCAAACAGTTTTCTTTAAGAGCTCACTTAAGCAAATACTTTTTTGCACTTACTGGCTGTTTCGCGACGGTTTTTTTTTTATTTTCTTCCCTGAAGCGGGGATCGTTACAAAAGGCATACTGTTCTTTGCAACTAACACTACAAGTCCCCACCGCTTCCAGCTTGTTTTAAAAGGATATTTTATTTTCTCTTCAGCTTTGAATTTTCCGCTGTAGGTACTTACGTTTCAACACGAAAAATTGTTTACGAGAAGTCGAACATGAAAGTATCACGGATTAAACAATAAAATATTTGATACATAATTTTTTCATCGCAGTATAACAGAACCTTACATTTTTTCGCCACTAAAAGGTAGAGTAATCACCATTTATTAGAGTCGACATCGAATGTGTTATCCAATCATTTTCTGTTATTAAAATTTAGTCGATAAAAATCTATTCAGATTGGTATTTTGTATTTGTGTTATAAATTGATATATACGGATTGCTACCTGAACCTGTGAATACCATAAACACTGACTATCGTTAGAATTGAGTAACGGGAAAGCTTATTAAAAATAAAAGTTAAACAGTTTTGTTTTTTACAGTTTCATAACGAATTTGTGGTTGTGTAGATCTAGTCAGACATTTAAGAAATTATTATTAAGGAATTTATTTTACTTCGTTCTTATATATTACATCCTTTAAAAAGAAATCCTTTTAAAATATTAGCGGCTTCATCGTCTCAGCTCCTAGGCCACAAGCAAAAACTTTAGGTGCCAGCATAAAATCCTTTAAGCTCGTTTAACGACAATTTATCGTTGAAGTTACGTTTACACTATTCATGAACAAAGTTCCTACTCAAGTAAAACTGTGGTAGTCCACGCAGCACTGTTTATGCTGTTGCACTTGCACGAATGGGTAAGGTAACCGAGTAACAGATACCGTAACTGGGACCCATTTAAAATGTTGGCAACGCATCTGCAATCCCTCAAATGGTATCTTCAGTTCGCCTGATGTTTAGTGATAACAGCCGCCCATTGACATTTGCAACACCCGTAGGGTTGCGGATGCGTTGCTACCTCTTAATAAAGTGGGTCCCGGCTACCTCACTCACCAGTCAAAAAGCAGAAGTGTAACACTTCCATTTCCATGCCCATTCCCACAGACCTGCCCATTCGTGCAACAGCGAGGATCGTTGCGTGGCCCTACCGCCTGCTTGCAACTTTTCCTATAAAAAAACAACAGTATTTTGAAATACAGATTTTTGTCCTTACTGATGGAGCAGTTACATCATTTACCATAAATTACTCACATAACAAATGTATTATTCTCGTAAGAATTAACCTCAAAAGAAAGGGTATTTTACTAGCAAAACTTTACGCTTGGTGAAAATTCAGTTTTCACTTCTACTCACAAGGAAACTTGCCCAGCTGCAGTTATTAGTCTTTTATGAGTAACTGCACGGAGCGTAACAACGACGTTATGAACGCGGTTTTTGCAATATCAGTTGCTCGAGTGCGGCTAAAGTTTTTGTTCGTAGACAAATTGATGTTGCACTATTTCATGTCGAACTGTTTTTTCACTTGTTGCAAGTGAGACAAATTTTGTTCCTTATTTTTTTATTACAAGACAAAGGGAAACTGCTCGGGTGGAATTTAATTAGTTTATATTTTAGGACACAAATGTATCCGCGATCTAGTTATTTTACTTGCTAGGTAACTTGTAAAATTTGAATAATGTTTTTTCTACTTAAGGAGTTTGTACAAAAACATGGTATACCAGCAATCGTCTAAATCTTTTTAGTTCTTAAGGTGTAGTTGCTGAGTCCTGGAAGCTGGCTAACATACAACCTTTACTAAAATAAGCAGCTGTGCTGACCCTGAAAACTACATACCTATCAATTACCTCCGTACTCTTTAAGACTAGGTTCGGCGATTCTGCACACTGGGACAGCTTCTATAGCTTTTTAAAGCGTAAGTTCGATCGAGTGTGGAATACTAACAGCTCTACACTCGGTGGAGAGTCGTGCAAAGAAACTTACTGGAGATCCCAGCCTGATTAGAAGCAGTATGTGCAATCTCGAGCACAGGCTAAGTAGCCAGCCTCTCGGTGTTCTAAAGATTGTATTCCAGTGATTGCATGTTTGATGCCCTCCTGCCCATTCCATGATCAGACAACTACACGCTCTATAGGATTGCATCCTTTTGTTGTTGACATTTCACGCCTACGAACGAAGAGTTTCGCCGCATCTTTCATAATGGGCATAGCAAAGGAGAGGAACAGCTTCCCAGCGTCAATTTTCCCGTCCAATTATGATTTTCTTCAAGGAGTTAATTACTATCACATCTTAATCAAAATCAAATTCAAAAATATATTTATTCACATAGACGCTTGCGCGTTCTTATGAAATGTCAAAATTTTACATAAAAATTAATACGTGTGTAAGTTACCACCTTACTTACTTTACTATCACTACTTAGCTTTACTTTCACAGCAAACTGTGGTAGAGCCACGCTGTTGCACGAATGGGCAGACTCGTCCGGGTAGGTACCACGATCTCACAGAAGACCGGCGTCAAGTGGAAGTATAATTACTTTCGCGTTTCGTCTGGTGAGTGAGGTAGCCGGAGCCCAATATTCAAAAGGTTGTCAACGCATCTGCAACCCTCGGGTATAGCTGATGTCCATGGGTGGCGGTATTCACTTAACATCAGGTGAACCGCCTGCTCGTTTGGCAACTTTTCACATAAAAAAATACACACCATCAAGTGAGATACTAGGTAAGCACTACCCGGTTTTTGGATATAGAAAATCCATATATCTTTATTACAAAACTGCATGATACCGCAAGGAGCATTAATACAGAGCAGTCACTTTAAGAACATGAGGACATGAGGACATTAGATAGTTTAATTTTTTTTATTGTGCTAATCTCTGAACTTAAAATTAAACATTTAATTAACATTAACATTTTTATACAATTTTTAAGATCTTCGTCTATCAACAACTTCAAAGTGCTCCCAAAAGTAACCGGTATAAGCGTGACATCGACATTAGATGTCATCTTCGTCTTGTCCATGTGAAGAGTGTTGCGCAGACACTGTACTGGCGCATAGCAGCAAGGCCTTTTATGATCCACAGAATAAAGATAAGAAATTCAATTTAGCTCATTAAACAATAACCCATAAATAATATAAATAATTCTCTTATCGTGTATGAAATGTCTAGAATACGGCTGATACATGACATAATGTATTAAAAAGTTTGTATTATATGAAGACACCTTATATGGCCCCAATGATTGCATTTCAGTTTATAGACAACCGATTGTTGCAAGAGCATACCGTTTCTTACCAAGGTTTTCTCGCTGATCATTGAAATTAAAAAAAAATCCACAATTCATTAGAAAACAGGTTTGGCTAATATCAGCTCGAGATCCCAAAATTAAATCCAGGGCAAAACGCAACTTTTGCACAACCACTGCAAAATTTGCAACTTTTTGCGCAAACATTAATTTAGCCTAACAGACAATTCAGGGTGTCTAACGTCTCAGTCATCGAATCCTTGAGTACTTAAAGTGTCTGCCTGCTCGATTAGTTCAATGGATATATTTGAAAACTCTCTGTATTGTGTAAGAGTGTTCTTGTCACTGGATTGAACATAAAACACCACCTCGAAACACAAGCAAAACAGTTTATACGGGCAAACTCCCGTCGGGAGCAATTTGCATGGGGATGCATGAATAGCACGTAAACGTTGCAAGCATAACAAATTTATGTGTCCTTGTTATTCACAGTAAGGGCATATGGGGCTTAAAGCTTCCAACAATACGTACACCAGATGCCATGACTTCTCCATTTTACCATAAGGATAAATTTCAAAACCTTTCGTTACAGAAATGGATATCCGATTTATACCTTTTTTTTACGTGGGGGATATGATTTACGGGGGGATTGAATGCCTACGCATACCCGCCCTCGCGGGGGCAAGAGTGGGTTATGTCGGGCTCGCACCGACTACGACCACGCCACGAACCTGCCATCGCTGGCAGCCTCAGCAACCCCCTCCCGGGGAGCAACTCCCTCTCCTCCAGGTAAGGCGCGCTGGAACTTACAGTGCGCCTTCCTGCTCGATCCCATTTTCACGGCCAACGAACTCCCCCGAGTTCGCTGATCGGGGCCATGGGAGCCAGGAACGCCAGTGCTAATAAGCAGCAAGCCTCCCAGCCCCCAGAGGCGGACATTGGTCCCGCCGCTCACCACGTTACGGCCGCGGAGGGTAGGTAGAACGGCGCACCGTAATACCGACACTCCTAACCCCCTGCGGACCCCACCACCACTGCACCAGCGGCGCAGCCCCGCCGAGTCGCGGAGGATAGGGACAGTGGCCAAACGCAATACCGGCACTCCTATACCCCCGCGACTCCTCCTCGGTAGCAGAAGACGGGGAGAATGGCTCCTCCTCTACCACCATTAACTTGTCCCCTGCACCCTCCAGCACGCATCCAGAGTGGGCTCAATGAGCCCCATGCTCGGAGCGGCACTCTCGGGCTGGCCTTACACGACACGCCGGCCCAGTGTGAGTTCCTCTTAGCTTCGCCGTGGGTGACCAAGCCACGGCTACTAAGCCCCTCCGCCACGTCAAGGCAGGAACCCAGTCGGAGGGGTGTCCGATTTATACCTACCTCAACATCTTTGTTGTTTTTACGGTAGTGTTTTTACAGTACGAGCTATTTTGGAATTACTACCCTGAAAATATATGTAAAACGCCTAACGCCTTTAAACGTCTTGTACGGGACAAGTACGTAGAGATGGTGTAAATGTTACGGGCGACTTGAGAAGTCCGATCCCAATGAATAATAATGAATAATAACCGTATACATTAGACCGTATCAAGTGGGTAATTTAAATAAAACTGCGTGACTTATCACTTTAACCAGTCACCGGCAATATAATAAAACAGATTAACTGTTGTGTTGCAATATTGGATGTTTTGCTCTCCTTATATACACTTGTTGCGTATTGAAATATGACACTGATTGTTTATAAAATATAAGGCTTTTTACGATACTGATGTGCCTTAGTCACGATAAAAGTATCAGCCTATACATGTCCCACTGCTGGGCAAAGGGCTCCTATTTACAGAAGGTATTAGGGCATAATCCACCACGCGGCCTGTGGATTGGCGTACTTCACATATCTTCGAAATATTTTTTTTGTTATTATTTCGAAAATATACAGGTTTCCTCACGATGTATTCCTTCACCGCTGAGCACGTGATAACTCCGCACTTAAAATTAACAATTTCGTTGGTGCCGGCACCAACGAACTTAGGTTGCTCGAGTATATTAAATTAATGGCGAGCGCCCGGACACTGAGCTATCACGGCTCATAGTAGTCACGATACATCCCTCTTTTTTACAAGTGTGTATTTTCGCGAGACTAACATTTTATTTTAACACAAACATTTTTATGTTTGTGTTAAAATAAAATGTTAGTCTATAGTTTACTAGTAATATAATTTACTTAGTAATATAATTTAGTTAGTAATATAATTTACTTAGGTTGCAGCTAAAAATTCTCACCAAATTCGATATTCGCACTCAGTAATAAGGGTTCGCAAAGTCTTAGTTCAGTTACGATAACAGCGAAACATTTATGCAAATGAATATTTATTTTTTAACCCACGCTATAAAATATTTTGTGTAAGGTTCTAAGTCAATAAAGATAAAAGTTAGGTTATTTACTGAAAACGCATGAGATTCAGACGAGTAGGGGATTCGTTTGATTTCTTTTCTAATTTTATTTCTTATTATTGATATTACATAAATTTGAATCAAATTGTTACTTATATATATAACCCAATAATAAAAAATAATTTTCATCTTTGATATTCAATTTCACCTCTTAATAAATTTTCATTACTCTTCTCTTTTTTATTACCAACAAAAACATACAACGAACGTTCATTCGATGGTCAATTAATGGTTTAAAAAGCAACAAAGGATATAGTATGAATCGTTAATAACTTATTCCCACTTAAGCCACGAGTAGTAACAACGTTAGCGAACAGGTGGAGTTTAACATTTTATTGTGTTATATTTACATGATCTGTATACTCGATTCGTTTATTTACTGTTTTGTTTTAAAAAGGACACTTTGCTTATACAAGATAATATAATACCGTTAAATCATATCTTAATTTATCGCTATTTTACAACTCTCACAAAAATTTTATGACCGCAACACCCTCATATCGAACAAAGGATAATACTTGAGATTAAACGCCTCAATTTTTCTCATAAACTTTATGATCAAATGTATCGTCTTGTCATTAGTCAAACTCGCTGCTTTTGAATATAAAAAAATATTAAACGCTGTACATCAGGTCTCTTAACAATTAAATTAAAAAACATTAAACGAACTCTTGTGAATGGTACATGTATTAAATTCATCGAAGTATTGTTGACGCTCTTTTGTCTTTTTAATAGAAGTTAATAGGACCTGTAAATAGGAATCTATGAACTCTTTATAGATGTTTTTCACGGTTTTATCGGAATCCATTCTTTTTCTGTAAAGTGAAAGATTGAAGTTATCTAAATTCCTAAAACCATAGAAATCATTTGGAGTAAAATCTGATGAGAGCGTTCAGTGACGGAGACGATAACGTAACGAGACTTAACAGGCGGGGGGCGGGCGGTGAGAACCGCCCTGGAACGTTCTGATCTGTAAACGTTGTGTTGTTTTCGCCGTGCTCGTAGGTGAAGAACTACGTAACTACGAGTCATACGTACTAGCACTATATGTGGGTATAGCGTTAACGGGCGGAGGCCCCCGTGGGTTGAGTTCACGTGGATGATGTTCCAATATCCACTTCCAAGACCGGGTTGATGAGGATGTGGCAACGTTTGTAAAGGGTCTTGTTTACCACCTGATAGTTTGGTTTTCAGCATTATCGAAGGACCACGATTGTTTTAAAACGCGGTCCACTTGCAACAGGTGGACTAGATCGGCGTATTACTCACTGTAACTCTAGGATGTTCGCAAGGCTAGCTTTTTTGACGTCATCCCTAGTCGGAGGCGTCCTAGGTGAGTCCGGTTCGATTCTGATCAATATCGGTCATAGGCCATTATTGCTGCGTTTTGTTCTCTAATTAGTCTTCAGATGACTTCCCTCCGAATTTGACCTCGAAACGATGCCAGTCTACCAGGATCTTGGTCTGAAGGACATCACAGGCATTCTGGCCCAGTTAACACAGTCCCGGCTTAATCTGAATCTAAGTAGTAAGCGAAGCGTTTGTTGAAAACGGTAATGTCTAGAATTCTGAGAAAATTGTGTTCCTCTGCTGGGAATTTAGTTGGGGTGCGGTAGGAATGATGTTATAATGGAGTTAAATAAGCTACTATCGTTGGTATTGGGTTGAGTGTAGGGGCCCCATGCTATGTGTATACTATTGAGGTTTCCGGCGACTAACATGGAGGGGCCTAGGCTCGGTAATGACTCTAAATCTTCTAATGACCTAAGAAGGAATTTCTTCAGCGAGAGATAGACAGAAACAATTTATTTATGAAAAAAGGATACCATCAGTTAATGCATTCAACATTTAATTAATAAGAAATAAATAAAAAAAATCTGATACATGTACCTCATTAGGTGACACAGCATCATTACAGTTAAAATTTTATATACACGTAGCCTTTACTCGGAGTCTGTCGGAGAGCGTTATTTTACACGCCGATGCGTCAATTTGTTTGCTCACGAAGTTCGAGCCGGAGTACAGTGCAAGGACCCTTTATAATAAATTGTGCTCCAAAGGGTACCCAGGATAGTCCAGATACGCCGGATCTGAAGGGCGACTTAATATCAGTCTCTAGATGGCGGTGGACTGCATAGAGATTGGAAGGAAAACCTGTATTAACTTTTTTTTAAAGGTGCACATGCAAAGAGAGGCGACCGTTGTACAAACTTACTTCTCTTAAAGGTTCGAGTCTTTAATAAAGTTCGTCTACATTATTTGTGTTTAAGATGTATTTCTTAAAATAGATTTTACTTGGCTGCCTTTACCCAATATTTCAAATGTGCCATAATTCCAGAATAACACTGTTTTCGAACATAAGTGATGTTTTAATAGTATGTAAACACAAGACAAATTGTTCCCGACAACAAACCATGACTTTAGGAAAAAATTATAAACTAATTATCGTTTTTGCCTAACCAAAACATAATGAATATCCATTTATTTCTTTCACTAACATTTAACAAAAGCTTGGAAGAAAACTTAAATTAATAACTCTTGCTGTAAGCGCTGTTGAATACAAAATCATCATTTAAATCGTTCAGTGCAGATTTCTGGCTCATTTAACGCGCTTGAAAAGAGTTCATGCAGGGAATAATAAACAGCTTTATTACAGATACCTTACAGTTTTTCATTTATTATATTATACTAAGTAAAGTAAAGTCATTCGTCTTATTCGTAAATTGACTTTTGCGTCATCAAGTCGTGTGTTTATGAATTACCAATTACAAATATATCTCAATGAATACAATATTTAAGAAAGAAAGGCCGCCACCGTTTTAAATACTAACCATCATTTAAATATTTATAATTATAAAATATATAGGATTTTTATTATCTAGTTATGGAATAAATCTGCTACTAAATCGGATAACTTGAGTTCTCGAAGGTCTAGTCCCTACCGAATACTCAATTAAAGCTCAATAATATCTAAAGTATTTAGAAATAGTAATTATCTAAATTTTTCTACATATCTTTTAACGATCAATGGCCGGCGTAGTAACGTTTTAAATCCCATCAAAATATTTATGGGATAATAATTAAAACACTTGTTATAATTGATTATAACTAATCCTATATTTAATAGCAACATAGATAAGCTTGCAGCCAAAGTCATAAGAAAAATAGAAGCATGCAGTGTAAAGAAAATATTAAGCGCAACAAACATCTTTGTGGTAAACATTTACAGTAATAATACTTGGCAACAAATAGCCTCGAGGAAAGCATCGCTCGCTCCTTATTGTTTATGAAAAATGCAGTGAATTTTCTCTGCAAATGCTGTCTATGGTTTAAACCATGCATTAAACATATATCTCAATTTTTGTTTCCACTATTATTACTATAACTACTACTCGAAATTATAAATGCTATTAAAATTTCAAACTCGTGATATATCGTAAATATCAAACTTGCGTAGGCGAACGTTGTAAATATACGAATCAATATAAGGGAGGCAACATAGATAAATAATTTACCTTCAAATACTTACATATAACAACGTATATGCGTAATTTTATTTATTTATAGTAATAGTCTTTAAAAAGGTATATTATTTTATTCGCATGTTTGGTTACAATCAATTTACAATTAATGACATCTCATGTACCTTTCTCGGTTGAATGCTAAAGATTACAGAGATCATAACTTGTAAAGTTGGGTTAGAATAATAAATGGGGAGAAACGCTTAATGTTTTGAACTAAATTTAATTATTCATTTAACACCGCGTACATAATTAAAACAAAGGGTTTCTTAAATCTTAATCACGTTTTATTGGATAGAACCTAGCGTAGTTAGAAACTATGGTATTCTATTTTGACGTTTGTGAAGGAAACAAGAGCCAAATTTATATCTACATATACATTTTTAAACATTTATACTTGTATTCATTAGTTCGGACAGTTCTTCCATGTAGTTTTAGTGTATTAATGAACTAAGTTGTTACTGGTTAATGAAATAAGTAATATCTCATGAACCAGATGATTATAAAGAGTAAAAACAACCAAAAAGCCAGGTACACACATGCAATTTTATCTCTGATCTACTTTTTTCACTATCATGAGAGTGCCACGTCATATGCAGACTAAACCACGGAGAAGACAATTTTCCATGAGAATACAACGGTATATAACGGAACGCCGTTATATAGAAAATTCGACCAACACATATTGAGCAATTGAAATATCAATTTATGTTGTAAACGATCAATTAAATATCAACGTCATTGTTCATTTACTTAATATAATAACACCACTTGAATTTATATTATAATTCTTAGATCTTATCACAGTAAAGTATAAACTAATTTGTAACTGCTAAGAAAATGTCAATAGCAAGAAGATTGTGAGTTTACCTCGCTAACGAAGACGCAATTTGCATGAAACATTTACCTTAATGTTATCAAAAGTTGCTAGCGTTTTACAGCGAGCGATTACTTAATATACATGATTACACTGTAAAATTAAATTTAAAGTTTTTTTTTATGTATAAAACTGCCAAGCGAGCAGGCGGTTCTCGTGATGTTAAGTGAATACCGCCGCCCATGGACATCTGCTACACCCGAGGGTTCCGGATGCGTTGAACTTTTGAAAATTGGGCTCCGGCCACCTCACTCACCAGACGAAACGCGAAAGTATTATACTTCCACTTTACGCCGGTTTTCTGTGAGGTCGTGGTACTAACCCGGACGAGCCTACCCATTCGTGCAACAGCCGAAGCTGCTGCGTGGCCCTACCACTTATACAAGAGTAATTATTTCTAGTGGCGGATTTGCCCTATCGCCCAATAAGTATAAATTTAAAAGGCATTAAAGAAATTGCAGCTTTTTTATCATCCCAAAAATTTCCAACAGATGATGAGAAGTGAATAACGTTCATGATTAAAATCACCGTCAGAATAACGTTCGTGATTTAAATGCTTGTGTACGCTACGAAATTAATTTACATGGGACAAATATGTGCTCGGCCTCTATCAATTTATCTAAACATCCATTACCCAACGCGGATCCAATCACGGAGTATGTTACTCGATTTATTTACGTCAACCTTGGGTTTTAAAATACACACAACAAAAAAGTCTAAGCAAAACCAACTAATATTTCAACGCGGTGGGTTTCGGTTATCAGACAAAATTAGTAGTATATATAAAAGTAACGATTAATAAATTGAATATATTTCACAGTTTTTTTAATAAAAATTAAAACAAAAATTACAGTATGATGCATTAGACAATAAAAATTACTGGTAATCTAAAATAATAAAGGGAAAAAATCGATAAGGGCTTATCTTTATTTAAAAAAAAGGTTGAATAATATTTTTAATAGAAAGTCTCCTTTTCTGGAACATATCACATGCGTGCCAATGGGATTTAAGTCCGGCGACTGAGCAGATCACGGCAGAACTGAAATAATATAATGTACTAGCTGATCCGGCAAACGTTGTTTTGTGGAATTTCCTAAAATCCGCCGACCTCTTCGCTTCTTCTCTACTTGGCGAAAGGAATATTCCTACCAAAATTCAAGTCTCTACGCCTTATTGTTCCAGTGATATCGTGATGAGTCAATTATCGGTAGAAATCTCTTATATATGTAGATAATAATGCTGAAGGAAATAAAAATAGGCTGAGTAGGCCCGGGCTTAAAGCGGAAATATTCAGTGGGCGCCTCATTAGTAGGATTTTGAGTCGAGCCTCGCCTCTCGCTCCTTCACGTAGGCGATAGTCCGTAAAAATATCATGCATCAAGCGGGCATGGTGAGTAGGTACCATTCGTCGGTTTTAATGCTCATATATCATTTTCTGACTTTCGTTGTTTTTTAATTTAATTTTATTTCACATCGATTAATTTTTGTGCTTGAAAGCGAATAGGGCGGCGGTAATCTTACATACGCCTAGGGCGACCAACGGATCAAATCCGCCACTGTCTGCTGTGAGGCGTGGCCGTTGTTTAGAATAAATCTCAACGATAAAGTTGCACCCTAAGCACGCGCTATATGCAATAAAGCTTTGTATCCACATCGGCGTGTCAATTTGCAGACAATGATTTACAGCACTATATTGCTTTTAGAATTGGTATCGGTCGGTACTTAATAC
Source organism: Iphiclides podalirius (assembly GCA_933534255.1). Taxonomy (NCBI): domain Eukaryota; kingdom Metazoa; phylum Arthropoda; class Insecta; order Lepidoptera; family Papilionidae; genus Iphiclides; species Iphiclides podalirius. The sequence continues at coordinate 10,992,290 of OW152822.1, read as the reverse complement.
GCGCTTACTTGTTCTCGCTGCAGTAGGTAATAATACTACGAAACGTACATCGCCACCTAAAGCATTTTGGAATGAGTTAAATGTTGTTACCATTCCACAGGAATTAGCTAATTTATCGGAAACTGAAAAACGATTTTTGTGCAGAGTATCTAGTACCTGACATTCCTTAAAATAATGACAAGCAACACTATTTTCTTAAACCGTTGTTGAATTTGCAGAACAGTTGCCACTTCAGCCTAATAAGGCTTGATTAACTTTCTAAATATTTCGGATTCTTAAGGCGGACCACTAGGGATTTTGAAAACCCATACACCAAGATAATATTATACAATGCATTAGTTCGAAGTCTTCTTGAGTATGCTTGTGTTATTTGGAGTCCATTTTACAGCGTCCACTCACAGAGAATTAAAATATTCAACGTAAATTCACAAGGCATTTGCCATTAACAACAAAAGGGATCACCCGTCGGGTCGATTATACTGAGCAGCTTCACTTTTTTAACATGTATACTCTTAACAATCGTCGTAAAATGCATGACGTGGTTTTTCTGCACAAACTGTTAAATAACTCAATAAATTGCCCCGACGCTCTTCAAAACATTTCACTAGCTGTACCTCACAAATTTCCACGCAAACCGATTACAAAAATCTTTCATACACCGACCGTAAAAACTAATCTTGGCCTCAATTCACCTTTTGTAAGAATGTGCAAAGAACTTAATACACTTTTTAACCGTGCTGATAATATCGACATTTTTAACGATTCCCCTGATGTTTATAAAAAGAAAGTACTGAAGTCATTTCATTAGTATATATTATAGTATAGTATTCTTTAAAGTTAATTTATTTTTGATTCTTTTTGTTAGTCTATTCTTTGTATTTAATTTTTTATGAATTAGTTTTTTTTGTTTATTAAACTTTGTCACAATATTGTAAATGTTGTACACGCCTGTTATAGGTGTACATATTAGATCTAATGTTTTCTTATTTTTTCCTTTTTTGTAAGTTGTGTAAATATGTATACTATTGGTGTGTCTTAAATAAAAAAAAAATAGTTCATAAGTGATTAAGAATGACACTAATAATGTGCGTTGTATAGTGACGGCTCTCCACATTTTATCAGTTACGAAATAGACAATCAAAATATATTTATTCACATAAAAGCGTTACTTTTCTTATGAAACGTCAAAGATTTACATAAAAAATTAATACGTTCGCAAGTTACCATCGGTTCGGAAAGCAGTTTCTGTTGAGAAGAAACCGGCAAGAAAATCAACAGTTGGTCTTTTTTAAACGATTAGTTTACAATATAATAGGACAGGTATGTCTTATTTTAGCCTGCGTGTCTATCAACAATATTAACCCCACACATTGGCGTCGTCCAGATATTCCGCAATTGTATAATATGCCATAACCATAAGTTCACTTTTAACTGTGCGTTTAAATTGATCAAGTGGCAGACTCAATATCGACTGTGGGCTTTTTTATACATACGCCAGCCACAGCCACACTTTTTTAGACCTTATTAATTAATTTGTCCTTATTTCTAGTATTCAATTTATGTCTGTCACTATTCTTTAGGTAACCATTAAGATTATGTCTAACATACAAAATATTACAATAAATATATTGGGACGCAACAATGAGTATATTAATCTCTTTAAAAAGATCTCTGATGTGTATTCCGGGCTCCAATGTTATAGATTGCTCTTTTTGAAGTCATGAGCAGCTCTTTTTTGAAGGATAGCTCTTTTATATTCACATATAAACGCGTGTTTGTGTCCAACAACCGACGGTCTCCAGACTAAGTTGATCTCAACATACATTCATAACATACTAAACTGTCAATTATTTAGCTTGTATAAACATTTACTATACGTTATTTTATAGAACTAAAGTTTCAGACATTTTTATCGAACAAAATGTGTTCAACGTGATTCGTCAAATCGATGTAACTTTTTTATTTGTGAATTGATTGAAATAAAACAAACACTCTTTATGTAATTTCAAGTGAGCTTACCACAATAAATTAGTGGAAACTGCTAAACCCAAATGGATTAATTCCGTTTAGTTAATAAGCACAACCGCAAAGACAAACAGACAAAAATTCTAACAACCATTTCTTTGTGTTACATTGCGTTGATAAAAAGCCCCGAAAATAATAGTATGATTTTCGCATATATATTTCACGTACAGACAGTGATCATTTTTATTACATAAATAGATGTTAATTTTGTCGATAAAAATACTAAATGCGTTTATTATTTTTGTTCAGAGTACAAAAGTATGCTGGTCTACGTGTACATGCATCCATATCGTTAATTTACCAATATCCGAGCAAACTAGTTTGCACAGGACGGGTGGTTTCTGGCTCAGCCTATCTCTAAGACCATTGTTCAAGAAGGGTATATCTACATGCGCAGAGTGAGAAATTTGTATACTAACTAAATCATTCGTTATAATGACGCCATGAAGAGTCAACATTCATATTTGATATTTATAATACTTTAAACCCAAACAGTCTTGTCACAAAAATATATTTAGTCCAGTTTAAACCAGCTCTCACAAATGTGTAATTGTACTGTACGGTAATAAAGTTAGTACTTAAACAAATATGCTGTGGTTGAGCTCCAAGAGTCAACTCAGGCACCAAGAGACGAGTCCTACTAATAATTTACTATACAAACAAATATTCTTCATATGTTATTTAAAATACAGGATTTAGCGAACTTTGAAACTTACTTTTGATAATTTGCGACAATCGTGGCAATTTTACGAATGCTTTCTTTTATTTAAATGATATTAACTTTTACGTCACTATATTCTCCACATTTAAGATGAAATAAAAATTGACAAAAAGTGTTTCAACGTTGAGAGTATGTATTAGAATCTTTATCCTCCAGGTTACGCGCCCGACGTTCTAGCCACTGAGCATATCTTCACACCGACAAAAATCTCAACTCCACATGTATTTCGTTTTTATTGTTTTTAACTAGAATTCAGAAGATATGCATTTCATTGCAAATTGTTCGTGGCATGATGCCAAACTGTACTGATCATCTTTTCGCCTCCGCATGCATGCGGAGCGTGGAGTCTATGAAACATAATATTAATGTGGTTGTTTCTTTGACATCATTATAATTTTTATATATTATTGTAAAAGTTCGGGTTCAATTGCTACTACAAACTTAAATGAATTATGGATATAAAAGAAATGGCATCCTCGAATGTTATATAGTTTGACTAAAAATTAAAGTAAAGAATAATAAAATTACGGACTTTTAGGATCATGCTCAAAACTTAAATAGGTTATAAAGCCAGTCTTTAAAACCAGCCCGAGCTGAAGAGCAGTCAAGGAGAACGTTCAGTCTTTAAATTGATCAAGCAGTTTTGTCGTTAACTGTACAATGTCGTCACATTAACAGGCATGTCATTAATTATAATTATAGAGGGCATTCCTGAAAGCTGCAAACAATAAAGGAAATTAAAAACTATTTAAAACGTAGCAAATCAATGCCCCGGCTTGAAAATGCCTATAAATCAAAACAAAACACTTACGCCCTCTGGCTGACATTCTGATCATTAAAAAGATTTAACATTTAACTAACGTTCATTTTGGCAACTCAAATAACATTAGAATAGCCATTTGATAGCTGATTAGTTAATTGCTACGATGAACCACTGTTCACCACTGTGCTTACGAGGTTAACGCTCGGTTTCTGAAACACTTTTCAGAAACCGAGCGTTAGCCTCGTAAGCACAGCCAAATGGTATATCACTAATAACCAGTATAAATATTTTACTAAAGTACGTAAAATAAAAATAAACAACTAACATTAAAAACTTTGCGCGTTTCATTATTTAACCGCCTGACCAAATACAATTCGACAGAATAATATGTAGATAAAATAACTATTGGATATACACAAATATTTAAGAACTGTTGGATATACAAAGATGTTGTAGAAGCTGCTGAATTAAATTTCATTAATTTTAAAATCGGTTCAAAGTTTTGATGAAATGAGTATAAATACGGGCTAACCCAAGGCTTGGCTCTAAGTCTAATATACTCAGCTCTGAGAAGCAGATATAACTACTTAGTATAAAACAAAGTCGTCCTGCTGTCTGTCTGTCCCTATGTATTAAGCAGTTTTTTAAAACAGCAGATGTTTAAAACTAAACAACAGCAACGAGTTTTGAGGCGGTTTTTTTTACTAGATAGAGTGATTCAAGTGGAAGGTTTATATGTATAATACATTGCACGCGCTCGAAGCCGGGGCGGTTCGCTAGTTAATAATAAAACAGAAATAACAAATAATAAATAACCCAATAACCAAAAAATTAAATACTCTAGCAATCAGAATCAATCTCAATCTACAATCAGAAGATTGTATTAATTTATCTGTAATATTCGCACGCCCAATATTGAAAAACATAAGAGTATATAAACTTTATTTCATAAGGTCTTGTCTTAATTTCCCCATTGTCATATAAAATTATAAATGCCAATTTAAGTATTGACTTAGTTAATATGTTAACAGAGATTAATCTCGAACGTCTTATATCAAAATTACAAATAAATGCCGAAATACCTATACAATATCAACAACTCTTACAAAATATAGTCGGAAAACTTTTCATTTTAAGAATAATAAAGCTTTCTTGTTCATCTTTAATAGTATTTAAATTTTTTATAAAAATATGTTTATAATTCTTCTAATGTTTAAATCTTAGTGTTCTAATGTTTACAATATGGTTTACATTTTATTTTAAGATAAAAAATGTGAATCTAAACTCTCTTACAGTGTTATGTTTTACCAAAAGATTACGTTATTAAACCCTGATCTTATTGTTCAATCATTGTTAAAAATAAAGAAAAAATAACGTTGAATTTCCAACTTTTCATGAAGTCGAAAAAAAGACTCTTTATGAATCTTATTTTACACTAATTTTCCGTCCTAAACGCTTAGGAAAATTCTAAATGTCAAGTTTTATAAACGAAATATATTATTATGATATTATTATTATTTAAATGAAACTTAGTTACTTCACATAAGAGCATTTTCAATAAAAAAATGTTTGACATGATTAACATATTTACGCGAACATTGTGAAATGAAACTATTCATATATGTAGGTATATGATTAATGGTTACGGGACAGAACGCTAGAAATGGTGCCACACGTCGGGAATTTAAAGGTCTAATTACACCATTAAAGGCCGTAAAATAGTTTCATTTCACAATAACAAACATAAAACAAAGTGATATTAACAAAGTGATATTTTTAAAAATACGCTAATAAAAATAACTTCTCGCAATTTATCACGGTTAACAACAACAATTACAATGTTTTCGAAACTTGAGAGTTCTTAAACATCCATTAAACGCAATGAAATTCGAAAAGATTAGGCTATAGGTTTATTTTTAACTATCGTAAAAATAAAATTACAGTAAAAAATAGCTGGCGAAATTATATTTCGATTATACTTAAAAGAAATAAAAACATCTCAAAGTAGTTAAATAGGAACAATTATTGTCGAGAATGAATTTAAATCAAGTTCTGGTGTTTGCACTATTCAGACTTAAAAAAAAAAAACACAGTTTAAAAAGGCTTATTTTTCAATACATTGTAGGAATTCAAGAAAGTTTTTGTCTTTATTCTTAGTAAGCAAAAATCTAAATCCCTCGAGAAGAGATTTTTCCATATCTTATTCATCGATTTTCGAAATGCAATCAAGATGCAGATATTTTCTAATCCCCAATGGACTAACACGGATGCCGCAAAATCAGACTTGGATACAAATTCCTATTACAATAAATATTGAAACAACTTTCTTATCAATACAAACCGGTAAATTAAAACTTATTCTAAACATATTTCAATTTGAAATCAATGGAAAATTCATTATTCTATGAACGAACGTAGAATACTACATATACATAATATATATAAATGACTTTTCCAGTTGGTTTAGTTACAAAACTTTTGGCATACAACATAAAAATTGATCTCACTCTTCTGTAATATTGGGTCACACATACGTTAGAACGTTGCTATTCAATTTATTACAGCATAGTTTGCTGGTTACGAAGTGAGTAAGACAGTAAAGAGATTGTTCAGTAGTCGAGAAGGCTAAGCCTTCTCCTCGCTCTTAAATCTATTCAGTTCCGCCAACTCGACATCCCCTTCCAAATCCGATTCGTCGCTCCGTCCGTTTGGCACTGTGCCGTCACAATAGGCGGCGCCTGCAGCATAACCTGTATCTCGACTAGGCTCTTGCCCCTTGTCTCTGGCACGCAGAGGTGCGTAAACGCCGCACCGCAGAGCGTCACGGCCGCGAACAGGAAAAACACACCGCTCAGGCCGAGGGAGTCCTTCACCAGTTGGTAACCCCTGGCGACGGTGAACCCAAGCAGCCCGCCGAGCACGTTCAACGAAGTCATAGCCACTGCCTTCACGTTCATTGGGAATATCTCCGCGGTCACCACGCCCGCGACCGAATTGAAACCCAGATTGGAGAATATCGTGGACATAATGATGGAGACGAACGTCACGGCACCGTATGGGCTGAGCACCTCGTGGTCTACGCGGATCACTTCCAGAAGGAGGAAGTAGGTGCCGACGGCGGCGAAGGAAACGCCGGTGCCCAAGAAGGAGTGGATCAAGAGTGGACGACGGCCCACCCTGTCAACCAGCACCGAAGAGAGGAGAGCTGAAATTAGCGGTCGCTTCATATAAAACACTCGCGTTCCGTAACTAAATTATTCGCTGCTTAGACTGTTCGGCCTCTATGTCCCATTGCTGCGACGTATCAGACATATCCATATCCTCTGTACAGATTATTAACGAATAGTGCACCACCAACACTCACCGCTGATGGGCTGACATTACATATCTTCGAAATATTTTTCGGAAATATTCTGTTATTTTCCTTCCGTTCCTCAAGATGATTTCCTTTACTGACTAGCACGTGATGAGTCAGGACTTGAAATTGCAAATAGCAAATTCATTGGTGGTGGGAAGGAGATTTGAACTCAGCCTGCTCTAGTAAATTGACAGCTTATGATAAAGTTTAATGCTAGACTCTATTGGCCGCGTGGTAGGTTCGATTACCACACTTATTTGTGTGACCTACAGATAATTGCATCGCACTCAGCGTTTTTCGATGTGAAATTTGCGTTTTGAATGATATTCTTTAGAGGATAACACCATCGTCACCAAAGAGAACGTAAACAAATTATGTCAATGTTTGTTTGTGATTATAGTTGACTTAATGAAATTTTAAGACGGTTACAAGAAAAAATATTGTAGAGCACTTGCTATAGGCGATAATTACTGAAAACAGGAGATAAAAACTTGAATCACCTTATTTTACTTTCACAGATATTGTCGTTACTGTAACCCAATTTGTTCCAAAAACTAAACTTACCGACAGCAAACATTACAGCACCATAGACAATGGAAATTGTTGCCTCCGCCATCTTGAACCCGCTCTCTTCTACGATCACAATGAGGTACTGCTGAATCGCCATCCCGCCCGTTAGAATCTGCGCCACTTTTAGACCTGAAACAACAGCTAGTACTGAATTAACGTTAAACTTTTTTTCAGTAACTTATTAGTAAAAGTTATTTTTTACGGGTCATGTGTTAAATATCCGTAGCTGAGGTAAAAGTCAAACGATGATTTTTATCTTCTATTCTGTAATAAATCTTTCACAGACGGTTAGTCACGGAACGAATTTTGGTTAACCTTAAACGTAGATAATTATAATAAAAAAATATCCTTATTGTATCTTATTTTTCCTTAAGGTATCATTATAATGTTTTGCGTAGAACTGATCGAAGACTCGTGGTCTTTTAAAAGACATAATTTTTTTTTATTACTCCATAATACGAGAGAATAGAGCCGTAATAGCTCAGTGTCCGGGCGAGCAGCTTTAATTCAATATACTCGAGCAACCTGACTTCGATCCCCGGTACCGGCACCAATGAAAATGTTAATTTTAAGTGCTGACTTATCACGTCCTCAGCGGTGAATGAAAACATCGTGAGGACACCTGCATATTTTCGAAATAATAACAAAAAAAATATATTTCGAAGATATGTGAAGTTCGCCAATCCACGGTGGGGCTGCGTGGTGGACTATGTCCTGATACCCTATGTAAAAGAGGAGGCCTTTGCCCACCAGTGGTATATGTATAGGCTGTTAATTTAATTTTTAAAAATACGGGTTATTCAACTCACCAGTGGCTACAATGACAGCCTTCCGATATTTGAAGTCCAGTGAAGAGTTCCTTATAAGAGCTGGAAGCGCGCATTTCGTTTGCGACACCGTTTCTCATCGTTCCCAATTCGTCTTCTAAAGCCTGCCTTAGTAGAAATAGATTATTGTTAGGGTACTCGGTAGCCAGAGGGTAGCTCCTACTGTTGCACAAATGGGCAGGTTCGTTGGGGGAAGCACCTGGCCTCACATAAGACCGGCATGAAGTGGAAGTATCACGGCATAAGGCATTTTTAACGGTTGGCAAGGCATCTGCGACCCCTAAGGTGTTTTAGGTGTCCATGGGTAGCGGTAATAACTTACTATCAGGTGAACCGCTTGCTCGTTTGGCAACTTATCATATAGAAAAAATCTTTCCTTGACAGTTTTGAAAGTTGGTCGAAAGGCGTATTAATTATTAACTCAAAGAGAAAGTGAAACAAAGTCAAGCAGTGTAAACTTTGCTAAAACGAGAGGGCTATCGTGCCTGTTAAAATGTAAATAAAGTGACGATTAGAATACGTTCAGTGGCGGGTTTGTCCTAAGGCCCGATGTTAACAAGACATAAATGATGGACTCTGAGAAAGGGGCGGCTAGAACTTACTACATGGGCTGGGATCTAGGGCGGCCAAGACTACAAATTCGGCACTGAATACATTTTATTCCAACGTTTCCAATACGTTTTATTGCAACTTAGCTTGTAACAATATAAATTTTCATTGGTGCCGGCACCAATTAAAATGTTAATTGATATTTATCACGTGCTCAGCGGTGAAGGAAAACATTAATAACACACATAAAACCTAAGACGCCAAAAACTACAATCTCATATATATATATATATATATATATACATGTAATCAAAAAAGATTTTCAGTGATAGATGACGTATCTATTGTCATTGTAAATTGTCATTATATCCACAACTAGCAACCCGCCCCGGCTTCGCACGGGTATAATGTATTATACCATCCTCTTGAATCACTCTATCTAGTAAAAAAACCGTATCAAAATCCGGATCCGTTGCGTAGCTTTAAAGATCGTAGCTAAGCAAACATCGTTTTATATGTTTTATATGTATATGTATATATGATCATTGCACCAGTGTGAAGCCGGGTCGTTAGTTTAAAATAAATGTGTACGCTGCATGCGAGTTCTACTCACGTCCGCGTCTATGTTTCTCAACTTGGAGAGTTCCTTCCTGGCGATGTCGATCCGTCCTTCCTTGAGGTGGTAGTAAGGTGATTCCGGTATCCACCAACAGGCGGCGAAGTACACCAGGGGCAGGGTTAGCAGCGAGTAATTGAGGACCTCGTAAGGCAGGAAGGGCCCTACGCACATAACCAGCAGACTGCCGAAGTTGAACATGAACCTTGTAACGGCGGACAACGTTGCACGTAGCTCCTTGTATGATATCTCGACTAAGTACATTGTGATCACCTGAAAATGAAAACGGCATTTTACGTTTACATTTGATTTATTAATGTTCTACCTCGCCTCTCCATTTGTGTGAATCGAATTTTGCCATTGCCAAATGCATACAACCTTTGCGTTGAATTTCAACTAGTATAACTATTATAATTCAACATAACAACGAATATTCAACTATCTCAACTATCCAACTATCCAAACATATTTGTGCCAAAGCACTCGATAAGCTATAATTAACATTTTTAAATTTTATACTATTCAAGTTAAGTTGACAGATTACTATCATAAATAAATGTTTCATATTTTAAAGGCGAAAACAAATTATATATATATATATACAGCGTGTCTTTGCAACCACGACAATAAATGTATAATATATGTGTGTATAAAGGATAACTTTTTAAAATTGTATTAAACTTTTACATTATTTAAACATCAATATTTACCGAGCTATTAAATTTTCCAAAACAAACAATTTTAGAACCCCTTATGTATAAAACTGTAACGTAAATTTCATTTGTAAAGGTCACAAAGCATATGAATGGGTTGAATGAATTTAAAAGAGACAAAACATACTGTTAGAAGGAGAAATTTGTTGCGACGCTGTGGCAACGAATGATAAAGTCTCTGAATGTATGAATCAGTCACTTGTAGTTGTATAGGATGTTACAAATTTTGTTTCTATTTTATTTAATCAGTTTGTTTGAAAAATATTTTTTTAGTTAAAGATTTCTTTAACGTTTAATTTTTTTTTATGATTATTGGCAAGTAGGTTAGACGTGTGTTCATTTATTGACGCGGTTGTAACGACACGCTGTATATTCGCACTTTATCGTAACAGTTAAATTATACATATTATATAAACTAAAACTTACGGTTGACAGCATGCCAGTTCCAAAACCCCACAGGAACTTCGTTATATAAAGCATCCATCCCCTAAACGCCAGTATCACGAACAACTGAAATAATCAGGAAAACTTCATACGGACATCCGTTTTAATAATTTACTTTTATATTGAAGTTGTAGAATTATAATTATCAATGTTATGGTTTGAAATTGACTTGAAATATACTTTTTTAAATTAATGAATAAATACAAATCACCCGACTAGTTGCAGTAATCAAACCAAAGTGGGCTTCGGCTACTTTATTCAAGTGACGAAACATAAAGTACGTAAACTTTGATCCCACTTTCGCCATTGTTCTATAAGACCGTGCTATTACACTGAACGAGACTGTACTTCGAGCAACAACTGATAGAGCTATACATAAGTGTTTCTAACTGCTATATAAAGCCTTTTGAAAATATGTTTACCTGAGAGAAGCAAATAAACTTATTCATAATAAAGCGATCCTCGGTCAAGTATGTAATATAATATGTATTTATGCGGACTAGTGGTCGCCCAGTGGTCGAAATTCGACCATAATTAAATACATAACATGGTAATGTAGATTAAATATATTTTTTATGCGTAATATTAAAAAAATATTAGCATTTTGCACTCCTCTGTATAAACTATAAGTGTGGGAAATTTCATACACCTCCGTCGGCAGAATTTTCGTAAAGAGGGGTACCTACAAAGTTTTTGCTTCACATATTAATATATAGATAGATAACAATAACTATGTTTATCAGTTATCTCGTACCCATAGTACAAGCGTTGCTTAGTTTGGGACTAGAGAACGTATGTAAAAATGTGTCCTAAAAAAAAATATTTTCGTACTTATCAAATAGCGGGCAACCGGTGAATGCAAATGGTAAAGTGTCTTTCGTTGTGGCGTTCTATGGGGAGGCCTATCTTCAACAGTTGGACGTCTTGCTGCTGATTATGATGATTATGATGGTGATATTAAATCGTTTTCTCAAAGAAAAATATTTATAATTATGTTTGCTTTATTATTCTTTGGAGCTAAAACGGCACGGGTCATCACTCTATCTAGTTATCCTTCCGTAGGCCAATACGAGACTACCACTCCAGAAACGAGCTATCCATATAGCTCGCTTTATTATTCTTTGGAGCTAAAAAAAATGTCCTTCAATATGTATACTGAGGTTTGATTTATATTATAACATTTAACTATTGATTTATGTTGTATCATAATTTTTTATTTTTTCTTTATTGGTTCCTTTAATATTATATTATACTTAGAATTTCGGGAAGATGTCTCTTATTTGAGAATTAAATTGAGGATAGGGGAAATACTTATGATGATATGCATGGTGATGATGGGATGATATTTAAAGCACGCATGAAACGATTGAGTATGGTCAACATACCGTTCCAAAGGCGAATGGAGCAGCACTCGATAGCACGACAGCCCTACGCCCGAACTTGTCACTCAAGTCTCGGGTTAGGAGGCTACCGGACGTGAAGCCTATCGGCGTTATAGCTATCATCCAAGACGCAACATCCTACAATATGAAAGTACATTTCTATTCAAATAGATAAGCCAAAACCAAGCCAAGTTCTTAGAAATGCTTTCTACTTATTTAGCTCGTAGGATCTGGCTATGTCACGAGTTATGCGTAAGACGAAGCTATAACAGTCTACCAACATCAACATCAGTCAAAGTAAAGTAAGGCTTTGTATAATACACAGTTTAAGTTTGTTCTTATCTTAGAGACTTTGTGCCCCACACGTATGGCGTACAAAAGGTTTCAAGAACATATTGTTTAGATCGTCATCATTCATAATTTCAGCCTGTTGAGTCCACTTTTAAACATAAGCTCACCACAGCCTCACCCGAGCCACCTTTTTTTGTTCCGTGGGAAAAATCCTTTATAGGGATCCACTGGATCGGGGGAGTGGCACACACTCCCACATCGGCCGGGGACATGGGAACACGTGGATGCAATCTTCCGCGACCCCGGAACCACCCGGAACACCCGAGCCACCTGCATCCATCAACTTCGCGTATACTTGCAAGGGTCATCACTCTATCTAGCGGGGGGTCATCCTTCCGTAGGCCAATACGAGGCTACCACTGGAGAAACGAGCTGTCCATATAGCTCCTTTCTCGAGGCCAGGGATTTGTCAATCCTTTGTTCTACTGTAGATATCTTCATTGCAGAATCTATCAAGCAGAGAAATACCGACCACAGCCCGCTCCATAGCTCGACTTTTAACTTCCTCATACGGCCAGCAGAGAACAATCATATCTCGGTTCAGTAGGTCATCTATGGTAACTGTTTATAATTACTACAAAGACATTAACAAAACCGGATTTGTTGCAGACATGTTACCATTCATTGTGTTAACTCGCACTTTTGCTTCTATAAGGCCCGGTATATTTTTGACCTAATCCGGTGAGTAACGTCTTAGGTGTCCACACTTTCCAAAGTTGGCAAGCAATAAAACATTGGAAGATTACATTATACAGGACAGTGGAATAGAGTTACATAAAGTAACAGATTTGTAGCAACGTAAGTAGTAAGTCAGTTATCATTGAAACCATTTAATGGGAAAAAATTGTATGTAATGTACTTATCGGAATTGACTCCACAAATGTAACGTCAAGAATAAAAGTTGAGGTATAGTTTAACGGAGCTATGAAATACCTACAAAATTACGTTAACATTCAATTAATGACAATACAACGAGAGCCGTGATAGCTCTGTGTGAGAGCCGTGATAGCTCTGTGTCCGGGCGCTCGCCTTTAATTCAATATACTCGAGCAACCTGAGTTCGATCCCCGGTGCCGGCACCAATGAAGTTTTTAACTTTTAGTGCTGACTTATCACGTGCTCCGCGGTGAAGGAAAACATCGTGAGGAAACCTGCATATTTTCGAAATAATAACAAAAAAATATTTCGAAGATATGTGAAGTCCGCCAATCCGCAGTGGGGCCGCGTGGTGGACTGTGCCCTGATACCCTCTATATAGAGGAGGCCTTTGCCCAGCAGTGGGACATGTATAGGCTGTTACTTTTACTTTTTAACTGCCAGCGCGCTTGCATACAGAAAAAGAAAAAGGTTTTCTGAGAAGCGATGTTCAGCACGTTCTTTAGTATCATTTGAAATTTGTTATATCAAACAATATTGTTAACATAATTGTTCTTACGTCTGTCACTCTGATGTCGGTAGCGTTTTTGTGAAAGAGCGGTATCACAATGGTGGGCCATGCTGACGACACTCCCATCGTCAGGGTTGCTAGTGACACTGTCGTCATGAAATAAATTCACAAACAACTTATATAAATGCAATTAATTTCAAACATTTTGTCGAAGAAAGCCTTTCCAGTTAGTTTCAAAAACTGGAAAGGCACAAAGTACAAAATGCTCTGAAAATGTGTATGCGAATCAAATAATCTATGGGCCGTTAGGGAATCGAATTCAAAATGGCGCAATGGCAATTGACAAGACGAACCCTTAAACCGGTTCATCCGTGGCCAATAATCTAGGAACCAGCCGATCTCTTCTTCGGGCCTCGTTATTGAAATGTTTAGGGTCAAAAAATGCACGAAAAATCTTTTAGCATTTCACATACACAATGATCCATATAACAAAATTTGCATGGAATATATAAAAACTGGCGACACGCCCCCGCACACGGGAAATCCTTACTAATATTATAAAGGCGAAAGTTTGTATGTATGGATGGATGTTTGTTACTCTTTCACGCAAATACTACTGAGTGGATTTTAATGAAACTTTACAATAAAAAAGCTTATACATCAGAATAAGACATAGGCTATAACTTATATACATATTTTTATGTATATATGTTTTTCTGTCTGAATGTTACGCCTTCAGCCTATAATAGGCAGACGTAGTCGAAGGCAGCATCTAGTGTATTATACATATAAACCTTCCTCTTGAATCACTCTATCTAGTAAAAAAACCGCATCAAGATCCGTTGCGTAGTTTTAATGATCTAAGCATACATAGGGACAGACAGACAGCGCGGCGCCTTTGTTTTATATTATGTTGTGATAGATATAGTAAATGACTGTAGCACTATCTGTTAGCATAACTATGTTTCGCTGTCACAATTTTACAGATTAAATCTAAACTCACCAGAAAATGTCACTAAGAACTGCACTCTCTTGCCTCGTTCCATTGTCTGAATTGAATTGAAACACTACCTACAAATAAATTAAGAAAAATTATAATAAATGTTTACCAACTAAGTCCACATTAGGTGATGTAACAGGTATATGTCCCACCGCTGAGCCACCTTCTCTATATACAGAGAGTATTAGGGCATAGTCCACCACGGGACACTGCTACGGACTTCGAAAATATTAAATTATTTCGAAAATATGAAGGTTACCAAACGATGGTTTTCCTTCACCGCTAAACACGTAAGTCATTTAAAATTAAAAATTTCATTGGGGTCGGCAATTGGGGGATTTGATCTTAGTTTGCTCGAATATATTATATTGATATTAATGCAAAACAGATGACCGATGCTTTTTGAAATATTAGGTTAGGGAAAAACTCTTTTCGCAAATAGTATGTATCTACTTATAATATAATCTTTTTGGCTATACTAAAGTATCTGGCTGGTTTTGGTATTATTAAAAAATTCAAATTAGGAAAATGTGTGATTTTCATTGGTTTTTCTTACTGTTAGTGTTAAGATGAGTGATTGTAATGAAGAAATTCGATACATTTTAAAATTTTACTACTAGTGAGGTAAAAATGCAACGCAAGCCGCGAAAAAATTTGTGATATTTATGGACCTAGTGCAGTATCTGAGAGAGTAGCACAAATTTGGTTTAAGCCTATTCAATCCGGAAATTTTGATGCACCTCGCTCTGGGTACCCTGTTATGGATCAAATGGATAACATTTTTGAAAAGTGGATCAAGATCGGCATATCAGTAGTTTTCAGTATCAGTATCAGTAGCTGAAGAACTGGGAAATGTCCATAAAACAGTTTTGGCGCATTTGAAAAAAGCTGGGTACACAAAAAAGCTTGATATTAGGGTGCCTCATGAGCTCACTGAAAGAAACCTAATGAACCGTATACTCGGTCTCTTCAGATTCTTTAGGCAGTGTCAGGTTAACATCACCAGAGAACTGCCCCAGAATTTCTATAGCAATGGGATCATGTCCCTACTTGTAGGTAGCTTTCTTCTTGATGGCAGAAAGTTATCGAACAAAATGGCACCTATATACTTTAGTTAAATCTAAAACTTTATTAAAAAATGTTTTGAATTTTCATATCAAATTCAAAACATTTTTAATATTAATTTTCAATCTATTATTTTGGTACGAGAGCTACGTCGGGAAACCAAGAATTTCAGGTAGGACAGTTTTTAGATATGCCATCTCTCTCATTCTCCCGAACGTCGTACGGGCTATCTGGCTGGCGGAAGAGGTTACGTTCATCAGTGCCCATCGTACCCCCTCAAACCCGTGGGTTCTGTCTAGCCCACAGGTTCTGCGTTCGATGAAGCTTTCATAGGAAGGACTGAAAGCGTAACATCAGTTATACAAAAAAAAACAGCAAATAATTTTAAGTTTTTTTTTTTTTAAATGAATGAACATGAATCTATTATTGACAGATATTTTTATTGTAATTTTGAATTAAAGATTTTTTTTTTCAAAATATAAACAAGTATAAATTTGCCAAACAATAATTCACCTTCAGCCAGATCGATAAAAAGTGAAAAGTGATTATGTTGGAAGAGTACAGTGTACAATGCGCATTGATGAACGCAACCTGAGAGAGTTAGCATTTTATCTAAAAACTGGCCTACATGAAATTCTCTCTCCAAAACGTTGCTATCTCTAGACTATTACTTGAAATAGAAATTATTTGGAAGGATAATTCCACAAAGTCCACCAATTTATTACAAATTCGAATGAACGACGCTTTGGGGTTCTATTTCGAGATCTTATATCTCAGGATCTTAGGATATTAGGATTCGGCATCTAATAATATTTCAGAAAACAAAATTTCAGGTTTAAAATATCTCATTTTTTTTACTTCTTTCAGTAGCGCACATCGAGAAGAAGCACTGATCAAGTTTCATTCCAGCCTCGGTATTAAGCTTAGTAGCATTTAGCACCTGTGCCTTGCCATTTTATTTACTGTGCCTTTTTATATACATTAATTTGTTTCATGTATACGCTAACCTTATTCAAAATTCACACAAATAAATAATGACACATCTATAAGCTCAAAACCAAATCACAAACAATAAAAAGCTTTACTAGAACACAGTTTGAGCTTACAACTTTAGGCGTAAAAAGACTGAAGGAACGCAATCTATACACGAATAAATATACTCAACTCCATCTCCTCGCCCGGACTCCTAAAATCGAGCCTGCCCAATACAAATGTTAACTGATTTTATTAACAAATTTACAAAAACTGTTGCTGATGCAGTCCCACGATGGAGCAGTGTTACTATACTAACTCTTCAAAAGCAATACTCCTAAATCAATTTCACTAAATTAAAAAACTTTCTAACTATGAAATGTCACTATTCTGTAATACAATGATCAAAATAATTATGTGATCAAATTAACAATTTCATTAAAATGTTTAATAATCACTTATTAGTAAATTTTTGAAAATACTCGACGATAACATTTTCTAAATGTGATTTATATTTTTTGCTTCATATAATTATGTAGTTGCGTAGTTTTCTTTTTTTTTATATAAATAAAATATAATCCCTAAAAATATTCCCAATAAAATTACCCCTATAAAAAACTTCCAGTGTAATTTTTTCTTCCTTTTACAACAAAAGCTCCAAAAAAAATCAATTTGTAACAAATGTATTCTCAAAAATATCTCGCGTTGTCTTCACATAATGAATACCCTTCTTCATAAGGCAAACAAGCCTACTATTTATGTTTTGTTAATGAACTATTAATTTCATATGAATACATAGTATTACAAACTAAGTATCGCTTATTGTTATCGTTTCGACGAAACCGCCGCACAGCGATACTGGTTTCCTCGAAATAAGCGGAGACACAACATTATCTTATTCCTTACTAGTTTTTCACCCGCGGCTTCGCTCGAGTTGAAGCCCTTAAATAAATATCTTTCAACCCTTTACAACACCTTTTTACAATTAAAAAATAGAAAAATAAAAAATCCTTTATCAGGCTCTAGACTATCTGTGTACCAAATTTCATTTACCTTAATCGGTTCAGTAGTTGTGGAGTGAAAGCGAGACAGACAGACAGAGTTACTTCCGCATTTATAATATTAGTATGGATAGTATGGATTATATTGCGTGTAAGCTATACTTTGCAACACTTACTGTCTTACAATCAGTTCTTTGATAATGCATCGAGATGTTCTACATCGGAATACAATTACAAATTGTTCTAATGACAATTTGATCCAAAAAATATTGTTTTAATCGTAGAAAAATCACAAAAAAACTAGAAAAATCGGTTAATCACTACCAGGGACGAAATTACAACGTGGTTTGTAAACTCGTGTCTGTCTGTCTATCTCGCTTTCACTCCAAAACTACTAAACCGATTTAGGTAAATGAAATTTGAAGAAGAAATTACGGACGAAATTACAATGTGATTTTAATTATGTTATTATCATTCTTAAATTTTAACCAATTAATTTAAATACTAAATTCTCCTAATTAACAAAATATTCAATGATCCTAAGAAACTGAACAACAGTACAAGTGTTTTTGAAAACTGATGTATTTGTGGATAACTTAAATTAAAATGAACTTGTCATTATCAATGAACTAATTGAAAATAAAGTTTACATATACCAAATAATTATCAGAACCACAAAAAAATTTATAACAACATAAAAAAGGCTCCTAACATGACACGCAGTTTAATATATTGATATTGAACTAGGCATGAGATATACCTGCAACATTCTATACCCGGCCTCAAAGGTACGGGTATCGCCGTATACCCGGTGCTAAAACCCAGTATCAAAATACCTATAGGTATTAGTTATGTTCAGGCCTTCTTTTGGAGACGCGGTCGAATCAAATGAATTGAACCTTTGGTTGGAATTGGAACATTCAAATGTTTTTTTAGCAATAATTTTTTTTTTTTTATTGAGATTTAATCAGTCTAAAATAAGCTCCATCTTTACTAACGTAAAGAACCCTATTATCAAAAAAAAGTAATTCAAAATAAATATTATTGTTTACTGTAACCTTATTACGCAATTATTTATTTAACTTATGGTCATAGAAACAAAGAATAAATTTATCTCAAGGAATTATTTAGTATAAAATGCCTAAATCATACGTTTCAATTCGGGCATGATCGGGAAGAGCCGCCGTAAGCGTTCGGGGAACTTCGTACCTATTCGGCCGGCGGGTTGTCGCGAGCATGTATACCGCCACCGTCGGACGAGGCGGCCATAGCCATACCTATCGGGTATGGAACGGACCTCTGCCGTACATACGTCATACCCGGTGTGCGGGCGGATTGTCGCGAGCGTATATACCGCGACCGTCGGACGAGGTGGCCATACCTATCGGGTATGGAACGGGTCTCTGCCGTACATACCCGGTGTGCGTACTGGTATGTTCATACTGGGTATTTATACCTGTGCCAGTATATACGCCTCATCCCTATATTGAACGTCATGTCATTTTTTCCCACATTTAACAGAAGATGCAGTCAAAATCAACAGGATCATCGTACTTTGCTTCCCGCGTGGTTTTATAAAGAAATACATTAAAATACTTTGTTAGGTGTAAGACTAGTAGCTAACATACAGTTTATGTACATTCGCACAATTAGTTTTCCGCAATATTTTATACTACGGGTAATTATGTCGTGACGCGCCTGTATTGAAAACCCAGACCCACCTAATTGGGATTGGGAATTGGCACGTTTCCGTGGCGCTAGATCTACGGCGGCGGCGGTTTAGCGTGGCAAACAAAGAAACGAAGAAAGAGGCAGCAAAAAAATTTGATACGAAGATGATAAAAAAGAAAGCAATCATTAATCATTCATTCACCAAATTTAAAGCTAAAGGTGCGAACATTTGCTGTCCTCTGTTTTCTTATTGCTTTAATTACTTACGCTATCGTTTTTATACTATTCGAAGTAATAGTCTCGGGACTGAAAGCAAAAACATCAGTTAATACAAGATACAAGATACACTATTCGAAATATACGTGTTAATGTGTACTGTCACTCTATTTGGAAATAGGAACACTCGACCGGAGACCGGAGATTTTGTATGCGTTTAACATATATCTTACATAAAATATCATTGGTTTTTTGTAAACAAATACTAAGGATTAAGGTTAGGTTACATTATCAGCTTTCACGCACTCACTCTTATACAAATAAACTTTTGAAAATATTTTACCATTAAGATTAATTTCTCACATTCTTATATTATTAAAAATAATTAATAGGTACATGATTATATTAGATAAATAATTATAACCCTAACAAAATATAAAATCAGATATTATTTAAGCTAAAATAACAGAGTGACCAGCCCTGTAATATAAGTGTACCATAGCAAATTTCGTAAAGCTATACGCAATATGCAAATAGTCAGCTATGCTATATTTTATTATCGTTTGTTTGTTACATTAGCTATTGTCAATATTTGATAAACTTAGGTGTCTAACATAATAAATCACTTAAAATCTGTACAATTTTAATAACTAATGCAAGTAATTGAAATTATTTATAAAATAATTTATAAAAATGCCTTGATAAATGATAACGCACATAATTTTTAAAAATTACTTTTTTTTCGCTTTAATTATTTCTGTAAAAACCATAAACAAGTATTTCTTTTTTGTGTAGTTTGAGTCCTAACCTGTTAACGAAATCATATTGAAGACCCTTTATCAAATTCGACAATGCAATTATAAGATGAAATTATTAAAATTGATTACTTATTAACTATTTTAATTCCTAAGAGCGTTTGAACATTTCAACTTCAAAGACCATTAGCTCTTTTACTTGAATCAAAAATCTGTTTCATAGCTCTACTATACAAAAGCGTTACTTAAAACGTTCGAAAATGTTTAATAACATTAAATTAAATAAGAATTATACTCACAATTTTAGATTGAGAAAATCAAAAATTAAAATCACACAAACAACAATTTAAGATTATTAAAGAATGGTAACTCAGACAAACTAAATTTTTTTACATCGAAACTAGGGATGTCCTTTTTAAGCTAAACAAGCATTTGATTCGATTTTCAAAAGACCGATTCAATGAATCGCAAGAAAATTCAATAATTAAATTTTTACATTTATTATATGTAATATTACATTTATTATGTATAATATTGCATTTATTACAAGAAAAAACGTTTGGGTGATTGTTATTATCACAAAAAGATGTCTACTTATTACATAATGATTTAAATGCATTGAAAAACTGGTGCATTAAAAATAAAATGCGACTTAATACTGACAAATGTTATTTTATAACTTTTACACGCAAATTAAATCCAATTATGTCGTATTACCATATAGAAAATGAGAACTTAAAACAAACAAATTGTGTCAAGGACCTAGGTATAATTATAGACCATAAGTTGACGTTTATACCCCATACCGATAATTTAATGAAAAAAAGTTCAAAGATGCTAGGATTTGTCATCAGAAATGCTAAGCAATTTAGGGATATTAAAACGAAAAAGATTTTATACTATAGTTTGGTTCGTAGTTCATTAGAATATTGTAGTGTAGTGTGGCGCCCACACTTCGCGACCCATAGCCTTCTAATTGAACGTATACAGAAAAGGTTCGTATGGCATCTATGTTACTCTGAGGGTATATCCTACAAAACCATGTCCTACCAAGATCAACTAGCACATTTAAATATGGAATCATTAGCGCATCGTAGAGACATCTTAGATCTTTTGTTAGCATATAAGGTACTTTGTAACCATATTGACTGTCCACAACTCCTTGCTCTTTTTAACTACCGTATACCTCCCAAGTATCCCCGCAAAGCTATCACTCTCTTAGCTCCGCAAATTAAACGCACTATTCTGGGGAAAAGCTCACCAGTGTCTCTCCTATCTAATTTAATTAATGAATGCACTACAACCGTTGATATTCATTTTGACTCTTTAAAAATATTTCGGAGTAAAATAAGTGAATATCTTAGAATAAGAAGCTCTTAAAATTTATTTTAATGCTAAGATTTAAGTAATTTTTATTTGTATAAGTCATTTGTATTCTGTTTGATGTTCTAAGTAACCTAACATTTGTCATTTAAAACAATACCATATACCACATGACTTAAATTTCTTCATAGATTTCTTTTTTGTCTTGCCTTATAAAATTACAGTCTGCTTTTTTTTTTCATCTTAATTTAATTAGTAATAAGTTAGTACTTATGTAACGATATTTTGTTCACACTTTTCGTTTAACTTTTACTTATTTTTTTTGTTTTAATTTTTAAGCATGCTGTGTTTGCCTCTTAATTAGATGTACATTTAGTTGTAACATTAATTCATGTTTCATATAATATTGTTGTTAATGTAACACCTACTGGCAGACCTAATAAAAAATTAAATAAAAATAAAAATAAAATAAATATTCTCAGTCACATTCACCCGTTACTGTTCTCAATAAATAATATATTTATATTTAAAGAATATATTCATATTTTTATTGTTATTAATCATTTGCATGCAATTAAACTTATTCTTAATGACGCCAAGAAAATATAACTTCTCACGCGCATACACGCAGCATTTCTTTTATTATTATTGCTTCGAAAATATACAAGTTTCCTCACGATGTGTTTCTCGAGTATCTAGGTACTTGATATTAAAAAATATATTTTAAGAAGCTCTTAAAATTTATTTTAATGCTAAGATTTAAGTAAATTAATTAAGTAAAAATATATTTAAAAAAAATACAAAAATCGATTAGATCGTATGCCCACGATCTTTGAAAACAACAATCAAGGAATCGGATCGGAGCATCGGCGATCGCTAATCGAATTCGAAACTTCAGCTTGCTATTGCTAATACTATTGAGTTTACTTCACTATAGTGTCGTGTGGCACAAAGTGTAAAGAGAAAAGAAATATAATATTGAATTTGAAAAGAAGGTTATCCCGATGTCTGAACACGTACTGCCGGCCGAAGAGCCTATACGGTTATATTGCGCCGATAATTCAAGACAACCCAACAGGATGGGGCCCGTGCGAAATGCCGGAGCAGTTTAGGGACATGCCCTACCAACCATTTAGTAAAGGCGACCGTCTTGGAAAAATAAGTGATTGGACTGTTGTACAAGATAAAAAGTATCAAAGTAAGTTTCGTTGGCAGAAAATCAATCTTACACGACATAATCATATGATTTGTATTTTAAAGTTTTGAGGTTATAATCGACATCAATCATTCTCTTTTACATTACTTATTCGGTAAAAGACATTAGCAAAACTAAAGGTTTTGTCCGGTTTATTCAGATAAATATGCTTCACAATTTGGACCCGGTTCTTCTTATGCATACTTTCACGATGAGGACGAGAGTACTTTCCATCTGGTGGACACCACCAGGGTTCAGAAACCGCCGTACCAACGCGGTCGTGCTCGAGGACAACGAGGACGTGGTGCAAGAGGCGCTCGAACTCCTGGTGGCATGACAACATTAAGCAAGGTAAAACATTTTACAACTACCTATATATGTCCAATTTTTGATCAAACGCCTCCTCTGTACAGAGGTTATTAAGGCATAATTCAACACGCTACCTCTCAGTGGATTGAGGATTGACAGATGTAACCTATCTTTGAAATATTTAGATTTTTTTGTTATCATTTGTAAAATATTCCAATATCCTCACAATGTATTTCTTAACCTCCAAGCACATTAATAATTTCATTGATGCACCTGGAATTGTACTCGGGTTGCTTGAATTAAAAGAAAGTGCCCAGACACTGAGCTATCACAACTCTTATGTATGCCCATGAAATGAAATAAGGTTGCATTTAATATTACCATCAATAATTGTTTTTTTTTAAAAACATTGCCCTCAATAACATTATCCTGTGTTGTAAGGATGTTTTACAAACATAAATGTATTATGCTAGAAAAATGAATGACAATGAATTATGCTAGAAAATATATTAAAAAAATGTGTCTTTTTCATAAAATTACTTTAAGGAAAAAATACAAATGTATATATTTCTTGCATATCTAATTTAAGTCATAAAACTGTGTTCAATTTGAGGATTTTTAGTAATGACATGTTTTATACTCTAAAGTCTAAATCAACAATCAATAGATAAATGTGGTCAATGACCAAATTTATCTATTTCCAAATCTTTTGACTCTGTCACACTATGAAACTAGTTGTCCTTGTAACTTCAATGTCTTTACATATAGCAACGAGACCGTAAACTAGGCAAGAGATGGGGTCAACGTGGAGCTCCAATGAAGATACGTGATGCATCAGTGACTGTTAGACCCACTTGGGTCACTATTGAAGATATGGATTTCCCTCGACTTGCTAAGCTTTCGTTGCCAGGAATCAAAGAAGGTATGCAAAGTTTTTATTTACTTTAAAAATAGATATATACAGCGTGTCGTTACCACCGCGACAATAAATGAACACACATATAGAAGATAACTTTTTAAAATTGTATTAAACATTTACATTCTTTAAACATCAATATTTACCGAGTTATAAAATTTTCAAAAACAAAGAATTTTAGAACAACCTTACGTATAAAACTGTAACGTAAAGTTCATTTCTAAAGGTCACAAAGCATATGAATGGGTTGAATGAATTTAAAAGGGACAAAACATACTGTGAGAAGGAGAGGCTTGTAATGCGACGCTGTGGCGCGAGTTGTATAGGATGTTACACATTTTGTTTCTTTTTTACTTAATTAGTTTGTTTGAAAAATTTTTTTTTTTAATTATGGATTTTGTTTAACGTTAATATTTTTTTATGATTACTGGCAAGTAGCGTTAGACGTGTGTTCATTTATTGTCGCGATGGTAACGACACACTATAAATGTAGAGTAACTACCTACATATATATTCTATACTAGCTTCCCGCTACTACGTCTGCGTAGAATAGGCTGAAGGCATAACATTCAGACAGAAAGACAGATATACATAAAATATCTATATAAATTATAGCTATTCCCTTTTATAAGCTATATTATGGTATAGTTTCATTAAAATCCATTCAGTAGTATTTGTGTGAAAGAGTAAGAAACATCCATCCATACATACAAACTTTCGCCTTTATAATATTAGTAAAGACATCTATTTTTATTTTATTAACTTCCTTATGTATATGGTCAAAGTAAACTATTTTATGTGTTTTATCGAGTTTAAATTTGATTTCTAAATCCCCAATGTTTCAAACCCTATCCAGCATTCATGGTCACAGGACAGAATGAGTTCTTTCACATCCTAATGTCACAGTTCAACCATGCCACTGTCAATTATTTTTGTACTTATGTTTATTAAAAAGAAGGTATATATATAGTCTAGCTGCATTGCTGCTAGACCTCAATATATCAATAAACAAAGCCCAAGTTGACAATAAACCGCAACCATCTTCTCTATAGAAATTATAATGTTTCCAATATGTCCCTATCATCCCTATAAGTAAGCTTTGCAGCCCAATTTAAATGTAATAAGTAGTAAGTCACAAAGAAATAAGAAAAATTCTAAAACCTGGCAATGTGCTCAATTTTTAGTAAATAGTTCACTTTGAAATGTGTTGATTGATAGTTAATTATTACTGGAATTTAACAGAAAAATAAACTAAATGCTATTTCTTCAATTCTACTTGTTCACTTGCAGACTCAATTTTTATTTGCAATTTGTTACTTAACTGCCTGTTGACAAGTATCCAATAAGATAATAATTATTTAGTTAATATATGTAAAATGGGTGTAGGCTTATTAAAGTGGTATTCTTTACAAAGATAATAAAATATAAAAATGTTTTAATCTCTATAAATTGTAACTACTTTAGAAACCTTCAAATAATAGAAATGTTAAAATAGAACTGTCATTGCTCCATTACCAATTATATCATAGTTAAATCATCCATATCCTATGCCAAAAATACATGTATTAATGAAATAATTAAATTTAAACTGACCTATTTCCAAATAGCTCTGCACATGCATATCCAAAACTTTAGCTAACTCCTTTGGATTGCCTAATTGAAATGTATATATAGTATTTGCAGTGGTTAAATGAGCAATTAATGTCGTATTTACATAGATTTTAATGGTAAAAATGTAGAAATGGCCAGTAGTCTTGCATCAATTATTTTACCAAACTCTTATTCATTTATAGGTGAGGATGTTGTATGCTGTGGTACTTTGGAGTACTATGATAAAGGGTATGATCGTGTTAATGTCAAACATGAAAAGCCTTTACAGCGTATTGATCGTATCTTCCACACGGTAGGTATTAATTTATACTCATGGAATTGTTCATATTTTCTAGCTTACTATGATTTTGTATATTGCAGCTTATTAAATTACTAACTGAATATTTCATAGGTAATAGTTGTTGTGTAAACTAAATGTGTATACAACAACTTTTACCTGTTAAACTACTAACTTAGAAAAATGTATAAAAACTAATTATGACTATAATGAAATATGCCTGTATAAAATAGGTTAAGAAGTAAATCGTCTAAAAAATATCATTTATTTATAGGTAACAACTACTGATGACCCTGTAATCCGTCGTCTCAGTAAGACTATGGGCACTGTCTATGCTACAGATGCTATCTTGGCGACTATTATGTGCTGTACTCGTTCCAATTACTCTTGGGATATTGTCATTGAGAAAATTGGTAAAGTATAATTTTAACTGCATGTTAATACCAATTATTTAAGTTATTAATTACAGTGTTAGGAATGATTTCTCTATGTGTGCCGATACACAAAGAAGTATTAACTTTTCTGTAACTTGTCAAACTTAAAGCTTTTCTACAAGCTCTTTTCCCAATGTAATTTTAATAGTCTATGGACTGAAAGCACAGCCACCAATCATCAAAACCAAAAATTATTTTCATGTCATCTTGTTCCGTCCATCAATGTTATTCCACACAGTTTACACATTAAAACAATTGTTTTCAGGCGATAAGTTGTTCTTGGACAAGCGTGACAACACTGAGTTTGATTTGCTCACTGTCAATGAGACATCTGTTGAGCCTCCAGCAGATGATGGGAACTCCATCAACTCCCCACGTAATCTTGCTCTCGAGGCCACCTTCATTAATCATAACTTCAGCCAGCAAGTGAGTATACTCCATCACTCCCATTGAACTTCGTTTAGTCAAGGCGAGGGTAAAATAGAATCCTTTACCATGACAGTCAGAGTCAAACACTAGCCTATAAGAGAAGAGCTTCATATGTAAATGAACAATCATTTTATTGCATATTAGAGAAAGTTTTAAATTTAACAGTTGTCATAACACAATTTGAAGCCAACTAAACATACAATGTGTCATGTTTACAGGTGCTGAAGTCTGGGCCAAATGAGCCAAAATACAAGTTTCCGGAGGCGAATCCATTTGTCTCTGAGGAAGAAGAGGGCGAAGTAGCTTCCGTAGGTTATCGTTACCGCAAGTGGAACCTTAATAATGGCGTGGTAAGTACAAGTTTTACATAAGTTGCTAGTGGTGTCATATTGTGCCATAATACTACTTGCTTCTTATTTTTATCCAATTGCACTGATTATATGTTTGACCTGTATGTATATCCATCCCTATGCTCCATTGTTACTATTAAATGGCTGAATGAGAGACTAAATGTTTTGATGAAAATGACATATCTGCGCGAGTCTCTATTTTCTCAGATAAAAATAAAATAATCAAAATATCGTACTAGCAAAACAAGGGATTGGGTACTTTAAACGCACGTAAGAAGATATACTTCTTTAGCGTAACAAAAGAAAAATAACTAAAACTTTTATCCCCTGTGCCAGTACTCTTTGTTTGTGAAAAAGACATTAAATTCAATTGATACCGGTTATAACTTGGAATTATATGTACCTAAATGTTAAAAAGTTGTTATTAGTTGCCATGGTAATACCGTAAAGTCCTCATATCATTTTGGGGGTCGGTGTGCAAATGCTACGAAGTTTCAAACGCAAAACACTCACAAGGTCTATTATTGTGAAGTTGTAGATTAGTTGTAGATAAGTTGTAGATAGGAGCCGTGATAGCTCAGTGTCCGGGCGCTCGCCTTTAATTCAATATACTCGTTGCTCGAGTATATTGAATTAAAGGCCTGAGTTCAATCCCCGGTGCCGGCACCAATGAAGTTTTTAACTTTAAGTGCTGTCTTATCACGTGCTTCGCGGTGAAGGAAAACATCTTGAGGAAACCTGCATATTTTCGAAATAATAACAAAAAAAATATTTCGAAGATATGTGAAGTCCGCCAATCCGCAGTGGGGCCGCGTGGTGGACTATGCCCTGATACCCTCTATATAGAGGAGGCCTTTGCCCAGCAGTGGGACATGTAGAGGCTGTCACTTTACTTTACTTTTGTAGATTGCATAATGTTGAAGCTATGTTATTAATGAACAATCTCGCACAAGCGCAAGACTTGCAAATACCAAACAAATGCTGAATATCGCCTGATATTTTTTTTACATTATAAATGTAAAAGAAAAAATCCAAACGAACCGAAAGAAGTATAACTTCAAAAACAATGGATGAAATAAAGCAATCATTTGTGAATGCTTCTACTAGTTATGAAAGAAAAATTTGCCACTTGCACGAAATGTAGTTTTACATATAAAAATTATTTTTCTGCTAATTTTTAGTAAGTACAAGAGCCGATCTCCATAGAGAATATGGCGACCACTGATTTGAATTATTCCTTCTCAGGTGCTGATAGCCCGTTGCGAGCACGACGCGGTAATGCAGGGCCCTCAGAACGAGACCCAGTTCCTGTCCATCAAGGCGCTGAACGAGTGGGACTCGAAGGTGGCCAACGGGGTGGAGTGGCGTCAGAAGCTGGACACGCAGCGGGGCGCCGTGTTGGCCAACGAACTGAGGAACAACTCGTGCAAGCTCGCCAAGTGGACCGTTCAAGTACGATTTTCATATTTCTTTCATATCTGCCGGAGGGCCGCAGCGGTAGATGCAGGCCCAAGCTCAGGTGATTGGATTCGTCGAACAGGACATATAGATTTTGGGGATTATAGGCTGGAGAAACAAAGCCATGAACAGATCGGACTGGAGAGATTTGTTTGACCTCAGATCAGATGGTGATTCATATCTACACTAGTAAAAGTGATATATGATTTGCCCAGCTGTGGGACATGTATAGGCTGTTACTAGTAAAAGTAAAGTCAAGTATCAGCCTATACGAGTCCCACTGCTGGGCAAAGGCCTCCTTCTGTACAAAGGGTATCAGGGCATAGTCCACCACGCGGCCCCACTGAGGCTTGCCGGACTTCACATATCTTCGAAATATTTTTTTTAATTTTTATTTCGAAAATATGCACGTTTCCTCATGATGTTTTCCTTCACCGCTCACACCGAGCACGTGATAACTCGGCAGTTAAAATTAACAATTTCATTGGTGCCGGCACCGCGGATCGAATTCAGGTTGCTCGAGTATATTAAATGAAAGGCGAGCGCCCGAACACAGAGCTATCACGACTCTACAGTAGTACAAGATTAAAAATTTTTCAATCAATATTATACAATACATAAAGGCCGATCGTTACAATTACTTAGTAATTGACATTCGCCCATTTGTTATCAACAAGAAATTATTTACCACTCTACAGATATATAAATAAATATAGATGTAAGTAAATATTTTCTTGACATACTTTTACACAACATTATCTAGTCCTAAACTAAGCAAAGCTTTCACTATGTAACCGACGAACATAATTTTCTTAGATATGTAAACAGCAGACATCAGTTAAACACTATGTTTATCACACATGTTTCCAGTAATAGGCACACCCTATAGCGAACTGCGAACCCTATGGTTTTTTATTATTATTTAGCAAACATCGTGAGGATCTCTTCTAAAAGAAATATTTCGAAGATAAGTGGGGTGAGTGAATCCGCAGCCTGGTCGACTATGCCCTGATGCCCTCTGTACAGAGGTCTTTGCACAGCAGCGGGAAATAAAGGCTACAGCAGTTGGGAATAAATGATACTTTACTGTACACTGTTTTGGTGATGACTCGGATTACTAAACTATTGGCTTCGGCGTGAGTTCGATTTCCACACGGGACAAGCGTTTGTGTGACCCACATATAATTGTTGCGGATCCGGATGATTGTTTCCCAAAGATGGTTGACGTATAGCAGGCGGCCGGTCGTAAGAAACATAGCCAAAACCGTTTTCAAGATGATTCATTAATTTATTTACTAGAGACCCCTATTATACATATAAACCATCCTCCTGAATCACTCTATCTAATAAAAAACCGCATAAAGATCCGTTGCGTAGTTTTAAAGATCTAAGCGTACATATGGACAGACAGACAGCGGGACGACTTTGTTTTACGCTAGGTTGTGATTTTTAAACTTTATGCACAAAACACAGTACATAGGCGTACTTAATGCTTACAGCATTTTCTACCAGTCAACCATGATTCATATTTCGTGCAGACCCCAACTAGTCGGGACGAGTGCAGGAGGACGATGATGACTTAACCGTACACTGTGTCCCCCAGGGCGATGAATCCAGGAGGACGATGATGACTTTACCGTACACTGTGTCCCCCGGGGCGATAAATCCAGGAGGATGGTGATGGCTTTACCGTACACTGTGTCCCCCAGGGCGATAAATCCAGGAGGATGGTGATGACTTTACTGTAATGTACACTGTGTCCCCCAGGCCCTGTTGGCCGGCTCCGACCAGATCAAGTTCGGCTACGTGTCGCGCGCTCAAGTGCGGGACAACTCGCGCCACGTGATACTCGGCACGCAGCAGTTCAAGCCGCACGAGTTCGCCGCCCAGATCAACCTGTCCATGGACAACGCCTGGGGCATCCTGCGCTGCATCATCGACATATGCATGAAGCAGAAGGACGGTGAGATAGTCCAAGATGGTACAACAGCTCGACGAATGTGGGGATGTCGAAAAATCGATACATCGATATTTTCAGCCGATATAATTTGATCCGATATATCGATACATAATACAAAACTATTTTTATTAACGAAAAAAAAACACTGACTAAATATCTCTCTCTGTGTTCATTTTATAATTTATTTTCACTGACATAAGCTATTTCTATTTTTTATTTTTTCAGGCAAATACCTCATCATGAAGGACCCCAACAAGCCCCTTATCCGCCTCTACGACATTCCGGACAACACATTTGAGTCGGACGCGTCGGAGGAAAGCGGCGACGAGCCAGCAGACACCCCCTTCGCACCTTTATACTCTTACGGGAACTCGAAGAGGATTTAGAACAATCCATATCGTATCTTCAGTGCAACTCGCATTTAGTATTCCCTTACCGTTGTCGTTTTGTACGAAGTAACAATCATAACAATATGTATCGTATATTTTTATTCAGGAAAATAAAGTTTCTTTTCGGTCACAGTTTGCGTTTTATTACTTTATACACTGTGTATCATATAAATTACTATGTTTATATAAATTATTATTTCAGTAGTGATGTAAATATAGGTTTCGTGGAATATAAACGATAATTATGATAACATTGTTCCCGTTTCAAATATCACAGCTTCATATACGAACACTTATCGATCGATCTCAATAAGTATGCGTTACATCAACATTTCGGCTCTGAGTTACTGAACAATAATTTATCTATGAACAGTATTTATCCTTTATCAACTGCGCGTTTCGTCTTTCACGTCTCCAACGTACCTGTTTAACATTTCCATTTCTATATGTCTCTCCTGCATTATGTCCTGTATTTCCTCAAGCGTTTTCCCCTTCGTCTCTGGTACGAACATGTAGATGAAGACGACGCCCAGGTACGCTACGGACGCGAACGCCCAAAACACCGTGTAGTGGCCGAACAGGTCTTTGATCCCTTGGTAGGATTTCGTTACCGCGAAGTTCAAAACGCACGCCAGCATCGTGGCGGAGCTGGACGCCACCGTCTTCACGTTTATCGGGAACAGTTCCGCTTGCATTATGTAAGGGATGTTGCCGATGCCGAACGCGTAGAGTATGTTGAATGCTAGCACGCCGATAAGGGGGACGGAGGAGAGCGCGGCTAACGTACCAGCGTCCACCCTAGCAGTGTCCTGTAAGTAAAAGTACAGCCCTACGACGCTCAACGAAACCGCAACGCCTAGACACGACACGATCATTAGGATTCTCCTGCCGAAGTAATCGGCCAGAAACGTTGCGCCCACGCCTGAAACGAGAAGAAAATACAGTCAATTTAAATATATTAATTAGCGATTTTTGAAAATTGAGATAACTGACAGAGGACCAGCGTAAAACGGAAATATTATATTTTCGCAGTTATCTGCGAGGTAGTCGAGGCCAACTTTTTTAAATGTTGTCAATACTTTTGCAAGCCCTCAGATGTTCATGTCCAATGTGGGCGGTATTCAATTGACATTTCACCAGACAATTCACCTAAAAAAATCTCGTTTTGCTTTGAACACTCACCGGCTCCCATCTGAACGAATCCGTACACAATACTTGCGTAAGGCCCCGACACTGAACTGCTCTGTCGGAAGATTATTTCTAAATACGACTGAATCGCCAAACTGCCCGTCATGTACTGCAACACCTTGAGACCTGGAAAGAATTTCACGTTAAAACGCGAAATGTCGACGATATAAACGATGTTGCCAGTGTGTAATCATGTTCACAACTGTGGATGAAGGGTTGCGATACATTTGTCGCGCTTTATTATTATCCTCGAGTTATAGGTAACGCATGTGCAGTCTCGCGAATTATTATAGTTACTAGTTACACCTCCCGGTAGACATCTTGAGCAAAAAGATGCATTGAGATGGGTGGAAAGAGCAAGAGATGGGTGGAATGGCGCATTTCAACATTGGTGTAACCAAAATTGCATTGGCCTACGCGGTAAATATTTCCGCCTCCATTTCCCCTAAAGACTTAAATCAGTCTTAAGTCAGCCTGCCTACACCGTGTTGTGAGACCTAGACAAGAAGAGATATGGACAGAGGAGTGAATAAGAAGACAACTCCTTCTTCCTTTTATCACTAAGGGTATAATTGATAAAATATGTACCTACTAAGCTTCTCGTTGCAACTTGTTGTTTTGGCATTGTAATACCAAGAACTTTTCTTGGAATATGATTGTGTATATGAATTAGTAACATATTAAAATTGTCATACATAAACCTCTATTGAAAATGTTTAAAGTTGAATAGTATGAAAGTACTGTAATAACCTTAATCATTCACTAAACAGAAGAAGTCTTGTACAAAGAAAATAAATTCATAAAAGACATCATAAGGTTTTTTAAATTCATCAAATACACTTTCCTTTGTCCCGACTGTACATTGATCGGGTACTATTTGAACGATCTCTAGTCGCAAAGATAAGACAGCAATCGTATGATCAAATTATCTTTTATCACCAAGTATTACGTCTGTGTCAATTCCCTCATATCTCTAATCAACACTATCGTTTTTTATGTACAGTCTAATTTGCCCACAATTAAGACCGTTAGAACTAAGATGTTAACTATAAAACATAAGATCTACTATAAATGATGATAATTTTATCCATTTTTTTAGGTACGCCATTTGTGTCAACATTGAATTATTTAAATGGTCACGAACATTGATTGTAATTAGGCGATATATAGGATTTAATTAATATATTTTACGGATTGTATCGTGCTATATTTTGATTTGAAATACCCGAGAGTTCAAGGTTACGGGACAGTCTGTCGCCAAACTGAGCGGTAAAGTGTTTGAAATAACGCGATAAAATCTGTGAAGTGTGAATTTCTTACCATAAGTGGGTATAATTTAATTCTTAGTTATATATCAAATTCTCTATAAATCACTAAAATATGAATCATTTTAAGATGACTCCTAAATAATGGACATGTCTCCATCCATTACAAGTTATTGTTTTTTACTATTACATAATCAAATACCTATTATTATATACACAGTTCTTCTATACTTGTCCTTGAAAAAGAGTTCCTTCATCGTTGACTTGTTCTCCATACTCTCTCTAACATGGGCGCGGATTATCCTCAACTCCTCTTCTGCAGTCTAAAATAACGATAATACATTGCTTGAGCGAATCCAATATTTTTTTTTACATTTAGTATTGCCAGGCGTTACCTTCCCATCTTTGCATCCTTTAATGACCATGTATTCCTTCTTAGCGGCCGCGAATCTGTCATTTTTCAAATGATAGTACGGCGATTCGGGTATCCATAGGCAAACCAGCAGATATAATACAGGTATTGTTGTTAAAATAGAATTAACAACATTATAGGACACGAACGGCCCTATGCCGTACATGGCAAGAGCTCCGAGGTTTATCATCACCTGGACTAACATGCCTAGGGCACCTCGAATTTCCTTGTCAGCAATTTCTGTTAGGTAAATCATCGTCACCTGAAACCAAAATTTAGTTTCAGTCGCTAAGGAAAACAAATCTAAAACAAATCAAAAGCAAATCCTATTTCATAATGAAATAGAAGCCAAAATAATTCTTTCATATTTTTTTTATTTCTGCATAATATCAGCACTATTAATGTATTTTGATGTTATTGACAAATTCACCTGAAGTTATTAACTAGACATTGCCTCGTGAAAAATACCAGTACTTAATTAGATAAGGTGGACTTCCGTAGCTAAATACAAAAACATTTTTGTAGATGCTGCAGTCAACTTCGTCAATAAGTAAGCGACATCGAATTGAATAACTTTCTCAATATAAAAATACTACTCACCACTGCGGTAATCCCGTTCGATATTCCCATCAACACCCTCGCGACATACATTATCTCAGCAATTTTCGTGAATAAGATCATCGTCTACAATTGGACAAATAAAATATATTGATTTCTGGAATATATTGATTTACACGAATATTATTCATGGTTAAATGAAACTATTTTACCGATCTTCTCGGTTTTTATTCAGACTCGAAGTACGATCTAAAGTACTAAAGTACGATCAAGAGACTTAGCAACCTACACAGGTGTTATGTCCCTTGATAGTAATTTTTATCGTTGAAATATGCCTCAGCGATAAAAATTCCTACAGAATGTCAAATGTGATTGTGAACATTTTACCCACGCTCTACACTGAGCTAGTTGCTCAATTTGGTAATTAGGTACAATTAATATGAATCCAACCACCTGTATTCCTGGATTCCAAAAACCTGTACCGATTTTGTTCACACTTACATTGAGGGCCTTTGTACCAATCTTTTCTTATAATTACATTTCTTTTTGTATACACTGACTAAATAAAATAATTTAAAAAATTATTCATTTTACGTACGAAAAAATTTACCTACGAAAATGAATATTACATATACATTTTAAGGCAGATGTCAAATAATAAAAATACAGTACTCTGCGATATTACACGTCGACCTTTAAAAAAATACGTTAGCGTTATACGTTATAAACTAAGTTATATGTTTATACGTTATAAAAGACGCGTAATCTCTGTCATACACTTTTCTCACATCTTTTTTTTTGTGACTAAGTGGCAAACAAGCTGGCAGTTTACCTGATGTTAAGTGATAACCGCCGCCCTTGGACATTTGCAAACACCCGTATGGTTGCAAAAGCTTTGCCACCTTTAAATATTGTAGGCTCCGGCCACCTCACTCACCACGAAACGATGAAACGCGAAAGTATTGTACTTCCACTTTACGCCGGTCTTCTGTGAGGTCGTGGTGCTTACCCGGACGGACCTGCCCATACGTGCAACAGTGAACACCATTGCGTGGCCCTACCACAGTTAGATCTATGTGATGCTTGATCATTCACATAACTACATTCGCGGGCGTTTTAAAAAACCGCTGACCAAAGAGATGGATTAAACAAAATATTCAACATACCGCACCTGCAATTCCCGGCAAGGCAGCACAAAGAATCGTTCGCCTTCGCCCAACACGCTCGCTAAGGACCTGGCCGACGTAACAACCAGGCAGGGCACCCAACGCCGCCAATGCCACAATCCATGATATCTGCCCCTGTAAAACCGCATTCTCCCTTAATTTTTACATTACAACATAGATCATAATTATAGTTTAAAAACATAACGAGAATGCAACCGTCGCAAATATCAAGGCGCATCTTGGATTTTCTTTCACTTCTATCTTTTAATGTTAATCATACAGGGCTAATTTCTGTGGACGAAATTTAATTAACTACTTACTAAAAAAAATATAATAGGCTTAAGTAGGGCTTAACCAAAAACTCCTTCAGGTGTCGTCATAATGAGGTGGTACGGCTAGTACGGCATATGGTACGACTTTAGATCTGTCGGTACCTACCTATTTTATTCTCTCAGATACAAGAGCTTAAAACCACCCGATATGCGCTTTTAAATACTTGTGCACTTTATGATATTTCGTGACGCGTCGTTAATTTATGCGAGTCTGTATGTTAACAAGTAAATAAGCGGCCAAGTGTGAGTCGTACTTATGCTCGAAGGGTGCCGTATATACATCTATAAAAACGGCAAAAAAACATGTCTTTTGTATGGGAGCCCCACTTAAATGGTTTTTATTTATTTATTTATTAAGGTTCACCAACATTGGACACAATAAGCATGCAAAGCAATTTAAAAAAAAAATAAGTCGTAAATGTTCCAACAATTACAGGTGGACACAGCTTTCTTTGCATAAACTTATACCCTAATTAAAATAATGTAATATCTACAAACTAGTGTGAGAAAAATTTAACAAAACTAAAATTTTAATAACAGTTATAACATAATAAATAATTTTGATAAAATCAATGAAGGCAATTAATACTTATACTTATCGTAGTCTAATAAATAATCTAAGATTGACTTTTTAAATTTTTCCAAGGATATACTTAAATCTATATCATGACTATGAGAGTGTGTTATACATTTTGCATTGTCTTACTAGTGTTGAAAATTGTCCGAGATTAGTTTTAAATGCTGGCACAACAAATACGATTTTCTCCTGGGTAACCTTTGGGGAACACTTAGTTCGATTGTATTAAGCAATTCGCTACAATCTAGCAGTCCGTTAAACAGTTTATAAAAAAAAGATTAGATCCAAGAGCTTACGTCTACTGGCCAAAGGACGAATGCTATAATGACTTAGACGGTCCTTATAACTAGGAAGCGCATAAACTAATTGAACTCTAAATGACAGATGGTAAAGAAAACGTCTCTGGACACTTTCTAATCGTTTGCAATAAATATCATAAAAGGGATTCCAAACCACACTGTTATATTCTAAATTGGATCTTACTAATGAATTAAACAAAGTAATACTCGAAGATTTCTTAAAGTCCCGTGAATTTCTCAATACAAAACCCAATACTCTAAAAGCTTTCGTCACAATCATGTCTATGTGTTTGTTGAACTTCAACTTTTGATCCAGAACTATTCCCAAATCTCGTATTTCCGTTACAAAGCGTAATTTCTGATTAAGTAGCGTATAGGTGTGAATTGACGAATGTTATTGCGAGTGAATTGGATATAGAAACATTTGTCAACATTAAGTGACATTTTATTATAATTACACCAATTAACTAATCTGTCGAGGTCCTCTTGTAATCCGATTACATCTAAATAATTTATAATTGGTTTGCCTATTTTTAAATCATTCGCAAACAAATGAAAATGAGAGTTAATAAAACAATCAGATATGTCATTTATGTATACATTAAACAATAATGGACCCAAATGTGAGTTTTTTATTTTGTTTTTTAACAGCAACAGAAATACATACTTATTTGTGAAAACTGTCTAACTTACACGGTTCATGAGATACAGCCTGGTAACAGACGGACATACAGACAGTCAGACAGCGGAGGCTTAGTAACAGGGTCCCGTTTTATCCTTTGGGTACGGAACCCTCATAAAACTCCGAAATGAATAATACAAGGGGTATTATTCAAATAATAATATTCATCAAGCACCGGGACGATATCATAAATGATACTCGTAAGAATTGGAGTACCTAAAGGTGTAATGGAAAAGATGTTACGTTATAACATAAGAATCTCAAAGAAGCTCAGATTCACACAACAAGCTATGGAGAGACCTATGCTCGTAGAACGAGGAAATTCACGAAGAACCTGAGTCACCGACATAGCTCTCCAGATTTCCAAGTTGAAGTGGGAGAGGGCAGGTCCAATAGATCGAAGAACTGATGACCGATGGGGAGTGAAGGTTCTCGAGTGGCGACCACGAACCGGAAGACGTAGTGTTGGAAGGCCTCCCTTTAGATGGACCGACGACATCATAAGAGTCGCGTCGCGAGCAACCGTATGCAAACGGCAAAGTGACGTTCGCTGTGGCGTTCTAAGGGGGAGGCCTATGTTCCACAGTGGACGTCTTGCGGCTGATAATCATGATGGACATAAGTATAAATGTAAAGCAATGTGGTCCTTATAAATAAAGAGCACAATATTTATACGGAGCACATTAAACTGTTGCCAACTGACCTAAATTAATAATGAATAAGAAGAGTCTGAAATTTTGCATAGGTATATATACTTTAATGATAGTTGCAGGCATTTTAATCGTAACTGTGGGTTACGTAGCAGGTACCACTGTTGCACGATTGTGCAGCCTCGTTCGTGGAAGTACCACGGCCTCGCAGAAGACCGGCGTGAAGTGAAAGTGAAGATTTACTTTCGCGTTTCGTCTGTTGTTGCGTGAGGTAACCGGGGCCCACCTTCTTTAATAGTTGGCAACGCATCTGCAACCTCTTACGTATCATAGTTGTCCATGAGCGGCGATAATCACTCGACAACAGGAGAACCGCCTGCTCGCATGCCAACTATTCAATTAAAAATGGCACTTTCTATTTCTATTTTACGTAGCGCTCTCTATGGCCCCGATACATTTTTTAGAATACATTGGTGTGTTTGTTATAACTACTTAAATAGATAATAATAATTTTCAGACCATATGTTATCAAAGGTAGTTATAATGTATTTTAAATAATACTTTACATACTTAATAAATAAACAAATTTTAAAGACAATGACGTACATTCGAAATTAGAAACTGCTCTACAAATATGCGTGTGTTGAACTTACGTCTGTGAGTTGTATATTTGCTTGGCCACTTTTGAACTTTGGAATCACAGGAGACGGCCACGAAATAGTAGCTCCAGTTAATGTAAACGCAAACGATGCTATAAAAATACGGTAAAAATAAATTAAATATGAATAATACATATTACGTTTAATAGATAATTAATCATAACATTAGATTTTTTTTTATTAAAATTTCTTCTGCAACGTACCACAAATGCCGGCAAAATACTGCACGGCCCTGTTCGTTTTTTTAGTCATATTTTAGTTGATTTGAAATTTATAATCACAATAACCAAAACATTATAAATTACTACGCACAATACACAGTTGTCCGTCCTGAGCACTCTGTTGAATGACACTGTGCGTGTGTTATCAATATTATCCAACGTATACATATAGTAGTATACCTAGATGAATGACGTCGTATCTTCTCAGTTCCTTCAACTCAACTACTATTCTTGCAGTGTGTAGATTTACACTATCATGTTAATTCCTACATTACATAACGTAACAACTACTTAAAGATTAAATTGAAAATAATTGTTCTAAATAATAATGCAAAAGAGATATAGGCAGATAAAAATATCGATTGAAAAGGGATAATGAACTTAAATTTTGGCATCTGTCTAAAAATACTTAATCATAGTTTTAAAAAAAGCTTAAAATCAAAACGCTATATAATACTCAGCCCTCCGAAGCAAACCTCACTGAGTATTAAGCACTGCTCCGCTTCGAGACGCCCAAACCTAAACTTGGTTTCTCTTGTTGTTCGGTTTCAGAGCTCATCGAAGTAAAACCGCGCAGTTGCTCGCTACTTGGATGTCCGTTTTTATGAAAAAAGAGCTCAGGGGCGGGGGAACTTTAACCAAAAATAGCTTTGATCGCAGGATAGGGTAGGCTGAGGCTTGAGCTACCCTGAACAGAGTATTCGACCTGGAGCGCCACGTCTTTATTCCAGTCGAGAGCGTAACACTCCAAGGTAGGAATTTCGTTTGTGTACACCACATACAGGTGCGGCGGCAGATTAAACTACCTTGAGGTACATCGGCTTTGATACGTCGTACTACTGATTTGGCTCCTTCGACGCTCAACCGCACGAGCGCGCCCTAGGTTGTACTATAAGTCAAGAGCTAATACAGGAGGTCCTCAACTCATACTCTGTCGAAGGCCTTCTCCATATCTAGAAATACCCTCAGAGAAATGTTGATGTTTGCGATTAGTTGATTTGAAAAAATTGGTTATTATTATTATTGGTTATATATTTAACATAAAGCCAAAGGCAAATTAACGCAACGTGAAAGCAAAGACTAAAGGGTGCTTAAAGACATTCTCGCTCTACCCTCATCAAAGGCTAGGCATAGGCAAGGGCCGCCACCCTGCCAGCGTTAGCCGCCTCCTAGGGAATCAACTCCAACTCCCCTTTCCTCTAGGTACGAAACTCGCACATTCAGCGCGCCATCCTTGCCGGCTGTTTTGTATATGTATAACGAACTCCCCCGAGTTCACTGACCAGAGGCCATAGGAGTTTCGGTGCATCTATCTCAACACCGGAGGACGTAAAGCTGGCTGCACGCAAGATCACTCGTAAAATACAGGAAGAACTGCGCTTGGCGACGAAGACGGTGCCAGAGATGCAGCGAAATGACACGGCCGGAGGCCCCTCGATCGGTTATACTATAAAAGAAGGAGGATGCTTGAAAATCTGATGCAAAAGGCACCCGCCTGCAAAGATGATTTGCAAGGCTATTGAAATTATATAAACACTCAATTTCAGTAGAGAACAGGCTTGGTATCTAACATCAGCGAGCTATCTTGTATTAACTGTCGCTTTCAGTCCGGAGACTATTAAAGCTTTATCGAACGCAGAACAGGTGGGCTAACCCGAACCCACGGGTTTGAGGCCCGCCACGATGGGTAGGGCGGCGCATTTGTTCATGCGTGCCTAAGCTAAGAAGTGTAGTCTATGGGCTATCGAGGTTCGGTGCGGACCGTAACCCCAATAGCCGTTGACTGTAATTGGTATCAGCGAGGTGTGTAGATTAATATTAATATTCCGTATTAGATATGAAACTGATATCAGGTAACTATACGGTACCTGGCCTTGTTTGCACTATCCGGCCGGATACCGGATACTAAAATTCAAAAAATTCTCATTATTTTACACAAGGCAATCAATCATACAATAAGTTATAGACAGCATTTATTTTTATAACTGCACGTCAAAGACGCTTGTTTTATTAATTAGTTAAGTAGGTACTCAAAATTAACAAGTAGCAAATTGTGGTGAAATATCACTACCACTATTATCTTATGCCACTTCATTGAAACAGTCCGCGATGTACGAGTACGGCCGAATATCCGGCGCTCCGGCCTCGTAGCTTGCCGAATATCCGGTACGGTCAATATCCTATACCCAGTTAAACCATTATCCGTTTTATCCCTAGATCTTGTCATTAATAAAATAAACTAAGCCCAAATGAACCACTAGTGCAAGAAGACATAATTAGCACCTTCACAAAATTAATGATTAGAACTGGTGGTAGCTCGGGCTAACGATGACATTCAGATGTCCAATACCCCAGGCTGTCCTGTGATCATGATCACTGTAAATGGTTTGAAATTTTAGGAACCAAAATTAAAATTGAAAAATAAATGAAATTTAATAAATCTGTAAAAATATTTTTATTTAAATACTATTTCATATGCTACTACATAAATGGTAGGATATCATTTTGCATACTTATACTTAAACGTACTTAGCATGACTATACGTACATTATAGAAAAAGTATAAAAGTAAACCAATGAAGTCCTAAATAGCACAGTGGTCGGGAAGTGGAAGTGGTCGGGAAGGGAAGGGGAAGTGGTCAGCTTAGGACAGAGAAATGACAGAGGTGAAAAGTTTTTGCAGTTTTGTACGGAAAATAGGCTATCAATGATGAATACATGGTTCGAACAACACAGGAGACGGCTCTACACGTGGACTTCACCATGTAGGAAGTACAGAAACCAAATAGATTTCATCACAATTCAGTCGAGATGGAGCTCATCAATCACTAACTGTAAAACTTTACCAGGAGGTCTACGGCAGGGATGCATTCTGTCCCCAAAATTTTTCAACTTATATGGAGAATACATTATGAGAAGAGAACTTAAGGGCTGGGAAGGTGGCATTGTTGTAGGTGGACGGAAAATAAACAACCTGAGATATGCAGATGACACGACCATAATCGCATCTAATGGAGATGAGCTGGCTCCTTACAAGAATAGAAAAAGAAAGCGTTAGACTCAGCCTCAAAATCAACGTTTCAAAAACTGAAATAATGTTGGTAGATCGGGAACACAAACTTCATCCTTCACTAGCCCTCCAAGACTACGAAAAAGTAGATCAATTCGTTTACCTGGGTTCCCTCATTACGAAGGACGGCGGTAGTACTAATGAGTTGCGCCGTCGTATACGAATGGCTAAAAGCGCAATGACAAGCCTCGAGAAACTTTGGAGGAACAAGAGTATACGTCGAACTACCAAAATTCGTCTAGTGCATTCCTTAGTTTTCTCTATTTTTCATACCTTGCAGTTTTCTCTATTTTTGTATACGGAGTGCTTTCGAAACCTGCAACTTAAAAATACCCTGGACAGCCATGAGGACAAACTCGTCAATTTTACAAGAGGTCCACATCAAAAAAAGACTTACCTCTATATGCTGAGAACGTCAGCTAAGTTTGTTCGGACATATAATGCGATCACAAAGGCATGAGCTGGAGAAGCAGTTGATCGTGGGACAGATGTAGGGGAAGTATTGTAGAGGCAACAGGAGAAACTCTACAACGATCTATTGAACCGGCGCATGATAGAAGCAAATGGCGACAAATTACATATGGTCACGATCCTCATTAGTGAGGGAATGATAAAAGTGGTAAATATTGTCAATAGAAATTGAATGTTATATTCGATTTTGTAATGTATTGTAGTTGAGAGTGTATTTAATTATTTCTGTTTACCTAACTGTAAAACAACTACCTACATCTTCCTTGAAGAAGCCAGCCAGAATTAAGCCAGATGATTGCTGTGTTGTTTAATCAAAAATAGAACACATTTAATATGTAAAATTTTAATGAAGTAGTGACCTCACTATTAGCACCTAAATAGCATTAAATTTATTTGATGAACCAATAGATAGTCTCTTAGAATGGATAACATAAAATTTTTGGAGTTACTTGCCTAAATAAATTACAAATACCGTATTTCATAAACAAGACCACTCTAGTAGCTTATATATAGAAATACTAGCTTTCCGCCTGTGGCTTCGCTAAGTTTTTGGATAAGTTATGTTTTACTGCTTTCAAAATTTGAATTTAAATGTTTTTACCAACAAGTATATTTTTCATTATTACATTTTTTGAGAAAAACTGTAATAATTTGAATAAATGTAATAATTAAATCAGTTAACAAAACAAACAAAAGATACTATTGCTAATCTTGGGGCAGCTGTTCTATAAGTTTACGGATTTGCATTGCAACAATAGGATTATCTGTACATATGTTAGTAACATTATATGGAGGTAGAATTTGAACATTTCCAACAATTATGTTCTCATTTGATTCTGACACAGGTAAAAGGTTTAATTTTAACCATTCTATAACCTTTGACTTTCTTGTTATGATATCAATGTTCATATTTTTGTTTTCTAGTTTTGGGAAAGGTGAGACCCCATCAAAATCCTGTACCGTTTCAATAATATCCATCACGGCATGTCCAGGTATCAATATAATCTGAAAAGAGTTTTCTTGGTGCACAGCTAGAATTATGCTGAAAATAAAATGTAGGATAAACATTCTTCACTTACAAATACAATATATGTATATTCTATCCTTTTAAAATTCAAATTTAAATATTTTTAAAAAGCAAGCAAAGTAAAATCAATATGAACACATATCAACAAAATATACACATATATTAGCTTTAATAACAGACTACGCGTGGAAAGATAATTAATGCTTTTAAGTTTAAGATAGATACCTCTTTGAAATTGGATCAATAGAATGTAAAAATCCAGAAAATGTTGTGTTTTTAATAATTTGTACTAAACAGTATTTGTTTACAAATCGCAATAGAGCTTTTGGATCGTCTATAAGTGATAAATAGTTTCTACGAGATGATAAACACAGATTTTCATCCATTTTAGTTTTTGTAACAACTGAATACTATTACAATTCTAATTTACCCCAGGTAAGTATTAAATCTTTTTTATTAGGTTAGATCTGCATTACATGCATGATTATTATTGATTATACCGGCCGGCCACCTAGCGATGAGCGTTGAATCAACGAACTAGTTGATTGTTGAATCAACCGTTGATCTCTTGTTAACGAATTAACTTTAACTGTCATTGAAATCAACTAGTTGAATTCTTTAACGTCGTTTCGGAAATTATGTCGTTGAATCAATTCGTTTAAAAACGCAGTCAACGATACGTTAAGTCAACGGAACATAAGCGTAACGAATTGAAAACCTTAACGTTGAAAAAAACTTACGTTGAAAAATACGTCACAGAG
Organism: Iphiclides podalirius; assembly: GCA_933534255.1. Classification (NCBI taxonomy): domain Eukaryota; kingdom Metazoa; phylum Arthropoda; class Insecta; order Lepidoptera; family Papilionidae; genus Iphiclides; species Iphiclides podalirius. Next base: position 10,947,915 of record OW152822.1, on the reverse strand, counting down.
TTGAGTTTATGTTTGTTTAATTTTATGAAGGACATGTTTAAGTTCGCTTTCTTTATTTTTGTTTGACAGTTTGTGAATAGTTGCGCGCAAGGTTATAGAATATTTTGCGGCTTTGCGTAAATATTATCAGAACTTTACTTCATGTTTAGTGTTTTTTTTTTTTGTGAATTTGTTAATTTTTAATTAATTATATTTGGAATTTTATTTTATGTTATTAATTTTGTTTATCAGAATTTTACTTTGTAGTTAGTGTTTTTTTATTTTAATTTATGATTATTTAAGTGTATAGAGGACTGTGGGTACAAAGTTCAAAATAATTGAACAGTGAGTTATGGCTTCATACCTAAAAGACAGTTCTAGCGGAAAAGCTGTTTGTAATGTATGCAAGGAGAAAATATCGAACAAATTGACCACTTTAACTTTAAAAACTACTTGAAGCGGAAATATATTTAAATATTTTCATCAGTGTTTTAGTACCTTTAAACACCAGCGTATGATGGTTGATTTTGATAAGAAAAAAAAATTGTTTCAAACAACTAAACAAATTAGTTTTACGGTGGTAGGGCCACCTAGCAGCCTCGGCTGTTGCATGAATGGGCAGGCCCATCCGGGTTAGTAACACGACCTCACAGAAGACCAGCGTAAAGTGGAAGTATGACAAATAATTCGCGTTTCGTCTGGTGAGTGAGGTAGCCGGAGCCCAATTTTCATAAAGTTGTCAACGCCTCTGTAACCCTCAGGTGTAGCAGATGTCCATGGGCGGCGGTATTCACTTACCATCAGGTGAACCGTTTGCTCGTTTGGCAACTTTTTACATAAAAAAAAAACAAAAGAAAAAAAATTATTCAAATTTGTTAGATTTATACATAGATAGTTTTCATCCGTTTGCCTAGAAGAAAGGGCTTGCAATTTAAAATACTTAAGTTTGTGTCACGTTAACTAGTTGACGAACATGAATCAACGTTAACGTTAAGTTGAAGAAAATACCTTCAAAGACCCATCCCTACGGCCACCTAGCCAGTGCAACTTGACATTTGACAATCAGTATGTAGTGTAGTATGCCGAAAAAATATCGTTATATCGATTTTTTTTTTAATATATCGATATTTTTGGCCGTATTTTGATCCGATATATCGATATAAAAAATTCAATATAGAAATATAAAATATATTTCTCAAAAGCTGTCAAGGTGACAAAGCTACGTATTCAAAATTTTTCTTATTCCTTATTTTTAAAGCCAAATTTGGCTCTAAAACCTATGAAAGTCCAGTTTTCAAATCTAAGACTCCGATTTAAGAAATAAATTTTGCATTTCAGTATATTTTTGCGGCCAACGAAAACAAATCCTCTGCGATCGAAGTCAGTAACGTCAGCTGTCAAACGCTTGAAAATATGTTGTTTGAATTTTGCAATAAAACCTGGGGAGTACTGTAATAATTCTTATATTTTAACTTAATTTGTCGCCCCAGATATGTATTTGTATTTGTTTTCAGCTTACACGTCCACGCCTCGCTGTCCTGTTAAGAGCCAGTGGTGGTCGTCGCGAGGCTTCCTCGTCGTGCCTTTTAGTGACTTTTAGTGACCTTATTTTAATTTTTCAAGGGTGATTTTTAATATTATGAATAACGATGTTCGTACATGCTCTCAAACGGATTTTCTACCATGTCAAAATTGTTCCGATGGTAGGCTTTTTAAAGGTAAAAGAGGCTTAAATATTCACATTAAACGTTGTCATACTCACCCTGTTGCAGCTTCACAGCCTACCGCATTTTGTAATAAGACTATTAGCCATTATAATGACAAAAATTTAAAGTTGTTTTCGGAACAGATCTATTATTACCATAGCAATGTACCAATACTCAAAAGGATTCCAAGAGGTGCAAGGATGCAGCTTGCCAAGTCATTATCAACCTGTATTCAAAATTGTTTCTCAAATACTGAATTTAGTTGGCATAATTTATTTACCTTTGCGTATTCCCATTTTCACTTTGATAAATCGGTATCAAAATCAATTACTTCTCAGTTAAAGATCAATTCATTCAAAAATGTTGAATTAAAGACTGCCTTATCCATAACCAAACCCCCCCGTAAATTCGATTTCAAGAGAACAGTAGAGACTAAAGTTATGGATGGTGATTTAAAAAATGCATCGCGCATTTTATTTTCAGACGACATCCTTTTTCCTTATAATGATGAGACTCTAGAAAACCTCCGACAAAAGCATCCATCGATCAATCTTCCGCCGCTCCCGATTCTTCATATCAGGCTTTGCAAATTACCGATAAAGACACTTTCGAGGCAATTATGTCATTTTCAAGTGGCTCTGCTGGCGGCATTGACGGTATAACGCCACAACATCTGAAAGATCTTGTAAGCGTTTCCGCCGGTGATGCTGGCAGAGCACTTCTTAATGATATTACCAAATTATGCAACTTAATGCTTTCCGGAAAAGTAAATCCTAAATTTGTTCCTTTCTTATACGGGGCAAGATTATGTGCCTTTAAAAAAAAAGATAATGGTATCCGTCCTATTGCTATTGGTTCCACCTTTCGACGCTTAACTTCAAAATTAGCATGTAGGCACATAATCTCCGGCCTTAAAACAAAATTCCAGCCTGTTCAACTTGGCTTTGGAAGCAAAGGCGGCTGTGAAGCGGCTGTACATTCCGTTCGAACTTCTTTAAATACTAGTGATTTGGATGTACTTCTGAAGGTTGACCTAAGGAATGCTTTTAACTCCATTGATAGAACGACTCTGCTGAACGAAGTGGCTAACCATACACCAGAAATATATCACTATGTTTGGCAATGTTACAGTGAAAAGAGTAATTTATTTTATGAAGACAATATTATTGATTCTGCTCTCGGCGTTCAGCAGGGAGATCCGCTAGGACCAGCATTATTTAGTTTGGGAATTCATCCAATTATTTCAAAATTGAAATCTAAACTTAATGTCTGGTACCTAGACGATGGTACGCTGGGAGGTAAAGTTGACGATGTACAAAGTGATCTTATCGAAATTATTAGACAATTTAAAAATATTGGTCTCGATTTAAATAATTCCAAATGCGAACTTTTCTTTTCCGAAAAGATTTCTTTTTCCGACAAAATCATTTTGACCCAAAATTTTAGCTCTATCATACCGGGAATTAACGTAGTCCGTTCAGATTCACTTTACCTCTTAGGTGCTCCTTTGTTGATACCAAGTTTGGAACCTCATTTAAAATTAAAGTTAAATCAATTTTTAGATCATGTTAATAAATTGTTTTTACTAAATTCGCATATTGCGCTTACTATTTTGCGACATTGTATTCTTTACCTAAATTTACGAGGAGGTATCCTTCGCTCGAGTCCAGTTTGGAAATGCGGTGACTTTTTGAACGAAATTGATTTCCATCTTAAATCAGCTCTAGAAAAAATTCTAAATTTATCTCTTAATGAATTAAGCTGGACTCAAGCTAAGCTGCCAATTCGTTTTGGTGGTATCGGTGTAAGGAAAATTTCTAGTGTCGCTCTACCTGCCTTCCTTGCTTCCGTGCATAGCGTAAATAATTTATGTAATAACATCCTTAATCACGATTCAGAACTTTCCTATGCAAAGGAGGCAAGGATGTCTTGGCTGTCTATCTGCCCCAACGAAAATATCTCACTGGAAGTAAACCTACAAAAACAGTGGGATGTTCCTTTGGTGCGGAGAGTACAGAGAGATACGTTTCAATCTTTAAAAAGTAATTTAGAGCGTGCCCGTTTCCTAGGCGTCTCATCTAAAGAATCGAGTTATTGGCTTTACGCTTTACCATCAAGTAACTTGGGCACATTACTTGACGATGAAAGCTTACGCATTGCTGTGAGAATCCGTCTGGTGGCACCGATTTGTCAACCACACCAATGCCCTTGTGGTGTCAGTGTAGACAAATTTGGTCTCCACGGGCTTTCTTGTCAAAAAAGTGCTGGCCGTTGTTCCCTGAACGACATCATCCGTAGGGCTCTTGTTTCCATCAATGTTCCATCTATTTTACAGCCCTGTGGCATTTTTCGCGACGATGGTAAGAGACCCGACGGTTTAACATTGATCCCTTGGGAGAGAGGCAAAGCCCTTGTTTGGGACACCACTTGTGTAGACACTTCGGTCAGGGCCGGGGTGGCATCGGAAGCAGCTGAAGTAAGTAAATGGCGCAAATATGAGTCTTTATGTTTAGATTATGTATTTGTGCCATTTGCTGTTGAAACGTTAGGTCCGTGGGGTCCCTGCACATCAAATTTTTTTAAAAGTTTATGTCCTAGGCTTAACGCCGTGGCTGGTGACAAGAGAGCTGGTTCTTTTCTCGCTCAAAGGTTAAGCATAACTATTCAGCGAAGAAATGCAGCTAGTGTTCTTGGCACCATGCAGCGTGGATTAGGTTTATTAGATAATATGTAATTTTAGATAGATTTAATCTTGTAAATATTAGATCAATAAAGATTGTAAATACTTAAAAAATATAGAAATCGTATCAAAAACGATATTTTTTTTTAAAACTGATTCAAAGCCATAAAAGGTTAAAATGAACGGAAAAAAACTGTGGTCTATTACTAGTATTGTCGCGGATGCAGAGTTGCATTTTGTACTATAATTATGGAATTTATACTACAATTTGATGCTTCGTACTTTACACTATCCATATCTTAGGTACAACATGGTATAAAGGTGTTACAAGTCATTCAATTGAACTACATCTAATATCTTTAAACGAGCAATTCTTGTGTATATATATTTAGTATGAGCATTGATTCGGTGTCGAAATATCTATCTAGCTAGGTTTCATTTTTAGAAAATGTCCTTTTATCCCTGTTTTCAAGGAATGAAAAATATCATTCGAATATGACGGTAAATTTCGCCAAAAAAAGAAATGTTATAATAGCTCGGTCAGTAATGGGAGGCCGCGAAACAGAGGGCCGCGGTTCGTGTCACGATCATTTACACACTTATTTTTTTACTTTTTTTCCTATATCAGGTCATTGCTTTCTTTATTTTTTTAATTTCCAAAATACACGATTTACCAAAAAAAACCGAGCTTCGCTAGGTATAAATAGAATGCAAAATATTAATGGCATCAACTAAAGTTACTTTAATTTAATATGTATGAAACGGCATAACCGATTTGGGTGCAACTTTAAATAATGAATTGTAGTACCTCACTTAACATTTAGTATTAGTTTTATTCAAATCGGTACATAAATAAAAAAGTTATATCAACTTAAAAAAAGTAATATCTACAGCTGAATTGGCTGAAACTATAGTTAACTATAATTATATTATGGTCTGTAAAATGATGATGATGGTTAGATTATATAAATTTAAAAACCAGCAAAGAGCGAGTCGCAATCGTGCACGAAGGGTTCCATATCATAATCTATAAAAAAGGCAAATGAATCATGTAATTGTCCCGTGTGAGAATCGAACCCACGCCGAAGGCAATGCCTTGACAACTGCGCCATGGTCAGTGATCAGGCGAGTGGTATTCGCGAAATTTTGACTGAGCCACACCCAGAGACGATCTCAGCTTGAATTATGTGCCTTTGTAGAAAAGTTACGTTTATATGAAGTTAAGTTCATATTAGGTTGAAAAATGGAATCCGCCATTGCACAATTTTACACCGACATTGCGCGGGATTCTACATTATGCAGAAAGGCCACTTGAAATAAGCGAACTTAAATTTGTGGCTTGGTCATTGCTTGCAGTGAGCATAATGCGTTCACATAACCAAGAATTATCCTGATATCATCAGGATAATTCTTGACTCTTTCAGTTTACTTTTTTACTTTACTTTAATGTCTATAACCTATAACTAACTATAATTTGCGAGATAATGGATGGCGTCAATGGCGAAAGGGGGATCAGCACTAAGGATTGTTGAGATCCAATCGTTCTCATTCTTTTTAATTCTATCGAGGCATTTTTTGTAATAAATACTATAAAAGGTCGATATTGAATGTAATATTTTTTTTTAATTTCAATTATTTAGAAAATACTACAAAATAAATATCTTAATTACAAAAAAAATATCAGATACAATTTGCGAGTCAGTGACAAAAGACAAACGTAATTTCCAAACCACAAACCAGTTAGTAATATCCGAATATTCTAGCCTAACCAAATCTATATTCCTAAACAGTGACAGATTTTTCCGTTGGTCGCCTTAGGCTCATTAAAGATTAAGAGAAAAGACTCACTGGAAGGCACAAAAAATTAAACAAAGAAAGTACATGATATTATGGAGCTGACGAACTTATTCTTAAAAAACCCCACTAATTTGCAGCCCCCTACATTTCGCCCGCCAAAGTACGCGGCCTATGGAGAAATCCACCACTGTTCCTAGCAACTAAAAAGTAAAAAATAAAGTAACAGCCTTTACAGTGTATCAGGGCATAGTCCACCATGCAGATTGGCGGACTTCACATACTTTCAAAAATTTTTTTCGTTATTATTTCGAAAACATGCAGGTTTTCTCACGATGTTTTCTTTCACTGTTGAGCACGTGATAAGTCAGCACTTAAAATTAAAAATTTCATTGGTGCCGGCATGGAGAATCGAACTCAGGTTGCTCGAGTATATTAAATTAAAAGGGAGCGCTCGGACAATGAGCTAACTCACGGCCTGACAAGTAACCAAATCGCAAAGCAAAATCAAGAACATCCGTATACCGAGCAAAACTAAAATCCAACCTATAGTATAAATCCCAATCGAAGAAATTCGCATTATTATTATTAAAATCAAATGGTCGGCGCTTGTTCCATAGTTAGCTTTTGAAAATATGTATATAATGCATTTAACGATTTTTTTTAAGTGGAACTGACTAGCGCTTGACTGCCATCCCACCGGATGGTAAGTGGCGATGCAGCCGTGGATGGTAAGCGCGCTAGCCCAGTAAAAACCTATGCACTCTTTATTTAACAACGCCATCTAGTTTTTCACGCGAACTATATTTATCTTACTTATAACTTATCTTCCTACCGTCACTTACTTATGATGGATTGTAATAGTATCAATTGAAGATATTGTTAAATCTAACTTTTTTTTATTATGAACCCGAAAATTCAAGTTATCGTAATTAAAATTTTATCACTGATACCACATTTTTATGGAAGGTAATTTTTTTGTATTGGGAGCTATATTATTTGAAAAAATTAAGAACTGTTCCAATTGATCCAGTAGCTAATAACGTATATATTATGTTTTAGTAAACTAATTACGATCAAACGATACATTTAAATATTGCGAGGAAGTTGTACTGTCAACCTGTCAATATAAATTAGTCCAGTAGTAGAATAAGTTACTGTGATAACTGTTTGCGACTGCACTGCTATAATCTTAAAACTCCCATATCTCCCGTTTGAGCCGAGCCTAGATGTTGCCCCAAGCTTTGCTTAAGTAACCAGTGAAAACAGCATCAAAATCCGATAAGTAGCTATCAAATTTATCGCTAACAGACAGACAGACAGAAAGACAAAAATTCCAAAAATGGTTTTTATGTTTCTGTTCAGTGTAATGTTAAATTGATCTAAACACTAGGTGTTATAGCTTAATTAATACCATAGAGTGCTAATAATTATAATTTGTTTTTTTTCTCTTCTTTAGAAATTGAGAAGCACTAGAAGAGTTGTAATTTATAATATAAAATTGTGCACCATAGTAGATATTAAATGAAATAACATTTACAATACTGCGTTTCTATTTCACTCTGCGCTATCAAACCTCAACAGTTTCCTATAACGCTTTTTATGATACCCTTTTTCATAAATATATTTAATGTACAGACAAGCCGATTCTACTCTTTTATTATAGTATAGATTAGTAGTTTTAATACTTTTAGTAAGAACAAAAAATACAATGAAAAAAATGCAGTACATATTGCATTAGAATTACATAGATTTGCAAGTATGGAATCCCTAGGAAATCTAAAACCCAAATAAAAGAAAGAAATAGATAACTAAAATACTATTTAATGCATGACGTTATAGGTTTCATTAATTTTATGGAGGTAAAGTATTAATACATTTACTATTCATATAAATAATTTAATTTTTGAAATAAGAATGGTCTGAAGAAAAGATGATGTAATAATATATAAATTTACCAGTAATAAATGATATCGATATATAGAAAAATATCAATATAAGCCTCTATATATCGATGCGAAAATATCGATATTTTCTCGTCAGCTCCGTTATATCCAAAAAAAGTTTTTTTAAGTATTAAATATTTGATACCTACGGGCTACGTGCTGCATTCAAATTAGAAAAACCATCAGTTTTTGATATGACTTGAATATTAAATATTTTGGATCGATATAGACGATCCAAATTTCGATATAAAAATGAAAAATATCGATATTTTTTGTCATCCCTACGTGATGGTCGATCTCGCTACTCGATCGACAGCATTGCGATAAATTTACAAGGGCAAGTATAAAAAATGTATCGATATTTATCGAATCAACCCCCATTGGGATGACAGCCCTGATACTCCATCTCCAAAACTTGTCTAATGTATTGTATCACAGAGTACTTTGTAATATATGTAAATATTGTATGGTATTGTATATTAGAAACATGCAAGACTACAAGTATTCCGAAAGCTCGATTGAAAAAGGCCAAGTCGGGACTTAAACAATAATTATATTAACAATTATTGAGAATGTAATTAATTCAGTAATGAATCAAATGTAATAATCTGCAAAGAGTTATTTAAACGTAACTAAAAGCTAAATTTTATTTATCTTACTAAAACAGAAAATTCATTTAAACAATATCTTTAAATAAAATACAGGGTTGTCTTGGGGCTTGTGAAAACTATATTTAGGCTTATTTAGGAGTTTTACATCTTGATTTTAAGAGCATTTTCTAATTTTCTTTAGTAGTTGGTAACACTGTTACATTATCTATTTAATATGTCACCGTCAATTTCTTTATGTTATAAATTATTAAAAAATAGTAAATACACATTTTGGTCGGGTCAGTACCAAAAAAAGTCCCGTGCCTAACTATAGGTCATACAAGCCCTAGTTCCTATAAAAACGTGCCTGATGGCAGCATACATAATGATATCAAACATGTGACTAAAACAGAAATATCAACATTAGTAATCAAAAATACGCAATGATTATGAAAAAAAAAAGATTACTTTCTAACGAAAAAGTTATAAATGTAATGCTCAATCATTAACTAATAACAAACTTATTATTATTATTAAGAATACGACAAATCGACAGATATTCCAAATGTCGGTTTACAAGTTTTTACCTTAAAATTTCGGTATTTGTTTTGTATAGAAGTACAATTTTATCTTTTAATGCGATGGTCCAGGACTTTTAAAGCGAGGATTATTTCGCGCACCACTAGATTTAGGACCCTTGTAGTTCTTATTTGATTGATTTTTTTCACGGTCATTACCTAACTTTTCAAATTTGTTTTTTGGTGCATTAGTTACCCTTTTAATCAAAAATTTGAAAGAAAATTTTTTGTTAAGAATAAATTGTGATAAAGAATTTAAGGGTAAAATTGCACACTTGCCAAAACGAAAAACACCATCTGCTGTAATAGCATCATTAAAGCAATGGTCGATAAATATCACTTTTCTTCTAGCATCTTGTTTACTAGTTAAGTGAATTTCATAAATATATTGCTGAGCCATATTCTTGCTCCCTATGTGCTGTACTACCCAATAAGCAACTTTTTGTAACACATCAATCTTCATCGTTACAATGAAAAGAAAATTGCTTTGGGACACTAAGTAGACAAACCGCTCATCTTCTTCGATTGAAATGTTTTTGTATTCCACCTCAGTGTCAGGGTTTATGTTGCAATGCTGAGGGTGACGTTCCTTAAAGTGATCCATCATCTCTTTTAGATTTCCTAATAATGATAACACAATAAAAGTCAAATAAAAATAAATCACTGCAAATGATAAGTGCGAGTGCTCATATTCTGCTTACCAGTCCAAGAACATTTTCCAAACACGGCTCCAAGAGGGCAAACCATCACACGGAATATGCACTCTTTAAGATGATTTTCCATATTTTGAGACGGCATGACATATTTACAGCCATGTAATTTATTTGGACATGGAACATTGGCCTATAAATAAAATAAATAAGTAGATCCGCATAACAAAGTCCACCACAATGAGTTGAAAAATCTCACCTTTGCTATAATCTCCTCAAGTTTCCAATTCCTCATTTGTGTCATTGGTTCGCGACAAATTGGACAATTTGGAGGACACAACACTTTTGTACAAGAATGACATAAGCTGTGTCCTGATTGACATAGAAATATAGGTGCAGACATAGCCTCCATACAAACTGGACATTCTTGCAGCTCCAATGATATAGCTGTTAATCTAGTTGAACAAAATGTAGCAATTAAATACTAAAAAAATATACTTTTGAGATTAAAAAATTAATGAATAAAGTAAAAGTTGCATTCTGTGGTTTTTCTATGCAAGCATACTGTTTTTCCACTATCCTAATATATAGGATTAAAGTATAACTATTTATGTGTCTATATTATTATGATAATGATATACTAGTATACTTGTATAAAATACACAGGATTGTATTTTTATACAGACACACTTTATGTACTTATGTTTACATAATATTGTTAGTCTAAATAATTATTTTATACAATTTTAAAGGACTTGGTGGTTCAATAGAGTGTGCAATATTTCTTACTTACTTATTTCCTGCCCTTGCTTTTGCCATTTTTCCTGAAGTACCTGTGGAAGAGAAATAGGTTTAATGATAGTTATGATATAGAATTGTAGACAGCTTTATTAGCTTATCTGTTCTAATTTTACCTCTTCACACTTTAAACTTACAGTAATTTAAATGACAGCTCAAGCTTCTAAAAATTGAAATGAAATTTAATAGACTTTCATTAAAGCTCTAAAATAATGTAGTGGTTATACCTCGGTCTAAAGAAAAAAATTGCGTTTGATGTCATTATGTGGGTATACTTACAAAACTTAGCTTTTATTAAACGAAAACAATACGTAATACTGCCTTTTTTAAATCAGTTCTCAACTTTGAAAAACAATACATTAAACGAGTGATTACGATAGGACCAGCGAACAATAGCTATAGTAACAAAGATAAACCTATTACACGTTATCAAGTCCGCTCCATTATAACCATAGACGATAAGGACAATAATGTTTTTTGTTTTAAACCAATGTGAACTTTATTGTATGGACGTTAATGCTTCTATTACAACTTCTTGATCGAACATTGATACTTGTTACCCATGGTCAAGTAATACTTGAACTTGGGTAACGGTTGGGTATTGGCTGGCTGGGTACTTACCGATCCTCACAGTAAAAGTTGCCAGCAGCAGACATTTTATAAAAAAAAAAAACAATAAAAGTTCGAATTTAACTCAGGTTAGCCAAATTAAGGGTTTTCCCCCCTTTATGGGGTTTGCGTTGTAAATTTTTAGGGAGGTTATATGTTTAGGGTTATTTTAAGGATATTTTAACTTCTTACATTTTTTTTACGCTATAACGATGGCTCTTAAGTAAAGGGGCGAAACTGCCGCTTACGCCTTTTTCTAATTATTAGCACAATAAGTTTACTTTGCCCTATTCTATGAAAATAATAAACAAAAGAAAATTTTCTTGCTAAATCCAAAAAAGGCGTATGTGCACAAAATAGTCGCGTCTAAGAAATGATCGGTCTTTGTACGGTGTAGAGCTGTAGAATAATCGCGTCGGAGATGTAGCGAAAGGGCGGAGGTACCGAGGTATTTGGCGATTGTCTTTTATAATAGTTAGCTCGTGCATTTTTAGCGAAAATTAATTTATAATTTAGCTGGTTTAAACGAAAACGATTTCAAAAAAAGGTGTGCAATTTACAAGAACCCCAAAAATTATAAATTAAATCATAAACACAACAGCACTGATTTAAGCATCGAAGATGAGCCTCATAACCAAAATAATGACATGGAATGTCCATGTAAAACATATTTATATGTGTACTCTTTAAATACAACATTATAGTAGTGAGTTCAAAATTTTATTTCACCGACACGAAATTTATTTTTATAACTGTTAATTTATTGAAAACGTGGTAATGAGGTATTTACGTACTTCGGTTTTCGTTAAATCATATGCGCCTTTTTGTGAACATTATATTTTTCGTAACTTATGAAAAATATTTTACAAATTTCATACACAATGAATATTACTACATAGTAATATTCATTATGTATTAAATTTGTAAAATTAAAAAAAGCCAGACACATACATGTCTGGCTTACTAAGATAACGCCCTCATTACTTAGGTATTACTATTGACTTAATAACATATTATTTGATATGATTTATTGTTATTCGTTTATGATTTTGGCTAGTGATAGTAACAGAGATTGCAATAAATATAAAATAAAAAAAAATAATATGAAACATATAGGTATTAATATTTATTCTCGTATATGGGTGGAAGCTCAGAAAAAGCCTTTTTACGTGGAAAAATAAAAAATGAATAATAGAAAATCAACGATGTAAAAAGTGGAAAGTGTAAAATCTCGAAATATATTTAAATTACCCAAAAAATAGTCTCAGCATAGTAAATACGCGACATGTTAAAACTTATTGCAAAATTTTTAAAAAATTGCTTCAATAGTTTACAAGATTTGGACCCAAAATACGTTTCTGGCTATTTTAAACTGCTCTCCTGTCAAGTTTGATTTTTTCACTTAGGGCAGTTTACATTAGAGCCATCGTTATTTCTTGTAATTTTCTTTGATGAAGAAAAAAAATGTATAAAAATAAAGATCCGGGAGTAACGCAATTTATCCAATCATATTTATTTGTTGATCTACCAACATCAAGGACGATTTTTCATTAGTTTCTAAGAATACGGAGTTGAACTATGGAGAGTAGACATAAAAAGTGTCCGTCAAAACGCATTTATATTATATTTACGCAGATAAATTTAAAGCCCGATCTATAGTGGTAAAGTGTTTATTAAAGTAGTGTAAACCATCGGACATTGGCGAATCAAGTTGGCTTGCAAGGGTTTTGGGTTAAGTTTCGAAGCAGCTTTCAACTTGCAAGCCTTTCTATCTTTTGGTGCAAGTCCACACCTCGCGCGTCAGCTTAAACCAACGCAGAGCATTTGACTCGTCACTTGCCGTAATGTAAACAGTCAAATTAGTACAGTAGCGGGCGACTTAAGCGTTCGTATCTCTAGCCTTAAACATGCACCAGATTTTTCCGAAGCCTTCTTAAAAATTGAAGAATGCATTCTTTGTGAGGAAAATGTCAAGGCTAGTCTTCCGGACGTTCTTGGTACTCATAAGCATGGCTAGTGTGCTGTAATAGGGACAATCTATAATATACATATATTAGCCCCAGAAGGCAAAAACATGAATGGGGTATACAAAGAAATATTCTAATGGATGTCTGTATTTGTCTGAATGTTATGCTTTCACCCTATTCTACCCGAACGTAGTGGCGGCAATATCTAGTTTAAAATAAAACTTGATTTAGGTACCTTTTTAATTTTCATATTTTGTTAATTCATAGTAATCGTTTTTTCATCTACTCTAAACTTTGATAAAAGAGTAGAATTGGTGTTGAATCGCTGTACATTGAATACATTTATGAAAAAATGAAATAGGGTATCACAAAAAGAGTTATAGAACACGTAAAAACCATTTTTTATCTGTCTGTCTGTTCACTAAAAACTTTTTGCGGTTTTCAGTGGTTACTTAAGCTATGCTTGGGGCGACATAGGGAGGCTTTTCTAAGTGTATCCATTTTTTTTAAATTAAATTGTAGACATAAATAATGTTAGCTAAAATATGATAAATATTTAACAATACTCGTAGTTAATTAAATACAATAATTTGAACTCATCTCAAAATGTGCGTGATTTATGGGCAACTCATTTATTTTACGCGCGATCATTCATAACTAACACGCACAAAAGTTCGTTTCAAAAGAATACGACGCATTTATGAATAGTCATTCACTGCATTGACAACAAGTTTTGTTTTTTAGGGAATAGAATGGCAATTTTTTTTAAAACAAAAGTTTGTTTTTATTTCAATAAACGATGTTACTACCGAGTGTGAACCTCCTGTGTGAATATGGGCACCTTTAGCCGAGGAGATTTAAGATTAACCCTTACAAAATTGACGCAAAATGTTGATAATTTATTATTAAAGTATCAGGTTCATCTTTCTCACTAAAAATATTGACTTATTGCTTATGCTATTTTATTTATAGTTTATTGAATGTTACGTATATTTTACATAATAGACACAAAATTTTATTTTGAGTAGTTTTAATTTAAATTCAATTAATAAATGTATAAATTAACATGTGTTTTTACTTCAAGTTTTTAACACTTAACTTCACTACAGTTAGAAATTTACAGGAAATCAATATCAGGTAAATAGGGGTCTACCCAACACGGAAAAACATGGCAAGAGGTCTACGACACAAAAAAGTTTGGGGAACTCTGCTCCAGAAGGAGATCGTCGAGCGGGAAAGGGAGAGGGCCGATGCCGCTCGGAGACAGCTCGGCCAGCAGGGGCAGCCCCATTCTAGAGCCCAGGATTACAGTACTGACGACGCAGCTCATGCAAAATAGGACTAAAGTATCTCCTGCCTGACGTAAAAGGCGACGTAAAGGGGACATGGACTGGCAGCAGCACAAAGTGGCCTCGAGCAGCTGCAAGATGGCGAGAGGAATAAGGGATGGTTTATCCTTCTCCGAGGCGTGCTCAAGCCCAGTACCGAGGGAGACCGGTGCGTTCCGTAGAAGAACCCGGATTAGGCATATCTCGTCCCTCGGGTTAGGCATATCTCGTTCGAATTATATTTACAAATTTTCTACAAATTTTATCGATCTATTTACTTTTTACACAGTAATTGTTTCGGGTCGGGCATAGGCGTATATAGCAGGGGGGCCGGGTGGGCCATGCCCACCCTAGTATCGTCTAGTGCCCACCCCAGGATTTTGGGTTACTGATTCAAAATTCTTGGGTACCTAAGAAACTTCATAAAAAATCATTGAAATGAAATAATGATTTACAGCCGAGAAATCGATGTAGATACTTATTTTTTATTATATACTATTTTACAATACATTTACTTGTGAATACACAATATAAAAATAATTAATGATAACGAACTGTTACTTTTTTAATGCGACTCATAGGGTTCGACATTTTTTTTAAGTTAAGGCCCGGGCCCTCCCTGAAAAATAACCCTTGATACGCCAATGGGGTCGGGGTGTTTGTTCACGCGAAATTTATATTATAAGGCGTCCTTACAACACTGGATAATCTTATCCTAAAGTAAGGGCAATGTTTAAAAAAAATAAAATCATTCTCAACTACTTCCCATTCCAATTAAAGCATATAGTATCAGCTTGCTTCGCGATGGTAAGTCTCAGGGACAGATCCTAAAAGTTAACTTCAGCCAGTCAGTATGTGGCCTGCTTGGGGTTATTAATACAGTCAGTTTATATACAGGGTGGCTTTTCTAAAGGTGCCCAAATCATACAGGAGGTTCACACTCGGTAGTATAATCGTTTATTGAAATTAAAACAAGTTTTTTTTTTTTCAAAAATGCCATTCCATTCCTTAGAAAACAGAACTTGTTGACAATGATGAACTTGTGTGTTAGTTATGTATGAATGATCGCGCGTAAAATGAGTTGCCCATAAATCACGCACTTTTTGAGATAAGTTCAAATGAATGTTTTAGTTAATTACGAGTGATTATAAATATTTATCATTTTTTATATAAAATTATTTGTCTAGAAATTAATAAAAAAAATGAATACACTTAAAAAAGGCACCCCGTATATTAGCCCGACAAAGCAAAACCATGAATGTGGTATAAAAAGCGATATTTTATTGTACAGAACTGTCTGAATTTTATGCTTTTACCCTACCACGCGGACGTAGTCGCAACAGCTAATCAATAATATTGTTTAAATGATTTTCATGTTAATTTTTTAAATAGCTGTTTTTTAACGTCTGTAATACTATTTGTAATGAAAATTGTTATGACATGTTAGAAAACACAGCTTTTACCGATTTATACAATTATTGACTCAACGATGAGTCAATAATTGAACGCGTACGTAAATAAAACATAAAAAATACCAACCCCCCACCCCATATATAGGGTATAGGAAATATCACGAAGCAATAGGTTTGATACCTACCAAACCTTTTAACAACACCTTTTAAACAACAGACTGTACTAATAAATTATTAATTACATTAAATATGTAACATAATTATAAAAATAGTTGAACTGAGGTAGGACCACGCAACAGTATTCGCTGTTGCACGAATGGGTAGATCCGTCCAGGTTAGTACCACGAATTCACATAAGGCCGGCGTAAAAGAGAAGGGTTACACTTCTGCGTTTCGTCTGGTGAGTGAGGTAGCCGGGCCCTACATTATTAAAAGGTAGCAACACATCTGCAATTGGTGTTGTCTGCAAATGTCAGGTAAACCGCCAGCTCACTTTCACACATAAAAAAAAGTAGTTAACAAAACAAAAATATTAACAATTCATTAATTACATTATTTAACATTTTGCTTTTTATTTACTCATTTTGGTCATTATTCATGTCCCTAAAACAAGCCCAATATGCATAATTTCACCCTAAAATTGAGAAGCCTACTCAGAATTAATAGATGTTTATCATAAATTGATAAATTTTTTTAAATTGATATTTTTTTTTAGGGAAGTTATTTTTTTTAAAAGGAATAGTGTTATTTATTTTGAGACAATAAAAAAGGAATTTAAGTTTTAAGTTTTTATTCTTACACTATTTATTTTTTAGCTTTAGCTTCCCGCGTGGCTTTCCTCTCGGCAGCACGTGCAAGCTGTTTGGCTGGTTTCAAGTTCCCCTTTTTGCAAAACCGTTGGTTTCTTAAGAATTTTGGATCCATCTGAAAGAAGCATGTGTAAATGATGCCTTGCCTATCATGATTTATGTAGCTGGACTAGTTTGCATTGGTTCTTTTTCAGCACTTCTTTCAGAATTTAAGTCTAAAATCATTAAAAAATAAGCAAACAAGTGGTTACTATTGCATGAAATGCAAAAAATGGTAACATAACTTTATAGGTATTTTGATGAATTGGCTGTTTGGAGAAATTCTCAAAATTATATTAAAAATAATATGCAATTGAATTTGAAAGCTATATGTTCTCCCTTTTAAATGGCATTTATATTTGATTGACAGCATTTACTGTTTTAAAGAAACAATTTTTCATCTAGTAATTTTTACACTAAGGAAAGTAGTCATTACATTTGACATCTGCTAAAGCTATAAAATTCAGTTTGAGATAGTAATACAGGGTAGTTAATTATCATAAATCACATTTATTTTTTCAAAACAAAGCATTATCAACTGTTACTGAAACTGAATTTAAATCAAATGAACAATTTTTAATACTTAGAAGAAAACTTTCATATAATCCACAAAAATCTTTTTGTTAATGTTAATTGAAAATTGAGATTGTCAAAAAGACTTTTTTTTTAATGTTAATTCAATAATCAATTACATATTGTAGTTTTCTGGGGCAATTGAATAGAAGTGAGGCATATTTATCGTAACAGGTTATTATAACAGGTATCTTGAGATAACAGTGTGTGTTACAAACAAACTTAAATAACAGTTCCTGTTCCACACAAATTGTTCCTTAACACCCTGTAACAAGCTTGCTTTTCTTTATACATGCATATGACTGTTATCTAGAGATAAAAACTGTTACACCCTGTCGCAGTTATTACTGAACAATTTGTCACTGTTACAAGCTCTTTCTTTTTCTTGCATCAGTCATATAGCTTTGTTAGAAAGAGAAGTATGGATGTTACCATAGAGTAACATACTGTAACAGCTTTTACAGTATGTTACTCTATTGTAACAGTTACAAAAATTGTCACAACTTAGTTTTAAATAACAGGATGTTATTTTGTAACAGGTATTTGTCACTGACCTGTTACTGTTAACAGGAACAGGTGTTCACACTAGGAATGAGGCATATATACTGGCACAGGTATAAATACCCAGTATGAACATACCAGTACGCACACCGGGTATGTACGGTAGAGGCCTGTTCCATACCCGATAGGTATGGCCGCCTCGTCCGACGGTGGCGGTATATACGCTCGCGACAACCCGCCCGCACACCGGGTATGTACCTACGGCAGAGGCCCATTCCATACCCGATAGGTATGGATGGCCGCCTCGTCCGACGGTGGCGGTATATACGCTCGCGACAACCCGCCGGCCGAATAGGTACGAAGTTCCCCGAACGCTTACGGCGGCTCTTCCCATTCATGCCCGAATTGAAACATATGATTTAGGCATTTTATACCAAATAATTCCTTGAGATAAATTTATTCTTTGTTTCTATGACCATAAGTTAAATAAATAATTGCATAATAAGGTTACAGTAAACAATAATATTTGTTTTGAATTACTTTTTTTTTTGATAATAGGGTTCGTTACGTTAGTAAAGATGGAGCTTATTTTAGACTGATTAAATCTCAATTTAAAAAAACTGATTGCTAATAAAACATTTAAATGTTCCAATTCCAACCAAAGGTTCAATTCGTTTGATTCGACCGCGTCTCCAAAAGGAGGCCTGAACATAACTAATACCTATAGGGATTTTGATACTGGGTTTTAGCACCGGGTATACGGCGATACCCGTACCTTTGAGGCCGGGTATAGAATATTGCAGGTATATTTCATGCCTAGTTCACACATCTGTTCCTTTAATACTTTTAATACATGTTAAGGTACTCGATTTAACCAAATATAACTCACTCCTACAATTGAATTAAATTTACGGTGGTAGGGCCTACATCACACAATCACTTCTAAAATATCTCAAATACTATTCCACCTCCACCAAAAGGTTGTCAACGCATCTGGTACCCTCAGATGTGGCAGATGTCCATGGACGGCGGTATTCACTTAACATCATGTGAACCGTCTGTTCGTTTGGCGACTTTCACATAAAAAAAAAAAAACTTCTAGAATGGACTTTAACCTTCATTTGGTATACCTTTTGCCATCTGGGTAGGTACTAAAATCAAAAACATCGGAGATTTTTCATCACAGAGAAATTACCATCAGTAATGTAAAAAATTACCGCCTAAACTTATTACCGAATTATTAATATAATTACATATTATTATCATATATTATTAAATTTTAATAAGAATTAAGAGCTTACACCAAGGGTAGACTCATGCCTGAACTTCGTAGGCTTCTTTATACCGTTTCGGTGAGCTTTCCGGTCTGAAAATAAATAAAGAAGAATAAGTGCCTCATTTTCAAACATCAATTTCAGAATTTTGATCAACACTCAATCTTTACTCACTTTGGTTATGATTTGTGTGGTTTTTAGACTTTGCCATAGTGTATGTCTTTAACTCTGAAATCAATAAATATTTATATGAATATAAACCGCTGACACATTTGGACTCACTCTGGACCAAAGTCACAAAATTTAATTTATGATGAAATAGATATTCATAGAAATAAAGTGTTATTAGACGTACCTAACTTTGAAACTTTGATTGAAAAGAGAAAGAATGAGACACACTGACAGGCAGACAGACCACTTGACTGACAGCTGACTGATGACAATTAATGTCAATCCAATTGTTAACATAGATAATACTACATATAACTCGTGTCATTGCCATTACTTCGTTTTTTATAACTTTTACTTATGGATATGACCCAAATAGCCAATTAGCAAAATTATGGATTGTAAAAATTACAATCACAGCAGAAAGGAAGTAAAAAAATGAGAATTTCATTAAAAGTTAGGCAAAATAAACAACCAGAAGTGTTCATTGGCGTATTCATTGAATTCCGCCAAAAAAGAAAAGAAGAGGAAGAAGAAGAATTAATTTTTTAAAGTTTTTTTTTTATACTGCTAATCTCTGCATTTAAGATTGAACATTAAAACATGTAGAAAAAGTACGAAAAGTACGTGGGTTCGATTCCCACAGCGGCGACAATCTTTTCGTACTTTTTCTACATGTTTTAAGATTTGAATTACTTTAAAATTGGAATGTTAGTTTTATTTCTTCAGATTCAGACTGAATTTTGTCATATTTGATTGATTCCGAGTAAAAATTGCTAAAAGAAGTAACATAACTTGTATTTTACACAAATTTCATAATGATTTTACGTTTTGTTAAAAATAAGTTCAAAATGTTTAAGTTGTAAAAAATAGTTTTCTTATAAGTCCTTAAGTATCTTTTTGATTTGAAAGTGATCCCATTAGCCACATCTACCATTCAAAACTTACAGTTTACGTTAGCAGTTAACTATTGGTCCAGATGTTTTGAAAACTTAGTTGAAACAGGTAGAAAGGCAGACGATTCGTGGACTTAGGAGAAAGATGTGCTTAGCGCAAGATGTTCACACCACGACACCGGATGAAAGGTGGATAATTTGAGTAAGAAGAGAAATACACGACGCTATCTTGGGGCGAAGTTCACCTTTATCAAAAACACAACAAATGATTATGACAAGAATCAATTAACGGAAACAAAAAAATTTTGAAAACATTTAATGTCCTAATCATAGATTGATCGATAGTATGTATACTTTCTATTGAATAATAAAATCGACCCGACGTAAGAGAACGAGCGAAGTATCGTGTGTAAACGACACAGACCACTACGCGACAAATGCGCTGAACCCTAAATGTTTTTAGTAATATGCCACATCTAGAGTTCCGCACTAAGCATTATGAAGCATCAACGGTTGTGGACCCGTTCGAATTTGTGTCCCCGCGTCCTTTACGACAAGCTTTCGGATAGAGCGGGAGCGGGATAATTAAGTTACTTATCGCCCGCGATAAAGTATCGTCCCTACTGTTTATTATATTACTGATATCATAATTTCATCGTATTCAAAAGCAGTGCTGAATATAAGTCTTACTCACAGACTGCCAAATGCCTGAGCCATCTGGATCCATTGACTTCTCGCAATTCTGCACGGAAAAAAAAAAGAAAAAAATTTTGTTTGTGAAAGAGACATTAAATGCAATTGATAACAGTTTTATTAAATAACTTGGAATTTTCAATAAATGTCAAAAAGTTGTTTTTCGTTGCCAGTCAAAGAGGTACCGGTGTTTTATGAAGTCTTCATCGACATAGTAACTTTTTACAAACTAAGATCAATCTGCGATCTTCTTAAATATGACTATGTGTCGGTATATCCTTCTCAATTGCAGTGGTTACCGATTCGCCAACCACGTTCTTTAAGAGCACTAACCACTGTTTATTACTTTTTAATTGTCCTACCCCATCTTATCTATCTCCTTACTTTTAATTCCTCTCATCTAAAAGCGATAATAACTTTGCTTATCCTATACTTTTTCCTTCACATTGTTCAAACTTCTTACACTCTTCTTTCTTTATTCATTCCATCCTTCTGTGGAACGCTTTTAAAAGCAAATTTCAAATATATCAAATTATCTATATGCTATTTATGTATGTTTACATAGTGTATGGATAATATTTTACCGTTCCACATGTCATATCTGTGCCCCTATCTCACTTTCTCTGCTCCTTCTTAAGGTTGACTGGTAGAAAATGCCATTGGCATCAAGTCTGCCCTTGTACTAGTGTGTGCGTAAAGTTTAAATAATTAAATCAAGAATAGTTTTTAGAACACAATAAAAAGAACTATAACTTCAAAAACAGCTGAGTACGCATTCTTTGTAATCAGTGAACGCTAATTAAATTAATTGTTAATAAATGGCACCACAATTATGCCACGGTACAGTTTTTCGTTATGTCATTTAAGAATAATAATGCTTCCATGTTTATTTGCGTTCTCTGGTGATAAGTTATATTGATTGTCGAAGAGCACACAACTTGGATAATATGTTCCCTATAAAGGGATTAATTTTCCTTCATGAACTTCACTTACTTATTCTAAGTAAAAATGTTTTTTTAATTCGTTTTCAATTAACTACAAATTATCATACAGTTTATTAATATAATATTTACAAGATTTAATCTATCTAAAATTACATATTATAAACCTAATCCACGCGGCATGGTGTCAGGAACGCTAGTTGCATTTCCTCGCTGAATAGTTATATAACCTTTGAGTGAGAAAAGAACCACCTCTCTTGTCACCAGCCGCGGCGTTAAGTCTAGGACATAAACTTTTCAAAAATTTTGATGTGCGTCGACCCCACGGATCTAAAGTCTCAACAGCAAATGGCACAAATACATAATCTAAACATAAATACTCATACTTGCGCCATTTACTCAATACAGCTGTATCCGATGCCACCCCGGACCCGACCGAAGTACCCCTTAAATGAGAGGCAGCCAAAGTGTCTACGCAAGTGACGTCCTAAACAAGAGCTTTGCCTCTCTCCCAAGGGATCAAAGTTAAACCTTCGGGTCTCTTACCATCGTCGCGAAAAATGCCACAAGGCTCTAAAATGGACGGAACATTGATGGAGCTCTACGGATGATGTCCTTCAGGGAACCGTGGTGGGAAAAGCGGCCAGCACTTTTTTGACAAGAAGCCCGTGGAGACCAAATTTGTCTACACTGACACCATAAGGGCATTGGTGTGGTTGTCACATCGGAATGCAATGTCCCCAGACGGATTACTACAGTAATGCCTAAGCTTTCATCATCAAGTAATGTGCCCAAGTTACTTGATGGTAAAGCGTGAAGCCAATAACTCTGTTCCTTAGATGAGATGCCTAGGAAACGGCCACGCTCCAGATTACTTTCTAAACATTGAAATGTATCTTTCTATACTCTCCGTACCGAAGGAACATCCCACTCTTTTTGTTTTTTTGGCGCGGGAAAGTTTAAGATTGGGCGGTATTTTTTCACAAATTTAAAATTTGTTATAAAAAGTTGTAAATTCTTATAATTTTATGTGAATATCCATTAATTCTATTGAACAGTTAGCATAATTACCTATATTACTGTAAATTTCTTTGTATATATAGTAAATTCTCAATAAAAAGGATTGATAGTAAGTAGCTGTTATCTACTTCTACATCATGGCGAAGACGAAGAAGCGGAAAAAAAAAGAAAAACCTCCGAACGCTGTAGCAGATGAAGATGCTTCGTCTTCATCGGCTGAATCGGATTATGCCGATGCAGTCCCCCGCCCGGAAGACGACATGGATAAGTACAAACCCTATATGGTTGCAGACTACAGTAGGCGCTACCCAGAAGATAGCTCTGCTGGCCACGAATTTGTGGTTTTTATAGAGAGTAATGACGAAAATAAACCTATGGGATCACGAGACATGCTCAGCTTGAGTGGACTCTTTCAGAGATTTGTAAAGGGTATAAAATATTTAAAAAAAGTTAATAAATATAAAATTGGAGTGGTCTTTGACAAACCCAACCTGGCAAATGGATTTTTAGATAATGTTTCTTTCTTAAAAGACCATAATATTATTGCATCAATCCCTGCATCGTCCACCGAGTTAACTGGGGTAATCTCTTCGGTACCTGTGGATATGTCCAACAAAAGAATTTTCAAAGCATTATCGCTTACTACTAAAAAAATTATCTGTGTAAAACGCATTATGCGAAAAATCAGAACTGATGGTAACATAGCCTTCCAACCCACGCAAGCAGTGGCGATTACCTTTGCGAGCTCAACTTCATTGCCAGATTATGTATATCTAAAGATGTGGAGATTGCCAGTGCTGCCTTTCATTCCTCCGGTAAAGCAGTGCTTTAAGTGTTTGAGGTATGGTCACCTATCTAAATATTGTAAAAATTCTGAAAGATGCTCTGTGTGCGGTGAGGGACACAGTTTCAAAACCTGCACGATTAGTATAGAGAAGGCTGTTTGTGTGAACTGTAAAGGTGATCACATAGCCATATCTGGGAAATGTCCGATCAAGCAAAAGAAAATAATAGAAAACAAAAATAATGTTATTCAACGCCCTTTTGCGGTGCTTTTCAATGAAAACAATTTTCCAGCTTTGAAAAAAGATCCTCAGGATATTTCTAAAGTGATATTGTCTGACAAAGTCATCTTAAATTTATTAGCTGAATCTTTATTGAAAATTATTTCTCGAAATAAGTCTGAAAATTTATCCATCAACACACAAAATATTGTTGATGTCATTAAGGACACATTTCAGTATAAAAACAAATCATCGTCACATTCACCACCCAGTCAACAATAAACATTATGCAATGGAATGCACAAAGCATATTACATCAAAAAAATTTATTTAAAAAATTTCTTAGTGACAATCATATACATATAGCATTAATATCAGAGACCTGGTTAAAAGCACACATGAAACTTAATATAAGGGGCTACACTATTGTGAGAAACGATTGTGGTAACGATCACAATGGTGTGGCTATAATTATACATAACAGTTTGAACTATCAAAATATTTCAACTTTTTTTGACAATTCTTTGCAAAACATTGTAGTACAAATACAAATCTATAACAAATTTATTTCTATAGTTAGTTGTTACAGTCCTCCGAATTCTACTCCAAGCTTTAATAAGGCAAAATTTAATAACTTAATTAAAAGTATTCCTAGCCCAATGATAGTAGCTGGTGACTTTAATGCACACCATACGGTGTGGGGTTGTGGTAATATTGATTCTCGTGCCAGAGACATCATCGATGTTATGGAGGAGAATGACTTAGTGCTCTTGAACGACGGAAATCCAACTACAATAGGCTCTAATCGTTGGAGGCCAAATGGTCTTGATCTAACTATGGTCTCGTCATCCTTGGTCCTTTCTTGCGAATGGCAGGTCTGTGAATCACCTCTTGGCAGTTATCATTTTCCCACTGTAACAAAGTATTCATTCTCATCAGTCAACTATATTCCTCTAGCTAATTCTAGTAGTGATGCTAAACGTATAAATCCTAATTTGATAGATTGGGCTAAATATACACAATATGTTAATAACATACGCTATCCAAATTTGTAAATTTATCTGATCCTATAGAGAATTATAATAGGTTTTGTCTAGTCTTATATTCTGCAGTCGATTCTTCGGTATTTTGCAAAACTAATGTAAATAATAATCAAGGCAATAGGTTTCAACAAGGTAGAGGAAAGAAAAAATTTTCACCTCTGCCTTGGTGGAACGAAAAATGCTCTAAAGTAGTTGACAATTGCAAACAAGCTTATTTGTCTTTCAAAATAACTCCTTCTTTAGGAAATTACATAGCATTCAAAAAAGCTCAAGCTGTAAAAAAGATTACGATTAGAAATGAATGTCGCTCAGCCTGGGAACAATTCTGTTCTTCTATAAATAGTTTAGTCCCCATGAAACATATTTGGGAAAAAATGAGAAAGTTTCATAGGACATATAACTACAATAACAAAAAATTTCTCAATAGTACATGGTTACATGACTTTTTGCATAAATACACACCTGATTCTGTAGAAAATGATCTTCCTCACTTTTGTTCCTCAAACTTCACATCCGCTAACACATACTTGATTAATAAATTCACCATAGTAGAACTCAAATCTGCCCTGAAATCAAGGAAAAATTCTACTAGTGGACTTGATGGCTTAACGTATAAAATGTTTAAACTTTTAGATCATGCTAATTTACAGATTTTTTTGAGTATTCTGAATAGCTTGTGGGAATCTAATTTAATACCAAAAGAATGGAAAACTGACTGCTTAGTTCCAATCCTTAAATCTGAAAAAGATCCTAATTTTGCTGACTCTTATCGCCCAATTACTCTAAGCTCTTGTGTAGGAAAAATTTTTGAACAATTAATCAAACAAAGGTTGGAATTCTTTATTGAACACAATCACATCTTACCTAGTAATCAATTTGGTTTCCGTCGTGGCCGTTCTGCCCGGGAGAGTCTAAGCCATTTGTTTCTTGACATTGATGGTGCGCTGCACGAGGATAAAATTGTAGCTTCCGTTTTTTTAGATATAGTTGGTGCTTTTAACAATGTAAATTTACATATACTCTCATCAATTTTATATTCTTTGCATTTACCTGAAAAGTTAATAAATTGGACTTTCAACTTTCTACATGGTAGAGTACTGTTTGTAAAATTTAATAACAAACTATTTGGTCCTCGACTATCTTATAAAGGTGTTAGTCAGGGAGGTATATTAAGTCCAATGTTTGTTTATACTTTATATTCATCAGTTGAATATGGTTCTTGGTTCTGATGTCAGCAATCTTCAATTTGCTGACGACTTGGTAGTCTATTGTACAGGTTCTAGCTCTCAAGAAATCAATTATAAACTCAATACAGCTCTTTTAAGACTGCAATCTTATTTTGATTCTCTTAACTTGGACGTCAGTCATGAAAAGAGTAAAACAATGGTTTTTCATGCAAATTTAACCAGGTCTATAAATATTTATTATAATCACAATCTAATACCATTAGTATCTTCCACAAAGTTTTTAGGAGTCCTGTTTCAAAATAATTTTTCAAATGGAAAAAATATGTTGATTTATTATCAGATAGAGCTTTAAAAGCATGTAATATCCTCAAATCCTTAGCACATACTTATTGGGGTTCTGATCCCAAAATACTACTAATTTTATATAAAAGTATAGTGAGAAGTCATTTTGAATATGGTTTTTTTTGCTACTCTCATAAAAAGAATTTAGTAGATGTATTGGATAAGATACAAAACAGATGCTTGCGGGTTATAATGGGTGCTATGATATCAACCCCCATTATTTCCATGCAGATTGAAGCTAACATACCTCCTTTACTGCTTCGTTTTAAATTTCTTGCTCATAAATTCCTTCTGAAACTTTCTTCTTTAACTAATCATCCTCTAGTCACCAAGTTACAGTATGCTTCAGAGCGTAATGCTTCCTCATTTCTTGCTCAACAACTTCCTGAAACAATAGAACTGAAAACTAATTGTGTCATTTATGAGGGTAACACTTTGGCCTGTTATAGTGGCTCCTTCTTTAGCAAATTTTGCTACATGAATATTATAATTGACAACTCGTTAAAGTTTAAACAAGATGTTTATAATAAATTGAATGAATTCATAGGTTATTATCATATGTATACTGATGGTGCGAAAAATAATGAAGCAGTTGCTATGTCGATTTATGATTTAAAATTGAGAATAGGTTCGGGCTATAAATTACCTAAAGCTGCTAGCATTTTTACAGCAGAATCTTCAGCGATTTTGGCTGCACTTGATTATATTCAGCAACATAATTATGATAAATGGATCATAGTCACAGATAGTATGAGTGTCTTGAAAGCTTTGGATAATCCTAAATATGATGCTAAATCCAACTACATTATTCATCTTATTAGAGAGAAGTATTTTCAGTTAACTCAATTAAAGTCCATAATTTTGTTTTGGACACCATCCCATGTAGGAGTTTTTGGAAATGACAGCGCAGACTTTCTTGCCAGAACAATTTCTAATACAGTTGATGTTGCCATAAAACAAATTCCCTTACCCGATTCTGATCTATTGTCAAATGTTAAATCCAAATTATCAAAAGATTTTAAATCTGCTTGGGACACAATTATAGAGACTAAAGGTAAATGGTATGCTGAAATTAATAATAGAATCAGTAAACCTTGGTTTATTAAATTCAAATACATTGGAAGGAAATTCTTAACAATCATTTGTCGTTTGCGTTTAGGGCATTGTAGATTTGCTGCTCATTTACACAGAATTAATATAGTTTCATCTCCAAATTGCATTCATTGTAATGATAATATCCCTCAAACTTTACATCACATCTTCTTTGATAAATTACTTGAAATTGAATTGGATTATAAGATTTGTACAAGGATTAAAAAATGACATTAACTTTACCGGATTATACGATAGGCATGAAATTACGGAATTACCTGGAAAAAATGAATGTAGAGAATAAAGACTTGGCTTCGGCCTTTACTGCATTTTGAAATTTGACAAAGAAGACGAAATACGGCTTCGGCCTTTTATTATTATCCTGAAGTTACATAAAGAAGATGAAAGACTTGGCTTCGGCCTTTATATACCCATTATCGACCAAGAAGTAAGAAGAAGATGAAAGAAGATACAGAATAGACAAGGCTGTATGGGCTAAGTTCCCTTTGCCTTCCCAAGTTCATTGTGATTGGGAAAAATTAACAACACACTGGAGACCTGTGCACTTGTGCAATGTGCTACCTAATTATGTCAAATGAACTGTCAAATATTAATGTCAAATTCGGTTAAAGTCAATTTGTGGGGACGTGTTTGATTTTGGTATTGTATAATATTTTTTTTTTAAAAAGATACATTTAATTAGTAAAACAGTACCAGACTTTACAACGGAAGCTTTTTATAATGGTAGTGGCAGAAAGTGTTGGTACTGATGTGAAACAATTAACAGGGGATGAAAATAAACAAGAATCAAAACCACCGAGTCTCTTGTCATTAGAAAGTATCCTTTTCAATATATTATGATTATCTTTTAATTAATTACACGACCAGGTGCCGTTTCGTCTCTAAGCAGATGTTATTTTTATGGCTTCGTTTCCGTATTCTTATGTACGTAAAGTTATTGTTATACTTTATACGCTTCATCAGTAATTGTTTGTGCAGAGATACCTAGAGTTTTTAATTGTTTAGTTTGCACACTTTTATATTTATATTTTCTTTGATAATATTGATGAATATAAAATATTTTTATTTTAGCATTTTATTAAGCTACAAAATTAACCGCCCGTAGTTTACTATACATGTATATCACATATGCTTAACTTACAGCCAAGAAAAATTTGCATTTTATAGTTATTAATGTATAATATAATTTAATTACAAGAGAGCTGGTTCTTTTCTCGCTCAAAGGTTAAGCTTAACTATTCAGCAAGCAAATGCGGCCAGCATTTTTAGCACCAAGCCGCATGGATTAGGTTTATTAGATAATATGTAATTTTAGATAGATTTAATCTTTAATATAATCTAAATTAGGCAGTTTATGAGCAAACATTTGTTTAAAAAGTTTAGCTAGTAATGTAAGAAAGTAAATATAAAACACAAAAAATTGCCTGTGTTGTTTATTACATTGACTTTTCTTGTTTCAAAATCTACAGTATATCCCTTTTGAACACTATCTTGTTAGTATGGAAAATATGAACTGAGTGAAATGAGTGAAATTATGAACTGATGAAAATGGTGAAATTATGAACTGCGTGAAATTTTTGTTATTTGTATTCTTTTAACAGTTTACAAAGTATTTTTACATGTCTTTTGATGATTGTTGTTGACCATGAATAAAGGTATATGCCTCATTCAGTATTTTGGAGTAATAAAACAGAGAACCTATCAGCTAAATAATGCTGCCTGCATACATGCACGATGCAGAAAAGTCATATCCAGTAATATTGGCACATATCTTTGAGGCTTATTATTTTGTAAACCAATGCACAGATCTTTAGTTTTGTACATTTCTATTCTCTCAATATTTAAAGTGCTTAAGAAACTTGTGTCTAATTTTCACTATGTGAGTTATGTGGGGTCCATATAACACTAGAATATTCTAATATGCTTCTGACATATGAAAAGTACCATCTTTTCCTCTTAAATGAAACATACTGAGACTTATTAGCATTAATAGTTAAAGTTAGTAAATGGCATAATATTGTACTATGTTGGAAGAAATAAACAGATGGAATCAAAATACTTATCTTCTTAAAAAAAATTATCTTCCTTGTCCTTTTTTTTGAGTTGTCTGCTAGATCTGGAGATGTCATATTTATTTTTTTAATTATCTTTTATATTTATTTTTTTTATTATAAGGCAAACACACCGAAAAATACCTATGTTCACAAAGTGAGTAAATACTGCAAAGACAGCAATTTTACTCCATGTTACCATATACATAATCAAAGGATATTACCATATTTTAATTACGAAATTTATTTTAATAATATAGGTACTTATACACAATATAATATGTTATTACTTTCCTCCATTTTTTTATTAATAATACCTTGTAAAACATTAAAGTAATTTGGGTCCATCTCTATATATTATTGTTCAATCAATTTTTCAATAATGACAATGTTTTAAGTTCAAATATTTGGAAATAAAACAAGTACCTGTCAATCCACTGTACTTTACAAAGTCTTTAATTCTCATGTTTCCTGAACTGCTTCAGTATTTCGCATCACTAAGGATGCTCAACAACAGCACGGTCTGCGTCACGGTGACTACCAACGCTACCGCGGCTATTGCTCGCGTCGCCTCCGTCGGATGCGTAAGGTTCTCAAGTTACCACAGGTATATTTGATTTTTATGTATTTGTACTTATATGATATACACAAAATGTTATGTAATGATATTTACAAAGAAAGTATATATGTGATGTGGCAAAATGTTATGTATGTGAAGTAGCATACCTTTCTAATTTATAATAGAGATTTTTTTATTTATTAAACATACATTACTAGAATTTCCATTATCCACATTTTTTATAGTTTACCATTTTTATGTAAGAGGTGGCAAGTGGGTCACCTTGTTGGTAAGGTATCACCGCCGCCCCCATGGGCGAATGGGAAGTGTCCATACACTTGCGATATTGGAAGAGTCAGAACTGCGTTGACAGCCTTTGAGATAGGAATATAGAGATCCTAAGTTTCGTGATATCCCTTTATTGCCAACCGCTCCCCTGAGAGAAAATGGTCAAATACCTACTTAGGAGTCACTTTCGACTCGCGTATGTCATTTACTACGCACATTAATAATGTTCGCAATAGAGCCGCGTTCGTCTCCGGCCGGTTACACAATTTAACTAACGCTAAAAGTAAAATGCCCTTAAGGCACAAATTATTATTATATAAGACCTGCGTACGACCTATTATATACTACGCATGCATAACCTTCGCCCACACACACCCTACTCGCTTGTAGAAGTTGCAAATAGTACAAAATAAGTTCATCCGCCGCGCAACCGGTGCGGTGTCGCGGCGGGACCTACACAGCGATTGCAGACTCCCGACGATTCGCGAATATTTTAAAGACCTGACCAAACGGTTCTTTGATAGAGCCGAACATCATCCCAACCCTCTGGGTGGTAAGGGCAGCAAATTATCAACCCGACAAAACACGAACGTCAACAAGCGTCGTCCGCGAAACGTCCTCATCGACCCGGTCGAGGAAGGGGACTCAGATACGTCGAACCCACCGCCGTTACCTACACCCACTGTTAGTGCAACAACAAACACTAGTTCGCCCTCGCCGTCGGGCACGACGAGACCAACACAACGCGTACACAAGGTACACCCGCGTTCCGGGGCGGTTCTCACCGCTCCCAGCCACCGATTAACTGTGCAGTCGACGGCCATCGGGGTTTCGGTCCGAACCGCGACCTTGATGGCCCTTAGATGACACACCATAGTTAAACGCACGCATGAGCACATGCGTGGCCCTAACCACAGCGGAGGGCCCAAACCCGTGGGTTCTGGCTAGCCAACCTGTTCTGCGTCAGATGAAGCTAAGCAGGCTAGCCAACCTGTTCTGCATCAGTTAATACAAGATACAAGAAGTTTCATGAAATCTTACTTTCCTTTGTGAGATATAGAAAGATGCTTAGAAGAAACTTAGAATAAAATTCTGTTGAAACCTTGAAAAAGTACCGTTGATTTGTTATACAAACACTAACTAAAAGGCCCACTAGAACCTTGTTGGTTTTTTGGTCTCCGTACCTCAAAAGGTACACGTATGTCTGTCCGTGTGTCATCACTGAGTTCCCTATTAGGTGAATAAAATGTTATGGTCCTGAGTCAACAAAATAATTTTTTTTGGTATTTACAGGATTTCCGCGAAATGTACCAAAATTTTCTTTTTTTTATTTTCGAAAATTTTCCTTTATTTGATCTGTAATACCTTGCTTTTTGCCAAATTACGTGATTCAAGATTAACGGGAACTACCATATAATTTTTGGACTCAAAATCTTTTAGGGTAGAACCGGTTGACCTAGAATTGTCAATTTTGGTCCACTCAGTTGTATAGGTGGTCATAGAATAAAATTACATACAAGATAATGGTACGGAACCCTGCGCGCTCGAGTCCGACAAGCAATTGGCCGGTTTTTTTAAAATAAAGAAAACAAATTACAACTCATAGGGCGGATGAGATGAGTCGTAACTATTACAAATGTTATTTAATAACTTTTAGGGTGACAGGCGACACTATCGCCGGCGTGACGTCACGGCCGCTCACCTGACTGCGGCAAACGCTGAGAATCGCCTGCTGTGTGTTCCCCTGCTGCAAGCGGAACGGGCCTGGGCGCACGCGATGCAGCTCAGGCAGGAGGCGAACACTGAGCCGAGGAAAAAGTTCCATCTGGTGGCGCGGTTGAGGAAGGCCTACGCCCACGCGCAGACTCTGTTGCAGCTGTGCGAGGTGATTTAATCTCAATTATCACTATCACTACATAGTATAAAACAAAGTCGTCCCGTTGTCTGTCTGTCCCTATGTATGCTTATATCTTTAAAACTACGCAACGGATCTTGATGCGGTTTTTTTACCAGATAGAGTAATTCAAGAGGAAGGTTTATTGATATAATACATTACACCCGTGCGAAGACGGGGCGGGTCGCTAGTCTCGCATGAAAAAGAGTGTCGTTTGCTTCAGAGCGGTGCTTGCGATGCCCGCACCCAGCTGGAGGCGGGAGCTTACGCGGCGTGGCTGGGAGGGGTGCTTCTGCTGGAGCTGCAGCAGTGGCGCGCTGCCGCAGACAGCCTGCAGCGCGCTCAGCTGGTGCTGGAGAACCTCAGCGCCGCGCTGCCGGACGACGAGCGCCACGTTTACCGGCAGAAGGTGAGCCCTTCGCGTCTACAGGCAGAAGGTGAACCCTTGCGTCTTTAGGGCGAAGGTGAGTCCTCGCGTCTACAAGCAGAAGGTGAGCCCTCGCGTCTACAGGCAGAAGGTAAGCCCTCGCGTGTACAGACGGAAGGTGAGCCCTTCTACAGGCAGAAGGTGAGACCTCGCGTCTACAGGCAGATGGTGAGCCCTCGCGTCTACAGGCAGAGGGCACATGGGTCTAACAGTGTAACGCCTTATTCATATCGGCGAAATTCAGTACTCTGTGGAGTACCGCTTTCGGATGACTTCAAATGGAGTGTAATCTAACGAACTTTTTGCAGCCCACGGACATCTTTAACACTCGACGGGTTGCAGAATTGTTGCAAACCAATAAAAAGAGGGCCGGTTATATAACACTTCCAGTTCACGCCGGTCTTCTGTAAAGCCGTGGCACTTTCCTGGATAGGCCTGCCCATATATGCAACTGCAGATGCTTCTACGTGGCCCTACCACAGCTGATCGGTTAAGGGAACTATTGTTCACTAAGGGAAAATTTATTTTGATTTTATTTAATAATATAGAGAAGTTTTAAATATCCCCTAACGATGTCCACGGGACATATTATGGAGTATAATTGATGGACTTTATATCCCGAGTGATGAATTAACAGGTGGAAGAGTTGAAGCCGAGCTTGAGGTACTGCGCTTACAACATCGGCGACCAGTCGGCTGCCGGTGATTTGGCTGCCATGCGTGGACAGGGGCTCATTGAAAACCTTGACACGCTCATGGCTCAAGCGAAGTGAGTATTCACATTTTTTTTTTTCTGATACCCACCAAAAACTCATGCCGAAACACTACCCATACGCAGCTTTTGCCTATGCCACATACGTGCATAGATAAGCTTAATAATCTATTGTTACTTTTATTCTATCATGGTCTAATGTCAATTGGTCTAAATAAGTGAATTATGTGTTTATCGCAATTTTAAGCGAGATATAATTTAGAAATAAACACAACACATTTTATCTTTATTATGAAACTCGCTTTTAGCTGATCGTTATCACTCCATGTTGTTGTAATTTTGCGTTGACGTGTGGAGTATTCCATGGAATTATTCTGATTACTTCCTACGGCTTAATTTTATAACGTCATCTGGATGGTTGAGGTCCCCCACCAATGTAGCACCGTCATCTGTCGTAATTGCAATAAATGTGTCTTACAGGGAATCGCGCTCCGGAATAATGCATGAGATCGAGTGGCGCGGGCGGCGGGTGACCGTGCGCCCGGAGAAAGTGAGGCTGTTCCTAATCGCTCTGCAGGACTACGACAAGTCCGTCGAAGGCGCGCAGAGCGTGGAGGCAAAGATCGAGATACTCGAGAACATCCTCATGGACTGCAAGGACGCGATCAGCTCCATCAGGGAAGACGTGAAGAACGATCCTAAGCTCAAGTCGACCACGGAAGCTCAAGCGTCCAGCATCTGCCACCTCTTCACGTACCTGATGTACATACGCTTGAAGCGCACCGTCCATCGCAACAACCTGCTCGTGCAGCAAGCGGAGGAGGCGCGCAAGCGGAACGCTCCGCTGGACGGCAAGAAGGTGCGGCCCCAAGACCTCACCAGGCTCTACGAGATCATACTGCAGAACTACGCGGAGCTGCAAATGCTGCCGGGGCTGGACGGCGACGCGGCGTACCAGAGGGAGGTGGAGACGGAGATGAAGGCGTACCGCGCGTTCCGCTGCTACTACATCGCTCAGGTGCTGACCGCGCTGCGCCGCTTCCGCGAGGCGCTCGCGATGCTCGAGCGCAGCAGCGGCTACGCGGCGGAGAGCCTCGCCAGCGAGCTGGACGACAAGCGGCTGCTCGCCAAGCTCGAGAACCTTCGCGGGGAGATAGAGAGCTGCAAGTTCGAAGTTCACGCCGACTCGGTGCTGGAGGACGACGACGAGGACGAGGAGGGCCGCTACACGAGCGGCAGGCCGTACAAGGACAAGAAGCCGCTGGCGGAGCGGCTGGACGAGTACCGCGAGGACACCCTGGCGCTCACCAAGAACCCCAACGTGTACAAGCTGCCGCCCGCCATGGAGGCGGTGCCGTGCAAGCCGCTCTTCTTCGACCTCGCGTGCAACTTCATCGAGTTCCCCAATTTGGAGGACAAGACCGGCGCGGCCGGCGGCAAGAAGCAGGCGGCCGGTATTACGGGCCTGGTGAAAGGCTTCCTGGGGTGGGGCAGCGAGAAATAGATCGTTTCCTTATATTGTATCCGCTTAATAAAACATGTTTATAAATTGTATTGTTATTATAGTGTCCTACTACTATTTATTCGTAATTTTTTTGACAAATGTGAATATATATAGTAGTAGTATCTGTTTTGGTCTTATTGAAGAATAGTTATAACGTTTATTAGTATAATTAATATTAGCCATCCGTTTCAAGCCAAAAAAGGGACCCTTTAAAATTAATGTCTATGAAAGCCGATTTTCAGACCACCGTGAGGTACTCGCTTGCCAAGCGAGCAGACGGTTCACCTGATGTTAAGTGATTACCGCCGCCCATGGTCATCTGCTACACCCGAGAGCGGTAGCGCTTTCGCTTTTAATTCAATATGATCGAGCAAACTCAGTTCGATCCCCGGATGAAATTGCAATGAAATTAATTTTAAACGCTACCTTATCATGTGCTTAGCGGCGAAGGAAAACATCGTGAAAAAACCTGCATATTTTCAAATTAATAAACAACAATATTTCGAAGATATGTGAACTGTTCAAAACATGATTATTGTTTTTTAATAGTGCAAAATTAGCCAGTACAATCGGCACTGGCTAATTTAGACATATAAATACTGAAATAAATGTGGGGGTCCAATCAACAAAAATACACAAGTTAAAAACATATAAATTGTAAACATGGACTATATTAATTATTTATCAGAACACATTCAACAGTAATAGAAGTATATAATTGAATCCTTGTAGTTGTTTTCTATCTATTATAGAATGACAGTCAACGCATAGCCTTTTTTGCAAAAAACACAGATAAGTTGTATGTCGCGAATAAAGATAGATCACAAGCTATTGCTTTTTTCAAGTAAAAAAAAATATAATCATTAAAATTAAAACAAAATATTTTACAATGCGTAACATTTACATTTTACATAATCACATTTGTCTTATTAATTGCGATACTGTTTCTCTCCGAACAGTGTAGTTTTATTGTATACATGTATTGTTCAAGCCCAACCTTAGACTGCTTTCAACGAAACTTTTTATTTATAATTAGTTTATTATCAAACGAGCAAACCGAAAAAGAAACCTAATTTCATCAAAGCTTGAATGTGGCACAATATGTGGTGAACAATGACAAAAAGAAATCTCAATGATATTTACCAACATTTAATGCCGAGTGAAACATTACAAAGCGCCAAGTGCGCGATAGTGAGGACCCATTGTTCGAGACTACTAGAGTGCGGCACATGTGCTCGCGGGTACTTCACTGCGAACGCGTTCGGCTTATTCATTGTGTTTATGTCGTATACAGAGTATGCTCTAGCGGGGCGCCAGGGGGGGCCAGTGTGCGGTCTCGTGGGCAACACGATCCGCGATCGCCAGCAGTTGGCCGCATGTCGCGCACACGTGCAGCCGATCGCCGACGCTCCTGCCCACCATGAGCTCCTGCTGCTTGGCGATGTCCGGCAGCAGGGCGACCAGGTCCGGGAACACGTGGTCCAGATGAGCGCCGAGCGCGGACTGGCAGTGCCTGTAGAACTCGTCGGCGCTTATGACGCCGTCGCGGAACGCGCGCGACGCCACCTTGAAGCTCTGCAGCGCTTCGGCGCTGCCGAGGGCCACGGCGAACTTGCTCACCAGCGCGTGGTTGCGCCGCTCGAAGTCGGGCGGCGATATGTACGTGTGCACGGGCGCCGAGAACGCTTGGCCGGCCGAGTTTATGAAGGTCATGCCGTCGCACTTGGGCGCGCGGGGACTGAAGCCGGGCGGCGCGTTGCCGTTCGGTACGCCCCTGATCGGGATGCGGTTGTCGTTGCGCGGCGCGAGCGGCGGGTACTCCTTCATGGCGAGGGTGAAGCTCTGGCCGCTGCGGTTCGTCTGGGCGTTGTGGGCGTTCTGGGCGGCGGCGGGCGCTCGCTCGGCGACGGTCTTTATCT
This sequence comes from Iphiclides podalirius, assembly GCA_933534255.1. NCBI lineage: Eukaryota > Metazoa > Arthropoda > Insecta > Lepidoptera > Papilionidae > Iphiclides > Iphiclides podalirius. Next base: position 10,910,922 of record OW152822.1, on the reverse strand, counting down.
TCCTGTCCCCCGCGGCGCTCTCGTTGTTGCTGTTCACGCTCGGGTTGATGTACGACAGCTCCCAATTCTTGTTGTCGCCGAGGCCGTTCACCAATTCCGCATCGAACACGTTCTCCTTCTTGGAGTTGTTGTTGTTGTTCTGCTTCTTCTTCTCCTTCTTGCTCTTCGCGTTCTCGTGGGGAACGGTGGCGATGGGCGCCGGTTGCGGCGGGCTCTTTTTCGCTTTCGCTTTGGCCGTATTGACGGGCAGCGTTGGGAAGTCGGCGACTTGGTTGAAAGAAGGCTCTTTCGGTGCAGGCGCCGGCTGTTCCGAGCGGTGTTTCGGTTTGTCCTTCGACTTGGAGACGTTGATCCATTTGGGCGGGGCCGCCGGGGCCGATGCCGAAGTCAGCGCGGGGAAGGCCTCGGTATTGAAGCTAGACTTCTTCGGCTGGTGGTGGGTGTTGCTGTTTTTAAACGCCTGCATTTCCTCGCTATTGATCATCGCGACCTTGGAAAGGATAAAAACAAAATGTTTAATTCTAAATAAAGTTAATGACTTTTACCTATTTCACTTCTATGCATCTCAATCTAATCAAAAATCAAAATCAAAATCAAAAATATATTTATTCAAATAGACGCTTGCGCGCTCTTATGAATCGTCAAATTTTACATCAAAGATTATGTGTACAGGTTCGTAAGGTACCACCGGTTCGGAAAGCGGTTTCTGTTGAGAAGAGACCGGCAAGAAACTCAACAGTTGCTCTTTTTCAAAAATATCAGGGTACAATATAATATACAGGTATAATAGTCTACTAATACCTTTAAACGAGCAATTCTTGTATATATATAATCGGAATCTCGAAAACGGCTCCAGCGATTTTCATGAAATTTAGTATGTGCGTAGGTTTGGGGGCAATAAATCGATCTAGCTAGGTTTCATTTTTAGAAAATGTTCTTTTATCCCTTTTCAGGGAATGAAAAATATCATTCTAATATGACGGTAAATTTCGCCGAAATAAAAAATGTTATAATAGCTCGGTCGGTAATCGGGCGGCCCCGAAACAGAATGCTGCGGTTCGTGTCACGATCATTTACACACTTATTTTTTTCTATACCAGATCATTGCTTTCTTTATTTTTTTAATTTACAAAAAACACAATTTACAAAAAAAAACGGTCCTCCAGGTACAAAACTGATATATGCTAACAAAACATCAGAAGGCATTGACATTATATTTCAAAAGAAGGTTGGATTATTCTGGATTACTATTCAGCGAGGAAATGCAGCTAGCGTTCTTGGCACCATGCCGCGTGGATTAGGTTTATAAGATAATATGTAATTATAGATAGATTTAATCTTGTAAATATTAGATCAATAAAGGTTGTAAATAATTGTAAAACAAGGTACAAAGTTACCTTCTCCTATCTTACCTACCTTTTGGTGCCGGATCTGTGTTTATCCGCGTGAAATTTATGTACGTGAAGCGTCCTTACAACACAGTATAATTTATCCTACGGCAAGGGCAATGTTTTAATATAGAAAAAAAAAACCTTCGGCGGCTGCGTTGTTCCGGCGCCGATGCTCGGGTGGTCGTCCCGGCCGAGGCCCAGTGAGGGGAAGTCGTCGTCGCTCAGAGGCGACTGCTTCTTCTGCGCCGGTATTGATATGCGGTTGGCGCTGGTCTGCGTCAGACGGAAGTTGCTCGCGCTCGCCGGCTGGCTGTGCAGCTGTATGGAGACGCTCGGCTTCGCTGCACACGTTGGAGCCCGAGATCAGCGAGATGGAACGACCGCGACGCGATCAATTATCACATTAAGACCTAACATTTCCTATGGTGGTAGGGCCACGCAGCGGCCTCGGCTGTTGCACGAATGGGCAGGCTCAGAAGACCGGCGTATAGTGGAAGTATAATACTTTCGCGTTTCAAAAGGTTGTCAACGCATCTGGAACCCTCGGGTGTAGCAGCTCTCCAAGGGGGCGGCGGTTTTCACTTAACATCAGGTGAACCGTCTGCTCGCTTGGCAACTTTTCAGATTAAAAAAAAATCATCTAATATTGATAGGTATAATGCCGGTCGAATGTTAATTGTTGAATTTGTTTTTTGGTATTAAATTTGCCACCGAAATCTAGCATTGCATTTAAATGGCCCGGAGCGTAAGGGTAAAACTTGTGCCAAGTCCATTTTAGAATTGCCCCCCCCCTAAAATTCAAATTATCTCGCTGTGGGGCGTGGGCCCCACGTTGAAACACTGATCTAACATGTGTCTTAAGCCACTTTGAAGGGTAAAACGTTAGTTTACGGGTGAAAGTGTTAGTTTACACTTGTTGCATATTATATTGATTGTATGTATAAATATACTTTGTTATACACACAAACAAAAAGTAATTAAATACCTAAGGGATGTCAAAAAGGAAATTGGATCCTTACTGGTAAAATTCACGCTCGCTATAACAAATGTGAAATAATTTCCTTCAATGAAAACAAAATAATACGGTAAAAAATCGAGATTTAGGCTAATGTTGCCGACACACTATTGCCATGATTGGAGTTCATTGACGTCTTCTGTCTGCATAAATAATGTGGATATCGATAAACTTTAAGCACAGGCTTTTTTCACTACCTCAAAGATTTGAAATAAATCATATTAAAATAAATATTTTTTTCAAATTCCGAATCCGGCACAGAGTCCGTAGATGACAAATATTAAATACTTGACGTACCTTTTTTTGACAACGGATCCTAAACAGAAAATATCGATCTCTTCGAAGTATCGAGGCCGATATTGATATTTCACTGTATAAATCCCTAGCGCCACACAACACAAGGGCGAGTCATTGTTTAATACGCACAGTTCCTTAGCAGAGTCGCGGCTACGGGCTGAGCGGGGCGGGGCGCGGGGGCGGGGGCAGGGGCGCCGCGCGAAGAGCCCGCCCCTCCCTCCAGAGCGGGGAAGTTCTTGTCGTTGCGAGTCAGACCGCCGCCGGCACCTGTACCATTTTGTAATAAACATTATGGTATTTAAATATATTTAAATATAATTATAGTAACATTAGTAAGGCTTTAACTTAATAATATAGTGGACCTTTGTAAGCCTTGCTTGCCGCCATCATAAGGTTGGGCGCTGGTTGCGCTGTGGAGAGGCGAGGAAATTGCTCGTCGCTCCGCGTGTCTATGTGCGGCGCTGGGGGCGGAGCGCTAGCTGGCGGGGGCTCCGCCCTATCCCTGCCAAGGCCCACAGTGCACATAAAACACAAACGTTCTTAATACAAACAAATCCCCGTATAACATAACAATCTTAATTTTAATTTACAAACTTAATTTTTTCTATAATAAAACTTACTTTTCTATAATAATATATTTGATTAACATTTTGGACTTAAAAGCCGAAATTTATAAGTTATTAACCTAATTTTTAGTTAGATATACTAACTGTAAATTAGAGTACATTTTAAGTCAGTAAAAATAAGACTCTTGAAACCAAATTTTCAACGGTTGACCTTACATACTAGAGCCGGGTCGTTCTAGCTAAAACAAGTACTGAGTCTTATGAGTACAAGTACGTGTAAATACCAAAGACTAGCTCTATAAGTATTTAGAAGTAAACATCTTGGCAGCAAAGTTTTACCAAGTACCGCCGCGTTCCATAGCGTCTACGAGTACCAGTTACGATACTCGGTTTCACTCAATACATCTCAAGACTATCAAGGTACGATATTCGATAGTCTTGAGATGTATTGAGTCCACTTTAGGATGAAACCTAGTATCAAAACCTGTTTTAGTATATACGCCACACCTCTACTACTGGCTCTCAAATGTAAATTGTTCATATACAATTAATCCAATTACATATTGCATACTTTAATTCAAAGTAATATAGGTTCATTATTTAATATACTTTCGGTTTAACTTGTTAAAACGCGACGTAAAATAAGTGCTGGAGAAAACATATTGTTTTTGCTAGTGGTTCTGTTTGAGACACGCAAGAATAAGACCACTTTACTTTGTTCTCATAATTAGTGTTACACTCTTTAAAGGCAAACTTTACAAATCCAAGTAAACTGCCAATAATAATAGTTGTATTTTGAGTCCTGCGTTTGCTCCTATAACATAAATCGACTCATTTCGATGTATTGCATGAACATATCGTAAGATCAGAGCTCAGCGGGATATAAACAGATAGACCAAGCTATTACGTAAACTCAAATGCGACGCAACACAAGAACTGAACATATGATATGAATTCGTTTGCAGAGAATGCTAGAGCAGTCATTAACTCCACTGTTTGACTAAATTTTTTTTTTTATGTGTACGGTAGCAAAGGAACTGGCAGTTCACTGATGCTAAGTCACGACCGCCGCCGATTAAAATTTGTAACAGCCCTAGGGTCTCAGATGCGTTGCCACCTTTAATAAAATGGGCGTAGGCTGCCTCACTCACCAGACGAAACTCAGATTTTTTTTAAACTATAATATAAAAATGATTATAACACTTTCACTTCACGCCGGTCCTTTGCGAGTAAGTACCACGACCATCGACGGACCTGCCCATTCGTACAACAACGAAGTTTAATTTTACATGTGCTGTCAATTACCGTAAGCTAAAAGGCCCTTAATGATTAACTTATAAGTAATTACCGCCGCTAGTACATCAACAACCATTAAGATAGTGGATACCAAATTTTTTTTTAATGTGAAAAGTTGCCAAGCGAGCAGTCGGTTCACCTGATGTTAAGTGAATACCGCCACCCATGGACATCTGCTACACCCGAGGGTTGCAGATGCGTTGACAACCTGAAAATTGGGCTCCGGCCACCTCACTCACCAGACGAAACGCGAAAGTATTATACTTCCACTGTACGCCGGTCTTCTGTGAGATCATGGTACTTACCCGGACGAGCCAGCCCATTCGTGCAACGGCCGAGGCTGCTGCATGGCCCTACCACCGCATACTCGTTGAAAACCAAAACAAACGAAAGTATAACAACGAATAAAAGTACAATTCCTACTCCACGTCAGTCTACCGTGGCCACAGTTTGTGTAACGGTAGATGGCGTTGCGGGACCCTACGACTGAAAACGCTCACCTAGGCGCCCTCTGCACGACCGCATGCGGCGTGATGTTGAACTGCAGCTCCAGGGTTCTGGCCTGTCGCGCGGCGCCTCGGTTCAGACCGCGGCCGTGCACCGTCGCCTTGTGCGCTGCAGGCCAAAATAGTCCTTATTGAACGCACGTCACGGTAAATAATGCTCTGATTAGACTGAACCAGGTGATATCTCATTTGTCCTCTTTCTTCTTCGCAGATAGATAGAGTTAAGGAATATTTATCGCTGTTAGCGAGTAATGCCAACGCTCGACGTCATCTGTGGTGTGAAGACGTGTCGCTTCTTGTCCCGCAAGTTATGCCTCAATTAACGATACTGTTCTCGAACAACATCTCGACTTTAACTTGGTATGCAGGCCGCCGAATTGTCCCCTAAAACATTGCATGTAAATTGCGGCGATTGCTCACGGCATGTCTTTTCTTGTAAATATAAGACTTGAAAAATGAAGATGATATTAGCTTATGTAAATTTAGAGGGGCCTCCCGGGGCTAGGTCAAATTTTATGGGATTCCTGCCAACAAGATTTCATTCGGCGGCCACTGACAGCACTTTAGAAGGAGATTGCTTACGGAACGCATTGTTTACTCTGCGCAGTGAACCTTAACTCGTCCTAGGTCCTAGTGTCTCTCAAAGCCCTGTTGTAGTAACTGGGAATGAACCGTCACCATAAGATTCCAAAAATTCCCCTTGTTCTTACAGTCGTGTTGGTCATCCAAAATCTACCCGACCTATCAGATTTCAGATCATCTCTTGGTACAAATCCAACAGTGAAACGTTCATGTGCAACATACACAGCTTTCCTCTGAAAGCGTATCGCATCTCGGCGTTTGTCCACGTGAAATTTGTGTTTGTAAAGCGTGCCTACAACACGGGATAACGCTATCCTAAAGTAAGGGTGTTGTTTTTAAATAAAAAGAAAAGTAAATCGCACCCTTCAGGTCGATCTCGCTGCGGAATACCGCGGTGAGGTGCTCGTTGGCGCACTCTCCCTCCTCGCAGAGGTAGTGGTCGGAGCGGAAGTGCTGCGCGAGCGCGGAGTGGGACGCGTAGTAGAGGTTCCTCCCGTCGGCGTCGCACAGGTGGCAGTAGAGGTGCTCCTTGCGCAGGTGCCGGTACAACTCGTCGGCGTCCATGAACCGCTCCTCGCAAAACTCGCAGAGCGGGTGGCCCCTGCGCACGGAAACTGGCACATATTAACCGACGGATGCGCCCGCTCTTATATTGGTGACCATCCTTTGTCTTATTGATGGACACGCCAGTGTTCAACAGATGCTCAGGTACGATTTCCGTGGGCAGCTGCGACTCTAGCGCCATCGGGTTATTCACTTCTTACTTTTACTTTTCCGTAATAAACAGAGACTTCATTAAACTGTGATTCTATAGTGAGCCGCACTGGATTTGTTTCTGAATATGTATATCATAGTATATATAAATTATGTGACATGTTGTTTGTCCGCGGTGGACTCCTAAACTACTTAACTGTAGTTAAGTAATTTAAGAGTAGTTATGTCTAAATTTGCACACCGTAGCAGTTTGATCCAACTTGAAAGATAATACATAGCTTACATCTCAATTTATAGTCTCAATATTATTTTATTGCAAATTATTTGTTTATTAGATGACAAAGATCTTGTATCTTGTATTAACTGATGTTTTTGCTTTCAGTCCCGAGACTATTAAAGCTTCATCTGACGCAGAACCGGTGGGCTAGCCAGAACCCACGGGTTTGGGCTCTCCGCTGTCGGTAGGGCCGAATGAAAAAGAGTTATAGTTATCTGTGAGTTCCATAAGATTTTAACAGATGTAGTTTGTAATGATAATAATATAGATGACGCTAAGTTAAAAGTCAAAACGTATGGAACCGGTAGATTTGGCGAAGACGAAGTTGCACGAGCCAGCTAGTAACAAATCAATTTACATAAAAAAAATCTGTAAGTGGTATTAAACCTCATTTGTGTCTGAACTTAGCAATCCACTTAGGATAAAAATATATGTCCAATTTATACATATTTATCACCAACCATTTTATTGTAGTCTTAGAAGTCCAATCATTTCAATGTTTAATTAGCAGTTTAAAATAGTTGATAACTAATGATATCCCAAATACATTATATACATTACTAACAATACAATTAGCATTATCAAGGTCTTTTTTAAGTCAAAATATGTGACACATTTAATCTACCCACAATGATAATAAGCCAGGTTGAAGTTTTGATAGTGAACCAGCTTAGTTAGTTCCTATGCCTATTCCAATACTTTGGTAAAACATAGTTGTAATATAAACCCCCGAAATAGATATATGAGGGGCTGATAGGAAATATTCAAACTTTGAGTAATGGTTATATTAAGATGATTAATGACTATTTAATTACATTTAATAAGTACCTATCTGCAACATTGGTATGGTAGCAAAGCTATGGTGTGAGGAGTCTGCGAGACAAACTAAAATTGAAAAACATTTGGCTTGATTGATTTTTTAGTGACGGATGTTTTATGTTTTATGTGAAAACTTGCCAAGGGAGCAGATGGTTCACCTGATGTTAAGTGAATACCGCCACCCATAGACATCTGCTACACCCGAGGGTTGCAGATGCGTTGACAACCTTTTGAAAATTGGGCTGCGGCCACCTCACTCACCAGACAAAACGCGAAAGTATTATACTTCCATTTGACGACAGTCTTCTGTGAGGTTGTGGTACTTACCCAGACGAACCTGCCCATTCTTGCAAAAGAAGTGAACCTACTACCGTAAAAGTTATTACTTTACCTTTTTACATATTATGTAATTTTCCATTCTAGTGTACCCGAACCGATACTTGTTACTTTACTTTTTTTTACATATTGTGTAATTTTCCATTCTAATGTACTAATCATATATAGCGTGTCGTTACCATCACGACAATAAATGAAGACACGTCTAACGCTACTTGCCAATAATCATAAAAAAATATTAATGTTAAACAAAATCCATAATTAAAAAAATTTGTAACATCCTATACAACTCGCACCACAGCGTCGCATTACAAACCTCTCCTTCTAACAGTATGTTTTTTTCTCTTTTAAATTCATTCAACCCATTCACATGCTTTGTGACCTTTACAAATGAACTTTACGTTACATTCTTTGTTTTGGAAAATTTAATAACTCTGTAAATATTGATGTTTAAAGAATGTAAATGTTTAATACAATTTTAAAAAGTTATCCCCTATATGTGTGTTCATTTATTGTTGAGATTGTAAAGATGCTGTATAACAAAGGTGCCAATTAAGTAAAGAGAAAGACATTTACTAAATTGGAGTGAAATGTAGAGAATGTAAACTTAGTTAAGTTGATACAGGATCTAATATAGTAAGATGGTCATGGAATCAATAATTACCTGTGCGATGTGTCATCTAAGTCTCCTTTCCGTCGATGATGTGCCAGCTCTTGGCGTGTGTAACATCTCCTTTCACTTGTGAATATCTAAAAACACTTTGTCTATTTTTTAGTGTTTTTAACATAAAGCATTCAAAATAAAAGAAAAATACAATGACTGGCTTATAAGCCTAAATTGACATAATAGGCAATGGATAATACTCATACTCCATGTTAAATATTATAAGTTAATTAATATTGAACATGTTCAATATTATGAGTTAATTGTAATGATATTACAATTAAACAAAATCAAGATAATTTCATTTTATACTTGTTGCATGTTTCAATTGCAGTGGTGTATAAAAAACTAACAATAAAGGGAATAATATTGGTGTCATTCAAATACATTTTAAAATAATTTGATTTAGGAAATAATAAAATATGATAAAAATATAATATAAATAATAAAAATTTTAATGAAAACATCAATAAAGAATGGAAAAGAATTTTAAGCTAACATTATATTCTTATAAGAACAGAATTATAGGTCAGAATTTTTACAAAGTAAATTATTTTATTTTATAGTAATGAAATTATTGTTTTTCATAAGTATTGATATAAAACTTCCTTACCTTCAAATGTTTAACACAAAGGTCACAAAAATATCGCTCATGCACCCGCCTTACATGGTCACTCAGTAAAGTAAAAGTGCGGAAAGGTGGATTTTTATCACAAATTTTACAGCGATGTTCCAGTAATTTTTCATAGGCATTTTTTATCTCTTCACTTGAAAACCCTATTTTGAACTGCCGCTCAAACAGTCTATCACTGAATACTCTGTTACGTAGCTCTTTGTATGGTTGAATGGATTCAGTGAATACAACCTATAAAATTAAACATGGCATTAGAAAGAAAATTATTAATTTCTACAATTTTTTTATTCATTGAAAATTGTATAATGTTATGACACAAATGTGGGATATTTTTGATAAATATTACCCTTGAAAGATCCTGACGACAGATTGGGCACTCATTTTGCAAGCAGAGAACTCGCATTCGAGTAGAACACTCAAAACAAACAGGGTGGTCACATTCGCCAATTGAGTAATACAAGACATTCTTGAAGCAAACTACGCAAGTGTTATTATCGTTCGATGGGGACTCGGCCATGATTCTTATAAGGTTTCTGTAAAATTACAAATGTTTAATCAAAAAATCCAAATCATTTATGGACACATGGTGTAGACACGTACCTACCAAGAAGAGTTTATACGGGTTACAGATGTTAAAACCGGAGAGTCCCGAGAAAAATTATGACTGCTGAACGTTTAAATGACAGACCAAGGACCGACTGACAGTGCCGTGTGTATGTGTACCGAAGTCCATGACAGTTTTACATGTATTATTTTGCATCGTTCCGAAACAATATTAGGCAATAATATTATAACAATATTTGATCAAATAAAGAAAACACAGTTACGACAAACGAAAGTGTCACTAACTGCAGGCAATATGAATTCTGACTCGATTGTAGACGCACGCGCTGTCACGCTTGTCGTCCTGCTCATAAATCCTATCGTAATTTGTAATGCCGTATTGTGTAATTTATGAGTGCAAAAATAATAGCCGAAAAAATTTCTCAAAAAGGGGTGTTATTTTAGTATATTTTACAAAATAAAACAATTTCAAGAAAATCGATAATTTAATTTGAACTACAGTCAAGAGGCAAACTAATGTAAAACAAGTTAAAGTGTATAATGTCTTGCAGCTGAAACGTGCAGCTCATAGATAATAACTATATACTTTTTTAGTAAGTCCGTGGTCTCAAACTTCTATAATATTGTAGATATTTATTTCTTTTCGCACTCGTGCTTGTGGCGTTCGCCATTATCTGTGAGATATAAGGTTGTGTGGCCCCGGCTTTATCTGTGCACTATGGTTCCGCTTATTGGAAACAGATTGTCTAGGTGCAATCTCCAATTTTCATGACAGGCAGGATTCTTCCCCTGTGACAAAAAAGCTTGTGACTTAAATTCAACGACAGCACACGCATATTAATTGTAACCATGTTATAAGTTGATACCGATTATAGTTCAGTGAAATACCTGCCTATTTTTCATTGATCCTCTATCATACGCCATGCTCTGATCATTATCAACTACAAATAGTGGGAGAGGAAACCTCAGCGTCGCAATACTACCTTTACGATGCTGACAACATTCCCTCACGAGCACCCTAAACGCTTGTACTCGGTGCCTTGTCAAACGACATTTAACTTAATAATAGCACTTCACAACTCTAAACTTGAAGGAACTTTATCTTCGAAGTAAAGAAAATGAATGAAGAAATAAATCCTGAACTCCTGACGATATAGACAAGTGAATTCCCGAGAGGGAAAGCCCTTAAAACACGTAGGACTTAAGGGTATTCCCTGAAGTACCTATATGGAACATTCCGCAATAACTACACCTTGTGGAACGTCTTCACAAACTTTGTGGAACGTCTTACTCATACCTTGTTCACAGACACTGGGTATTCAACCGGCTGGTGTCGCATGAAATTAACTTCAAACGAATACGGAGACTGGTCCTCGTCCAATCCAGACTTAATTCAGTTGGGTTATTAAATATGGCAGCACTTGGAGGAAAAGGCTGGCTTATGATTTGGAGTCACTCCTGGTATCTTTGATCAAAGCAGTCCCCGATATTGAATCTATGGGTTCATTTAGAATAAGCTTAGTTAGAATAAAAAATGTATATTCTATCTAGTAAGTTTCTTTTGGTAAATAATTACAAATACATTTCGTTTTATTGAATTATTAATTACTAATAATTTATTAAAATTACGCATAAAAAATATTCCTTATAGATGGAACTTTCATGAAGTCAAAAATGTAACATTTTTTTATAACTTACTACTAAGTACTTGTACTAGTAAGTACTTGCAAATTTCGCAGCGTGGTTATGTTAAAAATTTTAAGTTAATTGATAATATTCAATAAATGCTAAAACTTTATAAAGTACGTCATGATTTTGGCGTATATTGTACTCTACGTATTTTTCATATCTACAACTTCTTTGCTCTGCTAATAGTTTGAAGTGATTCTACGTTTGGCACGATTGGAAAAAATTGTGATACTAAAATTTTTTCGCTACACCGAAACCGACATGATGAAATTGCTACAAAGCGACCAACTAATTACGTAAACCTAATGATAATTGGCTCGCTTATTACAATAGCCATTGTAATAATCTGTCGACGTTTCAATCTGTGGAGATGCAGTAAGTCGCAACAGCAGAGCAGCCAGCCGCCGGTACCTGGGAAGCTTTCCTATGAAGATCCTAAAAACCCGAAAGCTTATCCAGCAACATTTTTCCTCAATGTCGGAAAATAGTCGCTGAAATGTGGGGGGAGGAATTACGTAAACCTACTTAAAACTGTGTCGCCTACTTAAAAACGCACACGGCGGAGCCGCGTAACCTACTTAAAGACGCGGCGGAGCCACATGTCACGAAGCACCGAGTCAGCAGGCCCGACGCCCTTGCAAGAATCACGTAGTTCCAAATATCCAACCTAGTTAAAGACGGAATCGGAATCGGAATTCATTATTCTTCGGTCCCACTTCGACCAAGATAATCACTTTACTTTAGTTTAGTTGTAGAATTATTGTAATTTTTCTTTTTTATTAAATTTATATTTTAAGAATTGGTTTTCTTGAAGTCCTGCGGCTGCAGCTAACGTAATTAATTTCATGGTATTGCGATATGTCTTATATCTGGTACAACGGATAAAATTTTAAGATATTTCTTTTTTGTTATGGTAAAGAAGTCTAACTTCTTACGCGCGTACATTACAAAACAAATCTAATTTTTTTTTCATTTCATCCCATAGAGTCATAGACTACAGATAATTGTAATTTTGTGTTGACGGTTTCTACAGTTTGTTTAAAATTCAAATCAACAATCAACTTATTACCGTATTTTCCTAACGTTTATGTGTTAATCTTTTTAAAATGTGTGTAACTTATTATTAAAGTGATTAAAATACATACATGTTGTTTAATTTATGATTAAAGATGTATTTTCAAGTAAGTGCCAAAATACGTATTTTTTTGTTTTGAATCAGTATGTGAAATTATTTGGCTTAATTTTTTTTCACTTCTTGACTTCTTGTAGATTGAAAATACTCCAGAACATATTAGAAGAGCTCGCAGAACAGAAATTGTGCAAGAGGAAGAACCAAAAGAGGAGTGCCCGCGTTTAATTCTTGCACCATTTTCTAAGCCTCCCCAAGTTGTGTTTGAAAATGTACTTATCGGCTCGTCCTGTGAAAGAAAATTGGAAATATTTAATCCAACTAAACATATACAACAGGTATATAAATAATTATTACTTAAAATTAATAGGAAATTTTTTATCATATTTGACGACGCTAGAACCAGAGTGATCTAAGTGATCTTTAAATACAAATTAAGACAAGTATAGTAAAATCATAATTCTTTCATGAATTCATGCCACACTTATCGTAATGTTCAGCATGCCCTGTATATTTTTCTTTTAGGGATCACAACATAAACATGGTTTGCAAAGTTGAGGCATGCCAGACTGATCAAGTAATTGAATATTTAATGAGGCACACTTAGATCACTGTGGTTGCAAGTTTACAATTTCTCATACAAAACTAATTGGTGCTGACTATGTACTATAAACTATATAAAGGCATAAAATGTATTTAGGTATGTAATTACATAAAAAAGATTAAAAGGACCATTGAAAGTCCAATATCATACTTTAACTACAAAGTTAAAGTATGATACTGGACTTTCAATATATGTTCAAGTAATTATGAATTAAATAGGTATTATGGAAATTAATTGATTACAATCTGTTTAATATATGATTGATTTTACTTATATGAAATAGTATATATTATAATATATGTTTTGTATTATTAATAAAAAAATGACCAAAAATAATTTTTGGGTGCCTACTATCACACACTCATGAAGTAATTTAGATAAATTTATTATTTACAAAATGTAATCACTTTTAATGTTGTATACTTATCATTAACTTATTTTTTTTAAATATCATGCTGCAATATTCACAAGTATAATATAGGTACTTTTGAAAATGTTACATTTTCGACTTAATAAAATATATCTAAAATTAATGTTTTTATGTATTTATCATTTCTTTAATTATTTTAGATTTAATTTTATCATACCATTACTCCTTGAATTAAGAAGAAAGGTTATTGTAAATAAAGTCAACCCCATACAAATTATATAATTTATAAAGTATAACACTAGTTACTCTCTAAAACTGAGGAGGCAATTGTTTTGATAGTGTATTCTAAATACTATAGGTATTTAATATTTTCATTACTAATCATTATTTAATTTGGTACAATCTTTATTAACTAATTAATTTCTTTCAATTTATAAAATATTTTTGGCATCTAAATCTGTTTGCTATTAAACGATCTATTTTTCTCTAAATTTTACCTTAAATTGTCATAAGCAATATTTTAAAACATAGCTGTTATTTACAGATCACACTCAGCCGTTCTCTACCACCAGGCCTGGTGATTCAGTTGCCCAGTGAATGGCTTTACTTAGAACCGGAAACATGTTATTCCCTCACCATGATGTGGACCCCCTTGCAACCAACTGCTATGCGGGAGACAATTCGTTTTACAAATGAAAATAGGGGCAGATATGATGTTATAGTTGTGTTGAAATCAGTTATGGTAATTATATTCAGAAATAAAAATGTTTTAGAACTGAAAGAATATCTTAATTAATAATTTTAGCTTTTATATTATTTCATAAATAATGATTGATAAAATCCAAAGAAAACTAAATTTATTATTTTTATCAATTTTTCTTCAAATATCTTCCTAGGATATTTAAAATGATTATATGTTCATGTAATCATGTCTTTAAAAACTCATGTTTTATACAGCAGTACCTTTAACTGATACAAAGTCATTTTTTTATTTATTTTTTCAGATTGTCAAAGGTAAGGGTAATTCAAAAGCCCTGAAAATTTCTCCAGGTAAAGTTAAGAAGAAAGTAGCAAAAAGATCTCCGGTTGGTGTAAACAAGAGGAAGGCGGTTATTTATAACTCAACTAAAGTGAAAACCACAGTCAATATGGTTCAATCAACCCAGTACAGAACTTGTAAAATGTCTGACAAGGAAAATATTTCTATATCCCAACATTCTGTTGACACTTACCCAACTAAATGTCCATTCGACTCTCCCACAAGCTTTGAATTAAATTTCAATACATCTGAAATATTTTCCAATATGAGGAAACCCAATATGGATATCTTAGAAGACACATATGACAAAACATACAATACAGGAAGCAATAATAACTTAACTAATTTGCAACCTAATTTGCAGCAAAACATTTTGAAACCATCAAACAAACAAGCATTAAATAGATCGGGTACAGATATTTTTGACAATTTAACATTCACTCCATTCAAAACTTTGCCAGACAAAGCTGATAAATTAGTGAAAGGCCCTAAGATAGTACTAAGCATGAACTCAGAAAGTGACTTCGACGACAGTCTTGATATGAAAAATTCAAACAAGGAAAATGAGACACATTCCATCATATGTGTAACTTC
Organism: Iphiclides podalirius; assembly: GCA_933534255.1. Lineage (NCBI taxonomy): Eukaryota > Metazoa > Arthropoda > Insecta > Lepidoptera > Papilionidae > Iphiclides > Iphiclides podalirius. The sequence goes on along the minus strand of OW152822.1, from coordinate 10,895,836 downwards.
ATCGCAACCGCCCAACAAATGGCTTACTGTGAACCACTCGCACCACGAAAACCAGACCGTTGAAACTCCGATAATACAGAATAAGAAAATACCAAATACATCTTCACCCAAGGAGCTAAATAGTCCCAATTTCTCCATAAACACTGACTTCTCACGCATCAGTGACTTGTCGTTCTTCCCCCAAAGATTCTCGACAGAAAGAAAAATTTTACCGAAAATCAACAACGAAACTCACGAACTTATCAACGACAGTCACATAAATATCAAGCTTAGCTCGGATACCTACACCAAAGATTCGCCAAATACAATAGCGGATCAACATCAAGTCAATTCGGAAGCGAGACATCCATTCTTCGTCAGGGATCACTATCCTAAATTGTGCAGGCAATCCTTGTTCAAAGAAAATCAGCAGTATAGAGAGGCATACGAAAGGAATTTCGTCAATTGCTACGAGCCGAATATGTGGCATAGCGACTTAAGGGCAGACAGGTCCCCGCCAAGATCTCTTACCCCACCCCTGCAATCTATACCGGAGGAAAGCTGTCCGATGTCGGATACACAGACTTTAGATAGACCGGACAGACAGACGAATACTTTTACGATAAATCGAACATTCGACAAAACAATGGACAAGAGTGGATCGTACGCTCTAGCGAAACAGTCGTGGTCGAAGAAAGCCGTGAGGGCAGAACCAGAGCTCTGGAAAGTTCCCATGCCATTGACGAAGAAAATCGTTAAAGGTCAACCAAAAAGTAAAGAGTCGATGTCCGGCAAGATATCAAATAAAACATTCGAAGCGAACAAAAGCGTCACTCAGAATATTTCGCTTAACCAAGTGGGGAACGTGTACTCTCAGTCTCTCACGGTGGATCCGTTCTTGTCGTCAACATACTTCTACGACGAGGAAGCGGTAGACAAGTTTGAACAGGAGTTCAAACGATGGCTCAACTATATATTGACACCACCCGCCGACCTCGACAGCAATGTTGAACAGAAAATTGATGTCGGTAAAGCGTGGATTGAAAATAGGAACAAAGATATACCCGCTGCACCTACTAAAGAACAAGTCAGCAGCATCTTTCATAACAGTCATAGGTTGGAAAGCTTGCGACGCTCAGCTAGAGCGTTGTTGTTGAGTCCGGAAATATCGCAAGTATTCATAAAGCTAAATGTCCAAATAGAGAAAAAGCTTATAGCAATACGCAACGACAGGAACCTCCATTTAGACATAGGATTGCAAAAGACCATAATGGAATTGCTACTCTCGTATAATCCGCTATGGCTTCGCATAGGTCTGGAAGCGATTTACGGACTTGTATTACCTCTAAAATCGAACAGTGACATCGAGGGCTTAACAACATTCATTATCCAGAGGATGTTCAAGAACCCCCACCTTAAGAACAAACATTCCAAATCGAGCGCCCCGAATATGCTACTGCCCGCCTATATGGAGGCCATAAAAAAGTTCACGCTGAAAAAGTTCTTTATGCTCGTTTTCTTTTTAGACCAAGCGAAGCAGAGGAAGCTGATATCGCACGACCCCTGCCTATTCTGCAGGAACGCAATATGCAAGGAAAGCAGGGAGGTCGTGATACGTTTCACGAGGGAGCTAATCGCCGGTATCGGCGACATAACGAAGCACTTGCGGCCCCTCGGCTACGTCGTCAGCCACAAGCAGTCTTACTTAGACGAGTACAAACACGCGGTGCACAATATCGCCGTGGACATCAGGGACGGCGTGAGGCTGACCAAGGTGATGGAGGTGATCCTGCTGAAGGGCGGCTTGGTGAACCAGCTGCGGACCCCAGCTATATCGCGCCTGCAGAAAATACACAACGTTCAAGTAGCCTTGAACGCGTTGAAAGAGGCGAACTTCGTGATCGTCGGCGAAATAACTGCGGCGGATATCGCCGATGGGCACAGGGAGAAGACCCTCTCCCTCTTGTGGCAGCTCATACACGTGTTCCGCGCGCCGCTCTTCGTCAAGGCGGCCAACGTCATACAGACTTGGTGGCGGAAGAAGTATGCGGTTGTGGTAGAGAGGAGGAGGCAGGAAGCTGAGCTTCGCGAGAGGCTCGAGAACGCAGCGAGCGCGATACAGATGTGGTGGCGACGGATTCAGTATAAGCGCATGGTTGAGCTTAAGATGCAGCAATTGACGCGCGCGAGCGTTACTATACAGAAGTATTACCGCCGCTGGTCGTGCCGCAACCGCTTCCAGAAGATGAAGGGCGTGGTCATCGCCATCGAAAACTGGTATCACGGTGTGAGGAAGATCAGGGAAGCGCGCGAAGTGCTCAATATGTTGCGTTCACGGCGCGAAGAACAAAGGCGGCAAGCGGCGATTACCATTCAAGCTTGCGTTAGGCGCTGGATCTCGATGAGACGCTACCAATTGTTGGTTAAAAGGGTTATAGTTATCCAAAGCGTGTTCCGATGTTTTATTTTAAGAAAGCAATATTTGCGCTTGAAAACGTCAGTCTCTTATGTCCAAGAGAAATACCGAGGTAGGTTATTAATGAAGGAGCAAATGAAAAAGTTAGCAATGAAAGTCAAAAGTATAATCGTCATACAGAGCTGTTTTAGAATGGTAAAACAACGCAGATTATTTATAGCCACTAAACGCGCTGTGAGAAATATTGAAGAGCGATACAGCGCTTTGATGGAAATGAGACGACAAAGAAATAATTATTTGCATCTTAAACAGGCGACCGTTAAAATTCAAGCTGTTTATAGAGGCTCTAAATGTCGCTGCGAATATAAAAGACTTAGAAATTTAATCATCAAAATACAAAGAAGTGTTCGAGCGCAACGGATGATGCTACAAGAAAGGAGAAAGTATTTAAAAATCAAATCAGCGACTGTGATCATTCAAAGATGCTTAAGAGCATATTTGTCTATGAAGAAAGCGAGAACCGCCTATCTTCGACAACGGGAATCTGCAATTCTAATACAGAAATATTTCCGTTCTTATCAAATATCCAAGGTTGAGAGAATGAGGTATTTACAACTACGGAACGCAGCTATTATATTACAGATCCGATACAGGAGTCTTTTAAAAATGCGCATTGTTAAAAATGAATACGAAAATCTGAGAAACGCAACCATTGTATTACAGAGGCGTTATAGGGCCCTTAGGGCCATGAAGACTTGTCGGAACATGTACATGCAAATACGTAATGCAACCATTGTTATTCAAAGACGGTATAGGGCTCAAATTCGGATGCGTGAGGAACGGTTAAAGTTTTTGAAAGTGAAAAAATCTTGTATCACAATTCAAAATGCATATAGAGCTTACGTCACAGGAACGCGACAAAGGCAAACATATATGAGACTGAGGGAATCTGTGATAAAAATACAGAATTGGTTCAGGTCTTGTAAAAAAGGTATCGAAACTAAACAACAATACATAAGAACGAAGCAAGCTTGTGTTGTTATACAAACGAGATATAAAGCTTATATTCTCGGGAGGAGTATAAGGCATGAGTTTACCCGCATTAAAACTGCAACAATCTGTATACAGAACTATTATAGGAATTATATCTTAACTAAAAGAGTTAGGCAAGAATTTATTACAATGAAGACTGCTACTGTTACGATTCAAAGATATTATAGAGGTTATGTAGAAACAAGTAAGCAGCGACAACAATATCTAGAAATTAAAACAGCCGCCACACAAATCCAACATTATTACAGACGATATAAAGAGATGCGAGAAATTAGACTGAGTTATATTGAGCTTAGAACAGCAACAGTCCAAATCCAGAGAAGATTTAGGGTGTTGCTTGCGATGAGAACTCAACGCAGACGCTATTTGAAACTAACGAACTGCGTGGATATTATTCAAAAACGATATAGGGCTTTAGTCGGAATGCGATCTCAAAGGCGATCATACTTGGAGCTCCGTTCGGCTACTATTAACATTCAACGCAGATTTAGAGCGCAAAAGTCCATGAAAGAACAGAGGGACCGTTATTCCTCTATCATTGAAGCATGTAAGATGATTCAACGGAAGTATAGAGCTTACAAAATAGGAAGGACGCATCGCCTCGACTTTTTAAAATTGAGGACTGCGGCAATACAGCTTCAACAGAAATACAGAGCGCTGCTTATGATGAGGACGGTTAGAACCGATTATTTGGCTCTACGGTCTTCTGCTGTCCTTATTCAGCGAAAGTTTAAAGCAAATAAACTCATGTCCATAGAGCGCAGCAGATACAGAGACATATTAAAAGCTGTCCTTGTCATACAGAGAAGGTACAGGGCTTATGTCCTTGGCAAACAGATACGAGAAGATTTCTTGAATATGAAATCTGCCGCTATCGTGATTCAGAAGCATTACAGAGGTTTCATTGAGACGAACAAAATTAGAAGCCATTACGTTAAATACATTGATACTGTAAAATTCGTACAAAGGCATATCAGAGTAAGGAATGCTATCCGAATCAAACGCCGTGACGAAGCGGCTAGGAAAATACAAAGCTGGTATTTTGCAACAAAACTGCGTAATAAATGTAGAAATGACTATTTAGAAATCAGAAAGAAAATTGTTATAATACAATCACTAATTCGCATGCATATTAAACATAAACAATACGTCGAGTTAAGGAGCGCAACAATTACATTACAGGAACGTTATCGATTATATAAACTCGCCACAAATCAAAGGCGTAATTATATAAAAATCAGATTCTCCATCATAAAACTTCAAGCGTATGTAAGGAGTTACATCCAAAGAAGGTGGTTCTTAAAAATTCGGTCAGCTGTTTTAGTCGTTCAAGCTGTGTATAGACTCAAAAAGCATAGGGATCTTATGAGGCAACAAAGAGAAAATGCTGCCATTTGTATACAAAGTAATATCAGATGTTATCTTGCAAAGAAAAGGTATGTGACTTATAAGGACCATGTTCGGTATATTCAACAGCTATGGAGAGGGAAGCTTGTGACAAGAATGATACGATGGGAGTTCCTGCAAAAGAGGCAAACGATAGTCAAACTGCAGGCTCTCGCTAGAGGATATTTAGTAAGAAAGAAAGTTGATTTGCAAAAGGAGACTTTAAAAAAATTGAAAGAGGAACAAAGAAGAAATTTGGCTGCTTCAAAAATTCAGGTACTTATAATTTAATAATAGATTTCGTTAACTGAACGCCGTTATATATATATACTGGAATTTTGTATAGTATTGGCAAAATATGTTACACTAATTTTTCCCATAGTAAAATGCATTTTTAGCAAAACTAATTACAAAGACTACCTTATATTGATGGGGGTTATAAATAATCGGAATCACAGGCATAATGATTATATTTTATTTTAGTTCATTTTGTTGTTATAAATGACGGACTTTTTAAATACACTAGTATTAACTGGTATTTAAAAAGTCCGTGATTCCGAACAGGTCAGCGCCCACGTGTATTCGACTTTCGGAATTTAAACTAATAATAAGTAGAAGTAGAAGTCACGGGGTTTTTTAAGTATTACATTAAATAATTTTTATGCATACTTCAGGCTCTCTTCCGAGGTCATCGCGCTCGGATCAACACCATGGATCGCTGCGTGAATGAATTGCGTCGCAGATGGCGCGAAGGCGCTCTAAAATCCTCGCAAGCGTCCCTCAAGGAGCGCAACGAGGAAGCTTTGATTGTGCTCCGTAATATGTCCGATATCGAGACTGTCATAAGGGCGTTTAAATCTCTAGGTGTGTAGAAGCTACTAACTTTTTGATTGTAGTTTTCTATTAGCCCGCCGACGGACAAATTCGTCAGAGGAGGTCCACGGGTAATCCCATAATCAGGAGAAAGAATAACTCCGAAGACGACACGATAACTCATTCCGCTCCGCGGCATCTTCGCAAACCTTGTTAAAATTGAAAAATTTGACCCTCGGTTTCGAGGGCTCTCGACTATAGCCCCTATCTAGAGGAAGTAATAAGGTTCGCATTGCCAATTAATTACGAGACATACCTACGATAGGTTATGAAGATTAAATTGCGAAAAAAAAAATTAACGCAATTAATTATTTACCAGAACACGGACAAGGCGAGAATAATCAATACGCCGAAACCATTTTTCAAAAAAAAATATTTCGTATTTAATTACGCGAAGATCTAACGAAAGTATGTCGATTTGCTATTAGATAACAATAATAAGTATGTAGGATTTATTTCTTAAAGATCCTCATTTTTAAATTGCTCGAAACATTTCAGATAAATGAATAAGCAAACATGTAATCGAACTCCAGCATATATTTTAAATATTTTATTTCATCATATTTAAAATTTACGTTGCAGTTTTTACATCAGCAAATAAAATCTATTTCTATAGACAATATAGATTTTTTAATGTTTTTTACATTCCTGACGACATTCTTAATATGGTGTTACATCCCCGTGCTAATTAAATAGACTGATTACTGCAAATACTATTAAAATAAAATAAAAATTTTATTATAATAGAAAGGTATCGATGTTATTTTCCTTGAATTTGCAGAGTTGCTGACGGAAGTTTTTCCAATGATGTACGAGAGCAATGCATCTTCCGTTGTTCGTTGCGTATACATTTACATGTCCGTGACAAATAGATCCATTTCGAGTATAGAAGTGTTGAAATCTGCGGCGTCATTGCTCGTTAATCTGACCAGGTACAAAACTACCGGCCCCAAAGTATACGAGGTAAGGCATAACGTGGTTTAGAAACACGGCTAAAACTTTGAATTTTAAATATAAAAAGAATGATTATCTATTTTATATTTTCAGAGAGGTCGTATCCCACCAGTTCTCAAATTCATGTGGCGTTTTAGCAATAGCGAAACTCAGCTGTTCTGTATATTATCCACGTACCTGTGGCTATTTTCAAAATACAATAATATTAAACAGGTAATCATACATTTTCATGCCTTTTTTAAAAGGTTCATTATTTATCTTTAATGTTTTTATGATATAATTAATATTTAATTTCAGGATCTCACTGAATTCCTCCACATTCCCGAAAACCATAAAATATTAGTGACGATAAAAAGTAATGTTGACAGAATGAAGAGAATGGCACACAATGCGACGAAAAACCGGTTCCATACCCCTCAGCCCACTAAATTTATATCTCACACAAACCACCAATCATTTAGGGATAATAATATGAATCATAGTTTATGTAATACAAGTAATGTTTCCAACATGACTATTGTATTACCTTCGTTGGAGCCTGACTACGGAATTATTAGGGCTGATAAGCCACGGTACTTTGAAGATGCCCAGCAAGCCATCAATTGCCTATTCAAGACTTACAAGTTATAAGAACTAATTTGTATGATAATCTTTAGTCATAGACATATTTAATTTTATTGTTTTATGGAATTTATTAACTATTAAGCTTTTGATCAACTATTAACCATTCTTGAGTTTAGCATTTACCATTATTAAGGGTTAAAATGTAATTATTGTTTGTATTTTATTAAATTAAACAGTTGTAACTGACTTTTCCTTTTTATCGCTCAGTGACCAGTGAGCATATAAAGCAAAGTCATCGAAGTTCTCCCTGCTTAAAGCTCCAATATTATGTTTACGTGCGACTAATGTTTACGCATTTTAGCCGTCTTAGCCGATATGGGCGGTCCATGTCGGACTCGCAGTGACAAAACTCTTACGATGTTCCACCTAGATCGCACTTTCACACACACCTTCTCTTCCGGCCCGGGCCACCTAAGCAACCCTTCAATTCACGAACTTCAAGGAGTCACGTATGATATTATATATCCGTTGTGCACAGGAGATTATTGCTAAGTTAAAACAATAATATAATTTCGTAACTAGCTATCGATACGTTGTTGATTCGTTATTTAATATCAATTCAAACCCGTTGTAAGAAATTCTAAAGCGGCGTGACAGTTATCATGTGCGGTGAGACATTGCACACGGTGAGTATAAGTTGCCGCTCTTAGGGTATTGTTGGTGCCGTCATTCAACCGTTCCGTTAAGTCTGTTCTGCGGTCTAGCAGTTACCAATGTTTATAAAATGAAGGTATTTAAAACATTTTGTTTCGTTAAAAATTTATCCCAGCTATATTCAACCTGCGGCCCATGAACCGCATGTGGTCAGGGACAGACTCATCAGGTCATGAATCAGACTACAGGATCCCCTTTCCTTGGCTTCCAAACTTTTATATACAGTCTCGTCCAAACTGATATGATATTTTTGTTTTGTGGTTCTAGGTATTTTGTTAGAATAAATACTAATATTTTACAGGCTTTCTAATAACACATCTCAAGGAACTAAATATAGTAATAATAGTAAAATAAACTGGGGAATCTGTTCATAGTTTATTTCAATTTGCAAGATTCGCAAATACCCTAGTAAATCTTTACCAATTTTTTGCGGCCCTAGAGACCACTACTATTAACAGGTGATTGTGGCTCCTGTGAAAAAAAATGTTTTATACCAATTTTAGTTCATCGGCATCATGTCAAAATTCTAAGTACCAATTAGCTTATTTCATACGTATTTTATAACGTGTAAAATTATAGCTATTATTATCTTTCTAGTCTCAGTTAATAATTAATCTGATTAATTATAGTACATCATTATTATTTACTACTAATATGCAAGAAAAATGAAACTATAATTTTACACGTTCTTCCCTAGCTATATAGTTATTTCCTTAATGGGGCAATAATCATATAGTAAAATTACATCATTACGACAAATTTCCATGGTGGGAAATATTGTCAACCCGCATAAATCGCAGCAATTTGTATTTAATTTTGTTACAGAGCAAAAAACAAGTTGAGTTACCAAATTTTCGGCTGTAACTAATATATCGATAAATTTAACTATGAACAGAACCCTAACAAACTTTGTATCAAGTTTCGAATTTCTTTTAATTTTCTAAAGAAGAAATATCCCATACCGTACTCAAAGTACAGCGTTATTGTGACTTGTTTTAATGTTTTATTGAACGTAGCAAGTAGTATTAAGGTAAAAGCAATAGTATCGGTAGTCTATCGATAGTATTGTCACGTGTCAATACTGTCGATACTATCGATGATTTTGTAATATCAATTGCCTTTTACTGGCTATCGATAGTACAAACCTATCGAGGCTATTGATAGTATCGATAGTTTTTGTCAAAAAATAATGGAAATTGCAATACTAAGTATAGAAACCATGGTTAGAAGATGAAAAAATCAATCTCTATGGTATGTTTTAGTAATATTATGTTGGCTTAAAGAACTTGGTGCCAGGCCATAATATCCTTATTAAAAAAAATCTTGTCAAAAATTTTGACAGATACAGATTGTCAAAATGCAAAAGCAATGTCAAACCTCAAAAGCAAAACTAGCCTTAATTTAAGTTTTATAGAAAGGAAGAAGAAGCACTCTTTTGCTTGATAAATAAGTAACCACGATTGTAATTACAAAACATTTTTGCATTAAAGACAAAATTGTTCTAACTACTAGTGATGGATGAATTTGTTAATTATATACTACTAATATTGGTCATACTACCAGTGCTCTTGTTTATTAATTTATGGGCTGGTATTGGATGGGAATTATTTGTGAACAACTGAAATTTGTCGGTGATTTATTGTTATAGTATTAGATAAAAACCGAATCGATTTGTATGTAAACAAACAGCGTCAATAAAAATTTTCCAAAGAGGTGTATAGGTATTAAATGGATAATAAATAATTAGTTAAACTATAAATACATTTTAATAAATGTGAAATCTACTCGTTTTCTTTATCGATTTTGAAGTAATAAAATTATTACATAAAGTACCTAAACATAAAGAAGCTATTAGTGACTTAAATTGTTTGAGCTTGTAATAAATTGTTAACAAATAAACAAAATTAAAGACTTAATACTTATTACACATACAGCCCATGTCAATTTATCTTGCTAGTAAATGATGAAGCGATTTGCATAAAGCATAACAAAAAAAATGCTAAAATACAATGTAGATAAAAGACGTTAAAGACTTCCGTCAGTGTGGCAATCAGCTGTTTAGTTTAGTGGCTATAGTGTCAGGCCACGAATGCCGAAGACAGGTTCGATTCCCACAGCAGCGACAATGTTTTCGTACTTTTTCAACAAATTTTATTACGTCTGTATTTCTTCTGTTGAGAGAAGTAACCTGTGCCACTTTATTAAAAGGTAAATGTCAATGAGAGGCAATTATCACTTCTCACAAAAAAAAGGTTCATATGACATATTATCCATTTGTAACAAGCTCTAACATTGCTTATTGTATTGATAAAAACATTTTATTACATCTTATACCTTTAAACAAGCAATTCTTGTATATATATATATACTCGGAATCTCGGAAACGGCTCCAGCGATTTTCATGAAATTTAGTATGTGCGTATATTCGGGGGCGAAAAATCGATCTGGCTAGGTTTCATTTGTAGAAAATGTCGTTTTATCCCAGATTTCAGGGACTGTAAAAATATCATTGGAATACGACAGTAAATTTCACCGAAAAAAAGTTATAATAGCTCGGTGGTAATCGGGCAGCCCCGAAATAGAAGGCCGTGGTTCATGTCACGATCATTTACACACTTATTTTTTTACTTTTTTTTCGATTCCAGATCATTGCTTTCTTTATTTTTTATTTTTGTCGATTTGCCTATTGTTTTCCCTTTTTTTAAACTTCTTTCTTTTGTGAAAAACACCAGTTCATATTTTCTTATTATTATGTCGGTAAGATCAAAAATATGATGCATATTTCATTACTCAGTAATTTGTATGTAAATGTAATTTCCAAAATACACGATTTACAAAAAAAAAAAAAAAAAAACCAATCCTCCAGTCCTCCAGGTACTTAACAGCAGTTTACTGTTCAGTAACAAAATCTGTAAACATGTAGTTTAGTTAAAATTAATTTTTCTTTATTAAGATAAACATCCCTTTTGTGTTTTCTTATACTTTAATAGGTTCTCTTTGTGGCATAAATAATATCAAAATCTATACAAATTTCAACCCTTACTAAACTATATTTCACTAGATAATAATAATTCCTCCATTCCCATATGTCCTCGATGTCTCCAGACTCTATACCGAGCTATGTCTTTTCGTGTCACCATACCAACTACCTGCAAAACATTAAAAATGCACTAAACTAAAACATCATTTTCTTGATTAAATGAAAATATAACAGGAGATTTTTTGAAAAGGGCCCAAATTTACACAGGAGGTTCAGACTTGGTAGTATAATCGTTCATTGAAATAAAAAACAAAGATTTTTTTTTCCAAAAAAAATGCCATTCTATTCCCTAAAAAACATAATGTGTCGACAATGCGGTAGTCATTTGTCATTATTTGTAATTAATACTAAAAGTAAATGAAGATATAAATTGCACAAGAAAAAGAGGCCTAAGAAATAAATATAGAACGTACTTCATTGACGTCGTTTACAATGGGCAGGTGTCTTAGCCCCAAGGCTCTAAACAATTTAAATAGACGGGGTAATGATGCACGGTGTGGTAATGTGTATGGAGATGGATTCATGAAGGGTCTTAAATCTATTGTGCAAGTCTTCTCCCACTCCTCGATTTCTAACTGCAACAAACATACACACACAATATTATAAATATCATTTTGTACTTCAATAGCAATAAGACATCTTGGTGCCCTCACTTCTATTATAATATATAAATTATATTTTAGCAAGACATATATAATTATATTTCGGAAAGTAATTTGATATTTTTTAGTGACTAACTTTTGATCAACTATTAATTAATGGTTGTTTTTAATCTCTGGCATATTTTGAGATTTTACAGTGATGGATGTGTAGAGTAGTAGACTTGTTATTGATTACTAATAAATATTTTTTTTATAAAAATAAAATTAAATAAATATATTTTTCAAAAATAGTAATCTTACCTCTTCAATAGATGGATAGCGGGGATATTCTTTCCGGTACATATCCATATCAACTTTCAAGTTTGACCATGAGGTATTGGCATTCTCATTGTAAATTTTGTTTTGTAGCAGCACTATCAACTGCGATCGCAGAATCAAGCCCCTCAGGCGTTTGTATGTGGTCACTTCTGCCTATAATTGAAATAACAAACTGACAGACCCTGTCAATCATTATTATTCATAAAAAGAATAACACTCTTAATGATAATCATATTATTCTTAATCGGGTGAACAAACAAAACAACATTTTGACACCAAATATCTACAAAAACGTATGAAATGGACACAGATCACAACACACAATCCATGCCTTCACAGATCAGTATGTTTATATATAAATGAAACTAATTTTTACGGATTTATCGCGTTTAAATAAAATATCCGTAAAAATTAGTTTCATTTATAATGTGTAATCGCGTAAATACAAGAAATTATTATGTTTATATATAGTCTAGATACTTTACAATTGTTTCAAGTTTTCCACTAAGCTCGCAAAATGTTCACCAAATGTTCTCGCATAGCCATAATCACAGACAAGGGGACAATAATAAGACTCCGGTAGAGATAAATGAGTTGTCTTGTAGGCCTTTTTACTGTGTGTAGGTACGAATAGGCAGGTCCATTCGGGTGAGTACCACGACCTCACAGAAGACAGGCGTGAAGTTGAAGTGTACTTCCGCGTTTCGTCTGTCGAGTGAGGCAGCCGGGGTCCAGTATATTAAAAGGCGTCAGTCGAGCTTCACCCCTACGGATGTCTCGAATGTCATTGGGCTGCTATTATCACTTAACATCGGGTGAACCGCCGGCTCGCTTGCCATCTTCTCAGATAAAAAGAAAGCCCAATGCTGATCAAGGTTGGCGCCGAGCGGTGCTCACGTGGTCGGAGAGCGGCGGGTCGACGACCGGGAACCCGTTGTAGGAGACGAGGCGCAGCAGCTCGAGCACGTGGCCGACGCTCTCGACGGTGCGCAGCGTGAACACCGGGTGCGACATCACCTCCGAGGCGTACACCGTGTGCGTGAGCGGCGGCGGCTCCCACCCGAGGAGGGGCACCCCCGCCAGCTGGATGTGGATGTCGTAGATGCCCTGAGGGGTTACACCTAGTCAGAGACGTCGGCGGATTGGTATGGGCACATTATGTAGGATGAAAGTCATGTGACTAGAAGAGTGATGTGACAGGGGAAAGATTGAATGGACTGTGAAGAATGATATATCTTTGAAAGGGGTGAGTATTGAGATGAGCGCTGATGGAGGAAAGTGGAAGGAAATAAAATATTGTTCCGACCCCACCTAGTGTGGGATAAGGGCAGGAGAAGATAAACGTCGAATTAAGCCACTCGAATGGATCGTATAGGCATTGTTTTTTACGTTCGTCACCTCAAACTCTTATTTGATTTATCCTTTTAAATTACCCGCGAGTTCGTTTCCCAACGCGACAAGTTGTTTCCCAGGAGGTATGATTCACATGTTCTGCCGATCCCACTATGTTACTTTTGATAGTTACTGTACAAGTGTGCGAGAAGCACATAAATAGCACAGATAATGCTATACGAAGCAGAAATCAGCCGATTACGTGTCCGTAAAAAATACGTATTGTTTTTGTCTCCAAGGCAATCTAGCTATAAGATGTAACACCCAAATTTTTTATCCGATGTATATCCAATTGATGGTTAAACAAACGATTTATTGTTATTTAAAGAAAATGTATTATTTCGTCGTTCACCTCATTAAAGAAGTCGCCGGTCCACTTGGCGACGACCAGCGTGACGATGATCGGCAACGCGTTCGATATCTGACCCGTGGTCTCGATGATGATGACCGTGAGCGATATCGTCATTCGCACCACACCGCCCAGCTGCGCCGCCGCGCCCACCAAAGCGTACTTGGCCGGGTTGATGCTCTGCGAATCATATGTTTAGTGAATCAAAAAAGCCTCGGAATCTTGACATAAGCGCCATCTAGTGACATATTTTTGCCACACTGCAGCATTGTCTAAAAATGTAATCAAAACTAAGATGAGCATGTTTAGATTTTCATCGATGCCATTTAGCTTAGTAGCTATAACGTCAGGCGCGTATTCAAATCTTTGCAGCGAAATACACGGGTGCGCTGATACCTGAAACCCTACATGTACCGACTTACTACTAACTTTGACTAACTACTTTTAAATGTAGTTTAGCAAAGTTAAGAAGTATGTAAGTTTGAGATTTAAAAAAAAACAGAAAAAATATACACTGCTGTAGCTGTAAGACGTAATTAAAGCATTTTTTGTAGTTTTAAGAGTACCCTAATATGGTATTATGTTTTATAATAGCATCAAAACAATGTTAAAAAGGTACGGACCAAATGTCTGTAATGAAAAACTTATTTATCAAAGAAAATCCTTGCAGCGGGTAAAAACTTTTCGCCCATTTAAAAAAATCATGAAGCTTTGAATTTCACCTGCGGTCTGGGTGGGCAGAGCTCATTGTTAAAGTACGCAACGTGTTTTAGACCTTACATATTAAAAAAATGTAGAAAGTAGCGGAGAGTTTCAGGTGAGGAGAGTTTATTTTACTGGTGGTAGGGTCACGTAGCAGCTTCTACTGCTGCAAGAATGAACTCTGAATGGCTCATCCGGAGAAGTACAACTGTTTCATAAGTCGGGAACACATCTAAAACCTCTTCGCAACGTCTGTGGGACGCGGTAATCGCTAACCGTCACGTGATCCGCCGCACGAAAACCTTAGATAACATAGTATTTCGCCGGTAGAAGGGTCTCATTTGTGCAAAACGATTTTCGCTGTTACACGAATGGGCAGGTCCGACGAAGCACCACGACTTCACAGAAGACTGGTGTAGTCAAAGTGTTATACTTATGCATTTCGTCTGGTAAGTGCGGTAGCCGGGGCTCCATTTTATCAATGGGTGGCAACGCATCTGCAACCCTGCGGTTGTGGCAAATGCTCATGGGCGGCGGTTGTCACTCAACATCATGTGAACCACCAGCTCGCTCGACCCCACATAACAAAATCTTGATCATCTTCGGCTGCGCTGTACAAAGGCTCACATTGGACGGCATCATGTACTGGATGAGGATGGCGAGGAGCCTGCCCCACGCGGCGCCGGTGAGCAGGTTCGGTATGAAGAGGCCGCTGGAGACCGCCAGCCCGAAGGTCCACGTGGACAGCAGGAAGTAGCACACGATGAAGACCAGGAGCGACCACGGCTTGTAGGAGCCGATGGGGTCGTGCAGGAACGAGCGGACCGACGCCTCGGGCGTTTGGAACCAGATCGCCGCCAACGCGTTGTATTCGCCGTCCGCGCAGAACAGCTGCCGTTTCCAACAAAATGGTATTATACAGCATGTCGTTACCATCGCGACAATAAATGAACACACATATAGGGGATAAATTTTTAAAGTTGTATTAAACATTTAAATTCTTTAAACATCAATATTTACAGGGTTATTAAATTTTCCAAAACAAAGAATTTTAGAACAACCTTACCTATAAGTAACGTAAAGTTCATTTGCAAAGGTCACAAAGCATATGAATGGGTTGAATAAATTTAAAAGAGACAAAACATACTGTTAGAATGAGAGAATATTTTTTTATAATTATTGGCAAGTAGCGTTAGACGTGTGTTCATTTATTGTTGCGATGGTAACGACATGCTGTATATTTTTTGTTTAAATAATATCGTGTATGCCTTAGTAAAGGCAAAAGTGCTGTAAGTAATTACCGATTTTATTAAACCGACTTTTAAATTAATATTGATGTTCATAAACGTAAAAAGGTAGGTACGTGACGTACCGTACGTCTAGTTTTTTTACAGGGACGGTGAAAAATATAGTATGAAGACAAACACCACACGTTATTGAATGAAACGATAGCATTCATCGCGATTGATACGAATTTAAAATCCCTCTTTTGCGAATAGTTCAAGATACATGTCCTTTCGCACGCATATTTTGCCCCTGTAGGGATCCCATCCCTACAGGGGCCAGTCACACCAGATATTCAGCCAAGTTCCAACTTGGCTGAATACTTGGTGTGGGCTCTGGGGAGGGAAATGAGCGAATACCTGTAGGGGGTTTCTGGTGAGGGGCACGAGTGATTACCTGGAGTGGGTTCTGGGGAGGGACACGAGTGAATATCTGGAGGGATTATGAGGGCACGGCTGAATACCCGTAAGGAGTTCTAGGGAGGGACACGGCTGAAAACCTAGAGGGGGTTCTAGGGCAGGACACAGCAGAATACCTGAAGGGGATTCTTGGTGGGGTCCTCGCCGAGAGGCCGGCAGTCGTTCAGCAGGAACATCATAAGGAAGCCACAGGTCGCACTCGCCGCTGCCACTAGACAAGCCTCCACCACGCGCAGCCAAGGAGCGCTCACGTACCTAAGTGGGGTTGCCATCATCATCGTCATCATTATCAGATGGAAAACTTCCACTATTTAACGAAGGCCATACCGAACGACACTTTTGCCATATGCATCCACCTTTGAGCAAGATAAGTTGCCAACCGAACTGATATACTCATAGCATTGACCTGTATTTCGGGTCCACGTATTATAAATTAATGTTTAAAGGTGGTTCTAAGTCAGTGTTTCTCAAACTTTTTTGGTGTACCGCCGACTTTAGAAAAAAATTAATACCCAACGCCTCCCAGAAACTCATTTAAATTCTTTAGGGAAATGTGTAGGGATATAAACAATAACGTGCTACTTATTGCTTTTATTTAAAAACTACTTAAGCCGCTTACCATTTTTACTTGATACTTTTCACTAATATTACAGTTGTGTTGCAACCTTAATAACTTTCAAATTAGTGAAATGTCTGGATAGTCAATATTGTCAATATTGAATCTGTAGTCAGAGCTCCGGGATTCGGTTTTTCCTGTTTCTCAATTTATAATATTCAGTAATTTTTCGTTGTTTACTTTATTAGAGGCCCTTTTATTTCTCAAATGTAATGACTTGGAGGCTAAACACACTTTTTATATTTTTGAGTATTTTTAACATAATATTTAGATGTCTAAGAATTATTATTTATTAACAAATAATAATGATAAAATAACTTGGGGATCCCTGTTGTATCTCCGTAGCCCACGGTCTGATAAAAATAAAATTAATGTGGGTCCAAAAGGGAGTTCAATAGAACCCAATGCAAAAAGATTTTTTAAAATTAATTCATAAATGATGGAGTACTGAAGTAGCAAATATAAAGAAACAGCCGAATTGAGAATCTCCTCCTTTTTTAAAGTTGGTTAAAAAATAAGAAAGGCTAAAAATGTAATAAAACTGACGCAAAAATTTTCGCCGTTGACATAGTTTTATCTACCCATTTTCAAGTTTCATCTTAAGTGCAGGTTAGCATCAAAAATTAAAGCTAGTTAATGAACATTAACTTTACTCTCTCACCCTCACCCGCTCACCTTATCCTAAACACGGAGAGTTTGTAATTGATGTAGTTCCACAGCGCGCCCATTATTCCGCCAACAGCGCCGAACAGCATGAACACTGGCAGCTCGTAGAACTGGAAGGGGAATGGCTCCATCTTGCCCAGGTTCAACAGACCTGAGGGGCGGGATTGAGATTTTTCTGGACCATCCACCATCTTTTTTTTTAATACAATAGATTTATTGGTTGTTCGTATGGAGAAATCGACACCTGCAGCACCCGTGGGGTAGCAGATGCGTTGCCACCTCACAAAACCGGGCCCCGGTTACCTCATTCACCAGCCAAGACGTTGAAGTATAAAGGCTGTATTGAATTTAAATAAAATATCAGGTCGCTTTCATTATCATCATAATTTTTGCCTGTTTGTGTCCTCTGAACAAAGATCCCCCAACAGACAGCAATGAAGCATCCTGAGCCATTCCAGCGCCACTCCATCTAGTGACAGTCGTCCTATTACACTACGATGGCCAATACGAGAGATTGCCACTCCAGAACCTTTACCCACCGGTCTCCGAATAATAATATAATTTTTGATGCAAAGAGCATCAAATTTTTTTGAATGAGTGTTTTTCGTCGTCGGCTTTAACTCTATTTGTAGTAAAATAAAACGAGGCCAACGTTTTGTAATGCGAAACGTATACATGAAAAACATGATATTTGGAATGTAACAAATATGGTCCAATAGAACTTCTTACCCGGATAACTCAACTCCCCGGGATGCCCGTGATATGCAGACAGAGCAAAGTTTAAAGTAAAAGTTGACACAACAGTGCCGAAGAACGTCCTCCATGTCAATGCTTGATTCCAGAAACTTGTGCCCTCTTCCAGTGAGAAAAGGACGCCACCTTAAACGATAGTCATTATTTTAAAAGTGAGTTTATTTTCAGACAAATTGTCGAAAATATTTTTTCCGGGTAACACACCCAGACGCACGAATCTCGACATCTATCTCTACTTTCTTTATTGCTTCTTTAGCAATGCTTGAAGCCATCTAATGTGCATACTTTACAGGATGCAACCACCATATTTACAATGAATACCTGAACGAGAGATGTCGCTGTTTTAAATTTATGATTAATTTTAATTTTTGTGCTAATCTCTGTACTCGAGAAACTTAAAATGTGAATTCACTATAAACAATTTATTATAATTTTTTAATTTCTTTATTGTGTGAAGGTGGATGAGGGCCGATCTCTCACCGATTGGGGCCCCGAAGGCCGCTGAGACACCAGCGGCGGCGCCGGCGGACACGAAGTCACGTTTCTCGTGGTCCTCGCGGAAATACTGGAATATCTTAAAGTCCTTGTTGAACGTCGTGCTCTTCCCTTGTGATATGCCCGCCGCAACCACCGCCCCGCTGTGTATCATCGGACCTTCCTGGAATGTACAAAATCAAACAAAATACTTTTATCAGACGGTCTTACAATTCATATCTTAGGATAAACTTGCAGTACAAAAAAAATCTTTTTATAAACCCGACGATAAGTGTAATTACTGAAATCACAGACACATTTACATGTATATTTTATTTAATATTTATAAAACTATTTCTTGGGGGGTGGGACATATTACCAATACTGAAAATGGTTAGTTTTTTTCCATCTGGAGCACAAATGGCACTCTATGTCAATTGGTAAGGCACCATCATTTAATCAATTTTGCATAATGACGAGTGATCTTTTGACTTATATGTATAGCGCAAGCAGTTTCATATTTTTATCATACAGTAATTATTGTATAAAATTCCTTATGTTAAAGTAACAGTAAAAAGGTGGACCACGAGTAACTCACGCACTAGACGATAGGCTAGACTTTAATAATTCACTTCACGACGATCTACTGACAGGCCGTCGTACTTCCGTGGGCGAGCCTGCCCATTCCTTCAACAACGAAGCTGCATTGTGAGCCTACCATATTAAAAAAATTATGTGTCTGAAGAAAATTGTAACCTTGAATTCACTTGTCTACCTTGCCACCGGCTAGGCCTCCAACCACAGCAGTAATAACACCAACAGCCTTGACTATTAATGTCTTTATTCGCACAACTCTTGGCACTTTGACACCATTTAAGTAACATTTCACTTGAGGAATTCCACTGCCGGCAGCTACTGGCTGGTGAAAAAAATATTCAGGAATTAAAACAAACCAAAATATAAAATTAAAATCCTAACCAAATGTATATGTATGTAAAATAAAGCATGCATTTATGTATTATAAAGGGAAAATCTGTTTTAATGATAATAAAGTGATGTGAAGCATATATTTATTATTATTTGTTAGATTGATATTGATTTTTATTGCTACCTTTTAATAAAATACGTACTAATCACCTCACTCACAAAACAAAAGATAGAATTATATCTCTTCTAGTTCACTTTGGTCTTCTTGAAGGTCATAGTACTTCTCCAGGCGAAACCCTTCCATTTGTGCATCAGCAAAGACTGCTGCATCACCCTACCACAGTTCTTCTTTCATTGTGATTAAGTAGTATTAAACATAGGCCTCCATATAAAATGATAAAATTATCTCACCTCAACATACGCCACCAGTACTGACCCGAAAAATACAATACATATATTTGATAACACCCACAATAGATAAGGTATATAAAGTTTGTCTTCTAAAACATAGATGTCCACAGCTGAATAGATTGGTTTAGGAAATAGTTTATTTATATTAAAAGACATGTTATGATATCCAAGAAAAGTGATTAACAGAGTATAATAAAATTAAAATCAATAGCCATATATAATTATTACTTTAAAATGCCTCACTAACTATACAAAACCCATTTGTTCAACAGTAAAGCTGATGCCTCGCAGCATAGTATAATATATATATAATATATATTAATATATATTTTTTAAATAATTTTAAAGGATACATTTTTTCAGTTGCTTGTATTTTATCCCCGAAAATTCTTCTATACAAATATCAATTATGAAGGCTAAGAGAGCTGTCACAACTCCTATTAGCAAAATTATGAACCAGCGAGCTATATCCTTCCAAATTATAAAGGGGTAGCCTCTCTTGCGTTCTTCATCAAGCAGCAAATGATTTTCGCATGTATCATAGTCCAAACTCTATTGTATAGAAGAGATGACATTAGTAATTTCAACATGTATCAGTATTAGATACAGGTAATCACTTTAACATACCTCATATTTTGCTGATAGTATATTCATGGAGCCTGGCTCAAATTTTTGTACTGGCTGTCTCCGTCTGACTCCATGACTACCATGCAGTTCATCATCATCAGATTGCTTGAAAAGGAATTCTCCACTTATTTTTTTAATTAATGATAGCAAAATCCTATAAAATAATTCTTACACACAATTTAATATCAAATCAAATCAGCATCAGCCTTTTACATATGGTGAATGAATTAGAACATAATGTTAGAAAAATAAATTATTCTAATTATTCTTCCAAAACTGATATAATTATCATCCAGCAATTGTCCTATTCATATTTAAAAATTTTAATTTTACATCAAAGTCATGATTGAACTAATACAATTTTCAGCGGGTTATAACAGCAGTTAGATTTTCATTAATGCTATTTTGCTTCTTTATTTTTAAAGAGGGGAGGATTTTATGCAGGAAATAAACTGAGTAATTTGGATTCCTGATTATTAGACACATACCTGATATGTAACTGATCTATTTAGCTGTGTGTAATTGGATGTGCTTGCTTCTTCATTGCTTAGTAATTGCGCAGTGTCCGATGTGGTTACGCTTATTGTGTCTTCCGCAAGATTTGATCGAAAATCACTGCTCATTTTGTCAAAATTCTTACTATTATTTAATAAATTAAATTTTATAACTTCAGAACTTCATTGTAACAATATTTCCCTAAAAGTACATACTTAAAAACCACCAATAATAACAAGTTAAAAAGTAAACTGTTATATTTTTTGTTTATTGTTCTATACTTTGTTTTGTTCTTTCATTTCCTATTGTCCTGTGCATTTGTCCATAAACTAAAATGACATGACTTAATGACTTTGAATATTGACATTTAGTAACAATCAAGGTACGTCAACAATGACATTTAAAATGTATAAGGGTAGCTAGGGAGTTCATAGATGTAGCATCTCAATAAAATAAGGTGTCATTAATATACCATAACGGCTACATTAAAACAGTGCCAAAAATTGTTAGAAACGAAAAAAAATAAATGAAGTCAGTGTATATCCGTTCTGTAACATCTTAGATGTATTATTTCATAAAAAAATTAAAAAAATATGTCTAAATTTAACTTTTTCTCCTCTTCTTTCTTGCTTCATGACCTACACCATGAAGTGCGATATTTTTTGGTTATCCCTTAAATTACTAAGTAATACAAAATAGTAATCGAGTTATTGGCTTCACGCTTTATCATCAAGTAACTTGGGCGCATTACTTGACGATGAAAGATGAAAGCTTACGCATTGCTGTAGGAATCCGTCTAGGGGCACCGATTTGTCAACCATACCAATGTGTTAGTGTAGACAAATTTGGTCTCCACGGGCTTTCTTGTCAAAAAAGTGCCGTTTTTCCCGCCACGGTTCCCTGAACGACATCATCCGTAGGGCTCTTGTTTCCATCAATGTTCCATCTATTTTAGAGCCCTGTGGCATTTTTTGCGACGATGGTATGAGACCCGACGGTTTAACATTGATCCCTTGTGTAGACACTTTGGCTGCGTGTCATGTAAAGGGTACTTCGGTCAGGGCCGGGGCTGCATCGGAGGTAGCTGAAGTAAGTAAATGGCGCAAATATGAGTCTTTATGTTTAGATTATGTATTTGTGCCATTTGCTGTTGAAACTTTAGGTCCGTAGGGTCCCCGCACAACAATATTTTTTTAAAGTTTATGTCCTAGGCTTAACGCCGCGGCTGGTGACAAAAGAGCTGGTTCTTTTCTCAATAATGTAAGATATGCTTCAATATTGTAAGATATGCTTCTTGTAAAAGACTATTTATCAATTGTTGCAACTAATTTTATTTTACTATATACCTTTACTTTTATATAATTTTTAATAAAATAATTTACATGCTTTTTAAGATTTGAATGATTATTTGGTCATTCGCAGGAATACCCATATTCTCTCTGCTTTGTGCAGCGTGTTGTTTAATCCCTCTACTCCAAAATACTTAAAAGATCGCTTCGAGTATCTTTCCTTGTCCTTTCGTTCTTCTGCCAATCTCTCCCTCCAAACTCATGTACATTCCTCTTTCTTCTTCAAAAAATCTTTTACAGTGACAGCTGTGTGTTTGTGGAATTCTTTACCCCTTCACATTCGACAAGCTAAGTCACTTCTTTCTTTTAGAACCCTATTAAAATGCATGCTTTCCTTTTTCCTTTCCTATTTTTCCGGAAATCTTTGACTATCTCATTGATCTATAAATGCCTTCATAAGTGATTCATGTACACCTCTGTCTGCTCTCTTCTTTATGTCTCATTAGCAAATATTCTTTTCGCAATGGTTGTCTGAAAGAAATCGCTTTCTGAGCGATAAGACGCTATTGTACTTCCTTTTATATTCATTTGTAATTTGCTTTTTATATATTTTTATTTTTGGTGTACAATAAAGTATAAATAAATAAATAAATGTACAATTTACCGTTTGGTTTTACGAAATGTTTACACTTTGAAGCTTATTTATAACACTCATAATGAAATAGATTGTTAATAAGCTAATTAAAGTAATTGTATTCATCATCATCATCATTTCAGCCTGTTTGAGTCCACTGCTGAACATAGGCCTCCCCCGTAGACTGTAATTGTTAACTATTAATTGTATTATTAATATAAAAATATAGGTTTAATATTGCCAGATTCGAGATAAAATATAAATTTTGCTTAAAAAACTAAAACTTTGTATTATAAATAATACAAAGTTTTAACTGCTTGTATATTGTTATACTTCTGTTTTCGGGGATTTGCTTGGATTTTTTATAACTTTCTTCTCTAGTATATCCATGATAAGAGTTTTGTTATCAGTAATTAGTTAGGCTGAGGATAATTTTGACGTCACTTTCAATGATTATCTGCTTATTACAGTCAAAAACCTTACGGTTTTACAGAAATTGTAAATCTCAAAATCTTAATATTTAGATTACTGATAGCAGAAATCACTTGTCAATGTTATCATTTTATCAGTATGTCAACTTGATGAACACTAGCGCCATAACCACGCGCTTACACGCGCATTAATCAACGTACCGTAAACAATGGGGTGTTTCTGTGTGTGTGTAGCTTGCTCGTTCGTTTGGTTGACAATCGCGATGTGATGTATTCTACACCATCGCATGCTGAGTTATATTTTCAACAAACATTTTAATTTTTGTATTAGTTAAAACATTAATTTCTAAATGTTTTCTTTCGTTGTGATTAGGTTTCTCTATTTTGATTTCTAAATATGTGTAATTTGCCGCCGAAGTTCCATTCAGTGTGTCGCCTTTGTTTATCATTCTGTGGCGATAATTGCAGTGATGTTAAACTTCCAATATTCGATCGTGATAAGGATAAATCATGTCTCTCTGAGATGATAATGACATATTTATCAATAATGGTAATACATTACGTCGTTTTTTATACGTGACCACTTAGATGATGCCGTTTTCTCATGTGAAAGTTTAGTCTAAGCGTAAGAGATTGTGGATACTGATAAGCGCCATTAACTTTCTCGCGGGTGTTGGGTATTTTCGCGTTGTGATATCATATTACGGCCCACGCATTGAGTGCTCGAGCGTATGACTAATGTCGTTCGTGGAAGTGATAGGCGAGGCGGGTGGCGGTCGCCGTATCAGCCGCCGCTGATAACAAAGGAGCGCGCGGAGATCACTGCGCTCGGCGGCGGCTCCTTTCGCGTTCCGCCCGCCCGCCCCCCGCGAGACATGTCTCGGCCATCCATGAAACGAATACTCCCTACACTTAGTACATTCTTTTTTCATCCATATACTCCCTGCTATTCTCAGAATCAATTTTCTCTAAATTTAGACATATTTTGATGTGGGGGACTGTACTCGCCCAGTGCTATCCCAAATTTAGATTATATTGAGAATAAACAGGAATAGATTAATATTTTTATGTTGTATACTATCAGATTAGCAAGTAATGACTCATCATCTATGATTATACTTGCAAAAGGTCACTGGCCACATCATCTTTTTTAATGAATGATGTATTGTCAAGCCAATGTATGCAATATACTTATGTAGGATCTTATTTTTAGGTAACACCATCAGACATGCTGCCACAGGTGGTATGTGGAAGTTGTGTACATAAGCTTGAGGAATTTCACACTTTTAGAGAACTAACACATAAATCAGAAAGGCTCTTGGAACAGTTTCTTCAGTATGCAAATTCACTTTCTGGGCCAAAAGAGGTGAGTGAAAATGAAAAAACATTATAAATTGCATTTTTATTCTTATCACTAATCAATAATGTGTTAACAATTTATATTAATATAATTTTATCTAATCAATACTATAATGGTGTAATTTACACAATTTTATTGTAAATGTTATTATACACATTTACTGTTATCAAGCAAAGCTTGAATCTGTGTGTAGATTAATGTAACGAATAGGCTGGCTTCTCATTTTTGTATTTAGAGCTTTGATTTTATTAACAAGCAGGCCTATCAACATACCAATGCAAACAATTGTGGCAACACCTAAAATACTCCAGAGAACATGTTTTGGTCTCAAATTTGAAAGAGAGAAACCTCTTTTTGAGGCAAATGTTGTATCAAATGTGGGGCAGAATGCCATTGATATATTTGTGATATAAGTGCCAGTCATTTTCATTGGTGCTGCACAGCTGAAAAAATTATAATTGGAGATTACTTCATAATTAAACAAAAAAAAATTCCATAACAAGTTCCATATAACTAAACCTTTATTAAATAATGCTGTACAAAGAAATATTCATCTAAATTTGTTATAGAACTTTTTTGATATAGCATGGTATTATGATTTTTTGATATAGTGTAGGAAATGAACATGTGATGTTTATTTTTCAGTGGTTTATTCAAAAATATGCATGTTGATCATTATACAGCACATGCCTGGTGTATAATTTTAATGTAATGAATTTTTACTTGGTTCAATATGGTTTACCATAATTTACCATTGGTTACTTACTATGGAATGTCTCCACCTTTGAATTTTGTTCCTGCTTCTTGCTTTGTGACAATATTAGCTAGATCACAATTGCAAAGCCAACTGTTGCCTGTCATTCCCAATATGTCTAATTTATTCCAAGGCATTAAGTCTGTGGATAGTTCACTCAAATTGTTATCATCCAAGTATACCTGTAACAATTATGCATATTGATTGAAAAGTATGTGAAAACTTTCATCAAATGTTACAATTATTCAAATTAAATACATTTTTGACCTAGTTTCGAGAACAAAAAAAAATTGCAAAAATTGATAATATCTAAATAAGCATGCAGTGAATAATCAGACGACCCAGTTGTAAAGCTGTCATGTAAGCATTCCAAAGTGGGCCAATTCAAATTGCACATACTTTAATGATTATATTGTGTGATTGCAAGATTAAGCAAAAATAAAATTGTGTTAATAAACTTTAATCATGGCTTGGCTTTGATCGAAACCATACTAATACTATACTAGTATGAATCAAAACCATACTAGTATTTTTTTAATACTTTTTGCTCTTATCTAATATTATATTAACTCATTATCAAATACCTATTACCTTAGTTCTTAGTTTGAAATCAGTTTCGTATAAGTGGAATCGCAGCAGAAAAAAAATAGTTTTCAGTTTACTATCTTATGACCACGACTTTGTCTTTGTCTTAAACAATGAAGCATATACGCAAAAGTATTAACATTAAAAGTGAACTTTTATTTACTCAGTACAAATTTTTATTGTTAATATCTTCCGAACCAGATATTATTTTTTTGATACTTTGAATATATTCAATAATATATTTAATAATTCTTGAGGAAGGTTATAAGGTGTTTTACCATCAAGTTACGAGTTACAGGGGTGAAGTAGTAACTTTTCTCATGGATGAAATAGCCTGGATCAGATAGATTGCATATACACAATTAGATAATAGTGTGCTTTTTGTTATTTTTTATATGCATTTAGAAGTAATCCATTGATTATTATAATATATTGATTACTATTATTTGCAGTTACCATTATGTCTTAATCGTGACGCTTCTACGCGGAGCTAATCGCCGTACAGGATGTACGGCGATTAGCCAATCCTACCAATATTATTAATCGCGAAAGTTTGTATGTATGGATATTTGTTACTCATTCACGCAAAAACTACTGAATGAATTTTTATGAAACTTTACAATAATATATCAGAATAATCCAGGCTCTCATTTATGAAGATACAAGGGTCTCTTAAAGTAACTTTGTCTGTCTGTTACGCCTTCACGACTAAACCGCCGAACTAATTATTACAAATTTTGATATAAAGATATATACCTAGGACCTTGGAGAAGAAAACAAACTACTCGAATAATAGCTAATCCCGCGCAGACGAAGTCGCGGGTACCAGCTAGTTTTATTATAAATTTTTACCTCCTTCAGTGTCCATTTTTCCTTCAGATTGCGAAAAGCATTATGGCTAATGTACCTCAGATTCGCATTGTGACAGAGGTGGAGTATGCGCAACTTTTTTAACGGCGTGAACGTACCCCGCTTTACTTCCTCTAAGTAATCATTTTCCCCGACTTCTAATTGCACCAGATTTGTTAATCCTGTGAAAAAAAAAGATATTTACATTTAATTTACAATTAAAAAGGCAAAAACCGTTACCGTTGTGGTAAATTTCGTCCCTTTCACCTGTTTCTGAGGGAACTTTTGAAGAATCACGATAGCATGTTTTACATTTAAACATAAAAGGCCAAATACTAATGTTTATAATTTTTTTTAACTAAATGGCGAGTACTTTTATTAGAATCTGAACTTATTTCAAAAAACACTCATTCCAAAATACCGTAATCTTTGAGCGATGATATCGTAACATGTTTATCCGCCCTTACCCATCCGCAGTTGGCGTAATTCCATTAATGCAACATTGTAAATTTAATAAATACATAGATATTTAGTTTTTTTGAAGTAATTTATTTTCAAGTATAATTTTTTAGATAAGGTAAAAACCCTTGCGCCCCGAAGACGCAAGTTTTGGAATTGCCCTAAAGACCGAAAGTTTTTGTTCATTTATCTACAAAAATTCACAATTTAAAGTTTCAGTTTGAGCGTAAATATAGCAAGCACTATATTAAGCACTAAAATATAAATTAATACTAAATTATTTTAATTTGCCCGGTAATGTCTCATCTTTTGTCATCGGCGGAATTTTGATACGTGAAGTACGAAACATCGATCGGAATATTTAATTTTTTTGACACGATATAAAAGACATTATATATAAATGATAATATGATAAGAGAAGCCGATATAAAATAATTTTTTAGCATTTTATGCAGAAAAATAACTTAACTATTAGGAAATTAAAACCGCATTATTCTATTTGTATATAATCATATTAATAACCGCGTATAACTCGATACTTCCAATAGAAAGTTACATCGTCTTCTTGTATCGTGCAATTAGATTGTGCTTGCGTAATAATAAACTAACGCTCGGTTTCTGAAACACTGATCATCGTCGATGTTAACTAATCAGCTATCAAATGACTTTTCAAATGTCATTTTAGTTGCCAAAAGGATGGTTAAACTCTTTGAATTGATCATTCTGATCGTTAAGAAAATATCTTTAGAATGAAGACTTGAACCATCCTTTAGGCAACTCTAATGAAATTTGAAAAGCCATTTGACAGCTGATTAGTTAACATGTACGATGATCATTGTTTCAGAAACCGGTCGTTAGTGTTAGATAATGAAGCATAAAGCTTCCCAGTTTTCCTAATTCAAATGTAAAGAGTAAAAAATCTAATTATGCGATTGTGTCGATATTGTTTTTAACTTAAACCAAAAACATTTTAGCTTAAGTTATGCGTTGGTGGGTTAGCCGATCGGATATAGGGGAGTACCGTTACTCAGCAAATATATCATTCGATTGTCCTAATTGAAAATGTTGAACTCGCAACGACTTTGCATATTTATGATTTTTTTCTTGTGAGAGAGTGGCAAGTTAGCTGGCGTTTCATCTGATGCTAAGTTATAACTGCCGTCCACGGACAACTGCAACACCCGAAGGGTTTCAAATGCGTTGCCACCTTTTAACTAAGTGCGTGCGAGTTATCTCACTCAGAAGACAAAACGCGGAAATATAACACAAGCTATTTTATATATGCTGTCGGTTTCAATCACGAGAGACAAATCATAAGATGTTATTAGTGGGTGAATCTAAATCAAAATTAAACTCCATAAATCCCTTTGTATAGTTTTGTTTAATAATATTAAAACTACTCAATACGAAATGCGTTCCGATTCCGCAACTAAAGATAATCAAGTCATAATGGAAAATTATTGAATATGAACTTAAATTTTCGCATGATATTAGTCATGATAACGTTGATTTCGAAAGCGATGACTTCCGCTTTATATCGAAAATTATGATTGAGCGATTACATTCTGTATGTCATTTATAAAGAAAATGTATTTCGTTTCATATAATTCAATAAATTATACCGTTAATAATTCTATTTATTAAAACTATTGTGAAGTCAAAAGGTACATTGATACCTCTATATATAACTGATATCTATGAAACCGATTTATATATCTGTGCCCTTTACCGCTTGTCAGTGTAATAGCCGAAATGTCTAAAGTTTTGTCGATCTTTATCGATACGTTGGAAACAAACAAAATAAATCCGGAGAATTTTGCCGCCAATCGTGACAGATAGTTTTTCGCCATAATGTTGCCATTCCATATTTGTTTATCACGGCTGCCTATTTTTTTTGGATTATCTCTTATGCCAAAAGCCGTAGTCGCGACAGCAGCTTTAATTTAGATAAAAAAATAAGTTCTTGCACCGTGAAATTGTAATTTACCTAATGACGCTCACCCAATAACTTAATCGTAAATGTATATTGAAATCTTTCATTATCTCATTGCATTATTAACTGTAGATTTACCGTTGTAATTATCAACATGGTTGCTGGATCGTAACTCATTTTTATCGCACTTTATTTCGGGCTAGAGGTCTCAGCGTTGGAGCTATAATTCTACTCTTTATTAGAATTCGGTTTAATTGTATTACCTGTCATTAAACCTACCTAAATTATCGATTATTGCTCATAAAACAAACAAATGGTTACATCTGGCTTTAATTTTTATTTTGACATATAACGTTTCAATATAGTCTTAAAACTAATGAGTATTTCTTAAACCTCATGACTTGATTTGTATGTGTCATTCGGCATATACATATACTAAAGGAAAAAACATTAAGATAACCCATGGCCTTCATCCGTATCCATATTTACAATATCAGATATTATATAAATAAGTATTTGTCACTTGTATCACAAGCAAAAATACTGTTTCGATAACAAACGTATCCAATTCAATAATAAATTACACAAGCTAAATATGACTGTGATTTTATCGTATATAAATAATTAATAATTTTTAATCTCTCATAACGTCACCCGTAGTTCGTCTGAGTTATTGAATAATATTGAATTTTATAAGAATATTGAAAGGGCTAAACGGGGGGACCATTTATTGTATTTTCGTTCGCGCCGCCTTCGGAGTTTCTTTCTATCCTACTCCAACAACACTATATAATAGGTGGAGCGTACAACATTGTTATAAGCTTTCATGATTTTTTCTAGTTTATTAACACTGGGTGTTTTTATGCGAAAAGACGTAAAGCGAGCAAACGGTTCACCTGATGTTAAGAGATTACCGCCGCCCATGGACATGTACAAAACCTGACGGGTTGCAGATGCGTTGAAAAACTTTAAATTAAGTGAGTCTCGGCTACTGCAACCACCAAACGAAACGCGAAAATATAATACTTCCATTGCACCTCAGCCTTCTATGAGGTTATGGTACTAAGCCGGACGAGCATTCCCATTTGTGCCACAGCCGAAGCTACTGTGTACCACGGCTACAGCAGATCCATTAAGTAACTTTAGCACTCTGGTACACACTTCGTGCTTGAGGACACAACTACGCTTCGGCGCATTTAGGCGCGTTCTACCTGCAAAATTGGAAACTTACCAACAAAGCTGTCATCGTTGAGTTCCACTATGGGATTGTTGTTGAATGTGAGATACTGCAGTGTGCTGCCGACCAAGCTCAGGCTCTCGGGCACGTTCACGAATTTATTTCCAGAAAGATCGATCTGTTGCAAGTTAACCAGACCTCTGAAAGCGTCTAAGGGTATCGTGCTGATGTCGGTGCTAGCCAAATCTAGAACCTGGAAATGTGCACCGATTAAAATAGTCATTTTAACGGTTAGAACTTAAATTCAAATTTAGGTTAGAATCAAAGCTAAAGTTGAAACTTAATTATATGCCTCGAAAAACATTTTTACGATTAAAATCAATTAGCGTGCCGTATTATCTCGTCGCGTTTAATTGATGTCCATAATAATTGACTTCATTTGCGTAAGGTTCGGTTCCTTTTCCTTCTTTATTCATTTCATTAACTGAGTAATTATGATAGCAACGCTCTTGTCTTACATTCATTTCAAGATTTATTTCTGTTATTTTATTCTGAAATATATTTATCAATAAAGACGGACGTCTGATTGTGAATTCCTTGATTTAAATAATAATTTTAATGATATTAACTATATTAGTCAATATCATGTACCTAATAACATTATAATTAATAATTTTTCGTGTAAACAAACCTGAGATATATTTGTTATGTTTCAGATATAAATTAATGAAAAGAAATCTAATCTAATAAGAATTACATTATTATAACTAATATCTCTTTCTGCAACTATTTAGACAATGTGGTATTTTCTTGTGTAAACGGCAAAATTATTTCGCTGGTTGTCTTGATTCATATATAAAATATATAAACCATTTAAAACCAGTACAATGTTTTAATCTTTTTCCATATGTAGTAGATACTCGGACTGTGGCGAAAATAGCTTGCGACCGAGAATTTTAACGTAAACAACATTTTGGTGACGTGACGTTTGATTGCAGATTAATAACAGCCAAGGGAGCGTGTTCGTTTTCGCGCCATTCCACTTCTCCATTGTTCTATGTCACAGGTGTTATATATTGATTGTTTATGGAACGACATGGGGAATTTCCCGGTTACAAGTAACGCGTCATTTCGACACAATTTACGATCCTGTTCGAACCGGTGCAATAATTCTATACGTCCGCTGATAACGAGGCGTATCTGTTGTTTTTTGTTTTAAGATAACTTATTTTTGTTATTTGATTCGCGCGTCGTCGATTCTAAATGGTAAAGGTAAAGATTCATCTCGTAGCCAATTCTATCGTGTTAATAAATTAAAAAGTTTTGCTGGTATCGTGAAATTATTTCAAAGTTTTGAAATTAAGCCTCATTGTTTCCTGCCGTTATGTGCTTATGATAGGGTAGAAGGTACTCGGAGGTATAGGTAAACGGTGACTCCATTTCTCGGGTGCCACAATTGATCGAAAGAAAAAAATATTGGCATTTGTAATTGGTTTTAATGACATTTAAGTTGTGGGGAGTACGTTTCTACGTTTATGAATCGATGTGCCAAGCTGCCAAGATTGAGTTAACATAATAATATGTGATAAACGACATTGACACCCGGTTTCTGAAACACTGGTCATCGTAGAAGTTAGCTTAGATCAGAAAAATGATCAATTCAAAGGGTTTGGCAATCCTTTGGCATTTGACAAGCCATTTGATAGATGAATAGTTAGTTTCTACGATAATCAGTGTTTCAAAAACCGGGCATGAGACCTTTTACTAGTAACGATAATGTAATGATAAGCTTTATTTTATTTTACGTGAGTTTCATCCATGTCAATCAAAATTAGGTATTATTATTATTATAGGTCCTAAATATAATTAATTTGCATAAAATCCACAATTACGTGAAGCTTCCTAAAGTAATGTAAATAAATCCTTTCTCGTTCGCGTGAGAATCGTGCCACCGCAACCGGTTTTTTTTTTAAGAATTTCTGTTTATAACTATATAATCCTTAATGCTGTTCATAAATCAACTAAAGATAGCAGTAAGCCACGTCGAGAACGTTAATCGTCGTGTTCAACCTTTTGCACTGAAGTAATAATTCGTTAAGATGCTGATTACA
Source organism: Iphiclides podalirius (assembly GCA_933534255.1). Lineage (NCBI taxonomy): Eukaryota > Metazoa > Arthropoda > Insecta > Lepidoptera > Papilionidae > Iphiclides > Iphiclides podalirius. Next base: position 10,863,240 of record OW152822.1, on the reverse strand, counting down.
ACAACGTCTCTCTCGATTTCATTGCCCTGTTATTTTACGATTAAGGAGGTAACAGAAATAAAATAATCGTAATTAAACACTTTACATTTGATAACGATTTCAGGGCGTGTGAAAATATGAAATTATAAAAATTAATAAATATATTGATTATTAAAAAAAAATTAACATATTTATTTAATAATGTGCGTTAACTTTTATAGATACACTAAAGCTTGCACAATATACAAAGTAAATGAAGAGATTAGTGACAACTCTACAATAATAACACGAATATGTTTATTAAACATTTACTCGGAATGTTTGATTGACGATTTCGAGGAATTCGAACGCCTGATAATGACTTGATTACAAATCCGATACGCATGAATGTTATTGCAGTACACACTCAGATAATATATTAGCTGCAAAATAATATGTGATTGTAAAGAAAAACCACTTAGAAGATTGATCTAACCGCTACTGAAGAGTGAGACGGGAAAAGTTCGTATTGAACTACGTTTGTCAGACGTGCCAAATCGTATTTAAATTCCAAATACTTAATTTTAAACCCTCATTGAAATATAATAAAATTGTTTTAATCAAAATAAGATTGATCCGTCTTAATGGTCAATGGTTAAAGCCTGGTCGAAAATTTCACTACGAAACTTAACAATCTCAAGAACAGCTCAATTGTATTTTAAATAAACATCATAAATCTTAATAAAAGTTTCACCTAACCGGCCAATTATGAAGCGCAATACATCGGAATGTCTTACCTCCAAGTTGGTTGCACTGGACAGCGCCAGGACTGTGACGTGGTCGAGCAGTTCCATGGGGTTGTTGTTGAGATAAAGCCGCGTGAGGTTTGGCGTGTACTTGAACAGGTATCGGTCCAATGAATGTATCTCGTTGTGTCCGAGGTTCAACGTTTCCAGAGCGATGCTATTGTACACTCCATCGTTGTAAGGCCCTTGGAATATTTCGGTCCTCAGCACTTCGCCTGAAACGATTTTACTAGTGATAACTTTACATCTTTTGGACCCTCGAAAGCAGACCCTGGCATTAGCCGGGATTAATGCTAAGTGGTGGAAGAATCATGATCTTTTGGATCACCGCATAGTATAATTTTTATGATTGACGGTACAGACAGGCTTGGCGTTTCTCTTGACATCGACAACTTGTTATAGTTATTGTTTAACGTCCTGGGGATTTCTCCGTATGGAATATTCATCGATTTAGATATCGACAACGCTCTAGGGGCTTACCTGCAGTTGGTTTACCTTTCTATTCAATTTTATCAAACTATAAATTACCAGTTCCCATATGTATTTTTGTAAAATTAAAAGCTTAAGATTTAATCTTCTATCGGGTATTTTAACACGTAACAACATATTTAAATATAAGTCTGGTGTGTATGTGTTATTATCATAAAAACGAATGTTCTCGATTGCTAAACGATTTGTGCGCTAACGGCTCACGAAATGCTATCCAATTTCCGTCAGATTTAACGAGTTTAACGTCGACGCTTAGGACGAAATTGTTATTTACATACGTTCATTATAGTTTCGGGCGATCCTAGTTCAATGGAACATAACGAAAAAACTTTTATGATTGTGGTTGGTTTTTTTAAAGGCGCTTGGTTTTCAAGCGTCTCTGTATTCCGTTAATCTTCCGGCCATTTGTTCGTAATGAATGTCGAAAATGAATATTTTATGAAAATTGTCTCCACTGCTTTTACAGCGAGTGGCGCCCATACACACGGACGTCAATTAGGACTTAGCGAACATTAAACTTGTTCTTGCAATATCATGTCGTTAAGACTAATTTTACAGTTAAACTGATTTAATATTCTGTAGTCAACTCCTAATGTAGTCTTGAGTGCGATCGTAATTTGCCTATTTGAGTGCAGTATTTCTCCGTTGTAATCGCTAAGGGATTGTATTAGACGAGGATGTCAAATAACTACTTTTACGGCGTCATTATTTCTCCCAAGGTGGGGGTCTTTGTACGACGCTGTTTTCGCCTTGGTTGTTTAGGTGTTGTTTAGGGTAGATTAGATGCGGCACCAGGTCTTGGTCTTAGCAAAGCTTCATTAAGCACCGTGTGGGGATGTCGAAAGTTAAGAAATATGTCGACATATTAATGTATCGATATTTGTAAAAATTTCAATACTGGCCTCGATATATCGAAGATAAAATATCGATACCTCGGTTATAGTTCTAGAAACCTGTCCGAAAAATAGGTATGTCAAATAATAAATATTTGACACCTGTTGACGGACTCTGTGCCTTTGATAGTTTTGATGGTTTTTGATACGATTTTCGATGTTGAATATTTTATACAGACAGACGTTGTCGACATACACACGAATTAAATGCGACAAAAACTAATAAATAAAAAGAATTGTAGTGGTCCGAATTATCAATCTAAACAATTCTCGAATTGACCTGAAGACACACAAAAAATTTCATTAAAATCGGTTTAGCAGGAGTTCAGTGACGTACACACGCACAGAAGAACTGTATATATATATAAAGAAATCGATATATAGAATCATAAATATCGTTATACTTTTTCGACATCCCTATCATAGAGCCCGAAAGGCGGCTTAGCTTTTCAGTTGACGTAGGTTGTTGACGTGCGAGATTGTTTCGACCAACAATCCAATCGTCCGTTTCCTTTGACCGCTAATGATTGGACATTCGGTTCTGCGGCGTGAAGATTCGTCTGTTCCGTCACTGCATTGACTAGCCACTTCGGGCCTGACGTGGCGCACCTTATTAGCGATTCCGCACGACCCATTAAAGTCGCACGTCCAAGAGAAAGCCGGCTAACTGGGCCGGATGGCTATTATTGAAATGAATGCGGCGCCGCTTTTGATTGCACATTGAAAAGAACCGACCGAGCCGAGATTGTTTATTCTGCAGGGATAGTTGCTGGATTCCATCTCGGCGCTATTTGAATTTGGTCGAGGATTATATGTATTATAGAACATGGTTTTGAAGACATCAGCCTAAAACTCCGTGGCCCAGTTGCCAAGGTGTTGGTTTCGGCGTCGCTGGTCGTGGGTTCGATTCCCACACGGGACAACTATTTGAGTGACCCACAGATAGTTGTTTCGCATCTGGGTGTTTGTCCGCGTGAAATTTCTGTTTGTAAAATGTCCTTACAAAACAGGATAATGTTATCCTAAAGTAAGGCCAATATTAAAAAAAAAGAAACGACCACATAGCAAGTTATGACAGAAGAAAAAGCCGTGGTAAAATTTTGTTAACAGTAGTACAAACCGTCCATACAAAAGACAGATGGCGGTTATTCTAGGACTGATACTGCCTAGGTTGTTATAGAAATTGTTTTTTTTATTATATTACTACAACAAACCAAATACTTTTTGTATACAAGTACTTAAATCAGCCTCCAATTGAAATATAATTAAAAAAATAAAATTGCGTTCTACTTGATGTAGACATAGCATGTACTTAACACTAAAAACATATATTATTTTTTTCTCTGTTAAGTCCATGCTTTTTTTAAACACTGACAGCATTGCCGCTAACTTTTTAGTTTACTGAGTTAAAACTATTTGACATCCGTACAAAAATGCTTTGAACCAGTGTTGCTCAAACTTTTTGGTGTATCGCCCACTTCAGGAAATATCGAATGCCCCCTAGAAATTCTTTACAGAAATATGTAGCGAAAAAAATAACAGCCTTTTTTCATCGTTCATCTTCTCCTTGAATTAGTGAAATGTCTGGTTAGTGTGGACCCCACTGATTTTCAACGGATACTTTCCACCACCCAACGAATTTATTTAGCGTTCTCAATATTATTTAAAGTTTCAATCTGCTCCTCTGATAGCTTCAGGGCACACTGGGAAGCGGTACCGCCCACTTCGAGAACCATTGTTTAAACTATTGTAGATATGAATAAGCATATGCCTATTGAAAAGTTTATGTGTGTTCTATAGATCGGATAGAGTATTTGTACATGTTGCAAGATCGGATGACTTAATTGACGACTTTTCAAGTACATTATTGTGAAGGCAAACCGATTTGAGTGCGGCGCATTATCTGACTAGCGGTAAACACTAGCAATAAACTATAAATTGTTATTTATAAATTAATAAAACAGTAGACATTGGCACGAAGTGGCAGATAGAGCATTATTTTTTACTCACCATTATTTTTGAAGTTATACTTCTTTTGGCGCGTTTGGATGAAAATATGAGAGTAATTTTTTTACGATGCGCGCGCGCTCTTACAGCCAAAAAGCGATATGTTGAAGTTGGTTGCAGATCTAACAACTTCGACCAACTCACGGTATTACCAATGCGACCAATAACACCTTCTTGACATTTACCTTTAATTCCAAGTTCATTAAACCGTTATCAATTGCATTTGATGTCTTTTTCAAAACCAAGAGTAAAACCAAGAGTTAAACCGTTATCAATTGCATTTGATGTCTTTTTCAAAACCAAGAGTAATGGCATGGGTGGTAAAATTTTTAGTTATTTTATTTTGTAAGAAGTATATCTTCTTACGTGCATACATAAGAACACATTTGCTTCTTTATATATATATATATAAACTTATGAAGCGAGCAGGCGCGGCGGTTCACCTTATATTGATTACAGCCGCTCATATGAGTAGTCTATGCGTTGACAACCTGCAATCGATCTTTAGTCGATCTCTCAAATTAATATTTTATATGAAATAACAGCGTTCAAATCTATTATAAGATATTTATCAACTTTCCTTAGTTATTCCTTACGTCATAGTAACGCCCACGAAATAAACTTAGAGTAAGGTTGTAAATGTGCTGCAGCACCAAAAACTTCACAAGGCCACAAACAATCACTTTGAAATAATAAAACATCGGACCTCATGGATTTTTCCCCAGTATCATCGAATTTAATTCACACATGATTCTAGAGCTTTCTGTTTTTTTATGATTTTTGACGTGCCAAAATCAATGCCCAGCAATTATGTCCTAGCGAACTTGTCGCTTGTCAAGGGACAAAATAAACTTGGAACTTTGATGGCATTAGCCGTCTCTACTAACACATTACAGTTAACTAACGTGATGCTAAATTTAAATTTTTCATAAAGGCTTTATTTACACAAGATCTATCACAAAATATATCTTGTTATTCATCAGCAAGCTACTTTAACTCCGCAACATATTATTTATAGAAAGGTCTTTTACTACAGCCTCATAAGGAAAATTCCGATAAGTCGGATGTGAAATAGAGTAGTTTACTGCATCGAAACATCTAACGAGTTTCTGTGTAGGTAAACGATAAACAACAAAGTATACATGTATCTGGAGCTTAAAATAACTTCTTTTTTATACCAATAATGAAATTCATTCATCATTCTGTGATTACACGTAAATGCCAAAAATGAAATATGAGATATTTTAATATAATTAAATAATAAGTAACTACCTATATACAGCATGTCTTTACAATCGCGACAATAAATGAACAGATATATAGAGGATAACTTTTTAAAATTGTATTAAACATTTAAATTCTATAATCATCAATATTTACAGTTATTAAATTTTCCAAAACAAAGAATTTTAGAACACCCTTATGTATAAAACTGTAACGTAAAGTTCATTTGTAAAGGTCACAAAGCATATGAATGGGTGAATGAATTTAAAACTTAATACTTTAACTTTCTTAACTTAATTGTAAAATGGGAATATGTGTATCAAGTTTGTCCATCTTTCCAATTTCAAAGTGTATGAAAAGATTTTTTTGCTGCTGCGGAAAATATACCTACGCTTTCTGGATTCGCGCCCAATCGACTACCCAAACCATCAAAGAAACTAGAACTTCGTTTCCACTCGCTCATAAAATATATTAACATGCGTTTTATATTATTTGACTTTTTTTTTCTATCATATTTCTATCTAAAATGTATTTTATAAAACCCGCTCTTAAACCCCAACAAATCTTCCGGCTTAAAAAAATAACAAACCCCAAAAACTTAACCAGGCCGTTTATAGTATAGTCAAAAGCTGTAGTCTGCCCGTCAGCAAAAGGCGCTAATCAAAATACGTCTCAAAACAAACCTTCCAAATTTGAAAAACAAAAGATACAGAAGAACAATAATATAAAACTACCCACCTGATATACGGTTGTTGCTCAGATCCAAATACACCAAGCGCTGTACGTTTCTGAACGCGTCATCCTCTATTTCGATTATGGCGTTGGACTTGAAGCTGATCGCGACCCTATTGCCCGGGATCCGAGGCAGCTGCGTCACGTTCGTTATGCTGTTGTTGAAGAATGTCAGCAGCACGTGGCCGTCTGTAATGCAAATTCAAATTCAAGTCCAAAATATCTTTATTCAAATACACGATTGCGAGTTCTACGTTTCAAACTTTGAATTTTACATAAAAATTGATAAATAGGTTGGTTCGTTAGTTACCGCCGGTTCGGAGAGCACTCTCTGTTGAGAAGAGACTGGCAAGAAACAAGACAGTTGCTTTTTTTTAAAATAATGCACCCCATTGAGTGAAAGCACCGAGATACATGCACATTGATACGTCAGATCGCGTTCCTTACTCGTTGATATCGTGTCTTCGGCATTCATTTACTGTAGTTAAGCTACGCTGCATGAGTTGAAGCGATTAGACGCTTTCGAAGTGTACGGATCTCACGGAAAATTGTCAGTAAAGTATATAAAAAAGTATGTATGCGGGGCGGTAGCCCTACCCTAAGATGAAAGCACGTTCATCGCATCGTGAATTGACGAACGCCTTCGCAAGAAGCCTTCCAAGAATTCTCCTTCAACCTTTATAATTACTTTATATATAATTTTTGTACATATACATTTAATGAAGATTGAAGAATCCGCGGTATCTATCTTAGTTAAAAACATATTCAGTCTGGTTTAACACGAAAATTATGTCTCAACAAAATTAAATCAATTTTTTTTTTCACATTGATATGTTTTTAACATTGCCTTTACGGTAAGATGACGTTATCCTGAGTTATAAGGACCAAACACCTAGATCCGAAGCAATTGTATGTGGGTCACACAAGTAGTTGTCCTATATGAGAATCAAAGTGACGATCCTTGCGCCGAAGCCAATACTTCGGCAACTGCGCCACGGAGTCCTCAATGTCTTCACTTATGTCCCTGTTTTATTACATTTTTTTGCATTTTGTTACATACATAGGACCTTGCGACTACCTATTACAGACGTCGTGGTATGTAACATGAAAATTTTTTTTACACAATATATGTTCGAATATTTATAGAAATTCAGCTTTATTTAGCTATTATTAAAATGATTTGTTTGTGAACTGGAGAAGTGTCTGCTTATTATTTATTTTTATAGGTAGATAAACTAATAGATTATACATTCGCCGCAATGAATCGTTAAATTAAATTTTTATAACGTAATGTATAAAAAAATTCACAGCAGACAGTTAAATTTAGTCTTTTTGCAATCACTGATAGCGATGTTATCAACGACGAACGTAGTTGAAAATGTCTACCATTGTTGAACTTGTATTATTGTCCTCTTACTTTTTCCGATGCAACAATGGTATTTAAGGATTGGTAGATACAAAAGGATTACCTTTATCCGGCACCGCGTCGATTTTCTCGGGCCAGTCTTGAGGCACACTTTCGATACCGCGACGGGAGCAGTTCAGCGTAAGGTTATTCACGTCCTGAACGGTGACTTCGCACGGTGCCTTCTTCGTTTCGCTGTCCGCCCCGCCCGCCGCGGCAAGGACACACAATAACACTAACACCTACAACAAAGAAATACCATAAGCGCTAATTGACAACGCACATAATCACTACACAGAATCATCGCAGTGGCGTTAGTTCCTCAAACTCACTTGCTCAAAGCCTCTCGAATAAAACATTTTCATTGAAAACTATAAAGGATACTGACTCGGCACCCTCCGATAGAAATGTGCACTATCTTATCAGTTAAGAGGCGAGCGGTATCACGAAATGACATAGAATGAACGGACGCGTCATTGGTCCATGTTTATTTGTGTTATCGCGCCACTAATGTGGAGCGTTCAAACAGATCGGTTTTTATTTTTAGGAGGTCCTCAGCATAGCGGCGGACAAGCTCGAGGAGATTATAAAGCCGTTGAACGAGACTGACTACGAGGACGCGATCAAACACAAGTACACGGAGATCGGCTCGCCCGACTCCACGGAGGAGATGAAGAACCTGGAGAGCCGGCAGGCGGCGGTGACGCTGCTGCAGATAAAGAACTACGACCCGTCGAAGTACGTCGTGAAGAGTGAGGACGGCCCGCACATAATGTTCAACAGCGCGCCCGGTCTGCCCTCGGACAGGGCGAGGGAGGTGATGCACTGCAACGCGGTGATAGACATTATAAGCAAGGCGGTGGCGGTGGCGCAGCGTGACAACGAAGAGGCGCAGAGCTTCCCGCCGAACTACGCGAGCGTGATAGACAGGACGCGCCCCGCCACCGCCACAGAGGGCGGCTACTCGCTCGAGTACGCGGATGAGCAGTACGCGTACGGCGCCGCCCAGCCGGCGGCGAGCCCCGGCAGCGACGGCCACGACCACGACCACAAGGAGATGGACCTCTCGCTGTACGGCACGCTCAAGACCGAACCCGTCGACCAAAGCGAGCAGCGGGACGCGAGCACCTTGAAGGTGTTCTCGCATCGGACAGTCGCGAACAACAAGCCCGAGATGAGCGAGGAGCAGAAACAGCCGTTCGGCAGGGCCGGCGGCAAAGCGAGGCCGTTGAGGGACAGCGTCATGTACGACGAGTGCAGCCAGAGCAGCAGCGGCTCCGACCCCGACCGGCTGCAGATGGACATATCTGAGATGTCGCAGGTCGGTTGTTAACACGGTACACCATTATCGATCCCAGTTTTCTGAATTCCTTGTTGTATTTCCCGAAGACGTCCACTGTTGAACAAAGGCACACTTCTTAGCATGCACATCGGAGAGCATTTTACCAGTTGCATTTAATAAAAATTGTACCTATATAGCTCAACAATTCGTAACCGAAATGTATATTAACATCCGCGTTTATGTTTACGCGTATATTCTAGCTTCATTAGCCCAACACACACGTTTTTTGATTCACCTCATTCGAACAGCTTCTATTAGTTAAAGTTGATTCTTTTTGTTTTTCGAAGCTCTATATGAAAAAGACCATGAACATTTGACCTTGAACTTAGAATTTCCCCGTTTCTTAAAGGTGTTTTATGTTTTGTAATTACAGGACGATCCGGAGGAGACTCAATCGGTGCCCTCCGCCCAGTCGTCGCCGAAACCGCCGCACGAAGGTGAAAACGACAAAGAATCCTTGTGGCAGGCGCTTCATAGACAAAACGGTAGTAATATCGCACAAAGCATCAAGCGTAAATACGCTATAGAGATTGCTGGAAACCGTAGCGAGACTGTGCGAAGTACTGTCGATATCATGTGACATCGTCTTCTTGATCTTCTTCTCTCTTGACCTGTTCTCATTCACTGGATGTTGGTCTTTCGCATTTGACACTATCTAGTGTAACGTCTTTGGCAAAATGTTTTTCTTTCACGTCGTTTATCGCCGTCATTTTGTCGTGTGACTTTATCATGATGAATTGATGCTGTTGAAGAATTTTAAGAAAAGTTTTTGCCCTATTTGCTTTGATGCCGGGGATACTCGGCTTGCAATGGATTATTTTAATTATCTTTCCATATAGTAACTGAGCATCCCTGACTTTTATATATAAAAGGGTGAACAATGTGTAGCTTCGTGTGATAAAAATAAGATCGATTTGTGAGTTAAAATGCACCCTGCATTAATAACTCAAGAAATCGAATGACAATGTAAAGGGCTATAGGAAATTACTCACAGCTGTCTCCGATAGACAATTTTGATTGTAACTAAACTTGTATGCATTCATTATTATTATGTTTTTGACATATAAAGTAATTAGTATCCCAATGAAACGTCTCTGTTTATGAAAATGATTTCTATAATTATCATAATTTCACTTGTCAGGCACTAACTTCTTTATGCATAACTAATGGTCTTAGTTTCTCTTATTCAATTATTTTTATGATTCTTGGAGGACAGAATATTAAATTTTAAAATTTATAACGGAACTTAATTCTCGTGTCACGGTGTTTGCAATTGAACTCCTTCGAAACGGCTCGACCGATTTTCGTGAAATTTCCCGTGCATATCGGCCAGGATGGAGAATCGAACAACATCTATTTTTCATCCCCCTAAATGTTAAGGGTGGTCCAGCCCAAACATTTTTTCTACCCTACAAATTATTTATATGGCAAAACAACGTTTGCCGGGTCAGCTAGTAGTTATACAGCGTGTCGTTATCATCGCGACAATAAATGAACACACGTCTAACGCTAGTTGCCAATAATCATAAAAAATATTAACGTTAAACAAAATTCATAATTAAAAAAAATATTTTTCAAACAAATTAATGAATTAAAAAAGAAACAAAATTTGTAACATCCTATACAACTCGCGCCACAGCGCCGCATTAGAAGCCTCTCCTTCTAACAGTATGTTTTGTCTCCTTTAAATTCATTCAACCCATTCATATGCTTTGTGACCTTTACAAATGAACTTTACGTTACAAGTTTTATACGTAAGGAAGTTTTAAAATTGTTTGTTTTGTAAAATTTAACAACTCGGTAAATATTGATGTTTGAAGAATGTAAATGTTTAATAAAATTTTAAAAAGTTATCCTCTATATGTGTGTTCATTTATTGTCGCGGTGGTAACGACACGCTGTATAATGATGTAGTTTCCGAGCGATTGTGCTATTTCTGTTATATTTTTTTAATGTGCGAAAGTGACTAACCAGCTGGCTGTTCACCTTATGTTAAGAGATAACCGCCATTAACATTTGTAACACCCTTAGGATTGCACATGCGTTGCCACCTTGCAATAAAGTTACCTCAGTCACCAGACAAAACACAGAAGTGATAACACTTCTACTTTACGCTGGTCTTCTGTGAGGTCGTGGTACTTACCCGGACGGACCTGCACATTCGTGCAACAGTGAACACGGTTGCGTGGCCCTGGCACAGTTAATGAGAATCATTGTTTGACGACTCCGTGGCGCAGTTTCCCAGATATTGGCTTCGGAGTCGGGGGTGGTGGGTTCGATTCTTCACGGGATACTTGACATACAAACTTGAACATAAAAGAGGTGCAGGTTTTTGTTACACATCAACTGTTTACTATATTTTTAGGGTTGTAAAGCATAAATCGTTCAGAATCTATGTGGCCATAATTGCATTTTTTATCTGTCGGTGTTACTTTAATAACCCTCTAATTGTTGGACCAAATAGAGGTTGGATTTCTTTTATTTTAGAATGTGAAAAGCGAGCTGGCGATTCGCCTGATGCCGCCGCACATTTGCAACACCCGTAGGGTTGCAGATGCGTTACCTTTTAATAATGTGGGCCCCGGCAACCTCACTCACCAGACGAAACGCAGATGTGTAACACTTCTACTTTACGCCGGTCTTCTGTGAGGTTGTGGTGCGAGTACTTCCCCGGACGGACCTGCCCATTCGTGCAACTTGCGCTGCCGTACCACAGTTAATTTCGGATTTATACAGTTTTTTTTTTGTTAGTACGTCTAGAAGAAGAAGAAGATTTTTATTTTCAAACTTTCGATGTTCCAATTGTTAGTCTATGGATCTATGGTCGCGGAATGAATGAAGTGCTATTCTTATTAGAGCAAATGTTATCAGTTATAGACTTCTGACTCGATTTCATAGGTTTTTTTTAACTACGCTTAGCCTCGCAAACTATATCACGAACGAATGTGTTTTGTTACGAGGATTTGATTTTTTCCAAATGTTATTAATTTCGTGCGCAATCAATCAATAATGTATTCATAAATTGCATACTTCTTAAACTATCGTAATTTTTAATCAAACACTAAATGTTATTTATTATATTACACTTCATTTACGAATACAGGTTCGTGTACATTTGTTAGTTTCGTATATTTAAATATAATGTATATTTATATATATATATACATTAATTATACAGCGTGTCGTTACCACCGCGACAATAAATGAACACACATATAGAGGATAACTTTTTAAAATTGTATGAAACATTTACATTCTTTAAACATCAATATTTACCGAGTTATAAAATTTTCCAAAACAAACAATTTTAGAACACCCTTACGTATAAAACTATAACGTAAAGTTCCTTTGTAAAGGTCACAAAGCATATGAATGGGTTGAATGAATTTAAAAGAGACAAAACATACTGTTAGAAGGAGAGGCTTGTAATGCGACACCGTGGCGCGAGTTGTATAGGATGTTACAATTTTTTTTTTCTTTTTTTACTTAATTAGTTTGTGTGAAAAATATATTTTTTTAATTATGGATTTTGTTTAACGTTAGTATTTTTTTATGATTATTGGCAAGTAGCATTAGACGTGTGTTCATTTATTGTCGCCATGGTAACGACACGCTGTATATATATATATACATTAATTATTTGGGCTTTTGTGGCTTTCAGGTCTTCTGGACTATAATCCATTCCGCCTGTATTCTGTATTGGTAAAAGCGATATCGAATAGTAGTCGTAGGATATGATTACGACACGGGACAACTATTTGTGTAATCCACTGATAATGTTGAAAATAAAATAAATATATTAAAACACGGGTTAATGTTACCCTACAGTAAGGGAAATGTATTTTTTTTTTTTAGTAAAAAAGCGCATACTTCCTGTTGAATACAAATAAAGAATAGCTCTAGAATATTTGTATGACGCAAGTAACGTGATAATTATTTGTTGATTGATTGTTTTTATGATTCGATACCGGTCTTTTCCCTGAATTTATCTAACACACCAAGAATTACATCATAATTCCATGTAGATATATAGTCCTGTTTATTTCACTTTTAAATTATAGTGAATATTGCATGTCTAGTCTTACAATTCATTACAAATAAAAACAAAATACGGCCGAAAGTACACGCGTCTTTGGTAATTTATCATAAAATCTTTATTTTTTTATGCGAAAAGTTGTCGAACGAGCAGACGGTTCACCTGATGTTAAGTGAATACCGCCGCCCATGGACATCTGCCACACCCGAGGGTTACAGATGTGTTGACAACCTTTTGAAAATTAGGCTCCGGATACCTCACTCACCAGACGAAACGCGAAAGTATTTGTCATACTTCCACTTTACGCTGGTCATCTGTGAGGTCGTGGTACTTACCCGGACGGGCCTGCCCATTCGTGCAACAGCCGAGGCTGCTGCATGGCCCTACCACCGTAACTTATAGAATACCAATAATATATATAATTCTCCTTTACGTGCGTATGTCACTGGACTCCTCCTAAAGGGCTGGACCGATTTTAATGAAATTTTTTATGTGTCTTCAGGCCGATTCGAGAATGGTTTAGATTCACAATTCGGTCCATCGTTTCGTTCGTTTTTTATTTCTAAGTTGTTGAATTTAAGAGACGAGTGTACAGGACAACTTCTGTCCGGTTCGCTAGTATTCATATAAAATCTTTATCAAACGTTCTTTGACAATAACTTGCTTGTTATAAAGAATGTTCTCTACTAACCTTCGTAACGCGAATGACAACTGATGATTTTCGGCGCAATTGCTTAGCTATTGACTTCGACGCCGCGTGGGTTCGTTTCCTACACGGGACAAGAATTTGTTTGACTCACAGATAACTGTTTCGGATCTGGTTGTTTGTTCCCTAGGAGGCGGGCGGCCGGTCGTAAAAAACCTAGCCAAGACCACTTACAACATTATTTACGTGTTGCGGTGATAAGGGCAGGTGGATGATGATCCGATACGGCACCAATTGCACATATTCAAACTTGCAAATTCACAGTATATTCTGCTGTTGAACTGCAGGCTCCTGAGAAGTACTACGGTCTCGTAGGTGGAAGGAAAAGTAGAAGCATTTATTCACTCGCATTTTGTCGCATAAGAAGATCTGACCCCCACTCTTTAACTCTCGGTAGTGGTTTGAATTTTAATCATTTATTTCCCATCTAAGTGTAAAATCTATAAATAGGGGTTACAATAAAGAAGTGCACAGAAACTTATATGCCATTTCCAGGCACCGCAAACTTTTTAAATGGACACTGCACACTTAAAATTAATTAAATTAAACGCATTATCATAATTTTCCTCAATACAAATACGTTATTAAAAATTTTATACGCGTTAATACAGGGTACTTTATTACTCATTTTATTACATCATCAGATGAAACGCTAAAGTTACACTTCTACAGCGCGACGGTCTTCTGTTACATCGCGGTACTTCCCCTACGGAGCCCGCTCATTCGTGCAATAGCCGGATCTGCTGCGTGGCCCTACTTTCAAGCGATATCGCCATACTTGACTTAATTGACTAGGTTTCGTTATAAATTTCAAAATTAAATATTGCGCCCTTCAAGATATCAACAGCAATTGAATAAGAGAAATCTACAAAGGGTGTATTTTTTACAGAAACCTACAAAGACTGAATAATTAGTGCTTGACAAACGCATTAAAAATATGAATGAAACTCTTTAGTACGATACTTCCAATTCGCGCGCGGTGGTTCTACGCGGCGGGCTTAGGAAGTGGGCCAAGTTTAGCGGCGTGCTAATTGTGTATTGATCACGATTTCAACGACGTATGTCACTTACAGGGCGCGGCGGCGAAGCGACGCAGCTCCTTCGCAGGTTGATCAACAGCAAACACCTCGGCATGACCGTGTCGCCACTCAGGGCGGCCACCTCACCACTGCCGACCAGTCTACTGCAGCCGCCCAACGGCGCCGTCTCCCCGGTCAGTAGACAGCAGATTTTTAACAAATTCCCTCGCAGCGTTGCGCGTGTTCGCATGACAACACTAATACGCTTCAGTTTTCCGTTTGGACCACACACGATATTTATTATGTATTAATTTTCTTGAATTAAAACACCCGTGCTAGCACCAGAATTGTTTGTCCATCAATAGACAGTGAAAGAAGTAGTTATTTTATTGTCTATAATTCATTAAATGCCGTCCTAAAATGTTAATTCGAATTTAATTAACTAGACATTTAATTGCTCATATCAATGGTCATTTGTGTTATTGATTTCTTTTGTTTTCGCGAATACTAAATCGCGATAGAATCCTTAAAAAAGTCAATCGTATTGTTTATATTATGTTTAATATGTAATTCATAAACGCATTAAAATCAAATTACCGGTAAAGCACTAATGGATAATTAGTAAACGATTTATGATTCAATAACAAATTTATATTACTACACGAAGGTCTGTGACAAAAAGGCGGTATCTTAATTATTCACGCGGCGCAGAGCGTGTAGAGGATTTAAACAATTGCCTACGCGTACACCTCGTGAACGGTCTGCAGTTGGCCGAGCACGAGATAACACTGACGCTGCAGACATTAAATCGTGTTCCTCGGTGCACACAAAACTTTGCGATGCTAATGTATTGAGGTAAATAGAGTTTTCCTTGAGGCCGTAGACGCGCATGAACAGCGATGTTGGCATATCGCACTGATTGCGCGTGATGTTCCTCTTCTCTTATAATTACGAAGGCATTCGTATGCTCACGGTGGCCATTTGTTTCGGGTCGCGGGCGTTCCATCGCCATTTTACCTTTAGTAGGTACCGGCATACATTTGACACAGTTTGCCGTTATTAGTTGTTGTCCTCCGCGCTCATCTCTCTAAATATCCATGCGTTACTATAATTTATTCACCGGTCTACTTGTCGCTTTGTTCTGAGTGAACATTGAATCGTAAGTTGTACGCGCCTTATGTTAAATGTGACCTTACTGCGACCTCGGAAGGTTGAGGTGTTTCGTGCAGCGTTTCCTGCTGGGATATTAACATATAATTATGTTAAATATTACTCGTTGTACCACTGACGCCTATAAACTTTTCATAAGCCAACGTCATGGCACTAAAAGGCGCAAAATACTAATGCATATGATTATAGCTCTAATGCATCGTGATAAAAATATTTTGGGATACAATTTTACTATCTGTATGAATGGTATTTAGCGAATTTCGGGCAAATAACTCGCAGTCATATTGCCGAAACGGATTCCGAACGACTTTCTTATTTCTCTTACACTTGTATAAACATCTTAGTCGTGCAGACTAAAGTCAACTCATAGAATATCAATAATAAATATAATTTGACGCGTTGAAAATTGTTGGTACATTTCCTGGCATGTCGGTACTTTTCGCTTGGCTGAATAAATGCATTTATATTTCCTGCGAAAAAAAATTACTCTGCGATTCAAAATAGCGACGGCAAAACAAACACAAAAACATAGGAAATTTCGTTGTGACCTTGTTTTTATTCAAGATATTCAATAGCTTCAGTGCACAATTCCAGGTTTTGAGTAAGCCAACAAAAATTGTATTTTATACTTCTCAGTTTAAGGTATTATGTTTACAAAATAATTTAAACAAATATGGTTATTGGCCTTTGTCATTGTCACGAATGTTTTTTGCACAAGTTGTGTAGTTTTTTTTTTTATGATATCGCACTTATACCTCTTGTTAGATTGACAACTTAACAAGTTATTTAAATACAAGTTTTAAGTGTTTTGTGTCATACCAGAAAAGGCGCTCATGCACGTATACATTCCTGTTTATGATCAATTAGCAACTTGGTTTGTTAACATACTTTAATTCACATGAAAATATTTCTATTCATATATTTAAATAAATATAATATAAGATCTCGACTGCCAGGTTTCCCTAGTTTTAAAATTAAAGATAAATAATTAAAAAAAAATTAATACATTACAGGCCCATGTTCAGCAGTGAACTCAAATAGGCTGAAATGATGATAATGATGATTAATACATTAAAAGCAAAATAGATGGATGATTCGGTGGCGCCGTTGCCAAGCTATTGCCTTTGGCGTTGGAGGTCGTGGGTTCGATTCCCACACGGGACGGACAAGTAATTGTGTGACCCACAGATAATTGTTTCGGATTAGATTCACCCAGGTGGGATGAGGACTGGAGGATGATGATGATGACATTAAAAGCAAAACGGTTTTTTTATATCGGGTGTAGGTTATTTTGGTGTGTTTCTTAAAAACGGTTATAATAAATTTATAAAAAGAATGTATTTTCTTCTAAACCAACAGAAAATAAATCGTAATGTGTATTTGAATTTTGTTGTGTTCATTCGTAACATCTCATTTTCCGGTGAGTTCCATTCGGACTAATTTATATATATGTCACTTGGTTTACAAAAAATAATGGTTTACAGCCTGTTTTGTGAAACAATCTGTCGATTTAAACTGCTTTATTTTAAAGTTTTTATTTTGATACGTAAAACTTCGTTTTTTATTCTCAGCCAAAAATTAATTGTTCTAACAATCGAAATATTCATAAAACTTTGAACTGATGCATTTACTTTCTCACAGAAGACATTAGGACAGCATTATGACTGGTAATCGAGTGTTCTACATCTTGTTGAAGACTTGCACGGAACTATAATCACAAGAGCATAACGGTGGTCCAAAAATTTTTTGAGAAAAAACATCTCACCATTTACCACCACTTCATTTTAATTTAATATTTAAAGTTCAAATAGTCAACATTCAGAATATGCAATGGTTGTTTGCGAAGAAATTTTAGTTGGCAAGAAAGTACTCTCAATTATTATACGATAACAAAGTTTTATGCATAAATTTTGACAGAATGGTGAATGGGCAAATTCCGGGCGCACGGGGGGCAATACGGGCGTGGCGGGTGGCACCGCGCGCAGGAAGCAGAGCTTCCCCGCTCGAGCGCAACCCGCTTGTGACCCTCCGCCCGCTGCATGGCCACACCCGGCTTCAGAGAACGTGAGCTATCACATTTGTCCCTATATAAACTTAGTACGAAAAGATCTAGTTCTAATGGGTTTGCAAGAAATAACTACACGTTCAATATATGATTTAGTCTTCATTCTTCAGTTCATTTACAGTGCGATTCAGGGGCCTTCGTAAGTTCCTATATGTATGTATAATCTGAGAACAGTTCATCGATCACGTGCGGACATAAAATATTTAAAAATAAATTATAAAAACTTTACTGTCTTATAAGTCATAGGTTATGACAATAGATATAGATATAAAATATGCAAAAATAATGCGAAAGCGTGTGCATCTTTCATCACTTTGCATGTACTAAACGGATTGTCATATGATGAGCACGTGACCATTAGATATTATCGTTGATAATTTCACCTCATTAATGTATAATATATGTATTGAGAGCGCGAAGGGAGGTACGGATAACACTCGATTATCACATTCGCCCCCTTTTTTGGTCCATGCAGCAGGAGCCGGCGGAGGCGTGCGCGGGGAACACGGCGGGCGGTGGGGCGGGCGCGCGGGGCGTGGCGCGCGTCGAGCTCTCGTGCAGCAACTGCGGCACGCACACCACCACGATATGGCGTCGCGACGCGCGCGGCGAGATGGTGTGCAACGCGTGCGGCCTCTACTACAAGCTGCACGGTGTTCCGCGGCCGACGGCGATGCGCCGCGACACGATACACACGCGCCGCCGCCGGCCCCGCCACGAGGGGAAACACGCGCGCAACAGTCAGTACCGAACACTCAATACCGCTCTTTTCTGTTTATTTACGCCCCTAGCTCTTCCTCTTCCGTCTCTCCACTCGAGTTTTGTGCCTACGCCGTCCGCAAGCCGTACTGAATCCAGCCCGAAGGACCAACTTTTAGGTTGTGCTTAAATTTTTTATGAAGTTTGCAATAAAAATTTATATTGTTCTGCATGAATGCAATAAAATAGAACATATTATTTAGATGCGCAATAAAAATATTAACTTCTAATTTGTTACTTAGCGGAATTTTTACACGCATGAATTAAGGTAAAATTATGTTAACTAGTTCATTCGTGTAAATAATTTAAGTATACCCATATAAAAAACAAATACTTGACTTTTTACATCTCTAAATAAACTCCATGAAATATAAGCGTCAAGGCACTAAATTAGCTTTTGAAATATTTAAAAACTGAAATATTTAATTAGTTGAAGCAGTTGCTGAACGAATGACTATGGCACCGCGAGACACGATTTTGATTCTACTTATAGTTGTTCCCGATCTGGCTCTTTGTTCTTGACTAATTTGTTTGCGTAAAATACCTGTATTGCGGTAGCTCTATGGTATGGTATGGCCGGTTTTAAATAAACCAAAAGTTACTTAAAAGTCAAACAGGGGACTTGTTAGCCTATAAGAATTGTTCATTTACTAATACTAAAT
The DNA here is from genome assembly GCA_933534255.1 of Iphiclides podalirius. Classification (NCBI taxonomy): domain Eukaryota; kingdom Metazoa; phylum Arthropoda; class Insecta; order Lepidoptera; family Papilionidae; genus Iphiclides; species Iphiclides podalirius. The sequence continues at coordinate 10,843,967 of OW152822.1, read as the reverse complement.
TTAATATTTTTATTTAAATCTTCTTTCTGGTCGTTTTCATCATGTCTGATGATCGTGGTTGGCGGTCGTCGTTCTAGCACGAATGAGATTTCTCCATCGATTCCGGTCCATTGCGGTCCTAACCATATCGCAGAAATTCGGAGACGGTTCTGTGTCCTTGAGCTGGTCAGTCCATCGTGCTGGAGATCGGCCACGTGATCTTTTGCCTTCAGTGTTTCCAACAACGATCAAGCTTTCGTCTCCTCTTCTCATTATGTGGCCAAAGTAACTAAGGAACCGTTGCTCGCAGATTGTGGACAGTCGCGTCTTGATGTTGAGCTCCGACAGTATGGACTGATTGGTGCGTCTGGCTGCCCATGGTATTCGCAGCATACGCCTCCAACACCACATCTCAAAGGCATCAATCCGCTGTCTCTCTCTACTCTTGACAGTCCACGTTTCGGCTCCATATATAAAAATCGAAAACACAAGGGCTCGTACTAAACGCATTTTGGTGATTTTGGAGATTTCGCGATTTTGTCATATTTAAATTAATGAGTTTTCTGTATTTTTTGCTGCTGACGTACTTCGTATATAAACAAACAAAGATCTTATTGGGGTTGAACAATGGTAGAGCTGGGTGCCAACAGTGTCTATGGCATTAGACTGAACGTGAGTTGCCTCTCAGAGTCGCGACGGGGTGGCGCTGCGTGCGCAGAGGTGACGGAGGGCGTCGCGGGGGGAGGGGGCGGCGCGGGGGGCGCGGCGGCGGCGAGCGACGCCGGCGAGGAGGCGGTGCTCGCCGCGCTGCGCAGGCAGCTGCAGCCGCACCTGCTCGCCGCTCTACACGCGCACAATCCGCAGCCGCACCGCACCGCGCAGGTACGTAAATGCGAGCGCGCACCCACCCACCCACGCTCATATAGACAGTAGAAAAGATGGACGTTTTTATTGTGAAAAGTTGTGCGAGCGAGCAGGCTGTTCAACTGATGTTATGTGGATACCGCCGCCCGTAGGCATTGACCGATGGCTTTTATATGCTTTGCCCCGGATGTGCCCTCACTCACCAAAAACGCAACAGTTTATTACTTCCACTTCACACCTCTCTTTTGTCAGGCCGTGATACTTCCCCGGACGCACCTTTACCCATTTGTGCAACAGCAGTTGTTGCGAAGCCGTACCACAATATTTGAGTCAGTCATGCAATCGGATAACTTCCCGAGCTTCTGTAAGCATCATTAGAACAACGTTTTAAATGAACATAATCCGTGTAGTCATGGTATTAGTTAAAACGTTGACGTTCACGCCCCCAGGTGGGCCCCAGCATGGCCGAGTACGACGAGGCGCCGCTGAACCTCGCGAGCCACGTGGCCGAGGAGACGCACTGACCGCCGCGCCGTGACGCCGACGGCCGCGTGACCAACCGTCGCCTTCCCACTTTGATCTTTCCGCGTAGTGTCGCCAGCCGAGCACGTGCCTAGTGCGTGCCAGTACGCGCCGGGTCACGTGACGCGTGTCAGTGGGTGCACACGTCACGAGACGCCACGTGACACCCGTTCAAGCGATTTCGGATTCCGTAACCGTATTCGATGCCAGTTAAACTATCAAACGTATTACTATTGAGTATTAATGATTATTACCTGATATATTAATAGATATGTTGCGTACGTATGTATCGGAGAAAACCACAGTCTCACTAAATAATATATACATATATTATACTCTTAAAATTTTTAATTAGCAGTAATGAAACAACTGTTCGCATAGAATATATATTAGATTCGCAACAAGACATATATTTATATATATTAGTACTTATAGTTATGGAAACATTCATGCTATAAAATCATCCGCCAGTAGTAATAATAAGGCCAGTGTCTAAAAGACAATAGTTTATGGGAATTTTAAAGTTTTCTTCAAAGTTTATCCAGTATTGTGCATTGAAACCTCTGATATCAGTTACGTTATCAGTATTCTTTATAATAAAAATGGAAAGTTTTTGAATTTTCTCTAAACTCAAAGGTATTAAATATATATATTATTAATCTCAAAAACACTCCTACACTAGATACGTTAATAAAAACTTTAAAAGATTCGACTACCAAATATCATTGCGACAGATTTAATAAACCATCGGTTGTTCTAATTTAAGACGGTTCAGCTACAAAATCACGGGCGAATATTTTGAAGGAGTATTAATTTCTATGATAAAAAATCGATCGATTTCATTTTTATGTCGACAGTAACAGTAATTTATTGAGTGATGTATTTACCATTTTAGATCAGTATACAACTTGTGCGTAAATTAGTTTTACTCCAATTTTATATTAATTATTATGATATTCAACACCACAAGGCCTTTAGGTACTGAGCCTACCAAATGTAGAGTAGTTTTTTGTACATGTTATAAATTTTGAATGGTACTGGCATGATTCCATTAGTGCTTCCTTTCATGGATACATTATCGCATTCAATACTAGAATTATATTGTTACGAATAAACAAATATTTCGAAAATTGAAAACGTTTTTAAAAGTAATGTACAATGGATCGCTCGATTTTTTGCGCATAGCCCTCTAGCTGTTTAGCTGTTCGGGGTAAGTGTTAAGAATTTAAGGAAGTGGTATTTATAATTGTTGCGTTTGGTGCATACAATCGCAATACAAAGAGATCATTGTTTGTGCGGTTTCTTAAGAGAATTCGGGGGCCGTCGTTTGTTCGTCACGATCATGTCACGGCCACGTCACGCTTGCCTTAAAATGCTCTCTCGATATCGATGAAATTATATTTAACGGTTACCTATTGCGGGAAGCAAGTATTCATTTAGCTGTAGTCTCGTTAGTAAGGTATTGTAAATTTTATTACGCATTAAGTACGTAGCGACGGTCCAGTTGGGCCCAGTTGGAGAGAAATGAAAAATTATTAACGTGTAATTTATTTCCCATTTCGGTCAGTATTTGAAATGTAAGTATTTTTCTTTTTTTTCTCTCTAGTATTTTAGCTGTTAAGAGTTTGGTCTGTAACGAAGCAATAATGACAAGTGAGTCTCTCTACATATTATATGATATTTTTTGCGAATCTTAAAAGTACGATATTAAAGTAAGTATGATATTATTGATGAGCAATAAAGAATAAATTCTCTCTTATTTGTATTGTGCTTACCACAAGTTGGGTGGTATAAGATTTCTTTTTGTTTATTTTTTTTTTTTTTACTTATATTTATCGCCGCACGTTTCGGCTTTATGTGTACTAATGGTAATGTCTTAGGTTAAATATCGAAGTAGGAGCGAACTCTACTCAGTTTTGGATAAGCATCCCGTACCAAAACCTCGTGGCATTATTTTTTTTGTGTAACCTCCAACATGGAGTCCACCTCAGCGCGGTCAACGTCGCGTACTAGTTTTCGGCGCGGGGCATTTACGTTGTATGTAATGAAAAACAGGCTGTTTTTTGTTTTGTTGTCGCTTCCGAAACTAATTCACCGTCCTTTACTTAACGTCTTTACTTAATTTAGTGGTAATTTATTTATTATTGTATCCCCTATCCACGGGCCAGTAAATACACAGTCTATGAGACATTGTGATAATACTTACCTAGAACTTGCTCACTCACAACGCTCGGCTCCGACGAGCAAGCGCGTCCGCGGCAGCTAACTCTTGTATTTCGCGTCAAGATTATCGTATTCTGAAAGCTTTAAGAAAATTGAGATTATTTATACTTTATTATCGGGAACACTGTAGAGTTGTCGATGTGTTTGTATCTCTTATTAACGGCACGTATCTCCTCGTTGTGGAATGGCATTACGCATAGACAATAATCTCGTTCTAGTGTTGTACTGCTCTCTAGTTTTTGTCTCTCTTCGAATTTAAAATTCTCAGATCTGATGTATGATGCATTAGAATTATAATTATTAACCTTTTTGTCTTGATGATATTTTTTGTATTGTTGTTTTATATGTGTTGTGATTGAATTTGAACGCAGTGAAATTTCTAGATATTAGTTCATTTCTCATTGTCGAGCAACTTAATAATATAGTCTGATCATGTGATCGTGCAATTAGTTTCCATTCTCCATTAACATTGCTGCTTGCAGTAGTGATACAGTATTATTTTTATTCATTTTTACTCTGTACATTATTATACTTAGTTACGTGTATTTTTTTACTTTTAACTAGTTGACGTTGAAATGTAATGCCTATCTTTTAGTTATTAATTTACGTTCAAATTAGAATGACACTTTAGTATGGTTGCCTTGGCCTTCTCTCCCGTTGTTAGAATTCTATCAGACCAACCGTTACAATAAGAAATATGAAATTCGCACGGGCGCTCTTCGATCTTCCATTTCGGTTATTTATTATGTGTAGGTTAATTTACTGATATATCGGTATAAATAAACAGTTGGTGAACAATGTGTATTATCGTTATTAAGTTACTAACAAACCGGTTGTGTTGTGTGTGCTTACGCCCTAACAAAAGCATGTGTTTGTGACTTTTTTTTCTCCACAGTCTCGCCAGTTTGGCGCAGGTGATAATAAAACCTTTCTGTTATATGTTAATTAATAATTTATGCTGAAATATTGGCTTTGTATGAATCATAGACATTTATTGTCCTCCTGACAATACTGAGGACTAAAGACTGACAAGCAAGCCCTTCTGTTTATTACGTACCTAACGGTCGTTATCTCTATTTCTCTATATGTGGTTAATGTAATTTAGTCCAAATGTGATATGCTGAAGAAAGGAGCTGTGTTTTCGAGAAGCAATAACATTGTGATAAGTAGTGTCGAGGGTTGTACGCATGTTTAACAGAAGAAGTAAAAATGGTTAATGTTAAATTAATGTGTCAATTATAGAAGAACCGTGTGGCTGACCTCACAACCGCTAGAGATGCTAGCAGAAATATTGTCGTGGCTTTAGATGTTTTCGTACATCTGAATTATAACAGAGTAACCTAGAAGTTGTGAGTATAATCCCATGGTGATCGGAGAATTTCATTTAACTCACAAAATTCTGTCAGACTCATCAAATTCCAACCCGAAGCATAAAATTATTGTAGACAGATTTCGTGTATTTTGTGTAACGTAAGTTTCATTTTTGCATAGAAATATCCAAATACATATAGTGTAATGTCTACTTTCCAGTAAGCTTGAAGGACCATTAAATTTATTGATTGTTGTCGTCAAATTATGTGACTGTGTTTAAATGTAAGTTTCAGCATAAATTATCCGAATGGTATAGTTACGAGAGAAGTTGCCGGAATACTCATTGTGAAAAAACATTAATTATTGTTGTATAGATGATAAATAATGTGACTTACGCAGGGATGGAAACTTAAATTATTAAAATTTTAACTGATATATTGGCTATGTAGTGAGTAGAATATTTTTTTACAAATAAATTATAGCAGCTATTCTTGTTTATTTAATTTTATTCAAACCCTGCCCGAAGTAAAACGTAGTGATTATAATTATACTCTTCGATCTGCCCAGTGCTTTGTGGATATTGGAATTTTACTTTGCTCTCTTTCTAAAGTAATGATGCTCAGAAAAATCGTATATATAAAGATTTTGCATGAGATTTCAGTGTTAGAAAATATTAGAACCATAATAAATACGAAGGAACAATAAAGGGGTCTTTTCAAATATTAAATAAAAGGAAATATTTTAGCAACGTGATTTATTTAGGTCCTAAGTTACAGTCACTATGGGCCGTTTGATGGCCTGTCTCGCCCGTCGACGCGAGTCCTTCGCTTTCTTCTCTCCGACGGCGACCTTGAACAGCTGCTCACTTTCGGACTGCTCGATATCACGTCGCATCCATTGGAGCGCGTGCAGGTTGAACCCCACCATGTCCTGTCGATTCAGGAAAGTCAATTTAAATGTTCGCCGTCGTCAACTCGACTCAAACGTGAGGTCTATATGTCGATTTGAGGACGGGACTCTCCGATTCATAAAAGGTTTGATCCACTGCTAAATGCGGCCCGGCCCTCCTTCGTTAGGTGGTGAAACATGACCGTAGGCCCTTATGAAGACCAGTTCACATGCCACAATGGTTTAAAAGATATATTGGAATTGTTAAACATCGGATATACTTTTATAATCAGTTGCCTCGTTATATTGTTATGTAGGAAAACTGCAATGCTAGGGTAGTTAGCATGATCCAGTGGTGTATGTTGCATATGACTGTCACTTACCATCAGATGACCTGCTTACTCGCTTGTTTCCTTTTCCATAAAAAAAGTACATTTTTATCAACAAAAAGACAAAACCTACTTCAAATACCTCATTCGAAGTACATTTCTATTTGATATATTTAGCCTATAGTCCAAAGTCCAATGAGTTAATATGGGAGTTAAACCGAACCCAATCCAAGAAGAATCGGAAGAATTTTTAAAATCGGTTCATAAATGTCGGAAGTCTGAGGTAACAAAGATAAAAATAATACCAAATCGACTTATTTGAAGTCGGCTGAGAAAAATCGTCGTTCACCAATGACATTATCCACTAATACTAGGTGGAAGTGACACTAGCGCACCGAAACTGAGGCACATAGGTTACGCCAATTGGTGTAATTAGATTGCAACTCTATAGACTGTCTCATTCCGGATCATACGTCGTACATCATCCGTCACATTCACTTATATACGTCATATAATTTAAAGCGGAACAATTTGCTAACGCCACGCATATAAAGATGCGTCATCTTAAATTTGTAGAAAAAGTACGCAAAGAGTATCGCCGCTGTATCTACAAATTTAATGTTCAATCTTAAGTGCAGAGATTAGCACTATAAAAAATGTAAATGCGTCATCTTGATTAAAAAATCATTTGCCAAGTAGCAACTCAGTTGCAAAGGTATTGGCTTCCGCGTCGGGGGTCGTGGGTTCGATTCCCACACGGGACATCTATTTGTGTGACCCACAGATATTTGTTTCGCATCTGGATGTTATTGCAAAGCGTCTTTACAACACAGGATGATACTATCCTAAAGTAAGGAAAATGTTTTAAAAAAAGCAACAAAATATTGTCGTTCACGGGCTCACCCTCAGCTCGGCGAGGCGCATGGCCGCCTTGGCCTGTATCTGGATGAGGTGCTTGAGCAGCCGCCGGTCGGCGAGCAGCGGCGCTCGGTGAACTCGCAGCAGGAAAAGCGCGGCGCGGCACAGCAGCTCGGTGCGCTCGCCGCGCTCGAGCAACGCCGCCAGCGAGCGCACCATCTCGCCCGCAGCGCTCAGCGGCAGCAGCAGCAGCGCCTCCTCCAGTTCGCTGCAAAAACACTTCCGCTGAGGAAGGGCTGGCAACGCCGCATTGCGAGCGAACCGCTTTGCTTAACGCTGACGCTTTTTTTAATACTTTTTTACCTTAAAGGCATCAGAGAAATTAAATCGGCCAGACTATTTATATTAAATAAACTACATAAGCCGATGCTTGGGCTGTATGATGAGCGGGTAGAAGTTACAGGTTGAAAACTATAAACCTGGTATACGACATAATAAATTAATTAAAACATGTAGAAAAAGTACGAAAAGATTGTCGTCGCTGTGGGAATCGAACCCACGTCTTCGGCATTCGCGGCCTGACGTGTAGGTTTCCTCACGATGTTTTTCTTCTCCGCTGAGCTCGCGATAAAACAGCAATTAACAATTTCATCGGTGAAGGCACTCAAGTATATTAAATTAAAAGCGATCACCGGTACACTGAGCTCTAACTACTAAACGGTTACAAAATACAAAGTAAAAAGTAAAAGCCTATACATGTCCCACTGCTGGGCAAAGGCCTTTTCTATACAGAGGGTATCAGGGCATAGTCCACCACGCGGCCCCACTGCGGATTGGCGGACTTCACATATCTTCGAAAATATATTTTTTTGTTATTATTTCGAAAATATGCTGGTTTCCTCACGATGTTTTCCTTCACCGCGGAGCACGTGATAAGTCAGCACTTAAAGTAAAAAACTTCATTGGTGCCGGCACCGGGGATCGAACTCAGGTTGCTCGAGTATATTGAATTAAGGGCCCGGACACTGAACTATCACGGCTCGATGGAAAATACAAACTAACCTGGACCGAATTTTCTTAAGAACCTCAAGTAGAAAGTCCTCCGCCGTGTTACAGTTGTAAGCCGCCATGAGCATCGGAGGCTGAACGAATTGGCCTCTCGCCTCCGCCACTTGCTTTTGGTACTCCGCCCCCACGGAGAGGCATTCTAGCAGCGAATCAGCCTGAAAAGATATAGGTTAAGATAAAATGTATTAAGTTTCAATCAAACCAATAATATGTAATAATAATGTACTAAAGCCATGGCCTTGGTCGGTGTTTATAGGAATGTTTTTTTTTTAATTTTGTAGTCCTTATTATATAGTCAATAGTATGTTCCTACCATTACTTCCATACAATCGTTTGATAAAATTTCAGTACTTACAGCTTTCTCGGCGCCTATAGTTTTCTTCGTTGGCATATTTAATCCAGGCAAACCGGGAACTGGTGCCTGTTGAATGAAAAGGAATTTAAAATAACAGTAATTATAAATCAAATAATCAATCAATTATCATATCAAAATAAAAAAATGTCTGTGTATGCTTCTTTAGCGTAACAAAAGAAACATAACTAAAAATTCATAACATATATTTGGCATCCGCTGTAGAACTAAGATAACCGACATAGCTCAGAGGATTAGCAAGCTGAAGTGGCGATGGGCTGGCCATATAGCTCGTAGAACCGATAACCGTTGGGGAAGAAAGGTTCTCGAGTGGCAGCCTCGTACTGGCCATCGCAGTGTGGGACGACCCCCCACTAGATGGAGTGACGACCTGTGCAAATGTGCGGGAAGTCGATGGATGCAGGTGGCTCAGGATCGTACTTCGTGGCAGTCCATGGGGGAGGCCTATGTTCAGCAGTGGACTCAAAGAGGCTGAAATGATGATGATGATGAGTGCACAAATCTGTGTGAGGAGTGTAACAGACCGAAGTAAAAGTTATGTAGCTTTCTACGCCAAAATCGGCCTTTGTTTTAATTTGGATCGAAAAAGGTAGTCGTTTTGGGTAGTTTCCTGACATAAAGTCAAAATCACGATTTTCTTAATTAGGACCCTTTAAATCTAAAGGCTGGCAAAGAATTTCAACCGTCATAACTATCACGGGTCATGAGATACAGCCTGGTGACAGAAGTTCAAACAGACAGACGGACAGCGGAGTCTTAGTAACAGGGTCCCGTTTTAACCTTTGGGTATGGAACTGTAAAAAAAAGTGAACGAATGAGTGAATGAAAAAAACGTGTAAAGGTGAACGAATGAGTGAATGGCGCTCACGTGCTGCTCCCCGGTGGCGAGCCCCTCCTCCGCCTCGTCCGCGTCGCCTAGCACTAGGGGCTCGTCGGTGCGCGAGAACAGCCTCAGCGCGCCGTCAGCGCCGCACGACGCCACGTGCAGCCCCCCCGCCCCCACGCTCATGCCCCAACAGGCCCCCGCGTGGCCCTAGCGTCGACAATAACAAATAAAAACAGGGTGGCTTTTCTAAATGTATCCACTTTTTTTATTAGATTCTAGACATAAAAAATGATAAATATTTAAAATCACTCGTAAGTAATTAATTACATTCATTTGAACTTATCTCAAAAATTGCGTGATTTATACGCAACTTATTTATACATCACGCGATCATCATCAACTCATTTATACATTTATCAACACACACAAGTTCGTGCACAATAAAATTTAGATATTTATGAATGACTACCGCATTGTCAACACGTTCCTTTTTTTTAGGGAATAGAATGGCATTTTTTTGGAAAAAACGTTGTTTCTTATTGCAATAAACGATTATACTACCGAGTCTGAACCTCCGGTGTAAATTTGGGCACTTCTCAAAAAATCTCCCTGTATTTCGGTATTACACAGTTAGCTGTGCAGTTACCTAGTACCCATAGTACAGAGCTTGTACTACGGGTACTGGGTAAATGATAAGCATACATTTCTTTTGTAAATAAATACATATTATCTATCTATCTAATACCTTTAAACGAGCAATTCTTGTGTGTATATATATATATATATATATGGTCCTCCAGGTACTGGCTATGTAAACCGGAAAATAGGTGCACAAGTGCGGGTAACTTTGATAAGTGCGAACGTTTAGAAGTTAGGGCGTGTGTTATGTGTGTGCGTGTACGAGTGTGTGTGTGTGTGTGCTTTAATAAGTACATTTTAGAAACGTATAAATACAAATCAACTATAAAAACACTATGTTTATTCATCACACAATATTTATCCAGTAGTTGGGATCGAACCCACACCGTCTGGCGTAAGAGACAGGGTCACTATTCACTACACCATATGGGTCGTCAATAAAATCGTTGTCAATATCTCATTACATATATAAAAGTCTACAGCACTAGTGACCCTAGCGTCGATAATCATCATTGTCGATATCGATAACGACGTATCAACACAATCCAGTGTTTTTATTGAATTTTATTCCTCCCCGTTATTTAGTGGCAGTTGATTTCAGGGACATTTTTAGCAGTCTTCTACACTGGTGGGGCGGGTTTTTTTATGTGATAATGTGGCACGCACCTGATGTTAAGTGATAGCCGCCGCCTATGGACATTTGCAAACACCCGCAGGGTGGGGTTGCAGATGTGTTGCCAGCTTTTAATAAAGACAAAACCGCCACTCACGTTAAGGGTGATGATGTTGTCGTACGTGTCGGCGTCCCACTGCTTCACGCGGCCGTCCTTCGAGGCGGTGAAGAAGTAATGGGTGGTGGGGACGAACTGGAGCGCTGTGACGGAGTCGTTGTGAGCGAACAGCGAGCGGTGGCAGTCGCCGAAGTCGGCGCCCCACACCTTTACGTTGCGGTCCGAGGAGCCGGTCGCGACCAGCGCCGAGTCGTAGCTGATGTCCAAGCAGAGCACGGGCAGCTTGTGCCCGTACAGCGACAGGAAGAACTGAGGAATATTATATAAATGAATATGTAGTGTACCCGTGTAATTATTATTTTATTGTCAATTAGAATAATTCTACAATCATAATTATAATTTAATAAAGAATGGGGCACACTACACGGGTACACTACAAGTACATTAATGACAATAACCCCGGGGAATGAGTTGATCGCTCCCAAGCTATTTCTAAAGGAAATAAGAAAAAAAAAGTTGTATATTTTAATTTTTTTCTTAAGAGAAAAAAATGACAAGAAAGAAGATACCTGCGGAGTTTCATTCGCCTGTTTACTCTCCGTTAGAGGAACCTCATTAGGAACCGTTTTAGATTAAAAAAAATGACTTATCGTTAGATGAAATGTACGTTTCTTATGACGATGAATAAATGTTTTTGATTTTTTTTCCGGATGGCGGCAGCATCGTAATAGCAATGCTCATAGATAATAGGCACCAACATTTAGGGTTACACAAAATCGCAGTAGGAAAATAAATAAAGAAATTTTTCAGGACAGAGGACATTTGCCACGCAACGTTCTGTAGTCCTGAGGGATATACAATATCGCAGCAGTGCACATTAACACCGTAACGCGGATAGTAATAGCAACGCTCATAGATAATAGGCAACAACATTTGATAATACACAATATCGCAGCAGTGTACTGTCGGAAAATAAATAAATTATTTTTTAGGGAACACATTTGCACGCAACGTTCTCTAGTCCTGAACTAAATAACGCTGAAAATTAAAGAGTACACCGGAAATATAGCTACCATTACTAATTTAAATTACTTCACTTTTATGTTATGGAACAAGAACAACCCGTAAATCCCGGAACGTTTCACAATGATGACATCACGCACACAAAGCCACATTTGGAACAACTCTTCGCGTAAGTTCGTCATATAAGCTTCCACATAAAGAAGTAATGAAGCAATTGAAGAATGAAATATATTATTACTATATCACAGTGTTACTATTAAGTTTGAGTTAGTTTCCTGACAGAGGGGAAAATTTTTACGACAGTCTTATCTACACATTAAAAATTTTCACCTGAAGTGGTTAGATCGACGAAGAATAATCTTAACGTACCTTAAACGTGTCCAAGAAGAATATCTTCACAGTTGAATCCATCAAGGCCACCGCAATGAACTTGTTGTTCGGGCTGACTTTGACCGCGGTAACTGCCTCCTCTAATTCTAGTGTCCTCGTGTGAAGTATCGATAGTACCTAATAATAAAGATATATTTTTAAGATTTTACAGAATATATGTAATGTAATATTTATATCTGATAATCTCACCTTTGCCTTGGATTCACCGGTAGGATCGGGAATGAGCTCGAATTGCCATATCTTCACGGTTTTGTCGGCGCTACCACTGTAACAGCCTCGCTAAAATTGATGATGTTGGATAATTAATTTATAGAATTTATTATACAATATGACACAAGTAAACAGTAGGTTTAAACAAATCAATTAGTATGTATTTACAGCTCTTTTTTTTTTTTTATGTGAAAAGTTGCCAAAAGAGCAGACGGTTCACCTGATGTTAAGTGAATACCGCCGCCCATAGACATCTGCTACACCCGAGGGTTTGCAGATGCGTTGACAACCTTTTTGGAAATTGGGCTCCGGCTACCTCACTCACCAGACGAAACGCGAAAGTATTTGTCATACTTACTTTACGCCGGTCTTCTGTGAGGTCGTGGTACTTACCCGGACGAGCCTGCCCATTCGTGCAACAGCCGAGGCTGCTGCGTGGCTCTACCACCGATCCAGAAATTACTTAAACTACATTTAAATAGGTTTATATGTCTTAAATGAGGAGGCCTATGTTCAGCAGTGGACTCAAACAGGCTGAAATGATGATGATAATGATATATCTTAAATTATATTAAGTATAATTACTTAGACAAGAAATGTATTGAACATGAAAAAGTATCTGCAAAGAGAATAGAATTTTGTCGAGAAACATCAGTACACCGAGAAACATAATAAATCCTATCACAAGTAACACTCCGTCAACAGCATCACCTCTTACAAAGTAACACTTCGAAGAGAGAAGTTTCACTTCGCGGAGACATGTCTACACGGAGAAATGTAATCTCGCCGAGAGGTGTAACTTCGAGAAGTGCGACTTCGTGAAGTGTGATTTCGAGAAGTGCGACTTCGTGAAGTGTGACTTCGAGAAGTGCAACTTCGCAGCGACTCACGAGATCGGGCAGCAGGCCGACCGCGGAGCAGGCGTCGGCGTGCGCGGACACCCGCTCGGAGACGTGCGCGGCCGCCACGTCGAGCAGCAGCAGCGCACCGTCCGCGCAGCCGACCAGAGCGTGGCGGTCGCCGGGCGCGAAACAGGCGCAGCACGGCCTCCCGCCCGACAGCGGAACGGTGCGCACGCACGCCTGGCTCGTCCTGCGGGCCGGGCTCAACGTTACCGCCAGCGGCGGATGCGAGAAAGGGACGGAGCGATGCAGCGTGGACTGCTGTCGCACACCGCCGCGCGCGTGATACGAACCGGACACGAATGCGGCCGCAATTCACAAAAAACATCACTTACGTTAGTCAGAGGTAAAACACCTCCCTCATAAAACATTCCCTACATAACCACGAGATAAATGTCGGTTTTTTGTATTCGGAGAATTCAAATTTTGCAATGCATACAAGATAAGAGAGACAATATGTTTTTTTATTTATTATTTTTTCAGCTCTGTTTCCTGAAAATTGCTGTTACTGCTCACTGTCTGGTGGAATAGTACTATTCATTTCTAATTATAAAAATTACAAAAGCTGAAGAGTGTAGCAGAGGATATATGAATCCGAGGAAGTCAGGGACTATTTGGTCACGTCTACGGATTGCCGTTGAAGTAGTAAACCACAATGAAATGGTATTATAGTGTATTATAGGCAAGATAGGAAGTATTTTTCTATGTACGGCATGAAATCTCACCGATTCCAAAGCTTCACCGAGTCCGCGGCGGCAGAGAGCACGGCCAGGTTGTCGGAGCTGATCGCGACGCACCGCGGCTCCTTCTGGTGCCCGTGTTGTGTGATTTGTTTCAAACATTTCACTGCAACGGAGACGGTTAGCTATTATCACATGCCTTGCATCTCGTAATTACAACGCAGACTTCTCTGCGCCATGCCGTTAACATAACAGAGCTTTGACAGCGCCATCTGAATTCTCCTTTAATAGTTCGGTACCTACTATAGGAATATACTGAATTGCTTTATATTGCAGTGACTACGAACCTTGTCGCTACGAGATGGGTGTTTTTGATTCAAGATCATAAGTACTTTACTAACTGTATACATAGTTTAATTCATTAAAATTGAACTTCACATTCAACAAGAGAGCTTATTCCTCACTCAAATAGCAACGTATCTCTGACTTGTCTGGTGTTGCGAATGTTCATGGGCGGCGGTAAACACTTACCATCGAGTGGGGCGCCCACTTTATCAATAGAAAAAAAAACTGAATCTTATCAAATATTATCGGTCAATGAAAAAAAAAAAACAATCTTATAAAATATAACAGCTTAACCTTCCCCCTCCTCTCCCAGCTTCAAGCTGTGCAACTCTACGGTGTTGTTAGCGAGCGTGACGCCGACCCGCAACTCTCCCGTGGTGCCCAACAGAAGGGACGCCGACTTGATTTTGGACGACAACTTGACAGACGTCAACCGTCGCACCTCGTCCGAGAGCGTCAGCAACTCGCTCACTTCCGTCGCGTCGGCGTCCGCTTGGCCGCTCTCTTTAAGCTTCCTGTGAACAGTTTGTGCAAACTGTACACGAAATCCCGAAACAACGTTGCTTCCGACTGATTATAATATTGTGCTAACGATAGATTTTTTTTTACTGCAATTTAAAATGTTATAATGACTGCTTACTTTAAGTTTCAATATTCAATAGCGTGAAACATTATATAATGAAATATGTTTAAGTAATAACAACAAATAAGAAATTGTAAAACACGAAAAGATATTAAAATAACCCTAAAAAAAAACTTTTTCTCTGTTTAAATCAGATTGTTTCTTGATGGCACAGTTTTTATTCTATAGAGCAGCATTTTTACGATCCCTGCAGCATCGACTTCCCGCTCATTTGTACAGGTCGTCACTCCATCTACTGGGGGGTGATTTATTGTTCTAAGCAACAAGTGACAACTAACGCTAATTTCTTCCTCAGTTTCTTAACCCGTTTCGACATTCTCGCCTTGGCCTCGTCATCAGTGCAAAAGGAGAACACTTCGAGAAGCGAGTCAGTCCCGAAACAAGCGAGCACCGTCTGACCAGGATCCGAGCATAGACCTACAACACGACCTCTGCCACCGCGTATCAACGTGCCCACTTGATGGCATTGTAAGATCTGAAATATTAGAAGGCAGTTCTTAATTTACATAACAAAATTTAGAATGACACATTACTTCGTGCATATGTGTCTGTGATAAAGAACAACTATGACATACAAAATGTAAGTTAACATTAAATGTAAATTTGAACTATTATGATCAGCATCATAGATGGCAAGTTAATTGGCTTATGGTTAACAATAAAAATAAATCAAAAAATAAAATATCTCAGTTCACTCATGTAACACGTAAAGAAGACGTAACAAATTAATTTTACATAATGATATCTATAATTTTAAATAAAATTTTTATTGCTAATTGCACTTGAGATTAACATTTGCATATGATATATAAACATTAAAATTTGTAGAAAAAATTGAAAAGTTTTCGCCGTTGCGCATGCATTGCTTCATATGCGAAAAATTAATGTAGATAAAATACGTTGAGATTTACGTCGGTGTGGCAATTAGTCAGCCATCAAGCGTCAGGGCGCGAATCCGGAAGACGTACGAGATCCGGCTGCATCATATTTTATGTAAACAGGAAAAACAAGTGAATAAAGTTTTTTTTGAAAAATCAATTAACAATATTTTAATTAAGATAATTAGCAGCTACATTTTGATAGACAACCTGGTAGATATATATTCTCCTACTCAAAGATATGCGTAAAAATTTGGTTTGTAGCAACTACTCAATGAGTGCACTTATTCTGCAGCTGGATCTTAGATCAGTGGGTTTGATTCCCACAGCGGAGAAAACTATTTCTACAAACTTTAAGAGATATATAAGTTTTAACATTACATCTTCTATTTTAGTGAAAATAATTGTTTGACAATTTTCGTAATGCATGTAATGTAATGTTTGTAAAAACATATGGTTAACAAAGATAAAGATTTTGTTAGATCTTTGCTAACCCCATATAACAAAACTTATATACACCAAATAAAAGTGTATTTTATTTTCTATCAAAAGAAGTGTAAACATATTGAGATGACTTACAGAGTTGTCTTCGGTGGTTTCAGCTTCCTCAATTTTTGCAATTTCCAATTGATGTAATACTTTATCTTCTTCCTTCATCTTATCTGTCCAATTTAATTTCCACACCCTTAATTCTTGATCCATGCTGCCCGTAACCAAATACCTTTCTTCTTTTAAAAGTACTGATGACCATACCTGAAAAATTTTAATCGCAAATTTTAAAATACATCACCAACAACTGTTTTAAAAGATACACTTGGTAACACAAATATTTAATTAGGCTTATAAAAACATTCACACCTCCATTTGATGTCCACCTAAAGTCTTGAAGCAATGTTTTGTCTCAATATCCCAGAATTTAACAAAAGTATCCTTAGAAGCGCTGATAACACAGTTTTTGCTATTTATAAAAATAACACTTGTAATTGCACCTTTGTGGCCACTGAACCTTGCCACGCCAGTTTCAGACACAACATCCCAAAGAATGACTTCAGTATCCTGTTGAATAATTGGAATATTATATAATGACTAGAAACAAGTGACAATTTTGACTGTGTTGATCTTATAAAAAAAAAAATGTTTTGTATAACTAACTTATAAATACTGAAATATAAACTTTGCAGTAAGTTTACTATTTTCAAAATTGTTAATAGGCAATGTAAAGAAACACAAAAAAGATTGTGATAATATGTTTAGGAAGGTTAACAGTAACACAACAAAATATGAAGGAAGTGAAGTATAAAAAAAATATTCAATTTATAAAATTTTAGGATTTTGTACTTAACAGAAACTCAAACTAACATAAAATTATTTCTATCAGAAAATATTGAAGTAAATTGTAACTATAACTATAATACCTTTGAACCAGAAACTATTCTGTGACCCTGTTCATCATATTGTAAGCTTGTAACTGCAGACTTATGTCCAGCAAAAACACAAACTATTTCATTATTTGTTAATTCAAAAACATTTACATTGCCATCAACATAGCCAACAGCCATGTGATTTCCTGTAGGACTTGCTGCTATCTGTGAGACAACCACATTCTCACCAGGTACGACTTGAGCCTTGAATGAAGAATAAATAACAATATTACAATTCACTGCGTAGTTAACCACATATTACACACTTAACATATGGCTGGAATTATAAATATTATTACAATTATAATTTGTATTCAAAGAAAGCATAAAAAAAATAACTCAACTTCATTCGTACCTTTTCTCCTAGTCTCATATCCCAAATAATAACATGTTCACAAGCTCCAACTGCTATATATCTTCCACTTATACCATTTAATGAGACATGTGTACTATTGCAATCTTGACTTGCAATTATATTAAAAGTGCCGCTTGGTGCGTACCGTAAATATTGTTTTGTAAGACCCATTATCAATTTAAACCGAACTAACCAAAAATGTTTTCATGCCCTAAGATAAAAGATTGCATTGCAGTTTTTTGCACATTGTTTTGACTTTTGAAATTTGATTGATACAATTTCAGTGTTGCAAAAGTGTATAATTTAAAAAACGTTTTGCTAGTTTAGAATTGGAACAAATCAAGAGATTTTACTCCGAATAAAAGAAGAGTATTTTATGGTGAAGGTTTCAATTAAAATAAAAATCTTCAATATCGTAAAAGACTGTCTGTCTCAAAAATCACAACACTATCTCCACTAAAAAACACAAAAGCATTCACTTCGCAGTTGTCTTATTCCCAGCGTGACCAGATTTCATTTGACGAATCTACTGCTTGTCGAGGTTAAAAACTACTGAATTTTACCAAAAGAGAACGAGAAAACAATAAAATCATAAATCTAGTATATTTTTTGCTGTCGTGTAACCTATAAACATGATTTTTCTTGATTAAACGATAAAGTAATAAAAATAACAAAGAAAACAATGTTTTTTTTTTAAGTTAAATTCTAAACGAAAATATAATTAAAAAAATAAAATTAAACCTAAAGTTAAGATTTTTCGCCTTTATGTTGGGTAGCATTGTCATAAAGCTGTTTTGAGTCCATATGATCATACTTCTGTTACGATCAAATCTCCTACATCCTCCTTCCAACTGACCCCTCGTAACCCTTCTTTTCCATACATTATTGCATGCAAAATTTTTATTATTACATCGGTTTGGATCTTAATTTTTAATCCTATTAATATCGGAAAATATTCTTTCTACTTTGGCGTTTGCCAAAGGTACTATCGTCATTTGCTTCACAAATCGGGACAAATTGCCATACTTTGGTTTGCTATTAACATCACAGATTTGGCTGACATCACTACAAAATGTATCCACCAAAAACTTCAGACATCTAACTAGCAGTTGACAGTGATTGTTTTTTAACATAATGCAGGTTCACGCTACTGCATAAGTCGAAAGTATTAAAAAAAAAGTCTTAACAAGAATAATTAACTAAGAATTACATTCCACATATTAACGTTAGTAACTTGCATACCTGAGAAATGCCGGAATATCCTTTCATATTTTTTATATGCTTTGATGTAGCCATGTGTTCCTTCAACGACGCCAGTCTACTTAGTACTTCACAGTTGCATGCTTTACAATGAACACTCGTAGTGTTTACCTTAGATTTACATAACCAACTTTTAAATGAGGGATATTGCTCTCATTCATCGCGATATCCTTGTGTATATTTAAGTTTCATTTAAAACTCGATTATAAAAATTCTCAATAAAGGAATTCCCACTAGTCTATCACACTCTATGCTCACGGCACGAATCTAACGACCAACAGAATGAACATTATGTAGTAAAAATCCATTCTATGAAAGGGGGAATACCCCGCATTTATCCTCTAAGCCAAAAAAGTACTAGAATAACTGAAAAGCGTGAATTCTACTAAAACATACCAAATAATTTTTACATATTAAATTCTGTTGCCAGTACCTCAAAATCTACCATAAAAGTTGAAATCTACTAAATCTGGTCACGCTGCTTATTCCGCAATGAATACCCCAAATATCAGTAAATTCGTTAATTCCCTAAAAATATTTACCTAGAAATATATTCCAGCAAATAGGAGGGAAACCATACCATTTCTTTCCGATACATATTACTCTGTGGAGCAGATTTCACTGATTATATATATATATATATATAGTTATTATATATATATATATATATATATATATATATATATTATAAGAAAGTACTCTTTGCTGACTGTGAAGTGTGGACAAAACCAGACAAAACACTTTCATTTGTTGCCACTGTACTAAATTTAATAATGTGTTATAATAAAAATAATTATTTTTACTCATAGTTAAAGAAGTTATTATTCTCCTATATAAGTAATGTAATTATGTACTCTAAATTGAAAGTGTTAGATCTATTTTTGGAATTGCTGCAAGTGTTCTGTCTGAATCGAAACATTGCTATGTTATTATTATCTGCTGTAACCAAGTTAACCCTGTTTTCTGATTTTGTGACTGTTAAGTGTTAATAAAACATTTCGATCACTTATTCATTGCTGATTGCGTTAAAATTCAGATCTTTCTTTTTATGAATTAAACGTTGAGAACATTCCTATTTGTTTGCATTTTATTTGATCATAGTTTTGTACCATTCAATATTAAAATTTCTGTAGTTCAAGACTGCCATCAGGTTATTATGTTACTCAACAAAACCAGGTTTATTGTTTTTCTTCACCTAACGCGTTAGTCTGATCCTGAATTAACCACTTACGTTAAATGATGGTTACGGCAACTACATAACATTTGTTAAATTCTACCCTTAGGCTAGTTGGATTCACTAATCATCGAATGAGCAAAATGGAGAGCAATTCCACGTCGGACATTATTATTTTGAGCGGAAACTCACATCCAGAGCTTGCAGATCTGATAGCTGAGTAATTGAAGTTATTTAACATAATATAAAGATGTTAATTAGTTACATTATTACATACTTACATTATTTTCTGCAGCCGTCTTGGTGTGCGAAAGGGAGGATGTTCAGTATACCATAAAACTAACCGTGAAACTATGGTGGAAATCGCTGATTCTATCAGAGGCAAAAATATTTACATTGTTCAAACTGGTACAAAGTAAGTTATTTTCTAAATTTTTTTTCATATTACTCACAGATTTAAATCAAATTGTTTGTATTTCCTTAAATTACATTCCACTAAAAAGGAAATAGGTTATGAATATTCTATTGATATTATTCCTGAAATGTTATGGTCCTGCAAAACTTAATTTATTAAAATATTTTATTTACAAAGATGTAAGTAAAATTATAACTTCTTTTAAGTGTAAAGATGTGACTTTAAAGAGAATAATTAAGATTGCAAGTTCTTATTATGTTTAGTTTTAGACTGGCTTTTCATGACTACCGCCTGATGTAAAGATGGAAGACACTTTAGCGCAGTAAAGATTGTATGTAGGGATGTTCCTATACCCACAAAGTATACACACCAAAAAGTACCTACTTATATTAGTAGTAATCATATCATTTTTTGATACTACTGTAAGTGCTGATACCTATAAAGTATTGATACTTACTCAAATCAATACTTTTGAGATTTGTTTTATGCGACTGATGTAATTTAATGATACAATGACTGATTCCTTCTTGTTATGGTTCCAAACTATATGATTGGATTGCCACTCAATCATATAGTATAAGAATCTTAAGTTAGTAGATCATTCAGCTGAGATGATCAATCAAATGGGATTTGCATAAAAGCCTTTAATATTTGCAAATATTTTTATTTTTCCACCAATGTGGTTTGAACACTGTCTTTAATAACCTTCCAAATTAACTATTATATGCCACCCTGAATAAAGATATAAATACCCCCCTGATAACAGGATTTTTAATGTTTTTTTTTTTATTAAACTTTTTTTTGTTGTCTTATTGCTTAATTTCTGCTAAACTCATTTGAGTTGGTATTGGTTCAATACTGAATGCTCAAGGTCCATACCCTAAACCATGGACTGGCAGCCTGCCGTACAAGTGCCACTAATAAAGTATGTTGCAATAAGTAATTGTATTTTCATTTTGGTCAGTCCGATTAGATTCAGTCTAATTAATACCTGCTGTAATTTTAATAGTAGGTAATCCCTTATTAAAAAAGAAAGAGCATCAACATAAAACATTTATGATATGAATTTTCATGGATTTCCATTCCCTATTGTTTTATGAATTTTAGTGAAATTGAAAATATGAAACTTAACAATTGAATGGTGAATTTATCAACTTAATAAAACTTTCAGGGATGTTAACAACAACATAATGGAGTTACTGATCTTGGCTTATGCATGCAAAACATCATCCGCGCGATCCATTGTGGGAGTTATTCCCTACTTACCATATAGCAAACAGTGTAAAATGAGGAAACGTGGTTGCATTGTTACAAAGCTTCTGGCTCAAATGATGTGTAAATCTGGGTTAACACACATTATCACTATGGACCTGCATCAGAAAGAGATACAGGGATTTTATGATTGCCCAGTTGATAATTTGAGGGCTTCACCATTTTTGTTGCAATACATTCAAGAAAGTGTGAGTATTTTCTACAAGTTCATCTTTGCACATGTCAGCCATGTTTACTTTTCTTTGTGGAATCCACTATACTAGCTTGGTTTCCTCGAGCCACGGAATTAGCGCCAGTGAGTTGTTAGCGCGTCTTGCCGAGCTTAGAAGCCTGGCTAAGTGCACCGGGGTATGCGCACGTCACCTTTCGAGTGACGCAGGTACTCACCGACTACAGATGCTTCGGTGAGTTAGGTACTCACCGAATACTGCATAGAATTGCATAGAACTGCATAGAATTGAACGCGAAACAACGCCACAATGCCACTACTGTGGAGACCCGGGACTTCGCGCAACAACCAACTTAAGATGAAGATGCCGGGCCAGCATAAACGGAGGCCCTGTAGTCCCCTGACTTTCGTAAAAGCGATTTTGCAGGGACGTTGGGTTCTCGGACTAGCAACAGTGCGAAGTGCTCTCGTTCTGCTGCAAGATGATGAGGGAATCTGGGAAGGTTTATCTTTCTCCTAGGTGTGCTCTTGCGCAGTACATAGGTGCGTTCCGTAGGAGATCCCGGAGTCTCTCTGATTCAAGCGTTCACTTTAGCATCAATTGCTATGATTTACATTTATGTCTATCAGAAAATAGTGTACAATTTGTGTAAGTAAAATGTCAACAACGCTGAGCTAAATAAGGCGCATTTAAGCTATTAGTGGTCCATATAGCATGAGCAAAAAAGCCTTTGTTAAAGCAACAGTTACATAAAGTACTTAAAGTAGTAAAAGTACCTACATACCTACAAAATATATACCTCAGTGGGAAGATGAATTGATGAATAAAATGGAGAGCATTATTTATTGAACATTTCTATTAAGTTGACAACAATAAATTTAAATTTGACAATTACCTTAAATTATAAAGGCAGAATTATTGATGTAACAAATTTATTTCATTTAGATTCCTGACTATCGTAACTCTGTAATAGTGGCACGTAACCCAGGATCAGCAAAAAAAGCCACATCATATGCAGAGCGACTTCGTCTTGGAATTGCTGTAATACATGGAGAACAAAAAGAAGCAGAAAGTGATGAAGTGGATGGACGATACTCCCCACCATGCATTCCGAGGTAAACAAAATACATTAATATCTCTCAACTTAGTGAACACATAGTTACACATTTTAATATTTCGTTGATTCGACTTTTGTTCATTGTTGCTTGGCTCTCACAATGAGAAGTTGAATTGATGACGATTGATGAGACTGATGAGATAGAAATGCATTATTACTGAATGGACTTTTGTATGCTGTATTGCTTTTGTATTTTGTGTTTTGTATAACTTTAAATGAATGTTTTACTGCCGGTTCTATCAGTAGAAGGAACGATGGTTGAGGATTTCGAAAAAAGACCTCTGTTAGATTGAATGGGGTTTATTTCTTCAACAAAGGAATGAAAAATCATCAGTTATGTTAAGTTTATGCTATGACGACAATATGTCCTTTTTTCTTAATTACTCTGTATTGTCGTTTTCTATAAAGATCTCTGCTCTCTGTCACTGGCCCTAACTAAAAACATTATTTAATACATATTACACCCCACAAAATATGCAAACTTATACCACAACTTAATTGAATTCGACACACGGTTATCACTAAGTGCAATAGGTGATCTATTACTATTGACCTACCTTACCTAATGCGTTACCCTACTCACCAAATATTTCCAGTTTTTCTGATTGAAAAAAAAACTAGCAACCATTCATAATACTTCAAAATAAACATACAATGTGATTATCATGATTCACCTTAATATGTTACCCATTTATGAAACAAGTTCTGAATTTATTTTTATAAAATTCAAGCATTGATTCATAGTAATTATTAATGTAACCAGAGATGAATTATAGCAATGATACCAGGATTTGTATTTAAATCATACATAAAATTGTGATAGTGTGTGATAAAACTAATGTAATGATTTAGTGTTGACAGATCCCGTACAATGGATGTTTCCGTTGGTGTGCCTGTACATCCAGCTAAAGAGAAGCCACCCATAAATGTTGTTGGTGATGTAGGAGGAAGAATAGCTATCATGGTGGTAAGGATATAAAATTTTTCTCTTTTTTGGTGTAACTGGAATGCATATGAAAATGAAGAAAATGTGAAAGGTGCAATGTTGTGATTTTTCTTTTTTACAATCTTAAAATATTCAATTATCTTCTTCTTCTACATATACTGCGTGTCGTTACCATCGCGACAATAAATGAACACACGTCTAACGCTACTTGCCAATAATCATAAAAAATATTAACGTTAAAAAAAATCCATAAATATTTTTTTTTTTCAAACAAACTAATTAAGTAAAAAAGAAACAAAATTTGTAACATCCTATACAACTCGCGCCACAGCGTCGCATTACAAGCCTCTCCTTCTTGTTAGAAGAAGAACATACTGTTGTATGTTTTGTCTCATTTAAATTCATTCAACCCATTCATATGCTTTGTGACCTTTGCAAATGAACTTTACGTTACAGTTTTATACGCAAGGTTGTTCTAAAATTCTTTGTTATGGAAAATTTAATAACTCTGTAAATATTGATGTTTAAAGAATGTAAATGTTTAATACAATTTTAAAAAGTTATCCTCTATGTGTGTTCATTTATTGTCGCGATGGTAACGACACGCTGTATATACATATACAGCGTGTCTTTACCATCGCGACAATAAGTTATCCCCTATATGTGTGTTCATTAGAGAAACGAGAATGGGTTGAATGAATTTAAAAGAGACAAGACATACTGTTAGGAGAGGCTTGTAATACGACGCTGTGGCGCGAGTTGTATAGGTGTTACAAATTTTTTTTCTTTTTTACTTAATTAGTTTGTTTGAAAAATTTTTTTTAATTATGGATTTTCTTTAACGTTAATATTTTTTTATGATTATTGGCAAGTAGCGTTAGACGTGTGTTCATTTATTGTAGCGATGGTAACGACACGCTGTATATAAATGAATTGCTGTTCGTTGGTCTTACTAAAACTCGAAAACGGCTGGACCTATTTGGCTAATTTTGGTATTGAAATATATGTGGGCAGTCCAGGGAAGGTTTAAATGCTGGGAAATTATGGAAAAATTGCATGGAAAATGGAAATAGCAACAATTTTATTTTCCCATACAAACTGCTTTTACCTGTCAAATATTTTATACGTGCATTTCGAAAATGTTTAGATCTTTTAGTGTTTCAAGAATTTATGTTAAACAAGCTTTTCGCTCGTGTTGAAGCCCTTAAATAAATATCTTTCAACCCTTTACTACACCTTTTTTCCAAATTAAAAAATAGCCTATGTCCTTTCTCAGGCTCTAGACTATCTGTGTACAAAATTTCATTTAAATCGGTTCAATAGTTTTGGAGTGAAAGCGAGACAGACAGACAGACAGAGTTACTTTCGCTTTTATAATATTGGTATGGATAACTTAAATAATTGCTTTTTAGGATGACATGATTGACGATGTTCAGTCATTTGTTGCTGCAGCTGAAGTGCTAAAGGAATGTGGTGCATATAAAATATATGTTCTGGCAACACATGGCTTACTCTCATCAGATGCACCACGTCTCATTGAAGATTCTCCTATTGATGAAGTTGTTGTAACCAATACTGTTCCACATGAGCTCCAGAAAATGCAGTGTAATAAAATAAAAACAATTGATATTTCTGTACTGCTTAGTGAAGCAATCAGACGCATACACAACAAGGAATCAATGTCTTACCTATTTAAAAATGTTACACTTGAAGATTAGATCTTGAGTATTAGCATATTTAATAGTTATCCTCTAAATTCATATAAACAATCCATATTCTGAGCTACATTCAGAATACAAGAGTATTTTTGAAAGAAATTTTTTTATAGTATATGCAAAAAGTTGATTCCTAGCAAAAGTTTAATCAAATTGTTTCAGGAAAATGATATCAAAAATGTTTATATATTGCATGTTGGTTCTTATTTATTAACTTTAGTAGGTATTATATTTTACTACAGTTAAAAATAAGGTTGACCAGTATTCATAAGATTTATCCAATTAATTTCATATAAACTCCCTGTAGTGCATATAAGTTGTTATTTTTAATAAAAACTGCTTTAGCTACTGCAACTAATTTTGTGAATAAACATAACTACAAAATTCATTGTTTATCCTGATTTTTCTGTAAACTTACTTGTCAGTGACCACACATTGTGATTGATCAATCACATTGACTGTCTGTTTATTATTATTATATTGTGTTATGTTAGTTTTCAAATTTTGTCAATAAAAGTGTACTATACTTACCGTAAATAAAAATTTAGAGAATAGAATTAAATGCTTTAAAAGTATTTCCTTTCTTTAATTCTTGAATGGTAGATGTGGCTAATGGGATCACTTTCAAACCAAAAAGACACGTAAGGACTGATAAGAAAACTATTTATTTCAACTTAATCATTTTGAACTTATTTTTAACGAAAAGAATGACAAAGACGTAATCATTGTAGAATTTATGTAAAATACAAGAGTTATGTCTGATAGGCACGTTACTTCTTTAAGCATTTTTCGGAATCCATCAAATATGACACAATTCAGTCTGAACAAATAAAACTAACATTCCAAATTTAAAGTAAGGGTAAAATTTAAAAACGAGTCGCCTTCGTTAGGGGGGGTGATGTGGTGAGTCACGCCCCCCCACTTGCCCCCCCCCCCCCAACCCCGCCCGAGATGCAGTTTTTTTATTATACAATTTTCAATTTTATTTATTTAATAGAATCTAATAAGAATGCCAAGAAATCTAATAAGAATGGGAGGGTTCTCCTACCTGTTGTTCTTAACCAAGGTTAACAAAAGAAGGGCTATTGGGTGGATATAAGAAAATAACCACGAAGCTTCTAACCTAATCTATCCGAGTCGGATTGCAGATTGCTGTGGAGGCTCAGCAACATTTAATTAAAAAAAAAATTGATCGAACAAATGGCACGAGTATGAAGGAGACTTCATACTCGTGCCATTTGTTCGATCAATTTTTAGCAGTACTGTGTAGGTATGCACTTTTATTAAAATTAATAAATGGTGCGTAATTTCTTAGTGAAAATAACAAGATTTAAATTTTTTTTCTTGTAAACTGAATGCGACCGGAGACTTCTGCTTGTTAATTAATTCATTAGTGATTTTCTCTATCGTTTAATATTTTTTATTATTCGCATCTTCGAAAATACTCTGAAATTTATCAAAATTGCGTTCCATTTCACGTTTCGTAAGACTTAAATTTTAAAAACTAGCTACTTAAGTGTTTGGTACGAACCTCCTTAACCCCCCCCCCCCCAAACTTACAGTGTACTTGAATTCGGGCGACTCGATTCAAAACCCAACCCTAAAGTAATTCAAACATAATACATAAACCAAACAGACATCAAGAGAGTATATATAATCTGAGATTACTAATCAACATTAATAGATAGTGTTATCCTTTAATATATGTATGACCAGATGATATGATAATTGCCCAATACTTACTTAGGCATATTCAAAACAAATATACTGTGTCTTGCCTTATCAAGAGTTTGGCGGGATTTACTTATTATATCAGTATGTGGAAAACCAGCTGTCGGTTCACTCTATGTAAATTGATACCCGCGATGGCAGATGCGTCGCCACCTTTTAATAAAGTGGGCCCCAGCTTAAAATTAAATTTGTAAAGCCATTTGACAGCCGATTACTTGACATCTACGATGATCACGATCAGTGTTTCAGGAACCAGGCGTTGGTGTTACTGACTAACTGTGATCAAATTATAACATTTAAATAAACGATAACTTACTATTGGCTAAAAAGAAATGGACACAGTTTCATAGTGACAACAGCAGAATGAAATCCTCAATAACGACTAACGTGTTGTAGATTGAGCAAGAATAATGAATCTCATCATCTGTTGTAGTAACTACTAACGACCATAGAGTAAAGTAATACTAAAGAAACGCTAACGAAACTATTGAAATGCTAACGACTATGCTACTCATAGAAATGTTGGGATTCCGCCGTTAATATATAATATCAATATTTACAACGTGTTTGATAGAATGAGCGATGATTCATCGACTGAGAAATCAAGTGATAAACATTATAAAATAACTAGCACGTAAACGTAGTGGTTATATTCTCTTTGTTAGCAATGTTTTTTTATTGGTGTGCTGCGCTGTAGTTTTTTATAGGGATGCCGAAAGCTGAAAAAAATATCGACATATCGATATTTATAAAAATATTAATGTCAGCCTCGACATATCGAAAGAAAAATATCGATATACCGGTCAAATTTTCGGTTTTAAAAAAATAATGTATTTAGTTCAGTCATTTTTATATTAAATTCACATTATTTTAATGAATGAGAAATTTTAATAGAACGTTAATTATTTATTAACTTTAATCAAATTTCTTTTATTAATCTAAATTTCTACTTATATTATTTATCAAGACCTTCATTGGAAAAAAACCAAACAGCTTATTTAGTAAGATAAATCAGTTTTCTTTAGCCCTGAATCAAATCAAAAAATAACTAATAAAAAAAATGCAAGTATGTAAAAAAATTATAGAATTATTTAAAGTTAATAATGGGTCAAAAAGAAATCCGCAGAGGCTAGTGCTAAAAGACAGGCCTAGATCAGCAGTTATGTGATATATAATAGTTGTTTGATTGACATGAAAATGCTGAACGACAATTTAAAAAAGTTACTTATGTGTTTAAATGAAAATAATTTTTATGACGTCAAATTATTCTTTTATGAAAGCTGGATTTTACATTACATTTATGCATTTAATTATTGAGAATTTCATTTTAATTAAATTTTGTTCTTCTTTATTTACATATTAAATTAAAGTAACTTTAGTTGATGCCATTAATATTTTGCTGTTTATAAATGAGCTTAACATGTAGTTCAATATTAATGATTTGTAACACCTCTATACCATGTTGTACTTTATATATGGATAGTATAAATTACGAAACATGAAATTGTAGTTTGAATACCATAATTATAATAAAAAAATGCAACACAGCATCTCCGATAATACTAGTCATAGACAATAGTTTTTTTTTTCGTTCATTTTTATGTTTTACGACTTTAAATCAATTTGAATAATAATATCATTTTTGATACGATTTCGATATTTAATTTTTAATATTGATATATCGGATCAAAGTATATCGGCCAAAAATATCGATATTGATATTTTTTCGGCATCCCTAGTTTTTAAGTTTCTTGGGATTGTCAGCTCTGCTTGTCAGCTTGTCACTGTCAAATATACATTTATAGTATAAATATATGCATTTAAGCGTATAAATTTTATACGCTTAATGCTATTTTGCTGCAAACACCAAACCGAGTTGAGAGTACATTTATGGTTTGGTTGGTGTACTTGTACCGCACCCGCACTTTTAAACTTCTGGCTGAGATATGTAAATAAAATACCAATTTGTATGGAGGGAATTATATTACAAAATTTTAGAGAACTCTGTAATTGACAAAGAGTTATTTAAAAAAGTATCTTTCAAAACAGAAAAAATATCTCATCCTTATTTTTATTATAACCTTTGTACTGGAGACTGAGCATAATGATATTTATTAAACGGTTGGATAGTTTATATAACAAATACAGAAGTTACTTATGTATGTACGCTCGTTTACACAGTAGCCGTAACATACTTAAACTAAATGAGCGAGGCATGTATCAAGACATGTTTCCAAACACAGCTGCGTAAGTGGACAATGTTTGTAGCATAATGAGTAAATAAAATATATGTCCAAAATATTTTTTCTATATGTTTTATTACTATTTCAGATTAGACATAAAAAAATTATTAAATAAATGCCCACAATGTGTATATGCTGGATTTGATCCAACAGCTGATAGTTTACATGTTGGTAATCTCTTAGTAATTATTAACTTATTACACTGGCAAAGAGGTGGGCATAATGTTATTGCACTGGTAAGTCTTTAAAATTATTTAAATCTTTTATATGTAAAATGCAGTAAAATTTAATTGCATGTGACCCTAGTTAAAATGACATGGGTGTAATTCTACTTAAAATATTTTTTACAATGTATTATTTTTATAGTTGGGTGGAGCTACTGGATATATTGGGGATCCAAGTGGAAGAAGTTCTGACCGCATTGCAATATCAAGTGATGTAATAGCAAATAATGTTCACTCAATCAGAAGCAACCTTGAAACTGTTTTTGAAAATCATAAGAAATATGTTTGTTCAGAAGGTGAAGATAAACTGAAACCAGTTAGGTAACTTTATGAAATATATGTCAATATATGTTTTTATGCCTAGTTATATTATTGTTTTAAATATTGCAGAATTGTCAACAATGACGATTGGTATAGAAATATAAATTCTATACAGTTTGTCAGTGAGATTGGGCGAAATTTTAGAATGGGAACAATGTTATTGAAACAAAGTGTCCAAAGCAGAATAAGTTCAGAAGTAGGCATGAGTTTTACGGAATTTGCCTATCAAATATTTCAATCATATGATTGGTTACACTTGTTAAAACAATACGATTGCAGGTTTCAGGTAATACTGTCTCTATACAGCATGTCGTTACCATCGCGACAATAAATGAACACACATATAGGGGATAACTTTTTAAAGTTTTATTAAATATTTAAATTCTTTAAACATCAATATTTACAGAGTTATAAAATTTTACAAAACAAAGAATTTTACCCCCTTACCTATAAAAGTGTAACGTAAAGTTCATTTGTAAAGGTCACAAAGCATATGAAGTGATTGAATGAATTTAAAAGAGACAAAACATACTGTTAGAAGGAGAGGCTTTTAATACGACGCTGTGGCGCAAGTTGTACAGGATGTTACAAATTTTGTTTCTTTTTTACTTAATTAGTTTGTTTGAAAAATATTTTTTTTAATTATGGATTTTGTTTAACGTTAATATTTTTTATGATTATTGGCAAGTAGTGTTAGACGTGTGTTCATTTATTGTCGCGATGGTAACGACACGCTGTATATTTTTTCTCAAATTTTTTGCCTGCCATGCCCATAGCATACAGGCAAAAAAACATGAGTTTTATAAATTTTATGTCAAATTTAATGATTCTAACACCATTTGTTTATTATGCTATTGACTAAAAGAAGTAGAATAAATTTTACTAGAAAACTGTCATTTAAAAATGCATTGCCTTATCATAATTGTTATTTGGTAAAAACCGGGCCTGTATCTTAAATTTATTGAAAAGGAATTTTGGGAGCAATTGTTTACTCTTTTATGTACACTTCTGATGTAATATTTGTATTTTTGGTTTTATTTAACAGATTGGTGGCAGTGATCAGATGGGAAACATTTCAGCAGGGCATGAATTGATAAGCAGAACCGTAAAAAAGGATGTTTATGGTAATGTCTAAAAAATAAAACTAAATAAAAAAAGTTTATTATAAATATCAGGTTTCCATCTGTTACTTCCTATTAGGTATGTTAAATGTAAGGAATTGTTCTTTAGTGGTGTAATTGAGGAAAATAAGGATTAATTTCCTATACCATTAACAGAGTTGTAAACACCAAAAAAAATTGAGTTGAGGTAAATATAGGATGCATAGGCGACTCAAATCAAAATCTTAATTACAAGCCCACAGCACATTGCATGTCATAGTCAAGGCATTGTAATCATCATACATCATGATTCACATTAACTTTGTCTCAAAAAGATTTTTACTAGGTTATGATTGCATAATATATTGTTTTTATTTTTTTATGTAGGTTTGACCCTCCCATTAGTTACGACAGAAGAAGGTGATAAGTTTGGCAAGTCAGCTGGTAATGCCCT
This sequence comes from Iphiclides podalirius, assembly GCA_933534255.1. Classification (NCBI taxonomy): domain Eukaryota; kingdom Metazoa; phylum Arthropoda; class Insecta; order Lepidoptera; family Papilionidae; genus Iphiclides; species Iphiclides podalirius. Next base: position 10,812,367 of record OW152822.1, on the reverse strand, counting down.
GTGGTTGGATGCCAAAAAGACAAGTCCTTACAGCTTGTACCAATATTTTATAAGGACTAAGGATTCAGATGTAGAGAGGCTACTGAAGCTGTTCACATTCTATAGTTTAGGTGAAATAAAGGATATTATGTTCAAGCACAAACAGCATCCTGAAGAAAGATATCCACAGATGTGTTTAGCTGAACAGTTGACAACATTAGTCCATGGAGGTAAAGCAAAATAGAAAAGAAATATCCCATATGTATATTCCATTTTGTTAATATTTATTATACAGTGTCGTTACCACTGCGACAATAAATGAATACACGTATTACCCCGACTTGCAAAGAATCATAAAAAAAGTTAATGTTAAAAAAATCCATAATAAAAAATTTTTTTTTCAAACAAACTAATTAAGTAAAAAAGAAACAAAATTTGTATCATCCTATACAACTACAACTGACTGATTCATACATTCAGAGACTTTCATTCGTTGCCACAGTGTCGCATTACTAGTACTCTCCTTCTAACAGTATGTTTTGTCTATTTCAAATTAATTAAACCCAGAAATTTAAATTGTTTATAGTGCTAATCTTTGCACTTAAGATTGAACATTAAAATATGTTGAAAATGGCTAGAGCGTCAGGCTCGAATGCCGAAGACGTGGGTTCGATTCCCACAGCGGCGACAATCTTTTCTTAATAAGTCTGTTAATATTGATGTTTAAAGAATGTAAATGTTTAATACAATTTTAAAAAGTTATCCTCCATATGTGTGTTTATTTATTGTCGCGATTGTAAAGACACGCTGTATATTACTGTCTATGTATTTACAGAAGAAGGTTTGGCAAAAGCAAGACAGGCTACAGGGGCGATATACAGTAAAGATGTAAAATCTCTTATATCCCTCAGTTCAACGGACTTGGAACAAGTGTTTGAAGGTGCACCTGTTGTGAATTTACTTTTGTCGCCTGGAATTACAGTGTTGAAGCTTGGAATGTTAGCAAAGTGTTTTCCAACAGAAAGTAAGTGCGTTAATGGTTGTTGCAATTAATTAATTTTGTTGTAATTAATAAAAAATGAAGTGATTGAAATAGAATGTACAGTTGCCAATATATTTCTACTATTTTATTTTTTTTGCAATATGAATTTATAATAATGCTGTCATATGGAAATTAGTTGCTGAATGAATGCGAGAAAGAATAGCACATTAGGTATGCATCCTTTTAGAGCACACACAAAGAACATTCAATGATGAATATTGTAATGAGAGATGTCACCATTGCTCTTAAAATTTTATTTTTCATGCTAGTCTCTGCACTCAAAATTTAACTTTTAATTGTAAATTTTATTGTGGACAAAAACTTTGTGCTGCGGGATTCAATCCTGCGTCTTCTGGTTTTGCGCCCAGACGCTTTACCAACTAAGCAAGTGGCCGATCACCTCACGGCGCTGAATGTTCATCCAATTTTTATAACAAATAATAAGTTGAATTACTTTACATGTACATTTTGGTTTCAGATGATGCAATGAGAATTATTGAGGCTGGCGGCTTCTACATAAATCACCAAAGAATAAAAAATATTAACGAAGTTGTAACAGAGTCCGCTCATATTCTGCCGAATCTAATATCGCTTTTGAGAGTTGGCAAAAGGAATTATTATATTATAAAGTGGCAAACGTGAATTTTGAACATAATGAATTTCTTTAGTTCGTGTTAATAAAGGTCGAAATAAAAAACATTTATTTGATTATAATCGTTATTATTACTTACAACAGAAGCTTGTATACTTGTAGTATATAATTAATAAAATGCGTATCACATAAATGTCGTACATACTACATAACATACTTTAGCTTAGAGTAATGTTCACTGAAATAGCGCAGCTAAAATACAACTAATTAATGCACTGTCAAGTCGTAAATATCATAAAAATATGGCTACTCATAATACAACTCGCAACGTTTTTGTGCATCGCCCGATGGACTTATGTAATCAATCTCCCTAATATCACAAGGAATAATTATCGTAACATTTCTATATTGTACAAAAATCTCCTGCGTTAAGAACATTGTTGGATAATAATAAGCTTAGTTTGTGGCGTGCGATATGTCTCTTTTGGAATTATCTCATGCTATTGCAATGAATACGTACGATCGTCATCGAAAATACCTAGTTTATGAAAAAGTATCTATGATAAATACATGATTATAAAAATAATTGACCAATGCGCAAAATATATACTGCATTATGGTTCCTATTTGCACTATTAATACTTGAAAATCAGCCGATTCCTATATTTTATATGTAAATAGAGGGCATCAGTCTGCGATTTTAAAAATCGTTTACTTATCTTAGCTTTAGAAAGGTAGCACAATGCAATTTGTGATTTCCATCTGCTCCAACATTACAACAGTCCCTATGCATATAAGTTAATAATGCGCGTACACTTTTCATAGTGTTCTAGATTTTATTGGCCGTATAAATATTATATTTTAAACAAAAAAATCACAATTGCATAATAAATTGCATTGATATTTTCACCTACTTTATGCATTGGGGTCCTCCGTTTGAGAGCTTGCTAATTGGACTATAAACAGTCGTATGATGCGTATCAATTCCTTTTATATGCACAATCCCGTATCCTCGGACGGATCGCAGACTAGAGGTCGGTGCTCTCGTGCTGCGGCGGCGAGACGGGGGGCGGGGGCGCCGGTACCATCGGCCGGGGGGGGCGGGCGCGCGGCGACAGCGGGCCCTCCGTTATGCTGCCCTCGCTCTGCGAGAGCTGGCGGCTGGCGCTGCTCAGGCCCTTGGGCTCCTCGAGGTCGGCGTCCTTGCCGCCGGAGCTGTGCGTGCGCTGCACCGCATTCCGGGGCGGCTCCTCCGCGTCCGCGTGGCCGCCCACCTGGATCACGGTGGGGTGCTGCTTGTCCACCGTGTACACGTGGGCGCGCTCGAGCACGGTGGGCGCCGGGTCCGCGCCGTCCGCGGAGGTGCGCGCGCGGAAGCTCTGCGGGCGCAGCGTGGCCGGCCGCTCGGGCACGGCCGGCTTGTGGCGCAGCTGCACGTCGCCGGGCTCGGCGTCCGCCGGCGCCGGCACGATGGTCCTGGGCGCGGCGACAGGCCGCGGCGGCGGCTGCCCGCCCGGCTTGCCGCCCACCTGCGCCCTGGACGGCGGCGCTTTCGCCTCGGCGCCGAGCGAGGCGGGCCCGCTGCACCCGTCGCCGATCACCTTCATCCTGCCCACCACGCCGGCGGTGGCGGTCACGTTGCGCACGACCAGCGTCGACGGCTCCCTCTCCGCGCGGCCCTCGATCGCTTTCAGGCTCTCCACCTTCTCCTTGTCCATGTCGAGGCTCTGGCGACGCGCGTCCGCAAGGTTCTCGCGGCTGCCGCTCTTCGCCGCCTCCTCTTTGAGCGCCTTGCTCTGGCGGTACGTGGATCTGTTGATCGTCTGCACGCCGGTGATGATTTTGCCCGTGTCGGAGATGACCGGTCGCGGGGGCTTGGCCGGCTTCTCGTTCTCTACTTTGGTAGGTGGCTGCTGCTCTTTCGCCTCCGTCTTCTGCTTGCCCTTGTCCGGGGTGAAGTTGGGCGGCACGGGCGCCTTGTTTTTCCGCCTCATGGTAGGCTTGGGGCTCCCGTGCGGTGGACTAGATTGGTCGGACAGGGAACTGTTTGATTGGGCTTTCTTTATATCACCATCTAATAGTATTAAACTAGTGTCATGGCTGTTGCTTCGGGAATGACGGCCGGGGGCGTCCGCGAGAACCTTTTGCTGCACCGCGTGGTGGTTATAATCGAACATGGACTTGCTCATAGAGTGGTAGTCCCCGTTCGCCTGATCCTGGCTCAGCGCCGCAGTTTGGTTGTAGCCGTGGACGAAGTTGGGTGAGAAGCCGTACTCGCACTGGTCGGGCAGCAGGTCCTCCTTAGTGAACGTAACAAAGAAGTTGATCTCGTCTTTGAAAAACCAGTCAGCGTGCTTCACTAGCAGTTCCACGACGCAGTTGACAGCGCTGGTGATGTACATGTCTAGGGTGCTTTCATCGGCAGCCCACAGGAGGTTCGGAGCGATCACGATAGCAAGGTTGGACGGCGTCATCTTGTTTGTGCTTTGGTTCTGAGTTAAAGCGGACAAGAACTTGATGAGATACCTGAGGTTCTGGTAGTTGGCAGGCGGCAACAGGTGTATGGCATCCCATACGGCGTTAAGGCGGGCTTGCTCAGTGCTTTGACGCGACGCGTTTATAAAGTTCTCGTAGAGGCGATAGGTGAGGAGAGGCTCTGGTAATTCGCGCAGGTAAGACTTGAGCACGGAAGCGACGACGTGCACGTCGCGGTAGTCGCGCGGCAGCGGTACGGTAAACAGCCCCGCGTCCAACGACAACTTCATCCTTCTCACCTTCGACAGACCTGTAAAACAATTGACCAATATAGCAAAATAAATAAATAAAAGTGTGTGTGTGTGTGTATCGTGCTTGAATTAAAGTTAAATCGACATAACAAATTTTAGTCCTCACCGCCGGCAATCCTGAATAAGCCTTCCTCATTAAGGGCAAGCTCGTGAAGTGTGCAAATGCACAGCTCTAATGGAAATGCTATGGTTCGTCCAGTAACTCTTAGATGTTCCTCGAGAGGATAACCAAATACAGGCTTCACGGAACTATCATCTGAAATTATTCAAATAACACAAAATTAGTAGGCTAATCAAAGGCAAACTAAAGATATGATTCCAATGTAGTATCAAAATCTCATTGCATACAAATATGTCACTACATTATTCATGTCTATATTGTTATCATTATATTGCTTGAGGTATAGTATATATCTATATGTATATATATATATATATATATATATATATATATACGTATAAGTATGTATTCATGTATGTATGTATGTATGTATTTATGTGTGTGTATGTGTATACATATTTGTATTTGATTTAGTTAAATATTATGTATGTTAACATTGCACCAACTACGTCCTTTACGCCATTGGTTGCCTGGAAGAGATCGCTATGAAGCGATAAGGCCGCCAAATTGTCCATTCTATTAATTTGTTTGTCTATTGTTAATTTTGTGTATACTTTTATGTGTGGGGGACAATAAAGTATGTATTCATTCATTCATTCATTCATTCATGTCACCTAGACTATAAGCACCACACGGACGCTCGTACTTACACACACAAACATAGAATAAGTACAAGAAATAATTTACATACTGAGATTCTTAGGTAACATGAAAAGTGAAAATAAAATACTACAGCCAATAGACTGTTCCAAGCCAGGCATTAAATAGAATTTAGAATCCTAATAATGGTTAAATGGAAACTATTTTAATTACGGATTTAATTACGAAATTTGAACACTTTCCAGCATTCATGGTCAGAACCAAAACAGTGATTAAGCTAAATATTTTCAAATTTTTAGTATTTATATGTTTACTATTAATCCCAATAGTTAGGAATGGACAAAATATTGAAGCAAATAAGGTCAGTACAGTGAAATAAATATACAAATATATAATTGCAGAAATAAACAAACAGCCGCCCTGGAATAAGGATAGATAAAACATTGAGTATTAACCTTATCAATAATGGAAATGCAAGACAGACAATGTTGTTAGAATATCGTCAGCAATTTTCGATTACAATTAATTTGTATAGATGCATTGAATCAAAAAAGTAAATAAATTTATTCCAGAGTTTAAACCTTGTTATTCTAGACAAAATTCTGAGACTATTTAATATTATTTCAAGCTACATAAATTGCTTTTATGAAGCGAAACATGATCTTAATAGATGTAGGAGGAAATATTGTTACATCAATTAGGCCCATCAAGTGGGCCTATTAATTACTTGTTTGCCTGCTATATTGTAGACATATCTCAGGACTTCTTTGAAACTTCTTTGTATCCTTTGTCTTGGGTTTGGTTGTTTGACATATTAGGAAATAAGTAAACAATTTTAATTGTAAACAAATTTCTTCCTAAATATCTTTGCTTATTGATAACAAACAAAGAGGCATTATACACTTATGTAGATATACATTATTTTTTTTTGTTATGGATATAATAACTACACAAAAATATTTCATTTAATAAATATAATTAATAAAGGTAATTTATATACTCTGTAACTAGGGATTATCAAAATACTTAAAAAAAAATCTTACAATAAGTAACAATGCAATACATTTGCAAGTTATTTTTTTATAATGAGGTAGACATTATTATTTTATAAACAAACCAAACCTTGCCATCTTAGACCTGGAGCAAATGTTCAAATACTGAATAGAAGTAAATGTTATTTATGTCGATAAGAGATAGTTATTTAGTAAGAGAAATTTAATCAATAAGCTTCAAATTAATTTTAGAATATCTTGAACATAAATAATATGTTTTTGACTTACTGATGAACCTTTCAAGTTCAGGTACGGTATCTTGCAGTGAATTGCAAAGCAGATTCATGATAGGCTCTCTGTAGTTTCACATATTGCAACAATGTGTGAGCAAGTTGAGCTTCTTTGGCGACAAGTGCGAACATATCTGCTGCAAGAGCATCGCGAGCAGCCTCCACCCGCGTTCCCGCCTCTTCCAACTCTTCACGTGCTGCATTCAATTTCGCTGGATTCTCTTCTTTTTGGCGTTCTAAATTCTTTAAAGAAAAAAAAATTGTTTATATATGGGCAGCATTTTTTGTAGTTTGCATGTGAAGATATCCAGTAAATTTGTTTATATTTCAGGTAAAACAAGAATTATGTACATACTAGCTGCCGCCCGCGACTACGTCTGCGTAGAATAGGCTGAAAGCGTTACATTCAGACAGAAAGACAGATATACATTAAAATATTTATATAAATTATAGGCTATGTCTTATTATGATGTATAAGTTATATGATTATAAAGTTTCATTAAAATCCATTCAGTAGTATTTGCGAGAAAGAGTAACAAACATCCATCCTTGCAAATAGTACAAAATAAGTTCATCCGCCGCGCAACCGGTGCGCAGTGGTATCAACGCAACGTCGACCTGCACAGCGATTGCAGACTCCCGACGATTCGCGAATATTTTAAAGACCTGACCAAACGGTTCTTCGATAGAGCCGAACATCATCCCAACCCTCTGGTGGTAAGCGCAGCAAATTACCAACCCGACCAAAACGCGAACGTCAACAAGCGTCGCCCGCGAAACGTCTTAATCGACCCGGTCGAGGAAGGGGACTTAGACACACCGGACCCACTGCCGGGGGTCCCGCCGGACAACACTACACCCACAGTTAGTGCAACAACAAACACACTAGTTCGCCCTCGCCTCCGAGCACGGCGAGACCAACACAACGCGTACACAAGGTACACCCGCGTTCCAGGGCGGTTCTCACCACCCCCAGCCACCGATTAGCTAATTGCACAGTCGACGGCCATCGGGGTTTCGGTCCGAACCACGACCTCGATGGCCCTTAGATGACACACCATAGTTAAACGCACGCATGAGCACATGCGTGGCCCTACCCACAGCGGAGGGCCCAAACCCGTGGGTTCTGGCTAGCCAACCGGTTCTGCGTCAGATGAAGCTTTAATAGTCTAGGGACTGAAAGCAAAAACATCAGTTAATACAAGATACAAGATACAACATCCATCCATACATATAAACTTTCGCCTTTACAATATTAGTAAGGATTTTATGTGATAGATTACTTACGAGAATATAAGGAGTATGTGTAGATTTATTTTAAGTATACACACAATTTATTTTCTCAATATATATATGTATTATTGGACATTTATTTTGTAAAAGCAAGAAGTTATAACCCAGATTAGAGCTATACATCCTTACTAATATTATAAACGCGAAAGTTTAATGAAACTTTACAATAATATAGCTTATACGTCAGAATAAGACAAGCTATAATTTATATACATATTTTATGTATATCAATATATATGTATATCTGTCTTTCTATCTGAATGCGCCTTCAGCCTATTCTACGCAGACGTAGTCGCGGGCAGCAGCTAGTTAAATAATATATTAAGATATAGATTACAAGAACAGCAAGGAGCAAATGATAGGACAATTGTGTTTTATCTATCACATTTTGGATGTTGTAATACATATATTGATAAATCTGGCTGATAAGTAATTTGTTGCTCTTTCAGTTGTTTGTGGCAGTACCAAAAGATAATGCTTCAAGATATAGGCGGACTCACATGATATTTGCTAGTAGCAGACTCTTTTTCACTTATTAATCGGCTGAGCTGTTTCTTTGCCTTCATTATGGCTGGAAGGTCTTGATCACTAATTGCTGACAGCGGTGCACACACCAGCTGTTCTACTTTTAATTCATGCTCAGCTATTTCATTAGCTAGAAATTTTTCTGTTTTACCTATAAGAAATGAATAACAAATTTAGGGGTTGGTTTATGAAAATGTTTTTCAATGTAGATAAAATATGTTGAGATTTTCATCAGTTTGGTATCAGCCAATTAGCTTAGTGGTTAAATCGTCTGAATGCAAATCTGAAAGACATGGGTTTGATTTTTTGCCAAAACCTTTTGTTATTTTTCTATAAATTTTAAAATTTGAATAGAATACGAGTATAATGATATTAAATTATTGAGGGAAGAAAACTTGTATTCCAACCCACAAAACGAGGATCTTTCATCAAAGCTCAAACTGTTTATTTATAAATAATAACTTAAGTTTATTTATAGATGTTTCTGAATTTTTCTTTTTTTACATGTAGGTCATAACATATTACATCATAAATAATTTATTGTCCTTTCGTGATAAATATTCTTGCATCAATATATGATAATATTAATGTCAAAAACAAGAACTGTTATTAAACATAGGTACTTATAGAAACAACATTAATTAATTAAAGCTTATTATAATACGGAACATAATGACACTTCCAATTGAAATAGTATAGGAAAATAAGGAAATATATACTTGAAACAAACCAAAATTTAATAACAAAATTTTGTGTCACTAGGCTCTTAGCCACCAAAATAAGGTTCTTGCACGAATTAAAATTACATTTATTTTGTAACATTTTTCCTTTCTCAACATTTAAAATTAGTTTTAATAAACATCTCTTCTCTTCATTAGAATTGGAAAAATGTTACATATATGTAGATTGTTAGTTTATATACTAATTAAAATTAAAAAAATGTATAACCAATATTTGAAGTGAATCAATTGTGAGAAAATTTAAATTCAAACTTACCACACTCATATAATATATATTTTAAAATGCTGTCATCATCATCAAAGTTACTGGCTTCACACATTGACAGCCCCAGCATATATTCAGGTAGTTTCTTGAGCCTTTTCTCACGGGCAGCAGGGTCTTGCCCTTGTGTGTTACCAGCACATGTTGCTAATTTCTTGCTGATCAAGTGTAGTGCATTTCGTAGATGTTCCACTTTACGGTCAGCTGTTTGAAGTTCATCTGTCAAAGCTTCACCTTTACCTGATCTACAAAATTAAAAAATATATAAATGTTATTTACAGATGGTATTCAAATTTACAACTGATACAATACTGGCCATTTGCCATAAATGTAAATATTTTTTTAAAATTATTCTTTTGAATGTTCTTTATTACTGTGGCAATTGATCTTACATATGTATATATTTTCTCCTTAATAAAACCTAATATCTAGGTGTTGTATTATTAATCAACAACATATGTTTAGACTTATTAATTGCTATTACATTTTAATATTTAAAAATTCTTGGTTTACTATTGAATGTATAAAATTTATATTCGGTTGATAACATGTTAGGTACAAATCTTATCTTGTGATTGATAAAAAAATACCTGGAGAATGTTTGATCAGCAAGTTGTTTCACCCTGTAGAATTGTTTCTTCATTTTGATTCTTTTTGATGGTTTAGCTAAAGCTACAAGGTCATTGGACTTAGTCAATAATAAAACGATCAAGAATCGCCGAAAAGAACGTCCCTAATGTCAGCACATCAATGAGATCATCCTCATTTACTTATGTTAGGGCGAGTGGAGAGCACAACAAAAGGTCCTTTTGAAAAGCTTCCCAATAAGGCACTACATTTCCATATTTCATTTAGGAAAACAAGAAACACTTATTTCTGCGTTCAATATTTGGTACAAGCTTCTAGTAAATCTAATGATATAAAAATACGATGAACAAGAAAATAAAATGCACAGATGATAGACATTATATGATATCCCACAGAGAATAATTCATACTGTCAAGTTAATGTTCGTTGTAGACTTAATGGTAGATGGATATACCATTTAAAATAGCATAAGCGTACCAATCACCATTAAAACAAGTAATTTCATTTATTCTTTTTATTAATGAAAAACAAAACCGACTTCAAATATCTCGATCTGTATTATTTTTATAATTGATTTTCAGGACTTCCCTAGGTATCTCCGGAACCCAACATCCAATAACTATGAAAATGATATGGGGCCACATGGGAAGCACCAGCTTTGAAGTAAAAAAATAATCATCATAATCGGTTCACTCAGTCCAAAGTTCTGAGGTAAGAAACATTAAAAAAATACAGTCGAATTGAGAACCTCCTCCTTTTTCAAGTCCGGTTGATTAAAAAAAACTATGAATTATTCCACAAGTTATGGAAAATATTTTAATTGTTTCTTTTGCTTCATGCCTAGTTAACATCAAAAACCAAAATGTTAAAGTTTACGAACCTTATGGTTTGGTTTGCCGTCAATGTCAATCTCTAATGTCAACTTACTTTCTTATTTATTTACATGCCATTAAATAATAATAATAGTGGGTCGTTGATAGTGATAGATATAAGTTTGTACCTAATAAATAACAAAAAATCATTCAATTTTTTACCGGCCAAATGTCTTAGATAGTTAATATAGTACACATAGGATAATAAAATTGTTAAGTAAATTACGAAAATGAAAGATAATCTGTAAGAGTGAAGAAATTTGCTTTGAGTGGAGGGAGATTGAAACTTAGAGAATGGAAATGGAATATATTATTTAACAACATTGCAAAGCCAGTTGTGACTGAAAGACAATAGTCGATTGAAGTCTCTGATTTTAAGTTTTACATTAAATGTTCCGCGAGTCGTAGAAATAGATATTTTTATTTTATTTGTGCTTTTGTAAATTATAAAATAAAAATGGAACGACGATTTTTCAATGTAATTTTACTTGGCTTTGGATTTATGTTTGTTTTTACTGCCTTCCAAACTATGGGAAACATAGAGGTAAGTTGATAGCCATCTATTTTAAAATTTTTTAGATTTATAAATTCATAAATTTCTTTCTTTTGTAACATTTAGATTTAGAAAATGCACACGTAAATGAAAAGAAATCTGAAGCTCATGCTTTTTAAATACTAAGGTGTTTGTGAACTCTAGTTTTCCCTTAAATTTATTATTAATCATAGTGAATGTATAATATATATTTTAAAAAATGTTAATTTATACATTATAGTTTGACATTCTTTCATAATGGATATTAGATATACGTTTTTAGTAGTATAGTAATTAATTTTACTAAATGTCCATAGAAAAACCAGAGTTTATTTTTACGTAATAATTGTTAAATTATAAAAGTTTATGTAAATAATGTGATAGCTCAGTGTCCAGGCGCTCGCCTTTTATTAAATTGACTTATGCAACCTGGGTTTGATCCAAGAAATTGTGTATTTTAAGTGCTGACATATCACATGCTCAGTGGTGAACTATGGTAGACTATGACCTATACCTTCTTTACAGGGGAGGCCTCTTCCCAGCAGTGGGGCTTTTATAGGCTTTTACTTTGTTTTAAGTAATGTAATGGTATTAGTTAAAATAATAATTTGCATAATATAATTATTGGATGTTTAATTATCATTTATTTTATAAAAATAATTACAACACTAAAACATTTAATGATCTAATGTAGACCAAAAGGTTTGAAAATAAACAAGGATTTTTCATTAAATGAAAAAACAATAACTGCAATAACACTCAAAATGTGTCCAGTCTGTTTTTGCATAGATTTTATTTATTCATTATACAGGGTGGCATTTCTAAAGATGCCCAAATTCACACAGGATGTTCAGACTCTGTAGTAAAATCGTTTATTGAAATAAAAACAATCTTTTTTCAAAATGCTATTCCATTCCCAAAAAACAGAACTTGTTGACAATGCGGTAGTCATTCATAAATGTGTTGTATACTTTTGAAACAAACTTGTGTGCATGTTAGTCATGAATAATCGCATGTTAATCAGGTACTTTTTGAGATAAGTTCAAATGAATGTATTTAATTAATTACAAGTGATTTTAAATATTTATCATTTTTTCTATGACATTATTTATGTCTAGAATTTAATTAAAAAAAGGGATACTCATAGAAAAGCCTCCCTGTATTCTGATAATGCTCTCATCTAATATGGAACAGCAATGATAGAATGTAAAACGTCTGTACTATTTTATTTATTTTCTATTTATTTATGCTTTCTTGCTTACCTTAAAAAAAGGTAACAGGGGGTGGAATTAATGACCACAATCATTCTCCACCAGTCCACCCAGGTTACTAAATATCATCATATTCAATTGTTCAGAGACATTTAACATATCCCCAAATAGCAAAATCCTCTTCACACGCGTCATTCATATCCACTACATAACCATAATGATTGCTTATGTAATGGTACGGAATGAGATTATGAGAGCATTGTCCAACATTCACAACTTGGCTGCCATGCTTGTTTGTGTAATGGTGGCATTATGCTGTAGGTATTTTTATGGAAGTGCCATTTTAGAATGTCTATAATGTTTTAAATTTTATGCTCTGGTGGACCGATGGTCGCTGGCGGATGCGTCTCGAAGAGTATCGAAAATAAGCAGTGGCAGGCGAACGTTGGACGAGTTGCTTACGTACGCCTACCTAAAATTCGTTTTAAAAGGAAATTGAACCGTAAAACTGGTCGTTTTAAGGTTTATCTTTGAATTGGCGGTTATATTTCAATTATCACCAACATTACACAGTATAGTTTTGAGCAACGCGCGAGTTGTTACGGCGCGCAGACAATTTCATCATGCAAATGGGAAAGTAGAATTTAGCGATGGAAAAGTGAATGACCACAACTGTGTTATATTCATGCGTTAAGTCGTCACATAATTTAATATATTAGGTACTTAATTAATCTGCATTTAGCAAGTGTGACAATATCACTATTAAATTTCAAGGGCGTTTTATTACTATTGACAAAACAGAGTAATTTAGAGAGATGTGTGATCCAAATGATTCAAAATTAAATAGATTCTTATGCAGGTTACAGCCAATTACAAAATTGTAAATAGGAAAGTCTGTCAATCGGATAAGCTTTAAGGTTATACTGTATGCAAAACTACATAAATGTCATAAAACTTGAATTAACTGATGTTTATGTAAACGAGTATTTGACCCGTCCCCGTTTAATCTGTAATGTCGCAGTCGGTGTTATGAAGGTCGAGTGCTGTAGCGAAATTTCTATTAGCATGTATTTATTATCTTTGAGCATTCAAAAGTTGATTTTTTATTCCAAAAAACTACGCGAAAGAAATTCAAAAGAAAAAATAGTTCTGCACAAAATTCTATTATTCGCAATCATCCATAAAATGGTTATTTAAGATGGTTCTTTGCCACTGGCCTTACTTCGATTTTTAAAACTGATAATTCTCTCTCGGTCCCTCGCGATTGTAAATGTCACTTGACGTTTTATTCTAGGTTTAAAAGTTGCTCTTTTGAAATGAAATGATTCGTTTTAAGAGTATTAAGCAGCAAGATGTTAATAGAATTTATATTAAATGTTGTTGATAAGTAAGGAAACAGGTAATATTAACTTGATGAATATGAAATAATTCACTATGTACCTGTTTATGAAAATGCCACACATTTAAAGACACAGGGGAATTCACTTTCAATTTCTGAATTCACGGGTTCGAATTCTTTCGACAATTCTTACAGCTGCTTTCGTTCATACCATTACGTCCTGTTAATAAAATAATTTCTGACTAAATTACGCCATTTAAGTAATCTGATGTCAGTTCAGTGAATATGGACCAATCATAGCCTGCGACTTTGAAACAAAGTTACGTGATCCATTTAGTTCTATGGTAATTATTAGGGTTATAATAGTTTCATTTGAAGATACCCGACGTCCTATGTAAGCACTGTTTACTTGATCTAATTTACTTCTGTAATCATCAATACGAGTACAATATGTACATGTGGTGAATTTCGCCATAGCGATTTAATCCGGAACAAATTTATAACATTTTAAGTATCAGTGTGAAAATATTTTGAGTTCATTGAAACTAGTAACTTTTACTCGCTTCAGGTTTAATACCGTTTGACAGACAGCAAAATACACTTTGATACTTTGCTATAGCATCAAAGTAGTGTAGGTAGATAGAAATATGTCAGACGCCACATTTATTACATGACTATTGTCGCCATTGGGTTTAATCAATTCCCATTCGAGCTATTACATTAAAAATTAAAACGCAACCCATGCCCATTTTAATTTTTTCATAATTTTTTTCAATAGCGTAACCGCCATAGGAATAGCGTAGTTACCATGTAATTACTACATACTAAGTCTTAGATTGTATGAAAGCGATTTATCAGCAAAGTATCTAGTAATTTTTGCGTAGTATGTAATTTTTATTGTATGACATATAATATTTTTTATTTATTTATCGCCCATTAATTAAAAACTCTTTTTTCAATACTTTACAGAATTCATCAGGGACGGACTGAGATGTTTTGATTAAGTATTGACATTTTTATACTTTTGATAACTTCTATACGTCTCAGTCCCGACACGTTAATTAGACCGGAATACGCTTGAATAAATGATGCACTTGGCAGTAGAAATCTAAATAATTTTGCCGCCCTTGTCCGTTAGACGCAGCACTTCTAGATTTTATCATTGTTTGTGTATAGTCGATAAACTCAAGGATTCGTCTGCACCGAATTTAGGTCAAGCAGATTTATTGGTGGAGATATTTACATTTCAAGGGTCTTTTTCAATAACATGTCAATTGGAGATAACAATCGTTATCGGTTGCGCGTAATTTGCTAGATTCCCCGATTGACCGAAGTCCGTCATTATATATGAATAGAGATTTGGCGTAATTGATTAAGTAAATGTTTATTATTCATCTATTTGGTTTCCTTATATTCCTTAGTTCCATTTCTCTTAGTATTTGAATCATTTCACAAAAGACGTTGTAAAATGTACAATGATGTTTAAATAAGGATGACGCATTTCCATACTGCGCGGCGTTTAAAAATTGTTCTGCTTTACATTATATGACATACGAGTATATAGGAATGAGACAGATGATATAGAAAGTATTATCCAGAAAGAGTTAGTAGTCTATAGAGTTGCAATCTAATTACACAAATTAGCATAATTTAATTGTCTCAGCTTCAGCGCTCTGGTGTAGTATCTACCTCCTATTTGTAGATATAATATCATTGCCTATGTTAATGACTATAAGAAAACTGTTTTGGTATCCTTGAGCTTTGTGCTAATTTCATACCTTGAACAGGAATTTTACCTTCTCATTGCTGCCCTGATTGATTGATAGAAGAAAATTTGTTCCTTTAGTTTTCTGCAATATGGCGAGGTTTTTTATTTTATAGATCCTGACTTATATAGATCCTGATTTATAGAGCCTTAAGCGAAATTTATGTAAAAGTTTTGTTTTGCATTTATTGAAGTGCAATATAGTCTCTGCAGTTTTTCAGTTGCAATTTTATAATGGTATTTAAATATTAAATACCGTGATAAAATTGCAAATGCCCGAAAAGTTTGGTGGCATTTCACTAACTAAAACTATTAGTAAAGTAAGTACAAATGAAGTCATCGGGTGCATTACTCTTTCGAGTTCTGATAACAATTACGTGTCCTTTAATAACGAGACCACTTCTAACATAATACTTGAATCTATCCTAAACACTTGAAAATTTTAGATTCACTTGACACACTTCACATCCAACTCACACAAAACGCATGATTTCAGTAGGTACATAGATATAAAAATTGTGTCATTTTAAAAATCGTATCACCATTCACAGTTGATCTTTAATATATGTATATTAAAGAATATGTCATAAATCTTATAAATCCTTAATATATGTAATATTAAGGATTTATAAGATTTATGCAAATGTCAAACATTGTAAATTAAACTTTTTACAGATTTTATAGATATTTAGACTGAAAACATGGACAGTGTAATTTTTTCAAATCAATGGTGATTTTAATTACAAATTATCGTGATAAACCCCCTTTATGTAGTTTTTTGCAAGTATATTCCTTTAAATAATACAAACATTGTAATTTTATTTAATAGTGCGTGTATTGGCCTGTTTGTGAGGGCGAACAGGCGGAGTTGAGAATGTCGCAAAATGGGCGTGTAAACCTGTCGTAATGTCAAGACTCTTTAGCGAGCCTTGAACTATCCAGATTTATCTCAACGGAACGCGTCTTCTTACTGAAATGCAATCCTATTGTTATGATGTTGTCATTAAATTGGTTTATTGTTTCTTTCTTACTGCAATGGGAGCAGATAGCAAGGCCATTGCGTTTCCTGTTAGTAAATTTACGGGTAAAGTTCCTCATTGTGTTGTCACTATTAAAAATTACAATGTAATAATGATTGTTTCTTTAACGTTGCTGATCTATTGGATTCGCCTCCACGGATCCTGGTTTCGATTTAAACACGGGAGAAGTGACTTATACTTAAACAATTATTGCAAATCTGTATATTCCTCCAGTAAATTTACATTTATAATATTACAGTTTTTTATATTTTTTACCCAATCGTTGTTGGCGCATTTGGTGTATATGTAAGATGATACCTATAAAAATAATTTCAAACAATTGTAGCAAATAATTACAAATAAACCAATAACATGAAATATCTAATCTCTCGGGAAAATTACCCGTTTATTTTCTGACAACGTTAAGACAACACTAAGATTTTCTGATTCGATGGATAATATGTTATTTTTTCTTTGTTACTTTTTTTAAAGGTGTCATTATTTTATTTTTATTACCTACTTGACGTAAACAGTACTTATATAGATGCAGTCGTGTATCTAAATGTGTGCTTGAGGCATATACATACAAATGGTCTGGCTTACTTACTTAAGCTTCACTTTTAACATGCGTGGCACGGAGTTCTTTTTACTTGATTCATAGATTAGTTAACTTTATCACCACTAATTATTTATTATCGAATTAATTTTTGGCGTTTGGAATTTAAGTTTACCCGTTAAAAGGTCTTTAAAATAAATTTAACGTTCGTATAACGCAACATGCTATCAGCATTGTTAGAAGACACAGTCGTAAATTATCATAAAGGATAACTTTAATGGCCGCTCAGCGTGTAAACAAATAAATTAAACTTTATTCGTCATCACGATCTACTTGTATGGTAATGGTCATTGGGCAACGAAAGAGGTTTTCACCTTTAAATTACGGTCTCAAAACCATAAATTCGGCGCAGGATCCTATATTGGTGCTTAAATTGTTTCGACACGCGTGCATTCACCTTGACTCGCGGCATGCTTTCGCGCGCTTTTTTCGAATGATAACCGTAAGAGGCGCTACCCACGTCACGCGCTCCTCGTCGATTGTGTAAGATGGCACTTATTAAAACCTTATTGGATTCCGAGGTTGCGGTTTTAAATTTATCGAACTTAAACTGCATAATTTCTTAGCGGATATACATTAATATACTTGAGCGCCTTGTTCTGAATATGCAAGGCGCACCGGTTGCTTGTGCTTAAAGCTGAACCATATGCAAAGAGGTGGTTTATTTGTGATATTTATACAATTATTTTTGTTGGTGATTTTTTTACGGGGAAAAGGGACAAACGGTCAGGAGGTTCACCTGTTTGTAAGTGATTATCGCCGCCCATGAACACCTGCAACACCCGAGGGCTCCCAACGACGTGAAGTATTGTCTCGCCTTGCTGAGCACACCAAGCTTCTCTGAGGCCAATTGGGCCTTGCCTTCCAATTGACCGCGGAACTGGACGTTGCTCGTTATTTCGACGCCAAGTATTCCGATACTAGCTTAGGCAGACAGGGGAGTGTTCTCGATATGAGGAGTTACGAAAAATGGGGACTTTTTAGCGGATAACGCGCAAACTTGTGTCATTTTGGAGTTGAATTGGTCTAAGTTTAGTCGACCCCAGTCTGAGACATTAGTTAAGTCTTAGATTATGGTTTATACGCAACTGTCTTTAAGAAGGAGTTCTATACTCTGCATCTGATTTTACGATACGAACAGACACGTGTCCTCCTCAAGTAGAATATAAATGAATTGAATAATTAATAATAGAATATAGTATAATTGAAATGTCATCTGATTATTCGTTCGACTAAACATACTTCATTTATGTTTTTCACATGTTTCCCTAGATGTAAAATGTTATTCTTAGCTTCTGTGTTATTCTTCGTAGAAAACCATATTGGACAGTATAACGCAAGATGACCCTTCGTTCACCGGCGATGGATACACGTCACTGGCTATCATCTACGCGACCCTGGCAATTTGCAACTGGTTGGCACCATCAGTCATCACCATCACAGGGCCGAGGGGTGCCATGTTGATTGGCGGCTTCACTTACTTGTAAGTTTTTTTTTCTATGATTGTGGCATTTTGTTATCCTTTATGCCAATGACAAGTAAAAGGAAGGAAACAATGGTTTTGTTGAAATAAATTTATTTCAACAGGAGTAGGAAGTGGAATTTGGAAAAAGGAAAATTATTTGTAAGTTATAGTTTTCCCGCTCTCTTTTAATTTTTTAAAGTTTTGTGAACAATCTTGCTGCAATACTTTATTTTTAGATATGAATTTGTTGAAAAAAATTATAGTTGTGAATTAAATTACATTACGTTAGATTAAAATTGAAAATGTACTCCTTTAATTTGTATTAAAGAGGAAATATTTGTTACATCCTGAAAGGTTGCAATTAAGCATTACAGACATTCACGGAAATATAGAATTAATTTGGCAGCAATCTCTATTATTGGAATGTTATTTCCATCATATTAACGATTCAGTTACACGTTTATCGTGGTACCGCAAGTTGATATTTCCGACATTTGTGTGATAAAGAACACTGTTTCTGAAAATATGAAATCAAAAACAATTTAACTGTATTGTGTTAAACCTTAATTGTACTTAAATAAAATACCACATCTCAAGAAGACAGTTATTATTATAGAAATGGAAACATCCAAAAGTAGTTAATTGCGTAAACTTCGTAAATAATTCTGTTTATTCTATTAATATCGTATAAATACTTAAACATAAATTAATGACATTTTTACTCTCCTTGATTGCTGCTATCAGTGATATTATGATAGAATCTCAACCAACTTGATGGCGATTTTTACAACAGAGGTTAAAGTTAAAATTGATTTTATTTAATCGTTGCGATCCTCGCTAACATTACTCGTATGTAGCATTTTTTTTAATTTATTTATTGATTTACCCAAAAATAACAAAATGCAGTATGCAAATAGATGATACCGAATGATAGGAAAATATTGTACGTTAATATCGGTCTTAAACAAGCCAGTGTACAAGCGCGCCGAAATCACTCCTATATTCTTTCTCTTTACTTCGCTTTGATATTTTTGCTTTCAAACCGTGGACTGTTAAAGCCTCATCGAACTCCAAACTCCTAAGATAGCTATATCCCACGAGCTTGATACAGCCCTTCACTTTGGGTAGGGCCATATATTACTTCATTGCTCTGATCGATAAAGCATTACGCTTACATAGTGTTAGGAGTAAATGGCCAGTATTTAAACTTTATTTCGACACTTCCATGCCGAAGCGGCCAAGTCAATGAAATAAATATGCGAATGATCGCGCAAATATCATCCCATTGCTTTGCGATCGATATACATATCACGATCGAAACATGTTTCGTTGTCGCCGACACAAATTGCCATGCTATTTAGCAAAAGCGACAATTGAAAGTTGAAAGAACTATTTGCGGCAAGAGTGAAACTTTATGATCAACAATATCAATATTTTAAAATATATTATGTTATCTTAAAGTCTATACGGCGGATGCATTAACACCTCCCAGCCTATCTATCTTAATTTTGCTGAGTGGCTAAAGATGTGTGAGGTCTCGTGTTATCATGATGAAAAACCACACCCCTTCTGTTGATTAATTCCGGCCTCTTTCTCTCAACTTCTTGCTTTAATGTCATCAGTTGTACGCAGTACAGTTCAGAATCGATGGTCCTGCCTGGCGGTAAGCTCATAATGGATAATGCCCTTCCAATCCCACCATACACACAGCATTACCTTGTTGCGAGATAACCCGGGTTTCGCCAGAGTCTGTGAAGCCTGACCAGCCTTTGACCATGCCACGCCTTTTCGCACGTTCTTATTCAGCTACATCGTAACTAAAGATATGCCAAAGTTGCTCCACTTTTTCAAAAATGGCATCCATTTTCCTAATTTGAATTTGTCTGTATCTTTTTTAAAATTTAAACTTTTTAATAATACCAACACCAGCCAGATACAAATGGTATAGCCATAGAAATTATATTATAAGTTCATACATACTATTTGCGAAAAGAGTTTTCCCCAACCTGATATTATTAAACATCATTGATCTATCTGTGGATTTGTTTAATGGAGATAGAATTTTAACGTAAGTATTATGGGAGCTAATGTCAAATAGCTATCGTTAGTAACCAAATCTACAGTTAGATAGAATATTGAAACTGGCCGAAGATCTTCTGTTTGTCATTGACATACAGCTTGCGTTAATTATAGGGGGAACAAGGAACTGATCTTTTCTCTTGCTCAATAAGTCCGAGCCATTGTATGCGTTTTCCTGTACAACAACCAGTCTTTCGGAACACAAGCAGCCGTCGGTAATCCAAGTTACGCAGATCGTTGCGACACAGATTTTTGCAATTAGATTCACTTTTATTACCGGCTATTTATAAGTACACCTACATTAGATGTGAGTTTTAAATAATAACTCAGCCAGTAAATAGTAAAAATAATGCCGTATTCTATGCGGCGATATTTTATCTAATAACTTTTTCAGATTCAGACACTCATAAAGGTTAAAATGGGAAAGCGTCAAATATTGTTCTCATTTAAATTACATTGTTATTAGTCGTACTATAATGCATTGCTATTTTCTTCTTTGATCAGATCGTCCTCATAAAATTATTGTATTTTGGACAATATCTGAAAAAAGAACATAGGATAGAAGAGCGGCGAATACGAGCGTATAATTCCATTGGGCGTACTCGATAATATTGTCGAGAAACGTTTGTACACAACGCTCCCAGTCGTCTGCATTTGAACAGCGTACCGTATCGCAAACAAGCTATTGTTGCGTCATATAAATTCTGTGCATATTTTCAACGACGTAAACTCTGCCTGCGGCGTACATTGTGATATTGACCGTATAAAAATAAATTATTAGTGAAATACCAAACAAACGAAATTCACTCAAGCGTCTGTTAAAATACAATATTTATTCACTACTCGAAAAAACGTTCCTCCTTAAATGATTTTTTTTCAAATTTATATTTTTGAATTCTTTTAGAAATAACTGGCCGTAAAGAAAAACATAATTAATACAAAAAAAGAATCGATACGTCTAATAACTAACACAAACTATAGATATTATGTATAGTGATTTCACCATTAGTACAGACTGGCGAGGTGAGACTTGCAGTCCTATCTTGCGATCTATGGGGGCGACGTTATACACAACATTGAATAACGTGTAAATGTGATTCACTGACAATTGCGAAAACGTCCGTACACGTGTCCTTTCGACCAGTATGTACCCACATAAAAAAAATGCATAGCAGTTAACATGTTAACCGCCTTTTTATGTCATTCATAAATGATAATGGTCAAAATATTGATGTTTTAATTCAAAGAATGAAAGGAGAAATGTTTATTTTAATTATAAGCAAGTAAAGAAAAGAAAGTATAGAGATTTCAACGACTCTAAACTTGTAATTAATTAAATGAAAAAAAAATTAGACGCTCTACAGTCATGTAATTTTCATTATATATCTAAGAGAGACAGGTGGAGGTTACCCGTGTAGTTAGGAGTAATCTGTTGTTGTTGTTGCTGAAGAGTTGCTATTGTCTTAGCATTTATTTAATAATTTAAAAACAATAGTTGTAAAGTAATTTTAAGCTAAATTAAAGTCACTTCTTAAATTTGAATTACGAATTGCGTGTTCAGGTGCTCTAAAAATCGCCTATCGACAACGCTCTCTCGCCTTGGTTCGGTGACCTCGTATGTATACGATATAGTTTCGAGTGTATCAGATACACTAGTCGCTAACAACAATAAAGAAACTATAATAATAAACTTTCTAAAACAATATACCAATGGTCTTATCACTTATACGTTTCCTCGACAGAGTTAAAGCTACATTTATTATTCAATAAACGTGGGTGTGGTAGTTTTATGAACGTTGAATGTATCGGAGATCTGGACCGAGGAGAATGTGAATGCTTTCTTGTACAAAATTTGCCGTGAACTGTTATAAGATCGAATCGAGGCGATATAAAAGGCGAACGATGGTAAGAGGACAAGTTTTTGTAAATTTTAGGAGTGTCTGGCGACGACAATAAAGCCAAAAGAAACGTCAGAACCGCCGCGCCGGGTTGAGGGGGAAATGAATTCGGTCGTTGCTCTAGCCCCCGGGGCCCGGACTCCGCTCACAAGTTGCCCGTTACGTTGGAGTCGCTGCTTGCATTTTAAGTTTTTTTTTTACCGACTGACTAATCTATGTGACGATAGTATTAAGTAAATCAATGACCTGCATTTAGATTTTAAAAATACCCTGTAGGATTTGTGTTTTATCGAGTTTGATTTGGATTTTAGTAACCCTGAAGTGTTTTATGTTTCTATATACTACCGTCAACTTAAAAATAATTATTTCCCTGTTAAACCTGAGAAGGTAAACCCTGTTACCTTTTTTTATGTGAAAAGTTGCCAAGCGAGCAGGCGGTTCACCTGATGTTAAGTGAATACCGCCGCCCATGGACATCTGCTAAACCTGAGGTTTTAGCAGATGTCCAAGTTTGTCAACTCATCTGCAAGGTGAAAATTTGGGCTCCGGCTTCCTCACTCACCAGACGAAACGCGAAAGTATTATACTTCCACTTGACGCCGGAATTCTGTTATGTCGTGTTACTTACCCGGACGAGCCTGCCCATTTGTGCAATAGCCGAGGTTGCTGCATGGCCTTATCCCGTTAGAACCTGAGAATTAGCACCGCCTTCGGTCATATAATAATACAACAATTGGAAGGTTGGCAATCTTTGAAAGGGAGAACTCTGGTTAAAATGCAGTATGTAAAAGTTGGAGTGACAACCTGGGCAAATGTGCAGGAGGTGACCCGGGATCGTGCTTTGTGGCAATATGTTGGGGAGGCCTATGATCAAAAAATCGTTTAAAAATACATTTCTATAAATCGTACTTATAAATCAATGGAATCCATCAACTTATAATAGCTAGCACTGAAGCAATAGATATGCAATTGATGATATAGTGTTTATATAACTAGCTGATGCACTTGAAATGTGGAAAATATTTTGTTAAATGTTTAAGCGTTTTGGATATAAAAATGTAGGAGAACCTCGGTGGTCAACTATTCTCAAGAATTACGTATTCAATACAGGTATGGAAATACCAGGTAAAGTCTGGTTTGAAATGGCATTTGTAAAGCCGCAAGGCGCTGTTATTGATAAAATCGTCGAATTGGATTTTCTTTGTTTTTGCGATATAGGAGAATATATTGTTTTAAAATTTATTATTTACTTTGAGCATTTGTAAACGTTTATAGAAAGATGGTGTGTCATCTAGGTAATATGCTGTCTACGTGTTCTTACTTTATCGTTTATACGTATGCTAAAGTTTATGTCCCTTTGTTTTAAATTCCTAATGGAATTTCTAAAGCCTTAGGAATAGTCATACTATGTAGTTAGATTTTATATTTTGGCATAAACCATACTAAGAATCTCTCAACCCTTATGGTGTGATACAGTGATTCCAAATTATACATGTTGTTTACTGACAAGACCTGACTCTTCAGAATTATTAAAGTCCTGTATATAAAACTGTTATACCAAAACTGGCCTGGGCTCTCTCAAAACTGACCAAGAGGTATCCATTTAAGAGGGCATGCGGAAATCGAGCATCGTTATAATACGACACAATAAGGCTGGAAAATTAAATTATAAATTGTATAGAATCGGTGAGTTAGAAAGGTATCCAGCAATATTACGCCCGGTCGTTTTGATCTACATACCTCCACATTGGGACCTTCGCTGACTGGGTCGCAATCAAGGCTGACTGGTTTTTGTTAAATTTGATATGTTTATAGTATATTTCATTTCGCCATTTGCTCCGCATTGTTAAGAACTTGCGCGCAATTTGAATTAATTTTATCGGGCTATTTAGTTGAAAAGAACAGTGCAACGGATATTAAGAAACGATATTATAGGACGCGCAGATTATATGAGCCTGAGTAAAGTTGGTTCCTTTAATTTTATGCCTGTATTGTAGAGTGCGATAATATATGCTTTTATAGGGCTACACTATAACACACAAAACCGAATAACAACTTAACTCGCATCTTAGCATCAAGTCAGAGAGGGAGCAAGATAGAATGCGATTTAGTCCTATGCGCAAACGAGAGGTAAATATGGCGGGTATTGCACTCTCGTTTGCTCCGTAGACCCCCTCCGAAATTCGCATGAATCCTGTCCGATACATAAACATTGTCGCTTGCATTGACTCCAAGGAATATCGCGCATCCTATGAGAACCCTTCAAACTAGGAATGGGTTGCCAGCATTCGTTTAAGCATTAGTTATCACTGATGAGTTAAAGCTTGAAGGGGGCTGGCAAACTACTTATTAATAGCATTGTGTCCGTATGGATCTCAAGTAGTTTCTTTAGATGGGCTTTAAGATTTAAGATAATAGTCAATTTTGCTGCTCATCAAATGGGCTGACAGTCTGACGTTGTTTATTCAAATATAAATCAATGTAATGTATTTTAAAACAACGCTATCGAATAAGAAAAGCACGATAAACAAACGAAAAATAAAAGTACAATTGACTTCTATTTTTAACTTTTTTTTTCTTCACCTTTACATTTGAGCGGTGTTTAATCATCCAGCTTTCTCTTCGATGTCTCATAAGCCTTTACCTTTAAAGGGCTGTGTTAAGATTTTACCGAAATAACGAAGTCAGCCTGCCGGTTTAATAAATTTATTTTATAGGGCCTCCGCGTCGGTCAATGTATAACTACCGATATTCAATAATCTCGCTGGACTGTCAGTTATTATCTGCGGAATGGAATTTCTCTCTGCTTGACCCATTTCCTAGCCAACAAACAATTCTGTCGTTTCATTATCGCCACGGTGTCAGAGGGTTGAAACGTAATCGTGCCAATGTAAACTAAATATTCGCAGACGGTTCTTGGTGTTTCAAAGTTTTAAGCCAACATTTACTTCTAGAACTTTTATAGTTTCTAGGCACGAAGTACTACCCATATCACTATATACATATAATTATGTTAAAATCGGTCTGTGACCTATTTTGATGTAATTATCAGACAGTCTTTAGATTAGCCTAACGGAGATCTTGTGCCCAAATTGCTAGTGATCGGATCAACATAAATTTTTCTTGTGTCCGAAGTCTGAGTGTATCGGTAGTACCTACTTATTGATGATTATACATAATTTATTATTAATTAAGCTCCTACATATAAAAAAAAATGTTTGATGGTATCTTTGGAGTTATTTCCTTCGATGCCGCGGAGCGTAGGATGGATTCCCAACCGGAAAAATAATAATTTCGGATCTGATTGTTTGTCCTTTTTAACTTAGTGTTTGTATAACATAAAATGAACACTTACGGTGGTAGGGCCACGCAGCAGCCTCGGCTGTTGCACGAATGGGCAGGCTCGTCCGGGTAAGTAGGTATCTCACACAAGACCGGCGTAAAGTGGAAGTATAATGCTTTCGCGTTTCGTCCGGTAAGAGTTGGCCGGAGCCCAATTTTCAAAAGTTTGTCAACGCATCTGCAACCCTCGGGAGTAGCAGATGTCCATGGGCGGCGGTATTCACTTAACATCAGGTGAACCGTCTGCTCGTTTGGCAATTTTTCACATAAAAAAAAGAAAATGATGAAGTTGTCTTTTAAAGAGTATCGTGGCAAGCGAGACGACAATTAATCTGACGTATAATGATACTCGCAGCCAAATAATCTACACAATACAAAGCGGATGGTAGATGCATCACCGGACCGAAAATGCGGGCCCAAAATTTCTGCTGCACCATCGTCTTTGAAACTGTCACTTCCTTATTCGGGCCAGCCCATTCTTGCAGCAGCAGAATCTGCGAGGCTCCCACGCAGTCGAAAGTGCTATTGTAAAACCCGTCCCATTTCAGGTTCTTCATAGTGACGTTCCTCTTCCCGCGCACGTGGCTTCTGTACGTCGCCAGCGTGCTCATCGGCGCCGGGGCCGCCGCCATATGGACCGGCCAGGGCAACTACCTCACCCTGAACAGCGACGCCGACACCATCTCGCGGAACTCTGGCATCTTCTGGGCAATGCTGCAATGCAGGTAAAGGATGGCAAAACAGCAAGTTGTTACTTATGAAAAGCGATAATGGTCTCTCGGAATATCAGACACATTTCCGTTACGTTACGTTACGTTAGAGAGCATCTAATTCTTCTTCTTCAGCAGTTCGGTCCGAAGAATATCAATTGCCTATGTTGACAAGTCGCGATGATTACATTTTCGGATTCCCACATTATAACCCGATAATTTTCGTGAAATGTTATTTTTTTTTGTGAACGAATTAGCGAAAGATTCGGATCTACGTCTTCCGGGTTACGTGCCTAGACGCTCTAACCAGACCTTAGTCCTAACCTTAGCGGCGCTGCGAAAATCTCACCATTTTAAGGTTCATTTTGAGCGCAGAGACCAACACTAAAAATGAAACATAATCATACTTAACCATTTTGTCTTGACAAGGCCGTTTTGATCCTCTCTACATCTTGCTTTTGCAGCGTGTAATACACTCATGCGTTACCTACTCGGTTACTTAATTGACAGATCATCGGATTGATATAGGAATTTAAGTGTAAATTTTATTCCAGCTTATTCTTCGGCAACCTGTTCGTGTTCATAAAGTTCCAAGGCAAGACCCACATCGACCTGGAGACGCGGAACGTGGTCTTCGGTGCCCTGACTGCCGTGTGCGCGGTGGGAATAGTGTTCCTGTTACTCCTGAGGCCCATCAGGCGGGCGCCCGCATTAGACGATGTTAAGGTGAAATTCCAGGAGGTACTTTCTTCGCACTTGCATTAGCTTACGCCCACGTGCACTACCTACACTCACACACTCAGATCATTATATAAAAACATCGACACACCTTTAACATTGATGTAAGTACGATGCTATTATTTTTCAAAGAAGCAATAAATTAATAGATCAATTCAGATAACAATGTTTTTAATATAACTGGTTTTCTGTTCATAATAATAATTTTACAGGTAGTCACATAGTCACGCGTTTTATTTGAGCCTGCTTAGATTTTCACTTAAACGCATCACTGACACTTGCGCTATCTCACGCTATCTTTCCAATTTCCTCACTATGTGAAGTTACGCAATACATTTTTTTTTTATTTCGTCCCCTTTATTTTATACTAAACCTTGTTTTTTTTATAGACTGACGTCGTGAACCATGAAAACGACGGCCCACTGGAAGCCTTCAAAGGCGCCCTGAAACTGTTCGCCACTAGGGACATGATTTACCTCAGCTGCACCTTCATTTATACTGGTGAGCGTTAGCAATATTTGTACCTATTGAATTTTTTTCAGTTTTTACAAACACTATGTACCGGTTATCTTACTATGGTGAGTCAGTTTAATAATTTATTCAATTTGTTAGACTAGGTGATCCGTGCCACATTTTCTCACTTTCACCGTGATCAGTCACCTAATGGTAAAATGCAAATAAATATTTATCAATGAAATGTGCCCTACTCGTATTTTCAAGTATAACGTTTTTTTTTTTAAATATTTATCGCTATCTTTCATTTAAACGAATTGTCAATAGATGGTATTATCATATATTATTTATAAGAATTTTTTTGAAGTTTTTTATGATGATAACATTAATTTTATACTACTTAATGAAACATTAACATTTGCATAAAAAAGGAAGAAGGTTTTCGCCGTCGCGGGAGTCGAACTTCTTGCTGATACATGGCCAGATTTTGTTGTTTCAATTTCTTTATTAATTACACTGTGGTGATTGTTACAATTCAATGGCAACTTTTAACCATAAACATATAAAAATAAAACAAAGTTGATATATATAAATATGGCGCCCACATTTTATATTTATTAATAACTTGATAGGTAGCAATTTTCGTATATAAATCCTCTTTACTGGCCACAGACACCTGAATACATAAACCGTAAAACGTGCAACACAACCAAATGACATGCATGGAATTTTAGAACCGGATTTTGATTAGGTTTTAAAGACACAGAATTCGAAAAACAATAGGTTTTAGTATTGACTTTGTCGAAGGTCAGAAATTTGTATATTTACCACTTACGTGGTTAGTATATAAATTTGATCATACGAGCGGAACTAAATTACTACATTATTTATAATATAACAGACTTTTTAATAATGATTAAATTGCTGGTTACAATGTTCAAAATAATAAAATCTTCTTTATGTTTCTCTTCTTCACCTATTGTCTAATAAGAAGTTATATCAAGTGTCATAGGACCACGAAAAAGCTTCGGCTGTTGCACGAATGGGCAGGCTAGTCCGGGTAAGTACCACGACCTCACAGTAGACCGGCGTAAAGTGGAAGTATGGCAAATACTTTCGCGTTTCGTCTGGTGAGTGAGCTAGCCGGAGCACAATTTTCAAGTTTGTTAACGCATCGTAACCCTCGGTGTAGCAGATGCCCATGGGCGGCGATATTCACTAACATCAGGTGAACTGCTTGCTCGCTTGTCAACTTTTCACATATAAAAAAAAATTCTCCGGAACGGGTGTTGAAAATTAGAGTAAATTTTGGTACTTTTCGCGAAAATCTAAATTTATCCATATCTTTTTATCGTGTTGACTCAGGGCCTTTTTATACACCTAATAGAGACGGGACTATGGACCTCAGTATCTGGTATAAATTTCAACTTGCTACGTCCACCTGTTACTTAGAAAATAGGTGAAAATCTTTATGTATATTATTTACAAATTTTATTATGGCGGTATAATGGGTAGGTACGGAATCCTCGGCGTACGAGTTGGACTCGCACTTGACCGGTTTATTTAACCCAGTGTTAACAGCATAAAATAATAAATAAGGTTCTTTTACACTAGTAATCGTCTCATGCTTTTATTTTATTATGGGTAAAATAATTTTTAGATTAAAAATTGTTAATTTACTTTTTTGTTATTTATTCTTTCAGGGGTGGAGCTGTCGTTCTTCAGTGGTGTTTACAGCCCTAGCATCGGCTTCACTCTAGCAATGGGGGAGAATGCTAAGCAACTTGTGGGCTTGTCCGGCGTATTCATCGGAATGGGAGAAGTGCTGGGTGAGTGACAACTATAACAAAAATTGAAACATTTCTCCATTCAAATGCGAAGTTTTTTATACGAATCGCTCAGTATTTAATTGTGCTCCGTTAGTTTTACTCATTTTGTATGTGTAATTGATATAAATTCTTGGTCAATACTTAGCATAGTATATCACTTGTAGTTTTTTGTTTATGTTAATGTTTCAACTAATTGATGGAATAATTCACATGATCTTGATATGTATCAAAATTTAAAACGATAAAGCTCGATAGTAGTAGTATAGTAAATTAATATAATGGCTTGGGGCTATTAAATGGAGCATCAAACCCTTATTGGGATTATGATTAAATAGTATTCACCTAATGAAATTATAAATAATACTAATTTGCGCTTTAAACAAACGATTTTGAAACTAAAGATATGATGGTTTAAGTCGCATGCAAATTTTGCGATCTTTTTTTCAAAGATCTTCCTTAACGGCCGTTTGCAAAAATTTTCTAGCGAAGGAAAAAATTCGGTAGACATAATGTTATATTTTCCACTTTTATTTCTTTATATTTTTATAATTTCTTTTTTCTTTATCTATTTGACGAGGACCTGCAAATATATGTTATAACGCGTGTATTAGATAATAAAAAAGTTATCGGCCAGGTGCAAGGTGAAATACCTTCCCAGGCTCAACATATCCAACGATACCGTAATAAATGTTTAAAGTGCTTTATTTTAAGTGGAATCTATATGCAATTATTAAATATTTGTAAGTTGTCAAACAATAGTAAAGAAAATAAAAGATAAGGTTCTTTCGTAGGAAGTCAATCACTTCAATTCGCGTCTAAGGTGAGCCGAAAAGTCAGCCGAAAATACGGCTGCCTTCATGGCGGTTAAGACGTGGGATCATGAGTTCTCTGTAACCAACCTAAAAAGGTTACCAACCTATTCACGGCCATTTTAGTGTTACCATCCTACAATAAATTTCCCCGTAAATCCATGCCACTCGCAGTGCAGTTTTTTAATCATCGGATAATTTTGATCAGGAAAAAAACTTAAGTCTATTTGTACTGTTTTATATTTGTCTAATAATTAGAAATTTTATTGGAATGCGATCAGACGTTGTGTTCGAAAAAACGAATACATAACACTTTCAATTTATACTCGAACAAACTTATTGACTCAAACCTTACGTTTATAATAACCGTGCCACGAATTCTTTGTAAACAATATGTTTAGGCCGTTGTCCACCGACTGGCAAAACTCGCAGTGCCATCTAGATTTTCTTTCAACAGTCAAGTCATCCTATTATTGTAGTCCCTTCTATGGTTTTTAAATCTGTTGAATTGTAAGATGTATTTGTAAGACCTTACCCGAGAAAGTACCGATGTCGCACGGAAGAACTGCGAGAAGTAGAAGTAGTTTTATCTTTGCGATTCGTTCGATTGAGTTAACTGGCTTATCTTCTAGAAAGCACTCGCAACGTAGAATTTCAGATGACCACCGTGCTGATTTCCCACCTCCAAAGCTACGTCACCATTGTTTCGATTTCCGACGTTTCTGTTCAGGCGGAGCGCTGTTCGGTATCCTGGGCTCGAGGACCACCCGCTGGGGCCGCGATCCGATCGTGATAATGGGCTACATCATTCACGTGTGCAGCTTCTTCCTGATCTTCATCAACCTGCCCAACGTGGCGCCGTTCGGCGACACCACGGAGACCTCCTACATGGACCCCTCCCCCTACTTAGCGATGTTCTGCAGCTTCCTACTCGGTTTCGGCGACGCCTGTTTCAACACCCAGATATACTCGATACTGGGCGGCAACTACTCTGACAACAGCACGTCCGCCTTCGCGCTGTTCAAGTTTACCCAGGTATGATTATTTTATTCGTTTAGTACCTACGCTCGATTGTACGTAATTTTTAAGAAGGAAACTGACATTTATTCTTAATCATAGGGTGAACAGAACATATCAATAGTGTTTCTTTTTTTACTTTTACTTGTTTTTGCTAGTCACACTGATATTTTATCACCATTACTATGTCATTAGAATGCGGCACAGAATTAAAAACGATTAAAATCATAACTAATGGATGGACTAATCGTTGGCTATTAGAACGTTACCTAGAATTAAAATCAGTGTGTGTACTTGTGTACGCACAATTTATTCTTCTTTAGCATAACAAAAGAAAAATAACTAATAAATTTTACTTGTATACTAGCATTCTTTGTTTGTGAAAAAAGAGCCTAAATGCAATTGAAAACGGTTTAGTTAAATAACTTTGAATTGTAGGTGAATGACGCAAAGATGTTATTCGTTGCCACGGTAGCACCATGAAGTTGGTATCGCGCATCGTCATCATTTTTCCCAAACGAGCCAAAAGTACCTACTTCAAAAATAAAATCATGTAATGGTCGGATATAAGTTGCTGGCAGCCAGAACGCGGCTTAGAAAAAAAAATAATCATGTATTGTCTGTGGTCGGGCGACAGTCGCTGGCGGCGGCCTCGTGCTTCTTCTACTCGTCGCGGGCGCCGCTCTCGGTGCAGCTGGGCGTGCTGGCGGTGCTCGCTTCCCTGGGCACGGCCGCCTTCTGCCGCGTCGAGTGGGCGGGGCGGGCGAGGGCGCGCGCCGCCGCACTCGACGCGATCGACGACAAGCCCACCCCGGCGACGCACCTCGCCGACAACGCGCTGCACTACGACTGAGCTGCGCTTAACGACATGGTGAACGTTTTATTTCTTTCTTTTCGCGCGCACGCAAACCTGCCAGTGGGGATCCGTGAAAATGTTATTGTTAAAAATAAAAAAAATGTCCAATAAATGACATTTGATAATATTTAATAAATGCTATCGATAACTGATGACGGTATTGAAAATGTATCTGTATATTTGAACTCTAAGTGATTTTTGAAATAGACGTATCTAGTAAGCCATTTTAACTTACTATTTTTTAGGCGTAATCAACTTCTAGACAATCATAGTGAATAAATAGCTTGCCTTTGGGTTAACTTATTTCATATTTCTTCTTTCGTAAACTGTATAATTAATTTTATTATGTTTCATGTTCGTTCTTTGGGTAACATTAATCCTTGACTCCTTTCCAACTTGTGCTCTACTCTTATATACTTCTTATAGTTCTCTAACACGGCTTAGCCCTTGACAATATACTGTTAGGGCTTTAGCTGTGCCATTTACTGGTATGCTTCTGAGTTTTAATGTAAATTATAAAATGCTGTACTTTAAATTTCAAGGGGCACCTTATTAAACATAGAATATTAAGTGATTTAACTGTTTAAGTGTTTGAAGATATTTTTACTAATCAATATATAATACCTTAGTTAAGAGATTATATTTATTGAAATCGATTTTACTGTTATGAATAGTTTATAAGCAATATCCGGCTTATAAAGCATTCCATACATATATTATATTATTTAATTTGTACCGGCTTATCATAAAAACGTAAATGCTATTTCAAAAACCGAGGATGAAAAAACTATGGCACTTGTTACACACAATTCAAAATATAAATACACATTTCAATATAATCATTGTAACTTTAATAATGGCTTTCTAATCGATATTTCAATCATACTAAGTTTTATTTTAATACTTTATTCCAGAATTGAACGTGTTTAAAGTTCAAAATCGTATAAACATATGAGTAATAAGCATATCCAAGATGATTGTTTTTCAAAATATAATTTTTTTTGTTACATATTTACCAAGGATATTGCATTTTTTTATGTGTGAAATAAATTGTAAATAAAAATTTATAATTGTATATGTGTACATAACACGCAAATTGTATAATTTGAGCAAATAAAGTATTTAAATGTATGTGAGGGTCTGAATAGTTAATATTAGATTGGATACTAGAGGAGAATACAGGTAAATGAGAGATTCACTTCATATTCGATTTATGCTATTACTAAGGATTAAAATTTAAAATTATATAAATTCACGTCACAATAAAAATATTTATATAAGTAAATATTTTTATGGTGATGACTGAAGCAAATTTTATACAAGTCGAATATGAAACTAATTATAGGTATGGGAAGAGTTTTATTCAAAGTTTAACAATACTGCATCTGCAAAAGTTGAAAAAAAATATTTTATAAATAATGTTTAATGTAAATACGTATTAAAATTAATTTGATTAATGAAATGAAAATCATGTTTAAAATGAAGATTTAAAAAATGTTTAAATTTTATAAATGCATTATGATTTTGTCAAATATACTCCAGTCATATCAGTTTGGCATTTCTAGTCAACATTCCATTTTATATATTGATAGCCATTTTAGGTGACTAATGATCCATTATTTTTTTATTTTATCTATATTGTATTAATAATAATTTTTTTTTTCCACATGATCAAACATTTAAAATTAGAAACTAATTTTAATAAACAATATTTTAACATATTTGGTGTTTTATATTTTACTTCATTTATATCTTAAAGCCGCGTTGTTGACAATGCAGTAGTCATTCATAATACCAAAATTTTAAGATAAGATTTTTGAGATAAGTTTAAATTAATGTTAT
The DNA here is from genome assembly GCA_933534255.1 of Iphiclides podalirius. Lineage (NCBI taxonomy): Eukaryota > Metazoa > Arthropoda > Insecta > Lepidoptera > Papilionidae > Iphiclides > Iphiclides podalirius. The sequence continues at coordinate 10,778,165 of OW152822.1, read as the reverse complement.
TGATTACTTACGAGTGATTTTAAATATTTATTATTTTTTATATAACATTATTTGTCTAAAATCTAATAAAAAAAATGGATATACTTAGAAAAGCCACCCTGTATAGGTATTATATACAGCGTGTCGTTACAACGGCGACAATAAATGAACACAAGTCTAACGCTACTTGCCAATAATCATAAGAAATATTAACGTTAAAAGAAATACATAATTAAAAAAAAATTTTTCAAACAAACTAATTAATTAAAAATAAACAAAATTCGTAACAACCTATACAACTACAACTAACTGATTCATACATTCAGACTTTTTCATTCGTTGCCACAGCGTCGCATTACAAGCCTCTCCTTCTAACAGTATGCTACTCTTTTAAATTCATTCAATCCATTCATATGCTTTGTGACCTTTACAAATAAACTTTAAGTTACAGTTTTATACGTAAGGGTGTTCTAAAAATGTTTGACAATTTAATAATTCGGTAAATATTGATGTTTAAAGAATGTAAGTGCTTAATACAATTTTAAAAAGTTATCCTCTATATGTGTGTTCATTTATTGTCGCGGTTGTAACGACACGCTGTATATAGGTTTGACCATAGATATTTATTAACATTATTATAAAGCTAGTAATATTACTTACTAGTTGCATAAACAAGCACACAACGAAATTTTTTTTCACGATGTCTGTGGTTGAGACTTGAGACATCATATCCCTTTGTACTGTACTTGATAGTTACCAAAGCACCTAAATACAATATGCGGCAGAATTTATCTCAGACACATACCAAGAGTAGTCAGTAGTGTCAGTATATCAAATGTAAATGACTATATCACTAAAGTGTAAAACATATCTTTGATATTTTCCCACAATGTTATTTAATAGTGTAAGTTGAGTATAACAAACAAGTGTTATGAAAAAATTTAAAACAGTAATTTAAATTTCATTCAGAAATTAAATCTTTAACAAAATTTGCTTGAACTCACCATCATTTTAGGTTCTATAACCCCAGTCATTATGCCTATGATATAAAATATCAAGATATAATATCAAGATAACTATTATATCTTGATATAAAATATCAAGATATAATAGTTTCCTACACATGTGATTCATCAAATTTCATGTGCTTAGATAGATATTCTGCTTGATTTAATCTACTTTTCTTAAAAGTTGTGAGTATCTGCATCATATGTTTTCTGATGCATTGGGATAGCGTATAACTAGTGTAAAAAATATAATAAGGTTTTTAATGGAATTATAAAATAAGAATAATAACAAAATTGAATATTCAATAACATTTACTTATCTACTTACTAAAACAATAAACACTTATTCTACCTTCTTTGCATTGCTTTCAGAATCTTCAACATTGCCAAGTTTAAAGTCCATTGGTTTGTCATAGCCCATAATTTTCGCATAATGCAATGGATCATTAAAATGCCTAGCTTCTATAAACAATGGAGTGCCCTTGGCTTTCATTGTTGTGAACATTCCAGGAATATCAGGAACAACTACATCATTTGGTTTAAACTCCAACTGTAAGAAAATCATTGTAAATATAAATAATTTTTCAAATAGTTGAACTGCACTTTCTGTAATAATTAATAAAGAATTGATATGTGATTAATCATATCAAAAGAAAGTAGAGGTAACTAAGGATAATAATCATAATACTATGTAAAAGTAACAGCCTATACATGTTCCACTGCTGGGTAAAGGACTCCTCTATACAGAAGGTATCAGGGCATAGTCCATCATGCGGCCCCACTGCGGATTGGCGGACTTCACATATCTTCGAAATATATATTTTTTGTTATTATTTCGAAAATATGCAGGTTTCCTCATGATGTTTTCACCGCGGAGCATGTGATAAGTCAGCGCTTAAAGTTGAAAACTTCATTGGTGCCAGCACCGGGGATTGAACTCAGGTTGCTCGAGTATATTGAATTAAGGGTGAGCGCCCGGACACTGAGCTATCACGGCTCTAGCACTATATAAATAAAAGAAATATAATGTAACAATTTCATTAAGATTCCATTATTATTATGGAATCTTAATTAAAATTCGGGCACAAAATATTTCATGCGGAAATTAGGATATTTTTAATACAAGATATTCTTTGATATATTAAAAAGGGTGATTGAGTCATACAGAAGCTTTGGCCGTTGTGGTGTCACAACTGAGCAACATTAAAAATAAATGAAAATTGAAGGAATTTTAGGTTAGGAAAAATTCACATTTCATATAAAAAGTTTATAGGTACTAATATGTGGAAAAATTCAGATGACTTAAGCGAAATTAATTTAAAATCAACAACAATGTAACATAAATACCTAAAGTAAATAGACTGATATTTATAGTTACCTTTTTAGGAACTAGAAAAAAGTTATAAGTAACTGCCTTGTAAGTTGAAGTTTCAGGATCATAATGTATGTCTGTCACATATTTTTTAGTTACCAAATGCAGTAACAATGGAGTAACGAAGGTAAAGAATCCAACAACCGAGCAAATTGCTACTAAAAGAGAGGTGCTGCCTATACTCGATGCTTCCTTTAAAATTATAGGTTGAGCTAGTAAACCTGCTACACTTGAAGATAGAGAAAACACTTTTACGGCTTTTATTTGAGGTGTAAGTGGACCGTAATATATTTTTTCTGATTTTGTATCTTCTTTTGGTGTATTAGCATAATGCCTTTCTGTTATTCTTTGGAGAAGCATTGTGTATTTGACGCCTGGTGAAATATTTTTGAATTCTGAGAGAAAAAAATTATGCCGACATGTTATTCGATGACCAATTCGAAGCATGGTTTTGCTTTTAATACAACCTCCTCTTCAGATAATTTTTTAAGGCCAAATATTTAATACACTTCTACTAGATACCAATTGGTAATGATATTGAACAAATGAACAACCGACCGGTAAAATAATAATAATAAAACTAAAACGTCTGACTGACAAGTGACATTTGGCTTTTTTTAGAGTTGAATTTATACAGAAAAAATGGTATGACCATATTCACTTAATTTCGTTTATGACTTTTTAAGAAATTTGAATTGTCTAACACGCTATTATAATTCATGTTGTAATATATGGTTTGCATTGGATAAATTATTTTTGCGCATTAGTGTTATTTTACGCGATGCTCTTGTAAAGTGTGCCAGGTGATTGAGGATTGAATGTAAATTTTTTATCCAGCGTTACGACTAGATATTTAGCCTTGCTTTTTTGCCTTACTTTAATTTAACGGGAGGGAGTTTCTTCTTTTATTTAGTCCGAATGACAATGAAATAATTTAATCCGCTAGTTGTAGGTGCCGTCACCTACAGACCCACGCCGCTAGGTACGTTCCGCTGCAATCACCGTTGACCGCGACACGTTCTCGACTTCCCTGACGATGAAACGACTATCGCCATCGAAAGAATAAAAAAAGTTACGAAAATACACAAGAACACAAAGCACTCGCTGGCGAGTGCGGCAAACATATACTAGGTTCCGCCACGTACCTTTCAGGTTCTCCCCAGTTAACGGTAGAAGCGTTGCTGGAGTTTCTTCCACCACCGCTTTACGAAGTAGTAATAACAATAGATCTAGAAATTCTCCCAGTCAGATAACAGCTACCGATCGAGCTGAGGTCCGGCCCTCTCGGGCACTCTTGAATCGGATGTTAAAACGCTTATTGAGTGACAGCCCAAGCCGTGGTCAACTCTCGGGGACCCTTGAGCCTAGTCACTCCATGGCTCGTCCTCCAAAGCGCCCTAAGAGCTTGGCGACCTCCCAAACCGGTGAAATTTATAAAACCGAGGCTCCCTCGGGAGCCCTCGAGCTTAGTCACCATAACGCGTAATAATAATACGCCGAGGTTCAGGCTAGGCGCAATCGACAGCGTAGATTGTAAACGGATACAGGTTTTGCTGCGATCCGTCGCACATAGGTCGAAAAAGAACTTGATAGCAAACAGTATTATTATCGAATATGTGACACATTTTTAAATTTTGATAAAGGAACTACGGTTAAACTAATCACAGAAGATCTGGATAAAATAAGTCAACGAAGAAGTTTGACTACACAGGTAGGAATTACGTAAACAGTTGGTAAACCTAATACTACAAGTAGGTTAAAAATATTACATACAGAAAGATTTTAATCTACATTTAGAATTATTTTAACATTCACAATTAAGTTCGATTTCTCCATCATAATTATAGTATCCTACATACATTACTACTTGTAGGACCTAGAAAAATATTAAGTCAGTGGTCACTGTTAGAATTTCGGAAAACTATACTTTTAAGAGGTTGATCGAAACTTTCAAAACAACAGCGCTAAGATTGTTTCAGTTCATAAAAGTTTTATTCAATTTGCACTCCGATGAGATTTAGTAGAAATATCTCCAGGCATCTCCAGGTAGGCCGTCAAAAGGAACGTTTAAAACGGCAAAACTGCCTTAAGTCAGCTATTCGTTCATATCTCGAGGACTTACTGCGCTTTTCAATATTCTATTTATCTGTAGATTTGGTTACTAGTGATACAGGTATTTGACATTAGCTTCATAATACTTACGTCAAAATTATATCTCCAGTAACCAAATGTACAGATAGGTCATTGAAAACGGCGTTAGTAATTTAGAGTAAAGTAACAGCCTGTATATGTCCCTCTGTTGGACAAAGGTCTCCTCTGTACAGAGTGCATACTTCATCACGCGATGGCAACTGCGGATGGGCAGCCTTCACAAATCTTCGAAATATTTTTATTTCTTTCTAAGCGAGCACTCGAATTTTGAGCTATCACGATGGACTTAATAATATGTAAAACTCTACAATATATTATAAAAAGTACTTATGAACGTCTTACAAATTAAGATATTTTTAAGTATAACAATAAAGAGAAACTAGGATCTCGTAATAACCTTGGATCACACAGTACGAAAACCTAGGGAACGTTTTAAATTAATTTTCTTTAAGTTAATGTAATACTCGCGAATCACTATTTGCGAATAAATTAAATTATTGGACATGGAAATTAGACACTAATGCACTTCTATTACGAGTCGGGGCCGTGGTGACAGTCTGGAAGTACCGAGGTTTAGACTGTCTAAAACCAGAAAGTAAATTTCTATGTGTTAGCTTACATAATAAAATTCACAAACAACTAAGTGTAAATGAAACCTTTGTTATATGTGATATTTTACCGTGGTAGGGCCAAGCAGCAGCTTGTGTCATTGCATTAATGGGTAGACCTTACAGAAGAACGGCGTGAAGTGGGAGTATTATACATTTGCGTTTCGTCTGGTGAGTGACGTAGCTGGGGCCCACTTTGGCAACGGATTTGCAAAGCTTCAGATTTTATTATTGGCGAAAAACTCTAATGATACTCACACTCTAATGATTTTCACAAACTTCTCTTGATTCCAATTTCTTATCACACAGGAAGTTTGCGGTCAATGCGAAAAAAAGGTGGTAATCGCTTGGTGCCAGGTCCCGACTATATGGTGAATGCATTAAAACTTGCCAACCAAGCTCCAAGAGTTTCTGGCGAGTCACTATAGACGTATGTGGCCTGGCGTTGTGGCTGATGCACAACACCTCTCCGGTTGGCCAATTCTGGCCGTTTCTGGTCAATCGCTAGCTTCAAACGGTCCAGTTGTTAACAGTAGAGATCTGAATTTAGTGTTTTGCCATACGGAAGCAACTCATAATAAATGATTCCTTTCCAGTCCTACGAAATACACAGTAGAACCTTCCTGGCCATTAGTCCTCGTTTGGCCACCGTTTAAGCTGTTTCACCGCGCTTTGACCAAGATAGTTTGTCGCACAATATTGTCCAACATGTTTTTAGTGTTGATTGGTGTGGCACCCAAATATCGAGCTTTGCGCAAATGGTTTAAAACTGTTTTATGGTCGATCTCATGGGCGATGCTACTTCTACTAACATGATCAATTTCGATTATTTTTGTGATTTGGTTGACATTTTCGACGACGGGCCTGCCTGTGCGGGGTCAAGGGTGGATCCGGGGGGTCATGGGGGTCATGACCCCCCCTGGGCTGGGTCCAGGACCTAGGTAGACCACTAATTAAAATTGTTAAACATAATGTTTTTATATATTTTTTGCACACACGTATAGATTTTATATAAGTACCTTAATTAAATTAATACAATATTTTTAATCGACTTCAAAAGAAGGAGTTTATAAATTCGATCGGTATATTTTTTTCGATGTATGTACACCGATTACGTTGAGATTTATGATCCGATTTACGTGAATCTTCTTTAGTTTCATGCAGAATAGTTGCCATTTGGTCCCATAAAAATTTACCAAAGTTTGGCCAAGTAGTTTTCATTTTATGAAGATTTTTACAATAATTTAATGTTAAATCACCAAATAAAATCTTGCAAATTAAATTTGATCTACTTCCCGGTTACCGGTTGAGCTGAAATTTTGTGTACATCGTAAATTGTATAAATCTAAAAATTTGTGTAAATCGCAAGACTATCCAATATTTTTATGACATGGTGCCGATCTGATGATGGAGCTGGAAGGAGGCTAAAGGAACTTCGAAATGAAACGACAGAGCCTCATCGAGTTTGGGTATATTTGAATCGTATTGACGAGTAGTTTGTCTTTCATTGGTAACCACGATCTGATGATGGAGCTCCATCTTCAGCCGTCCATGGACATATGTATAAGGTTGCAGATGCGTTTTCTGCTTATAATAAAGTGGGCTCCGGCTAGGTAGCCAGAGCCCACTTTATTATAAGGAGAAAACACATCTCGTGAGTGAGGTACTCACCAGACAAATCGCAGAAGTACCATACGCCGCTATTCTGTGAGGTCTATGAGGTTATTCTGTGAGGTTCCTATGACTACTCTGTAATGAAACGACTCAACCCCATCGAGTTTCAGCTCGTTTGATTGACCAGGGTCTGATCTGATGATGGAGCTGGATATGAACTCAGTAAAGAAACGAAGCAAACCTATTGCGTCTCGGCTCGCTTGATTCGTCATGACGAGCTCTTTGGTGTTAGATGGTAACCAGGGTCTGATGACAGAGCTGGAATGTGGCCATAGGAACTCAGTAATTAAGGAACACAACTGCGTCGAGTTTGATTCGTCTTAGTGAGTGGACCGTTTTTGTTGGGTGGTGAGATGTGGTGGTTTAGTGGACGTGAGTATGCGAGACCATCTTTGGGAAATAAAGTTTGTTCCTTCCGTTATGAATGTGGATTCTGTCTTTGATTATCTAATGCATCTGGATTAGAAGCGCTGAATTTTATGAATGAATGAATGACTGAATAAATATTTTTTTGTTATTTATGATTTTTTTTAATGTGGACCGTGTAATTTTATTTTGTGTACGGCTATTTTAGAAGTTTTCATTTGGGTTGATTATATATTATTATTAACCCGTGTCCCGATAGTCCCGTCTTAGGCTACTTGTCATTGAAGTGGAGCCAGCGTGCGGAGTGGAGGAATAGAGAATATATTATTACCAATACGACTACATAAAATCTGGTAACCAAGAAATAAATAAGTAAGCCTACCAATAGCTACTTAAAAAAATACTATACAGGGTGGCTTTTCTAACTATATTCATTTTTTTTATTAAATTCTAAACATAAATAAAGTTATGTAAAAAATGATAAATATTGATTATAAAAATTAAATTATAACTTCTTACCACTTGACCACGACTACGTGACCCCCCCCCCCCCCCCCCTGGCACCAAAGCTGGATCCGCCCTTGTGCGGGGTGCATCTTTAACATCACAAATGCCTGTACGGAATAGACGAAACCAAAATTGCACGTAATTTGCTGTTACAGTATCGGCACCATAAACACCATTCAAAATTTCAGCCGCCTGGCTTGCATTTTCGCCTTTCTCAAAGAAAAACTGTAAAATGTACTGAATTTTCTATTTGTTAACATTCATTTTTAACACCCAGACAGATGATTTTTAACATCCAGAAATATGGAAACGGCCGTACAGGCGAACTGTATTAGATGTACACAATATATTAAAAAAAGTTTGTGATCTGTTTGAAAAATCGCAATCTTTTTGTTACAGTAGAGTATTAATGAAATTTCTTTTTGTTTTGCATTTTTTATTTATAAATGTAGAGTTAGGATATAAAACATTACAGGAATTCAACAGTTTTTCTACATTAAAATGAATTCAATCCTGACTTGCGCTCATTCAAATATCTTGCTTATCAGTTTTGCAAGAATTTTAACATTTTTTTTAATGTGAAAAGTTGCCAAGCGAGCAGACGGTTCACCTGATGTTAAGTGAATACCGTCGCCCATTGACGTTTGCAATACCTGAGGGTTCCAGATGCGTTGACAACCTTTTGACAATTGGGCTCCGGAGAAAGTCCTTCTCCTTTCAAATAAAATTGAGAGAAGAAGGACATTCTATCAGAAATATTACACAGATGTGCTGTCTTATATCAATTCTGTTACGTTACAGAGGTAATAAGGCATGGATTATTTAGCTGATCGACCCCGCAGTGTCGCCCAAATCTGACTGCTGCTCGAAAGCGTTATATTAGATTGCTGACAGCCCGTGACCCAACAATCAACGTCACTCAAATTAAAGAACAGGTTGCGGCCTGTCACTGGACTTAAGTTAGCACTCAGACCATTCGGAATTGCTTAAACCAGTCTGGATTACGAGCAAGGGGGTATTGCCGCTGAACACACGGCACCGACGGCGGTTGTAGTGGCTGAAGTTATATACAAAACAGTCAGTTAACATCAGCTGAACCCCCTACTCACATAAAAAAAATTACCATGGAATCGGTGTTACCTATAGGTAGTGAAAGAAAATTTTTCAACAAGCCCGATATTTTATTTGCATCAAATGAAAAAACATAAATCTAGACATTTATCTATATGTCTACACTAAACATCTATTCTACATTGTATATTCCTTTGACTTTTCTCTATGGCTATTTGTGGGACAGTTCTCGATATCGGAGCAGTAGCCAGAGCGTGTGTCTAGTACCATTGGGTCGGGGCAGTCGCAACGGGAGAAACCACAAGATACACCCACCAGCGCCGGCTCGGGATTGTCACACGTCAGCTGCGACATCCAGTACGCGCGCTTACAATCGCTTTTCTTCATTACCATCCATACCGGACATTCCCTGACACCTTTAGACAAATAATGTTATTCATATAAAAAAATATTTATTTGAATTGGACAAATTAGAATATAAAATAAAATATTTTCTAGAACTGTTTTAAGATGAAAATCAATTTCGTTCAAATTCATTTCAATAAATCGTCACTGCATTTCTAAACTGGGGCCAATCGAAGAAGTTAGGTACGTAAATTTAGGTACAAGAATACACATTAAAGAATATAAAAATACAAGAATAAAAAATGTCTCAAAATAGTAAGCGCAATATGAGAAGAACAAGCACAATTTTTTGACATAAAAACTGATATAACTTTTATTTCAAAAGAGGTTTCAAACTTCGTATTAACGAAGGAGCACCTAAGAAGTAAAGCGATTCTTTACGGACTACGATAATTTGGGGGTCAAAAATAATTTTATTGGAAATACAATTTTTTCTGAAAGATAATTTCAAATTCATAATTATTTATGTGAAGACCGATATCTTTTTAAATTTCTAGTAATTTAAATACGGCACCGTATTAATACACGACCGTCTAGGTACAAGTAGTATTAAGATAAGATTTCACTTTTACAATAAGCCGAACAAACTCTGGTCTTAAAGCTACGACATCACAGATGGCGTAAGATGAGCCCTATTCTTATTTGAATCTCATTGTACCAGTCAACCTCAGGGTGGAGTAGATAAAATGAGGTCATAAAGATACAGATGTAAAGTGTATAAAAATAAAAGGTTATTCACGAACTAAATATAAATTTATATTTAAGAGCCAAATAAGCTGAACATCTGCAGCAAAATAGATCTTAGAAAGGATCTGGAAAGAAATGTGTTTATATTTTGGTTTTCGTCTGGAGAGTTGTTATCCGGCGGAACAAACTCTCGGTGGACGGCTCTCTCGTAAGATATCAAATATGTCATGCGTTCCGAGTCTATAATATATTATCTACCCCTATGAAAAAAATAGCATCCCGTACGGTGGATACTTTTAAATGGCAATGCAGAGTTTTTTTTTTGTGTGAGAAAGTGGCAAATGTGTTGGTGGTTCACATGATGTTAAGTGATAACCGCCGCAAAACGACATCTGCAATACCCGTAGGTATGCAGATGCGTTGCTACCTTTTGATAAAGTGAGCTCTGGCTACGAAATGTGGAAGTATACCGATTCCACTTCACGCTGGTCTTCTATGAGGTCGTGTTCAGTATAGACTGCTGCGTGGCTCTACCACAGTGTTTTACATAAGTAATCAAATCAAATCATCAACATTAAAATATGTGTTTTTTAAAGACAAAAAAATAGCATCTTTGAGTGATCTATCAAGGATTACAAACCAAGATTCTTGGACGCCATTTTTATCATTAACTTACCTAATATTATTCTGTTATATACATACCTAATTATTATTTAATTAACCAACATATCTATTCAAATGTATACAAGCTGTAATAAAATATAGAATAAAACAAAAAAAATTGTATAATAATTAGAATTAGAAATTTTTTCCATCAAATTTAACGTACGTAAATACTTACATGTTTTGTTGTGCCATAAACAATTATTAATCTGGTTTTGTTTGTAAGGTAAGACGACCTTTAAGCATAATAATTGATAGATCACTTGCAGCATTCTAAATCTAAACGTCTAATGAATCTAAATTATTCGAACATGTACTTATATATAAGTCGTGTTTCGTTTGTAAAGGGACGTATTTGGAAACATTTACATCTTACAACACCCAATATGAGGAGTTAAGTTTATTAATAAGGATTGAATTCAATAATAAATCAAGTAGTTATTGCTAATAGTGCTGGCTATAGTTATACCACTATTTATTTGCTTTTAAAATACAATTAAAATAGAAAGTTATACTGAAATACGACAGTCTACGAAATTTTTTGCCTTTTTGTGATGCAATTATTACGTAAAAATATTTATAATTTATAGCTTCGCAGAGCTTTTGAAATTTATTTTGGTACAATAAAATACTTGATAACTTTAGACTATTGTTTTCAAAGCTTTTAATTCCCACCGTTTAATTAATACTGTGGTATAATGAGATAATAACAATTAAAAAGGACAGGTATAGGACGACGACTTGCATTGTGTAATCACGGATTCGAATTTCTTGGTTGCCATTATTTAAGCGGTTTCATTCGTCCAACAATCTTTGACTGACATTTATGTATGGTGATCTATGCCAGAGCTGTACGAAATGTGTTAGTGCGAACTTGACACTACATGGAGAAACTAATACGGGTGACACTTGTTAAGTCTGTTGCGTCAAAAACTTGTGAGCTATCAACATTTCGTCCATCTCTGCATGTCCCGTGAAAGCTTCAAAGTATAAGTCGTGATCAAATTTAGAAATTAAGATTTATTATATATGTATTTTAGGACTATTAAGATTTATTATATATGTATTTTAGGACAGAAAACTTACCGGATTTTACATGGATTAATTATTTAATGTAACATTGTTTTATATTACGGAATGTATATGCATCCCGTGAGCCCGTGATAGCTCAGTGTCCAGGACGCTTTGTTTTAATTCAATGTACTCGAGCAACCTGAGTTAAAATACCGGTGCACCAATAAAGTTGTTAACTTTAAGAGCTTATCTTATCTTATCTTATCACGTGCTCAGCGGTGAAGGAAAATATCGTGAGGAAATGTTTTTCGTAATAATAAAAATACTTCGAAGATACTTAAAGCCTGCCAGTCCGCAGTGAGGTGGCTTGGCGGATTTTGACCTAATACCCCCTGTACAGAAAATAATAAATATAAATGTCAAAATAAAAAATAATAAATGTCCCACCGAATAATAAATGTGCTGGGACCATACTACATATATGTATAGGCTTTTGAACTTTACTTTACTATTGGCGGTTATTATAACCAATATATTATTTATCAATGAAATTAACTCCCTTTTCATGTGTAAGGGACTCTAAATGGACACTAAATGGTATATGACTTACTAGATTTCAGAGACATTAAAATCGAAAACTCAATAACCTTTTTCTTTGGCATGTCCTACACAGTTTTAAAAATAGGTTACCCTAACGAGATATGAATTGAGTGTTTTTGTTTCATTGAGAGACAATAGAGGATTCAAACCAAGAGAAGAACCGGCTGAATATTTATAATCATATAATAATCCTTTAATTTGAATAAGCAGTGTATTACTTACGTAACTTTGTTGCAAATTTTTGCTTATTTTAATAAGATGTAGCAGATATGATAACTAATAAAAAACGTGTTTTATAATTGCAATTGATTTGGCAAGATTGGGTTTTCCTGAGAATTCCTTTCATAGAGATTAATTTAGAGCTTTATGAGGATTCTAATGCATTCCAATAAAAAAAAAGTAAAGTAACAGCCTATACATGTCCCACTGCTGGGCAAAGGCCTCTTCTATACAGAGGGTACCAGTGCATAGTCGCGGCCCCGCTGCGGATTGGCGGAATTCACATATCTTCGAAATAATTTTTTTTTGTTATTATTTCGAAAATATGCAGGTTTCCTCACGATGTTTTCCTTCACCGCAGAGCACGTGATAAGTCATCACTTAAATACTTCATTGGTGCCGGCACCGGGGATCGAACGCAGGTTGCTCGAGTATATATTGAATTAAGGCGAGCGCCCGGACACTGAGCTTTCACGGCTCAATTATATAAATCCATTCCTATAAATCTACACATAATTCTATCATGGATCAAATTTGTGTGGATATGAAATTATACTTTAAATAGAAACTGAAACTAACTTTGAACATGTGTTATTTCACTTCCAAATCTGTACATTTTCCAAAGAAAGGCTGTCGCAGAAGTAAATTAGAAACTTAACATGCACAAACCGCGCAGAGATCCATTAATTGCCCGTTGTAAATTTTCCTATTCTGGTCAAACAGCACTAAATGAGTCAAGTTGTCACGATTTGAGATAAGTGGCGGAGTCGGGCCTTGAGCAAGCACGAGCCAGCGGCTTCGGCTATCAGCGAGCAAACACGGCCCTCCGCTATTGATTTAGTTTCATTATATCTGTTCAAACGGCATAGAAGTAAGATAGAGACAATCGTGATGACGAACTTTTGTTCTAACCACAAAAAACTTAACCATGATACGTCCGCAATGAAATATTTCCTTCCCATTGATTTAGGATTTAGGCAAATTGATAAACTTTGAAAAAAAAATGTTTATTGAAGGTATCTATATTTCATTTTAAAATAAATTACGCAGCAATTATATGGATAAAATCAATATTTTGTGTTCTAAATTTACACATGAAATAGGTTTTGCTATATAGAGTGCTTTTCCAAGGTCTCCTGATAACATTAAGCTTGGAAACCAGATAGTTGTATTGTATGTTATAATTATATTGTAGTAAAAAGTAAAGTAAAGTTAAGTTAATGAAAATTAATAATCCATATTTTTTCTATTACACTGAAATAAAAGAAATCTAACAATATTCAATGCAATCATTTTTAGGTTTTAACATTTTAACTGATAAAGTAAACAGTGTATTTACGATTGACTAATTTTGTAAAGTTATTTTTTCAAACATTAGCTATTAATGATAGTCCCTTGTTATAATATTTTCTCCCGTTAACATTTCAAAAATTATTTTAAAACAAATCTTGGTCTGATAAAAAAATTAAACATCATTCATATATAATTACTAACCTTATAAAATGGAACTCGGCATGCCAAAAGCTTACAAATTCATCTATTATGACTTTAGGGATGTGCTAAGTCACGTAGGTAAAAAAAATGCTATGAGGATTGGTAATTATTACTTTCGAAAGACGGTTAAAGGAGTCGGTTCTATTTTAAAATGGGCGAAATTTTTTGTTACCCTTAAAAAAACAATGGAGATTACTTATGTTACTAATAAAGAAGGAATATTTTTACCCTGCATATTTACATACATATTTTCGAATTATGCCGGCTACAACTTGTGTTTTCATTCTTTTCGTACAAAATATTGTATTATCATCGTTGTGGGCTCTGATAACTTGTCATTATTTTTGGCAGATTAAATTGATTAATAGGTACATGTGATGTCTAACTGTTCTGTAATATATGAGTATATATATAATATTAACTAATGAATTCTGTATCAAAGGTATGTTTGTTTTCAAACAAAAAAAAAACCGAGCAGTGAAAGGTGATTTGAAACCAAATGATAGAGCGAGATTATTTTTCAGCAACCTATAGTCGGTGCTTTCACTTTAATAAATTACTTTGGCCTTATGTTAAATAAATAATAACAACAAAGTCATTGCAAACATCAACACTCACTGAAGTTAAATTAAGTCAAGTAATTAAAGTTATTAGGTATACTCATGTTGTTTTAACATTGAGAAAGTTTCTACTGCTATGTAATTAAATTGAAATTTTGTGTTAATTACAATTTGTGTCTATATGAAGCAAAACATTGCACATTTATTACATTAATATAAATTGAAATAAAAATAAATAGCTCTAATTATTACACTTGCTTCTTCAATATTAATAACAGTCCTACTAACATCATTAAATGAGTATTTGATGCTATGTCAAAACAGTCACTAAATATGTTTCGTAGTAAACTAAAACTGTACGGCGTTTTTCGAAAGGTGGCATCAAAATTTTATTTTATGTGAAAATCTTTTTTTGCGTTTGATTTTGCTATCTGGCGCGTAGAGCGACCGCTCCTCTTGCTCTATCCCTGGGCCCCCAATGTTTAAAACTCTCATTGCTTACGCAATCACGGTTCCTAAAAAGTCGAAAAATCATAATTACATTTATATTATCCTTGTGCTTTTCAGTTCAAATATGCAAGATCTATATTTTGGCGTTATTGGTATAAAGATATTTATTTTTATTTAATAAAGGAAGCTAATAAATTATTTACAACTTTATTATAGTTGGTAACGTAAGAACTATTTAGTTCTAGAATTGTAACTGCTGTATTTGAAAAATATTGCGCTCAAAGATTTATTTCATACTAGATAGAGACAGTTATCTAGAGATATCGTGTTAATAGAAAATCACAAAAGTTTATAACAGACGATTATTTTCCGCCTTTTGAATAAGCTTTTGTGAAGCTCTAGGTATTAATACCGTAATTTGCTCTGTATCTGATACCAATAAAGTTTAATTTTGCCTAAACCAAATTAAGAAACACTAAACAGAGACGGAACTATATTATTGCCTGTTCTATTCAATATTGTTCAACTTATCTCTCTCGCACATACACATAAACGGCGACCTCAGTCCCTTTCTTTCCGTCCACGATTTCTTTATTCAGTATGGTTTTAAAGTTGACGTAAGACCGTTGTCGACGTGGTTTTGATTCGCGACTTGTTTATTTTTGTGTCAAATCAAAACTTTTGATTTCGAAACGATGGAGCTCAGGTAAAAAAACAATTTGAAACAGTGATGGATTTATTTTAGGGCGGTGAATTAATTTCTTGACTGTTTTATTTTATTTATTTAAAATGTCTAAAGAGACTGTAGTGTACTTTTGGCCAGTTGTTTTGAGTCTGATATACTTTGTGGAGGCGGGGATGATTGGTGATCAGTGCGACTGGACTGGCAGGTAAGTCTTATTCTCCGATTATTTTGTTTACTTTTTTAGAATATAAACAAAATTTGACTTTTAGAAATTAACATATTCTGCATAGTTTACCTATTTCTTAAGAAATATAAATAAAAAAAAAAATAATACGATCAAATAGTGTAAATATTACTTAATATTTGTTAAGATAATCTCTATTACACACGTACATCGTTATAACTTACTATTTTAGGCAATGTAACAGAGAATTAAAACTAAGAAATGCCTAACAAGACAAGAATAGAGCTTGTACGTTACGCTAATTACTTTGCCGTAAATTAATTAGATTTAAAAAAAATACATTACGATTGTACTCTTCGATTACCTGTAAGTTGGCTAAAATATAGAGTATAGTAAAAGAGAATTCTTATTAGAAGTGGAATTCCAGGATACGTTTAAATACCTTGGTCGATTTAAAATTACAATAAAAAAATCGATTGCAGCTCGAGGTGCCAAATTTGCTTGAAATGTTATTTAACGGTCGTGTGTCCAAAATTAGCATGGAATGGATGTATTTTTGTTTATTGTCTTAACTTTTTATTCAACAATCAAGAATGCGAAAATTACACTTAAGCAATGTTAAGTAATGCTGAATGGGTTTGCTGCTGTGCGATTTAGAAGTTTTTAAGACACGCTATCCTTCATTTATTTACATTAAACGTCCTTAATGTTAATGATAATTTAATGTATGTCTAGAATAGAGCAGCAATGAGTATGACTGAGTTTTATGGTAATGAAGTAATTGTTACATTGTAATTTCTTAATATTTCCTAGCAAATAGTTTAATATGAAGTATAGTTATATATTTCTCTAACTCTATCTTTTCCTCTTTTATTTATGTCGACACTATAGCAATTATGTTACTTTTAAATAAGAGTGCATTGACATTAGGCAACAGACGCAGAAAAAAAACTGATTGAAATATTTTCAATTAAAAAGTGGATGCGGCAAAAAAAACGGAACAAGTGCAGGTGTGCAAATAGGACTCACGCCTTGAGAGTTCCGTATAAACCTAATTATGCTATGATGAATGCAAACTGGTGTGAAACCTCATTACATACCAAATTTCACGACTCAACGAAGAAATTTCACGATAACCCGACGTGAAGTAAAATATGGCCTTTGATGGCAGTTTGCGAGCGTAAGATACGGCACATAAAATAATTTTACATGGCCGTTTCATTTGATTGGATTGTCATTATAAGGTTTACAAATATATAATAAAAATACTAGCTGACGCGGCAAACATTGTTTTGATGTATGAATCATTTCTAGTTTTTTAATGCCACACCATAAAAAATAACCAAGAAAAATTTGTCCAAAAATATTTAAAACAATTTTTTTAGGGTGAGCCCTTAATATTTAGGGGTATAAAAATTTGTTATAAACCTATTCTCATACCCACTGAATATACATATAAAATTTCATCAAAATCGGTCAAGCCGTTTCGGAGGAGTATAAACACTAAAACTGCGACACAAGAATTTTATATACTAGAAGATATTGTCTTTATAGTGGATTGTCTTATAAGCCTAATTTGCTTATAATAACAATACAGTGTATTGTTGACCAGAAGGACAAACGGACAACACATAAAAAGTGTTTGACTGTAATTTGTAGTGGACAGTTTTCTGTGGTAGGACCACGCAGCAGTCTCCTGCTGCATGAATTTGCAGATTCGTCCGGTTAAGTATCACGACCTCACAGAAGACCGACGTGACCCAGTTTAAAGGTGATACGTATCTGCAAGCCTACGAGCGTCGTAGGTGTCAATGGGCGGTGCTTATCACTTAACATCAGGTGAATCGCCATCTCGCTTGCCACCTTCTCACATAAAAACAGACACCTACGCCCCTAATTGACAATAAGGTGTTTTACCACATGGACCGATGACGAACGGCAAGGGTTCTTCATCGATTATGCTTCGGAACCCTAAATAGGGCCATCATAACTCGACGTAATTGTTATTTGCTCTCACCCCGGAAACGTTGCGAGGGGTCGATAGTTTCCCATTGACCGTGGGGTTGAGGCGTGGGAATGTACAGTGGTGACTTTTCTCGTCATCCCCCGCCGTCCGCGGCCACGTGACCCTTCCGCCCACTTCCGTCTGTGTTCCACATCACATTTCGATCCGCCGATAATTAATTTAACGACAACGGCACATTAGTTAACATCGTTTAAGAGGGATGCACGTACTCTTAAATAAATAATAAATCGCATTGATGTTACTGCTACTACTGTTATCTATAATCTCCTTTCCTAACTACATCTGCCATTTTTAATGGTACATTTAAGGTTAAATAAGTGCAATTGTTTGATTGGTATTCTCAAAAGTAAGATTGAAGTTTTTCATTACCAAATAACAGCACGCTAAAGTATAATATATAATTTTATAGATAGAAGTGAACTGAACTTAAGTGCATTACTTTAGAAATAGATGCAACTGTTGCAAGTACGTCAAATATGAGTCGGTTCCGTTCGTTCTATATTCAGCCAATTTTATAGTTATCAAACCACATAAAATTACATTACGATGATAAGTATAACTTGTGCATATAAAATTACTACGTTTTCTAAATTCACTTCCTTCCGACTAATGTCTATCAATTTTTATTAAATTCGAATCTTTGTTATTCTGAATTTAATTATTAAAAATAAAACGGCCAGTTGCTACAATTGAGACATTGATAATTTTTATTTTTATAAACCGATTACAAAAACAATCGGCCAGTTGCTATCATATACCTATCTATTGCATTCGTAACACGCTGTACCAGGAGCAATGTATGACGGAGCAATAACGCTAATCGCTAATAGCTTAACACAAAGCGGCGGAGAGTGAGAACAAAGGTCGGCCGAGACACCAGCCGCTCGGCAGGGCTGGCAAAAAAGCAAATTGAGTGTCAATGCACCAGCATCGGCTGTCGGGCATTGTGGGGCATTCAAGTTCGTACATTAATATTTATTAGGGAGGGAGTGCACGAGGGGACCGAGATCTGTTTATTATAATATCCTCCTATTATAACGCGTTCGCACGATACGCGCCCGACTGTGATGCTGAGACAAGCAGTGCGACACAGTTTTTTTCATTTCTTTCTTCGACTACACAAGCCGAGTCGTCGTGATTTGTTTCTATTACATAATAGAATGCAAGATGAGTTTCAGACGTTAGAGGGGAAATTAATTAACTAAGCTCAGTAACACCATAAAGCGAACAGTTTATAGTCCTACGGATTTGATCGCGTCTAATTTTTTTTTCAAATTCCATATAATGCAATGCAGCATCCGTGACCCGGGTATTCTAAAGTGTTTTATATCCTAATTTTCAACATAACCCTATCGATTATCGATCTATTAAATAATCAAACGATGAACCGTGCTTAGGTTTTAAAGTTTTTATTTCATTAACATTAAAAAAAATCATTTAAAAATGAAACGTGATATTATTCTTAGTAGTGATATTATTTCAAAAGGAGAAGAACAGAAACAGATATATCGCGGGAACAAGTTATAAATAGTTTCATAATTCGTCATCTATACGAGTGTGTACCGCTCAATAAAACATTTTAATTTCACATTCCGAAGAGAATGTGACGTCACTTTAATAACATTAATTGTCTAATTAAATTGCCCCACGCACTGGCATTGCGGTCGCGTAAGAAACGGATGTGCGCAATGACATTGTCAACTTGGCGGAAAAGAAAAAAAAATCGGCGACACACAAGTCCCGCGTTAAATTTCTTCCAATATGGCGCCATACGCTAAGCTTACGCGTGTAAAAATGCAATCCGAATCGTTCCGGACTTTCGTTTTTTAATACAACTTTCATGCCCCTGTTGTATATAGATAGTTTATTTGGATAGTGATTGTTAGTTAGTGCTTTAGAATTTAATATGTCATACGAATTGTCAATATAGTTTTACACTACACGAAGATAGTTCGGGGTTGACAAACTAAAAGACAAGAATTTTAACTTTTTGATTTTTACCTTTATCGTACCAGCTTTTCCTAATCTAGGCTATGGACTTTGTAAAGCTAAAGTTCGCGCAATAACAACGTTTCGAAGATTTTTTTACGATGGATTGTTACTTAGTTCGTTTTATTAGTTAAATTAGTTACTACTTACGATGGGTAAAGCGTTTAATTCATGTTAAAACCGGAAGACATTCCCCTTTTTACTTCATGTGTCTTAGTTCTGTCATACATTGCCAAAGGATCGTGTGATTATTTCGGTTAACGAACCGGTCGTGTTATCTATCAAAATCCTACGCACTCGCTTCCTGGGTAAAATGCCATTTTCTAACTTCAATGGTTATTAAAATTTTTAAATACTGGTAACTCGGTGAATGCAGAGAGCAATTAAAAAAACATGAAACTTTTTTTTATACAATTTTTTATGTTTTATTATAAATTACGAAACGGACATTATAAAACATGTAGATAAACTACCGTACATTGAGATTTCTGTTTAGCGTCGGGGCGCAAATCCAAACGACGTGGGATCGGGAGTGGGTAGGGGCGAAAAACAAAACTTTTCATCCGTTTCGTCTGCAAATTTTAATTAATGATCATGGTAAGGGCGCTCATGGGAACGCGTTTTGCGGTTCCGTTTCCCGAAACCGGCGCGCATGGTGTCACCAAGCGCGGATGCGGCTATCTCTGGCCACGGGCCGCGATAAGCACCGCCCGGCCGCTGTCCATATGGCGGCCCGGGCTGCCAAATCAAGCGTGGTTTACCCCGGAAGGGCCCGTTGCTCGCTCCCTATACCGGAGAATCCGGAATAACGACCCTCAGCGCTTACGGCGGTAATATTGACCGCCCACTTTAAGCTTATTCTCGCGCTACCGTTCATTCGGGATTTTTTTTGTTGATAAAATCAAATAAAACACACCACTATAACACTTCAAGATGGTCGTTAATAATATTCAAGCAGACCGTAGCCCGACTCAATGCAATCCAATCAATATTTCTTCCATCTCTGCCTGTTAACGTATGTATCGTTAAGAAAAATTAAAATTTGTATCAGTTCAAGAGAGCATTAAGATTTATCACAATGTATTTTAGAACAGAAAACTTTTTGAACTTTATATGGTTTAAATTAAAGGAACGTTATTTGAAACTACATACTATATTGTGAGTTACAATAGACTTGTACCATAAATAAGTTCAGTTTTAATTTATGCGATATTTCATTATTTGTAACTATCAACTCGAATAGCCAACTAAACATAAGCAGAGATAGAGAGATTAAACTCCTAGTATTTTTTTTATGCGAAAAGTTGTCAAACGAGCAGACGGTTCACCTGATGTTAAATGAATGGACATCTGCCACACCTGAGGGTTACAGATGCGTTGACAACCTTTTGAAAATTAGGCTCTGGCTACCTCACTTATCAGTCGAATCGCGAAAGTATTTGTCATACTTCCACGCTTTACGCTGGTCTTTTGTAAGGTCGTGGTACTTACCCGGACGGGCCTGCCCATTCGTGCAACAGCCGAGGCTGCTGCGTGGCCCTACCACCGTAACCTAGTGGCGCGTAGGAGACAAAAGAGATCATTCGAGGCGGTAGCTCCTCCGCTATTAGACGAGTATCAATGAACTATATAATAAAACGGTAATGACGCATAGGTAATTAAACGAAAGTGATTCTCCATTCCCCGTTAACGTCATTAGGGCACCAGTGACGCGTCGGGGCCTGGGACCGCAGCGCCAGGACATTTCACATGAGCCGCGCTGTGAGAACACCACGCTTCCACTGAATTCAAACATCCATCACATGTTGAATGAAATCACGGCTATTTTTAAGCGGCGATTGTTTTTATTTGCCCGCCAATTGGGGCCAATCAGCGACACGTGTTCCGTCGGAGGCGAGTCCCGTCTTCCTTAAGCGCCTATTGAGCTCGTTGTCGCGAACGTAATTCTTGTAAAACGTCTCTGTGCATAGATAATATTGACAAGTACAGTCTGTTCCGCAATCATCGGGAGTGTATCACTTCTCCGTGGATAGATGAAGTCATTTTCTACATTCTGCGCGCATTATCAGGACCATCCCTTTTGAGACAGTTATCCTACGTTACCTTACTGCGTATAATCAAAGGCATAAAATGCCTCTATGTCTATATAATATCGCGGAGTACTGTCCTCTGCTTATGATTCGTGGATGTTTAAATAGGTTCTTTGTGCAAAGTTATAATACCTTTTGCAATTTTGTACTCTTAAATGCGCATTAGATGGAAAACTTGGAGCAAGCAACTTAATAAAATTGCCGTCGAGAATTTGATAACCTGATTGACGTAGTGGATGGCGAAACTGTCTCTTGCGCCAGACGATGTCGGTTCGATCCCCACTATCGGAATATATTGTGTGATGAACACAGAGTTTCTAGAGTCTGGGTGTTGATATATCTAAACATTTATTTACAAATAAAACTTTTATCAGTTATTTAGTACAGATTGTACCACCGATGCTTAGTTTTGTTCTGGATAACGTTGTGTAAAAACATTCCCTGAAAATTTTTATTTATTTGCGCGCGGCACACGGCGACAAGCTTATCACCTTTCATATTTGCACGTCAAAAGAAAACGCGGGTAGCACATAGCAGCTTCAGCTCTCTTTGTAAGTATTTGAAACGCGACGCTCTTTTAAACCACATACATGTAACGCACTCCAACTGATAAACACTACATTATTTCGATTTAATTACTGAAGTCTTTCCCATGACACTTGAGCGCTGTCAGTGCTATCGCCGCGCCGGTTAGGACAGGCACATTTTTATTACGTCCTCTCCAGCCCTCGCGCCGTATAATGTATGTAGCATATAACGTATGTACCCATTACGTATGTGAGTTTGAAAGTAATCTCATGCTCCTACCATATGTCCTGTTGGCCACGAATACGACTCTGCGCTACAAGACAGCGCCCGGCCGAAACCTTCGTCTACAATTACAATGGCGTTGATTAATAGTAATGATCTCGACCCAGTTTCTTCCGAATCTAGCGGTGCCGTCGTGTTTTAATTTTGATGGATGCAATGCGGAGCGAGGAAGGTTTGTCTGTTTGCATACCTGATCGTCGCGAAGATATTTGTTTGCGATTAAGATTAAAAAAAAAAAACGTTGAAGTAAACGAGCCGTTTTAAGCAAATTTCTAAGGGATTATAATCTACATCTACATCTACATCCACATTATAATTATATAAAAGCTTTCGTTCGCCGAAAAAAAATAGGCGTATGGACCAACTCAGAAAGCACAATTAGCGTTTAATTGATGTTAAATTCGTGTTCATGCTGTTAACGCATTGGTTTATTTTTTTTTTCAGTTGAAATATGAGTTTAGGCATTATGCCCTATTATTTTTTTTTAATCTTAATGTCTTTTTTCACATCTCCCATATTAGGAAATGTGGATAAATTGTTATAATTATGGTACATATTTAATCTAATTAATGATTTATCAATAATTTATTAGTACAATTTGTTATGATTTATTGAAAATTGTTGGTTTGATACCTATTGCGTCGTGATATTTCCTACACACTAGAGTGGGGGGTGATTGGTATTTGTTTTTGAGTGGTATAAATTCAACTCTCACAACGTACGCTGGCTAGTATTTTGGTTATTGGAAGTTAAGGCTATTGCTCTACAGCTCTAAAGCTAAGTGTTTTTGTTATCCAATTATTAAGTCATTGTTGAGTTACAGTTGTATAAATCGGTAAAAGCTGTTTTATAACTTGTCTCTAATAAAATATAAAACTCTGAAAGAGGACTTGAGCCATTGCAACCGCAGAGACATAGAACTATAATAATAGCTAAGAATTTGGATGTTACCAGAACCCGATACTAATTCTCACTGTCATAAAAACGCGTTCCAAGTTCGATCTGAACGGCTTTGTTGAACACTTCTGTGAAAGGAGCGGCTAATTAGCATTGTATGTGGGTCTGTGTTGTTGCATGAAATGGCGCTTTGTTTCGTTTGTTTGCCCTTTGTGAAGCTCTAATTGCGATAAGTTACAGTGCAGCCGTACCGACTTCGTCATTATCGGCTCTCGACTCCGGTACCCTATGGAGGAGCTTTCTATGTGGTACGAGCAGCTGTTGTGCCCGCCGAAGACCGGTGGAGGGAACACTTCTGTGTCTATACTATTGTAGATATTATTTTGCTCAAATTCCAGCTGTGGATTTGGACAAGTTAAAGATGGACGAAGTAATTATGAAAAACAAAACATAAATACTACTTACACAGATAATTATAAAAATCCCTTTAGCCAATATGCATTACATACATTTTGTAATTGGATTAGGTACATAAATATATCTTTCAGAAAAAGTAAAAAACATGTAAAGAATAGAACTCATATTTTAAACGGATGTTTCCATTTTGTTATGGCCTTAGAAATTTTACTACGACGAAACAGGTATATTTTATGTCCGATTGAATATAAAATTAAAATATATTAATATTCATATACAAACTTATAAATGAATATAATTATAGTAGGTATTAAACACGAAATGTCAAAGGACTTTGTAATTTTTTTGCTAATTTTTCATTTCATCTTCGAAACATGTTTGGACATTTTAATAACAACGCATTAATTTTAATTAATCTCACACTTTTAAAACATCTGTGATGGATTCAGCGGATTAGCAGATCATCTATACATAAGTAAATATTTTGTTTACTGCTAATTTATGCGTTGATACCGGTGTTCCGATTACGGTGTGGTCGTGTAAAAAATGGAGTGCTTCGCTGGTTTTTGTGCGACCACGGGTGGCGGCACATTTTGCCCAAAATCCGTAGTTTAGTATCGGCGGGACTCCGTGAATAATTCATGGGCGCGTCTGGAGCGTCATTACAAAGGATGCGCGGGCGACGTCGCACGCGCCGCATACAAATGCGCCTCAATCTCCAACCATCCCAGTCGATTTACGATATTCCTCATAATAGACATGCTCTAAGCCCCTCCACCTATCTATGATATTCCAGAGCCCATTTCCGGAGTCATATGTTGAATTTACGATGTCTTTTAATCGCCCGTTTCGTCGATGTATACGGCCATTGTTTTACACGTTAAAGTAGAAAAGATGAATGTCATTCTTTCTAAAAAAAAAGATAAATGCCATCTATTCCAAGGTGAGGCGACGAAGCTAGATTGCTTGTTGATAGTCGGTTTGAAAATTGAAAAAGATAAAAAATGTTTTCTCTCTAAAGCGAAGCGATAAGAGCCATAAACGATTTTAAAACTGATCATGGAACAGGTTGTTTTTCTTTTTTCTTCAAAAGCGAGGCGACGGAGCTATTTGGTTTGAGCCATAGACAATGTCGAGATTGGCAGTATTCGTTGCTATACGCCCTCCCGTCAAAAGTCGAATGCGGACGTTCGTTATTCGAACCTGATATTTTAATGAATCATTCAAACACGTCGAGCTCTCCGCTGGGGCGACAACACTAGGATTCTTCGCATACATAATTTCCTTCGTTTAAAAAGGATATTTTTTATGTTAATTATCATTTTTATTGAACGACATGTATAATGCGGGCGACGAAAATGTTTACGCTTTATATGTGCCGGTATTCCGTGACACGGCGTTGCTAATGATGCGTCCCTTACCGAGTAACCCGACACCTGTCCGGTGCCGGATCCGCTGCGTATGCCCATCCATCATACGCCCTATTATGTTTCCCAACTTATTTAATTTACTCGGCCAGGTCGACGTGCAAAACCGTTCCGTAATGCGTTCGTATCGCATTAGCGTCATACATTAAATACCTATTTTTACTGTGGTAGGGCCACGCAACAGTGTTCACTGTTAAACGAATGGGCAGGTCCGTCCGGGTAAATACTACGAACCTCACAGAACATCGGCGTAAAGTAGAAGTGGTACACTTCTCCATTTCGTCTAGTGAGTGAGACTTCATTTAAACGTGGCAACGCATTTTCTACCCCACAGGTGTTGCACATGTCCATCGGCGGTGGTTATCACTTAGCATCAGGTGAACCACCACTCGTTTGCCACTTTATCACGTTAAAAAAAACCTACGTGCACATTTTACTGCGGTAGGCTGCAGTAGCTTAGGCTGTTGCACGAATGGGCAGACTCGTCCTGAGTACCACAGAATATCGTGAAGTTGGAGTATGTATTATACTTTCGCGTTTCGTCTGGTGAGCGAGGTGACCTGGGTCCACTTTTGAAGCGCATCTGCATCACCCCGTCAACGATTTATGATAGGTGGCGTGGAGCGACGGTGATCACTTTAACGTCAGGAGAACCGCCTGCTAACTTAAATTTTAATATAGAAAAATTCATACATATATATTCTTCCATATGCGTTTATTATTTACCCCAATCGCTAAACGAAAAACTAAAGTCTGTTGATTATAGGGGTTCGCGGTCGTTCTAAAGCGGTTCGCAAATGGCAAGCGCCCGCGGCGGATTGGGTCATTCCAGTCCTTCCCAATCTTGGCAGCTAAAAACAAGCGATTACCCCGCGGGGTTTCGTCCTATCGATCGCTACTTCGCTAATCGAAGGATCGAGACGGCGCGTATAAACAGGCGACATTGAAAAAGCCAAACGCACACCGTAAGCCGTACATACCAAATACTGTCGCGTAACGCGCCTAATTGTCTGTGGCATTAGAGGTATCCCTTTGAGCCAGCGCCCGCCGAAGCTATTGGGGGCCAATTTATGACCGTCTCGACATTCGGCACAATCCTTTCTGACTGTTTAATTTTTTTCTTTCGTCAGCATTCGAAATCGGCTGTGGCCTATCAAAAATGCTGGCAGCAAAATATAAAGTGAAATATTTCAAAAGAAGTAATAGAATCAAACAAAGCAATTTTGAATTGAAGCCTATAAGAAGAAAAAACGGTCGAAACTATTCCGAATAAAGAGCGCATAATATTATAACGGAGAGGTGAAAGCCTTAAATTCGTGTCTATAGCAATATTTTATCTGTAATAATGTTCTGTTCGCTACATTAACACGAGATATCGGCGTAACAATGGCGGCTCACGGTTCGTTAAAAGATCTCGCCAGATAAAACCTAAATTGGGTGTACCGCGCTTAAAACTTCGCTTTTCCTGCAGATAGGTGACAATTACGTTAGCCGTTACAACGATGCTGGTTATTTATCTTTAAGAATCGTAAAAGTTTTTATATGAAACCTTCCGACATCATCAACGGGTTGTGCTATGGGTTTTTGCGGGACTTTCCTCAACCGAATGGTAATGTTTCAACCTTCCGACATCATCAACGGGTTGTGCTATGGGTTTTTGCGGGACTTTCCTCAACCGAATGGTAATGTTTCCCGATTGTTGACTGTGCGGTTGTTAACAGACTGTATAGGAACAACTATACACGAACGGAATGAATTTGTTTAACGCTCTTGTCGTTATTGCATTCCAGAACAAAGATGCTTGAAAAAATGTCTTACTTATCAATAAGTTTAATGTCAACTTATTGGGTGGAGAAGCTAAATAGAAAAGCCTACTGTAGTAGGACTAGGCTACTTATAAAGTTGCACGAGTACAGGCTCGTCTGGGAACGTTAACAGAATACCGGAAGAACGGCGTAAATACATATGCATTAAGTTTGGTGAGTGAGTCAATCAGTCCCACTCGTTTCTAGGTAGATAAAGAACGACTCCACGTCATATATATAATACAAATATTCATAGCACCTTATTAGTGTGACTCTAGAATTTATTCAAATGTATTGGTGACTGGTATATAAAAAGAATGCCGACGTTCGTAGGACCTTCTTTGTGCCAAAATTTCCGCAAGGCAGTCTAGTGTTAGTGTCTAATTATTTCGCTGGCAACAAATATACTTCACACTTGGCATTAGCTGGATAGAATTCCTTTGCGAATTGCTTAATATCGCCTGAATGCGTTCCACGCAGGCCCTGCATTTGAAACCCAATATGGCGACACGCGAAGCGATATCCGATATGTTACGAGCTCGGAGGAGGCAGTCCGCCGTTGACACTGCCACTGCGTGACTGCCGACTCTTGTTTTGATTTTCGTCTTTGGCATTTATAATAATCAATTAATAATTATTAATTTACCGATACTTGATTCATGCGTCAGACGTTAATCAACCTAGTGCATAGTTAAACAGTTTCTTGCGTAGATGCCGTGGGTTCACTCACGAATGGGCAGGCTCGTCCGGGTAAGTACCACGACCTCACAGAAGACCGGCGTAAAGTAGAAGTATGACAAATACTTTCGCGATTCGTCTGGTGAGTGAGGTAGCCGGAGCCCAATTTCCAAAAAGGTTGTAACACATCTGCAAACCCTCGAGTGTAGCAGATGTCCATGGGCGGCGGTATTCACTTAACATCAGGTAAACCGCCTGCTCGTCTTGCAACTTTTCACATAAAAAAAATACCCAAAATGTTACATAATGCCCCTTAAAATAAACGCGATAAAATTCATTCATTACAGCAGCTCGATTATTATTCGAATGCATATTTCGATAATAACTTCAAATGCTTTTCTATTGAACATTTCATTATATTTAAAATAGATACTAAATGAAGAAACTACAAAAGTTATGAGCTGTCTTTATGTAACACTACTACATACTATGCAAATTTATATAACAAGCTGAATGGTTTATAAATGTTTTTAAATTGCGGACCCGATCAATCTAGCCATTTTAAATTTGAATGTCGCAAACATTCCAAATCGATTGGTAGAATAATATTAATGGCACTTGGACTCATTCGGCCCGTAAATTATAGCTACTCCTGAGAGCATTCAAGGATATAAAACAACATTAAGATAAAACTACGTTTCGTTTTATCATTAGAACACTTTGTTTTACTGAATGCCTTTTAAGTTAAAAACTTAATAAATTGCTTTCAAAAAGTATTTTACATGTATTGTATACAACATTTTTATTATATACAACATTCTCTGATTGTTTTGTATATTATAAATACAAATTATATATTCTTTTTAATATTCCTCGAGGTATTTTGCAGATATAAATATACATAGACAAACACCCTGAAACGAAACAAGTATTTGTAAGATAAAAGATTTTTTCAATTATACTTAAGATATTGACTGGTTGAGAAAATCATAATTATAATGCTCTACATTCTTGAATTATTGTTTTTGTGACTTGTGCTTTAATTTTACTGAAAAATGACTGACAAATTTATATCCTGCTTAATTAAATTGGTTTTTTGCTACCTATTTGACAATACATAAGATAAGATTTTATAATTATTAGCTAGTAGAACATTTTTGTTGTTAATGCGATTGCTGTAGTATCTATACATTGTTAATAGATCTGTATATATACCGTATTTCGATATTTCACGAATGGTGATAAAGTCGCGTTGAAGGCTAAAAGCGAAAGCGAATCATAAAAAAGTTCAATATTTTGTTGCGGCATAGATCTAGAATTTACAGATAAAGAAAATTACAAATTCGAATATTCACTTAGAATTCACAAAATTCAAATATCGCCTCGTAACGATTTATGCCGCCCTGGTAGCGGGGAATCTACGCTTCGGATCGGTTTCACACTGCGCGTTGGGCAAAGGTACCTTACCCATGCGGCTTATCTCCCACAATGAGGGAACCACGTCGGCCCCTTCACACCTCCGTGTTTGTTGCGCGTTTTAGCGTTCACGCCTCGTGTGTGCTCACCCCTAAAGTTCGCGCCTCGCCTCTACATATCACGCGTCCATTATGTAAAAGTTATTTTACGTGTAAATTCGGGCCGGTCGACTTCACATCTCGGAGGTAACGCGGCCGTGATGTGGTGGCTTTTGGATTTTCTCTATGTGAATCGCTGCCGTATTCGAAATTCGGGGAATCTATTCAGCCTTTCAACCTCGGGCACACTATTTACGTGTTTGAGTAATATAAGCAGACTTAATTATGATGTATTGGTATTTCTTTTAGTTTTTTTTTTTAATTGTCCTTTAAATTTCACGAGGACAACGGCGCCGAAGCCAATACCTTGGCAACTGCGCTGCGGAGTCTTCGAAGCGGAGTATTCTTAAACATTCGAAATAACAGGTATAATAATAGAAATACCTATTACAATAGTTGTTTATGCTAAAATCGTTCCTATTTTATAATTCTCATACGCTTAACCAGTTTTCTAGTATTTATAATATATTGTAATTACAGATTAATTAAGAGTTGCCTTAGCCTAGCTGTCATTTGGCCTTTGTTCTGCGTGGTACCTACATATTTTCCGTTTCAGTTTTAAAAAAAGAACATTTTGAACTCAGATTTTTTTTGTCGTTTCTTCCTTTGTCTGATCAAAACTGTTTAAAACGATGTTGTATTGTTTGAAACCGGCTAATGAATGTTTCGATTTAGCGTTTGAATTTGATGTTGTAACGTTTTTCATTAAAGAAGACGTGTCAACGTGACAGTAACTTTCGTAGCCTTAAAGCGATGGATTTAGTGATGTTTTAATGTTAATCCATCCTAGTGAAAGGCGAACCGTTGCCCAGGCTGAAATTAGACTTAGATACCCGCTATATATCATATTGGTTAAGTATGATCTCAATTTAACGCTTACGATAGAGCGCACATCGATTTTCGCATGTAACATCTCGCACATAAGCGACTAAAGCTATTCGTTACCGTTTATTGTTACAGTGAAAGTTTACGTTACGAGAACTTGTGTTGCGCGACAACACTCATTCTCTAAGTGGAACGCCATAGTTTTTCGTGATTTATACGATCGGTTTTATGGGTTACGTCGGGTTGCGTAGTCTATTGTTTCGCTGCTTGATAATAGTTCTTGCTATGTTTTATTCGGTACAGACATATGATGCCTTGTTTCTAAAATATAACATAACTGGACGCATCGAGATTTTGAAAACGAATGTCGATGATGACCCAGTCAACGAGACTTTAGTCTATATGGCACTAATACCGAGCACATCTTATTGTGATGATTCAAGAATAAGAAGCCATTGGTTGTGCCACACAAAAAGCCGTTGCCTCTCACCGTGACCGGGGCCTGCATTCCGCCAGTCCCCGGATTCAATGCGTATTTTTCAATACTTCCCAGAAAGAGTTACATCAAGAAGACACCTCATATGTGCCATCAATGACGTCACTAACGTTCCCGTGATTTTAAAGTAGGCTGCAAAGCTTTCCGCTCAACACAGTAATGTCCTCAAGCGATTGACGTGCCACCGTAACGCGACTAAAAAGTCCGCACGCGGGACATCGCAAAACATGAGCGATGAGCGATGAAATAATGTCTCCATTATAAACGGAGTTGATTACAAGGCGCCCTTCGGGCGGGGAGTTAATCAAAATTGCATTACCGCGTTACGTTTGGTCACGGCGCGGTCGGTTGGTCGGCGATAGCGAAAAAAGCCGTCTGCGGCATACCGTGCGGCGCGACAAGATTGATGACGTGTGTTAAATGTAATGCACACGGCATAGAACATACATTCGTATATTTTACTTAATATGTATATGAATATTACTGGAAAGCCGTTTTGTCTAATTCGATCCAAAGGACAGCCCTTGGATCGAATTCATCTTGGTGAACGTTATTTGGTTATAGTCAGAACAGTTGCTTTTCATTTTATAGTGATGTCACATTAAAATAAAAACTTTATTTTCGTTAAACATTATTATTTAAAACGTCGTCTTGGAACCTTTCAACTTAGAGTGTGGTCAGTCTTTTTCAGTGTGATTCGAAACGGTGATATGGGATTGGTGGTTCGGGATAAATATCACAACGGCGCACCTGCATGACGAGACAATGGAGCGTTACTGAGTGTTTACTGTTAGCGTTCAGCCGGGGCCCAATGTGCGGTTCCGCGTAGGCGTTTCGGACGCCGCCATAACGAGCTGGGCAAACAGGCGCGGGCCGCCGATACGTGCGCGGTGACTGCCCAGAGTACACACTGGTAGCCAGGAATCCACTTACGCCGAAGCACGAGGTGTCATGTCTTCAATGTTTGAACAGTACGCCTTCAAACAGATCATCTATATACGTAGATGGCTGCATCACGAAACACCTTTGCCGCTTTGCGGTGGAAAACCAAATTTGTAATTTTGTATCGCTATTCATTGCCTACGTTATTAAGTAATTTATCTCCTTTATTTCTGTCCACCGTTATATCGACTACTATTTTAGATACTTCGACGAAGCACGCGGCCGAGGATAAAAAAAGGGCACAAAGAAAGCAAAATCTCAATCAAAAGCGACACCTACACGGGACCATTTCAACGGAGATCGGTGCCCGCTTCGCGCTGTTAAAGCGATACGAAAGTCAAACAACAATGTTTATATAGGATCCGCAACGTGGGCGTGCCGTCTAAATATTTTATTTTTCGAGTGACTCCAGGACAAAAGCCTGTTTGTGGCTCACCATTGTGTTCGGCTTTAGTGGCTTCTAAACAAGTCCACGTACGTGACGTTATAGAGATAACGCCCCCGTCCATCTTGATGTAAAAATGCACGTTTATTAAAATTTTCCGAGTGGACACAGTCATGTTTCAAGGATATATAATAACTCGCAGCGAGAAAATAACTCCTTCAATTATAACGCAATCTTATATGTTTTTTTTTTTCAATATTGGAGTATCGCAAATTGTGTCTGTGGTTTTAAAATTTGAACGTAAACTGGTTTCATTCGCAATTATCGCCGCGTTCGATATTATTTGCAAATACGAAGCGTCGTCAGACGATCATGTTCGATTTCACTTTAATCGTTCAACATAAATTGCGTATTTTACAACTGTTATTAAAAGAATCTCGAATTCGTTTTATAGCAAAGTTTTTATATTCAAACGCGAGTTTTTATTTCGCACAAAAACAAAATCATAAAGCATCGATTATTGTTTTTTTTTTATTTCATTCGGATGCTCTATTAACGGTCAAGTTTCAAAAACGCGTTCGAAATATTATGAAGCTTCTTTATTGAGTTTTTGAAACATCGGTGGTGTTTTAATTAAGCATAAATCATAGTTTAGGCATTCCCAGTATAAACTTTACGTCCCCACCGTTGAGAATAACGACCGACCGATATAATACTTCGGTATCTTTAAAAAAATAAAAATCCGAACATAATGAGACGTTGAATTCTGTTCGATCTGCCTTTGTCCGCATTCTTCATACGTACGAAATGCGCGCTATTTTAATTGGATCTTCGATGTTATGTTCCATATCCAATATACGTGATTTCTGGATATGGAACAGCTTCATTTATTTAAATTCATAGGCGTTCAAAATCAAAATAAAAATAAATAACTGTAAAACTAACTGGTTGTTGGACACTTTCTTGTTTATAAAACTTTTATAGTAAATACCTTACGGCATTTTCCTTTTTATAGTACGGTTTATCATATTTATTAGTTATTGCTGTACCACCTATTCATGGTGATCCTTTTTAATACACTAATAATTTTGGTCGATTAGAAAAACAAAAACGATACATGTCAAATAATAGTAAATATCTAAATACATTCCATTTGACTTTTTAAATACTACATTATACATGTATGCAATAGCGTATAACTTATTCATAGTCTATACTATCAAATAAAAATTAATGAATCACAGCTTCCGAGCGTACCGTTATTGTAAAACAAATAAAGTGTTATGTTTCGAACCTCTTTTAAAAGAACTATCAGAATATTAAGCGCGTAATTAAATATATCATATTCGCAAATTCGAAATTCAAGCGAGCTATGCCATACGTGACATGTAACAACGAGATCGAGGCGTATTTAACGTCTCTAAATCGAATGCACCAGCACGCAACGGCGCGTGCCGCAAGGCCGGTCGGCAGGAGTCAGATGTCCTGCTCCGCTCCTCTCGCTCCCACCTTCGGCGCACTTTATATGGAGTGCCTGATGCTTTAAGATTCGACCCGTTCCGAGCGCGTTCGTCATAGCTCATTGCGTGCTCACCACTGCGACGGAATGTTTCGGACATTTCCCGACTTTTCCGAATTCGATATTTGAATTGACTTTTTAATCTTCTAATTTGTCTTATTCACAGACTGGCCAGTGTGAGACTGATGCTGAAGTTTTAAGCGGTAATCTGTAAAAATATATTTGAATGTAACAAATATTTAAACATATTGTGGTATGGGACAATGCAATAACTTTCTCGTTCACTACGCTTTGCAACTCGTGTGGTTACTGCTAACCTTTTCATACCTCACGAAAAGTCCAACGTATATCGTCGGGCTGGCGGTTTCATTCGATGTTACGCGACACCGTCGGTATGACGCACGCGCCCCGTAAGGCAACGACTTCGGCACCACCGCTAAATCCTCATTCAAATCGCCCGCCGCGAAAAACGTACCGCCCGCCATATTTGGGAAATTGCGGTCGCATTTGAATGTCGCGTACGGCATTGCGAAATCTGCCGCCCGATTTGGCTAATGATGCAAAAACTGACGCCGAGTTTAAGCGCGCCCGCCGCCTAATGAGCGACGAGATTTTCTTTCGCGGAAAAACGAGCCTATGCAAATTTCGCAACGCAGCCGTCCTCTCCGATTTGGTTATAGCGATTCGACCGAAAGAGTTTGGTTCGTAATGCGTTTTTTGCATGCAATTCGCTTTATCGTTATGTGAGGAACGGCGCCGATGGAAAGTCACAACACCACATACGTTGCAGGCGTCATGCTTACTAATACGGGAATCAAGTTACATCATTAGCGGGTGTAACGCAAAATTATGAATAATTTTGCCGGTCTTCTGGGAGGTCGGTACCTCCCTGATCGAGCTGGCGTATTAGTGTAGCAGAAGTCACGTAAGCTCTTGTCGCTCTACCACAGTAAAAGGTACTTTAAATAAAGCAAAAGATTGGCAAAATTTGTCTGCATCAGGCTCGTGACTTTATTGGGTGATGCCTTCGCCACCAAAGACTTACACTATTTACAAGGGACTACCATCCCTTAATCATTAGTCAATAGCCGAATTGACCGTCTACAAGTACTTTGGGCGCGTTAATTTCTTAAATTCTACATCGCAATGTTTAACGATACACATCGCATAGGTGGTCGATCATGCTTTGAGGTATAACCGAGTTAGGTCAACGAGAATGTAGCAGACTAGTTTCCGGAGTTGATCGCCTACCGTCCATAAAGAATGCCCCTTAAATGCTAACAACACAACAGTTTCATCGCACCCAACTGTACTACAAACTTATACAGGCGGGTTGAGCGCCGCACAGCTCGCGATAGCCCGGGGCTCGGCTAAATAATGACGTGCTGGTACCTTCGGCCGGTAGGGCCATAAATTGCGAGCCGCCGGGCACGAGCCACGCTATGCGGAAAATAGGGCTGCCTGCGACCGGTTTCACTTAGCGTTAGGATTAACGCGACGGGCACAATATTACGGAGGACGATTAGAGCGTCCATGACTACAATAGAGACTACATTTAAGTTGTATTGTTGTATCATCATTTTAGCCTGAAGTCCACTGATGAACGCAGGACTCACAGACTGCCACGATGCACGATAGCACCACTAACCATCGACTTTTCTGTTGTATCATCGCTTTGTTTTGGTATCCAGGAGAAATCTTTTTAGACACAAAGCTACTAACATCAATTTCCTTGAGCTCCTATGGTGCTCACCGATGAACCTCTACACTGCTTCAAATCTCAGCTCCCTATGTTCAACGTAAACACGAAACCACGATCAGGGTCGAATTCCAATCGGCCGCGAACTCGTAGTAGCGTCGTCTTTTAGTTTCCTTTTACGGATTTCTTCTTTTATGCCCGGCTCTTGTACGAGTGATATTAGAAAGAGTTTTAAAGAAAGACTAAAATAATATTCGAGCTTTTTTACGTACTAATTCATGAGTCGTAGCTTTGATTCTTAGATTACATTTATTATGTCGACAATTTAAAGAGAAGCTACGCACTCGACCGAGGTACCTACTACTATATACTTTAATAGTTTTGCATTCCATTCATTGGGTGAGATTGGTGGACATCCTCTTTAAGATTGGCAACACAACTACACCCTCTCGAATTTTATGGGGTCCATGGGCGGCGGTAATCAACTAACACCAGCACAACCTACTTTGTTACATTCTTCCAAAAAAAAGTCTGATGAAGCCTCCATCGGTATTTATCTTCTTACAGTTTACGACGGCTACATAACTTTGTTACTCTCGGTGAATTTACGAGATTGTAATGTGAATCGAATTACAAACCGATGGAATCCAAACAACAACAGGCTTCCCGGTGGCGGTCAGAACGGCGCATTCCGGGCCTTTGTTGCAATTCGGGCCCCTCTTACGGCAGATTAAGCCGCTTTATTGGTTCTGTAACGCTCCTAAGGGACAGTTTTTTGTGACGCTTCAGATTATAACTGGCTTCCGTAACTTCGTACAGCTTTGAAACGCAACGTAAAAACTCCTTTAAGATAGTCTTATTTTGTTTTATTACATTCTCTGCGGCCGATGCATTAATACCTTTCATAGTTTTTGTATGGAATACCGGAAAGGCGATTATATTTTGTCAACGTTTAATGACTGAAGTCATACTTGTTGGGATTCTGGTAATGACGTTTTGTATGAAGTTTATCTCTAAGTTAAGGCTCTCAAAAAGATAAAATTGATTATTAAAGTAATTGCAATTGAAAATAACGTTATTAAGTTTGTTACGAGCTTTTATTTACTTCAAGAATTTATGGATATGTGTAATTAATCATACTTCTTTTTATAAAATAATTTTACATGTTATTATTTATCCTTACTGTATTTTATCCTTACTAATATTATAAACGCGAAAGTTTGCATGCAGGGATGGATGTATGTTACTCGTTCACGCAAAAACTACTGAATAGATTTTAATGAAACTTTACAATTATATAGGTTAAACATCAGAATAACACATAGGCTATAATTTATAAACATATTGCGTGAATTGTCCAAAATATAGGTAATGATAAATGTCATCTAAGTAGGAACAAATTCAGCCATCTGTGAGATATTCTGGTGTATAGTAAAAATTCATTGTTAATTCCCTTTTACCGCGCGGGCGAAGCCGCGGTTAACAGCTAGTACAAATTTTGTGTGTCTGGCTGTTTGTTCGGTACCACTTCTTGCCAAATAATTTCTAAAATAAAGCACTTTCATAAGTTCTCCGACACACGTCATCTATTTTCTGTTTGCCCTTGTTTTTCATTTTACAATAAGGTACATAATACACTATTCTTGAACTTAAGACATTTTTAACTACGTTCTACTCTTGAAAATTTACCAAAACAATTTAGAAAGTAGTACAGACCGAGCTGAGATGCTCCAGCATTTCGTCTTAGCATTCTCAGTCAAATTATTATAATCAAATGATAAACCCATGTTTAACAATCTCTCCGATGAACGCCTGGTTTATAGTGCTGGGAAATGACGGAGTGCTATTTGTTTACGTTGAGACGTCGTAAAAGTGACGATCGAAATAAATAGGGCAATGAAAACGCAAGTGAGGACTTTAGTATTCCGTTCGCAAACCGCACGGGCGTTTCTCACGGGTCCTTGCTTATTCTTTAAACGTCCGCGCGTGAGAACTATGCTTTATATGCGGGCCTCCTCTAATACTCGCCGTCTAATGCTATAAATATTAGTTTTACCAAAAATTGCCTCGATGAACAGATGGAATATTTGCAAGTACAAATGTTATCTGTAAATACATATATTACATCTGTAGTAAACTATAATAGGCATTCATGCCGAGATTTGAACTTAGTGATCATTATTTGATAATGTTTCATCATTCATTCAACAGTGAATTGCCACTAGCCTGTGACGTCTGTTTATATATACGTGATGGCTCAGTGTCCGGGTGTTTCTTTAATATTTATACACTCGAGCATCCAGAATAGGCCTATGCCCCTTCGAGAAATATATGTAGATTGTTAGTAAACTACAGAGACGGAAACAAAGAAAAACAATTATACTAGTGGGCTTTAGACCCTTTGATACTACAATGGACTGTTTTTCATCTAGTCCGGACGAGGAATGTACATTTAATGTTTAACATTAAAGATTTAATCAAATCAAAACTCCCGTTTCCTTGCAACCCGAAGTGTGTTGCAAAAAAACTCGTTCACGTGATAAGACCGGCTCCGCTTCGAGATCGCGGGTTGATTAGCAAAGACCAGCCTGAGACACGTTCATTAGAATGCTTTTCGTCGAATTTACATAAGAGAGCGGTGCGATTTCTGTCGGTTGCTTAATTCTGGTCCACTGGCAGCTCTATTTCGCGGACGTTGTCTAGGAGCGAGCGTTCATGAACGGAATGAAAGTTGTTTCATTGCAAGGTGAACTTATAATGTATACTAATTGATAACAGATCGACATTTTAACAGTCCGTTGAATTGATATATTTCACTTCAGATGGCCGTAAGTACCCTCAATTCAGTTACATAAAGAACAGAACTTGTGACTGATAAAACATAGTCCCTCAGACTGAAAGCGTAGATACACATATTCTTGCAACTGCAAACATAATTATATTTAAAAAGCCTTTGAATCATAAACACTTAACTTGGAATCAAAAACAATTAACATCAAGTGGGATGGTGATGAAGCTCTGGCTGGCTTAGGGGTGGAAAGTAACACTGTGCTGCTGATATGTTTAGAACGATAGGTAAAATTAAATTTACTGAACATTATCTCGTGCGCCAATATTACTGAACAGCGTTTATATTACTGAATCACAACACGTCAATTGTTCAAAGTAATTTCGTTACTTTTAGATATTATACAATTATATAAATATTTCACCTCAGGTCGTCGCATTTTCTTGTTTTGGGGTGTTATAAACACGAAATAAACAAGTGTTTGTAAGACACTTATCTGGTCATATACACGCTTGTTGTGGTGGGCATTGAATCCGCGATTTCCGACGCCAAGTCTACCAGCTTGTTACGCAGTTCGGTAACTGCGCCAATACATTCATCTTCATTCATCGTTTTATCCATAACACGTGATCAAGCGAACAAGGTTGGAATAAAAAGGATTTCAAGTCTTTTTAAACTTTCATCATGTGTACAACGCCGCAATTAGCATGTGTAGGTGTTGACATAAAATGCAGTTTATTATATATTAACAGAAGTGTTATCTCTTAATCATTTACCATTGACTATCTATTAGGAAGATAGGTCGTTTATGTGTATCTAAGTATAAACATAAAACTGAAATTACTTTTAGGCCTCCCGTTGCACCAATCACTTTTGTTTTGATTTATGTTTATTTTATTTTTGGTGTGCAATAAAGTACATTCATTCATTAGATAATTTATATTTTTCTCTTCTCTGGGCTATAGAGCGTACCAAAAAGTATGTATTTCTTTGGCACGCTCTATAGCCTACACTGTTGGAATTTTTACATTATAAGTTGTTATTACAGACATCTTAGTTGTGACAAAGACAATAATATGATACCCAGTATCTAAATGACGTTTACGTACGTTGAGTCTTATGTTTCGTGTTTATCATCCTAATTAAATTTCCCAACAGTAAATCACGTCAACCGTGCTCCCTAAAACTTTTTTGATGTTTTAAATTAATTCGATGTAGAGAAATTTTACGGCGCCGGTCATTCAGGTCGTAATCTTCGGTGTGTGGCAACCGACGTTAAATACACAGCCGGGGCCTGACAATGGCGACATGTTGACCGATGGGCTGATTGTCAAATTGACATGTGTCACCTGTCAGATAAACCGTGTGAACAGGACTCGATAGCGACAGCCTATGCACGCGACCTGGGGTGCAATAGATAATGTTAATGGAGAGGTGAAGTTAAATTTCAAATTGACACGAGGAAGTTGCATTAAGAGGGTTTTTCTGATAAAAGTAAATAACTTTTTCTACAAGAAATATTGGCGAACGAGCTGGTTCACCAGATGTTAAGCGATTACCGCCGCCTGTGGACAACCAATACACGCACGGGACTACAGCTGCGTTGACAACCTTTAGGGGCTAATCTCATCAAAAGAAACTTCTGCTTCACGGCGGCGGTACTTATCCGAATAAGATGCCATGATGATACCAAGCGAATGCATCATAATTCGATATTAATAGTTTGTAACCCTTGTTCCTTCATATTTAATCATATTCTGTGTTCAAAGCAGCTTCTGGCAAAGAAATTGGTAGGCTCGTTCATGGAAGTACCTCGACCTTGTGCGTTTGGTCTGGTGAGTAACTGGGCTTTTTTTAAAGGTGACAATGCATTTGTAACATGGAATAGGGTGGCTCAAGAAAGATATGAGTGGAAAAGATTGGAGGAGGCCTTTGCCGACTGGCAAACAGATCTACAAAAAATAAGCAAATTTCAAATAAAAGACTCACTAAATTAAGATTTAAATTAAACTTTTTCATGTTCATATATTTATAAAATTGATCTGAATAAAAGGCTATTATTATTATTATTATATATGCATCTGCTACCCTCCCAGTGTTGATCATGTTTTGTAAATGTCCATGGGCTGCGGTAATCCCTTAACATCGGGTGAACCGCCTGTTCGTTTGGCAACTTTTCTTTTCTTTCACATAAGAAAAAAAAAATTCTGAATATCCTTTGATACAGACCCTGCAAAGGATTCTAAAAATTAAGCTGGCCCTAAATTAGGATAAAAGTTATCGGAGATTTATTGGCGCCCGATTGCGACGGTGAAACGTTTATCATTTCCCACGGCGCCACTTTCCCAATACGCACGCATAAGTCGAATTCTTATCCCCTTATCAAATGTTCCCATGTGATTCTGTTCCCGTGCCCACTCTCATTATGCCGGCTATTTGCATTGATAATATTTGCATGCCTGATAGGCCCTAATCTGCCACGATATCTCATACATTTTTTCTTTTATGTTTTATTTTGTACATATATTATTTTTTTGCTTGTTAAATTTAACATTCGCTAACTTTAAATTATCCATATTAACGGAACAGTCTGAGGTCTGCCATCCTTATCGTATCTAATGATAGTCGGCAATGCAGAAAGTTTTTAGGGTCTTGCGGCGTCGTAAAACAGAATTAAAATTCTGCGTTTCAGTCTGCGTTTTAAAATAAGATAAGCTTTATATAGTATGTCAAAAGAAATAAAATTCTTATTTCAACTATGCAAAAAGCC
The DNA here is from genome assembly GCA_933534255.1 of Iphiclides podalirius. Lineage (NCBI taxonomy): Eukaryota > Metazoa > Arthropoda > Insecta > Lepidoptera > Papilionidae > Iphiclides > Iphiclides podalirius. The sequence goes on along the minus strand of OW152822.1, from coordinate 10,737,332 downwards.
GCAAACTTTAATAGAGGATGTCGTAATAGAAGCTTACTATTTTAACATACAAGTAATTCATTTTAAGAATGTCGCTCGCCGGTAATAACCTGAAGCTCGCAACATAGTTAAAGTGACTTCTCTCCGGCAACCCCCTAATTGCCAGCAGGCCTTTAAATTGCACATAATTGGAGCAATGTTCTACACACACTCACCTTTGTCACCGGAATCCCCGTTTCTTTCGTGCACAATTTATAAAGGTACCGCAAATAATTTCCCTCAAGCGTCCGAAGCGTTCGCGGATAAAAAACCGAGAGTGTAGGTACTTATACTTTGTAACGATAAAGATTTTGTAAAAATGTTCAAAGTTAACAAAATTACTTAAATCAATTAGCGTGTTTTTATGATTAATTCAATCTCTAAAATCTCTGCAATGAATGAAAGAGAACTTGATTTTAGACAATAACTTTCTGCGCTTCGTATCACGAGTGTGTTATACAGTTTACGTGTGACTCAACAAATATTAAACTATCCTGAGTTTGGTAGTAGGTAAGTGAGCTCGACTTTTGGATAACAAAATAGAAAGGCGGTATAGATAATGGTGGTATAATTTTGTAGTCGGTACCGAAAATAATAGAACAATGTGATTCCGATTTGTATTCAAACATTAAAGTCATGTTGTAAATTCAAGCTCCCTGTTAGTGCAGGAACAGCAAAATTCTAGTTATTTTCTAACTAACGGCGTCTTGGTTCGACTATGTTCGTAACTCTAGATCAGGTTGCGCTTCATCACTATCCCATTTGATATTAAGCAGTGTTTGTAATTTTAGATCTCAAGGCTTCTTTAATACAATCTTACCGTTATAAATAAAAAAGTAAAAAGATATGTTCGTTATCGGTCACAGGCGCCGTTCTTTATATAACTGAATTGAGGGAACTTAAAGCGTAGACCTTGAAGAATGGCGTGAAATCACTAGATTAGGATAGGTACTAAGTGAAATAATTGATCGGTTCTGCGAATATACATGATAGAAGCGTTATTCATTTAACTGAAGTCAAATAACAAAAAAAAAAAACAAATATATTGTTGTGTGATATCCTTCTTAATTGTTAATCACAGTGTTAATTTAAAAAATATGTACCAGTTTAGTGGGAAAAACAATTTTTATGACTTTCTCGTGCCTGTTTTAACGCTTTCAAAAGGCAAAAACGAGGTGTTTGTTTACAAACGGGACTAGTGACGGGCTAGCTCCCGCCACATGCAATTTCTATCGAGACGTACGTTTATTTTTTTTACAGAACAGGCAAAGGTCAACCGTAGGTATGTTTGTATTAGTATTATTTACGTCGGATCCCATATGCTGGCGCCGAGGCGAACGGCGCACATGCGCTCGACATCGACACTCAGCCCAATTCCATGTTCCATTTGGACGTGTTATAGAAAAAATATTTTATGTTCCGTTGCGCTTGCGTCATGTGAACACTACAGCTAAACAGCGATTTTATGTCGCTCAAAGTGAACGCACTCGTTATGTATTTTATGACTGTTTTATCCCCCATTTCGTAATAGAAGTGAAGTAACCGCCTACATTTTATGTCCTATAATCCCCGCAAAGGTCTCCCCTGTACTTTTTATATATAACCATTAGAATCCATTTTGTTAATGAAAAGCACCGAGTAGTAAAATAACTTAACTACCAGTTATTTTACTAGTCCGTGATAAAAAATTCAATAATTTTCAAATTTAATATTATTGATTGCTTCAAAAGATACGATAAGAATAATTATAAAGATTTTACATGTATAGCTAGATCACGAAAATAAATCGCATTCCTCATTGCTACCCTTTTCTGCAAAGTTGTGAAGTTTCAGACTTTAAAACCATAAAATAAAAGGCACTGAAACTCTACTTTGTTTGCGGTAAAATTTCGTTTTTTCGAATAGTCTCGAATAATCTATCTATCGCATAATATGAAAGCTTTCCTCTCATTGAAAAAAAATCTTCATTGTAATATATATATATATATATATATGTGTGTATTGATTCAGTCAGAAGTCACCAACTACAATGTACATATATTACGTATTATTCAGTCAGAAGTAACTAACTACATTAGGCGATGTGTCTATTAGGTATTTTCTTAGACGGTGTGTGACAGAGGGTCACCCACGCGCCGCGACCGTCCCGCACGAGTGGACCCCATTATACAATCAGTACGAATTAGCACCGCGATACTATGCCATTATTGCGGCGTACCGCTATCAGCGTCTATTGCTATCACGATCTATTCAGGACCACTTCAATAGAAGACTAAGGAACTCGGTTCCCCGCGCTCTAGAAAATGTTTAATGGGATTCTATTTTCAAATTTGAATTCACCCATGTATTCCGGCTATTTTGTTTTTTCGTCGGCACACGTGTCTTTTATTTACGGACAGGTTTTTAAAATTTTAAATGATATGCCATACTTTTCAGGTTTTTGCGACTTATCGGAAATGGGATTTAAATTTGATTCTTATCGTTGTCTCGTTTATTTGCAGTGGCTAAAGGAAGTCAATGTTTTATATTAGGAACTTGTGAACGTATAATTTATCATCTGTACCTTTGGACGTTGGTCGGAGTCGTACAAGGGTTTCGGAGTGAATACAATGGGCGCGCACGTGCTGCCGCCAGCCGCCCGTGGCGCACCAACCATTATCTGGGCTGGGTCTCTATATATGCTTACACTTATAGGTACGATCATTTGCCCATTGTTTCACGGAAACCTTATACACGCTTCGGCTTTTACTGTAAATTGGACATTCCTGTATCGCTTTAAATCAACCATTATTTAGTTTACTTGACTGGTACTAAATTATTTTAGTTGAGTACTCTTTATTTTTATAATGTGTTATGTGCATTAACAGGTTTTCATTTGAATAAGTTATAATTTAAATTTCGGTTTTGGTAATTGATATGTAGGAAATGTACTAAGTGAACAAAAACGGGCCCGCTGTAGCTTTACGCGGTATTTAATTGAAAGTAAAAACAAGTAGATCCTAAGTATTATTGAATTTAAATTATATCCGTTGTTTATTCACCAAACCGGTTCGGTTTCCAGCGATCGAGCGCTGAATTATCGCTGCAAATTTATAATGCTTAGTTTCCTGTTCGCTTATAACTAGTACAAAAGTAGATCACGGAACTCTCGGCGGCCGTTCGGACCAGCCGACAATTGTGCACGAGTCGCCGCTGACCTAGAAACAAAACAAAAAACGCACACACGCAAGCGGAGGCTGTAGCCTGTGTGGGCTTGAAAGCTTTCAAATCATCGCAGTGAGGTGCTCGACCGAGCGGCCGCGACAAGACGAGACGAACTCGTGCAACCAATAGTTTTTACATGACATAATTATGGCGTTTAACATTATAAATCGTAACATTTCATTTTCGTAAATCGTAACGATATTGTTTTAATAATGAGTCTTGCAAGTTATACCAGTTACTTACTACTTAAAATAATTATATTAGCACTAATTAGAAATAATTCGAGAATTATGTCCGAACCTTCCATGACAGTTCACATTTGAAATAAAAGAAACAAACTTGTATTCGTCCGAATACTACACATAAAAAATCCACACATGGTGTTAAAATTAGTTAATAAAGGATAGCTTCCTAATAAGGGAAGAATATCGCCAACCCTTTACGACCAGCCGTGGCGCCATTTAACGAGTCGTTTGTCACTAAACAAAATATTTAGAGGCACAGTGCACATTAACAGTTGTGATTCACGGCAATAGGTGCGGCGTGTGTAGAGCCGTTACAATGGCCAGAAGTGAAGTCCGCGATCATATCGAGTATGGTAATGGCGGCGGTGGTGCCGCGGCGCGTGGGCAGGCTGCGCGGGCGAGGCGCGCGTGTCAAATAGGGCTGTTCTGTTGTTTGGCGCCAAAAATATTTTTTTTAATTCGAACTTTACCGCTTTTTAAAACAAAAGTTCAGAAAGAAGATAAATAATTCGGTATTCCCATAATGCCACAGATCATATTTGTTTTTGCGTCATTTCAATAATAACAAATTAAGTGAAATTTAATATCCTAATAAAAATACGTACATAGTAATACGTTACAAAATAAAAAAGAATGAAAAATATATAGGACGTTTAAAGTTTTAAAAGACGCGTATGTGTAGATTTTATAGTTGTTTATATTTATGGCTGCAATTAATGTTCCACTAGCTTTAGTCCTATAGCAAACCTGCTATGAATAAAGGTTGAACGTACGCATCATTGTTATCTCGGACCAGCTTTGGGCAACAATAAATAAAAGTCTTCGTAGAAGAGACACATTCATTTTATTATTGTGGCGCGACTGTTGTAAAGTCAAGATAAAGCTTTATGACGTTTGTCGTGCGCTTATAACGAACTTTCGTTCAAAAGATAAATATTAATTCGTACTTTCTATAAACTAGATCAGGCCACGTCGAATTCGAACTCACCGTTATTTGAAATTTTTTTATTGCTCCGGAAAAAAGTTCAATCAATAAAATATTTATCGAATCATAAGAATACAAACATTACCTACATCTGAACTAGTAATAGGAACATATTGTTAAATATTTTTCCTTACATATCTTGTAATAACCATAAAACCGCTATGTCGATTGATTATTGATTTTTTTCGAATGAAACAAAAGATATGAGAGAATATCCTAATTTACATAACTTGTGGGATGCCAGGGGAATAACTGAATATGATTAAGGTTTTTTATTTTTATTTTCCACGAATCTATCTCGACTTAACACTGGTACGCTAAAAGTTTTGTTTCGTACGATTGTTATAACGTCGAATTCTGGCCGTAAAGTGACAAGAGGGCTTTGTTGTCCGCGGTTCATTTTAATGAGCGACCATAAAGGCGCGTTGTAAAGCAAAATAGAGGTATGCCTATTAATACTGTCCATATACATTAATCGCTCAATCGAAACATCTTTAAAAATTAAAAAACGAATAGTAAAAGCAACATGTTATACAAGATGTAAAATATGTAGTTTTAAAAAGAAATTAATATTTTAGCGCTTTTATTACACAACAAAAATTCAACTGTTACGTGTAATCGATGTTAATATAATTTAAATGAGAATAATTTGAATATGTTTACAAAATCTTTTTCCTTGAATCGTTTAAAAGTGCTAATTAAATTGTATCAAATTAAAAAAATAAATTGAGTACTCAAGTTTTCCTATAAGTATATGTGTATTGTAGTTTACGGTATTGCTAATCATTTTTACATGATGGTAGATCAAATTATTGAAGCGGTTTCTTTCGTAACAAGATGTCATCGTATAAGAAAGCAGAAATCATGGATTCGCCAGCGAATCAATATTTCCTTACCCGTTCTTATGAATCCCGTTTCTGAAGACAAGTGAATACGTGATGTATGACTAACTATGTATGACATTAACTGCCATTAGGTGAACGGTAACTGAAATCTGAAAAAGAATTATAATAACGAAGAGTACAAAATAAAAATATCTTATGTGCGTTTTGCTTTTGACACAATCCTTATTAACATCATACATTTCTCAATAGATTTTTTTGCAAGGATTCTTTCACGAAATGTATTTCGATAATGGTCGAGCGATCTCTTTCGTCGGGTGGCGGGGCGGGCTGCATTAGTGCCTTTTAGTCCAACACCGGCGCCTCTGTCATTTGCCCGTAATGGCGCGAGATTGCCCGCTCATTTCGACCTTTTCCCTCCGTTTTGTATCTGATGGATTTGTTTTTAGTGACTCTTGTTTGCTATGTTATGTTCGGGGCATCGGGATTCATTTAAATTTCTTACCATCCTTTGTTCACATATTTTATATTACTCGTATGAGTAGTAACTTGGATAAAGTATTTTTTGAAAAATATAATTGCAATATAATTGTTTCGGAAAACTGTTTATGTTTTTTTATTTTTTTCATTATACGAACACTAATATGTCGATTGAACAATAAACGATCTGAATTTAAGTTAAAGAAACGTTATTGTTTCACACGCTTAATGCAAATTACAATCAAAATATATTTATTATGGCCTAAGTCGAAATAACTTGCGGTTAAAATATATAATAATACGTTAAAATTTTAAAACCGAGAACGCGGAACAAACTGCAGTTAACACTTAACACCCTAACTTTAATTTTTTGTGTGTGTGTTTGAAAACAGAAAGTTAGCGGTTTTTGTATAGGTGCGTATTGTTTTTATGAATGTTGTTTTAGCTCGCGCCGATAACGAAAAGGCGCAGCCAGGGCCAGGGTTGTTCCTTTCACGCGAAAAAATAAACCGTTCTATATTTAAATGTCAAAGAAAGAGTAAATTGGATTTTAATATAGAATTATAATAAATATTACTTAACAGTATCATCGGTTATCACTCTTTGTTGACCCACCACAGATTACATAACCAGTCGAGTGAGACCGGTCGTTAGCTCATAATAGTATTCGTAGATTTCTTTTCTTACTCTTGCGGGGGCTTATTAAAAAACCAGCCCCGCAGGTCGCGTAGGATCTTCGAACCAAACGTGTATGTAGGCAGAACCTAATGAGTGTAATCCCGGCTCGTATAACCCGTAGCAATAGCTATTGTAGGTTGTTCACCCCTGAGTAGGGGTAAGAAAGTCCACGTGTGTGCGGCTGAGACGTTACCCAAGCCACGTGAACCGCACTTGAACTGATTTATAATATTCGAGGCATATTTCAACGCTCGACCATTAGGCTGGATTAGGGGAGCCCCGCGATGACGTGAAAGCTTTAGGGATGCCACTTGTCATAGGGATCTATTAAATTACGTGATTATTTCTTTAAATAAACCACTAAGATTGATGACCTCGCCCGTTTTGCTGCGCTCGGATTATTAAATTATACGGTAAAATATGTTTTTAATCCGTATAATGAATGGTATACGCCAGCACAGATCTATAACATCTCAAAACCACCCGCTACTGCATTACTTACGTCTTAGTATGAGGTAGGATGAAATGTTTTCGTGAGAAAAAAAAATGTGTGAATTTTTTTATTATAATTTTTCAGTTTAAGTTTTGTTTCAATTAATTTATAGATATATTCGCTTTTATTTTAGGATTTTATTAACAGGCCATGTCTTGAATATGAATCGAGCGACCAACAATAACGCATATAAAAGCATTCTCAATTTGTCACATTTCATTTTATTGGCGATTTATACGTTTATACACTTTCGTATGAGTCTTTAACCGACTTCAAAATGGAGGAGGCTCTCAACTCTATAATATTTTTATACAATGTTTTTTTGTTGGTTACCTCAAAACTCCGTCATTTATGAACCGTTTTTAAACATAATTTTTGCATTGACATCGGTCCGGTTTGTATCATGGACTCCGGAGATACAACAGCAAATGTATACTGATTGACATATTTTAGGTAGGTTTTGTTTTTTGTTAATAAATTGTATTTGTACGGCGTTAGTGTCACACCGGCCGGTCGTGGGTCGCCCGTGGGTGCAGCGGCCCACGCCACGTGCCGAGATACAATAGCGCCTTATTTACGAGGGCACTCAGATCTTCGACCAGAGGTGACACCGCGATCACTATCTCGAGCTGACAGTGCTTGCGCCGTATCTGAAATGCTTATTATAAACTAAAAACCTCCTACGTATTGTGCAAGGCGGTTTGACGAATATTCACGCCTAAACTGCGTGTTTGAGTGTGCTTTTTTTGATAAATCTTTTATAACTGATGAGGATTATTTTAAAGATAAACGTAATCAATATTCAGATAATGTGAAAATATTGATGAGTGAGCCGTGCCTTGATACCAAAACTTACCGCCATCTTATTTGGCTAATCAGTGTGAATCACTCACCTTGTTATTATTATCTTCATATATTAAAATTTTGCTTCCGTACGTTTGTGCTCACAAAACTCAAAAAGTAGCAGATGGATCGACTTGATATTTGTTCACAACATAGCTACTAAACGAGAAACGCGTAGCCTGGTTCGGCTAGTATTTAATGAAACATTACAAACAAACAGGGTGTAGCGAAATTGTATCTAAACATGGCTGCGATATACATCCGCCATGTAACTGTTGCGATAAACTAAACACCGCCAATCACCCGCAATCAAATCTAAATAGCATTTCTTTGGACAATAAATTTATCAATACCCGGTATCGCAAATGCCGAATGCTAAACGATCATCGTTTTTATACCCCACCGTGGCCGACCAATCAGCCCGCCCAAATAAGACGCGAACTCTCTCTTAATAAGTTGGCCCGAACCGCAAAATTGACGGTTCGGATTCCGATATCATTAGGCCTTTTAGGGAGACGACCTAGAAATCTCGGAGGTTTTGCCGAGCGCGTATGAACGTCGAATAAAACCAAGAAATATGCAGCGTCGATTGATTTCACAGTCACGACGGCTGCAATTAAAAGTGTATGCAAACATGTGCTGTAATTATGACTTGAAAGATAAAAAGGTACAAATCTGCAACGATTACGACGCGGACAATATGCCTTGCATGGCGAAACTCCACTGAATAAAAGTTCGTCTTTTATTAGCATGCCCCAATTATGGTGCCGATTTTATATGTTCGTTTTAATTGTTCGCCTTTCGGATTGTTGCTACGAAAAAATACTTTGTTGAATAAAGTTTATACTCAATTATTTTTTGCATGTTACAGGACTTTATTTGTTAGTTAAATGTGCAGATACGATATCCTGTTTCTAGTATTATCTTAGTTTAATGCTTCAGTTTTATATAAAATCCTATACTGGACTCAAGGAGGTATCCACGAGTTGGACACCCGCGTTCCAGGGCGGTTCTCACTGCCCCCAGCCACCGATTAGCTAAAAACACAGTCGACGGCAATCGGGGTCTCAGTCCGCACCGCAACCTCGTTGGCCCTTAGATGCCGTAGTCAAACGCACGCATGAGCAAATGCGCGGCCCTACCCACAGCGGAGGACCCAAACCCGTGGGTTCTGGCTAACCTACCTGTTCTGCGAGAGTTCAGTCTCGGGAATGAAAGCATTAAAAAAAACGAGTTGGATAGTCCCTAAGCCCTAATATAATAGAGTCACTCGTGACTCTCTGATATGATCGTCGTATTTTATTTCATGGATGACATAGTAGTTTAAGTTTAAGTAGTCTCTTCTCTTCGTCAATAGCAAGCGCGTGGCCTGTTCTGGGTTCGGTCCACATGTGGCGGATAGCTTCGCATTACCGAGTAGTTCAGTAAAAGATCTACGTTTCTCAAACTCCCTAATACAGGGATTCCCCAGTGCGGAAGATGTATTTAGAAGAAAAAGGACAGAACTCAGATATAACTGGCAAGTCACTTGTTCTGTCGGTAAAGGCTGCATGTCTCGTGGAACTCGTTTCATGGAAGAGTCCATTAACGAATGAAATGTTAATTACATTGATTAGTCTAATGGAAGATGAATGTTGTTAATCAACTCCTTTGTGTTCCCAGCGGCCTGACGTCGACCGCTGAGCGGGCCGTGACGCCGGTGTACCTCCGATGCCGCGAAGGCACCGTCTCTTGGATGTACCCCCGGGGCGCCTTGAGGTTACTCCTGCGACCGCCTCTGCCCGCAGCGGAGCGGGATTTCAACGTCTGCCTGAGGGTGATAAGGCGGCCGGACCCGCCAGAGTTCTTCCACGACCTCCAGTATAACCATACAGGTGAGAAAGAGAAAGGTTCTATGTGTTCTGTTTTATTTTTCTCTCTTTCTGCTCTACTATGCAATTATTTTGTGATCTTACATTGGTTTATTCTAACTAATGTTTAGTTAGTAAAGTTTTTCTGTATCGACACAGGGCTTTTACTGTGGTTTCAAAACACAAAAATTCTCTGCGTGGACAATGATCACAGAAAATGTTTGTCCTTTTAAGTCTGATGAAATATATTTTGGTTCCTTAGCGTGTTTATATTGACTTAATCGGTTACTCTTCCACACTTTATATATTATATCGCTTTTGTGATTCCAAGTTTATACAGCGTGTCGTTACCATCGCGACAATAAATGAACACACGTCTTACGCTACGAGCCAATAATCATAAAAGAATATTAACGTAAAACAAAATCCATAATTAAAAAAAAATATTTTTCAAACAAACTAATTAAGTAAAAAAGAAACAAAATTTCTAACATCCTATACAACTCGCGCCACAGCGTCGTATTACAAGCCTCTCCTTCTAACAGTATGTTTTGTCTCTTTTAAATTCATTCAACCCATTCATATGCTTTGTGACCTTTACAAATGAACGTTACGAATTACGTTACGCTTTTATAGGTAAGGGTGTTCTAAAATTCTTTGTTTTGGAAAATTTAATAACTCTGTAAATATTGATGTTTAAAGAATTTAAACGTTTAATACAACTTTAAAAACTTATCCCCTATATGTGTGTTCATTTATTGTCGCGATGGTAACGACACGCTGTATACACAATACCATAAATACGAGTACACACATATTCCGCGACAAAATCAGGGTAAGACAGTCTCAAGTAAAAAGCATCACTACATGTACAGGTTAATCGAGTTAACAACGACACTAGGCTCTACCATAAAAGACGCTAACTCAAGACGCTCGGCGGGGTAAAATAAAAAAAAAGAAACAACAGCGACATCAGCAGTTGCGTTCCCATGCGATCTTGCTTACTCGGAATCGATAAATAACCGCGCTTAGTAGTGATACGCTCTTTCCAGAAAAAGCCGCGAGGTTCCCCGCGCGCATCTTCGTGGAGGGGGCGCGCAAGTTGGTGCCTCTGTACGCGCCTGACGACGGGGATCCCCGGGAGTTGCGATGCTTCCGCAGCAGGCGGGGCAGGGCGGCACTATACGTCGAGGCGGACCCAGAGGAAGGACCTAGCCGGAGGGTTGCCACTTTCAAGTACGAGGCGCGCCCTTTGAACACGCGCCACTACGACCCGGCGACGGCGGACTGCAGGCCCTGCTCCGACTCCGAGCTGGAGCTGGCCTTCTGCACCAGCGACCTTGGTGAGGGTTTTTTTTAATTAGATTTAGCCAGTGCATGTGAACGATTCTCGAAGTAGATCTGTGGTATGCCCAGTTTCGTATTTGTTACGATAGCGTTTAGTTCAAATATTTTAATGCAAATAAAAGCCAAAAAAACATTCTTCGACGCGTTGTCATAAACATAATTGAGTATTTATATATGTAGAATCTGTAAAAAATGTTAATAACACCACATTTTAAAATATGAATAAAAATAAATGTTAACAAACAAATTCAACATTATCATTAATTAAGGTTATGTTTTTTTTATTTTTTCGTTTTAAATTAAAATTTGCACTCACGTATATTACCGTTGAACATATAGTCATCAACTTTTGTGCCACATTTAATAAGTTTAGAGGCAGGAACGAAATTTAGCCCTAAACATTTACAGCAGGGTGCAGCTTTATCGGTCCATAAAAATATTTGGAAGTTTCTGGAATTCCATGGCGCTGTACTGAAACGCAGCGTGACATAATTTTCTTAATTATGATAATTTTCACCGCGTCTTTTCTTTTAAAAGTATGTGGGGTTGTTTTTTTTTTTTCGGTATGTGAGGCCACGGCAATGCGTATAATGTTGCGCAATTCGCTGGGCAGTATTCGCTAAGTGCGATAGTTGTAATTACGCCTCGGCTAACTGCACATATAAACAGGCAGGAGAGCGCACCCGGGAAACTTATAATAAGCGAGGCGAGCGCGGCCGCACGGCAATTTGTCTCCATAATCGAAATACCTTGCGAATTAAACGATTTTTATAGAGCCGGTGAATGAATTTGCGCTATATACGACCGCGGGTTATTTAAAACGCGGAGTCATTCGAAATAAAAAATCATAAACGGAACGTCTTTCGTGGCGTTGCCAGCCCGATTTACGCGGAACGCATTTTCGTACTAAAACGACGAAATTCGCATTCGGCGACATTTCTCGTGAACTAGTTCTTTTTTTCGGTTTTAATTTAAATAATAATAGTGCAAGAAATATCACATTCTTTCGCGGCGGTGATGACGCGGTGTGCGTAATGCATTCCGAGAACAGCGCGTTACAACGCCCCGCGGTGGACTTGATTTACGGAAGCTCATGCCTATGCAAAAGGATGTGACGATCGCTACTTAGATTCTATTAACGGCCATAATAAGCAAACATGTACTGGACAAACTAGTACGTAGGCACGCGACGCGGCGGGGAGTGGATGTTGCTTGCTTTTTGTATTCGTTTGATAAATTGTAATGGACGCGAGTTATGTCATAGACACGCGCCCCGCGGGGCGGTGGGCGGCCGCTTCAGCTATTATGTTGTGTTCAAATTCAAATATCGTTTTATAACTCACAATTGACACAGATAAATAAAACTTTGGAAGCGTATTTTACCTTCCAAAAAAGTTTACGACTGCATAATTTATGGAAAATACATTCAATTTAAAAAAAATGTAGTATAAAAGTAAAAATAAAGATATTTCAGTGTTGTTCGTTTAAACAGCATATTTCAATTACATACCATCAACCGATAAATAGATTCTGATGATCTGCGGTATTAAGTCAGTGTACATTTTATAGAACAACTTACAAAGTTTTATTGTACCACAACCGTTCCTTTGTTGTTTCTTTTTTTTTCAAAGTGCATAAATTGGTTCAATTTGTTATGCAATGGCTTAGAAGAATCCGAAACTTGTTTAACAATCATTGACGCTATGCGTTGACGTTGGACGTTTTTCGAACAAGTTTTATTCGTAATGAAACCGAAGCAAATAAATTTATTAGCTAGTAAATTTACCTATATTTATAGTTACAATGGAAGGTCTTTATCGTTCGTCATATAGCTAGACTATCTTTATAACAAAGTATCGAGTGATTTATGGTAATATAGGATGGTAATTAGTTAAGAATGTACATTATAAAAGAACAAATTTACGACTCTCTGTCAAAACGAGTTAATCGGAGACGCATCGAAGATGGACACACGTATGGAAAGGTATAAAAGACGAAGGCAGATAATCTCTCCGTGATTATTAATTTAAACGTCCAAAATGTTGAGATCAAACACGATAGCTCGTTAGTACATACCTACATAATTATTATCTTGCTTTTCAATAGGGTTGGCGACCGAAAACCAAAGCCTCGAACATCCTTTCATCTTGCTCAAACAAAAGCGCATAAAAACTTCTTTTGCGCTTACTCACGCCCATGACAAACAAAAGAGGTTTACCGCGCTTACAACGGCGACCGAGTGATTAATACTAAAACCATTAACCAATCGTTATCCGCCATGTCTAGACTGTGACTTGCCATATTTTTGCCGTGACAGCGATTTTGGCGGTAAAATTGCTGCCATTTCAATACACGTTTAGTCTGTACCGATCGGTTGAATGTAACAAAAAGCGGCAGTGATTGATATAGTTTGAGTAGCAATTTGGAATTGCAACGAGAACAACGAACGCATTATACAAGTTAACAGATGTAGAACTGTAACATAATAATTTTTTTTACAAGTATGATAAAAGATAATTTATAAGTATATAATGCAAACATCTTCTTAAAATTCAATTAATTTAAATCATATTCATTAGATAGTAGTCCAGGGTCTTTTGTTTGCCAGCTGTGGACATTCGTCCATCGACGTCGACCTGAGTCCATTCTAAGAGTTGTAGCAATCTCTATATCAACGAATAATGTTTTCTTTGTATTTTCGAGATTAAAGCTTGAATGTCCGCGGAAATGCTGACCTCTGTCGACTGTATTATAAAATTTAAGACGGACTGATTGCCCGTTTAAGATGGTACGGTAGTGAGGTACTTACACCGCTCGTGGTATCATAAATGCACATTTTTATCTTTTAACGTGCAAACTCTTTTTATTCAAAGCTTCGAGACAATTTATCACTGCACACCGAAAAGTTTATGATATTGTATATCTAACTTATTGTAATAATTAAAAAAATAAGCGAGATCTGTGTTAGAAACTGAATCATGACAAATTAAAACCTTCCCACATAATGATTTCTTGTTTTTACGCGAATATTATACATTGTTAAATAAAAATATTTTACGGATTTTAGTTGCGTTTAATTCAATATTAAATTCCCGGCGTTTCGAACCACTCTTTCCAGCGTTCATGGTCACGGGACTTAAGTCTGAAAATCGACGTCTGTTGTATATAATATAAGTCCGAACGACGTGATATCAATTAAGTCATATTTCAAGCTTATAAAAGTAACAGTATTTTTGTTAAGACATTCTTTGAACGAGAAACCGCTGCGTTGAAAATGCTTATAAAGGTACCCACACATCCTGTGTTGAATTCTGCCTGTATTAATAATAATTAATTAATATTAACCGGTGTTTCGTTGTCTCCAGTGTCGCGCGTGATGATAGTGGGCAGCGAGGAACGGGAGGATTTGGATAGCACACAGCTGACGCTGCGCTTGACGAAGGTGCTCCGCGCGACAGGCGGCGAGCTTAACGCCGACGAGCTCGAACACGACGGCAACTATTATGCGTAAGTAGCATCAGAGTCAGTAGCTTAATGTGGTAGGAGCACCCAACAATTTGTGCTATTATAGCACGATTGGGTAGGCTCGTTGTCACAGAAGACCAGTAAATTGTAATCACTTTCGCCTTTCGTTCCGTGGATGAGGTAACGGGCATTGTCTTTAAAGGTTGTCGAAGCATCTGCAAACCCACGGATGTGGTATACGTACATGGGCGGCGGTATTCGCTTAACAACGGATGAACCGCATGCTTTTTAAACTTTAACATAAAAAATTGCACTTATCCGTGAAAAAGAATGGTCATACCTAAAAATGATGTGCGAAACTCGCAAACAAGGACGACTACAAAATGTTAATGTTTCCACTTTATTTTCTTGTTTTCTATACGACATTGGTTTTGATATGCCATTTTATTATAAGTCGGTAATTGGGAGTGGAAGAGACGATTGCTATTAGTTTAAATCATAATACAGAACCAAGAATGACCAAAAATAAATTCGCTCGAAAAATCTTTAAATAAGTCTTATGCGTCAAATATAAACATCTAAATTGAGAATTTATTGCAATACAACATCGTAACTGTATCTATTATATGTCATGTGGTGGTTGTAGTTGTACATGAGGCATTGAACTAAATGGGGAGTCGTGCAAAATTATTTAAGGCAGACTCGTTTGACTCTTGCAGTGCACTGTGGCTACTAGCTAGGTTATTTCTTTAACGGTGGTATGCATTAAAGTATCAGCTGTTCCGGGGAAGTGCCACTGCCACGGGCCTAGACGTCTTCCAGACGTCGAAAACGCACCCGTTTGGCTTACCGGGCGATCCGTATGGCGCGTTCACTTGCTTGTTTTATATAGACCAGAGACCAACCCAACCTACCCTCTTCGCAGGTACCAGGTCGACAACGACATAGCGTCGGAGGCGCGCGAGGAGTCGCGAACGTTGCACGCGCACGTGCACGTGTGGTCCGGCTGCGGGGCGGCGGCGGGCGCGGGCGAGTTCGTGGCGATGGCGCGCCGCCGCCTCGGCCGGCTGGCGCTGGTGTGCGCGCCCCGGACGCACCAGTGGCGCCGCCTCGCGGAGGCGCGCGCAAACGCACACGACGCGCACTGCACGCTGCGCCACTGACGCGCACGTGGCGCAGGCGCCGGCGGATGTGACGTCACGGGACAGCGGAAACGGCAACGTGCGACGCGCCGCGGTTGTGACGTCACGGAACTGCGGCAACGGCAACACGACGCTACGGATATGACGTTGCGTGACGCTTAACGCGCTGCAAAATGACCCGCGGCTCTGCGGCGCAAACGTTATTCGGAGCGACGTGACGTCAATCAACGCTCAACCGCACGAAGGACGCGATGCTCGCCGTAACCGTTGTATGTACAAGTGATGTACAACACATTGGAGTTGTGCTACGAAACTGGGAATGACGTCACGCGACGCGCGGAAATTGTGAACTACCCACTTTTTTGTCCCTTTAGTGTTGTGCGTCTAACTGCTGTAACTTTGTTATGCGTTAGGCTGCTACCGTGACGATGCTTTCACGAGGGATCTTTATGGATTGCTTTTGAGATTGAATAATATATTACTATCGATATACAACACCCACCACAAATTGTTGCTGCACTGTGCACTACTAGCGAAGTTTGTAACGGGTTGAAAACTAAATTGAGGTATGCAATACTACGAAATAATTTTTACACGGGTTTTTAAAACTGATACTTTACAAATCGGTGGCTCCTTTTAGTCCTTTATACATGAATATAAGAGTGAAACAAAAAGCAAACCTTCAACGCCAGTTGTCAACAACGTCTTATCTCTAAATATAAACAATACCTGTTCTAATATTTTACATCAGTAAAAAATTTTACTTTACAAAAAATACATAATGCATACAACAGACAAAAGATAATAATCTCAAGGGTCTAGTTTTGTAATTTAAATTCAATTTTCTGTATAATTGATTTAAAAGATGTAAATAAATATAATCCTACTAGGCTTTGCAATTTAGTAACTGTGATTAGAAAATATATCTTATTAAAATATATTATTGCTTTCAAATCAGAATTCTGATATTGAAATGGTATATGAACAAAATTTATTGTAAACTTGCCATAACATGCTACCTATTGTAAAAATATGATAAATAAATTTATATATTAAGACAATTGCTCATAAATCTATATGGGTAAGAATTTGTGGTCCAGAGTGCCAAAATCTGTAAGATCTTATATTAGACCTAAGGTTGATCTCAACGCTGTAAATATTATGTTAAGATCGAAATAGCTAGAGCCATATAAAATAACACCTTCTGATATAGCCATATTAGATAACATATAATTCCATGTTTCGCTTAATATTATTATAATCTTCGCCTATATACACCTTACAAGAAAGTATGGAATTAAAAATGGGCGACTTAAATAGAAAGGGCGAAGTATTATATAAGTTACAAACTAGAAGAAGTTTACATACGCCCACAAAATCTCTCCAATAAAGTATCATATTAGTGCTTCCAATGAAAATATTATAATGATGGAATATTTTATTAAAACATATAATTGTTAATAAATGATTTATATAATCCTTTAAAACGATATTACTATATTTTGTGTATATTTTATCAATATTATTAATATATATTTGTATAAATGTTTTCACTATAGATGTCGATATGTGATATAGAATACAACGAGTAGATATAAATTATAACAAAGTGCCTACTGTATGTAATTACGAACTTTGGGATTTATAAATAAATATCGTAAATATTTTATATTGTAACATGAGAAGAAAGTTTAATAAAACCGTTGCAAAACCTTGTTTTTGATTTTGAATTCAAATTAAATTAGTTTCTGTCTACATGACATGGGTATTAACCACCCATTTCTACCACGGGTTTACAAAACACTAGCTTTGTAAGTACTAATTTTGTACGTACCAGGGTATGACTCGCTGTTTTTGAAGGTTGGCAATGCATCTGAAAATCCTTCATGAGTTGTGTGGTCCATGGCGGTAATCATTTGAAATCAGTTTTAATACCTACCTCTGTATACTTTTTACATATATTATTTTGATATAAAAAAAATCGTTTTTTGTTTACTACACATGTAATAATAGGCAGGGACATTTTTCTTTTATCACTCGATTTCAAATTTAAATCTCATAATTGAATAAGACTCTCATAGCTAATGGGTATATAGCAGATAGAGGAAATTGCATGTAAGAATACTTAAAACGAAAACTTGTTTACACAACTTAGCAGTCAAAGTGACTTGTGCCAATGGGATTAGATTATAATTTAGAATCTGTAATATCGAATCGCGCCACGTCGTCTCACTCTATCATAACTATCGGTTGCTTTATTGACATACGAAACTTCGAACTGTAATATAACCAGAGGCGGATTAAACGTTGAGAGCGCTGTGAGCAAGCATCTCATCGGCGCCTCTACATTACGGCTGTAAGGTACGACTGGCATATAAAAAACCATGAAATTCTACCCAAACCATGAAATTCTCTATATAATAATTTCTGCTTTCACACGCCATTCGACTCTTTGGTGTAAATAACGAGTTTTAAATATTTTTTTCTTGAAAACTACAAACCACCAGAGAATTCTGCTTGTTGATTATTTCTTGTGATTTTTCTCTACCGAATAAAACTTTTGTTAGGTCTAAAAACATCCGGCGCTAATGGAAAAAAATATCATATCTTGATTAAACCATTCAGTGTAATAATAATATTCTTGTATTTCATTATTGATATCCCAATTGACTGGGTCACATATCTACGATAAACAGTTTATTTTACAACTGCTTCACAACATCTACTACTGCCTACTCCATGTAGACAGCGTAGGTTCGGACAAATTTTGTGGTTGTTTATAACTAGTAGGAATTTCGTATTGCATAGGATTGCTTTTGATGACTCCGTGGCACAGTTGCCAAGGTATTGGCTTCGGCGTCGGGGGTCGTGGGCTCGATTCCCACACGGGACAACTATTTGTGTGACCCACAGGTAGTTGTTTCGCATCTGGGTGTTTGTCCGCGTGAAATTTATGTTTGTAAAACGTCCATACATTAGCTATAAAACGTGCTAAAACCCTACTCTTTTAAAAAACAGGTTAAGGAGCATTATCTATCTGTCTAGCTCCTCTCTATCTTTCAACGTCTCTCTCTACCCCTTTTAATTTCACCCTTAAATCTTTGATCACTCACTTGAAGTATGTTTTTCTTAAAATATGTAGAAAAAGTGCGAAAAGATTGTCGCCGCTGTGGGAATCGAACCCACGTCTTTGGCATTCGCGGCCTGACGCTCTAGCCACTGAGCTAAACGGCTGATTACCACACCGACGAAAATCTTAACGCATTCTTCCACATTGTTTTCTTAGCATTTGAAGCAATGCTTGGCGCCATCTATTGTTATATCCTTTCCAGCATACAAACAATTTCGAATATCGTTTTACAACGATAATTCGAACGAGAGATGTCGCCATTGCTTTTTTAGAAATTGAAATTGTTTATAGTGCTAATCTTTGCACTTAAGATTGAACATTAAAATATGTAGAAAAAGTGCGAAAAGATCAAAGCGGCGACAATCTTAATAAAACAATTTCAATTTTTATGTTTTTCTTATTATTTTAATTGCTACTTTCTTTTTACTATTATTATTATTTTTTTTCCTTCATGTACATCCTACCCATCAACAATTCCTTTTGGTAAATTTTTGAGGTTGCCTGGAAGAAATTGCTGTGTAGCAATAAGGCCGCCTTTTGATGACCAATATTTTGTTAAATATTTTGTTTTTTGTACTTTTTCATTTTGATTTTTTGGTGTACAATAAAGTATATTATTATTATTATTATTCGAAAGCCAGCTACCGACCTAGCAGCTTCCTCAATTGCTTGGTAATAAAGGTAAAAAAAATAAAAGCCGAAGAAACCCGCTAATAAGCCCTCTAGTCGACCTATCAGCCTCCCCAATGTTTTTCAAGGTACCTACCTTTCTCCCTTGCTTTTTACGCTCTACAGGAGCGACATAAAAGACCCACACGTCAATTTCGCGCTTTTCGCGGATGACACGGCGCTCTTTTACGCAGATAAAAATCTTAATCAGCTCACTACTCGTCTCGAAAGCGCCGCCGACCGCCTCGTGATTGGTTGCACAAATGGAGAATAGTAATAAATCCCGACATGACTGTGGCGATTCACTTCAAACGAAGTACTTACCCGTACACCTATATAAAGACCCTCGCCAATGAAGAAAACTATGGCAAATATCTCTTTACGGTGGTACTCTCCTGGGAGAAAAAGGCCAAATATCTAGGAGTCACTTTCGACTCACGCATGACGTTCACATAGCATATTAAGGATATTAGAAATAGGCACATGCCTAGTTTGCCTTAAGGATAGTTCGCCTCTAAATATATTATTGTAAAATAATATTATATTACAGCTTCTGAGGAAACCTGTGACATATAGGTTTTACAAATTTGAGATCAAAATCAAAATCAAATGTCTTTATTCAACATACGAGCATTACACTCGCTTATTGATAGTCAATACACTAACCACCGCCACCGGTTCGGAAAAGAGCCACTGTACTGAGAAGAACCAGCGAAAGAAACTCAGCGGGCTTTTTTTTTACAAATAGAATTCTCTAAAGTATAGTATTATTGATCAAGCTTTACTACCTCGTTTTATTAAATAAAACACGGGTGTGATATAGCAATCCATTTATTGAAAAAAATCACAACTGATACCACATAGAAAATCTACTCGGCACGGTTTAACTCTTAACTATATAATAATATCACATAAACACTTATAATTTGATAGACTATATACATTAGATAGACAATTTATATTTTCGTTTTTGGTACCACCTGATATTATTGATTGGTTACGTTCACAGTTGCAAATAAATAAATTGAAACTAAACATTTCCCTTCAATCAAAAAACAAAATAATAATATAATGCAATGCAGTTGCAGCAACTAAAACACACAAAATATTTACAAGTTTTATTGAGAAATGAATATTATTAAAACAATGCACTTGATGTGTAATATATTAAAATAATTATATATTGTATCGGGTATTCATAGAGGGTGATTTATAAATTTATGTTGTATAAATTCACCCGTAATACATTTTGCATATTTAGACTTCAGAGATTTAAGGGCCAACTTCACGTTATGTATTTACCGACGTAAGAAAATTACCTTTTCGGCACGAAAAACTTTTAATATTATTTTCATTTAGTTATAATTTTAAAAGGACCTCGTAGTGGTTATTTACGTCGGGTGTAATACACGGAAAAAATTTATACCAAAATAGTAATTTTCAAAACAGGTACATAAAACGATCTGATATGTAATTATTATCTTGAAGTGAAAACATACTATACATATAATTGAAATGCATAAATCCGGAATACAATTTATAGAAATAAATAGTTTCTTAACTAATAATAATCTTACATAGAACTTCCTTAGTTTTGTGATAGTACGTAATAATTTTATAATCATAATTCAGTACGATTTTACTGTTTAAACTAAGGGCCCATTAATTTGCTTTAAATTATGTCAAGACATTCAAAAAACTTCGTTACCAAAATATACAATCGGAACAATCGAAGAAGTACATATAAATAATTTAAAACGGAAAGGTGGTCTCTTAAAAATATTTATTCTTAACAAGTAAATCATCAATATATGAAATAAATCCTTTAGAATTCTGGCGTTAATGGCGCAATAGAAAAATAGTTTTTTTTAATTTAGATATAAGCTACACAATGTTAAGAGTATTTGACAATTTAGGCTAGATTGTAGATTAACTACCGACTCTCACAAGACTTCGATCTAATGTTTGCTGTAAAGTTTTACGTGCACTGACACTGTACACAGTTCTTTTACACTTTACACTGTTGTTTTGTTATTTCTTCACATGTCGGTTAAGGCGAGAATATTGAAGAAAAGGAAATCAGTGTATCATCATGAGACAGGTTCACAAACATCAAACATTCACAAAAAAAAACATTTCAAGATAATTTATTATTCCCAGGCATAAATATTTTCTTTTTATTTAAAATACATTTTATATAGTTTCTCAGAAAAAAGGATGAGCAATTTACGATCAGCCTTATTTACCATCAAATAACGTTTTCTTTATAACTCAAAAAAAATATTTTTACGAAACATTGTATTAAGGAAATAATATTAACCTGTATACTTCCACGAAGCACAAAGTTTGGATGCCATGTGAGACAAATTTGGATACAGTGCGTATTTCAAATAAAACTATAAAATACATATCTTTTAGGCAATCTTGATTTTTTTTTTAATTTCTAATGACAGTCATAATATTTTTACATAAATCTTTTTTATAATATCTAACAATGAAATCCTAATTTCTACGCGCAGAAATTATTATTAATGAGAAGTTGTTATATTTTTAACTCTGAAAATTTTTAATAAGTTTATAAAGTTGATTGCGTTGAATTTTAATTGTATTAAAACATCTAACGAACATGTAAAATGTGTACTTTTTATTTTTCAAAATCCTGTTTTAGGTAAATATTTATATTTAACAGCTCTACAATGGATTTATTGTCGAAATATTTATAGTAATCTACTAATGAGGGAAAGCTCGGACTTGCTAAAACATTCACATGTAAAACTTTTTTTTTAATTTATGAGTAAAAATTTTTTTATTTATTTTATGAGAGATTTAATGTTCCCATTGTCTTTACATAAACGAAATTAAACATAGAGCTTAACTTATAAAAAAAAAAAACAATTTCTGTGAAATATAAAAATTCAGCATAAAATTATCATTTTTTCCTTTAACACTTTGTATTGTATGAAGTAAGTAATAAGATTGGATGAAGTTTTATTTATAAGAAGTAAGAATTTTTAAATTGGTAAATGTGTGATAAAAAAAACATGGATAAAACAAAATTGAACAGTACAATCATAATAAAGTTTAAGTAACTTCAAACAAAAAATGGCAGTGAAACGAATGAATTTAAAAATTGTGCGAATAAATAAATATTATTTAGCAGTTTTCGTCAAATGCGTTAAAGGTTTTAATTTTATTCAAAATAACACTAAGACTGTAAATAAATTATATGTTAATTATATAACACATGTAATACTAATACCTTAAAGCAAATCAACATTTAAAATAATGTAACTTAATATAAATTTTAAAATTAACAAAAATACCATTACGTTTTCAATATGCCTTTTTAATTAAAACCTATCATAGGCAATTACATATTTTTCATTAACTACACGATTAGTAACAAAATTTTGAGGTACTGAACTGTATTCATAAAACATTTTAAATAAATACTGTATTTAGATATATTGGATAGTTATTCAAAATTTTGGATTTAAAATATATGTGGACTTTCTTTGACGTAGTCTTTCATTAAGTAACAGTTTAAATTACTTTAAGATGTCTCGAGTAATATATGTAGAAGTATGATATTAACAACTTGCAAGTTTTTTTTAAACCTGACACAAATCCAATATGTGGTCCACTAAAAACATTCTATATTAAAAGGTCGGCCCCATACATTGTTTTATTATTATTAATTCACGGTCAATAGCAGCATTTGTACCTGATAATATTAAATGCAACGTAAGTTTTCGCCACAGTTACGGAGCCGGCTCTGATATGCGACTGACTAAATAAAGAGGAACCTGAGTTTTTATTTATACCCTCAAAACAACGATAGTTATTGTTACTACATATTTCATGATAATGAGATGTGTCGAAAAGTCAAAATCGAACAAAATTTTGACTTAAGCGTAAATAAAATCGAACATCGGAATTAATGTGCGTCTTTTAAAATCGTAAATTGAATGTAACTCAACAGGGCTTTTTTATTTCAGAGATTTTAAACCGTACGCAACCGACAGATCCTATTGGGCCCAAGCCCAATGTATCTAACGTATGCGTGCGTAAATTCCCCTCTATCGGCCCGTTTCAATATTCAATCTACCGATAAACTTTGTTCCTAGAGACAGAATTTTGAAGTATTACGAAGGTAATGTCAAATACTTATCGCCAGTAACCATATCTATCTGTAAATAGAATATTGAAACCAATGGTGGACAACCATACATACAAACATAGCGCTGTATTTTATTAGCAACACTGGTCGCATTGGTTGTAGTATTTTTTTGTATTCGCTCACTCGCGTAGGGTTAAGAAATACAGCGATATATCGATATTTATAAAAATATCAATATCAGCCTCGATATATCGAAAAGAAAATATTGATATATCGATATGTCGTATATGGGTCCTAGAAACCCCTTTGTCCAAAAAAGATGAAGGTATGGCAAGTCTTTAATATTTGACACCTCCGGACCCTGCCAGATTCGAATTTGAAAAGATATCGTTTTTGATACGACTTTCGATATTGAATACTTTGTATCGATATATCGAATCCACATATATCGACGGCTGGAAATATCGAGGTATCGACATTTCTTCGATACCCGTACTCACTCGTAGCGCACGGGCGTCGGCGTCATCAGGTCCACGAGGATGTCCTCCATGTTGGGCAGCACCAGCACCTTCTCGAACTCCCTGGTGAGCTTCTGCTCTATCCAGTTGGAGATGTGCGCGAAGCGGAGCGCCCGGGCCCCGACGGCCGGCCTAGCGCGGAGCACCAGCTGCGGGTTGGTGCGGAATCTACGACCACACCCAGACCACAATTATACAAACAGCTCCCGCGGCGGAAACGCACTTCTGCCCGTATGTGAACAAACGTCACGCACACACACGCAACGCGCTTACATCGTTGGCAGAACCATTTACCTCCGAACCATTTATCACCTAACGAGGGAAGAAAACGGGCGTGAGATTAAACTGTTGTACTTTTGCCTCCTCCCCTGGGGATATGTCTTCTTCATATACCTCTGAACCGGTACCTAACGAGTGAGATAGTGTAAAATGGCGTGGGATTGATCAATTGTATTTTGCCTAATAGGGGTACGTCTTCTTCATATAAGTCTAAACCGGTACTTAACGAGTGAGATAGTGTAATATGGCAGAGTGAAAGACATGTACGGCACAGTTTCACGCGCTAGAGGGCGTGAGATTGATCAATTGTATTCTTGCCTAATAGGGGTACGTCATCTTCATATAAGTCTAAACCGGTACTTAACGAGTGAGATAGTGTAATATGGCAGAGTGAAAGACATGTACGGCACAGTTTCACCCGCTAGAGGGCGTGAGATTGATCAATTGTATTCTTACCTAATAGGGGTACGTCATCTTCATATAAGTCTAAACCGGTACTTAACGAGTGAGATAGTGTAATATGGCAGAGTGAAAGACATGTAACGGCACAGTTTCACGCGCTAGAGGGCGTGAGATTGATCAATTGTATTCTTACCTAATAGGGGTACGTCATCTTCATATAAGTCTAAACCGGTACTTAACG
This sequence comes from Iphiclides podalirius, assembly GCA_933534255.1. Classification (NCBI taxonomy): domain Eukaryota; kingdom Metazoa; phylum Arthropoda; class Insecta; order Lepidoptera; family Papilionidae; genus Iphiclides; species Iphiclides podalirius. The sequence goes on along the minus strand of OW152822.1, from coordinate 10,712,381 downwards.
AGTGAGATAGTGTAATATGGCAGAGTGAAAGACATGTACGGCACAGTTTCACGCGCTAGAGGGCGTGAGATTGATCAATTGTATTCTTACCTAATAGGGGTACGTCATCTTCATATAAGTCTAAACCGGTACTTAACGAGTGAGATAGTGTAATATGGCAGAGTGAAAGACATGTACGGCACAGTTTCACGCGCTAGAGGGCGTGAGATTGATCAATTGTATTCTTACCTAATAGGGGTACGTCATCTTCATATAAGTCTAAACCGGTACTTAACGAGTGAGATAGTGTAATATGGCAGAGTGAAAGACATGTACGGCACAGTTTCACGCGCTAGAGGGCGTGAGATTGATCAATTGTATTCTTGCCTAATAGGGGTACGTCATCTTCATATAAGTCTAAACCGGTACTTAACGAGTGAGATAGTGTAATATGGCAGAGTGAAAGACATGTACGGCACAGTTTCACGCGCTAGAGGGCGTGAGATTGATCAATTGTATTCTTACCTAATAGGGGTACGTCATCTTCATATAAGTCTAAACCGGTACTTAACGAGTGAGATAGTGTAATATGGCAGAGTGAAAGACATGTACGGCACAGTTTCACGCGCTAGAGGGCGTGAGATTGATCAATTGTATTCTTGCCTAATAGGGGTACGTCATCTTCATATAAGTCTAAACCGGTACTTAACGAGTGAGATAGTGTAATATGGCAGAGTGAAAGACATGTACGGCACAGTTTCACGCGCTAGAGGGCGTGAGATTGATCAATTGTATTCTTACCTAATAGGGGTACGTCATATTCATATAAGTCTAAACCGGTACTTAACGAGTGAGATAGTGTAATATGGCAGAGTGAAAGACATGTACGGCACAGTTTCACCCGCTAGAGGGCGTGAGATTGATCAATTGTATTCTTACCTAATAGGGGTACGTCATATTCATATAAGTCACAGTTTAAACCGGTACTTAACGAGTGAGATAGTGTAATATGGCAGAGTGAAAGACATGTACGGCACAGTTTCATGCGCTAGAGGGCGTGAGATTGATCAATTGTATTCTTGCCTAATAGGGGTACGTCATCTTCATATAAGTCTAAACCGGTACTTAACGAGTGAGATAGTGTAATATGGCAGAGTGAAAGACATGTACGGCACAGTTTCACGCGCTAGAGGGCGTGAGATTGATCAATTGTATTCTTGCCTAATAGGGGTACGTCATCTTCATATAAGTCTAAACCGGTACTTAACGAGTGAGATAGTGTAATATGGCAGAGTGAAAGACATGTACGGCACAGTTTCACGCGCTAGAGGGCGTGAGATAGTGTAATATGGCAGAGTGAAAGACATGTACGGCACAGTTTCACGCGCTAGAGGGCGTGAGATTGATCAATTGTATTCTTACCTAATAGGGGTACGTCATATTCATATAAGTCTAAACCGGTACTTAACGAGTGAGATAGTGTAATATGGCAGAGTGAAAGACATGTACGGCACAGTTTCATGCGCTAGAGGGCGTGAGATTGATCAATTGTATTCTTGCCTAATAGGGGTACGTCATCTTCATATAAGTCTAAACCGGTACTTAACGAGTGAGATAGTGTAATATGGCAGAGTGAAAGACATGTACGGCACAGTTTCACGCGCTAGAGGGCGTGAGATTGATCAATTGTATTCTTACCTAATAGGGGTACGTCATCTTCATATAAGTCTAAACCGGTACTTAACGAGAGAGATAGTGGAAAATGGCAGAGTGAAAGAGATGTACGGCGCAGTTTCGCGTGCTAGAGGGCGCAAGGGGACTCACCCGATCCATACGCGGTCGTGGGGCGGCGGGGGCAGGTTCACCGCGAGGCGCCCCTCCAGCCCGTGCACTTCTAGCTGCAGCTTGATGTCCGTGTTCGAGAGGCCCTCCATGGCCCGCTTCACGTACTTGTAGTCCGTCACCTGAGGAAATGGTACGACAGTCGTCCGTGAGGCGGGATGTTTATATGTTTTTTATATGTTTTTGAATGTTACAATTTTACATTGCCCTTACTTTAGGTTAGCATAATCTTGTGTTGTAAGGACTTTTTACAAATATAAATTTCACGTGGACAAATACCCGAAACAACTATCTGTGGGTCGCACAAATAGTTGTTCCGCGTGAGAACCGAACCCACGACCCCAGACGCCGAAGCCAATACCTTGGTAACTGCGCCGCAGTCATCAAAAAGATGTAGTAATAACAGTGGTAGGGCCACACAAGTATCTGCTGTAAGGCAGGTTAAATCTCACAGAAGACTGGCGTGAAATGGAAACGTGGGCAGGTCCATCGGGGAAGTGCCAGGACCTTACAGAACACCGGCGTGAAGTGGAAACGTTATACTGCTGAGTTTGGTCTGGCGAGTGAGTTACCGGGGCCCACTTTATTGTAAGGTGGCAACGCATTTGTAAACATTGGGTATTGCAAATGACGATGGGCGGCGGTTATCGCTAAACCTTCAGGAGATACAATTGGTCTTATAAAGAGCTATAATAGTTAATAATTGACATGAACGAATAGTATTGCAAGGTAATGATTGTGTAAGCAGTAAAAGCTAACCTGTTGGAAGTATTTATTTGTGGCAATCTTGTCGACCATCCGTAGGAATTTCTTCTTTGACGACCCGCCCTCCGCTATAGCTGACCTACAGTAAGTTATGAGTATTACATGAAATTTTAAAAATTCATTACTAGATAGATTACTTTTAAATGTCCAACATTAGAAGTTTTCTTAGATCAGTAGACATGTGTTATGGTTTCTGTGATTTTTTATTTTCGGATTACAATTTAATCCAAAAGTTTATTATATTTAAATGTCTACATTTACGTTTTATCGACTCACAATTTTCCTATTTTTGCTCATACAAGGATGGGGTATCATAATCATTATCGTTTTTATCAAACGGTAAGAACTAGTTACTATCTTTGATTTTAAAATTAATACCTACCGTAAAACCTCATGAATCTTTAATTAACTTTGACATTAGCGAAAAGATTATTTATTATAAAATATTTTTCTTTCGACGATTATATAAAACATTACCTGTGGATCACGCAAATAGTTGTCCCGTGTGGGAATCGAACCCACGACCCCCGATGCCAGAGCCAATTGCCTTGGCCACTGCGCGACGGAGTCATCAAAGAAGAGACAAGAAATTCTCAAGGCTTAAAACTATGATATTATTTACTTGTATTTCGCCCGCGGCTTCGCTCGCGTTGAAGCCCTTAAATAAATATCTTTCTTTAAAAAAAATCCATGTGACGCCCACCCCCGTATTGTTGGGAGGCTGGCCACTCGAAGTTGTTGATAGCTATGTCTATCTGGGACAAATGGTCCAACAAGGCAAATCCAACTTCGAGAAGGAGGTCAATCGACGAATCCAGCTCGGCTGGGCTGCGTTCGGGAAATTGCGCAGCGTCTTTACGTCCAAAATACCAGTCCTTTAAGACGAAAGTCTTTAACCAGTGCGTGCTACCAGCGATGACCTACGGTGCCGAGACGTGGTCTCTCACTATGGGCCTCATAAGGAAGCTCGCGGTCGCACAGCGCGCTATGGAAAGGGTAATGCTTGGGGTTTCTCTACGAGATCGAATCAGAAATGAGGAGATCCGTAGAAGAACTAGAGTTACCGACATAGCAGAGCGAGTCAGCAGGCTGAAGTGGCAGTGGGCAGGGCACATAGCTCGAAGAACCGATGGCCGTTGGGGCAAAAAGGTTCTCGAGTGGAGACCACGTGACGGCAAACGCAGCGTAGGAAGGCCTCCCACAATGTGGACGGACGACCTAGCCAAGATCGCAGGGACGCGTTGGATGCAGGCCGCTAACGACCGGTCGAAGTGGAAGTCAATGGGGGAGGCCTATGTTCAGCAGTGGACGTCCTACGGCTGATATGATGATGATGATGATGATGAAAAAAAATCTAATTAAAAAATAGCCTATGTCCTTTCTCAGGCTCTAGACTATCTGTGTTCCAAATTTCATTTAAATCGGTTCAGTAGTTTTGGCGTGACAGCGAGACAGACAGACAGAGTTACTTTCGCATTTTTAATATTAGTATGGATGTATGGATTACTCACGGCGACTCAGCTGGTGCGATGTACAGCTTGCTGTCGACGGGCTGCATTGGCGGGCTCTCGTCGTCGCTGCTAGATTCCGCCGAATCCTCGATTTCGGAGTCGTAAATGGCGGGTTTGTTTCTCTAACGGGCGAAACAAATGTGACAAATGAAACAAAACGGGATTAAAGTAACAAATATTGTTTTACGGGAGAAGGCCAAGCAATGCAATTTCTTTACTTTATGAATTCGAAACGTTATTTTATTTTCTCATATTAACAAGATTAAATATATATAAAATTAAATAACATCTATTAATCCTAATCCATGCCGTACACTTGATATTAAGTGATAAACACCGCCTATTGATACAGTGTATTGGAGGAGCAGCGTTCAATTTCAGTGGCGTACATTGGAATTCTGCTTATCCAATGTTTTAGCGCAAACATCACTTGAAATGAAATGAAATGCATGAAATTTAAATCGGCTTCTCGCATTTTGTTATTTTATAAACTTGGAAGAAACAACCAAACATTAGCTATCCAAAACTCCATTAAACTAGATATTTCAAAAGGGCGCTCACTCTTAGAAGGTTCTCGGGGCCAACCGACGACGAGGAAGCTTTCACCTCGGTCTCTTCGACATTCTCACTGGTCGTCAACATTTGGTCTTCCAAAGTCATGTCTGTAAGAATTACACGACTTTAACGAACTGAAACTATTTCATTAACTTCTTGACCGGAAATCAAAGTTGAATAATAAAATAATTACTTTTGAATGAAATGAATATAAAATACTGCACATATAACAATGGAACAAAATAAGAAAATTACATAGTACATTTGTGATATCTAATCCGAACGAGGTTAGAATTTAAGAGAACCGCTCTGCAACAATAAATGCAAGTATTTAAACGACAGTACATAACACAGACAGATAGTATATATACTTATGACGAAATACGTATATAACCTGCCGTGATATTAGATCGATGAATAAAAAATATTTAAGTGAGTCAGTGGCCGGGCGCTCGCGTTTAATATACTCGAGCAACCTGAGTTCGATCTCCGGTGCCGGTACCAATGAAACTGCTGAATTATCACGTGCTCAGCGGTGAAGGAAAACATCGTGAGGATACCTGCATATTTTCTAAATAATAAAAAAAATGTTTCGATTAGTGAGATCGAACCCCAGAGACAGCATCACTTCTTAAAGCTTATCCACGCATCGGCAAGTCCTCATGCGATGGAATGAAAGTGATGAGTCCTCATGTGTGGAGTTAAAGACGGCGGTCACATAACATCAGGTGGACCGGCCGCACGCTATAAGACAACTTTGCTTAGTATCTATAAAAAAAAAAACACTAGCTAGTTAGCAGCGCTCACTCTTCTCCTTGAGCTTCATTAGGTTGATCTGGGTGAGTATCGCGATGTGCGCGCCGCCGTCGTACCGCAGGTCGGCGTCGAGCCACACGCCCCGCTCGTCCCACGAGGGCTGAGAGACGCCGCGCACTAGCGGACAGGCGCCCGTCAGCGACAGCTCCGTCACCAGCAGCGGGCTCATGAACGACGGCAGCTGGTGGCACAAGTTGCCGGTCATTTAGGGGACCGTTCTCAAATTATACAGTACAATGCATCGAAGTGTTTAAGTGAGATATCACGAATGACGGCAGCAGGCGACACAAGTTGTCGATTATTTACATGACAGTTCTCACATTAGATGGAACAATACACTAATTTTATGTAAATGTTTAAGTGGTAGATTGCAAGTTTTTATTTATTTAATTGTTCCTAAATTACATAATACGATACACCACTGTTATATGTTTAAATTAGATATGAGAACCGACTATAGAAGTACACAACAATGACCGAGCTCGATGACTCGGCTACGCAGATGTTTGTAGTGGAAGTCAAGGGTCAAGGTCACCTTGAGCGTGTTGAGCTTCCTCTGTATCCTGTTCTGCAGGCGAGCGATGGTGGCCGGGTCACGCATCACGTCGAACATCAGCCTCGCGAGCACCGTGTTCACCCAGGTCACCTCGGCTGGCAAGGTGCGGCACGCGCACTCGACGCCCACCGTCTGCGGCTGCGTTGGACCGATGTACAGGGGTCAGAAATTGATACAATCTCTCGGGGAATTAGTAGGATGCCCCTCGAAAGAGTTGGTCGTGGTTGTGAAATTAATAGAGTGCCTACAAACAAGATGGTCGTGGTTGTAAAATTAATAGATTGCCTACAAAAGTGATGGCCGTGGTTGTGAAATTAATAGATTGCCTACAAAAGAGATGGTCGTGGTTGTGAAATTAATAGGTTGCCTACAAAATAAATGGTTGGGGTTGATAAATGAACAGGATTCAGATTCCTAATTTAAGACCATCTCTTTAAAAGTGCTTTTAAAGAGATGGTCATAAATGAGGAATTATCGGGATGTACATTGAAAGAGATGGTTGTGGTGGTGAAATTAATAGGATGTCTAGAAAATAGATGGTCGTGGTTGATAAATAAATAGGATGCCCCACAAAATAGATGATCGAGTTGTGAAAATAATAGGACGCTTACAAAGCAGATGACATAAGATGTCTATTAATCGTGGTTGAGAAATTAATAGGATGTTCCTCAAAGAGATAATAATAGCATGTTTCATAAGAGGAGGAATTAATAGGTTGCTTACAAATGGATGGTCGTGGTTGACAAAATAATAGTATGTCTCATAAGGTCATGATTGACCAAATGAATAAGATGCCTGCCTAGAGAGACAGACGGTCGATGATAGGACGGTGGAGAAATGTTTGGGGTTGTAAAGAGACAGAAGATGTTGCCAAGAGCTAAAATATTATGACACTGTTTTGACATATTATACAATATACGTGACAGTTGAAGTTTTATGCAATTTCGAGAGGACATTTTGCGGTTGTACAGTTGGGCGCGATACGAGAAGCGTATTGATATTGAAAGTGACGATTAATGAGACGTCTTTCAAGACATTGGCAGAAGAACATGGCGCTGAGTTGTAGAATAGAAAAGCAGTCATCCTTTGGCTTATAGAACAAATTATTTGAGAGAATTATACAGTAAAAGTGGTACGCTCATTTCATGACCATTCTACAGCTGTACAGACTGATGAAAAATAACAGGATGTATCTTAAAAGATCGTGATTTGATGTGAAAAGTTAGGAGTGAAATGTAAAACATGATCTCTTAATATAACAGCACAGAATGAGTGAAATGTGTGTTGTGGTGAAATAAATAGTATAATCCTATTCCCAAATTACATAACCAAAAATTATAATATAACTAGTTAAACTTTAAACGTTATTTAGCTACTGAACAATTTTAAAGTATAACAACAATCCTACGTAATTACGCCTACCAGTCAACAGAATATTATAATAATAAATAAATATTTTAGGACTCATTTTCAAACAACGTTCTCTAGTCCCAAACTAAGCAACGCTTGTACTATGCGTACTAGATTATTGATAAAAATACACATACTATTTTGTTAATAAATACACGTTATATTAACACCCAGACAACTATTTAAACTAGAAGAGGACATTAAAATACATAACAGCGCAAGGACTAACATCTCCTCTCTTCTTCTTTTTGGACTTGTTGCGGTCGTGGGGAGACGATTCCAGGTGGCACATCACACCCACCTCCGCTGTGTGCCTCGGTTTGCTTTCGTGCGTCTGTTGTGACGTCATCGACCAACGCATAACAATAGAACATTCCAGTGCAGTACACTCCAGAAGCACAGAAAAATACGCAGCTGCCTTAAAGTAATAGCTTATACGTATCCCACTGCTTGGCAAAGGGCATAGTCCTCCACGCGACTGCGGATTGGTAGACATCATAATATATATCTTCGGAATATTGTTTTTATTATTTCGATAATATGCAGGTTTCCTCGCGATATTTTCCTTAGCTGGTGAGCATGATATAAGACAGCACTTAAAATTAACAATTTCATTGGTACAGGCACCGTTTGAAATCAGCTTGCTCGAATATATTACATTAAAAGCGAGGTCCTGTGGCAAAGGATGGCTTTTCTTCAACACTTTAATAAAAGTGTGTTTAACTATATAAAAAGAGCTGGTAATGAGAGTTGACTTAGTAATTAGAATAAGCAAGTAAAGCAAACATTAGACTTTTGTCAATTAGAGATTTCGAGTCTCTTTTTAGGGAGTAGTATTTGGCAGCGAGTGTCATAGAAATAGAGAAGGGAGAAAGAAAAATAGAAAAAAGGCTAAGAAATATCTTTATATTACCTACACGGCAGCATTATAGAATATAATCCTTTTATATTTGTTACATTACTTAACTTATTAAAAAAATCCTGAACCAGATTATTTCAGTATGTACTCATTAAATAGTATGAAATTATTTATTACCTGTATGATTTTGAATAGGTATGGCCAGAAGGTCTTCTCGAAAGTTTCAACTTGAGGCGATAGAGGGCGCGACGTGGTAATGGTCACGCCCTCGGAAACCGGGTCACCCGTTTTGCTCTGGGAAAATATTAAAAATGTAAATTACAACAGCAATTATGGAGATCTTTACCACAGATAGTACAGAGAAGTCTGTTAACACATAACCATAGATACATAAGTGCTCTAAAAAATTAAGTCAACGAGAAAAATATTTTTCAACCGTTCGATTTTTTTGAAGATTTTCTACAAATTAGTAAATCAATCCGTGGTGAACGGTGTAAACTTTCGAAGTCCAAGCCGTTATCCCTCTAGTTTCTACAAAGGTATAGTTGCGTACATCGTTGTTGTAACAACTTGTGTTGTAACACTTCGAAACTAGTGGTTCGTCACTATGCGTCTCTGATCTGTCGGTGCGACAAGGCTACCTGTGTCCACGTCTATTGCTACGGGGGCAGCGAGCGCATGACATTAGTATAATCGGTTTTGACGGCATAATTTAATCAGTTTCGTCTATACGAATTTTTGACTCGACGGTACATAAGTGCGCACCACCAAGGGTCTTCTTACATTGCCTTTTTAAGAGACATGCAGGTGCGGGTGTCGAAGGAGTATGCTCATGACCCGGGCTTCTTCTTGTGAGCCTCTCTGGACTCACGGTGTTTGCGCCTTATTTTAGGCGCTATCATGTTGTTGTTGACGCCGTGAAAGCGGCGTAACACTGCATTAGTTTAAAACGCCTACACGCTGCGGTGTGAATTAGGCAATATATTGCGCGGCGAGTTTCATGGAGATAACTAGCATAATTGAATTCCATGGCTCCTGTCCGATTGCCATTGCGGCAAGAATGGTTGTCGCAGTGTCGGCTATGGTACGGTACAGTGGTATGGTATCATTGATTGCAATCATGTTGCAATCAATGATAGAAAATAATGGCGGCGTCAGGGCGCCTGCTCCGTCCTCGCTCCATACGTGCGCAGAACTCGCGAATTGCAAGCGTGCGCGAGCGTACCTTAGCAAAGGCCACCGTCTCCTTCTCCGAGAGCTTGAAGACGGCCAGCTCGACGCCGTCTTTAGTCTCCTGCGTAGTCTCGGCCGGGCGGGCATCGGCAGCGGACGTCTCGCCGGATTGCGCCTCCGATATCGCCGTGTTGAGGCGACGGTACCTGACGGGGGTCCACATTCTGATGTGCTAGTTTATTCTTACAGCTTTTTTAAGGGAATAGAAAATGACCAGGTGGTTGTGATGCTAAGTGGTTACCGTTGTCCATGGATGTCTACAACATACGGTGTTGGTTCGACTGCTCGCTGCTACCATATTTATGCTACTTCGGGCAACTTCAAGGCTCGTCTGGGGAAGCTCAGGATGAAGCTCCCTCACAGAAGATCAGGATTGAAGTGGTAGAGATATACTTTCGCGTTTCGTCAAGTGACTGAGGTATCCAGGGCCCACTTCTTAGCAGTTGGCAACTCATCCGCGATCCTTTATATGTTGTTGATGACTAACATCAGGTGGTTTAACCGTTTGCCAACTTTTAACATAAAAAATACCACTATTTGTTCGATGGCTCTACCACAGTGAGATAATTTAATCACGTTAGTTACGTTAAAACTTGTAGAAATAGTACGAAAAGATTGTCGCCGCTGTGGGAATCGAACCCACGTCTTCGGCACTTATGGCGTTAGTTACGTGTTAATAGAAGTCTCTGCGCGTGACGATTTGCGAGAAATAAAACTGGCCATTAGCAATTTGCGAGTAATAAAGCCGGCTGTAGGCGATTAGCGAGTAAAGCCGTACCACTCATGCTTGTCCCGACCGGTGCGCGCGAACAGGAACAAGCGCGAATGGTTGTCTTTGGACTGTTTCACATGGAGACTCCACTCGCCCTCGGCCGCTCCGTCCGCGCTGCCGTCCAGTTCCTAAGAGAAAAGAGTTTAGCGAAGAGTTATTATTAGTATGGGAATATATTGACATCGCTTTTGTAACGTAGATAATACGAGTGAGAGAAATGTTTTTTGTGGATTCTGGCAAATAAAGCCGCTTTTGCCTACCATCGAGTGGGATACTCAAGCAAGATCAAGGTTAGTTTGTAAAAAAAAGTGAACAGTAATGTTCGAATGATTGTCTGTTTTACGAATAAAAAGAATTAAGTGAATAAATGAATGAATTGACAATTAATTGTTAAAATTATACAGGAATTCGAAATGTGAGGTCCAGATATTGGCAACATTTCTCGTTAATGTTGGATGCCGGTACTAATATACCAAAGAGTTCGTGGACAAATAAAATAGAAACTCTTTGCAACGGGCGAAAATGGTAGCGGATGATCATGAGACAGGTATACGCACGGCTTCGTCCAGCAACTCCTTGATGCGCGACAGTTCGCTGTCATCGATGTCGTCATCGTTGACCTCTTCCCTGGCGCTGGTGACGGACCTCGAGGTCAGGTCGGCGTCAGGCTCGGGAGTGGGGCACTCCTCGGGCTGAGCCCTCTCGTGACCGGCCTCCGCCTCCGAAGAAGAGGGCACGCTGTCCGAACGCTTGTCTGGGGGAGGGATGGTGGTTCACAGGGCTTTATACTCTCACCGTTGTTATTGTTACCTATGCCCGTTCCTAAGAGTGTTATTACTGTCGTTATATGAGTACACAAAGAAATAATAACTCGTTAATAATACGAAAAGATAATAGTGTTAAATGACTACGTAATTCCTTGGCAAAATAGGCGATAACATTACTATTTTATTCCGTATACAATATATTTATTTATATGTTTGACAATTATGAAAACTGACTTACGACGTTAGTATTTTTGTCATTCTTCAGTGAAATAGGAAAGTTTTTGTACTATATCTATCATACATTGTAGTCGACTGTCGTTGTGCATATTGATAACATCAAATCAAGTGTGGATAGGGAAATAATTTTATTGTTATTAAATAATTTTCGTGTGATATAGTTAAGGAAAGCTCTAAACACAAAGTTGTCAATGTTATTGACTCAACAGAGTCGTTAACTTAAGTTTATTATTTTGTAAATATTCTTTTGTGTCTGAATAAAGGCTATTATTATTATATTTCGAGTGATATATACACAGTAGTAGTATATTAAACGTGTTATAAGTGGAATTATTCATAAGTAAAAACGTATTCAGGATGATGCTGAGCCAGTGACCAGGGCAGTGGACAAAACAGGCTGAATGAAGACGACGATGATCGTATTCAGTTCATCACAGAGGGAAACATGTTGTTTTATAGTGTGGCCTTAAAGATTAGATGATATTCCGGTGGAAGGTTAGTTCAAGGGAATTTCCCTAGCAGTTAAACAAGATCTATCACGTGGGATGAACCTAATAGTAACAGGTCCATTCAAGGCTAATCTCCATAGATCGGCCATAGATTTGCCTCTGTCTGGTCGAGATTCGGCCAAATAATGGTCCAATGTTTTTTAAGGTTATCAACTGATGGGCAGTAGAAATCACTTCACATCAGGCGAATCCTCTGTTAGCTTGATAACTTTTCGCATAAAAAAATGGTGACCAAGAACCCCCGATAGAACAGTCATGCCGGCAGCTTTGCCCTCCCAATAAAACTAACCTCGATGAATTTTCCGCACCAGCCTATGGCGCAGTCCCTCCCTCCCTGGTTCGCCTTCACTTTGCGAATTGCTGCACACAAAAAAAAAACAATAAAAATACATCAACGAATACACCTTTCACGGCTTTTACGATTAGTGTAAATTATATACTATCCTAATAAACAAACGCAAAAAAAATCATAATAACATGCACGGCAGTCGAAAACATACAACCTCTTCTGTATTTACGATGAAACGTTATTTAAATTTGTAATCATAACGTTATTTAAACCATTGTCATCCATAACTATTTTTTAACTATTAATACAATGAAATTTAAAAATTTGTAGAAATTTTTTCGCCGTTGCGAGCATTTCAAACATTTGAATTGAAAGTGAGATAAACGGCTTATGTTCACAGCGATACTTTGCTTTTTAAATTTCGTCTAAGTGTGTCGAATAACACTATAAAATTAATATCCTTTAAAACGAATATTATCATAGCTTAGAAAACGCATAACGATATGTTTTAGATCAAATACAGACAAATTAGTGCCCTGGACTCACAGTATATATCAACGTAGGTCCATATTGATTGATTATATGGTGAATAGAAGTTTGTATCTGCTAGTCTTCATCTTAAAGTTGAATTGGCCAAAAGACACATATATTTAAACTGATAAAATGAGACCAGTTTCTTGGTGTTGCCGCGTTAATAGAAAAGGAAAAAAAAAACTTGCGAAGGTCATTTTGAACATAACTAAATGTTTTCATTTCTAGAAAAAGTCGTCCGCCTGTATGATTTTTAGTAAAACTAGTCCCAATGTGGTGATTTATGGTATAATGTTAGGTGGGGCATACTAGTTCTATCCCAGAATTTACATTTAAAATTGAGAGTTATTACGCCAATTTTAATTCATGAAAAATGTACTTTTGTTACCAAGTCATTAATTTAATATTGTTCTGAATTCGTTGTAGTCATTTATATTAATTGGCAAAAATAGCACTATCCAATATAACAAGCCAGTCTGTTGGGCGTTAAATAAATGATAAGAATTTATTGGCAAATTTTCCTTAAAATTTGGAAAACATTAGAAGATATGTGTATATACCGTCCAACACATTTTTGTGCAACTGTCTGAGACTTTAGATGGTGTGTAATCAGTGTAATATTCTATTGGTATTATTATTACATATGCCCAGCAGTGGACTAAAACAGGTTGAAATGATGATGATGACTATTGAAGTATAGTTTAGATGACTCCGTGGCGTAGTTGCCAAAGTATTGGCTTCGGCGTCGGGGGTCGTGGGTTCGATTCCCACACGGGACAACTGATTGTGTGACTCACAGATAGTTGTTTCGCATCTGGGTGTTTGTCCGCGTGAAATTTATGTTTGTAAAAAGTCCTTGCAACACAGGATAATGTTATCCTAACTAAAGTAAGGGCAATGTTTTAAAAAAAAAAATATTGCGATTAATGTCACACGAACCTCTTTTCCCTTCGTCTCCAAACGAATTTCTTCTTTTTCTCAGGGCTCGTGTTTGCCTCTGCGCTCTCCGTATCGTTGGCGGGCTGCGTCTCTTTGCCTCTCTTGTCAGTCGACTCCGAAATCTTCTTCTCCACGGCGGCGCTTTCCTTCTCCAAAACTTGAATCTTCTCCTTTTCGTTCAGTATGACGCAAATCGGGTATTTTTTGCTCCACTGTCTGCACAGGAAAACAGGCGAGATATATGAGTTAGAGACTTTAAAAAGGAACAAGGAAATAATTTAGTATTATTTAATATAAAGCTGAGTCCGGCCACGCCTGCTGTGGCTTTCTCTTTTCGTTTCCGTTGGAACTTCGGAATAAAAAGTATATAAAACAAATGCACTCCCTTGTTCAATACCTATGGTGTGAACGAATTCCAAATTAATCCCTTGTTTTTGAGTTTTGTGGATACAAACATACGGAAGCTAATTTAAAAATAAATAATAAGATAGACTAAAAATTTATATTTGAATTACTAAAACTTTTAATAATATCCTATTTGTCATATACTTTATTCATCACGGTCATTTTGTCCGATTATTTTTCCTGGTCGAATGAGTTAGGTACTAAAAACAGGCCAAGAGTGAGTCGGCCTCACGGGCGCATGAGGGTTTTCGTACCATTATTTTTTTTAAACATTGCCCTTCCTTTAGGATAACATCATCTTGTGTTGTAAGGACGTTTTACAAACATAAATTTCGCACGGATAATCACCCCGATGCGAAACAACTATCTGTGGGTCACACAAAATAGTTGTCCCGTGTGGGAATCGAACCCACGGCTCCCGACGCCGAAGCCAATACCTTGGCAACTGCGCCACGGAGTAATCTATTCAAGTTCATATTTTTATTCAGGAAAAATAAAATCGACTTCAAATATCTCGCTCTGTACAAATACATCATCTGTGAAAATTTCAACTGATTCAAGTAATAGGGTCCGGTTTTACCCTTTGGGTATGGAACCCTAATAAAAATTTACTTCGGATAGCGAGTAGATCAAATACTATGACAATAACATATATTTCCATACCGTGTAATCTATTGTAAATAGAATCTAATCAAATCTAATAATTCTTTTAAATGACTTCGGCCGTAATAGTATCTCCACGGAAACGGCAGTCGAAACCACCGGCACCAGGTCAAAAAACTACACCGAGGTATTTAATGCCGGTTAAGCTCTAATTAAAATCTGTGAGTGCGGCTGTAAAAATATTAAAAGAACAACAAAGACAAAGACGTAAATAATAATGCGCCATAAACGACATTCCATTGTGCTATTTTTAGGAATCTTAAAGAAGTTGTTTACACTGCTTAGACTTAAAGTAGATTCGTGTAAAGTTTAAAGTCAAACTTATTGTTCGGTTGTGATAAAAAGTAATTTATAAATTTATTTTATGTTTTAATACTCTGTATCGCCTATATTTTATGTGTATCGTCAGTGTATTCGGTTACGATTCTATTTTAAAAAGGCAAAAGTCTTGCTCATATTATTCCACCAAAGCCGGTACATTAGTTGATACTAGGAACGAGTCCAAATAAACGAATAAAAAAAAACTAAAAAACAATTAAATTATTCGACTTAGACTCTCTTATCGCTCAAAATTCTCAACAACAACTTACGTCCCTTGATCTAATTACGAAGATGATGAATTGAGACGCTACGTACAATTCATACGAAAATAGACTGTCGTGCCTGCGTCCGAACGTCAAGCGAGACCTGTTATTATCGCGAGTGCTTAATTACTCATGCGCCGCGTATTCATTCGTTTCGTCGTATCAACAGACATGTTTTACAATGCGGGCTACCTCAGCTACCTGACGCCCCTTCGTGTCGATATTGAATGACCGCTTTTTTTTTTTTTTTTTTTTTTTTTAAAACTACTGATTCAGCCAGTTATCTCTCTCTACAGTAATTGAAAGCATTTTTATGTGAAATGATGCCAAACGAGCAGACGGTTCACCTGATGTTAAGTGAATACCGCGGCCCATAAACATCTGCTACACCCGAGGGTTACAGATGCTTTGACAACCTTTTGAAAATTGGGCTCCGGTTACCTCACTCACCAGACGAAACGCGAAAGTATTTGTCATACTTCCACTTTCCGCCGGTCTTCTGTGAGGTCGTGGTACTTACCCGGACGAGCCTGCCCATTCGTGCAAGAGCCGAGGCTGCTGCGTGGCAAAATACCGTATATATATATTATACGTCCGTCTTCTGTAAGATGTAGGCCTTGGTGCAGCAGAAGCTGTTATATGCGTCGCTCATAGCATTGGTATTAATGATAGAATCTAAGATAATTGCAGTCTATCTGAGGGTTCTGTATTCAATGAGCATGTTTTCTTTAGGATTGGTGGTCAGTGAAAAAATAAAATCATAATAATACATGAAAATGTACACACAATACAAGGTGATTTTATAGACGACGGACATATTAATAGAGCATATGCAGAATTTACTTGCGACCTCTTTTTTTAAAAGATTAGTTTTAATTTTATCAAACATTATGGACACCCTATTAGAAATTCGTGCCTTACCGTCTCAATACATTAACCTATTCACAAGCACTAAAATTGTTCCTGAACGCATAATTACTAAATCGCTTATCAATTGGGTGACCACTATTAACGAGATAAACAAACAATGTTTCAATTGATATTTTTCTGGTTACTATCTGGTTATATTTTTTCTGACTATAATTGTCAAAATAAAATACTAATATGTTTTTTGAATTAAAGAATGCTCAATTAACATTATAAAAAATCTTCCTGCATATTTCGAAACTAAAAATATGTTCAAAAACGGTGGATGTTCTATTTTACTGCTTATGTAAAACAACAAACAAATATATTAAATAAGTACAAATAATATTGTACTAAATACAAATAACAGGAAAAACGCACAGCTTTTTGTAACACAAATTATGTAAAGGGAACATTCCAATTTAGACGGTTTAGAGTTTGGACAGTGTCGTATTATGAAAGACAAACGGGATTTAAGAAGTCAAATTTAGAACGTTGCAATCGTGTAATAAGAATGAAAATGTTAATACTCTTGAATGCTGTATAAAGATGCTGTATATATCGACGATTTTGTAATATACATCACTTAAGTTTCTTTGAAGGCAGTGCGGCGCAGTTGGCTGGAAAGGGCGAGTGAAATAAAGTTAAGTGGAGCATAAACCAAGGTCGACTCGTGTCATTGAAATGCGTAATATAATATTTCCAACGAGACGGTGCACGGTGCTTGAACATGAAGAACGATGTCGTACCTATATGATTTAGTTCGTCTAAACGCGACGGGATTAATTCAGGTCGTAATATGACGGGATGTTTTTGAATAAATTTTACCGCGAATTACTTAATAGATGAAACAGGTGACAATACAAACCCCAAATATTTACAAATATACCAATAATTTTAATGCTAAATAATAATGACAAAAAGTCGGACAGTTTACTAATAGGCAAAGTAAACTTAGTTTAGACAAATAGTAAAAATGCATTCACATTGAGATCCCCGTCCTGACAGATAGGGTATAAAATCTTAGTCTGTATTTTATTATAACTATTTTGTATTATTTTGGAGTCTGAAATATCAAATATGACCAAGACTTAATACTAAACCGTAACAAGAAAAGCCGTCTGAAATATATGAAAGACATGAAAGTTACACATACAAGAGGTATTGGACATTTATAATTATGTCATCGAACAAGTTTGAATTTATTTTGTATTTTATGGATCAAAAGAGAATATGTTCCCATAAAAGTTTTAAAAAGTAAAAAAATTATAAAAAAATATTATCAATTAATTTCTTAAAATTATTACGGATTAATGATACATATGTAGTAATTGATTGAACTAGAAAATTGAACAAGGAATGATTGATGAACAGCCTGCATTTGGTAAAGAATCTGTACATAATATAGTTATTGCATTTAGAGACAAAGAAATATTTGAACGTCACGTTTGATACTGTATTTGCGCAACGATTAAAAATAAATAATATAGTTCTAAATTCAAACAAAAGAATTGGGCGCGCGAGTGAGGTCGTTGACCCAATTGGTTAGGCTGTCAAGTTTAGAACGTTGTTAAAAGATAACACAATGCTGAGTAGTGCTTTGTTAAAAACACTTAATTTTCATATCTACTTGAAGATACTACGGGTATTTGATTGTTAATGGGAAGATAAAGTTGGAAACGCGTAAATAAATATTGATTTTAAAGATGTTTATACATATAAGTATTGTTTCGTAAGTTAAAATATGTTGCATATTTGACATAAAGACGAATGTAGAAATGAAGTTCATAGTCTTTCAGATATCTGACGTGCAAAAATCATTCCCCAATAATTGTGTCTCATACTCGATGACAAGCTTACCACCCGTCACGATAGTGTCAAAATCTTGGTGAAAAATAGATAATTACATGGTTTAAAAGAAGTGGGCTTGTAATATACAATTACATGGATACTTTTTATATAGAAACAATGTTAATTTGGAGTAATGATTGGTTGTTTGACTGATTACGGCAAACATTTCAAACATTAAACTTATAGAAAAAGTATCAGCCTATACATGTCCCATAGCTGGGCAAAGGCCTCCTTTATACAGAGGGTATCAGGGCATAGTCCACCACGCGGCCCCACTGCGGATTGGCGGACTTCACATATCTTCGAAATATTTTTTTTATTATTATTTCGAAAATATGCAAGTTTCCTCAATATGTTTCTCTTCACCGCCGAGCACATGATAATTCAGCGCTTGAAATTAACAATTTCATTGGTGCCTGCACCGGGGATCAGGTTGCTCGAGTTTATTGAGTTAAATATGAGCGTCCAGACACTGAGCTATCATGGCTCTGGAATATACGTGGAATGCAAGTGTATTATACATTAAAAGTTTCCATAAAATATATTTCTTTATAGTAGAATTACACTTTAAGTGTGGTAGGGCACGCAAGTTTTCGCTGTTGCACAAATGGAAGATATCTGCATATAATACTAAACTACTATATACATAAAATAAAAAAGTTTTAATTGTTTAAACAATAAATTTTTGCAATCTCACCTCCTCTTTACGAGACCCTTGGGCAGCAAAATAATTCGGGCCCCGGTCAAGTTGTACAGTCTGTGCTGGTAAAATGTCACATTGTCTATCTTCTCGTCCCATAGTGCCCGTTTGGCTATTTTGGTTTTTGTGTAAGATATCCGTAAATTACAACCTAGAGAAAAATAAGCAGTGAATTAGCCACTCAATATGCAAACAAAGCAATATTATAATATTCATTGAGACTGGAATGGCCAAATTTATTAATATTTTTAATAATAGTTAATTAACTAAATATCTAATTAAATTAACATGTAATGTAAGTTTTCCTAGGTTAAGGCGTGACTTAATTATTATATCTTCATGAGATTAATATCTATAAGTTATATAATTATTAATATTTTATAAAAATAATTCAAGCCTCAGAAATCTAAATTAAGGCTTAAATAACATTTAAATATTTCATTTGTCAAGTGGAGTATTTTTGATAAGTATTTAAGATTGTACTAGAATAATTGAACAGTTACTAGTAAAAGTTAAATCGCAGTTATTACCTCTTAGTTCGAGAGGTTCTTAGATACAAGTAAATATTAAACAGAATTTACCTTCTAACTTCATGAAGGCTGTAGTAGTTTTGTTTATGTGGTAAGTAAAGGGATCATAGTCGGGACACCTATAATGATTTATCCAACCCTGGAACAAAATTGTAGTAGTAGTTAAGACCATATTTGATTTTGATCCAAAAATGGGTGTAAAACTTATATAACTAGTAAAAAACTCTACATTACAAAATAGCGATTTACATACCTCATATTTCTTCATAGGTCTATGTTCCTTTACCGATGGTATGGTATAGGTGATAGGAATGTTATTCACATTTTTAAATTGAAAAGAGCTCTTATTTGGTTCCCATTCACTGAAATAATTTTCTAATAACCAGTGCTTGAAATTACTAAAAAAGCTGAAGAACCACAAGCCCAGGAGGAATCCCGTCCAAACATTTAAATTCGGAAACAGCATATAATTCAACAGTAGGAAAAATGTCAAGAAGTACATAGTGTAGGTGAACAGTACAGCCTTTGGTTTATTTGGCAGTTCTGAGCTGTGCAAATCATTTCTGCTGGGTGGAAAGTTGAAGTCAGTTGGTGCTATAGGGGATTGAGTGATTGTGAATTCACTGGGTTTCTTTTCCGGAGTGTCCGAATTCTGCTGTGAAATGTCACCAAAGACTTCTATTGTATCTTCTAAAGCTTCTACACCAGATTCAATTTCTATACTATCATCTCTAGGAACATCTGCTGGTTCATTATTTACTGCAAAAAAATCAATAACTTTTTCTTAAATTATATATATTGTATAGGATTATTTGGTAAGGGTATATTATTATATCTTCGGATGCTACAAAGGATGTGAAACAAGTGTAATGAAATATGACAGTAATAGCACCTATTTAAGTCAGGAAAATTTAATATCCCTATTTAAATGTCATTTTTAGTCTTTAAAATAAAATGAATAATTTCATTAAGACATATAACTTTAATATACACCATTTATGTAATGAATAGAAAACAGTAATCAATAGTATTTTGTGAACTTTGAATTAGTTTTAATTCTTTACCTATATTTTTATGTGTATCTTCATTAGAATCCAATTGGTTTTTATTTGCAGAAAGGCTTAGCTCCTGCTCAGAAGCCTTTGCAGTTATTGGTTGAGTCATTTCAGAGAGATTTTGCAAGCTACTGTCAAGTGATGAAACCTGTACAGATAAATAATTTCCTAGTAAACAATTAACTTGCATGCAATTTACTATACACATAGATAACAATGATAATGAATGTAACAATTTTTGAAGTAAACAATAGAATATATAGATTAGAAAATTAGGGAAGTATTCAATAACTTCACCTTTTAATAACCTGTTTTTACTATTTCACAACTATCATCCATCAACTTACTTAAATGTTCATAGGAAGTTTCTCATTACTTTACATCATATGAGAAATTAATAAGACTTAAAGGAGCATATTTACCTGATTATCAGTGTCTCCAACACTTTGTTGGTCTGTATCTTTGATTGCAGAATTCTCTTCAGAATCTGATGTTGAACTCTCTCTTGGTATACTTCTGTCTTTAGTTTCTATTTAAAAATGTAAGCATAATATAAAATTTCTACTTATGATATTAAAATAAGGATGTTTTACTTTGACAATGCAATAATATATACTATGGCATTTAATTGTTACTATGAGCTATGGTAGCTGAGCATCTGGATTCTTGCATATAATTCAGAATACTTCAGAATTCCTCACTGGGACTCTATTTTAAATTGCACTCAATTTTAAGTGCTGATTTAGGTTAGGTAATACTTATCACATAGAAATAACTAAAAAAATACTTTGATGTACACCAATGCTAACTGGAGCTCTGTAGCAAACATTTTTGAACCTTTAGGGCCTTCGCTCTGCAGTGAAGAATATATATGTAGACTATTGCAGATTAATTTTACATGTTATACCCTATAAGAAATGTAAAGAATTATTTATTTACCATCTACTGAACGAGTCTTCATATCTTCAACAGCTTGAGCTATTTTAAATTTGAAATCATGAAATATCTTCCAAGTTTCATTACCACTATCTTTTGCTTCTGGTATAACATCTGATGTGCTCCTTTTTCCTAAGCGATTTAGGTAATCTTTCATAGGAGATGAGGTCACTTCTTTTGGAGGCATTGAACTACGGCTCTCTTCTGGAAATTTATTCTCAACCACCTTGGCATCCTCTGTTTTTTCATTGGGTTTTTCATTACGAATAGACTTAAAATATTTATCTATAATGGAGGTTTTGTCTCCACGTTTTGGACTTGCACTTACTGGCTCTTTAACAGGTGGTTCACATTGTGGTGTTGGAGGATCGTCTTCACACGGCTGAAATAGTTCTTCTAGCTCCTCATTGTTAGCATTATACTTAAATGACAAAGTTGCATTTGGGGATTTCCCTAAAAATGACATTAAATTGTAATACATTGCAAAACGCATGACAACTTTTATCGCTTTAAGTAATCTTCTATTTACGCAAAATTGCTTAAAACGCACCTCGGAAAGGATTGTTTAGTTCTTTTGTTGCCAAAGAAACAAAGCTGAATAAATTATTGCGTTTCAACCTATCAGTACTATATCAAAAATTTGTAATTAAGTAATCAGGCATTTATTGAGGATAATTTTTAATTGTATTGTGCAAACGAAATAAATTTTATAACATTCGTTTCCATAAAAATATACATACCCGCGCCCGTCACCTCCATATTTCAGAATCTTTACAGTTCTACATTCCGATATTCAGAATATAATCAGACCACATACTTCGTGGGATCGAACTTAATAATTAGTATTTTAATATATATTTTTCAGACAAAAATTAGCATGACCATAACAAATACTTCTCGATTGGGATTTGATAGATGTTTGACATTTTATTGTTTGTCACTTTGTCAGTCATCTAGAATGACCATTGACCAATGAGTAAAGTTTGCAGTCAATGTCATACTCCTTGTTCATTTTTAATCTTTTTTTTAAATCTTTTTATAAATCTTTTTTTTGTGCATTGTAGTGTGCTGTTAGTCCTGGACGTTCTGACAGTTTCTTCGGAAAAGGTTTGCGTGTAAATGTCCATGTCGCAACTCCGTGACTCCTGTAAACGAAAAATGGATAATTGATTGACAGAGAGGGGACGACGCGATCCAAGAGGAAATCAGATGGAGGTTCGAACCTCGCCTTACATGAAAATCAGCCGTGGAACTATAATCTAATCGCGAGACATAAAGTGTTTGGTGAGATTATGCGTGAAACGGAAACCTGCGTATGTACATTGCGACGTATATTAAACATGATCGTTTTAATCTTCTGCGGGTCGACCCGGATCCACCAGTATATAAATCACTCAATTCAAGGGCGCGTAAAGCAGTTTGTAGGCAGATAATACAATCGGTAAATATCATCAAGGGGCCTTTGGAATTTTGCAGGTGTATACCTGCCCGGCCCCTTATTTTAGCCCTGGATTGCCTATAGGCGAAGAAAATACCAACCCTTCGGGAACGCTCACTCTCATGCTCAAGTGTGGGGATAAAATAGGGCACCATCGACTGGAAAAAATAATTAAAACAGATGGTTTATATATTATTTCGCGACAAGTAAATTGAAGCTACTCCGATGGGCTGATGGCTTGTTAGAGTGATTCTACATGAAGACACTTCCTTTTTACCTCTTTATTTTTTTACATTAATGTATATTATGATATATATATCTATATATATTAGTCCTTAATTTCAGTCCGCATATTAAAGCTTCATAGAATGTAGAACTACGGGCTATCCCAGAACTTCCGAGCTTTATATAGTACTCCGCGTTGGGTAGATCCAGATAATAATGTAATGAAAAGACAAGGATTGAGAGGCCTTTTCCTGCTATGTCCTAAGTAACGGAATCCATATCAAGCTACTTCGGGATGTGCTTAATACGCAGTTTTACGCAAATTTATTTCTTAATGTCCCTTTAGTTTAAGAATGTCAATGTCCCGCGTATCATCGTATATTTAACAATGTGTAAATAGCACAGAACGACGAGCGAGACGAGTTCCGAGAAAAATATATTAGATTTGTTCGACGTACGAGTTCGACGTAGTACGATAGTAGTACTTACCAACGTATAAATCTAGTGATTACATTCTCTTTGGTACTTACTTTGAAGGGACATTATACTTTAATGGCAAAATACTTTTAAGTCATGCAAGTATATCGGGTCGGTACCTGATTGGTATACTTGCAAGGAAATACCTGGTATCAAAACCTGGTAACGCAAATACGCACATCTCTAGTCTGCGAGTCGTTTGCCTGCTGACTTCTTCTGACGAAGCTCTCAAAGACGGCGGACGCCGATATAAAAGCAAACTACATTTTTTATGTATCACGGATTATTTATCTGTACATTTTCTTACATCTGTATTGTTTTTTATTTTATTTTAGAGGTTGACAATTTGACATCAGACATTTACACAGATTTACATTTACACAGAACTACGCTACGCGATTTGTATTATTTAGTGAGAATTCTATGTATTTCACATGTTTTTTGTTTAATGCGCCAGTAATTTTTGGATACAAAATAATGAAATATGTAATCGATGACAAATAATACTCTTATAATGAAGTTTCTACCGATAATACTTATTATATCCTTTACGCTCGTAGCTGCCGATAAAGAAAGAAAGGTGAAGTGCATTGTATTGATCTCATAAAATATTAAAGTACAAGGTGGAATGTCGATAAACGAACAATATGGTGATTACAGGAGAGTACAGAATTATCACGAGCTTTAGATGACCGGCCGCTATTATTTGCAACTTTAGGAGGTGGTATGGTGGCCGTGGAACCCGTTTCAGGAAATATAATTTGGAAACTGAAAGATGGTAATTATATTTAATTTTACAGATTAGTTAACGTTTTGTTAGAAAATAATTAAAAGGTAATAATTTAGAGTATCACATTCATTTTTTTCAATTATAATCTTTTTTTGATACTAAAACATAATCATTTAAATATAGTATTAAACTGGTAGGGCCACGAAACAGTCTTCACTATTGCACAAATGGATAGGTCCGTCTGGGTAAGTACCATGACCTCATAGACCACCGGCTTGAAGTGGAAGTGTTATATTTCTGCATTTCGGCTGGTAAGTGAGCAAGCTGGGGCCTGTTTGATTAAAAGGTGGCAATACATCTCCAACCCTACGGGTGACAATTTCACCTAACATTAGGTGAATCGCTAGCTTGTTTGCCACTTTATCACATTAAATAAAAAAGTAGCATTAGAATTGTTTTTGTTTATGGTTGGTATTGTAATGCCATGCTGTATGTTATATTATTATCACAAATACATTTTATATCCAAATATTTGTTTATCAACATACACTAACATTTTTCACAAATTAAAAAACATTAGTGTAAATGCAAAAACAATTCATCAAGAAATAGTTCTTAAATTTAATTACAATGTTTTTTTTTGGATTATAATATTGATTATCAACCCAATACAAAGTTTTTCACAGCTTCCTAAATTTGAAAAAATGATAATTGGTGCAATCAAGGATAAAATTTAAATCTTAAAATACAATGAATTAGCTTCAATTCATAAACTTAAAAAAGCTTATCTTAAACTGATTTGTAAGCTAGCAAAGGTAGGTTGGTTAGGTTAGCCACCATCAAGCCCTGATTGTTCTAAATGTGGTGTTGCCCCACTATTATTTTGATATATAAAAAAGTGCACATACTGAATCAGATTTAATTAAATAAATGCCTTGTAGATAATACTATATATCGGTATTCTAAAATTGATATGAAGCTGTATTTATATTTAGTATATATTATATTATGTAATGAAGTCAATAAAATGACAGAATTCCTTAGTGAAAATAAAATATTATCTCAAAATGCTCCATTTCTTTTTTCTCTTTTTTGCTTGTTATTTCCATGGTTGTGTTTCTTTATTGACTAAAAATATTTTGTAAATGAATAACATATCATTTAATAATGTAAAATATAACTGTAATATAAATGTTCAAAATTGTTCTATTGTCCATTGGATACAATAAATAATATTGCTTATCCTTGGTATATTTTATGATTCTTGTTCAAGTTTTTTTGAATATTCTCAAAGTACTCGTAAACCATTGTAGAATCAATAATCATTTCATTCCAGTGTTGTCAATATTTTTTTTTATGTGAAAAGTTGTCAAACTAGCAGACGGTTCACCTGATGTTAAGTGAATACCGCGTTGGGTAGATCCAGATAATAATGTAATGAAAAGACAAGGATTGAGAGGCCTTTTCCTGCTATGTCCTAAGTAACGGAATCCTTATCCTTGGTATATTTTATGATTCTTGTTCAAATTTTTTGAATATTCTCAAAGTACTCGTAAGCCATTGTAGAATCAATAATCATTTCATTCCAGTGTTGTCAATTTTTTTTTTATGTGAAAAGTTGTCAAACTAGCAGACGGTTCACCTGATGTTAAGTGAATACCGCGGCCCATAAACATCTGCTACACCCGAGGGTTACAGATGTTTTGACAACCTTTTGAAAATAGGCTCCGGCTACCTCACTCACCAGAAGATATGCGAAAGTATTTGTCATACTCCACTTTACGCCGGTCTTCTGTGAGGTTGTGGTACTTACCCGGACGAGCTTGCCCATTTGTGCAACAGCTGAGGCAGTTGCGTGGCCCTAACACCATAAAATATTCCATACTTTTTCCTAAAATATGGCCTTTTTATGTTTTAGTGATTGTACCATTGATTTTACTATAAAACATAATTTTATCTTAGATATTTTAATAATTCAGCAATTTATTTATTACTTTAGTGTTTAGTGTCACAATTCCTCAAGATTTGTCTGGACATGTCCAGATTATGATCTGTGTAATCATCTGGTATCCAGAGTTATTGCACACTGATGGATATTACATTTTTATGTAATATATATAAAAATAAATCAGATTAATACATAATATTACATAAAATAAGTTGCATTGAAGTGATTATTATTTGGGAGTTTTTTGACTAACGGAGAATTTTTTTGGTTTTATTGATCTAAATTAATTTCTGGTTTTAAAAACTAAAGCCCCTGGAAAATATTAGGATTTGCTAACATAAAAAAAGTGATTCTAATTGATAAACAAATATTTATTTTGAATCTGTGGAAAAATATAACTTATCACTTGGATTTGTGTAATCTGTTTTACTCTAGATTAAAATTGTAATTATTTTTAATGATATACAGATAGCATTATCATGTGTCCATGGAAAATCAGCAATGCGGCCTACCTGGTGAAGCATAACTCGGTTATCGTTAAAATATAACTTTTTATCGGCGCTCGGAAATACCAGATGCGTGGAATTATCTAGAGAATAAACATATGCTCATATTGAATTACTAGATGTTATCGAATAGTAATGCTTTCTGTTATCTGGGACATAATGAAATATATATAACGCCATTTCGAGGATTATGTTTACAATTTATATTGTGAATTGTGGAGATATTCGTCTTTAAAATATTAAAAGGTCACGTTAATTGTTGCGCGTCGCCTACATTTTTTTGTCTATATGTAGGTAATTACAAAAAGCGAATATCCAATGTAATCAAGTTGTAGGAAAAAGATTAAAAGCCCAGATAAGAATATTCGGAAGTCTTTCTCGATTATTTCGATTCAGATACGTCACTATGAAACCACTGCTCATTGCTGCGCTAGTATACAAAAATGAGATCTATTTTGTTGAGAAGATCGTTGTGACAAATCCTTAGCCCTTCCTGTACAGGCCATTCAGATCATCATCAAGTAAATTTGCATTGAAGGCTTCGTCGAGCTCTTTTATTCTTTCAAAGATTTAAGCAGGTCTCTTGCTAAAAGCATTGTAAAACAACACCTACTTTATTAAAGGCACAGATAATTTCCTGTCGCACTTTACACGGGGAGAAATAACTGGCGTTAATAATTTGATTTGGGCAGCGATCTTTTGCAAAATACTCTTTGAACAGTGAAGAACAGTTTTCTCTTACCGGTTAAGAATAGTTTATATTAAATTATATTGCCGAGAAGAACAATTTAAAAATGCTCTCTGACAAGTGATTCACACTTTTTCTTACATGCAAAGTTAACGTGGCAGCTGTTTCAACATGTAGTACGTATTTAGGTTGGCGCCCGCCTGGCTCTCCGTTACAGCGATAACTCGCCAAGAATGTAATGCGATTGCCGCTAATCAGAATTGCTGAGTAATGCAGTGTAAAATTTGTCTTAATAATACGACTCTCGGAAAACAAAGACGGCCAGAGACAGTTGTTGACTCCGAGGTTCGCCCCGAGCGCCGGGCCACCTTTAGTGCGTCGGAACTGTAAAGGGCCCTAAGGCCAACAATGGCTCATCAAGCCAAAAAAAAAATAGTTGAGCTGGTACGAAAGAGGACATAACGCGTAATTTTTGCGTTACCGCGTCATTGAACAAGGGTGACATTTCGTATGCTATTAATATAAGGTATAGGTACATTGTGTTGCATTTGGATTATTTGGCAAACTGTTTGCTTTATTTGCCTATATGTGACGAGTACTAAGAACTCGCTTTGCGCGCTGGTCGCTTTTGCATCGTCATAGGGGCCAAATCGACAAATACGCGGAATGAGTCGTAAAAATGAGCAAAGGCGTCACAATTTGACTCCTGCACGTCAAATACTTTGCCAAATGCAACAAACACCCAATACAATTAGCCATATGAGGTCCCAGCCTAACATTTAGCGGTTCGCGTTCGACAAATATCCTGTAGTGGGTGGGATTAGCTATTTCAAGTGACGCCATCAATTTAATGAGTGTTTTTCAAGATGGGAATGTTAAAATTTGTAGAAGTACTTTTTCTAAAAGATTGTCGCCGCTGTGGGAATCGACCGCACGTCTTCGACATTCGCGGCTTGACACTTTAGCCACTAAGCTAAACGGCTGATTGGCACGCCGACGAAAATCTTTACGTCTCTTATCTACATTGTTTTTTCCATATAAACAATTTCGAATATCGTATTGCAACGATAATTCGAACGAGAGATGTCGTTGATGCAATGCTTGGCGCATCCATTTTTACATCCTTTCCAGCATACAAACAATTTCGAATATCGTATTGCAACGATAATTCGAACGAGAGATGTCGTTGATGCAATGCTTGGCGCATCCATTTTTACATCCTTTCCAGCATACAAACAATTTTGAATATCGTTTTACATTTTCGATAATTCGAACGAGAGATGTCGCCATTGCTTTTTTTAGAAATTTAAATTTTTTACAGTGATGGGAATGTTATTCGTTTGCCCTCTAGAACCGGTGGTGAAAGTGCCCAATCAGCATGCCAACCTCATGCCCCAGTTCCTGCCGGACCCTCGGCACGGTACCCTGTACATGTACGGGCCGAGGGGGGACAAACAGATGCTCAAGAAGCTGCCCTTCACGATACCGGAGCTGGTCGCCAACGCG
The DNA here is from genome assembly GCA_933534255.1 of Iphiclides podalirius. NCBI lineage: Eukaryota > Metazoa > Arthropoda > Insecta > Lepidoptera > Papilionidae > Iphiclides > Iphiclides podalirius. The sequence continues at coordinate 10,683,663 of OW152822.1, read as the reverse complement.
CCCTGCCGGTCCACTGACGGCATATTGTACACTGGAAAGAAGAGCGACACATGGTTCATGCTGGATCCACTGACAGGCTCCAGAGAGCACATATCTGGTGAGTGTGTTATTTTTTTTAACTACCTACCCTATACTTCGGATTTTAGAACGTATAGCAAAATTATGGAGGGGGAATTTAAAGTTCATGAAAAGTCAACATCGGAGGTCACCAGGTTATTCAAAATGGTTTTTAATGGTCTACAAATCGGATATCTTCTTTTTTTATTAATCCCGTTAGTGTAGGTAAATTCCAACAATTTTTCGGAAATTTTTGCAAGAATATAATTATGGTATAATAAGTCGCTATTTAGCCGCAAATGACAAACGCGTAAACCCGACAAGAGCAGTCTATTCATTTTATTTTTATCGTTGACATTGAATCATCGAGAAATTTCAATCCCTGACTGTGTCTTAAGCTCCGTGCCTCAACAAAAGCCTACTAAAGTATCGCCTTGAAGACGCCCACATTATACTGGAACGAGAATAGACGCCGGCAGATTTTCAATTTGTGTATGTACTCCTAATGTTTGAAGCAATCCTTGGTTCGAATGCTTTTATTGTCGTCAACGAGGGCAAGGTACCCCCGCCGAGCGCCTACTTTTCTAATGATAGTAAAAGGTTTGAAGGATGGCAAAAGGAGTATGAAATTTTTGTTCAATGTCTTGCGATTTAATTAAAAAAACAATTCAGACAGTTTTCTATACCGGAAGTAAGTTAGCGTAGAATATTTTTTTTAATTAAACGATATGCAATTGCAATTAATTGGCATATCGTTTAATTAAAAAAAATATTCTACGCTAACTTCATTCCGGTGTTTTCTAGTGAATTGTTATCAAAACACTTCAAAGGTAGACGATTAGAAGGTATCTATATACTTTTACTCGACAATTGCTCTCGCAACTTAATCAAACCTATTCTTTTAGGTAACATTAAAAATTTACAGTTATTTATTATAACAAACTAGCGACCCGGCCAGGCTTCACACGGGTGCAATGTAGATATTGAATTTCTCGGCTTTTCTCTTCTATAATATGCATGTATACTACATATAAACCATCCGCTTGAATTACTTACTTACTATAATATGCATGTATAATCTAAAAATCGCTTATCTATGCTGAAAACCATTTAAATCCGTTGTGAAGTTTAAAACATGTAAGCGCACAAACATCGGTAGCGACTTTGTTTTACACGATGTAAATATTAATATTGACTTAATTTATTTTTGGCAAAAGAAATACTAAAAAAATAGGAAAGGATTCTATCAAACTTAATGTCAAGTGCGTACGATAGAAATTATCAAAGGTCATTCTCGAAACATCCATTCCTTTCACTATATGTTTAGTAGGCGTATACGTTTTCATACACCCCTGAGTATCGCCGTATTGATTGATACCCTTGCGTAATATGTAGAAGTTTCGCGACTTTGGACATGCAATTACCGAATTCGGTAATTGCAATACCTGTATTGTAATCATCGGTAATTACAATACCTGTATTGTAATTACCGAATAGTCGAAAACGATAAGGGGCAACAAAGTTTCCAGCTCGATAAGGGGACGATCGATCTTTGCGAATGATTTACGTACGAAAGTATTTTTATGGTAGCTTATCTTTTATATAATTTGGGTTGCATCTTTTGTTTAGTCGCTATAAAATGTTGTTCTTCTCCCATACACTTTTACACAGTGTCGACAGCTTCGGGTACAGTTATTCTAGATAGTCAATGGTGTTATATACTCCTAAATTATTTTACTCGTCTATGTGTATTGAATAATTTCTGAAACTGCCAACTTTTTAACTAATGTAAGTCTACATTATTTTATATTACGATCCCACTACTTGACTACCAACCCTTTTAAATGGTAATTGCTGATGCAGTCATTGGTGGTAAACAATTTGAGCAGCGTGTTCACTTTTGAGTATCGCAGGCTATAATTTATTTAGATAAAAGTAACTTATTTCTTAGTAAGAAATCATACATAATACTTGTAGTTCAAGTCAAAGACAAAGACGAAAAGTGTCATTTCATCAATTCTAGATAGTCAATGGTGATATATAGTCCTAAATTATGTTACTCGTCTATGTGTATTGATTAGTTTCTGAAACTGCTGACTTTCTAACTAATGTAAGTCTACATTATTTTATATTACGATCCCTTGACTGCCAACCCTTTTAATGGTAATTGCTGATGCAGTCATTGGTGGTAAACAATTTGAGCAGCGTATTCACTTTTTAGTATCGCAGGCTATAATTTATTTAGATAAAAGTAACTTATTTCTCAGTAAGAAATCATACATAATACTTGTAGGTCAAGTCAAAGATAAAGACGAAAAGTGTCATGTTTGATGAAAACAGCATAAAAACAAATATAAATCTCATCTAAATTATCTTGTAACTGGCTACACTAAGGTAAACCCATCTAGAGCCGCCGATTTATTAACACAACTGTCCTTGCGATGTGTGCATATATTGTAAATAATGTCTATTATGGGACTATGACAAAGTGACAAAAGTGCTGGCAATTTTTCCCGCCACGGTTCCCTGAAAGACGGCATGCAATAACAAAGTAGATAAGATTAAAAGTTCTTTTAGTGGTTAAAGCATCTAAGTGCGAATCTGGGAGACGGGTTCGATTCCTACAGCGGCGACTATCTTTTCGTCCATGTTTTCCACAAATTTACAGAGACTAATACATTAAAATATGTCGAGATTTTTTCGCGGCTAGGATATCGAGGATATCGATATTTAAATGGGTTCGAATCCTTGAAGGGGATTTATCTGAACGGATCTAGTTACTATTCGCATATTTGTGACAAACGCAAATCAGACACCATCCAGTCGGATTTTTGTTTGTCAAATCATTTATTCATCGAAATAAGAAATATACATTTCATCTATCGATAGTCATTTTTTCAAATCTACCACCGTTTCGTAATGAGGTTCCTCTAACGGAGAAGAAACAGGCGAAAGAATCTCCGTAGGTATCCATCTTTTTTGTCATTTTTTTTTTCTTAAACGATTACGTTGCAGTACATTACGATTACGATACAGTACATTTTTTTTAGAAACAGCTTAGCAGCGATCACCTCATTACCAGGGGTTGTTATCATGAATGTATTCATTTATATTATAATACCCTTCTTAAAAAGTTTTTCTTTAATAAATTTCTTAAACCTGTTAATAGATAGGCTTTGCGCATTAACTGGGATTTTGTTGTAGAAGCGTATACACCGTCCCATGAACGAGTTACTGACTCTATGGAGTCTAGTAACTGGCGTTACAAGCTTGTGTTTGCTCCTAGTAAGTAGTAGTTTGTGCTCGTCTCAACAGCGCTTGTTCCGCAGGCTTCGATAGATCGAAAATCTTCGACGAGGGAACTTGCGAGCCGGACAAGAGGCGCGCAGTATACGTCGCACGCACGGAGTACAACATACTGATGCACGACTCGAAGAACGAGAACCAGAAGTGGAACGTCACGTTCTTCGACTACACGTCGCACGCGATGGGCAAGGAGATGCTGAACGATTACGGTCATTATTCACTCGTGTATAGACAGCAAAGTGCAACGCACGCGTAAAAATGTCAATTATTGCTATCGGAAATTGATTTAAAACCCATTACCATTCGAAAAAGGTTTTATGTGTTTTATGATTTAACTTTTTAAGTATCATAATGCTCATTATAACATTTTATATGTCAATGCAAATAGATTCACATTTATTTGTGTGCGTTTTTTAAATTCGGAAACGACGTCACATAATCACATAAGACTTATACATATATCATTATATTTCTTGATACGTTTTTAATATTTATTTCATGAAATAATGTTCAAATGACATAAAAAAATAAAATTGTAGGCATAATCCACTTCACGTCTACTTCGAACGGCCGTATTATGTCGTTCGATCGGAAGACCGGTGACTTGGTGTGGTCTCACAACTTGGAGACTCCGGTGGTGGCTGCCTACTTGCTAGACAGAGAGGGACTTATCTCTGTCCCTTTCAATTCCATCGGCGACGACACTCTCGACCACATAATGGAGGACGCCACTACATTGAGGAACGGCCAGGGAATCAAGAACTCCAATATTGAACTTTAGTAAGTATGTGTTAAGTTTGTAAGTAGCATGCATAAACTGCACATACCATCGGGAAAGTGCAACGGGTCCCAACGACCACTGCGACCTAGAAGATCTATTGCAGTCTTCCCTTCAAAAACATTACCCCCTTACTAACATTATTCCCTTACTGTATCCTCAGCTGTAAAGACGTTTAACATACATAAATTTCACGTGTAAAAACATCAAGATCCGAAAGAATTATCTTTGGCTCACACAAATAGTTGTCCCTTGTGGGAATCGAACTCACAAGCTCCGGCGCCGTGACCAATACCTTGGAAACCGCGCCGTGGAGTCATCACGCGTATGATTAGCCATTAGGTAACATTTCCAGCCCGACCCTGTACATAGGGGAGCACAACCACGGCCTCTACGCCCTATCCTCCCTCGTGGACAAGAACACCGTCACGATATCCACCAGCCATAACCGTCCCCTCCTCCTCGAGGGGCCGGTCGACGAGCGCGCGGACACCCAAGCGCCCAAGTACGAGCCGCTCGCCCACGTGCACTACGACCTGGGCGATCTGAACCTGCGCGCGCCGCCGTACCTCCTCCTCGGCCACCACAAGGTGCCGGAGCTCACGAGCTCGTGGATGCCGCAGCCGCCGCCCGGGGACCTGCTCAAGGTGGAGCTCCCCAACCCGATGAGGCTGATCAACGGCCAGGTGCAGACGGAGACCGGGCATGACGTGGAGAACGAGACCAACCTGAAGGCCTCGCGGTCGGTCTCGGTCCAGACCGACGAGCTGTCGCTCGGATTCAGGCCGGACCTGTGGTACAAGCGCGGCTACGTGTGGCTCCACCAGCAGGAGAACAAGGCGCTCAAGGTGGCCCTGATCGTCCTCACCGGTCTGGTGGTCGCCATGTTCTGGTACCTTCGATATCAGGTGAGCGGTTTGGCTTTCCCCTCTTTTCCTTTTGCAGCCTTCGAGATTGTTATCCGTATGTTTATTTCATTTGTTACGTTTGTTTGTTTGTTTGTGCGTGCGTACGGATGCGTGGATGTAATTGAATCGTTTAATCAGAACCTCACCGTCAGCCACACGAGCATCTTAGGATATGTCACACGATAGATTTCATAATAATTTCATATCCGTGTTAAATATAAGAAAACCAGTGAATACTGTTGTTTGCTGCATTATTATCTTTGCAGTGATTGCACGGTAACACAGGTCAGGTCATACTTTTTATATCTTTTGGACAATGCTTTTCCACTGACGTTTTATATCAAATCATAAAAATCAATATTTATTTATAAATAGCTGATTCGGCAAACGTTGTTTTGCCATATAAATTATTTCTAAAGGAATCGGACGGAACGCCCGTACGGACGGCTATCCCATTTGCTTAAAAATTTAAATGATGCCGAAATAAAATTATATGGAAACGGATCTTCTTCTACGTTTTAGTTCCAGCATTGTTTAAATTTAACGGATGATTGAGGAAATTGAATTTGCGAATTGTTGCCGCTCACGGTTCTTAACAACTCAACAAAATATATTTAACACAACATTTAATAAAGTCATCTGTGGTTGAGCAGCTTTTCTTGTTGAACGAAAGGGTGGCCTAGGGCAGGGGCAAGCAAGGCTTCACAGAAGACTGGTGCGAAACGGAAATTAACTATATACAGGTTGATTTTATACACGACGGACATATTAACAGAGCATATTATGCAGAATTTGATCCTAAATTTTTATGTAGTACGTCTACATTTTTTTAAAGATTATTTTTAAATTTTCCAAACATTATGGACACTTAATAAATTCCTGCCTTACCGTCGTAATACAATAAGCTGTTGACGAGCGCTAAAACTTTTCGCTGAACGCATAATTACTAAACCGCTTATCAATAGGGTGACCACTCTTAACGGGATAAACAATGTTGCTTGTCAAAACATTTTTTTTGAATTATGGAATGCTCAATTAACATTAAGTCAAACTATGCACTTCGTCTAAAAAATCATCCTGTATACTTTTCTCGTTTCAGGTAGGGAGTGAGTCAATAAGCGCTAATCACTAAACATCTCGTGAACTGCCTACTCGCTTGGACTTTCTTGTATATAAATGTAATCAACTGTACGGTCTTACGTAAAAAGTAATGGAGTAGTTTGATTTTGGGTCATGTGAATCAATTTATGCTACCTAACACAACGCTTAAATTGGTATTATGAATTATCATTATTACGATAACGACATGCCCCAATTTGCCATATCTTTGTTGCAATTTTAACATTTCAAGAAAAAAAAAAATTCGATGATTGCCCTTGAATATGAGAATAAGTTATTCAAATGCTTTATTACCTTCAGTCATATCGATCTATCTACCCATCTATATATCTATCTATCTATCTATGTTTCAATGTAAGAAAATGATTCAACGTTAATTTCACCTACTTCTATCTAACCATGCATTATTTATAATTAACAATCAACAATCCGTAATAAATTCTACTGGTCATTTCATAGACTAATAGATAATGGCGATTTTTGGCCAAATCAATCAATTCATGCTTTCATGCTGTCTGATACACTATTATCAATAATCATTATTATCCACGATTACTTGTCTCAATTTGTGGCTTATCTTTTTTGCCATTTTATCGTATAACTATTTAAGATTGTCCTTGAATATCTGGATCGTTTATGGATTGTTACATAAATTGTTTAACTAAGAACGAATAATATAATAATAATTAAGCTTGAAGCTATTTCCACAAATAGAAATGCTTTGTTAGGCAAAAGAAACGGAAGCATTTTGTAAAATAAAGCAAATAATACAGGGAGGCTTTTTGAGAAGTACCCAAATTTACACAGGTAGTTCAGACTCGGTACTATAATCGTTTATTAAAATAAAAAACAAACTATGCACTTCGTCAAACACAAACTTTTTTCAACTAAAAATGTCATTCTATTCCCTAAAAAACAGAACTTGTTGACAATGCGGTAGTCATTCATAAATACCTAAGTTTTACTGTGCACGAACTTGTGTGCGTGTTAGTTATGAATGATCGCGCGTAAAATAATTGAGTTGCGTATAAATCACGCACTTTTTGAGATAAGTTCAAATGAATGTAATTAATTAATTACCAGTGATTTTAAATATTTACAATTTTTTATATAACATTATTTATGTCTAGAATTTAATAAAAAAATGGATAGACTTAGAAAACCCTCCCTGTATATAGAATAGAATAGAATAGAATAGAATAGAAAATCTTTATTGATCGTAAACAAACACCGTTTACAAAAAAAAGAGAATAAAATAACTAATTTACATATAAATACAATTAATAATTTTCTTAATATCGAATAATAAATACAAAGTCGGTGTATGCGACGACCAAAAGGTAGCCAGCTCAGCATAATGCTACGGTTGAGGTAGCACTGATTTTCAGCTGACGCCTACGAAAGTGAGTCAGTCACGGACAATCTGGATGCCTAGAAGAAATTAAAGAAAAATATATACACATATAAGAAATATATAATACATGATATACATATACATTAGATATATATACATACACACACACATATATGCACATATATACACACACATATATATATGTATTTCACTAATGTTGTATAAGGACCAGTGCTTTGCCAATTTATGTGTCGGAGTTTAATTTTAAATTGTATTGAGCCATTTTTGCTGTCACAGGGGAAGGTTCAAGAGAAAGTGTGTCGTCCAGTACATGTCATTTTTGTGTCAGTAAAAGATAGTTTTTTTTAGCTTAAATTTGAAAGCAGCCCACGATTTGGTAATCCGTAATGGTGGTGGAAGGTTGTTCCAGCATTTTGTGGACGCATATCTGAAACTTCCTCGAAATGCAGCAGTACGGTGAAGTTGTGTACAAAGTAAGTACTGTGACGCTCGCGTGCTATGCTGGTTATGATCCTTTGACCAACTCAACTTATTCCAAAGGTATGGAGGGGATTGATTTTTAACAACGCCAAAAAGCAATGACGCAAAATGAAGTTTTCTTCTCTCAGACATTTTAAGTCTGTTAGCCTGATTGAGATAGGGCGCTATGTGTGACCGAGGTGGCACTGGGTAACAGAACCGTATGCATGCATTTTGGACTCTTTGTATCAGACGTTCTGTTTTTGAGAACAAGCACGGGCCATATACTGCATCTCCATAATTCAGTTTAGATAGTATCACAGATTCACATAAGTTCATACGAACATCTACACTTAAGTAATAACGCACTTGGTATAAGAGCTTGAGACGGTAAAAGCAGTCTCGCACTGCTTCAGTTATGTGATTTTCAAAACGTAAGTTACTATCCAGTATCACACCTAAGTTACGTGCTTCCGAAACCTGTTCTATAGGCACACCGTTTATATTTACATTAAACCTAAAATTGTTATACAAAAACCTAAATATATTATACAAAAACACGCACTTTGTCATTTTATATGTGGTCAATGCCATGTACACCGTTGTTTCCATATGTATCAGCAACATGTAATTATCAAATGTGCCATGTGAATGTCCAATGTATATGATGTGGTTGTTCTTTAAATAAATAAATAAAACTGTATCTCAGAGGTATACAATAGTAACTCCACATTTTTGAAAAAAAACGTTTCTTACTCCATTCAAATCGCAAAAACAAATTCTACACAATAGTATAAAGCATTAAGTCCGACGCCTAATTAATAAAAATATATCTAATTGTATTTATGACATCATAATCCATAATGCATTCAAGGATTAACTCACGCATTTTTGCCTCCTGTAAAATTTGTGTTTTGTCACATAATGCTGTTTACCTCTGAGGTACAGTTAATAACTGATTGAAGTAACTGATTTTGAGAAAGGCTAGAAATCGCACGGTGCTATATGCTCAGAGTAAGGTGGACATGACGGAGATATATTTTTTGGGAAAAACTCGCGAAGAAAATATGTTTGCCACAGCTTTTTGGGGAGAAAGCCTTTGGCAAAACTTAATTTCTCCGTATATTCCCTCCGTATAGTCTTGTAAGCCCTAACCTAGCCAAAACCACTTACAACATGATTCACATGTTGTCCCGACCACTCCTTGGTGGAATAAGGGCAGGGGGATGATAATGGCAAATGTAATAACTCGAATCCTACACCGCGTGTTTTTGCTTAATATCTGGTAAAATACTACCACAACACCCCTAGCTGAGACCCATTGAATAATGAGAGTTAAGAAAGCAGAACAATGCAATAGGTAATGCAATATTTTTTTTTGCCTTAATAATAACATTTGATACATTGAACATTTTAGATGCGACAGTCAATAATCTACAGCTTTTTTAACTTTTACAATTATTGAGTTTTGCTCACCAAAACTTCCTTTTATTTGAATGCTATGTATCCTATGCTACTCAAGGATAATGTAGTGGCTTTAGGGAAAAGATATTCTTTTTTCCTTTTTGGATGTTATTTATGTATGAAAGACTGTAATTAAAGGACGATAAATTTGTTAATACTTTTCTGTTATAAACAAAAAGTAACAATACATAATACATGGTACATGACCTTGTGGTTCGCAAGTCGGCGCTCGTTGACCTATCACGAGGATGACGTCATTGCTTCGCGTCGAAATATCGATATTTCGCGCTCGGGAGACACGTGCGATGTACCATAGTTTCCATTCACTCGGTACCTGCTGTATAGTTTCACAGCGGCTAGCTGTTGAATTACGGCCGACCTACAGACCACCTCACAAAATACACTAAAATACAACAACAGCTTTGCCTACTTCGAGACTGTATATTATTGTGTAAAAATGTATTTAGGAATATTTACTTATGGAGCTAATAGCAGCATTGTAAGCTCGGCAAAGAAAATTCAACCTTATGGTTGTTTCTACATCGAAGAGTGGTAAGGAGAACCGATTGCCATCTCTTAGCGATCAATCTGGTCACTGTATCACGTCCATATAATAAATGGTGCCAGTTCGCCCTTGACAGCTCATAGGCTGAACGGATTTGATATGTAGTAGTAGCTCACACTTACACAGGGGTCACTTTTTACTCGCGAAAATATTTTGTTTACATTACGAAAAAATAGTGTGACAAGAAATCAGGTTGTATGGAAGTTTCGATATTTTTATTTAATTTTGTTTCGAGTTTGATTATTATCCTTTACGGTTTACTGGCAGCTAATTATTTGGCTTTCAGCTTTATGGGCGGCAATGACGATTGGGACTGGTTCACAACCGTATATAGAAACCTGCCTTTGTTAAACATCGAGCACATTATGCGCCCGTCTACGTAAAAGTCTATTTAGTCAATTAATTTTAGCCATTCAAGTGTGCAACCCACGCTGAACAGAGATTTAGTCATTAATTTATTCCTTATCTACGACGCCATAAGAAATGTTTTCAACGTCTTTTGTTTGGTAAACTTCAATTTAAAAAGAAAGAATGTTCTAAAGAGTTCTAGAGAGTGCGAGGAAATAACACTGACCAACAATTACACGTTAAGTAATATGAGTAAGATAAACTAAGGGATTCGTGAAAAGTTGTTTTGTCTTTAGAAATAGAACCTTGTTCTTGGTATTTATTCGAAATATAGACATGGAAAACCTACAGTCAGACTACTGGTGAACATCACTAATTCACTACTTAGCCTTAACCAAGTCTGCTAAATTGGCCATCAGGGTTGTCACCTCACTACGCGAATCCAGTGTCTCCCTTTAATCGTCACAGGCAGGGGACACCTAGACTTGATGAGCACACTGATTACAGGGCTGTCTCAGTTTGAATCTCCGATTAATATTCGAAGGTTCATCGACCGCTCAGAATCGCCGTGATGTAAAAACGGACGATCAAATTGTACACGTTAGCATCGGTTAGATAACGTATGTTAATTAGGTTCAACAACTTGTCGCATAATTTCGGTGTCTCGTAGTCTCGTTTGGAATTTTGGTTTAAATTCTGTCGATCGACTATGTTCGCGTTTCGTTTTTCAACATTTTTGAAGTGTACTAGTCATGTATAGTTTTAGTCATATACAGCCCCACTCGCAGATGTTAATAAGCAACTACTAGCGTTAGATTCGTTTATTAGCGTACTTCAGTGCTATTTATTTATTAATAAGACTCAACATGCCACATAAGTAAAAAAACCGCTAAGTGCAGTCTATAATATAAGCGAAATGATTTTAAACGGTCAATGTATTGCAAATGAGTTTTATGTACGAAGTACGTAAGATTCGTCTCGCATACTTAATGTCCTACTTTTTTCCGTAATTGGCACCATCCCATAAGTCTTTTTGATTGGCTGTTGAGAGAAAACTTTGATTACGTGATAATTTCGTAGACTTGCACTTAAATCTAACCTCATTGTGAGAAAAAGTATCAATATTACAGATTATATCTATCGATTTTCGACTGAAGTGTCCTTTAATGCACTGTTACCATCTTTTAAGCCTCTCGCTCGATTTTTTCAAGAGTTACTAAAATCAAAATCAGTATTAGATAACGTTCGACTGGTCGTAGACAGAGCTGAAACTTGTTTTTGGGTGACATAGTAATAGCTGCATCTTAACTGTCATGCCTTTTCGTCAATGGAGCTTTCCCAGCATCGGAGATGTACTACGAAGTAATGATGTTTGTCATAGCAATCGAATTTCATCACTTTAAGTATACGGGAAACTATAACAATAATCTCTAACAGCTAAAATGTCATTTGAAATGTGGTGTCATGAGTGAGAAGATATGTGGTGGGTGAACCAAATACAGCTAAACTTAACACGTTTAGCAAAGTGAGGGCAGGTTATATCTTAAGTTATCTGACATGATATCACCTGCTTAATAATGCAATTTTACCACTAATTAATGCAGTACGTTGTGTTAACATGGCGACATCGAGAAGTCTAAAAACACTGCTTTCATCTATCGCTTATCACAGGTGAAATTGAAATTTATTATGCGATGACTTGGTGGCGCAGTCGCCATTGGGTTCGGCGACGGAGGTCGTGGGTTTGTGAGTCACACGAATTTTTGTTTGTTCCACTATAGCTCAGTGTTCGGGCGCTCGATTGTAACTAATTCAATATTAAATTATTCGGCGCCGGCACCAATGGAATTGTTAATTTTAAATGCAAACTTATCACGTGCCCAACGGTGAAGAAAAACGTATAAGGAAACCAGCATTTTTTCGAAATATTAAAATATATTTCGAAGATATCTGTAGACCACCAATCCGCAATGACCTAATACCCTCTGTACCAAAGGCCTTTGCCCAACGGTGGGACATTTTGTAGTATGTTACTTTACTTTACTTTTACAAATAATTGTTCCAAATCTAAGTGTTTGTTCCCAATGAGCGTTGATCTCAGGCAGGTGGCCAAAAACATTAAAAACATCATTCACACTTGATGCCGACTAGGGATGGGCAAGTAAAAAAAAATCGAAATTTATCATATCCGCATTTTTAAAAATTATCGATAATTGTCGAATGAAAAATATCGATATATAAATAAGAGCAGTAGAAAGACGAAGAAGAATGTACATGTTTCATACTTCTATTATCTACAGAGTGCGTTATTATCGTCATCGTTACATCAGTTTGTTTTGTTTATGCTGTGCACATGAACGAATACTAACTAATTGGTAGTGTGTGATAGCCTATGTGCGGATACAGTGTTGTCGATTGAGAATTGCACGGATTATAACATCGTTTTTGTATTTGAATTACCTTGTAAGTTACGCATGGTTGCAATTCACCGGATGAGTTAGGTGTAATCAAAAACGGAAAAAATTGCGTTATCGTATTTCATAGATTTACCTTCGGCGTTTGTCCAATAGCATGTATGTAGATAAGATTTAGAATATACCATACACCATGTTCCAGGTGCATTATCTCTTCCGGTGTAGGCAAATCGTCTTGATCGAGTCAATTTGTGGTCACAAGATGCATTACATTGAGTGTTGTTTCATATTATAATATGCCCAATTAGATTAAAAACACCTTCATATAAAAAATGACTGCATTATTAAAAGATGGCGTGATCGTATGGCAATAGAGTCGTCATGAGCACGCCGAAACCAAAACATACTTATACGGCGGTAGGGCCACGCAGCAGCCTCGGCTGTTGCACGAATGGGCAGGCTCGTCCGGGTAAGTACCACGGCCTCACAGAAGACCGGCGTAAAGTGGAAGTGTAATACTTTCGCTTTTCGTCTGGTGAGTGAAGTGGCCGGAGCCCAAGTTCATAAGGTTGTCAACGCATCTGCAACCCTCGGGCGTAGCAGATGTCCAAGGGCGGCGGTTATCATTTAACATCAGGTGAACCGTCTGCTCGCTTGGCAACTTTTCACATAAGAAAAAAACATCGAGTAAACAAGGTATATGCGCGTTTTAGGGTGGTCTTCAACGCTATCATCAAATTAAAAAAAAACATTCGAAAGCCCTTAGTTCCACATACCTCCTAACAAATTGCCCATGTAGTTATAAGGCGTCGACCAACTCGGGGTTTTTTAACAAACCTGTGCGAAAAGTACCTTAATAAATCTTCATAGCTCTTGAGATTAAAAAAAAATATTTCAGGACAAATATTAACACAACATTATCTAGTCCCGAACTAAGCAAAACGAGTACTATGGATATTAGGTAACTGATAAATGATATGAGTTCTTATAAATGTAATAACTATTTTTTTACAAAACATATCCTATCATCAAGGGAAACTTAATAGATTTTCGTCGGATAATTATAAAATAATAAAAATATTTTCGGGACACATTTTTTACATAACAAATAACCTGTTTCTGTGTGTTTTATTGTGCTAATCTCTTACGATGTTAGCCATCACCACATAAATCAACATATAACGTGGTAAATCAACACTTAAAACTTAAGTTAACAAATTCATGGGAGTCAGTAACAGAATGTGAACTCAAGTTGCTTGAGTACGTAAATTAAGAGGGAGTGTCCGGTCGCTGATCTGAATTACACAACTAATCTATATATAGAGTGTTATAATACATGTTATTATACATATACAGAGTGTTTCCATTTCTTTTTGCAGGCCAGAGAGTTCCAGCAGCTCTCGCAAGGCGGTTCACGGGGCTCGAACGTGTCAACGACATCCTCTCAGGGCGAGGTGACCGGGCAGCTTGTGGACCTCGGCGATGGGGAGGTCCGCATAGGAAAGATCACCTTTCACACTGACCAGGTCCTCGGGAAGGGCTGCGAAGGGACCTTTGTTTACAGGTTAGATATTTATTAATTATACGTATAAAATGCCTTTGAAAAGGCATCCGGTCGCAATCAGAGTCGCTAATTAGCTTCTGATTAACCTTTAATTATTCGCTAAATGGAGCCTTATTTATAAGTGAGCTTAGAAATAAGCGAATTTAGTCATTGTTAAACGCTAATTTCCGACGGCCGTCGGCCTTAAGTAAATTGAACACTCAGATGTTTGGTGTCTTCTGAATTTTTACGTAGTTTTAAATTGCCTTATTACAATCCCTGCTGCATATCGAAAATATTGAAAGGATCATTTTAAATTCTTTTATGTGAGATAGTGAGCGAGCTGGTGGTTCACCTGATAACCGCTACCCAATACGCAGAAGTATAAAACTTCCACTTCACGCCGGTCTTCTTTGAGATCGCGGACGGGCCTGCCCATTCGTGCAGACTGTCGCGTGGCTCTACCACTTAGGTAACCCCGGCCCAATGAAAGGCTTTCTAAAAGGTTGGCGACACACAGCGCCACGGCTCGTATTTGTTCGCCGATGTCAGGCATTACAAAAAAGGCGGCGACGCGTGATAAAGCTAGTGCGACACTTGTTTGTGGGCATTCCAGGGGCGTGTTCGACAAGCGAGCGGTGGCGGTGAAGCGTTTGCTGCCCGAGTGCTTCACCTTCGCCGACCGCGAGGTGGCGCTGCTGAGGGAGTCGGACGCGCACGCGCACGTGGTCCGCTACTACTGCACGGAGCGGGACAAGCAGTTCAGGTGCGCGTGCGTCTTTTTGAGGTTATATGTGTGTGGGAATGATCGTGAAATGCTGAGGAACGGAACGTTGAGTGCGAGAGCAAGACGGATAGAATGCGTGAGCGAGAGTGAAGACGTTCGGCGAGTGTGAGCTAGGTGTAAAGACGGAAGACGTGTGTAAAGTTGTTAGGGCGAATTCGAGGCGTATTTGTTAAGAAAGAAGGAAATGAATAATTTTTTTGGAAGTTAGAATTTTGAACCCCCCCCCCCCCCCACTGTAATTCTTTTGGCGCGAAAACGGTGAGAGTGAGGAACGCTTCAGTGTTCTTTATTTTATAGATTTATCATACCCTCCCAATCCGTCATTTTGTTTTAATTTCTAGATACGAAAACTTCATTTCTTTCGTCCAATTCAATGTTTTGTGTGCGTTACAGATATATTGCCCTGGAATTGTGTTCGGCGACACTTCAGGACTACGTGGAGAAGAAATTGAACTTTGAGTGCAAAATAGACGCTGTGGAGGTGCTGCGCCAGGCCACGTTAGGATTGTCGCACCTACACTCAATGGATATAGGTGAGTGAATTAATACAAGATGATCATTGGCTGTTTATGGTTTTAGATTTTATTTCGATCGATGGGATTGGCTCTTGAAATACTAATAATAAGATATCCTAGTTCGGGAGTCAAGGCGCCATTAAATGTGTAACTAAGTGTTCAATAAATCACATTTATTTATTTATTATTCATTTATTTAAAAAAAGAGGTTGCTTATGCAAGTGGCCAACACAAAATGAGTTGTTTGTTTTTTGTTTCCGTCTTTCTTACGCGCAAATCTTCGTCTTGCATTATTTGCAAACATTATAAAACCAATTAACGTCAATGTAAGTAGTAATACAGGGTGGCTTTTATAAAGGTGCTCAAATTCACACAAGACTGAAATAAAAACAAACTTTTTTTCCAAAAAAATTGCCATTCTATTGCCTAAAAAACGGAACTTGTGGACTATGCGGTAGTAATTCATAAATGTGTCGTATACTTTTGAAACGAACTTGTGTGCGTGTTAGTTATGAATGATCGCTCGTAAAATAAATGAGCTGCCCATAAATCACGAACTTTCTGAGATAAGTTCAAATGAATGTAATTAATTGCGAGTGATTTTACATATTTATCATTTTTATATAACATTATTTTTGTCTAGAATTTAATAAAAAAATGGATATACTTAGAAAAGCCTCCCCGTATAATGTGCGTGGCCGTATGTATATACAGACTATCTACCAGTAATAATAAAGACTCTCGGTTAGAATTAATACCAAAATTTAGCACTATATAATGGCACTAGTTATTCGTCGTAAGTGAAAGTTTTTCTGTGTAACAGAATAATGACACGTCTAAATTGTGTGTTGGTTGACTTCGCGGTAGCGCTCCGTTAAGGATCCCGGAAGACGCGGGTTCGGTCCCCGCTGCGGCGAAATTCCCTTCGTCGACTTTTCTAGAGGTTTTAATCTTACGGAGCGCCGTGTACAGTGCACAGGGACGTGAAGCCGCACAACGTGCTGCTTTCGATGCCCACCGGCGCCGGCGAGGTGAGGGCGATGATATCCGACTTCGGCCTGTCGAAGAAGCTGAACATCGGCCGCGTGAGCTTCTCGCGCCGGTCGGGGGTAACCGGCACCGACGGCTGGATCGCGCCCGAGATGATAAACGGCGAGAGGACGGTAATGACACTACGATAGCCTGATTCTGTGCGTGTGCGTGTGTGTCTGTGTCTGTGTGCGTGTGCGAGTATCAAAACGGAGGTGGGGCGATGATTGATTTTTTTTATGCGAAAAGTTGCCCAACGAGCAGACGGGTCACTTGATGTTAAGTGAATACCGTCGCCCATGGACATCTGCTACACCCGAGGGTTACAGCTGCGTTGACAACCATATGAAAATTGGGCTCCGGCCACTTCACTCAACAGACGAAAAGCGAAAGTATTACACTTCCACTTTACGCCGGAACCAGACGTGTCACCAGACGAAACGAAACTATTTGTCATACTTCCACTTTACGCTGGTCTTCTGTGAGGTCGTGGTACCTACCCGGACGGGCCTGCCCGTTCGTGCAACAGCCGTGGCTGCTGCGTGGCCCTACCACCGTAACTGCCGTACTGATACTTCTGTTTATGTGGGTGTGTCCGTGTGAGTTTAGCAACAGAGGGTCTTTGTTTTCGGGTATTGGAATGTGTGCGTATGAGTGAGGGAGGCGGGCCGATGAACTCTGTTCGTTCAGTGCGCGTGTGTGCGAGGAGCGCAACGGAGGGGGGCGATTAATTTCGTGCGCTTAGCGCGTGTGTCTTTGTGTGCAGTATTGGAATGAGTGCGTTGAGTGTCGCGAGGGATTGGAGCGTTGAATTCTGTTCATTTAGTGCGGGTGCGTCCGTGTGCGCATATGTGCGTGGATGCGTGCGTGCGTATTTGTGTCTGGTGAGTGAGCGTGCACATCGGTGAGTATGTGATTTTGCCCGAATAAAAATACCATCACTAGTATTAGGAACGCGTGAAAATTTCACATTTTCATCTATTAGGACGATTGTAAAATTCATGGCTTGTTATATATTAGTCACTTGCTATGCAACGAACATGAATTGTAATATCTACATTAATAGAATTGCATATATATCTAGCTGTTGTGAATTTTGCTCATTTAGTTATTATTTAAATTTGTGTAATTTGCCAGTACATATGTAGTTTCATTCAGGGTTCGGGGGGCGTGCGGGGGGAGAGTACTGCCCTATCATTATCTCCGCTGTCTAAATATGTTAAGTAAAACATCCATAGACATGGGTGGCGGTTTTATCTTAAGGTGTTATAGATGACTATCTACAACACCTCAGGCGTTGCAAACACAACTGCAACGCCTGAGGTGTTGTAGATAGCAAACCTTTTCGCCCCCGGCTACCTCACGTGGCAGACGAAACGCGAAAGTATAATAGTTCCACTTCGTTTCAGTCTTCTGTGATGTTTTTTTTTATTTTAAAAGTTGCCAAGCGAGCAGACGGTTCACCTGATGTTAAATGATAACCGCCGCCCATAGACATCTGCTACGCCCGGGGGTTGCAGATGCGTTGACAACCATATGAAAATTGGGCTCCGGCCACTTCACTCACCAGACGAAAAGCGAAAGTATTACACTTCCACTTTACGCCGGTCTTCTGTGAGGTCGTGGTACTTCCTCGGACGAGCCTGCCCATTCGTGCAACAGCAGGAGCTGCCGCTCCCCCACGAGATAAATGTTTTGAGAACTTTTTTAGCTATTATGTAGTCTCGCTAAGCAATTTCAGCGTCTATTTAACAGCTAATTTCACTCAGGCAAGTTTAAATTTTGCTCGGCCTACCCTCTTGTATAATTAAATTAACAGCGCTTTCTTTCATTTGACCATGCTTGTAGACAACATCCGTGGACATATTCTCGCTGGGCTGTGTGTTCTATTACGTGCTCTCGTGTGGTCACCATCCGTTCGGGGACGTATTACGGAGGCAGGCGAATATACTCACCGGCGATTACAATCTAGAACAGCTCGAGTAAGTATTTGCTATTGGCACCTTGCGCATGTCCTGCAAAATATTCGCTTATAGATTTTGTTTCGAAAATATGTTTCCATAACACTAAACTATAATAGCCTGGGGCACCCACTTGTCGCTTTCATGAATTGCCTTTAGCGATTAATGATAACTTATTTTTTAGTTTACTATTACAATTGTATTTGTATAGTATTGATTTTCTTAGTCATATCTGTCTACCCCGTGGCGATGGAAAGATTTGTCACCGAAAATCGAATAATGTAATCTACGCTACGATTTAGTGTGGATAGATTGCATCATATCTTTATTTGTGGTATCTTTATGTTAACGATTTTCATTTGTTTCCAGAAAAGTGTTACCGGAGGAGGAGTTGCTCGTCACGAAGATCCTTATACGCGCCATGATATCAAACAGGCCGCAGCTTCGGCCACCGTGCGAGACAATACTTAAATATCCAATGTTTTGGGGCAAACAGTCCATACTTAATTTCCTTCAGGTAATTAAAAGGTTAACCCCCGATAACCGTTGGGGAAGAAAGGTTCTCGAGTGGCAGCCTCGTACTGGCCATCGCAGTGTAGGACGACCCCCCACTAGATGGAGTGACGACCTGTGCAAATGTGCGGGAAGTCGATGGATGCAGGTGGCTCAGGATCGTACTTCGTGGCAGTCCATGGGGGAGGCCTATGTTCAGCAGTGGACTCAAACAGGCTGAAATGATGATGATGATGATGATGATGATGAATTAAAAGGCACTATACATAAGCCTATATTTTACATTCGGATGATTATTTTATTGCTTTGTAATTAATATTTCATCATCAAGTATTGTGGAAGCACATTGCACTTTGCAAAACAAGCACTTCAGAACAATTATTTATAGGATAAGTAAATCTTATATATAAAAATGGATTGCTGTTCGTTAGTCTCGCTAAAATTCGAGAACGACTGGACCGATTTGGCTAATTTTGAAATATTTGTGGCAGTCCAGGGAAACCTTCCCGACGATGAGAAACGATGAGAAATTATGGCAAAATTGCATGAAAATCGAAATAGCAAACAATTTTGTTTTCCCATACAAACTGTACCTGTCAACCTGTCAATTATGTCTGTGTAACCTGTCAAACACTTCCAAATACCCAAGAAAAAATTTATATGGCAAAATTTAAATTTATAGGCTTTGTTGTCTTGTTAAATTAAGTACCACGACCTCTCGGAAGACCGGCGTGAAGTGTATGTGCTATATGCCTTTTGTCTCATGAGTGAGGTAGCCGCTTTCATTAAAAACCACGCCCAGTTTATTAAAAGTTGTCTACGCATCTACTGGGTTTTGCAAATTGTTGTTTTGAAAATACGTTTTGGCCGGCGGTTTTCACTTAACATCAGGTGGACCGAACTTCTCACATAAAAAAAAATTAACATGTCTGCGGCAGGACGTGAGCGACCAAGTGGAGAGCTGCCCGTGCGGGGCGGAGCACCCGCTGGAGAGGGGCGCGCGGCGGGTGGTGCGCGACGACTGGCGCGCGCACGTGAGCGCGCCCGTCGCGGGCGACCTGCGCGCGCGGCGCACCTACCGCGGCGAGCGCGTCGCCCACCTGCTGCGCGCCATACGCAACAAGGTACACTCGCCCGCGCGGCTACTCACTGCGCGAATCACTGCGCAGTACAGTTCGATGGGTTAGATGCGGCTTGTCTGTGGCGAGAGCATTATCAAGGTACACTCGCCCGCGCGGCCACTCCGCTCGCTACGTCGGACTATCGACGGTGTACACTCACTGTGAGAATCACTGCGCAGTACAGTTCGATGGGATAGATGCGGCTTGTCTGTGGCGAGAGCATTATCAAGGTACACTCGCCCGCGCGCCACTCCGCTCGCTACGTCGGACTATCGACGGTGTACACTCACTGTGAGAATCACTGCGCAGTACAGTTCGATGGGTTAGATGCGGCTTGTCTGTGGCGAGAGCATTATCAAGGTACACTCGCCCGCGCGGCCACTCCGCTCGCTACGTCGGACTATCGACGGGGTACACTCACTGTGAGAATCACTGCGCAGTACAGTTCGATGGGTTAGATGCGGCTTGTCTATGGCGAGAGCATTATCAAGGTACACTCGCCCGCGCGGCCACTCCGCTCGCTACGTCGGACTATCGACGGTGTACACTCACTGTGAGAATCACTGCGCAGTACAGTTCGATGGGTTAGATGCGGCTTGTCTGTGGCGAGAGCATTATCAAGGTACACTCACCGCGCGGCTACTCCGACTATCTACGGGGTACACTCGCCTCCGGAAATCTATGTTGCTTTGAGCCACTGCGCAGTACAGTTCGATAGGATAGATGCGGCTTGTCTGATCAACGAGGTACACTAGCATTCAAGGTACTTTGACTCGCTACGCAGTGAGAGTATCGACGAGGTGCACTCGCCCCCGAATCTACTTCGACTCGCTACGCAGAGTTTCGTCGAGGTACACTCGCCTGCGAGGCTTCTTCGGCTCACTAAGAGTAAGAGTAATAGATCAGGTATTCGCATGTAAGGTACTTCGACTCGCTACGCAGTGAGAGTATCGACGAGGTACTTCGACTCGCTTCGTAGTAAGAGTATGGACGAGGTCGAAAGTCTATGTTGCTTTGAGCCACTGCGCTGTACAGTTCGGCGGGAGGTCGGAATCTAGAGGGGAGAGTGCTAGCGAGGTACATTCGCCTCCGAACTTTCAAGATTCTTCGAGTCATTGTGCAGTAAAGTTTAGTGATACATGCGTGGTTGCGGACGGAAGTGTTAGCGAGGTACACTCGTTAACATTCCGCTTTATTTATAATATCCTAACAATAACGGCAATGTCTTAAAAAAACATTCCTGTTTCCAGAAACATCATTACAGGGAACTGGACCCTGAAGTTCGCGACAGTCTTGGCAAACTGCCAGACGGCTTCGTCACGTATTGGCTGCGGCGCTTTCCTCTGCTCCTGCCACACGTCTGGCTCCAGATGCAACAGTTCAGACAGGAGGACATCCTGCAAGCGTACTACCCACACAGCTTCACCTTTAGTAGGGAAGATGTCTTTGAGTTCAGCGATGAGAATGATTATATAGAAGAAATGCCTCCGGAAGTGTGTGACCCGGACAAAAATGAACTGTTCATTAAGAGTAGGATGTATTTCGAAGTGAGAAAAGAACCGGAGAGATTTTTGAGTTACAGGAAAGATGGTTCTCCCAGGAAGACAGCAGACTGGAGAACTGAGCAGGGGTCAGAGTTAAGGTTACGGCAAGATGACGTAAGACTTAGGGACAGACATTATAAAAAGAGGGAGAAGAAGAAAGAAGATGTTCCAAAATGGTGTTTACCACCACAGTAGATTAATAGCCACAAATTTAATACAAATAGTATATTAATATATTATTGTTATTACACATATAGTAATTTACAAAGAATTTATTCATTATTAAGTCCTACATAGTTTTACAAGGTCATTGAATTTAATCATAAGTCTCAATAATATATGTTAGTTACTCACAGTTAGTATATAACCTTGAAATTAAATAATACTTTGCATTACATATATTAGACTTTTAATATACATATTAGATTTATTATAAATTGTAAAGATATACATGTTATTGCAATTATAAACAATTACATTTTTACTTACATATGTATAGAGTAAAACCGTGTACTAAATGGAATATCTGTAAATTAGGAACTTGTGTACTTAATTCATGTCAGTACTGTCCATAAGTCTATGTATTATGTGCATAGTTAAGGTATGTGTAAAGTTGTATATAATAATGAAAAATTGGACGAGATGGGACCAAATTAGATTTGAGCATAGAATTTATCAGTAAAAACTTTTCTCTTTGTAACATTTACAAACATTCCTTTATGTCTTACCTGTCTTTGTGTATGTATAAATATACAATAATGCAATGCAAAATAAATGAATTATTTGTTACCTGATAGCTATCAGAAACAATAAATTCGATACAATTAGCTAATTACCATATTTATTTTATTTTTAACAATTACACTAATAAAACATTATATTGAATTATTCACAGACACCAAAAGTGACGTCAGTGTAAGTGTATATGTAATTGGCTTTAGATTATAACTATATGTAAGAAATATTACAAATGGCATTCTATCAGACCTGGTTGTCAAGCACTTTTACAGTTAGCTTTTGTCAAAAACCGAAAAATTTTCTTTGGTGTACAAATTGAATACATGCAAATAAGTGTTGAAATCATTAATTATTCACGGTATTTCTTTTTAAGTGAACATTTTATTAGTTCTATTATGATTTAAAAAATACTGTTATTACCTGCTAGATTTGTTTTCATTAATAAATATCATTATTGTTAATAAGAACAAAAAAGTAAACTGTTTTTTGTGATCAGATAAACGGAATAACTTAGGGCTGTAATTAAATGCCATGTTATTATTTTATTTCAAAGCAGCTTTTCCCTGAAGCATGTAAAAGTGTAACATGTATTCACTAGTTCCATGGTTTTATTGTTACTGTGCTTTAATGAGTTCCTGTAATATTTTCCCCGTATGTTAAGTAATAGAAAATAACAAAATGCACAAACAATTTTGTTAGTTAATAACTTATAGATGTAATGATAAAAATGTGATAATTGTATGTAATTTGCTTTAGTAAGATTTTGAGGTTTTTTGACAATGTAATAATTGTTGAAATCATAAGAATTAAGCATGACAAAACAACGATAATAATATATTGTCCTAAGTTTTTCTAATATCATAAGAAATTAACATATATGTGTAGAAGAGTATTAGGGAGTTTTTATGGTTTGTACTAATTGTACACCTCACAAGAAAGTTTTATAATTATAACACAATTTGGAATTAATTTATAGTGAATCAAATGTGAGATTTATGAAAAAAAATGTATATTTATTATAACAATTATGTAGATTGTCTTAACAAAAATATTTTCTGTACAGGTACCATGTTAAACACAATCTTATTTTTTTTAATTTAGGTAAGTGGCAAACGAGCTGGCGGTACATCTGATGTTAAGTGATTACCGTCGCCCATGGATATTTGCAACACACTTAGGGGCCCCGGCCACCTCACTCACCAGACGAAACGCAGAAGTGTAACACTTCTATTTATGCCAGTCTTCTGTGAGGTTGTAGTACTTACCTGGACGTACCCATTTGTGCAACAGCGAATACTGTTGCGTGGGCCTACCACAGTTAATTTGTAATTCTGATTGTTAAGTGTTACAGAATGTAGAAAATTGTTGTTTCTGGTTTATTTGTGTCTCTTAGATATTGGTTATAACTAACAGTTATACTTTAAGTGATTTTTACAACTTTTTTATAAAAGTATATAGTAACTCTTGATTTAATATATGGCTTTTAAATAAAAACAATGTATGAATGTATCCTTATAGCTTTTATTATAATTAAAAAGTCCTTAAGATAAAACTTAAATTCAAGCTGTTATACCCCTGTATATCACAATTTTTATATGTAAATACAGATATTGGAGCAAATTAACAAGATTTAAGATGATACAAAATTGTGTGGTAATAAAAAAAAATGTGGGTTACAATTTAAGACAACATAACATAAAATCAGTCTTTGTTAATGGACTATGGCACATTAAGGTAAGTAATATTTTTGTGCTTACAGTAATTAATACAATATAAGCATTTAATGTCTTATTTCATTTTATGGATAGATTTGCAATAATATAGAATTGATAGTAATTATCTCACTAGTTTGTTTTCACCAAAAGTCATTTTAAATATTGAGTTTCATTGAATTTGTTTGTGTGAAAATTTTTGGTGATTTCTATAAAATGTAAATATAAAATTGGCACATATAATTTGTTTAGTTTTCTTAAATACTAATGTTAAGATATTTTAATTATTTTGTCAAATATCACATACCCTATTTTATGTCTGACAGCTTAGCCATATATTTTACTTGCAAATTTTTCTATTAAATCTATAATGGTTAAATGGACTTTCTTTTTGGCAATGTCTAAAGCAGATTTTTCTGATGCATTCAATAATAATATATTTGGATTATATTTGATTAATACCTTTGTGGCACCAATATTTCCACTGTCGCTGGCATTATGCAAAGGTGTGCTACCGGCTAGATCAATCGCATTTACATCGGCACCGTTGTCAAGTAGTAATGAAATAATCTTGGTCTTATTGTATATTGCGGCTAAGTGTAGAGGAGTTTGGCCTTTTTTATTTACGCAGTTTACATTAGCTTTGTTATTTAATAGAATTTCACACAGCTCCTCTATACCATAACGCGCGGAGTAATGTAACGCTGTAAAACCATTAATATCAGAGAAATTTACGTCGAACTCTGGTATCTGCGGTCTGGAAGTTTTCTCACAATACTGACATTCACAAAGTGGGTGACAACGTGACTTATTGGAAACAAGTGAACTTTTATTATTTGGGTCATAATCAATATTTAAGTAAAAACAAGCGAGTTTAACATCGCCATATGATATTGCTTGTAAAATTCTTTCTATTCTCTTCAAGTTTTCAACAGTTTTTGATGCATTATTAGTGACATCTTTGGTTCTGAAACCTAACTTACTTAGGCTTAATTTCTCTGAGTTATCTGATTTGCAATTCAAAGTTTTTATGTCTGAGCTGGTGATATGAATGTACTCATACAAACTGGGACTACTAGATTTCAATACTTGCAAAATTTTAAGGTTATGAGCGCAATCAAATGCTGTTTTGTTATATTTATTTTGCAGAGACGGTTCGGCACCATTTTCTATCAACAGTCGTGCAATGCCTTCATAACCCCATTTAGCAGCCAAATGTAATGGAGGGTTCCCACTTTCATTTGTACAATTTATGTTCATTTTCTTCCTACCATGTTCTGCAAAGTATATGAGAGCTTTAACACAATTCAGGTGCCCATTATTGACAGCCAAATGCAATGGTGTATTTATATCTATATTTGTCTGGTTGATATCTGCTCCTGAATGCAATAATAATAACAGAGCATTTTGATGACCCCGTGAAGCTGCATAGTGCAGGGGTATACATTCATTAAGATCTTTAGAGTTAACATCAGCTCCCATATCAAGAAGAATCTCTACTATTGCTGATTTTCCATGGATACATGCTACATGTAGTGGTGTGAGACCATGACTGTCTCTTGATGTAATTGTTGGGGAAGTTTTTAAAAGGTTCCTTGATATTTTGCACCAACATTTTTTGCAATTACACAATGGATGACATAGTTTTTGATAAATTTCTGTTTCACCGTTACAATCATCATCATCATCATCTTGATCATTGTTATTTAGAGATTCCTCTAGAGCAATTTTAAGAATGCTTTTTTCATTTTGTTGAATGCTCTTTAAATGTCTTTGATTTCTTTCTAATATATCTTGCAATTGTTCTACATGGTTAGCTTTAATTAATTCAAAAACATATTCAAGAGTCTCTTCTCTGCTGTTGCTGTCAGATGTTGCAATTGACTCAGTCAAACTATTTCTTCTTTGCTTATTGTCCTGTAAATTTTCTTCAGTGAGGTAACCATTGTAATAGTACGATTCAGGATCTGGAGGCCCTGTTAAAGCACCAGATTGTATATGCTCTATAACAGCTTCTAGTGTAGTTATTAAGAACGCACTTTCATCAACATCTTTACCAGCACAACTAAAACGAAATTCTTTCATATATGTAAGTTGACTGTACCAATTTGGCAAACCTGATTTAATTAGTAGAAATACAAACACAGGTAATAGATCATCAGCAGTTAATAGAACAACATTATTACTGTCATCTATTTTGTTAATTGCATTTAAAGCTTGCTTTAAACAAATTATTTTTTCCAAAGAAGTATTATGTGTATCTATTTTTGAAAGTATTTGTTTTGATTTAGGCACTGCATGGTATAATTCCTTTTTTATGTCCAGATCTCTTAGCTGAATGTCAGACATATTTCTAATTTTCTTGTTGAGGTGAGAGTCCTCATAAGCACAACTAGTACATATAGATTTAAACAAAGTTTCAAACAAATGATGCTGCATATAGCTTTCTACTGCTAACTTTATATTATCAAGAATATGTTTAGATGATTTTGATTTTTCTCTAAGTCTTCGATTCTGTAATGTTGTTTGAAGGCATTGTGTATAAAGATCACCAACTGTCTCTTTCAAAGTCCCAATGCCTATAGGCAATGATGGGTGCTTTTTTAAGAATTGTTGAACATTCTGTTCAATTTGATCTAGTACTTGACGGCCTGCTGCCTGTGTCCATAGAAGGTCAATACAGTCATTTATGCTTAAAAGGCAATCTTTTGTGTAACATTGTCACCAGTTGTAGCACAGGGTTCAAGGAGACTTTCAATGCACCATACCTTATACTTTATGTAGTCTTCAGTATAAAATGTTTCCTCAAAAAGTATGTGGCTTTGAAGAGGTAAACCTTTAGTGACTTCAAGAGTTATAACTTTATTTGTGACGGTAACTTGTTTTTCAGTCAGAGTGCTATAATGTGTTTCGGGAAGTTCGTCGCTAGGCACAAGAATATGTGCACAGAAATCCTCTACAGTGAACACACGAGTATTTAAGCTACCAACACGAGGTACGCAAATTATCCATGATTGTGTAATACAATGTTGGAATAAGTTTGTATATTCATTTTTAAGCTCAATAAAAAATGGATTATCTGATATAATTTCGTCATAGGCACCTTCCATCTCTGAAATTAAAATAATGAATTGCATTGAAATAAATCTAATATGGTGCAACCGGCTTTGAAAATAACATGCAGTATAAATCTTACCTTTCATTAAGGGTTTTCAATGGTAATTTAGTTAAGTGTCACAATGTACGATTATTTCATCATGTTATATTTTTAAAAACACTTAATTATTGTTAATATAAAGGCAAATTCACAAAACATTTCACAAGACCATTGTCATCTGTCAAGTCAACACAATATATTAGCAAAGTTGTGTTACAAGTTTACAACTACATACAAATACAAATATCAGTAGGTACTTCATACTCACTATGAGTAAGAAATAGGCATAGACAAGGCCCCGAGAGGGGGAAAGGGGGCTATATTATTAAACTCACTACAGGTTACCCTAACCTGTAGTGAGTTTAATAATATAATGCCAACTATACTTTATAAATTTAATTTTAATTTTTGAAAATTTTATTTTCGACCAATATACTTTATACTTTTACATATAAATAAAATATTCTAAGGTCAAATAGAACACAGTATATAGATACATTACATACCCATTGTAGGAGTGGAATTTGGTAGAGACAGTGTTGCTATGTAAATAGCAGGACAAGGTGATTCCATTTCAAAACAACGTTCAATTCTAGAGATCAATAAAGATACGAATATTATTATCACGAAAAGCGTTTAGATACTATAATAAAAAATAGTCTGTACTATAATAAAAGATGGGGGTGAGAAGGTTAAAATAAGAAGATTGAGAAGAGAACCTCATTCAATCCGGAGGAGAACTATCCTTGATCCTCAATTTCATGAGGTGGATATGGGTGGAAGCATCACTAATTCTTAACGGGAACATAATTGAGGTTGCATTTTTGGTAGGTTTATTAAAATTGAAAAACCATGTTTTGGTGGGAACTAAGGATTAAATAGAAACATAATGCTTTTCCTTTATAAGTTGAGTTGATTTCCATATAGATTTCTATTTTTTCATAAGTCTGCTTGCAAAAACCACAAGATCATGTAAATATAGAAGATCTGCCTGAATATATAAGTGCCCAGGAATCTATGCCAGGGACATATTGACTCCTTTCACATAAGATCTGTATAAGATCGGTTTTGATTTGGAGGATAAAAGATTTTATTGTTTGCCCGGAAGGCACCTGGAAGGTGCATATATATCAAACCAGTAGTCTATTAGATCCTTACTAACATTATAAAGGCGAAAGTTTGTATGTATAGATGGATGTTTGTTACTCTTTTACGCAAATGCTACTGAATGGGTTTTAACGAAATTTTACAGTTATATAGCTTAAACATAAGAATAAGACGTAGGCTATAATTTATATACATATTTTATATACAGCGTGTCGTTACCATCGCGACTATAAATGAACTATATATAAAAAAAATGAAATATATAAAAATTATTTCATCATAGGAGAATTCAGATAGCGGATTAGGTGTAGATTAAAATACTATATATTCCCAAACAAGGAAGATGAAAAAGTGAGAGTTAATAAGCCGTTAAAAAGGCAGAGATTCATTATGAGTCCAAAATTTCCCTAAAGAGAGATATTTAGAACGAAAAGTTCGAACTGTGGTAGGGCCACGCAACAGCTTCGGCTGTTGCACGCAGGGCTGGATTTATGGGAGGGCAACCGGGGCTACAGCCATGTGGCCTCCACAAAACAATCCACACAATAGACTTCGGAAAAAAAATCAAATTCAGACTAGTAAACAACAGGATTTCTTTATCATACGGAGAAGATGGATGCTGAAAATTTGCACATTGCAGCATAGGCATTGGTGAAAGTTTATCAGGATGATTTAGAACCTAGTTTTGGTAAAGAGTAGGTTCAATTTGTATCTTTGATCGAGTAATACAAAAAGAACTATGGGAAAGACTAATCTCCGGAACTATTTTACTATCAAATTCTCGAAGATCAAAATTTCAAAGCTATATTCCCAAACTTATAATTAAGAAATTGCATTGAAAATGTATTTGTTTTTGATGGTATCAAATTGCACTGGAGAGCCTTCATTTTCAAAAATGAAAATTATAAAAAATAGGCTTCGAACCACGATGGGACAAAACCGTCTATCAAAGCTTTCTTTCCTGAGCATTGAAAGTGATTTTCTTCGGGAACTGAATTTTAGCGAAATTATCAACGATTTTTGATGAAAAATGCTCGGAAGGTTGGTTAACGCTAAAATATAATTTTAGATAATTCTTGTCTTAAATTATATTTATATGTTCGTTAAATAATAAAATAATCTATACTTGGTTTCACAATAAATTATTTATTGGAAAACTCGATTGAAAAACATTTTTCATTTTATTTGGAAAATAATTTGGGGCTAAGGGGCCTCTACTTCTTTGTTGCCCCAAGTCCTCTAGACCTCTAAATCTGTCCCTGGTTGCATCAATGGACAGGTCCTACCGGGTAAGTACCACGCCTCATAGAAGACGGGCGTGAAGTGCAAGGTATTATACTTCGGCGTTTGGTCTGGTGAGTGAGGTAGCTAGGGCCTACTTTATTAAAAGGTGGCAACCCACCTGCAACCCTACGGTTATTGCAAATGTCCATTGGCGGCGGTTATCACTTAACATCAGGTGGACCACCAGTTTGCTTGCCAAGTTTCCGAACCGCATTAACATTCCTATGAGATGGAAACGCGATTGTTAAGGCACTGCAGCGTTTCAAACTCATAGGTAAAAATTTCAACGTAGTTACAGATTTCTACGCCTTGAACTTACCCAGCGAAAGAGGGATCAACTACCAAGACTCACTCGATGATGAATCTACTTACAACATTTTGATTTTGTATTCGATTATCGTAATGACGTGTTGCCTAATATATAATAATGGGCATTAAGTCCGCCCCTGGTTACCTTTTTATTTAAGGCTGGCAATAAAGCTAAAACAAAAAAAAATATATCCTATAAATGAAATGGTTGAAACTCGTAAGCAATCCACTTGCTTGTTTCGAAACTTTGTAACTTGGAGCCAAAACTGAAACGGATACTGAAAACTCGGTCACGTTATAAATTTAAAGTTCTTTCTTCTTTCTGTATCCAAATAACGATAACAAAAATCCGTAAATACTTTTGTATTTGAGTAAATGGAATTTTTTATAATACTCAGTATTATACAAAACATGTACAAAAATGTTTTATTCAGTTACATACAATATCACATTGTAGATCTTCAGTGAAATTTATTATAATTATATTTTAAAAAATTCATCCTCTTCCTCTGCCGCCGCCTACGCCTCTGCCAATACCTCCGATCCCTCTTCCACCAATCCCTCTTCCACCAAATCCTCTTGCGCCAAATCCCCTTGCCCCAAAACCTCTAGTTCCAAAACCCCCACCGAATCCACCAACGCTCAATATCGGTATAGGAACTGGGTAAGGATAGTACCGATCTGAAACAAAACAACGTTTGGCAAAAAGTAAAAGACAAGTTGAACATATTTAGTAGTTTGATACTTTTAATATTTTCCCTTTTGTTCGCTACTAATAAAAATGAAATAAAATTGGAAACACGATCAAAAAATGGTTGGATACTACTATTCTAGGGTTTATATACCATAAGAATATCTCATGAGAAGTACCTTAATTTCTTTAAATGCTTGTATGTTTCAGGTTTTATAATAATAAAAGAATAAATCTTATATTATACATTGTTAATATTAGTAAGAGTTTTATTCCTCTTTGTCAGGGTTGGCGAATAACGATAAAATGTTTTAGTGCATTGTATAAGCAATTTAAAAGTAACAATTACAGTGTAAAATAATTAGAATTTGTAGGAAAAAGGTAGGCATAAGCTTTTCGCCGCTGTGTCCACGTCCCACGTCTTCGGGATTCGCGCCCTGTCTCTTTAGCCACTAAGCTAAATGGCTGATTGCTACACTGACGAAAATGTCAACATCTTTTATCTACATTGTTAAAAACATCAACAACAGCATTTGAAACAACACTTGGCGCCTCCATTTATAGGTATATCCTTTCCAGCATACAAACAATTTCGAATATCTTCGACCGAGAGAAGATTCAATCATAAACATATTATACGTAATCGTTATTTTTATCAAATCATTAATATTATTAATATTAAATCATTAATATTAATAATCATTTCATTAAATAAGGTTGCTAAGATAACTGTAATGTTCGGTAGCAAAGCTCGGAAGCATTCCTTCTTGATGCAGAAACCGGTCATTATTGTGTCAAGTTGTGTACTTTTTGGTGAATCAAGGTAAATGAGTATTTATACTCGTAAATGGCGTTATAAGAAACCCAATCACGGCATTACTATGACGGTAGAAAATTGGCAGACATTCAAAAATAAACCTGAAAGCCTCGAGCACATTTAGAACTAAAGCAATAACTTATATTCCAGTACACTTTCGTATTTTCTGTTAATCCATTAAACGTGTGCGTAATTTTATCGAAACAATTTTAAATATAAAAAAATCCCGTAATTACGAACTGTATTGATTATAACGCAATAAGCAAAACTGACAATACTCTGGAAGTTGCATGTGATGTATTACATTCCATAAAAGTAAACAGTAACTGTTAAAACGTATTCGTTAATCCGAAACAAATAATTCCTATACTTACTTCTGTTTGATTGCCTTTTAAATCTTAAGTTTGATTTAGTAACTTCATTATCAGCCAACTTGTCATGGTTTATCAGTAAACCTTTTAATGGATTTTCGTGGGACACTTCAGATGGAAGCAAAACCTCCTCTGAATTAACATTTTGTGTTACCGTAAGTACAAAAATATTGATGATAACCAATAGAGAGATGAGATTTATCTGTAAAATAATATGGAATAAAAATAACTGAAATTTAATAATGAAAAAAAAAAAGAAATGTTATATGTTTCTCTATATAACTCTTTGATTTTTTTCTTGTCTGTCTACAATTAAAAAGTCTTGTTAGTCTGAAGTTAGATTATGTGAGACAATATTTATACTTGAAATCTAAACACTCGAGATTAAATTTTAAAATTATATACGCAAAAAAACACTCACATGGGTATTACACATTTTACACAGTGTTAACAGACTAATGTTCGGAGATGTTTGCCGTTACATATATAGCAGAGAGTTTGTCGTTATGTACATGTTAATTTATAACCGCTAATTTCGTTCAATTTGTAAGAAACGCGGAGGGCAGTACGCATTTACACAAGGAACATAACTTTGACCGAATAATACGTTGCGAATATACACGAGATGTTCAAGCAAACCCTTTCTATGTGGGTCTCACTGAAAGTTCTTAGAAAATCAAACGAATCAAATGAAATGGCTCAATGCAGAATGTTTCTTATACTTTAATTAGTGTTCAAATAAGTCTCGTTTACATTCCATGGAACCACTGAGAAAAGCCGTGGGCCCAATCGTCATTATGAGTCTCTTATACAGCGTTATCTTCAATTTTCTTTGGCAATGCAGAAGCATAGATATGTAGATAGAAATCTAGCCCGGTCTTAAAACTTTCATATTTATAATTCCTAGTATATTGATATGGAAATCCAAAAAATATGCTGTATCATCTTTTATTATATTAAAAGTGTCATTCTAATAATTAAGTAAAGTACCCATAATAACAGTGACGTTGTTTATTTTGACGTTACTGGTAAGTTTTTATGTGAGACGATGGCAGCTGAGCGAGTGATTTGAAACGCTCACCTTCATAAGGATTGTGAAACATAAGGTTGAATTGTGCAGGTTATTGATATATGCACAATTGTGCTAGGGCCACGTAACAGCTTCGGCTGTTGCGCGAATGGGCAGGTCCGTCCGAGTAAGTACCTGGACCTTACAGAAGACTAGCGTGAAGGAATTGTCATACTTCTGCGTTTCGTCTGTCGAGTGAGGTAGCCGGTGTCCACTTTATTATAAGGTGGCAATAGATCTGCAACCCTACGGATGTTGCAAATGTCCATGGACGGCGGTTATCTCTTAGCATCTAGTGGACGACCAGCTCGCTTGCCACCTTCTCACATAAAAAAAATGTCACTGCACTTGTCGTAATTGACAAGGACATCAAAAATGTTTAACACGAATCAACGCTGTGATAAATGGTAATAAACACATATTTTCACAATTTTGTCTATTGAAAATGCTCTGGAAAATACCGATCTGTAAGTATGCTAACATATTTATCGGATATTGGGGAATTCTGATGAGTAATCAAAACAACAAGCAAATTATTTACGGAATCACTTGATAATATTCGCTGGCACGGATTGAACAATGGTTTAGATTCGTAATTACTTTGCCAAGTATTTGATCCACACGCTACAAAAAATCTTGTGATTCTTTATTTGTTGATCCGTATACAACGTATATCCAGGTACTGTATCCGTGATTTTCTTATATCTCTGTCACACACTTATTTCCCACTACTGCACAGTAGTAATTTTTCTATAATAAAAAATTATGAGGCGATTGTTTGTAGTTTCGTAGTTTGAGCTGAAAGAAATCACTTCTAAAAGAGTGTACAGATACCGTTGTACGCTATTGTAATAGTATTGAAATTAACAGAATTAGCTAAAGACCAAAAAAAATAATTCCATGTCAGCCTTTATGGATTCAAGTCAAGAGTGAATGAGATTTTACAACATACAACAAATGCGCAAGCCGCACTCAACCACATCGCAATTTAAATTAATTGAGATTAATTTAAATTGTGATGCACTGTGGTAGGCTCACAACAAGATAGCAACAGCCTTCGCCGTATGGGAAGGAGAAAAGGCAATTTGTTCTTCATCCACGACCTCGCAGAAGACCGGCGTGAAATGGAAGTGATATACTTCTGTATTTCGGCAACTATCTACGGGTGAATTAAATATTCATAGGCGGTGGTTATCACTTAACACCAGGTAAACAACGAGTTCTCTTGCTACCTTCCCACAAAAAAATGAGAGTTCTTAACGCCAAAAAGATTTTAGTAAAAAAAGATGAAGTATTTTTTAGGAGGATATTTTTTCTTTTAGTAGAGTTAATAACTTTTGAGGTAAATAATTAACTGTGACTCTACATTCAAACCTTCCTTTAGCATCACTATTCACCGTACTAGTACCCTAGTAAAATAAAGATTAAGATAAGATTGTGCTAACTTATTTATTAAGAAAGTAAAGTCAAGAAGTTTGGAATGAGTGTTGACAGCTTGTTGTCTTTACTTGGGTTGTCGTAGAACTGTTTATTGTTATCTGTTAATTATCAATTATCAATTTCTCAGGAATACAATGAAATAAGATTTATATGGATTTTATAACAAACATAAAATAAAACAAGTTTCTGCTCTAAAGTCAAATATTTTATACTCAGAAATCAGCGACACCTTTAACAAAATGATTAGACATCGGCCAAGTTCTTAAAAAGCAAAACTTGAACTTTGGAGGTGCTGGGATTTGGACCCAGGACTTTCAGCATGCGAAGCAAATACTACCACTGAGTTACACAATCGATCTAAGCGTTAAATCAAATCAAAATCAATTCTTAAAATATTTGTGATAATATAGATATTTTGCCAGAGCGGTTACACAAAACAATATATGATGCGTTACGGGTTTTTTTTCTAAAATATTGACAATTTGAGATAATTTCTTTTATTTAAAGAAAAGGAATTGAGCAACCAGTGACTTTCGAGTCTATCGTAATATTACATTAAAAATGACAAAATACTAACAAATAAAATAGGGGCAATTATTGTACGTACTATTACATAAATTAAGTTTTGTAATAAATATGTCTACAATTCTATTTGAAGGAAAACAAACGAATAAACAAAATAATACCATTTCAAATTAAACGGTCCATTTGTATTCTGAGAGTGTTTTGGGAACAAATTATGGCACTGTAACATCTGTTGTAATTGTATCAAATTATGAATAAATGTCGTTCAACATTTGTATTTGCAACATGTTCCTAGATTTTTTAGCACAATTTATACATAATATTTAATATTGGGAGTCAATTGTGCCAGTCATTTGAGTGGAATAACTTCTCTTTAAAAAGATAGTGGTTTATTCTGAAATCAAATATAATAAAAACAGAATTCAAAATGAAGTGATGAAAGTATTCCGTCCACATTTTTTATGTTTTAATGATGCTTCTTATTAAAATCATTACAAAACAGCAGCAGATAGCTTAGAGATAGAGTACCTATACTAATTGAAAAAAAAAAAAAAAAAAAAAAAAAAAAGAATTGATACTTCCGAATTCTCGGATAATAAGAAAAAAAAATTAAGTCCATTATTATGCGAGGATTTGGCATAGTCCATTATTGTGTAAATTTGACTTTTTTTGATTTTATATACACTTTTTATTGATTAACTCCAACAAAGTGCCACGTAGCAAGATACTGATATATATGTTATGTTTTATTAAAAATATTTTAATATTATACTTACATATGATTTCGTAAAGTTTTGTGCCACTATAATAATATTCTATCAAGGTATTCTAACAATACATCTTTACTTACCATCAGGTAGATGGTAGCTATTTAGAAAATTATTACCTAATCGAAAAGCTTTATACGAAATACGTATTCAACGTTGGATTGGTCATATAGACGAGCTGGTTTGCCAGCCGAGCCGTAGCCTGCGCAGGTCCCCCAATGCTTGGTGGGCTCGCTCAAGCCAGGGGTAATGGTCCCATATAGGCTCAGACCCAGCTCTTATAACGTACATGTAAAGTATGGCCAAAAAAGCCTAACAAAATCAAACCAAAACTCAAAACTTTGTAATTTTAGCAATTTAATGGTGAAGGTATAGGAGATTTTGTTGAAGAGAGATTATTGCAACTCATTTTACTATATTTTCATTTATCGATACTTTAGTTATCGATAAATTATGTTATTGTATACTTTAACTTAATTTTTAGATATCTCAATTTTAGAATTATGAATTGAGCTGATTATTTACATTTGGAAACGGAGAAATTTAAAGCTTTAATTTTTTTTTTTCAAACTGTATTTCACCATATTACACTTTGGATCTTTGTCTCCTCCCACATAAATATTTTGTACTCGAAATAAATAGTAAACGATGTCAGTAATCTGATCATTTCAATATTCATTATGCAGGAACATTTACTCATACGTCGCAGCGTTATTAATTTTTCAATCTGCTTCGGTATTCGCAATTCATTGTTGCACGAACTTGTTATGATTCATAATTGTGTTACCGTACGTCACTTGGTTTATTCTGCCGTTTTATTTGTATTGGTCGAGTGAAATGATGATAATGAATATGGGCACATTTTAGTGTTGTATTATTGACTAAAAACATTACTGATCATAAGTGAGTACCACTGCCCTTAGATACTCGCAACGCAATATATGTCGCAGGAATCTTGCCAACTACTCAGATTTTGTGTCCCCGGACAGGGTCGGGCTTAACGAACATATAAATATAACTGGAAAAAGAATAATTATCTTAAACGTTGTGTACTCTTCAGTTATTCAGACAGATCGACAGAATCGTCGGGAAAGTACCGCACTCTACCAGAAGACCAACGTGGTGAGTAAGATAGTCGGGGCCTTCTCTTTAAGACAACTTTGAAAACGTAACTGCAACTCCGGGTGATGTAAATGACTATGGCTGGTACAAGGGCTGAAATGTAATATAGTTAGATTTTCGGTAATGATTATCGACTTTGTAAAATTCAAAAGCATTTACTTCTAGGCCATCACAGAACTTCTTACGATACTCTTCGTGTTAGCGTGGCCACTGTCCGAACAAATGAGAGGTTTCTTGTGTAAGTTTTTGAATGGTTATTTATTCTTTGTAAATACTAATATGAATGTAGTATATTTAATATATAATATTCTGTTTGTTTTCCTTAAAAATGAATACCGATAGTATTTGTTTTTTGAGACGTTGATTCTAGTTGGATCTAAAGGATTAGGAATGACGTAGAGACTAATATTACAAACTTAAAACATTCATATGTTTTCACCATTCTCAGATTTACTACTTGTCCTAAATACTGTTTGAAATATTTCTTTTAAGTAAGAATTGTGTTCCAGATTTTTAAACTGGAGTAAGTTAAGTATAAGGAATGGAAGCCTTAGAGTAGGTATCGTTTGCCCCCATTCCAGGAATGCTTAGGTATATTCGATTTGAACGTAAAATTAGTGACAGATTACCTGTGATAGCTCAGTGTCTGGGCGCTCGCTTTTAATTTAATATACTCGACCAAGATGTCTTACTGGAGCCGGCGATGCTGGATACAATGTATTTTCAAAATAATAACGAAAAAAAAAACCCAACATGATTATGTGAAGTCTGGCAAATCGTAGTAGAGTCGCATGATGGATGGCCTTGTTTTTTTAATTTTTAAGTTGTAAAATGTATATTTTAGATATATGATGATTATTATGAAATAATCATCAGAGATCTAAAGAAATACATCATTCAATAAATACAACATATAATGTATGCAATTAAGTTTATTTCATATAAACTACCATAAAATTATTCTCTCCAAGTCGTATTTAACACATTATTTAGCTTTGCGAAATAAAATGTTTTCATAAAAAATGTGTTATTATTACCTAATTCTTACACAATTTCTATGTGAGTTATAATTGTCTACACTATTTATGTTTTCTATAATTCCTTAATATAACGGTAGTCTAACAATTCCGTTCGAGAATTGTTTTCTTGGTGACATAATTATTCTAGTTTATAAAATGTAAAAAAAGTTAATTTTCGCAACCGATTATGTTTACAATCCATGACATGGAGGGTGTTAGGATATTTATTGTCTTTCAACTTGAGCAATGTGAAAACACTGCTGTGGCGGTCCCATTAAACGGAGTGCGCCTGACGAAATTAATGGGTTCATTTGAATTGTGAACGGAATGCACGAGTTTCGCAATGCGAAATGTCGCAGCTATTTATTTTCATTGCTATAAAGCTCGAAATTAGAATTACTAATCTCTGAAAAATAATAATTTACATCATCAAATGAATAGATAAAATTCTTAAAACATTCGTGAGATATTATTAGCGAAATTATAAAACGGCTAAACTCACGTATAATCAGTGCAAGACGGGGCGCGATCGCAAAGTCATCCCACTCACTGATGAAGAACCTACGATAGGTTCGAAACCAGTGAGTACATACACCGATTATAAACATATATTTTAACATAAAAATAAGTTTTATTATATCGCTAAATTAATACACATAATAATATAATAGATATAAAATGATTAAACGTGTTTTAATCCCTATGCTTAAAATATAACACCAGTATACCTAAACGGTAGGTTTTCTAGTGTCTGGGTGTTTATATCTATATATATATATTTATATATATTATAATTTATATATATTAATTAAGGTGTTTATATATATTTAATTACAAAAGAAACGTATGTTTAAGAATGTTTATCAGTTACCTAGTATCCATAGTACAAGCTTAGATTTATGGGTTTCTAACCGCGACCAAAATGCTTCAACATTTTAAAAGAAGAAATTCATAGCGCAGACCTTATAAAAATTTCACCTTCAGTTTCACCGTCAGTCTTACCCTCAGTTTTCATAGTACAAGTGGACTAACGTCCACTAGTACTATGACAGTAACTGATATACATAAAGGTCACCCTGTTATTGTATTGCATGTCTTTCGGTTCTTTTATTTATCAATGCATGATTCTAATTAAATTACTGATGTGCCAAGTCTTTTAGGCGCCAAATGTATTATGCTTCTAAATAGCTTATAATTATATTATTTGTTTGTTAGTATGACTTGTAATTATATGTAATTCCAACTGATGGAGATTGAATTGGTGTTCTTCTGGAATTTGATCACGTGAGAGACACACACATTGAGAGTCGCGAGATTGGTAACAATTAGTTTATGTATTCTACTGTAGTCCTGTAAATATTTTTTAAACAGAAACACCCCAGCTGGTTGAACCATTCAGTTCCATGTTCAATGTTCCTCGTTTCGATAAAATACTATAATAAAAATGGGTACCAACCAATCACGCGCCCTTCTTGACTTTCAGTGGAACTCCGTTCAATTATAGACGTTGAAGGTTTTGCGAAGCGAAAATCAGATTGTTAATTAGTATAATTACACTGAAATGCGCAGCTCGTCGCGGAAAAGTTACGAGATCGAGGAAATTCTGCTGTCAAGACTGTAACTTTCATAACAACTCTTTAGACGGAAACGTTTCAACGCATTTAGTCCTCGTACAAAAGTACGGGAACCGAGGCTAACAAGTAACAAGTACTGAAAAGCCTGCGTATATACTTTTGCAAACCCCATACTATCGACTTCGTTTTATAATATCTGGATTTTGCAGCATATTTTGCTTTATAATAAATTGTGACAACTTTGAAAACTTTTTGCGAGTTTGTTTAAAAACTCTAGTAGACAATAGAGCTTTTAAAAGTGCAGGGTTTAGTATACAAAGCGAAGTTTAAGTACTCAGAGCGAAGCGCTTCGCGTGTTTTACTGTTAAATCATTATTAATTTAAGAACAAAACATTTATTTGCATTCAACCCTTGACAACTTTACTATGTAGGCATTTATATATATTTTGTTACCTTTCAATTTTTGTTAATGTCCGCTTTTGTTTTTATTATTCCAGACATAGTTAAAAAGCTTTTTTATTTTAAAATTAGTAGAAAAATGGACGAAAATTTCCGCCACCATCGGAATCGAAATCGCCTCTTTAACCACTAAGCTAAACGGCTGATTGCCACGCCAAAGCAAATTTCAACGTATTTTATGTACTTCGTTTTTTCGCATTTTAAGCAACCATTGGCGCAATCTATTGTTATGTCCTTTACAATTTTCAACAACTTTGACACAATGAATAAATTTAAATAGCGTCACCCAGTTATATAAATTATTGTCATATATATCAATAAACTTTCAGATTTTATGCTTTATTAAAGTTGGTGAATATATTCCTTGAATCGTGATTTAACAAATCAATTTAACTTTAGTTTGATTTGTACACCCAAGCGAAACTTGGATGAACTACCTATTATTTTAATAAATAAGAAAGCTTATGTGTCTTGCTAAAATGGCCAAATTCATTTAATTTTAATTTTAAACGAAAATATTTTTTTCGATAGATACATTCTCTAACTTTAACATTAATCGAATGATTTTTAAAATGTCCACACGGGGAGCTTTAGTCAAAATTACTACCTTACATCGTTGTATTGCTCGATAGTCTTCTGTCGCATATTAAGATAAATTTCAAAAGTTCTCTCAAATTTTATCTCATTTCATTTTTATTGGAACTAAAAAAAAATCAGAATTTTCCTAAAATAATTTATTTTAAATTCACGAATCCCGGAAAAAGAGGGATCAAATTCTCGTAGTGAATACAATTTTTTTTTTGGAAATTTCTTGAAATACCTGTTTACGAATGGTTTAGCATATTTATTTTCATAAACGTGTTGTTTATTAATGCGATTAACGGTTAAAAATAAATGTAATATTTTTCAATCAAATACTACGTTTAGTTACATAAAAACTAAAGTAACACCCTGTAAATGTCCCACTGCTGGGCAAAGGCTTACTCTGTACAGAGAGTATCATGGCATAGGCCATCACACGGGCCCACTGCAGATTGGCAGAGTTCACATATCTTCGAAATATTTCTCTTTTGTTACTATTTCGAAAACATGCAGGTTTCCTCACGATGTTTTCCTTCACCGCTGAGCACGATAATTCAGCAATTCAAATTTAACAATTTAATCCGGTCGGCAGCGGGGATCGAACGCAGGTTGCTCGAGTATGCGGTATTAAAAGCGAGAGCCCGGACATTGAGCTATCACGGCTTTAAATTTTTAAACATGATTCGTGCTAACTCAGAATGCGGTAGCACAATAATACAAAAGTGTAATAATAAATACGCTCAACCTCAAAAACGTATTGTATCATAAAGAGAGCAGTTACAAACAGAATCTCTTATATTTTCTCTTCGGTGATTTGGTGAACTATTAAGTGAGATTTGTAATAGAACACCGTTGATGTTCTCTGGTGACGCAATTCTGTGAGAATTTAAATTAGTCGGCGTGTAATTCGTATTGTGGTTAGTGTTAGAACGTGAATTAGAGCGGTAAGAGCGTACCTAATACCTTTATGCAGATGAAAGGAATTTAGTATATCACATTAAACATTTCAATTTGGACGACGAGGAAAGAATTTTTTTATGTGAAAAAAATGCCAATCGAGCTGGCGGTCCACCTGATGTTAAGTGGTAACCGCCGCCCATGGACATTTGCAGGTAGAAGCGTTGCAGGATCTTATAATATAGCCGTCTCCAGTTACTCCACCCACCAGACGACACCCAAAAGTTTAAAACTTTCACTTCACGCCGGTCTTCGAGGAAGTCGTGGTATATCCCCGGACGGACCTACCGATTCGTGCAACTGTTGCGTGAAAGCCACTTATTCTATGTTAATAAGAAGAACAATTGGCGGCTACGTCTGACACTAAAAAAAGTAGCTGCAGATATTCTACATAAATGGACATATTGTTAACGAAATTTGCTCCTAACATCAACGACATATTATTTTATCTCCACCTTACATCAGTTTGTTTCGTTTATTGCTTCGCGTTTTATTTTATTACACGAAATGGAACGCGCTCGAGCGTCTGCGTTCTCTGTTTGCATGGCGCTATTGGATCGATGTGTATATGGACAATCCTCGTAATAATATGGCCGATTGCACCGATTAATCTACGATTAATCTGTAGTCACGCTTACGATCAAAGCCGAGTGTCCATTGTAAAGTCGTGATTACTTCATGTGTAAATTGATTAAAGCTTTGTTGAATATTTTGTCTTTTGCTTTTCGGCTTAGTAGTTAAATATAAATGTTAAGCAACTCTTCCAGTAACTCCAAACATTATGAGTGTTTTAATATGTGAATTAAGAATCAGTCAGTCAGACTGATGAACGTTTAACAATATTAAACTACTGGCTATTGAGGAAATAGCGAGTACCGTACTTAAATTCTTTAACAGTTTTTCTAGGTCTGGGTGTTATTAGTATTAGTAATATATGTAGGCAAAAGATTTTTTTTTGTATTTCTATATATTTTTTATTTACGAAAATTTAAATATAATTTGCGTACCTTTATAACACTAATTACGAGCAAATGACTTACGTAATTAAATACTAGAAATAAGGACAAATTAAATACGCCATTGTTTCGTCTACAAAAAGTTAATAGATCGTTCATAGGGTAAAGTGTGCGCATGTATCTATAATAAAATCCCACAGTCGATATGAAGTCTACCACTAGATCAATTTATTTTTATTTTTTTTTAATTTATTTGTATAAAAAAGAAAGAAAATTACAAACTAAATAAACTGATACAAACATAAACTCATAAGAGTTTTACCGTGTAACAGTATCATCAATCGTGTATACATAGTTACTACCATAAAGCACAAATCACCATTTAACAAGACTAATATTAAGACGAAGATAATTTGAAAAATAGTAAAAAAATTAATACAGTGGGTAGATACTAATATAACGAACAATATGTGGACGAACATCGGTGACCGCTCTGGCCGCTTTTGTTAGTATGAAAAAAAAAAACAAGGTAAGATAAAACGTTTGTGGCGTATGGCGAAGGCGTATTATATACCATTGCGGAATATCTTGACGACGCCAATGTGTGGGGTTAATACTGTTGATACTCACGTAGGCTAAAGTAAGATTTATACCTATCCTATTATATTGTAAACTAATCCTTTTAAAAAAAGAGCAACTGTTGAGTTTCTTGCCGGTTTCTTCTCAACAGAAACTGCTTTCCGAACCGGTGGTAGCTTACTTACGGACGTATTAATTTTTATGTAAAATGTTGACGTTTCATAAGAACGCGCAAGCGTCTTTGTGAATAAATATATTTTGGATTTTGATTTTGTGATTTTGTAACAAATCCCGTAGAAATTTTAACGCTTGTTTTTGAAGCAATGGCAATCCGCAATCTGTATGTTTACAACTATGATAGAAAGTAGAAAATGATCTCGAGAAGTTTGTTAATTTATGGCGCTATCGGAAAGGATGAACAACCTACACATTAATAACACCCTTACAAGTCCACCTGTATCCCAATCTGCGGAACGCAGTTTTATTAATGGAATAGGCTTTGAATCTTCGAATCCTCAAAATTCTGAAAGAAGACCAAGTTACGTTCCATCCATTTTTTTTAAAAAACCTTGCCCACACTTTACGATAACATTATCCTGTGTTGTAAGGACGTTTTACAAACATAAATCGCACGAGGACGAACACCCAGATGTGAAACAACTATCTGTGGGTCCCATAAATAGTTGTCCCGTGTGAGAATCGAACACACGACCCCCGACGCCGAAGTCAATACCTTGGCAGCTGCGCCACGCGGTCATAATTTTTTTTTATGTTTTTGTTAAATTATTGTTTTAAACTGCATTTAGTACAACCGTTTCATTTTTGTTTTCGATTTCAGTGTTTTCATAATATTAAGTTTCGTACCTTTATTAGTATACTATATGTAATAGTTATAAAACATTTTAGGGTACTTTAGGAGAGTTGACGTCAGGCAGGAGGCGGCCGGACATAAAAATAAAACCAATAAGTGAAATAACAAAATGGTTCCGAAAATAAATAACGGACATGTTGTCCGGCTACACCTAGTGTGGGATAAGGGCAGGACAAAGAAAAAGATGTAGGCAAAAGTATGTATAACTTAGCATTTTGTGAAAGTTGTTCTGTTACTTGCACCAGTCACAAAGAATTACTCACAAAGAGTTACGTAATAGTTAGAGGACTCCGCAATAGTTAACTTAATCTATTTTAATTTTTTTTATCATGTGAACATTCTTACTTTCAAATATGTTTCAATCTTTAATTTAAAAAAAAGTTAAGACTGTGTTGAAAAATAAACTATACCAATAATGTGACCATTTTAATATTCATGATACAATACATTATGGCGTTCTTCACATGGTACAATTTCAATCAGCT
This sequence comes from Iphiclides podalirius, assembly GCA_933534255.1. Taxonomy (NCBI): domain Eukaryota; kingdom Metazoa; phylum Arthropoda; class Insecta; order Lepidoptera; family Papilionidae; genus Iphiclides; species Iphiclides podalirius. Next base: position 10,639,265 of record OW152822.1, on the reverse strand, counting down.
TTTTTTTTTGAAATATAATTTCATTACTGTACATCGTTCTTTCTGCAATTTAAGTTTATATTGGCCAAATGATGTAACAAACATATGAATCATAATGAAAAGTGATTGGATTTTTTCAAAATGAAACAGCTTAGCTGTATGTAGTAATGATGATAACAAAGAAGAATGCATGACAACACTATCTTGAAACTGCTATTTTGATAAAGAATTTTTCAAAATCAATTCTTAATAATGAATCCAATGGCAATTCAAATCACTGAAACGTGCAGAGCAATTGACTATGTTGTCAAGGAAGAAATACTTTAGTAAATATAAAGGTATTATTTACATGAACGGTTTATAGCCATAATTCATAAAATTTTCTGTTAGCCAAGCGATAGTGTTGTGGGTTTTCCAGGTTAGCAATAAAAACAAAAGAATATCTATTTTTGTTTTTATTGCTTTATTGTTGTTTATCTTGTAGCCGCGAAAAGTTTAGCGACATTTTTTTTCTACACATTCTAAATTTCATCTTAAGTATGGACTAACGTTAAATTAAAAATTAAATTTCAATAGGAAAAGCGACATCTATAGTTTTCAAATACTCATCGAGAAAATGTGATTGCTGCAAAGGAATCGGATTAGATAAAGTGGCATTACTTTAAATGCAACAAAAAAAAGTAGTAGATAAGAACTCGTTTTTCGCGCGGTGAGGATGTCGACCGCTTGAAGATTCGAATCCTGGCAGCGGTAAAAGACTTTTCGTCAGTTTTATTAAAATTCTTAATTCAAATCTAATTTTTAAGTTTCTTTATAAGCGCAGAGACTAGAACTAAAGTAAAAATTAAATTTCGGGAGGGTTCTTGTTTGGTCGACTAAATATTTAAATGACTGTGAGTGAGAACGCGATATGTCATATTGTTAATTAGAATTCCGTTGTTTTTTTCTGCCTTATTTATACATGTACACTATCAAATCCATTGTGTTCTTTAATAATAATGTTAGTTATGTAAAATTTATCGATAATTCAGCAAATAGATTTAACAAATAAATAATCTTTTCTGTCATTTATGCTACACACTTTCCTACCTTAGTACACACATGATAACAAGCTTTAATATTCTTTTAGTTGGAATCTAAGTACAAGCTAATGTGGTAGGGCCACGCAACAGTCTTCACTGTTGCAGGAATGGGCAGGTCCATCCGGGGAAGCACCAATACCTGACAGAAGACCAACGTGAAGTGGAGGAATTATACTTCTGCATTTCATCTCGTGCGTGAGGTAACCCGAGCCCACTTTATTCAAAGGTGGCAACGCATGTGTAACTCTGAGGGTGTTGTAAATGTTCATGGCCGGCGGTTATCACTTAACATTAGGTGAACCGCCAGCTTGTCATATTCTCACATAAAAAAAGTTCATGGGGCCGCGTGACTAACTAAGCCCTATTTCGATAATTATATAAAAAGATTACAGTTTATATTTGAACATTGTCTTCATTCATACATTCCACTGTTGAAAAATAATCAACAGGGTATTTTGACAAGATTTATACTACAGTAACAGCACATCAGCATAATCAAAATGTGAAAGAATAACGTATTTTTTTTCATACAAGGTAGTAAAAAATGATTTTTATATTCATTATGTGTCAACGTGGATTTATACATTGCAGAATTATTTCGAATTGTTCAACGCGATCTGTTCCAATCGGCATTGGTATTCACAATTGAACATCGCGCGAACTTGTTACATAAATAATTGCATTCCAGTACGTCAATTCGCTTACTCTGTCACTGTATTTAACATTGGCCTAAACGATATTGAAAAAAAAATAAGGATTATTTTTATCTATAATAGATATTAAATAAACTCCAACATTAACTGATAGAAAGAACGACAAAAAAATTATTAGTTAAATTTATTAATTAGACAAATAACGAACGGGCACTAATCACTATGAAAGATTTTTCGAAAAATCATATCGCCCTGATTTGACTTGTTCTCGGTCGGGCTTATAGTCTAGTTAGATTATTAAACGAAAATTTACCTTATATTCAACTTTTTATTTTTCGGAATTTTCCCTTTACTTAGGCTGTAAGGCCTTACTATTAACCGAAATTTAGAATTCTAGGACAACCTAAAGTACCCTATAGAGTATTTGTGTCGAAAAGTATAACGATGGCTCCTACGTAAAGGGGCGAAACTGCCGCTGATGCCTTTTTTCACTTATTAGCGCAATAAGTTTATTAGGCCCTATTCTATGAAAATAAAAAACAAAAAAAAGTTTTTCTTGTTAAATCCAAAATTAAATTTTAGGCAAATAGTCGTATGTGCACAAATTAGTCGCGTATAAAGCCCCATGGAACGACCGGTCCATGTACGGTGTAGAGTAATCTCGTCGGAGATGTGGCGACGGGTCGATGGTACCGCTTCAGTCGTTTTACTCAGTTTTTGGCGATTGTCTTTTAAAATAGCTATGCTCGTGCCTTTTTGGCGAAAATTAATTTATAACTTAGCCGGTTTAAACGAAAATGATCTCAAAAAAGTTGTGCTATTTACAAGAGTCCAAAAAATTATAAATAAAGACACAACAGCGCTGATTTAAGCATCGAAGACGAGCCTCGTAACCAAAATAATGATACTGAATGTTCAAGTAAGATACAGTTATATTTAAATTTAATAAATATATTAACTTTATATTAGTGAGTTAAAAATTTTATTTCATTATCACGAAATTTATCTTTATAATTATTAATTTACTGAAAACCTCGTACAGAGGTGTAAAATACCATCAGGCTTTTTACGTAGTTCGGTTATATCATATGCGCCTTTTTTTAAACATTATATTTTTCGTAACTTGTAAAAAGTATTTTACAAATTTCATAATTAACGAATATTACTATGTGTCTGGCTTACTTATATAACGGCTTTATTACTCAGGTGTTACTATTGACTTAATAACATATTTTAGTATAAACATATATATATTAATACTGAGTCTCGTATATGGGCGGAAGATCACAAAAGCCTTTTTACGTGGAATAATAAAAGATGAATAAAATAAAATCAACGATGTAAAAAGTCGAAAGCGCAAAATCTCGAAATATATTTAAATTACACAAAAATCAGTCTTAGCGTGATAAATAACACGATAAATAACACGTAAAAATGCTTCAGTAGTTTACAAGATTTAACCCAAAATACCTTTCTGAATACTTTAAACTGCTCTCCTGTGAAAATTGATTTTTTCACTTAGGGCAGTTTACTTTGGAGCCATCGAATATGGCAGTTCTCATTGACCTAGAATCACAAAATTTGTGATTTGTGCCACAATAGTAACACCGGATATAAATAACTTTACTTATTTAAGCTATGTACTGTGCCTTAAATTTTATTCTACAAAAATCCTCATTTAATACACAACAAACCAGATTTTCTTCTGTTATAATTATGATGAAGATTAATTTGGTGCATTGTATTGATCGATAGCTTCAGAAGGTGAATGATAGTTGACAGTATTCAGACATGTATCGATTGGGCTCAATTTTGCACCAAGCATTAACCGACGCACGTACAGCGGTCGCAATGCTATTTTCAATCAGAGTTAACATATTTATTCAGCTAATAATGATTGACTCTCAAATGTCAACGGTTACTCATATGGAATACTAACGTTTTATGCTCGACACATAAGAAATATTATATTAGATCATTTTTTTATGAGAGAAGGTGACAAGCGAGCGGGTGGTTCACCTAATGTTAAGTGATAACCGCTGCCTATGGACATTTACGACACCTTTTTTTGAGTAATTTAATCACAAGATTCAAAGCCGGAATTAAAGAATTTTAGAGACTTCATTCCATTTATTGTTACGAAGTCCTCTAGCAGTAAAACAAATGATAAATAGAAATGTAAAGCAATAGGAGGTTTTCGGCGTAGTTGGAGAGCTACAACGCGGTCTCTTAAATGTTTAAGTGAATGTGAGCAAGAATGTAAAATGGTTAATTTGAATCCCACTAGGCAGTGTTCATTTATTTTCTTAGATTATAAATTTAAAGAACTTTCATAATTTCAATCACATAATTGAGATACAATATTTCGTTAAAAAGAAACTTGTTTCAAAATCATCTAAAGTGTATCACTATCCTTAAATATTAGAATAACGATATACAAATCCTTACGTAATAAACATTATTTACTACTTATTTTCGTTTTGATTCAGTCTTCAGTCATCGCCTCATTAAAGGCTTGGAAACAGGCGATCTAACCTCTCTAGTTTATCAACTGACTTCAAACAAGTATAATTTTTAACAAAAAGAACCGACTTCAATCAGAAAATTAAAAACATTGTTAATACCTGTAACATTCAATGATGGCACTCGATTTCTCTGGGATGCCATCATCAGATCCGGGTTTTCTTATCATGGCACCACCCTTGGAATATCTCCGTTCCGTCAAAAAAAGAATCATCAAAATCGGTTCATAAACGACGAAGTTATCCACGAACTTCTCTGATTATTTATCCTTTTTTTTTTGAATTGGGTTAAAAAGGTGGAAGTTTTCAATTTGATGGGTTTTTTATGTTTGTTACATAAATTAATTTCCATAAAATTTCAATAATAATTATTTGATTTGTTCATCGATCATAGATTTCACATACTGCCACACGATAGAGCACGATCCAGTGCCTCCTGCGTCTATTTACTTCCCGCACATTTGCAAAGATTGTAACTCCACCTAGTGGGGAATCATCACTCGAGAACCTTTCTGTCCCGTCGGTTACCACCTCGGTTTATTTATCCTATGGCAAAGTCGACAAGTAACAACAAACGGTAAGGTAGCGATTTTTATACATACTGAAGCGCTCTGACAGCCTATCCCACAGTTGGGCAAAGACCTCCGCGATCACGTGGCCCCAAATATTTTCACCGCTGAGCACCTAATAAATCAGTATATAAAATTTCAACTATCAATTTTATTGCATCAGCACCGGGATTTGAACATATGTTACTCGAGCATAATGAATTGGAAGCGAGCGCTCGGATGGTGGCAAACTAGGTTTAGATATTTTTATATTTAACTGTAATAACTTTCAAAATTGATAACTTACATGACCACCTGATCCAATAGTATCCCTAAATAGTATACCTAGAGGTTAAAAACTCCATTGCAAATACTAAAAACAACCCTTTTTAAAAAGTGTGTGAGTAATCCTGCGAATGTTCAAATCGATATATCAATAGTTAATAGGTATGTGATTTCCACATACAAATAATGAATCTACAAAAAATCCATTAATATTGTAAACAGTTCTTAACTATTGCCATCTTTTATAACTAGACTAGCGACCCGCCCCGGCTTCACACGGGGTGCAATGTATTATACATATAATGCTTCCTCTTGAATCACTCTATCTAGTCAAACAAACTGCATCAAGATCCGTTGCGTAGTTTTATAGATCTAAGCATACATAGGGACAGACAGACAGTTATAAAGGATCATATGATTACGTACGTTATACGATAGGTATGTGCTGAAGTGGTATGATCTATGTGTTGATAGATCAGTGAGTTCGTCACGCTCTGCTTTTATTTATAAAAGTAATCTTTTAGAAATAATAGGCTCAACAGTCTGCACATCCATTAGTTACATGACACGATTTACAAAAAGCTGTTAATGGAAAACGGATAAAGGAGCTTATCTCAATAGTGGCCGTACCACCCGAATGAGTGCCTCAAAAATGTATTTACTCGTACTACAGGAAGATTTTTTGAATTCATCAGTAATGGCAATTTAGTTGGCTACATGAAAGCGTGATCTCTTAAACCTCGAACACTTGATGTTTTTAATATAAAAGTGAAGTTACCTACAGTCTATAAATGTCCTACTGCTCGGCAAAGGCTTCTGTACAACCCGCTGTGGATTGACGAACTTAACATATTTTCAATATTATCACATATCACATGTTTTTTGTTATTATTTCGAAATTATGCAGGTTTCCTCACGATGTTCTTTCACCGGTGCTCGTAATGATCACATGTGATAATTCAGCACTTATAATTGACAATTTCATTTGCGCGGAACCGTAAGCTATATTATTATCGTCGAGTAATTGTTAACTCTTTCTTTACAGACTTAAAAAACTTTTGATTAAAGTGAAACTGTTGATTAAAGTGACAGAAATATGATAGCACTGTAGAAATTAAACATTATTAGATTAAAAAATTCCATAAGACACACTAGTAGGCAAGTGCAAATATTGTATGACTTGAATTTCATACTTAATCATTTTATTCATAACAAACTTCTTATTTTCGTTTTATTGTGTAAAATAAAAAAGGGTCACTGAGAACAATTATCAATCTGTAACTTTTAAGATGGTACCAAACCGGTTACCGAAAGCCAAAATAGGTGTCATCCACAAACAATTGAAACACACTAATGGAAAGGGCCTATTACAATTTCTAAGAATAAATTGAGTACAAGTATGTGCGGTAATGACTTGCGCTGCACTTGCAAGTCCCCTGGCTGGTGCTAATTTAATAAATATAAAAATAAATTTATACTTCATATACTTTTGTATATAAATCAAAAAATAGAAAAAAAGATAAGACCGCAGAGTTTTTTGCCGGTTCTTTCCTGAACAGGTCTAGTTTAGTGAACCGGTGGCAGTTTTTAGACGTTAAATGTAAGCTTAAAATAAGCCTATATTGAATAAAGAAATTTTGAGTTTGACTTTGAAAAACATTAACCACAATGCAAAGGCATCGTTACCCTGCTACTTAAATAATAGAGTCGCTAAAAGGCATCAGCCAACAAAACGCCTCGCTGCTGCCGTGTAATTATACAAATGTAAGCTGCCAAAAAGGGCATAGACTAGTTACTCTGATATAGAATATACTTTTAGGCATATTATTTACTTTTTATTTGCTGACCGTTTTTCTAATTATTCCTATTCATTCTATTATTTCTATTTATTAATCATATAATAATGATTTCTATTTATTAATTGTTTTAAGGAATTTAGTCATTAATAAGAAATGAAGTTACGCTACAGGAGTTGATAACATCTATACAGATAAATAAAATTGTAGTGTGTGTTTGTAATATTAAAGTAACGGCTTCTTATTAAATACATATGGATTTATTTACGGTACTTATACCAAAATAACATTTTTTACAATTTTTGTCTGTCTGGCTGTTTGTTTGTTCCGGCTAATCTCTTCGGACGGGACTTTCACTGGCAGATAGCTGATGTCATAAGTAGTAACTTAGACTACTTTTAATTTAAAAAAAATATTTATTTTAAATTACACGCGGACGTAGTCGCGGGGCTCAGCTAGTTATCACAATTATGTTTATAACGTTAAACGTAAAAAATATTATGTGATGTGAATTGTACGTGAATTGTATGGGAGCCCCAGTTAAATATTTTTTATTCTCCTTTTTAGTATTTGTTCTTATAGTGGCAGCAGAAATACATCATGTGTAAAAATTTAAACTGTATAACTATCACGGTTCATGAGATACAACTTGGTGACAGATGAACAGACGTAATAACTTCAATATCTACACTATGCAAGAAAATAATACTATTTTGTTAGTATCGTAGGTGGAGAAGATATAAAACGTGTCAGTTTCTCCCGTGATACCCCAATGCATAAATAAAACATAAGATATATTAAGTATTTCATATTTAGGCAAACCGCGTCTACAGAGTTTGTTATCACAGCGACAACCCCTGGAAAGATATTATTCAGGAGCACCGTTCAAAAAGGCTTTTAGTCGTTTCCTTTAATGTTGTGTTTTGTGCGAATAATAGTGATTGCAGAGAGTGATTACAGTAATTTGTTATCCCATTATTAAAGACGTATCGGACGGCGTCAAACGCAAAGTACATCAAACAGTTTGATGTAGGTCCTTTGAATTCAATTAATTAATGCAGTTTACTTAATTATATAATTTAGTTATGAACGTAGAAACAGTTGTTTTTTATTAAAGTATATTATTCATTTTTGAAGTGGTATTCTGCTGAAGAATCGCCGGCGTAAACTGATTTCAGGAAGTAGTTGGGAATGACAAAAGCCTTCGAAAACGCATACTAATGAGGTGCCCACCATCAATATGGTAACGATTGTTTTTGTAATTTATCTGCGATTTATAAATAGCGCCCAACTGTGCTACTAGAGTGAAAGTTCTTTATAGACAGTAAATATTGTAACGAAATAAAAATTTCTTACATCGCTTTTTGGACGGACTTCCAATCTTTCGTCTACTAATTAACGCAGATACATAAGTTATAATTTTTTCCGTCAAAAGTTGCGAAGCGACCAGTTATTATTGACCTGACGTTAAGTGACTCCCGGCTCCTATGGACAACGCATGTGTTGCCAGTCCTTTTTATATTTGTGGGTTCCTGACATTCTTCTAATGATTAATAATTGAAACATATGACTTGAAACATGTTTTCAACAAGGATGTGAGGTAGCTGAAATATGTTATTTTCAATGATCTAAATTTTTGTTCTGTAGAACAGTAGTAAAAAGCTGCAATCTGAAGGAGAGTTTTAAAAGTATGAAGTGAAAATTCTGTACTTTATTGTTGGTCTCTTGACTTCACAAGCGCCAAAGGACTGCCTGCATCGTTCCACTTAAAAGTTGTTGAAGTAGATTTATTATGTAGCTATTTCGTAGTTTTTTCCATACAAGTTTACAATTTTAGTCATAACTTCTGGCAGTTTGTTCCTTATTTGCATCAGTTTCCAAATTAGATTTAATTATTCATTAGAAAAATAGAAATCTGATGTAAACGAAATCACAGAAATGCTAAAAATTTAATGAAAGCCGTAGTGTACCTGCCACCTGCACCTTGTATAATATGTATTTATTTAAATAAAGCAAAGTATTTTTAAGTATGTTTATCAGTTATCTAGTACCCATAGTACAAGCATTGAATATTTTGATACTCAAAAGAATGCATAATCTAAAATAAAATTTTTTGCTTTGCTTCATACTCTTACAAATGAATTCATAACAATAAATAAACATTTAGATTTAGATTAGTACAAAATTTAACTGCGGTAGAGCCTCGCAACAGTCTTCGCTGTTGTACGAAAGGGCATGTCCGTCCGGGGAAATATCACGACCTCGCAGAAGACCAGTGTGAAGTGGAAGTGCTGTGTCCGGGTTTTGTCTGGTTAGTACGGTAACCGGAGGCCACTTTCTTAAGAAGGCAGCAACGCATCTGCGTGATGCAAATGTTCATGGGCGCAGGCTATCACATAACATCAGGTGAACCGCCAACTTTTCACAAGAAAAAAAAAAAGAACGAAGAATATTTACACATTTTATAAAGGGATTAACCATTTTACTGTTTCTTGAATTCATTTGTGCGAATTACAGTATTTTTTTTTATCTGTTAAATTTAATTAAATATCAAATAACCAAATTCAAAAATACAACTGCGCTTGGTGTAAAATGGCAGTCGTGAACAACTATGGAGTAAGTGGAGCGATTTTTTCAGCTCGTTGACCCGTTAGTATATGATTGGTATGTGAATTACTTTCCATCTCTTTGATTTATTCTTTTTATTTATTGGACCCTTTAAATATTGTCTTTTATGTAATGTTAAGATATTTTCAAAGAAAATTAGACATTAATACAATAGTAAATAATTCCTGGGAACGATTTTACATACAATTTTTGGTCGATTGTTACAATCATAATAATTGTTATATCAGTAATAATATTAGTGATAGTATTTTTTTATTGTACATTAATTGCATACTATCAAATATTTTTTTATTATCAAGTGTATGGTAACATTTAGTATAGTTCAGTTCTTTTATAAGGGGATTTGAATATTTCTATAATATATTTAAAAGAGAAATATCGCGACAATCCTAAATAGAAAATTATGTAAATGAACGATCATTGCGAAATACATTAAATATACGATTAGCTTTGTCGCATATTAGGATCGATACAGCACATTAGGTTTAATCGGTCCATTTAACAAGACCGTTTACTATACATTCTAAAAACTTTAATGCCTCTCAAGGAATCCAAAGTAGTGAGCACAACACAAATGTTCATTATCCTTTCTATTTATTTGTCTAGTTAATGAGGTAACCACGGCTCACTTTTTTCATAATGTTATAGATGGACGGCTATCATCAACAAACTTCACTCTCAATTACAACCTTCACTCATTAAAAATTCTGTTTAAAACAATTACCATATTATATCGAATTCGATTAAAGGCGTCTACACCATTTGATTAAACACATACGGCGTACACTATTTGTGTTAATACCCTACTATATAATATAACATAAGCGTCGGCGAGTGTTTATAAAACTTGATGATGGCCATTTCAAAATAAGTGCCCTAGCACCAAATGGCTATCAAATCGATCGCTACGAACACTGTAGCCTACTACAGTAGTTCTAATAACTATTTATGTCGGTCATTAAATCATATCCTTTTTAATGAATCCAGTTTATTGAAATTTCATTAAACAAAATTTTTAAAAGTGATTTCTTACAAAACATTCGGTACAAAGCATTAGTATATGTTCATTATTTACACATTTTAATAATATAAAAATTTAAGTAATTCCGTGAGTATAATGTAAAATATTTTCAACATTAATAGGAACGGTTAATTTACGAAGGCTTTACATTAAAAATCTGTTTTAGATTACCCATAAAAAACAAACCAAAAGTATTTTTATCCTATTAGGATTACTTTGGATTACCTCCATAGAAATCGATCGAAACAAGATGCAATTAAAACAGTATCATTAGCAACGGAATGTTCTTACTTGTTATAAATATGTATTTAATTTCACCCCTCACACCTAATAGAGTTAATGGTAGTAATTAATTTCTATTCACTGTATTCCTCGCATAGATTAAAGCTGGCGGAGATTAAATTGGTGCCGGCACTGGGATTACACCGCAGTTTGTCTATAGTTGCGATGGAAAATCATTATCATCGTAAATAGTTAAAGAATTGAGATTGTTCCATCATCGGGAATGTAACTCAGTGGTAGAGTGTTTGCTTCGCATGCTGAAAGTCCTGGGTTCAAGTCTCAGCACGTCCATACTTACTCTTTGCTTTTTCATAGCTATTTTTAACAGGTCATAGCGATATCACCTTTCATACCCGCGCGGTTCAGTAGTTCAACTCAAAGTGTAATGAAGATAATAAAGTGAAGAAAAGTGAAAAGTGAAATGTGAAAAGTGATTGTGAAGGTGATAAGAGGTAAAGAAGTGTAGTAATAGAAGACTTATGCGCCTATTAGTAGGCAGCCGCACCTGTTAAGGTGCTTAAATAAAGTGAACATTAGCACACAAAGGTTTCGTTCAAATCCCGAACCCCTGGCTTGTCACAATATCTGTTATTGAAAATCATTCATAAGACCACATAACTATAAAAATATACGTATGAGCGCTCTGCATTTAGTACATATTTTACAAAGAGAAGCAGCACCGCATCCGTTACAAAGTTTATGTAGTTTAGTGCAGACGTAGCGTCAAAAAATCGATATCATTGTAAATAGTTCTAGAATTCAGCGCACCCTTACATCGGGGGTGTAACTCAGTGGTAGAGTGTTTGCTTCGCATGCTGAAAGTCCTGGGTTCAAATCCCAGCACCTCCAAAGTTATTTTTGGTTACAAAGCTCGTGGGTAAACTACTAAAAATCTTAGGAAAGATTTTCGTTTAAAATAAAATTACGTTTTTCGTTCAAAGAATCTTAAAATTTTTAAATGGTTAATTTTGTCATTGTTTAATAAATTCTAAACAGAAAAACTGTTCCTGAAAGTTATTAGACGCAAACTACGATTTACAAACTTATTCAGAAAGTTTTTAAATTACTTTACGTGAAACTGTGGCCATTTTGTAGAGCCACAAAACATACTTAAAGAAATTATTCTAAATGTATTCATTCATTTTAATGTTATACAAAAATCTAAAGGATATGACTTTCATAAAGATTAAATATTTATTAAAGAAGAACCCATCCTTATGGATAAAGTGTGTTTGTCCTCTTACGAATCTCTTCGCCCTAGTGTATGGGATTTGTCGATAGTAAAATATGTCATGGTATGTCATATATATATATATATATATATATATATATATATATATAATGCGATCCCGCAACGAAAATTGCTTTACAACTATATGCTCCATTTTATTTATTTCAGGGTTGCCACAATTCCTTGTGTATCTGTGTGTTAAATAGTTTGGTATATATTACTAAGAGGAGGATTATCCAAATATTTGCTTTTTTATTTTATAAAGCTCGAATAATTCCATAGACATTTCCTTATTTACATCACTCGATTTTAATGCTTTTCGGCTTCTATAAAAATCGCTCGGGCTTTTACTTCTAATAATGTTTATTGTTTACATATTTTTGCACTAACGCCGATGCAGACTTTTACTTTGAATGCCATCATGGGGAAAAGTAATTATGACACCCTTCGCGCAACCATCGCTGGAACAGGAAGGGTCTCGTTAAAAGCACGTTTTAATGTCTGAATAATTTAAACGGAAAAATTACGTTCGAAGCTACTTCTGCCGGGGAGATTATTTTCACATTGTCTTAAAATGATTTCTGGAATAACACGCGCCTTCGATAGATTGTCTTTACGTTTCCCTTTCCTTTGTTCGGCCTAAATGCTTTCTTGGCCTATTTAAAATCCTGTTAAATAAAATATTAATGGTCTGTTAATGATCGCGAATGATCGGCAAGAGATGACGGTTGAATGGTTTTTTTTATCTAATTCATAGAGAAAGTCATAGAAGCTTTAATTTTTAAATCATTAATAAGCTTTGAAAAGTATAATAATAAAGGCTGTAGTAAAATAAACAGATATTGACACGATAATATCTGTCAGATAATTTAATTTAACCATATTATATGATTGAAAAAAAAAATCATTCGGCTTTCTTATGATTTATCGTAATCCTTTTACATTTGTGTTATGGTACATAAGTGAAATATGATAAAAGCATTGTTCATTTCAGTAATGGTACTGGGTGGATCACAAGCTTTGCTGTTATTTGATCGAAGCTAAAAAGTTGCAATAAAAACAATAAATTTGGTTTAGTTAAGTACATTTTTAAGTAAAGCAAATATTTATTGTTGACTTCTCTCTACGGAATTAGAGTCCACAAAAACGTTAAAAATTATTGACAATAAAGCGGTGCCAAATTATTATCTAACAATGAGGTTGGTCTTATTAATGGGCGCTGAAAACTGCCTGTATTATTTATTTAAGTAAGTATTGCGTTGCGGAGAGTCATGATAGCTCAGTGTCGAGGCGCTAGCTTTTAATTCAATATACTCGAGCAATCTAAGTCCAAATCCATCAATTAAACTATTTTACGGATTTTATCACGTTATAATTTTGATTTTTAGTTCCCGACGTTTCAAACCCTTTCCAGCGTTCATGGTCAAGGGACAGACTGAGTTGTTTCACGTCTTGATGTCAAAGTTAACAGTGGTGGAAGAATTGAAGATATCAGAGATTGCAAAGCAATAAAAGGAGCTGACAAACCTTCTATTTGACCGCGTCCAAGGAAGAGCTGCCCGAATCGTGTTTACATTTTGAATCGTATTTATTTTGCTATTTGCAACCGCATAATGCAGTTGGGCCACGCAACAGTTTGTTGCTGCACGAATAGGCAGGTCCATCCGGGGAAGTACCAAGAACTTACAGAGGACTGGCGAGAAGTGGAAGTGTTATACTTTTGCGTTTTGTTGGTGAGTATGGTAGCCAGGGTCCACTTTATTAAAAGGTGGTAACACATCTGCAACCTACTGCAACGAGGGGTGTTGCAAATGTCCATGGGCGGCGATTAACACTGCATGAAGTTTGGCACGCTAAATTTTCGCATAGAAAAAATATGTCACAGAGAGTGCTCTGAAGAAATGTTCGGATTAATACCTGCTTCTGAGTTTCATCACCGTAAAACTCGTGAAACCACCAAATACCATTGCCAACACCTTGGGGGTTGGCGATCCACCACTGTTATCGGTAGTTTATGACTTCTTTTTGCCATGCACAGCTACGTTGTGGAACCAATGACTTTTCCAAAAATAAGTAATCAATAATACGTCTGCTATCTCTGTGTTTTTAACTCATTGTGTTTGTTACCATAAATTTATCTTCAAAACCCCGTACAACTTCGCCATACCAATGTTTTGATAAACAATAAATTTAAAAGTTTATGTTATGTAATGCCTGTGGAATTGAGGGGATCCATTGTTCTGCCGTCCCATTTAAAGAGGAAGTTAATAGGTTAATTTTGATTGTGAATATTGGAGTTCAGCTTTACGAAATGTCGTTATTATTTATATACTCGTATATATAATTATTTGCTGCGAATGTAAATTCTGAGAACCATTGAAATAATAATTAAAAATATTCGTCCATACAGATAAATAAAATTGGAGTGTTTGTAATATTAAAATAACCGCTTTTTTCTAAATGCATAATATGGATGTATATACGGTACATATACCAAAATATTTTTTGTCTGTCTGTCTGTCTGTTTGTTCCGGCCCATCTCTGAAATGGCTGGACCGATTTGGACGAGACTTTCACTGACAGATAGCTGATGTAATAAGGAGGTTAAAGACTTAGGCTACTTTTTTATCTTAAATTCCACGCGGGCACAGCTAGTTAATAATACCCCTAAAAAAATAAAACTCTTCCGACATACCACTTTTTAAATTATTGACAATTGTGAAATATAAAAAAGTAGATATAAAATGAAATAAAAACAAAAATTGACGAAAAGGTTTTTGCCGGTGCGGGATTCGAACACACGTCTTCCGGATTGGTGCACAGACGCTTGAACCATTAAGTTTAACTACTGATTGTCACAACCGACGGAAATCTCAACGAATTTTATTTGTCTTCACTGTTTTTACGCATCTATTCTTATGTATGCTAAACTGCCCGCGACTACGTCTGCGTAGAATAGGCTGAAGGCGTAACATTCAGACAGAAAGACAGATATACATAAAACATGTATATTAGTTATAGCCTATGTCTTATTCTGATATATAAGCTATATTATTGTAAAGTTTCATTAAAATCCATTCAGTAATATTTGGGTAAATGGGTGGAAGGTAACAAACATCTTTTCACACAACTTTCGCGTTTATAATATTAGTAAGGAATAAATTTTTTATACAAATGTTTAATAGATTTACAATGGGTGCACATTCTTTATTAAACAGATGAGAACGTGCCAATTCTTAAAACATTTATAAAATAACTTTAAAAGCGATTGTAGACGATCCTAGTAGACTATTCTATTCTAACTTAACTCACATTTGGTGGAGTTTTTGAAGTAATGAAAAATATAAAAATCCTTGACCTTGCAGATATGCGGTAGAACCACGACGCTGATTTACAAAACTTTAAAAGACAAATTTCTCATGAATTCGTTTAAAGTTGTTACGCAGTTCAGTCTAAACATCTTATGTGACTTTTCTGAGTAGAGCACTGCATTTTAGTATATTAATAAGCAATCTTGTTAGGAAACCACCAACGACCTGAATTATCATTGCCATACCACAATGGTGGAGTCGCATAAGGCCTATCATTACATAGTATAAAACAAAGTCGACCCGCGTCGGTCTGTCAATATGTATGTTTAGATCTTTAAAACTACGCCACGAATCTTGATGCGGTTATTTTACTAGATAGAGTGATTAACGAGAAAGGTTTATATGTATAATATTATTTATATGTATAATACCATTGCATCCGTGCGAAGCCGGGGCGGTTCGCTAGTGATAAAGGTATTATTTGTACATCATTATAATTATTTTCTATTTAGTTATTTGTAGTAATTGGTCTTTAATATTAGATTGTTTATTTGCTGTTACTACATAATTGTTAAATAAAATTGCTCTTTTCGGGTTCTTTCTTCTTTTACTCTGGCATTAACATAATAAACTGTACTTTTGATAAGTCGCAGGAGGAGAAACTTACAGAAAAACTCGATTTCGATTTCGATTCGAAAAATTTGATTTCGATTTGCGAGGGATTTGCATCCAATGATGCATGTAAAATATCGGAAAATCGATGGTAAAATATCCGTTTCTCTGATTTGACGTGCAAAAGAGTCTGGTTTTATTACGTGTCTAATTTTTGTACCCGGTACGACTCTATTTTTCAACACTAGGTTTTCTAAAACAATATTCTAAACGCGACTAACGTCTTAATTTTAACAGACGAATTATAACGAATCATCTACGCTCGTTTTAAATTAGTTTAATAACATACCTAGTTTTAATTTAGTTTAATATTACCTAATAGAACAATTCCGAATTTTTTTCACAAATAATCTATACTATTCTGATCTATACTTTCCAGGTGCTTAATTGAAACGTAAAAGCTTAATAGAAAAAAATATCATGACATGTAATTTTTGAAGCCTCAAGTAAAATCTACGGATATTGTATATAGTTTGGAAAATGATTTCTTATATTCTTGCAAACATTAATTATAATGGGTCGATTGAGACATCGCAAAGATTTCTTTGTTTTAAGGGAACTTTTGAAAAAACATAATTAAGAACTTGAGAAGTTTTACAATCTATTGATATTTTTTGCTCTTAAGTAAATGCAGCAACAGCATACTTATCTACATAATTTTGAAACCATGTAATAATACACACATCTTTAATATGCAGTTACATTAATCTAAGTTTATAAAAAATGCCTGTGTAAAAATTTTATCAATATTCATTGAGATAACAAACATAATAAGTGTATAAAAATAAGTTAATTATATGACAATATATTATTTTAATTAAGAAGGAAATAATTTACATTGAATCATAAATAATTAATATTTACATATTTTATGGTACATATTTTCAATTAAAAAACTGGTACATACCAGTTAAATAACAGTATTATCAGCTGAAACTTAAGGAACTGGAATCGTTTATAGGCTGGTATAGAAACAAAAGAAGTGCGAAGAAATACGAAAAAATCTGAACAAGGTAATTGCATGCTTCAGTATTTCGTTTAACTACCCAAGCGCTTTGATGCTTCATGTTGATAACAATGGAACATTTTTACGTCGAGATTTCTCGTTTTTTGATCAAAGCCACTGTTGTATAAAGGCCCCCGCTGTAACCATAGTAACATATTGTTACAAAGCAATAAGCAAAAATTAGTTTATTTTTATCAATTTGCAATTTGGATAAAGAAAAATAATGTTGGCTTTATTTATCACGGGGCTGGTTTTGGGTAGTTTTATTATTGCATTTCTGTTTTTCTCTTTGTCTCTTTGGTTTTGGTTTTGACTACATCTTTTTCAGCTCTTTGGCATATTTTTGTGTTTGCCCAGGTCTGGCTGTACTAGGTAATATTGGTAATATATGGTGGTAAGTGTTGGTTGGCATGCGTTGTATATTTTTCTTTAGATATTCATATTATATTCTTTATCTTTTATTTCTTTGATAGACCAATATATCTTCCACGCATTGGCTACCCGACTCTCTATCTCTTAGTCCATTTGATTGTTGAAGGCCATAAGAGGCTCAAGTATATATGTGAATTTACAATACATTCTTCTTCTTATATATTCTATTTCTTCGTCACCAACTGAGATGTTTGTTTGGAATCTGTTTGTTATCATTTTGTTTTTATTTTGTTTATTGTTTATTTTTTTGCTTTCACGATACAAGCTTTGTAGATATTGTGAAGACTTTCGGGGTTATTTGTTATAATTTTATAAGTAGTATGTCGTCTGCGAATCTGAGGTGATTTAAAGTTGTTCCATTTTGGCAGTGAAAGTTTGACAAGCGCGTAGGCGGTTCTCCTCGGAACCTATGTGACTATAGCCTCTCACGAGTATTTCATCATCAACACCTGTATGGCTGCGTGGCCATACCACGTTTTAGCAATATCACTACGTTGTATAAAACAAAATAGTCCCGCTGTCTGTCTGTAGGGTAATACATACCCTATGATGTGTTATCTTAGATCTATAGAGATACATGCTTAGATCTTTAAAACCACGCACGGGTCTTGATTAGGTTTTCTTTTAATAGATAGAGTGATTAAAGAGGAAGGTTTATATGTATAATACATTGCACCCGTGCGAAGTCGGGGCGGGTCGCTAGTCTAACATACGACAAAGACTACGGTAACCGTTATAAAATCAACTGTTCCTATAATGAATTCCTTAAAGATCATATCGTAAAATGGGAATTGAAAACTCATAATGAATGTACCTACGCATTTGTGGATAATACTTACGCCAAAATAACAATTCACTCTCGACTCTGATTTCAATAAAATTTTTCGTGTCTATTGACGTGAAAAATTTGCTTCGTTATTCTTTGTCATGGACATTTATGTCAAATTATTTTTATGTATGGCATTAAATAAGAACCAAGAAAGAGAGAAAAAGAAACGAACGTGTTTCATTTTTAGCACAAATCGTTATCGGTAATTGTAAGACGTTGAAATTGTTAGATATCTAATAAAGGGTATTATTAAGGTTTTGTTTCTCGAATTTATTCTCTCGTAGCAACCTAGTATTTGGTTTTTTTAAACTTCAGTTTCACGAAATGTCGTAACAATGTAATTTTTTAAAGGAATGCTATTTGTTAGGCCATTTAAATTTTATATTTATATCAAAATGGTGGCGAACATTTTGAGAATGGAAACTATAATAAATTGGAACTATAATAAGCATATTTGTTATTTAATTTCGTTTTCCTCTGCACCCAAAAAATGTTCAATAATCTTCAAGTAACAGTTTATACACATGTGTTCTTCCAACACATGAATTTTGCGCCATTCATGCATACTTCACAAGCCATATACAGGTTTTCTAGTTTAAATTTACCGTAGCTTGGTGATACTGAATCTATTCTATGATTATATTGTCGCGTCTCAGAATATAATAGAATTCAATATATGTGACAGAATTACGTTCACAATAGAAATGCCTCGTCCAATTCGTATGGCGATTGTTGGTTGAAGGAGCATTAGCCCAATGACAGAGTTATAGCGATGTAAAGGTGAACTTGGCACAGTGGATGGAGCTATCATTTCCACTTGGATAAATGAACAATATAGATAATGAGTTTCTACGTCAAATATTCATATGATATGCGTCGATTTAGGTCTAATTAAAGTAACAACAAATACTCACGTCTTTAACCTCAAGGAAAGCAAATGACCACACCTCACAGAGTTCGAATCAAAAGAGAGTACGAATGAGTGAAGGTCTGACTTTGTCACAGTGTAAATTATTCTTAATCTCAGATGTATAAAATCATACGGCACTACGATTCATACTCGAACTAAATGAAGTAGCTACCCAAATGTGAGTAATAATGCAAATCAAGGTTTCTAATGAAATTGCCACAAATGTCTTATAAGAATACTGGTGTTACAGTTGTTATCACTTAGACAAATACATTTGTATATGCAGTTTTTTTTAATACAAAAATGCCAGATGCATAGTTTCCTCGCTGAATAGTTTTTACATACATAGGTGGGCAATCATATAGGAGTTTGTTCCTTATTAAATATATTTAAGCAACCAAATGGCATTACTTAATTATTTGTTTTTGGTAGACACTTAAGAGCAGTATCTGACACTATACAAGTTGATGACTTTATTTGTTTTAATTTTTGTTACTCAAATAGTGCCTTAAGGTTTACCTATTTGTATACATTACCATAGATCTATGAGTTTACAAATTAGGATGGTGGAAATTTCTTGAAAAAAAAAAAAAAACATTAAGAGAATTTTATGGATTGTGAAATACTGTCTGTAATCTTATAAAAAGGAGTTTTAACAAATATGTAACGTATCTATTTTCTGTGATGTAGTTGAATAACGTTATTTTAATAGAAACGGAACAAACGATTGAAAACGATTTGTTACAAAGAAATTGTTCAGTTCAATTAGGCTACGGTCGTCCTTTTAGAAGGGTACATCTTTTGTGAGCTCACATGATTACTCAAGCTACAGTTTCCTGGATATTTTATTCGCAACGATACGCTCTACGCTCGCATTTTACGCAGGAATATTTTAATAAGTAAATGCAGTACTCCGAAAATACAAAACTTATAGGCTCCTTTCACTTTTAAAGTTCAATTACGATTATTCAGGTACACACGAGTTTCGTACTATTATTTGAATAATCAATCAACGTACTAGTTTTAATGTTTGTGTTTTTACGGTGGTAGGGCCACGCAGCAGTATCGGCTGTTGCACGAATGGGCTCGTCCGGGTAAGTACCACGACCTTATAGAAGACCGGCGCAAAGTGGGAGTATAATACTTTCGCGTTTCGTCTGGTGAGTGAGGTGGCCGGAGCCCAATTTTCAATAGGTTGTTTTGCAGCAACGCATTTGCAACCCTTGGGTAGCAGAAAAAAAATCAGAATGGGCGCACAAAAGAGGCCAAATGTGTGTTTCTATTATCAAGAGATCTAGAAGAAATCAGAGTAGCTGATTTACCTAAACAAAGAGAACGGAGAAATTTCCATCCATCGGCAGATGTGGGATTCGATACATTGGCAGCTCATTGCATTATTTCCTTGCTTATTTGTTGATCGGCTAGTGGAAATCAGAATGATCCAGTTTATATTATTTAAAAGCTTGATTCCGTTTAGTTATTGCCACCGTTATGCTGCACAACCAGTCTTTTTGGGAGATTTCAACGCTTGTCCCCGGAAATGGTTATTCCCATAACAGAAGACTAACTATGCTAGCAGAGAAGTGTGGAACTTTGTTACATTTGTAGCTTATCCCAGCTCGTAAAACAGGCGCCTAGGGTACCTCATGTGGCTGGTCATACATATAATTGCACTTTCTGCTGACACCTGAAGAAGTATCGTGAATCCTCTCCTTTAGAAACTTTCGATCATTAGGTGGATTCCGAAAAGCTCCAAAAGCTAACTCCAAAAAGAAGGTCTTTAACCGGACTGAAAAATTCTATAAAAAGGAAAAGGAAAAGAAAGTTATTCTCAACCGATTTAAACCGTTAATCGTAAAACTGACCAGAGATTTTGGTATTCACTGAAGGAAGTTGAATCCAGCTTCACCAGTTTACATTGACTCCGGTGGTTCATTGCAGATTCATGGTCACATGCCGGCAAAAAAGGAGATCTATTTGATTTTCTTTTGCTGTATGCCGAGACCCTAGCAGCATGCCACCGTGCCCCTTCCCTACCTTTAAAAATGACGCATAATAAATAAAGAGATACTAAAAGCCTTAAAGGGATGTGAAGAAAGGCAGCGGATTAGATGCTTTACCACCAGCGATTGGTGGTAAACTAGGCTTGTGCACTCGAATTGTCTCTAGAGTCTAACACTTCCATTTCACCCTAAAATAGTAGTGCCTAAATTCTGGAAACTAGCTAAGGTATAACCTGTATCCAAAATGGAGAGGCTGAGATAATTCGGAAAAACAGGAATCTCTAAACACTATAAGATTATCCTATAACAAACCGACCTCTACTCCCAGCGACTAACCGATACGGTTTATAGCAAAATCTTTCAATTCGGGATCGTCTAGTGTATGCCACAAACTATTATGGTAAGGTCTTAGAGAACAATGTTGAAGCACGTGTAACTTCCCTCGACATCTATAGCACGCAGACCTTTTTAACAAGCTTCCAGCTTACGGCATATATCCTGATCTAATCTAATATAATAACTAAAAATAAAATAACCTTTTAAAGTCCTTGTCGATAACCGTTGGTCCAAAGCAATGATTAATATGACAATAATTACAGTTTTTCAATGGTTACAATGTTCCCCAGGGTCCATCCTTTCTCCAGTCTCTTTTTTTTCTGCAAGCAACGATCTGCTAGAACTAGATCTGCAGAATGTTTAAATCTCACATTGCGTGTAGTCTTTGAGGCAATGCCAATCTTGTGAAAATTCTTTTTTGTAGTTCCCTCACTAATGAGGATGGTCACGCCATATGTAATTTGTCTCCATTTGCTTCTGTCAGTTCAATGGATCGTTGTAGTTTCTGTTTCTTATCCTGTTGCCTCCATAATACTTTTACTCTGTCGTGTTGGCGAGCTTCCCCAGCATCAGTCCCACGATCAACTGCTTTTTCTGCTCATGCATTTGTGATCGCATTATATGTCCGTAGAAGATTAGATTACGTTCTCGGCAAGAGAGGTAAGTCGTTTTTTGATGACGACCTCTTGTAAAATTGACGTTTTTGTCCTCATGGCTGTCCATGGTATCTTTAGCATTCGCCTCAAGTTCCACACTTATTTTACTTATATCTCGACTTTTGAGACTCCAGGTTTCAGCTCCGTACAGAAAAATAGAGAATACTAAGGAAGGCACTTGATGAGTTTTGCTAGTTCGACGTATACTCTTGTTCCTCCTTGGGAGAACTAATGCTACCAAAAATCGGATGTGTTTTTTGGGGAAAAAACATGTAATAACTTGGACAAACTACGTTTTAATTTTTAGGATATGTTTTAAAATCGGAAAATTATAAAACAAAGCGAAAATTAGGAAAGAAAAGGAAGTTAAAATTCCTGTTAAGGAACACAAACTAATTACAACATAATCGAAAAAATCCGAGTAACATTCAAACATACAAACAAATTGTTAAATATAGTCAATATTTTCTCGATAGTCGATAATTTTCTCAATATTATAATCGATGTGCAATAAACGTCCCGATAGAAGGCAAATAAAAATTGCGGAATCTTATGAATGACTAGTCTGCTTTGTTTCCTTTGCTACGCTACATGAAATCGTTATCTGTGGATGAACATTGGAATACCGCCTTCTAGCACAATAGACTGTAATGTGCGCTGCCATTATGCACTTCAAGTGACGGAAGCGTTTACAAAAGCGTTACCCAACAAAGTTGGTAGTCACTGCGAGTCTATTATTCGAAACCGCTGTAGCCATTTCCAGAGCTTCAGACCCATCTAAAGTTATGGAAATAGCTATAAAGCGGATTTTTTAGTTGACATATCCTCGAGGAAACACTATTGTGCGCAATATTAACTTTTATCGACCTTTTTAATACAGATAATTTTATCGTGACGACTATATTGGTGGAATAGTGTTTAGTATATTAGTTAATAAGTTTTCATAGTCAATAAGGTTTCATGGTAAATTTATAAGAAAATGTTGGACAAATGATGAGGTGACGAGACTTAGAGTATCATTCAGAGAACAAAAAATATGTGAATATTTAATTGTAGCCATTTTTTGAGACTTTTTTGGACATTCTATAGTCACCTTTATAAGAATATTTACACATTTTGCAGTCTAATTTTAGCTGCAGAGATTATAACACTTATTTCACTTTTTATAATCAATATTTTCATTCGTTTTATTCGTTTCTGTTTACAATTTAAAATAGGCACTTCTAAAGAAAATATGTTTTTTTTCATAAAGGCTTCAAAGAATAATATCAAAGAAAGGTAAAACAAAAAAGCAACGTACCGGTATCAAAGGCTTCGTGATTTCCATTTCACGTTAACACATGTATGAATATGTAAAAGTTAATTTGAAATTTGTCAGGTACGCATACTACGGTCTAAGGATTCAGAATGGAGCAGTTTTTTTTTAATTCGTTTTAACTAAGCTAATTTATGCGCATTAAAAAAACAAGGTGTATTTTATGTTAAACTCTTTCAACCGTAATATTTATAAAATAATGGTATTAAATGCATACATTTATATTTCATTATTTCGCATTAGCAAATAGTTCAACTAAGAGCAACGACCAAGGCAATTACAACTTTAAATTAAAGAATGGGATTGGCAAGTAAGCTTGAAGGTGAAATCATTGAATACAGTAGACATAACGGTGGTAGGGCCACGCAGCGGCCTCGGCTGTTGCACGAATGGGCGTGCTCGTCCGGGTAAGTACCACGACCTCACCGAAGACCGTGAAGAAGTGGAAGTATAATACTTTCGCGTTTCGTCTGGTGAGTGAGGTGGCCCAGATGTCCATGGGCGGCGGTATTCACTTCACTTTCACATAAAAAAAAGACAATTCGAGGAAAAAAAGCGAGATATAAGAAGGTGAAACTGGTAATTGTAGGCGCTCTACATCACAATTATTATTGCTTTATCAAATTTTAAATAAAACCATCTCTGTATAACGAGGTAGCTTGCAATCTAATAGTTGATTCCTCTCAATTGTATTGTAGATATATTTTGTGCATAAGAAACCAGAAAAACAAAAATTATTGCAGAAATAAGAACCTGTTTCCTCAAATATCACGGTTTTGTGCAGCTATTTGCATTATAAACCTTGTGCAGCTATTTGCTCTTGTAGGTACATATCAACACTACACCTTTTATATACATTAGATTTTTTGTTTATATTTATTTCATTTTAAATAAATAGGTAGGAAAACATACCTTTCTACGTGAATAAATGGTAGTGTTCATAAATTATTGTACTCTTTTAAAGCAGAACGCATAATAATTACTAGTTAAATTATGTTTAATTTTAGAAAAAAGTGTTAAATTTTTTCACAACGTTAATATTTTTTTAATGTTTGTTTTGCTAACATACTAAAATACAGAATGGTAATCAACTGTTTTGGAATAAACATGTTTGTTACAAGGACTGGATTCAATTCGCATAGATGTGGAAGCGATAAAATTAGTTCGATTGGAAAAATAATAGATACACACAAAATCAATAACTATGTAAAAATCAGTCGAGAAAACTCTGCCGTCCCCGCAGTATCAGGTTTTGTTTTTTTTTAATTGAGAAATTAAAAATTCAACTCAGGTTAAGTTTGGAAACGAATTTTCATTGCTTTTCAAATGTTAGTTTTAGGTTTTAATAGATATTTTTTGAGATTTAAGTTTACTCCCTTAAATAATTCTTAGTGGCTATCGATGAAGAACTTACAATTTAGCTAACGCATGGCAACATATTTTTTGATGAATACAAGCAAAATATTTTATTAAACATGTTCCGTGAAAGGTTACGTGAAACAACTCATAAAATACGCAGTGATTTTGATTTTAGGTTATGCGAAACAACTGTCATTGCGTTATCCCGGTTGAGGGAACACTTGTAATTTTGCCTTATCTTAATCGCAAATGCTAAAGAGCGCTCGCTAAATAGGGGTCTTTAGTGTTGGTACTTCATATTCAATTATGCATAGAGCTGAGTAAGGTGACGAGCAAAATGAATTTATATTTTAAGCCACTGCAGCAAAGAGTATTTATTATGGTTGTTAGATTCAAGTAAACATTAATTGAGTTAACTAAAACATACTACTAAAAAAACGGTAAGGCAAGGATAAATAAAATAAAGTAAATATATAATAAAGTAAGTATTAACAGATAGAACACAGAAATTAATATAAAAAAATATATTAGAAAACAAACAGTATATTAATATAAAAAAATCATAATGGTACAACAGAAATAGAAAAATAAGCTATTGTGAATATTTGTTGCATTGTGGTCCTTTTCAAGGAGAGATGACGCCAGGCAGGCCGTTGGTAGTAAAAACTACTGATAACATGAGTCATATTTTGTGCCAACCCCACCTAGAAGGAATAAAGGTCTAAGGACTTGTGAGTCGGAAGTTAGTTGTATTAATTATCCGGCGTTTCTGGGAATAAATTATTGGAATCGCCAATTGGATCTCTCGGTCACCATTACTATTTTCTCTTTTACTTAATTCGATTCCTATTTGCATTCGAAACTGGTTGTGAACTATTCCATGGTTAATGTTGTATGTGCAGACTAACGTACATTTGTTATTGAATTACATAAATGAAAATACATTTGTTATTGACATTAAGTTAGGTTATTAAGTTATTCTAACAATCTCTTTTTTTACGTCATGTTTTCCCTCTTTGTTCTAGCAAGAAAGTTCTCAATTTCATAAAATATTCAAAGAATATTATTTTCGTAAACATTATTGGAACTAGTACACTTCAACCATTCTACAATAATTAATAGATTTCTTCTGTGGTCGATAAAAACTGGAATATATTATATCTCTTACAACATTTTCGTTGCTTCATGCCTAACTCAATATAAAGTAACAACACTGAGAACCCTTATTAAGCGAGCTCAGTGATCAAGATTTAGATAAGCCAAAATCACAAGTACATCCCTAGCCGTATTTCACCCTGGCAGTTATTTAGTATAAATTTGAATTTTTTCTTTTGTGTAGATTAAGAAAGTTTTGACTATCTGAATATGCTCATCTCTAAGAGTAATTAACTCCATAAGCTTATTAAAAATAAGCTGTACAAACTACTTCTGCCTATTCCATTTGGATCACGATCAATTTTTCATACTTACATCGTTACTCATTAAAAAAAAAAACTTCTTTCGATGTAATATAACGCAGGTGGATACAACATCCTAAAAGTTAGGTTGAGATGGGAAACATTATATAACTTGGGTCCTAAAGGTGGTTTCTATTAGCCAAGTTTTAAGACGTTACTTAAACATGACTCTGAAATATAACTGGTACTGGGTAATAAACTTTCTTTTTATCATCCTTATAAAAGTTAGCAAAATGCTCTCATTTATTAACTTATTTACTAAATTCTATTTCCGCTTTGAAAAGTAAAATAGTGATTATTAATTAAGAATCGTGGGATGTATATAAATTAATACGTTTAACGTCAAAACAAGCGGTCAGTTCGTGCTGTTTCGCATTGGTTTCGAATGTTGGCAATTTTTTGAATTTGGTTTTGAAGCACTTCTAAATCACAACAAAGATTAATTTTTCGTGATCAATTTCCAATCACGGACAATGGATGCTATCAAATCGCCTAAGTAACGATAATGTTAGATTTTCCACTATTTTATTTTACATAACTAAAATCTGTATAATGATTTTATAATTTTTTTTTGTAAGATTTTTATTGTGGTGGTCACGAGGAAAATGTTCGAGAAAAGAATTGATAATTAAACGGTGGTAATATCTTAATGAAACGAAAGGAAAAGAAGAAAATGTACCGTATCCGTTAACATAAAAATACAGTTTCAAAGAAACAAACTATGATAACTAAACTAGATATATTTATAGCGTTTTTAGCTAGTTGGAATATTTGTACAATAAATACCAAATACCCACAGATTAATTTAAAACATTTTGAAAAACTTTTTTCTTACCGTTTTCATAAGATTTAAAATTGCTAACAAAATTATCTGCGTTTAGACTAGGGTGATCAATAAAAGTATATATGCATAAATAAAGAGGAATATTTGAATTCGAACCTATAAAATTTCAAAAATCA
Source organism: Iphiclides podalirius (assembly GCA_933534255.1). Classification (NCBI taxonomy): domain Eukaryota; kingdom Metazoa; phylum Arthropoda; class Insecta; order Lepidoptera; family Papilionidae; genus Iphiclides; species Iphiclides podalirius. Next base: position 10,611,992 of record OW152822.1, on the reverse strand, counting down.
CATCCATCAATTACTGTTGGCTTTGATAATCCTTTAGCGTGGTATTGATTTGTTTTGCTTTTGTGATTATTAAGAAACTTTTACATATAAAGTAAAATGTATCTTTTTGCATGCTGAAGTATAATTTTTTAAAGCAGTCGAAAATTAGCAGTCACATCTTTGAAGATTAAGGGTAATCAATAACATGGATTTCCACTAATCGAGTTTGTAGCCATTTACTCATTTGTTAAAGCATGCCATGAAATTGTCTTTCTTCCAACCATTATTACATTTGTAAAGAAAAAAATGTAAAATTTGAATTTGCTGCGTTCCGCGCTAGCTGCTAAGGTGATAGCGGGAGTGATGGCCATGTAAGAGATGTGTTTAATGGCGTAAATTAATTCAATAAAATTAGAGTGGAAATCAATTGTTTCATAGTGAAGTGCAACATCATTTGTATGCATAGAGACACCTGTTGTCTTCAGGTTAAAGGATTTCTTTTTAAAGTATGTAACCCAACTTTTAAAAATAAGAAAACAATGTCAAGAGATGTGTAAAGAAAAACTTATAAAACAATAAAAAGTCAAGAATGCATAAAGATTTCTGAACAAGAAACAATATGATATATGAATGAAACATTAAAGTGTAAATACCTTTAGAGTGCGACACGAATCCCCTTTTAAGAAGTTGCAAAGAATAGCTCAGATAGACGTGGGGAGAATGGAGAATCACAGTAGTTGTACATTTTAAAAAGTACAAACAAAGAATATCAGTTGGATATATAAATCAGATGTCATGTCTTTAATCTCTGGGCGTTTTTATAGAGATAGCGGTATTCTTTTTTGACATACATAAACGAAGTGAACTTCGCGTGTGAGCCCCAAATTAATCTTATCTTTTAAACGAGCAATTCTTGTATATATATATATATATATATATATATATATATATATATATATATATATATAGATATGCGATTTTCATGAAATTTAGTATGTGCATAGATTTGGGGGCGAAAAATCGATCTAGCTAGGTTTCATTTTTAGAAAATATCCTTTTATCCCTGTTTTCAGGGAATGAAAAATATTATTCGAATACGACGGTAAATTTCACCGAAAAAAAAAATGTTATAATACCTCGGTCGGTAATCAGGCGGCTGCTAACAAACAGCCACGAAACAGAAGGCCGTGGTTCGTATCACGATCATTTACACACTTATTTTTTTACTTTTTTTTCCATTCCAAAGCTTTCTTTATCTTTTATTTTTTGTCGATTTGTTATTTTGTTATTTTTTTCCCTTTTTTTTAAAGTTCTTTCTTTTGTGAAAAACACCAGTTGATATTTTCCTATTATTACGTCGGTAAGATCGAAACATATTATGCATATTTCATTACTTAGTAATTTGTATCTAAATGTAATTTCCAAAATACACGATATACCAAAAAAAAACACCTCCAGGTACTAATACATTATCGATTCTCACTGGCGTTTCAGCATGGAAGAAATGTCCTCAACTTTTTACATATACATTTAGTTCATAAGAATTGCTACTGAAGTTTTTAATTAATTATGACCTTATGTGTTTTGCAATTGAACTCCTGTAATAAGTTTTGATGCATTCTTAGAGATAATTTAAAACTATTTGTTAAACACCAAATGATGCCTACTGAGCTCGTTAACACATTCATTGAACCTTAAATATGTGGGACACGAAAACCACCTCGCAGGTAAAAATAGTTTAAAAAAACTTGATTGCAAGTAACGGATTTTCAACATTAATATTAAAAATTATATTTGAATTTTAAATATTTATATTAACCTAACCTTACTTCCAAGCTGACAAAAAACGTATTTGATCTTAAAAATGTTTCATTATTTTCCTTCTTGTTAGGAGTTTGCTGCACTGAAACCGGAGTTTTAACTGCACGCGATCTCTTAGGTCGTCGTAATGTAGGCAACATCAATTTGAGCGTCTGATTGAGCACAGACTGCTGCCCAATATTCGGGGCCCAAAAAGAAAGTCCCCTTATTTTCTCTACTTTTTTGTCGGTTGACTGGCAGAGAACACCCAATGATGTTAAGTTCGCCATTGTATGTTTTATTCGCAAAAAGTTTATAAATAAATAAATAGATAAATAAAGTCAGCTGTCTTTGTGCAGGAGTCGCACGATCCGTCGCCTCTGTATGGAGCGCCAGTTTAGGCTCAAAGGCTGGCCATTAGACGCTGTAGAAGTAACATTTACAGCGTCCAGCGGAGGATAGCCATACAGATCGTTCGAGGTAACACGATATAATTCGAGGCGGTGATAGTCCTGGCTCACTTTCCACCTTTGGATATATTAGCGACCATGGATGCAAGAGTTTATCACCAGATTTGTATTATCTGACAAAGTGGTTTTAGCGAGCCAGAAAAGGCAGTCAAGGCTATTAAACGGCAAGAACGGCTGAGCGCTCTTTTGACGTGGCGTGAACGGCTTTGTAAAGAACAATATTCACGTAAAAGCGTCGTGAGAACACACATTTTGTCGGTCTTCGAAGCCTGGATGCAGCGATGGTGTTGAAGAATCACTTAGCGACTTACACAGATGATCGCTGGGCACGGATGCTTCGGTGATTGGACGAGAAACAACGGCGATGTGCTACCACTGCGATAGGGTGAACCAGGATTCCACAAACCATACGCTTGCGATATGCCCTGCATGGGATAGAGAGAGGCTTACTTAGTGAGTCAGATGCAGTTGCGTACCTTTAGGAGATCCCATGCCCTTCGTCAGAACTGAACTGACTTTTAGTCGGTAGGAATCCGACATAACTTAACTACACCCTAACTTGGTGGATAGGTATTCTATGTAGGAATTCCACACGAAAAAAAAAACGTTGCGAACATCTGTCTCTCCTACCGTCTAACTCGTACGAGAGAAAGCTTTTATGAGTAAGGTTTTGAACAACTCATTACTCGTTTTTGACTTAGACATTATCAGATGGTCTATTTGACAAATTATAACGAAGTACATATAATACATATTATTTTAATTAAACACAAATATAGACATTAATTTGCTTTGACAGCAACTGTTCTATCGTGTTCTTGTTGATTTTGTTTATTCTTTTTTCTTTCATTAAAAGTTTCATTATCTGTTTTGTTATACCAACGAACAATTCATAAAAATAATTGCCACTCGAATAGGAACAACGCTCACAAGTGCAATTGCGAAGTTTCGAGTATATTTGAAATTGGATTCCGCTTGTTCGCCATGGTTCCATACAATTTATTTAATTATTAAGGATCCAATTGCACGTTTATTGCAAAATATTCATTCAATATAATATGTATTATAAATAAAGGATAACATTAAAAGTACGTATAAAACACATATGATTTTCTTAGGAAAATATATAAATATAATGTGGATTGTTTTATTTCAAGAGAATATCAACTGAACAAACGGTTAAACCAAAGATTGTGTAAAGATTGTTGATGAGGCCCGCTACATCTAGACACAACACCAGATATTTGAAAGCGTGTTGCAAAAACCAATTTTATGATTTGGTGGTACCGTTGCTGGCTGGAGGAGGCATTTTCCAGAAGTGGGACATGTGTAGGCTGTTTTTGTGTGACTTTACATTAATTATATAAATATGTAATACTTACATTTATAAACAATAAGGTATATCGGGCATATATATAACTGTTCGAGCAACGAGGGACTATTGTCGTGACGAGAAAAGAAACTAGTAAAGTATTTCACACGACTTCGAATCGTTGTTCATTTATTATCCACATTGAAACGATGAATGCGGTGTACAAAGCTCTATCCGTCCAACTCTAATTCCACCTACGTACTTGACATCGCTACATGCTTTCACCGGGTTAATGGTCATTCAACCATTCACCGCAGTACGAATTCGCAGCACTTCTATTACCCGGAAACCGAGTTCCATTGCATCTGAAGCGTAACAATGCGTTAATAGTACCAGAATGTATTCAGTTTATTTCCACTCGCGCCTTAAATCAAATCCTATCTTTCATTTAAATAAGTTTATCTCAACGATGTTGAATTTACTATTTATTAGCTTATCGTACACAAAATACTGCTCGTTGTACTGCTTCATTACAAAATTCACAAATATTCGTAGCAAAAGTATTTTTGAAGTTACTCTTCTTTTGGCGCGTTTGGAAAAAATATAGTAATAAAATTTTTGCGATGCGAGCGCACACTGACCCCCAAAAAACGACTTGACGAAGTTGGTTGCTAAGAGACCAACTTCGAACAACTTCACGGTATTACCATGGTAACCAATAACAACTTACCTATAATTCCAAGTTAATTAATTAAACCGTTATCAATTGCATTTGTCTTTTTCACAAACAAAGGAGTCACTTTCACAGGGGATAAAGTTTTTACTTATTTTTCTTTTGTTACGCTAAAGAAATGTAATTTCTTCTGTGCGTATATAAGTACTCACACGCTTTTTTATTTTGCCATACAAATGTCTTTCGGGAGTCCAACTTACGGGTTACGAAGTAAATAATGGCAAAGCCGCCAAAAAGATCAGTTTATTTCTGTTTTAATTTAAGTCAACAAGCAGCTAAATAACAATAACTTTCATGTCCTATTCATATGCAGTCATAGAAATGTCCAGCGATAAGCTAACCCTTTGATTCAGTGTTTTGTCTTTTAATTTTATATCATTATAGGCATTCGGAATTTGTTTTATTTAAAGCGCCAGATAAAATAATTTGAGTGGAATAAGTGTTAGTACTTATACAGCGGTAACAGTCAATGTGTTGAAAAGCAATTTAGTTATTTATTATTATATACTAATGGATTACAAGCGAGAAAATATGCTAAATTGTATACTATTCATTACTATTGTGGATTATAGCTATTTAGTTTAATTTTGTGGTTTTAATTTAGTGGTCACAAAACTGAGAAGAAGACATTGCAGAATTTTTTGATGTGTCAATTAAAATATCGCCAGAATTAAAGTTTAAAGCATAAAACTTTCTTCTATTCACTAGCTAGGAATTAATTGATTAATGTATTTTTTATTTAATAAATAAAGTTGAATAAATATGTTAACATTAATTTACATAAAAGAGTATAAATAAAATACATGTATCACACGTATTGATATCATTGACATTAATGAGAGAACTACGGAAAAGGTTAGCAGTAAAAGTTTCTGGCAAACTTTTAAGTGGAGACTGTGCAGGCAGTCCCTTGCTAGATGCGAAGTCAGGAGACGAATGTTAAAGTTACATCAAACTTTTAAACGAAAAAAGAATACAATTTTCACTAAGGTTTTTTTTATTGTTATCCAGAAAATTTTCAAATGATTTTATAGCCTGAAATTATTTGACAATATACTTACATTTGACAAGTTTCTTATCGAGTTGAAATATAGGTATACATAAATATACAAGTCTGATGTTTTAATTATTATAAATATAACCAGAGAAATGAGAGTGTAAACGAGCCGCAGTAAAATAAGACCGTAGATAAAGGCAGCAATCAGGAAGGCGCCTGAGGAAGGAAGTCACCCTAGCGTTATCAACACCTCAGTGGAGTTAAATTGAAACGGAACGGTTTATAACTTGTATATAGTGGCATATAAAGTTGTAGTAAGCGTTAAAATCGCTTTTCATATTTTTATTCTACTTACCGTAAGAAACATGCAATCCAAAATACACACACTACGGCTATACGGGTATTTTAGATATTGAAGCTTTTAATTTGAAATTAGAATAATTGTATATTCGCAGGTAAAGTGCTTTATTATGTATATCAGGTAATCACATTAATTTATTGCATTTTTTACTTTTATTTTTAAGTTATGTAGTCTACAGATGTACGAATAACAATTTTCATTCGTAGGGCTACTAGATTATATGCATGGTATCTAAACGTATATCGTACAAGCAAAAGAACTTGTATTTCAAATAAAAAAAACGCACCTATTTTCCTGAGCCGCTAGCTCAGTGCCCGTGTTCCAGGAATTCATATCAGCCACTTCATATTCTCGTATGCATTCACTTCAATATTAAAGAGACCAAGCAGGAGCTCTCCTCCTGCCCTCGAGTACAGTACAGCGTGAGCAATGCTCCACATTTTAGTTATTGATTATACTCTTAGTTCATTATGAAAGCTCCACTCTTGCGCTTATTATAAATAAGGAGTCTCCTATGTTCTTGACTAATTTTAATAAAATCAAAAATTGCCCTTAAATCAGTTTCGGAACGTTATATCGATTCTCGGAGCACAGAAAAAAAAATACGTCCTTTTTTTTGTAAATTTTAAGAATACACTAATTTTAAGAAATATGGTGCCAGCTTATATCTTGCATATTTCTTAAAACTTGCATATTTCTTCTTAAAATTTGTAGAAAAAAGTACGTAAATTTTTCAGCGTTATGGGAATCGAAACCACGTCTTCGGGATTCGCGCCCTGGCGCTTTAACCACTAAGATAAACGGCTGATTTCCATACCTACGAAAATGTATATGTCTTTTATCTACATTGTTTTTACCCATTTGAAGCAATGTCTGGCGCATCCATTGTTATATCCTTTACAGCATAAAAACAATTTCGAATATTATTGTTTTTATGCTGTAAAGGATATCTATAATATCGATAATTTACATCTCTCGCTTAATAATTCAGTTCCTCACTGACTTCTTAAGCTTCGCGAATTGATTGTTAAATATAACTAACGTTATAGATTTTTTCGCGTTGAATTTTTATTTTAAGTCCTAACCCTTTGAATCCTTTATAGGGTCAGCGGTTAATGTACAGACCTATTTAGTTAAAAACTATGGTAGGCATAATAAAAAGTAAAGATAAAAAAAAGATATTAGATAAAAATAAATTTGAAAAGTTATTAAACAACGTAACCGAAAATTTCTCCATTACTTAACAAATTAGAAAAACACTAACATAACTTGAATTAAAAAGAGACTTATCGTTTATGTAGTTTGATAAAATATTTCTTGACATTTGCGACATATCGTTGAATGGGCTAGCCAAAGGTTCTATAGAAAACTTACCTAAAAGCTTTTGACGTTAAAATGTGGTAAAGACGTATAAAAGGAGGATGGATTTAAATCGTACACAAAAGGAAATAACTTTGAGTGATAACTACTTACAGTTTAATATTTCTTATATTAAACCGGGGTACGAAATACGGGGTCTCCGTATTGCATTTTTTCATTTTCAGTTGACAATGTTACTAAATCTTTAAATTAACTACGTAAAAGAAATAAACGAAATCTCTTCGAATTATGTTTATACATTAATTGTATTTGCTACAAATGTACATTAACATTTTCTTGATTGGCTATCATACAAAGGGTTTTCAGTCTTGTAATGGTAAAATCCTTTTTGAACGAGGAATAATTTCGAATGAATTCTTATTATGAGTAATCCATAATGAGAAAAGTACAGGTAACCAATTAAACGTGACTTTGATGGAACAGTTGTATTGAGTGTGTTTTCAGCAAAATTCAAGTATTTTAATAATGGGTTTGGTTTTTTAATATTCTTTCTGAAGACAGGTATTCAGAAGCAATTTCCCAACATAATAACATCCCTATTTAATCACTACTTATTGTAAGTTACATATTATATCACTACTTATCACTACTTATTATAGTTTACATCGTAATGTATATATTTATATAATATTGAATTATATAAAAGCACATAAGCATAATACATATAATATATGCAGGTATTGTAAACAATTTTTGAAAGTGAATTAAATTGCATTAAATTTCTTCATCGTGTAGTTGAAGTGGAGTTAAATACGAACACCCACATAAACTTATGCGATATATAATAACGATATATTAAATACAATATAAAAATAAACTTTAAAAAGCAATCGATTTCGTACAGCGTTATCTTGATTTGATTTAAAATTATTTGACCAGCACGTTAAAGGAGTTGTGACTTGGAAAACTTTTATTTGATCTATGCTCAAGCGATTTTGATGAAACTTTGAGTACGTCCCATTCTAACTCTTAAATTAATATTCTGCCGGTTTTAGGATTATTTCGGACAAATATACACAAAAAATAGGACAGTTTTTGGTTACTTGCCAAGGGCCATATTAATCTAAAAATATTGAAACGATTTACAATTAGTTTTAGTGTATTTACATGTACAATGCATGTAAAATGTATTGTACTTTTTAATTAAAACAACAATTTTGCTATATAAACGCAATAAAATCCATAAACTAGTTTCATTTAGAAACTAGTTAATGGATTTTATTGCGTTTTTATTTTTTTTTGAAATTCCCGACGTTTCGAACCCTTTCTAGCGTTCATAGTCACGGGACAGAATTTCAAAATAAAATAAAAACACCATAAAATCCGTAAACTGGTTTCATTTAATATGTATAATAGAATGCGTAAAATCAAGAAGTCAATAATTTTGTTATATTTAAGTGAAAAATGCCCAATTGCTGTTCAAAGGCTTCTCACGTACAAAGGGTATAAGGGTGTATTAGCGTCCACGACACTGCGGATTGACGGACTTCAAACATCTTCGAAATATTTTTTATTTTGCTTAATTTCGAAAATATTCAGTTTTACATCACCACTGATCACGTGATAAGTAAGCACGAACCAAATCAACGATTTCATTGGTACATGCACCGGGAATTTAACTCGGGTTGCTCGAGTATATTGAATTAAACGCGAGCGTCTAGATACTGAGCTCTGGACTCTCCAATGATCATCATGAACTAAAAAAAACTCTTGATCTCAAGAACCATAGAACGAAAATGATTAGTAGTAGTAAATTTTGGAGTTTTAGGACAGGTAAGCTACAGTGAAAGTTCTATATATCTTTAAATTTCTGAAAAATAATTCATGTGTAGAATTTAATTTCTTTTATTTCCCGTTATCATGCCTTTGTCCTTAAGTAAAACAGACAATTACTTCGTCAAGTCTAAAAAGTCATTATGGAGTATTACGCAAGGTATGCAAACAGCTCTAGCCCAATTTTTGTCGCGGTTGCAAACGCATATGCAATGCATCAGGTAATCACCTAACACCAGTCGTACTGCCTGCTGGCTTGCCAACGTTTCACACAAAAAAGCAACCTCGCATTTGACTAATAGGCGTTCGGTGACGGCCAACTTTATAGGATAATGCTTTGTTATTTGAAGTTCACATTGGCTATTGCAATGTGTCTATTGTGCCCGAGCTTGTGGTGTTTTATTGTCCGTCTACAAATAGTGATTACACTCAGCTAACAAAGGAAACTATGGAACATGCACTCGTCTATGTAAAGTGTATAAATGTTGCATTGCTCTTTTTTCCAAATCAAAGTTAATGCAATAAATCCAAAGCAGCGGCAGAAAGCGTTTTAGTCTATTTTTTGATCTATTTAGAGAAAATCTGTATGAGTTTGCGCGTTAGACGGAAGTTGCAAGTTTGATGCGTTGCAACCTTACCAACGAACCTGCCCATTCGTGCAACAGTGAAGGCTGTTGCCGGTACCTACCACAGTTATACATAAAAAATGCTCTAAAACAAATATAACATTAGCTACCTCTGTCTACCCCATTACAACTGTTACAAAAACCCTCTTCATTTTTGTTATATTTTGTTGTTTAATTAAAACTTGATATGTCTCTAATAAGATTTCCGAACAATCAATCAAAGGTATTAAATCACACCCTAGGTAGTGTTTTGTAAGTAAACTGACCGTCAAACGTTTAGTCAGTAAATCGAGTATACACTACACACTTGTGAATCCTCAAAGCACCGATAGGTTAATTGTTTAGAGCAAACTTTGAGAGACCGAAAGTTGTGTTTGAATCCGGGAACTCTACACTAATGTTTAGTTTACGAAGTTCATCTCATGTTATGTTCGCTATTGGACATTTGTCGGAAGCGAACTTCTAACACTTAGACCAGCTTAATCGCAATTAAATAAAAAATAAAGTTTTGCTTTGCTAGCACTATTTCAAATATGTAGAAAAAGAGGCAGTCGGTGGTAGTTTGACGTTCAATAATTAAAATAAGCCTATATTGAATAGAATAATTTTGAATTTGAGTTGATTTCACATAAAACAAGTGGATCTTTCCGTGATTGTGAGTGTGTTTTCTCTTCCATTAACTTAATTTACGAGAGGAGTAATTCAACAGTATTTTAAATTGAAATCATACACAACTAAAACTCCTTGACATATCACATATTGTCATTCTTGAAAAAAATTAAACTGTAATGTTAAATCTTAGGATTATTTTTTATTTTTTGCTAGTCTTTGCATTCAAAATAAATATTAAATAAAAAATAAATATATAAAAAATAAATATTAAATTAAAATAAATATTAATCAAGACGTTGTGGAAAAAAGAAAGACAACGATATTTACCTGAAAGAAGTAGTCGAACATATAGTTAATTTAACACTGACAGCACTGTGCATGTTTTTTTAATAACTATTAAAATCTATATAATTAACCACAACGCACACAATAAAATTATATTTTAGTTTTAGTTGCTAAAATCAAAATATGCGCGTAGTGGTGAACGTTCAATTCGTTTAGAGGTGGTTTAATTGTTGGTATATATTGGAAACGGTCTTGTTAAATGGACCGTGTTTATACCATGAATCTAATCGTATATTCACAACACACTATTTATGTAATGTACTTATTTATGTAATTACTTACGGACACGTATCATGATCGATATTAAAAAAGAAAAAGAATTGTAAAATATAAATAAACGTGATTGTAAAATATAATCTTCACAAAATTCTGGTTAGAGATGGATCGCTTCTTAGAACCTTTTCTTAGTAAAAAAAAAATGTTTTAATAATCAACTTTCATAAGTAATGGTCTATAGTAAAATCTTCTCTAAACTTTATTACCTTTGTACACAAGTCATTCATATTTCACACTAAAACATTCATTGTAAGTCGACCAATGAATAGTGGTAATCTTAATATATTATAATAAGCTTTAGAAAATGCCGTCGATAGGTAAAAGTGGCAGGAGCATCGCAGCCGTGACGTGAATGTTTTAAGTGAACGCAAACCTGAACTAATAGCGGTTAATTTACATTATGCTCGCAACTAGCGTAGCATTCCGCAACTTTGGTTGAGCAAGTTTTTTAACTTTTATGAGCACAGATAATTTACACCAACTAATTTTAAGTATTCGCATTAATACAGCCAGTTTTTACTGGTCTGCGATAATTTTTAATTTTTACAGATTGGCGCCACAATTATCACCAGTTTTTGTTTTTTATCCGAAAACTAAGAAATATATAAAAATAATCATTAAATATGATGAAGAGTTATGGAAGATAGAATGTCAACAAAAAACACCATTGAGAAATAACGTATACAGATATTTAATCTTTGCGTTTCGTTTACGTAACAGACTGATGTACGCTCTCCACATCTGTGAAGAAGAGAGAAAAGCAAATACTGTCGGCACATTCGCCGGCCGGGAGCTCGCTTCCCGGGCGGAATTCAAATTAACCACTTCATATTCTCGCTCACATTCACTTAAACATTTAAGAGACCACGCGGCAGCTCTCCAACTACCCTTCAAACCGCCCATCACTTTACATTTCTAGTTATTATTTGCCTTGCAGCTCGTGCCATATTGCGATAAAATAGAGCGCTAAAGCAAGTTAATAAATTAAGGCTTTTGATCTCCTGATTAATTAATCCATTGAATTAAATATAAGCAGTCAATGTTTAAAGCCGGTACGAGTACCTACAGCATTTAATGCTGTCAACGTTTAATCGATTTATTCTCATTTTTTTTTCTAAGTTCCTTCTTTTGTGAGAAAAAGATCATCAGATATCCAGGTACTTTATAAAATATGAATAAGCAATATATTTTATGACTGTCTTAGGTACATACGTATCATTTAAAAAAGTTTATTTATCGTTGTGCTTTCGACATCAGATTGTGAGTCTGGCAATTTTCACTCTCGACGAAAATAAAAAGAAAAAATTCAAAATCCTTCAAGTAACTACAATTAAAAATAATAGTATGTACGCCTTTGAATTCATCATTTTCACGTAAAAACAAAGATTGTTTGAAGGCTCATGAGCATTGGAATACATAGCCCCACTTCCACTGTCAAGACTGTAAGTTCCGAGAGAACATTTTGGATGAAAACGATTTAATGCGATGTATTCAGTCTGCGTGTGTAAGCGGCATACGAGAAGTACGAGAAACTCATTTACACATTTTTAGTTTTAAAGACCTTAACTGAAAACTTGCCACTGTTTAAATTATTTGACTTCTCATATATTGTTTGTATACGCAACTTTGTTTTTCTATAATCATTTCATTGGATTCAACATCAAAGCATAAATAAAGATTCCTGCTGGTGATTGCGGGCGGAATGGCGACTTCAGATTCAAATCTCAGAAGAGAAAGCCAATAAATCTCCATTATTAATATTTTTTACCTGCAGCAAATGCATAAAACCATTTATGTATAAATTCTGTCACAAACAACTAAGTACATTTGACGACATTTGTTATTACTTTCTACAAGTCGTTAAATATGGTTTACAATTTTTTTTAAGTTATTCAAAATGTAAAGTATTTTAATGATTTCGGAGACAGCCTCTATCTCCCTGGATATATAGCCTTGGCATTGTGCTTACTGCGGTCCATGTTTAAAAGCAATGTCTGCAATCATCCACTGGTTTAATAAGGGATGCTTAGAGATTCTGGTGAGTTTTAGCGCAAGTTTCCAAATCTTCTTTCAAACTTCAAATGTTGCCATAAATTGTGTTAAAAATAATAAGTCTGGGCTAGAAGAAGAATATTGATACCCGATGAAGTCGATTCGAAGGATGATACGTCGGTTTTGCGTGATTACTGCCGTGTGAGTGGACACTGAATCTTTTTAAAATACCCAGTGTTTGTATTTGAATATTGGAACGTTGGAGAAACTGATTCTACGACATTTGCGCTCCATGTTCCATATCAAACTATAACTTTGTTTGTGGTAACTTTCTTAGACATTAATGGATTTTATATCTGTGATGATAATTTCCTAAACCTGGGGGCGCAAAGTGAGTTTTCGTTTTAAAATAATTTTCTCTCTAGATTTTGTCACTAAGTCAAATTGAGATGCATTAGTTGTTAAAGTTATTGGCTGATTTGATACCATATAGATTGTTTATAATTTACATGCAAGAAATAATTGGCAAACGATTTATCGTTTTATTACTAAAACTGAGTTTAAAAATAATTATAATAATTCCGAAACGAACATTCAAAGTAATGGAAATATATATCGTACGTATCGTAGAGTCGCACTTGTGAATTCCGTTTAAGGCTCAAATTAACCCATTAGTTTTCTCCGTAGCGTTTCCCTTAAAGGGACCGCAGAGAAACGCTCGCGCTGTGCACAATTTGAGAGGCAATATATTTCTTCTTTACACTTTATTGTTTACGGGAACTGTACAAATGGTACAGGGCAGCAAAAAGCATAAATTAGGTAGACTAATGAGTACCCTAGTTTTTTTATATCTTGATAAGTTTTAATAATTTTAAAATTTAATAATTTTTCTGTACTCTATGTCAAAATCTTATTCATTACACGAAATAAGAACTTATACAGTCCATATAAGATTCAAACTTATAATTTGACAAACTATTTGACTAATTAATGCCTTGTTTTGCCTCGTGATTAGGAACGAAATCCAAGACATCCTAGATTTAAGTTAAGTTTAAGGCAAATAATAAAAGTGACGAAAACAGTTTAATTTAGAGTTCACTAAAAATTCTGATCGTCCTTTAAATGTAAATCAAAATGAAATGTGACGTAAACATTTGCTACAAGAAATAGCAGACTTATCTGAAATGCAAAACCTGCAAACCGCAAAGGTGAGACTCTGCTATAATGCGAGCAAAGAGCATTTTGCGACTGAAATAGCAGTCGGGAGAAAGCCTCGAGAGGTCCTCGGTGAGCGATCTGACACACACTTGGGCGTACACAAGACACATTCTGTTGTTTGGTGTCAAATCATGCCAACGTTGTTAATCCGTTTTTACGGTGGTAGGGCCACGCAGTAGCCTGGGTTGTTGCACGAATGGGCAGGCTCGTCCGGGCAAGTACCACGACCTCACAGAAGACCGGCGTAAAGTGGAAGTATAATACTTTCGCGTTTCGTCCGGTGAGTGAGGTGGCCGGAGCCCAATTTTCAAAAGATTATCAACGTATCTGCAAACCCTCGGATATAGCAGATGTCCATGGGCGGTGGTATTCACCTAACATCAGGAGAACCGTTTGCTCGTTTGGCAACTTTTCACATAAAAAAAATAATCCCTGCCATGTAATACAGGAGGATACAATTCTTATAGAATTATATCGTAAACTTGCGGAACGGGCAGATGTTCTCTTATAAACACGACTTAAATCCGATAACTTAAAAAATGTGAATTTAAACCACTCTCGAATTGACGTAAACACACACCAAAATTTCATGAAAATCGGTACAGCCGAGTTCAGTGATGTCACTGAACTCGGCTGTACTGAACTCGGCTGTGTATGTACACACGTACAGAAGAATTATATATATAAAGACTAGCGGATCGGGCAGACGTCTTGTACACACAACTTAAATCTGATGACAACTTATAAATAAAATAAAAAAAAACGAATTGTGAATCTAAACTATCCAGGGCGCCACCTGAACGCATACAAAAAAAATCATTCATATCGGTCCAACCGGTATCGGTATTTGTTCGGGAATTAAATCTCAGGATCTTTCATTCAATTCGAGCGTAAGCACCGTACCGGTGCTCAACTTGTAATGGCATAAAAATGACCATTTTGTACCGTAATGAGGCCATTAAACTCTCAAATCCCACAAAGAACACTTAACCCTCACAAGTTCTTTAACGGAAAATGGGGTGGAAAGGTTAGAATTTTTTTACTTACATGTGCATATTTATTGTTTCGGCTGTATTTTAAACCATAAGGCTCAAAAGTATGCTGGAAGCGAATGATCCGGGTGGCTCAGGATCGTGCTTCGTGGAATTCTGTGGGGGAGAGTGAACATAGATTCAGCAGTGGACTTAAAGAGGCTGAAATAATGATGATGATAAGGCCCAGTTCAACACACTTCTGTGTTGGTATACTAAGACTTTAGCTTATGTGTAATTTTATATTTCTTCTATAATGTCATACGCTTTTTTAATTTTGTAAAACAATTACAATATGTATATAATGTCGTAGAATAATTTCCGTTTTGTTGCAAAAATAGTTGATGGTGGTAGGGCCACGCAGAAGTCTCGGCTGTTGCAGGAATGGGCAGGCTCGTCCACGTAAGTACCACGACCTCAGAGAATACCGCCGTAAAGTGGAAGCACAATACTTCCGCGTTTCGTCTGGTGAGTGAGGTGGCCGAAGCCCAATTTTCAAAAGGTTGTCAACGCATCTGGAACTCTCGGGTGTAGTAGATGTCCATGGGCGGCGGTATTCACTTAACATCAGGTGAACCGTCGACTCGCTTGGCAACTTTTCACATTAAAAAAAATAATAATTGAAGTTTCTTAAATAAATAATGACAAAAATAATAAATCGTTGTATAATGTCATCAAATCGTTTTTTTTTCAGTCAATTAAACATTGAGTAATTATTTTTGAAAATTACGTTAAGCCATTAGAGACGTACAAATAGGTCTTTTCGTGGAAATAATATTGTAAATGGCTGAAACATTAAAGTGTAAATGCTTTTAGAGTACGACACGAGTCCGCTTTTAAGAAGTTGCGAACAATAGTGCGAATCGACATAGTGAGAATGGAAATATAGGGAGTAGATATGAAAAGATTCTTCACAATGCATTTATAGACTTGTTTAGCCATAACAATATGATAAAATCAAAGTAAAAGTCAAAATTTCTGTATTAAATATAGGCTCCATTTAAAGCTTTTTTTGAACGTCAAAAAACGAACACCGGGTCACTAAACTAGACTTGACCAGAGAAGAATTGGAATAAAACTCTGCGGTTTTATGACTTTTTTTGAACATTCAAGTATACTCAATTATTTAAGTATAATATCAGGCAGATGTTTTTCCATAGTTCATATATTAATTCTGATGTCTTTCATTGATGGTGGTCTAAAGAAATCACTTGAACAACTCGCTTATAACCTGCCAAGCCTTATATCTCGTTGCCATACACATATTATAATAAGTACCCGGAGGTTTTTTTTTGGCAAATCGTGTATTTTGGAAATTACATTTAGATACAAATTACTGAGTAATGAAATATGCATAATATTTTTCGATCTTACTGACGTAATACTAAGAAAATATGAACTGATGTTTTTCACAAAAGAAAGAACTTTAAAAAAAAAAGGGAAAAAAAAAATAACAAAATAACAAATCGACAAAAAATTAAAAATAAATAAAAAAAGTAAAAAAATAAATGTGTAAATGATCGTGACGCGAACTACGGCCGTCTGTTTTGGGGCCGCCCGATTACCGACCGAGCTATTATGACATTTTCTCTTGCGGCGAAATTTACTGTCATATTCGAATTATATTTTTCATTCCCTGAAAACCGGGATAAAAGGGCATTTTCTAAAAATGAAACCTAGCTAGATCGATTTGTCGCCCCCGAATCTACGCACATACAAAATTTCATGAAAATCGCTGGAGTCGTTTCCGAGATTCCGATTATATATATACAAGAATTGCTCGTTTAAAGGATAAGATTTGTATATGAATGAATATCGAGGCAATAACTATAGTTTTTGGTACGTTACAATCATCATGAAAGACAAATTTTTCCGTTTTTATTGCAAAGAATCGAGTAAGAAATTAGATTGAGATAGGTTGTGCATTTTCAAAATATTTGGGTATATTTGCTTATATTCTTTTTCGTTTAATTCGCGTTAAGATTTATTTCAAACTAGCTACCCGCCCCGGCTTCGCACGGGTGCAATGTATTATACATATGAACCTTATATTTTTTTTGTGTTATTACCATATAAAGTTTTAGAATGCGAATAAACTTTCATTTTTCATTGATTACCCACTCCCAAAACTAACCTTAGACTTTTGTTTTTCTTTTTGTTTAAAATGTAAGCCAAAAAAGTCTAACTAGGGAACCTAGAAAACTGAGCCCGTTTCAACAGTAACATTCGGACGTTGTACGCGTCACTGAAACTGAAACATGACGGACATGACGTCATGAGAACAAACGCTCCATTAATGTTTTAGGTTGACGCTAACCTGCAATTGGATTATGAAGAAATAGCATATAAATACATAATAGTAAATCGAAGTATTTTTACCTGGTTCACAATTCGAAGTAGATTGATAAAAAGCTAAAGTCTTGTCGCGACAAATAATAGTAATTATTTGTCGCGCCTATATTTTAATTACTATTATTTAAGAGTAAAAATAGGCACAGAGTAGTAAGTTCTTCAGAAAAAAATATGTATAAAATGAACAGATTTAAAATACGGTTTTTACCGACAATATAGGTTTTCGTTTGTATTCCGCATACCAAGTAGCTTTTTTATATTTTATATTTTAATTTTAGCACCAGCGAGCGAAGCGAAGGAAGTGTGAAACTTCTCTCTTATGGCATTATAGCTGGAAAACATACGACGGTGAATGTTGCCCGGAGTTCGTTTTCAAAAGGGGCATATGAAAATTATTTATATCGCAAACTGTACTACTTTAATCCGGAACAACAATATGCACTTTCTCTAATAAGTATTCATTTTGAACGAAACTGATAATTAATTAGAATATATACACCACATCTGAATATTTTCTACTACTAAATAGTTCTTTATATTATTCGTATTTGTCACTCTTAAGAACTTTGCACTCTTTGTCTATGAAAGTCATTTGATAAAGAAATTGTTTTATAACGCATTTATCAACAACTTTTTTTTATGTGAAAAGTTGCCAAACGAGCAGACGGTTCACCTGATGGTAAGTGAATACCGCCGCCCATGGACATCTGCTACACCCGAGGGTTACAGATGTGTTGACAACCTTTTGAAAATTGGGCTCCGGCTACCTCACCCACCAGACGAAACGCGAAAGTATTTGTCATACTTCCACTTTACGCTGGTCTTCTGTGAGGTCGTGGTACTTACTCGGACGGGCCTGCCTATTCGTGCAACAGCCGAGGCTGCTGCGTGACCCTACCACCGTATTTTTAAAATTGGGCTCCGGCTACCTCACTCACCAGACGAAACGCGAAAGTATTTGTTATAGTTCCACTTTACGCTGGTCTTCTGTGAGGTCGTGGTACTTACCCGGACGGGCTTGCCCATTCGTGCAACAGCCGAGGCTGCTGCGTGGTCCTACCACCGTATGTAGGCCACTGTAACTTATGTATTTATGTGTAAGTTGCATGTACAGAGGGCCATAGGCCGTTTTCCACCTCGTCCTTTAACATTGCAATGCCCCTAGGTATAATAAGATGATACATGAAATGTGATAATGTGTTGACAGTATTACTAATATCATATATGCACATCGTGTAGGTAACAAATGTAATAAATTACGAGAACCATCAAGGGTATATTAAGTATATAAATATGTTGCTTAAAGTCCTGTGCTTAAAATACTACTTGGGGGGAATGCAAAACTATGTTTGTAAATTATCTGCAATAAATCAATACTTTACTTTCTTATTTAGCTTTTGTAACAACTATCCACGTGATTTATTAAAAGAAATACTTTTTAAGAGGGCTAACCTTTCATATAAATTGAATCGTAATTTGTTTTATAATAGCTGACCAGAAAGACGTTGACCTGCGCGCACGTTTTAAATCCAGCAACAGCTTATAAATAAAGATTAAATAAGAAAAATGTGCTGGAATCAACTGTGAATCTAAACCATTCTCGAATCAACTTGAACACACGCAAAAAGAACATCGTAATTATTCCAGCCGTTTCGTAGGTGTTGAGTCAAATACACATGCACAGAATAATTTTATATATAGAGATATAATTGTAACTAATTAAACTTGACACTGGTGATAAACAGAACATAATTATTATTTTGACATTTTCTCATCCCAATCGCGTATCGTCCATAAAGTCCGGTGTATGTCGGTATACTAAGCGACATCAACCTCAATTCCAATTTGAATCCAAATTGACCATTCCATTTTCTCGACCCTGTTAGCTCAGGCTCTAATAGAATCCCTTTAACGACACAATCCGTTCACTCTCAGCATTTCTGTTTACTTCCTTTGCGTCACAGAGCTTCATTCGCTTTTGTCAAACGTACTTTATGGTGTACCGTATTTCTTGTTATATAGTGATTATTTATAAACCTTCCATGAATATTTGCTTGAAATTGACAAATAAGATAAGGGGTTATTTTTATTTTGTTATGTAGTTATAAGCTGGAATAAATTGATTTATTTTCCCATAACCGACAGGTTTTCTGTTAAATAATATAAATGTTAAGAAAGAAAGAATTGGAAAAAAAATGGAAACGTTATGTAAATTAAATATGAAATGATAGCATATCCACACACATCATACTCTGTAACTTTAACATAAAAACTTAATACGTGTAAATGATCACAATGAGTGTCCTTTTTCTAAATATAGGTACTAATATATGGTTTACTTCAAATAAAAATTTAACAGGAATAAATTGAGCCTTTGTTTTTAAAGCATCAAACACCCTCAGGCAATTATGTGAAATAAGGCTTTTATTTTGACACTGGCTTGTAAGCAAAGCCTGTTTAGGATAATTTTATATGTTATACAAAATAAAACAATTCTTTTAAATTAGACAAACATGAGTAAAAACCAATTATGATATGACATAAATACTATCTACTATATATCTACTATATATAAATAATAGCCCCTAAAAGATTCAGTAGACCAAGACAATGAATTGCATTCGTTCTATGGATTTTAAATCATGAACAATGAAACATACATTTTGTACAAGCAAATCATAGGCGTACTTTGAAGTACCAAGTAAAACTTCTTTTCAATCTGATTTTCTTGATTTTATAGCAAAAATCGGATTGCCTATTGATGTACACTTCGTACAGTTTGTTGCGGTAAAGTTAGGAAAGCGAGGAATTTCAGCAGTTAAAACTGGGAGACTGAAGTCCTGTAAAAGAGAAATAAGAATGAGTTTAAAACTCATGAGTACTATAAAATGTCAAGTTTCACAAATCCTTAATTATTAGTATTTATAAAAAAAATCTTTATGATAATCATCTCTTTGGCCTGCCCTACGTTTTTTTATTATCCTAACGTTGTACAACTATTTAATATCGGTGTTTAAAGTTTTTAAATGTTATAGATTTGCCTATGATTTAATAATGATATTCAAAAAATATGTTTGGCGTTGGAAAAATAATAAATAGTTTAAATATAAATACATCAAATCGTTTATATCTCCGGCATGATAAGGTGAACGCTATTTTATAATATTTGACATGTGGACATGTAACTTTTATTAACTTTTATTATTTTAGTATTAACTGTAAGTTTAAATAACCACAAAAGTAGTGTCAATTCATATCTGCTAAGGTATCCATAGATAAAGAGTATTACATATCCAATCATCCAACAAATTGAGTTTAGACTGTGACCGGTCTTATAAACAAACAAACAAACAAACACACATAAATTATCTCATTATCAGATTATCTTAAAATTTTTAGATACATTTTTTCCCATTTAAATATGCAATTCCCAGAGATGAGTAAAGATAAGTAAAGGAAAATATATTTCTAAATAGAGACTTCTCATTGAAACGAATTGGTAAATTACTAACATTCAAGTGTAAATACTTTTAGAGTACGACACGACTCCGCTTTTAAGGAATTGCAAAGAATAGTTTGGGTTGACGTGGAGGGAATGGAAGTGTAGGGATTAGTTGAAAAAGATCCTTAGGGAATGGATATAGCTGATCTTTTGCGTATATGTAAGTAGTACTTAAAGATATTTAATTAAAAATAAGTTTTCGTGTCTCATTTTGTATAAGCCTTTAATTATACATAAATGGGTAGTGCTATTCACTTTTAAAAAGGTTGTTACTGTACAACCCAAAGAAGATAATTTTTGCATCACATGTTTTTTGGCCCATACCTTCTTTTAATTGTACCGAGATTTTAAAAGATCATAACAGCGCTAGATAAAATAATATATATTGCTATTGCATTTTAATGTCAAATTCATAAATACTGTGTTATTCGTACGATTTTGAAAAATGGATGTACAGTTCTCAAATGCAAGTTTAATGACTGACTAAAGGAACCAATGAACTAAGTTGTTTTTTCGTATTGTACTACTGCCTCAAATAACTATTTTTATTTGCCTCAGATAACTCTTCTAAATTACTAGGGATTTAAAATTAAAGGATAATTATAACGGCTTTCCGTGACACACATCTTAAATTTTTCGATAATTACAAGTAAGGGGCATTGAGTAAGTGGTTTCTAGTAAAGCTTACACATAACAGCTTATCGGGTTAAAATGGGACAGGAACGTTGTATGAAAAGAGGTTGGATCAACAATCTGATTGTAAAATCCAGTTCACCTTCCATCCTATCACTGGTTCTCAATAACCAAGCAGAAAAATAAAACAAGTTCCGTTAAATATTTATAGAAACATAAAATTGTTTTAACCGTGTTTAACTTTATGTTGAAAATCTCCATATCTTGAAAGGCTTAAGAATAGAAGTAGTAGTAATTCTTGCCCTTTTGAATATATGAACAAAGTGTATAATTAGAGTTTACTCTCAAAAATCATTATGGGAAAATCCTGGTTTAATTTTAAATACTATATTACTGTATTGAATAAGACTTAAAGTCAATTTAATAAACTTAATTCTTTGTAAGGTAAGCTCATTTGCCTGTAGGCGGATTTTCAATTTAAAAAAAAATCATATATAGTACAAGTAAAAACAATAAAAAGAAAATAGGTTTCTTAATTGCTAAGCCTGGCAAAGGATTTAAGTTTATAGTACATTGATAACTAGCGATTCGCCCCGGCTTCGTACGGGTGCAATGTATTATACATATAAACCTTCCTCTTGAATCACTCTATCTAAGAAAAAAAAAAACGTATCAATATCCGTTGCGTAGATTTAGAGATCTAAGCATATTATATAGGGACACACAGACAGCGAGACGACTTTGTTTTATACTATGTAGTGATTTATTGTGATGTCCTCTCCTCATATTATACTTTGTAAGCATTTTATTTTGTTTTATATCGCTTATATCGCTTAATAAGAGCAGATAATTAGGGCGTTATAAATGTTAATCGGAACCAATGGAATGGAAAGCAAATCAGATATCAATCATATTCCAGCTGCTCAGTGGATTGGAAAATTTCCTTCACTGTATTTTCATCAATAAATCCATACTTTTATACTCGTATATTACGAAGTTATATTATTTTTACACATGCTTTTAGATAATTAGTTACTTTTATTTTACTAAATTATACATGGAGGCTTTTCTTTAGGTGCCCAAATTTACACAGGAGATTCATACTCGGTAGTATAAAGGTTTAATGAAATAAAAAACAAGCTTTTTTTCAACAAAATTGCCCGTCTATTCCGTAAAAAACAGAACTTTTTGACAGTGCGGTAGTCATTCATAAATACCTAAATTTTCCTGTGCATGCGTACAAACAAAACTAAGCGCTCGCGATAAATCGGAGACGACCCGTGCCCGCAAGGCGGTGTCCAAAGCGTTGCGTCATAAAACTTCGTTCCCTTCCCTTTCGCCCTAATTAAGGTCCTAATTATTTCCTAATTAAGGTCGCGCGAGCTATCTTTAGATTTGACAATCTCTCACGATATCGGAACAATAACACAGTTATTAGAACCCCGAATTTTACGAGATGGTACGGTGCTACATTTTAAGTGGGGAAAGTTTACGTAATGCACAAAGACTTTATGAAAGCGACTCTTTGCCGCGTTTACAAATACAAGCAATGAAATCAAGTGTACATAATCGATAAACGATTTTGGAAGCCAAACAAATGTTATTAGATTTTGGACAATATACAATGCTCAGACACAATGTTAAAAAATAGTTTGAGAAAGCTTGCTCAGCTTTGTATTGAGAGAAATGGACTCCATTTTGAACAATTGTTAAAATATCAGTGAGTGTTTTTTGTTGTAAATGAATAGGTAAGTTTAATTGTTGTAAAAAGTTTATTCCACTTTTTAAATACGTCATAATAAGTACGAACAGTAGTGTTTGATTTAAAAATAATAAAGTAGTATTTTCGTATTATGACGACCCTTTATTATGACGGTCCTAAGCCCGAACGTTCGTTCTAAGTATGAAGGAAAATTGGAATCATAAACTTACTTGTGCTATGATACGCGTAGTAACAAACTTTAATTGTGTGCGTGTCACAATGTAGATAGATAGGTGTCGACATTTATGCATCGTATACTTTTGAAACTTTTTGTGTTAGTTATGAATGATCGCCCGTAAAATAAATGAGTTGCGTTTAAATCACGCACTTTATGAGATAAGTTCAAATAAATGTAATTAATTACTTACGAGAGATTTTAAATATTTATCATTTTTTATATGACATTATTCATGTCTAGAATTTAATAAAAAAAATGGATACACTTAGAAAAGCTTCCCTTTATAGGTATAATGGAATGGCTGAAACTTGTTCGACACTGGTCTGGAAAAAAAATTTCGTTGCGCTGTTAATATGCACTACTGTAAAAATATTGTGTGATGACTATATCGTTTACCATAGTGTTTTTCCAATCTCTGGGCATTTATATATGTATTTATTTATATAAGAAAAGTATGTTTAAGTATCTTTAACAGTTTTCTAGCACCCATAATACAAGCGTTGCTTAATTTGGCACTAGTGAACGTTGTGTAAAATGTCAGCGAAATATTTATTTATTTATGAAAGTTCAGCGGAAGCGATCCTATTAGGGACTAAGCAAACAGGATTGAGAAAGCTGAAGGGTCATTTTATGTTTCATTGAGATTGGGTTTAATGTCACTGAACAACGCTATTAAAGCATAAGGTATGCGTTAGTAGCGCTTTGGATACTTGTAGTGGTTATTCAGCTGTAGTAGTGTAGTTATATATCGGTGTACTTGGTTTGTTATGTAGTCTAGCGACTGAAAGCGCAATCACCAGTTTATACAAAATACAAGCTTTATCGTTATTTATCTTCGAATGTAGCATAGTTTATTTATATTCACTAGAAAACCTTGAGTAACTTTTTGCGTAACCACACACGTATACGTTAATTAGTTTATGTTAATTCGCCGCGTCCATTAGCTATACGGTACTGTTTAAAAGCAGCTACTGATAATGGAAAACAGATTAAAGAGATAATCCTAATGGTAGCCGCAGAACCAAATTTGGGGTATTCACAATTTACTTACAATAACACCAGATAATTTATTCTAGCGGCTTATGAGCGTAAGTTTTTGAGTCGAAAAATATTTGCTAATGTGTAATTCTCATGTAAGATTAGAAACAGGCGTGAACGATAACACGTTTTCAATGTATTAATTTACTATAAAATATTGTTAGGGTCATAGGAAAGAATATTATTAGCCTGTGGTATTGCGGTTGAAGTGAAAATATGGCGGTAAACCGCGGTACTGGTTAACCGTAGTGAATGGTGTACATTTAAAAAAACTGTGTTAAAAATTATTGAGTTATTTATGTTAAAACGTATTGTTGTGTACTAAAATTACACGTTTAATGGAGACATATTGGAAAAGTTTTCATGATCGGAATTAAGCGTGCACTATAATAAAAATATATATGAAGTCTTATTAAATAATCATGATATTCATATATTATGTGAAATCTCCGTTAATTTTACGTATAACGCTAAAATAAATCATAGGATATAGAATAAGTATAGCTCATGACGTCCGCTCTCTACATTAATAAAAAGAAAGTAAAACAACCACTGCGGGTATATCCTACGGCCGGCGGTCCGCTTCCCGGACTGAATTCAAATTAACCACTTCATATTCTCGCTCACATTCACTTAATCATTTAAGAGTCCACGCAACAGCTCTCCAGCTACCCTGGAAACCTCTCGTCGTTTTACTTTACCAGGAACCATTTGCGTTGATTTTACTGTATTTTATAACAATCGTATGCTAAAGTAGGTTTATAATAAATTTTGCGACAGTTTTATCTGCACATTTGAAAATGAATGTAGTTGTTGAAATATAAACTATTTAACCGCATTAATGGCGTTTCAATTTCCTTATAAATTCCCGATATTTCAAGCACTTTACAGCATTCATGTCACGGCATCGACTGAAAAATTTTAATTTCTGAGGTCATGGCAAAACTGGGTTGGCTTACAAAAGAAGCACCAGCGTTTCCTGTAAGCGAGCCCAGTTACGCCCTGGTTTTAATACACTTTATTAACTTTGAAACACCACACATACAACTTTGAAACATCACCACAATAAATTTGATGACCCTGACACTAGGCTATCAGAGTGATATCGGTCTCACCATATCTTGGCTAATATCAGAGTGACAGACGCGGATAGCAATAACTTTTATTTTTCAAAGTACATCGAAAACAAGTCACATCCTTATAACCAGATAAAACGCAGATGTGTAACATTTCCATATTCGATTTTTTTATTTTATGGGAAAAGTTACCAAGTGAGGAGGCGGTTCACTTGATGTTAACTGAGTACCGCCGCCCATGGACAACTGCTACACCCGAGGGTTGCAGATGCATTGACGTCCTTTTGAAAATTAGGCTTCGGCTACCTCACTCACCAGACGAAACGCGAAGGTATTTATTATACTTCCACTTCACGCCGGTGCGTGGCCCTACCACAGGTAAAACAGTAAAGATTGTTGCGTGACCCCATTAATATCATATACAAATATGAGGTATGTATGACACTGGCGCACCGAAACGGTGACTCTCAAATTACGCCAATTTTTGTATTTAGATTGCAATTCTTTAGACTACTATCTATTTTTGAATCATACGAGTACGTTTTACATCATCTGTCACATTCAGTTATGTCATACTAATATTATAAATTCGAAAGTAACTCTGTCTGTCTGTCTGTCTCGCTTTCACGCCAAAGTCTAGAGCCTGAGAAAGGACATAGGCTATTTTTAATCGGAAAAAAGTGTTGTTAACAGCTTCAATGCGGGCGAAGTCGTGGGCGAAAAGCTAGTAATGCCACATAATGTAAAACGTATAATATAAACGCCGCGCAGTATGGACGTGCGTCATTTTTATTAAAAAATCATTGGTGTGGCCCTACATTTTGCGGCAATGGACTAAAGATAGTTTACACACCAGCTGCTGACTCCTTCTGAATCAAGATAGCAAATTTTTTTACACATTCAAATGTACATTAAAAAGCAAAATGTGTGAC
This sequence comes from Iphiclides podalirius, assembly GCA_933534255.1. Taxonomy (NCBI): domain Eukaryota; kingdom Metazoa; phylum Arthropoda; class Insecta; order Lepidoptera; family Papilionidae; genus Iphiclides; species Iphiclides podalirius. The sequence goes on along the minus strand of OW152822.1, from coordinate 10,585,614 downwards.
CCTTCGCCTTAGACATTCAGATTTGTGCATGTAGCATGTATCCGGACAATTATTGTGGAAACGACGTAAGTCCTCTATGAAACTACCGAAATTCAGTTAAATTGCAGCTCTTGCGGGTACGAAATTGGTTCGATTGCAGTGGCGTTTGGCCTGAATTCGTTTCGTCAGTGGCCTAGGATATATTCATATCATGGAATAACCGGGGAATTTTCCGATTTTTATCTATGTTGCCATTATCGCCCATTATCAATATTGTTTGCTAGAATGCTATATTTACGTTAGACACATTGATGTTCTGGGCTAGTTTTTTCGTTGTGTTGAAAATAGGCGTAAATTAAAAATATTATTATATTAGTTGACCCGTGCTAATAATGGTATTAGCACGGGTCAACTAATTAGATATTAATATTTTAATATGAATGGTAATATATGTTAGTAATCGGGCGGTCCCGAAAACAAAAGACCCTGGTTCGAGTAAAGATGATTTCTTTTTCGAGCCCATATGATTTTTTTTCCTTTTTTTCAATTATAATTTTTTTTCAATTAAAGGTACCTTATATTGAAGAATAATATTTTTTTAGTCTACATATATAGAGATGATATGGGTTCTCTAATTCATGTCAGCATTTCCTGTCGGAAATACTTGTGGCGATAAGCCGATAAGTGTTGGTAATAATTGAGATTGCTTAATTTACTTTTCATTCAATCAACGTCTTGATGGAAATCAGTAAAAACTAGAGGGCTTATAGAATTTTAGTTTCCTTCAAATTTTGCTACTCCTGGTAAAATCATTATCTGTGCAATATATTAACATAACTACCGCTTAGCAAAATAGACTGTACTGTGCCAGCACTGCACGTTTAACGTAACGGAAGCGATTACAAAAGCATTATCCAACAAAGTTGGCCGACAAAGTGCTTCTATCGTTCCAACACAAACTGCCATAGCTATTTCTACAGCTCGAGCACAGGTCACTTCACAAATCTATATCCAACATAATGAAAGTACCCCCTTTAAATCTTATTGTGTGCAATATGCGCACAATGTATGAAAAAAGAAATTTTGAAATGGAATCTTCGTATTTTGATGTGTAATTTCAACATAAATTACAACAGGCTGTTGTTTCATTCGTAAATATCACGTTATTTAGACATCTATTGAAAGGGATTTTTCGGATTGTTTATGCGAAAAACTTCTTTAATATTTTAATTTGATATCGAATTATCTCTTCTTAATCTCAGATGAAAGATATGAAAAAGAGTTCGGGTTTTACCCTGGATAATAACATTTACTTACTCGTATCAAGTATTTTAGGACTGGAATATTAAGCAATATTTATTGTTGTCTTATCGAAGTGTTATATGAGCCAATACTATATTATTTCAAATGTTAATTTAAAGCCATTTTCAACAGGGTAAGAAAGCTACTTTGATCGATGAAATCGAGTTCAACGTAATGAAGTAATTAACGCATGTTTCAGTATTTGTTTATTCTTTGTATCTTTAGCTAGACTACTGTAATAATTGCTAGAAACCAAATATCTAAATGTGTTTATTATTTTATTATGGTTCTGAGAGCCAGTTTATTTAAATTTAAATTAAAAAAAGTCTTTTGTGCTTTAATGTAGAAAGAAAACCTTTGCTATATTTGCTAAGTCATTAAGGAGCCCGCATATTATAGCCCCAGCTACTCGTAACTACATCGACGCTGCATTTCTACTTGCTTTGTTTTCAAAGCTTTATGCTACGCAGAGAAGTTTATCACATGCATATATGCGGCATTTTAATAAAAAATAGATGTATAACGAAGACATGATAGTTAGCATCATCTGCTTATAAGATGGTTTTATTTATATAAAAATGAGCCCTTTTGATGTTCCGAACACATAGTAGCTACACTAGTAGTTTGGAACATTGACATCAAATATAATTACAAGTCAGTCACCGAGGCCTTTTTTATGATCCTAAAACAGCTATTATGAGAACGCGATATATGCTAAGTGTACCACGCATTATGTTTTAGAAATTAATAATATTCATGTTTTTTTTCTCATCTTTATCATCATTAGTCTTTATTGTCTGGAGCTTTTTGATAGGTACATGATGAACTCGCTTCGTTACGTCTTCTTTTCGTTACCGTTTGAACTTTGAAAAAAAAAAATAATAATACAAAAACACTTCTCTGCTCAATAGCTACGTTATGTTCAAATATAAAGTCAATCCATTGGCAAATATTTGAATGTTATTGACACAAACATAGGGAAGCTAAATTTTTATTTTAAAGATCGACTCAAAATACGCAACCGTGACTTTACTCCTAATCTATATCCTCACTGCTACACATGATACCCATGTTTTACATATAACAAATAGTAGACTACAAGAATTCATTGTAAAATAAAAAAAAATCATTATTTAAAAAAATTAAATTAATAATTAAATAACGATATTTTTGTAGGTGGTATACAGCACGCTCTTTGAACTTATTATAACATTCTTTAATTAAACTATCGCCAGTAAAATGTAGGAGATTATAATAATAGTCTTGTTCAATATATTACAATATTTTTTAAAGCCAGCATGAACCTTGGCTTTTTTTCTTAATTATCATTACTAATGATGCGGTAAACCAAGGCGAACTCTTGATTACGTGGTTTCCATATCGAATCGTGTTTACGACACGACGATAATCTCAAGTATAGTGTCATGAAACAACCATATCATCAACATTTTTAGAGCGTTTCCAACAGGAATTCCAAGCAATTGCTACTAAATCTCTATTTGAAGCTGGATAATCCATACCATATAAAATTAAATGTATGACTAAGGATTTGTTTGACAATAATATGTGACTGGTTCTTTAATTAAATTTCTAGGGCAGAAAGGTGTTCATCTAGTGAAACCAACGGCACATTTGCTTCCGAGACTAATAAATTCGATAAATAATTAGATTTATTTATTAAGGTTCACCAACATTGGACACATTAAGCATGCAAAGCAATTAAAAAAAAAAGTCATTAATGTTTCAACAATAACAGGTGGACACAGATTTCTTAACATAAACTTATACCCTAATTAAAATAATGTAATATCTACAAACTAGTGTGAGAAAAATTTAACAAAACTAAAATTTTAATTACAGTTATAAGATAATAAATAATTTTGATAAAAACAATGAAGGCAATTAATACTTAAACTTATCATTAGTCCAATAAATAATCTAAGATTGACTTTTTAAAATTTTCCAAGGACATACTTAAATGTATATCATGACTTTTTGACAATGTGTTATACATTTTACATAGTCTTGCTAGTTTTGAAAATTGTCCGAGATTAGTTTTAAATGCTGGCATAACAAATAGATTAAACTATTTTCTCTTGGATAACCTTTGGGGAACACTTAGTTCTATTGTATTAAGCAATTCGCTACAATTTAGCAGTCCGTTAAACAGTTTATAAAAAAGATTAGATCCAAGAGCTTACGTCTACTGGCCAAAGGACGAATGCTGTAATGACTTAGACGGTCCTTATAACCAGGAAGCGCATAAACTAATTGATCTCTAAATGACAGATGGTAAAGAAAACGCCTCTGGACACTTTCCAATCGTTTGCAATAAATATCGTGAAAGGGATTCCAAACCACACTGTTATATTCTAAATTGGATCTTACTAATGAATTAAACAAAGTAATGCTTGTGGAAGATTTCAAAGAAAGTCCCGTGAACTTCTCAATACAAAACCCAATACTCTAAAAGCTTTCGTCACAATCATGTCTTTATGTTTGTTGAACTTTAACTTTTGATCCAGAACTATTTCCAAATCTCGTATTTCCGTTACAAAGCGTAATTTATGATTAAGTAGCGTATACTTAGGTGTGAATTGACGAAATTTTATTGCGAGTGAATTGGATATAGAAACATTTGTCAAAGTGACATTTTATTATAATTACACCAATTAACTAATCTGTCGAGGTCCTCTTGTAAACCGATTACATCTAAATAATTTATAATTGGTTTGACTATTTTTAAAACATCCGCAAACAAATGAAAATGAGAGTTAATAAAACAATCAGATATTTCATTTATGTATACATTAAACAATAATGGACCCAAATGTGTGCCTTGTGGAACTCCAGAAGGAGTTTTATACGGTTCCGAATGATACCCGTTTATAACAACTTTTGAAATTCTCGTGTTAAGATAAGAATTGAACCAGCAAAGCAGTGACCCACCTACACCCATTTTGGATAATTTTTGTATTAATATACTATGATCAACTTTATCGAAGGCTTTACTGAGATCTGTATAAATTACATCAACTGGCATTCGTCTATCTACCGCCTTAGTCAAGCTATTAACAAAAATTACTAAGTTTGTACAAGTTGATCTGGATTTCATAAATCAGTGCTGGTTAATTGATATGTGGTGTTTAAGATGCCACGTGAGATGAACGCTGACTAGTTTTTCAAAAATTTTTCCGAATTGTGCAAGGATGAATATCGGCCGGTAATTTTGAATAAGCTTTCTATTGCCAGATTTATATACAGGGACAATAAGAGCTTGTTTCCAACACTCTGGAAAAACACCTATACGTAGTGATTCATTATAGATGATTTTCAAAGGTAATAATCCGCTCCTTTTCGTTCATCCAAAGAAATAAGAACTCTGTATATTTCATCTTTGCCGATATTTAAATTGCATAAATTAACTGAGGGTTTCAAGATTATGTTTTCACTATTAACATTCTGGTTTTTTGACTTATTATACACACGAACAAAATGATCTGCAAATATGTTTATAAAATTAAGTCAAGAATTTGCTTGTTACTTTTATAAATATTATTGTACTGGCTTAGGTCATTGCAAGAAATCGAGTCAAGGAATAGATTATCAAGATAAAAGTTTGCAACTGAAAGGTAATAATAATAAATAATGAAGGTAGGTAAGAAAAATAATAATTCGTTAAATTTATTGCGATTCCATGAAATATTACAAATATAGCTAGGATGATTAATATTTCTGAATAATGGATTTCAAAATATTAAGAAAAGTTTTGATATAATTTTTGAAATGCCTGAAATTAAGTGGCATGAATGTTAATGTGCAAATAACTTAGTCTTAAGATTTACAGTTACCCAGATATTTCACAAGTAGACTCTCTTGCATTTTCAACACCTCGAACTTCTTCAGAACCTTAATCATCTCAACCCCGCCTTCTTTTTTTTCTATAGGTGTTGACGGAAGGTTTAATGAAGAGATAATAAATATTTGGCGCTATCGAAGTCATTCATAAAATCTACATGGTACTTTTTGTTTAAGAGAAAGAAAAAATACAAATAATGAATTAGTAATAATGTTATATAATAAAATACATATGCTTTTATTAGCCCTCAGTCCAGTACTGAGTACCAGTCCTATTTATTTATCCTACTTTCTTTCCATGAATGAAATGAATCAGACTTTTTCATAGTCTATTAATAAAGAAACATTTAACCATATTTTTATCAAAACATTCAAAAATTAATAGTGAGCAAAAAAAGTAAAACAACCTAACGAACCTTTATCAAAAGCCTTCACTATCTCCATGATCCAAACATTCCACGTTTACACATGCATGAATATGTAAAGGTTAATTTAAATTCTGGCAGAAACGCATGCTCTAGTCTAAAGCTCCAGAACATTCCATATTTTTTTTACATTTTCTTTTCCATTCAGCCATTTTACGCCAGCGCTTTTTAAAATAAAAAAGTTCACATTCATTGACTTCATTTCAACCGTAATTTTTGTCTATCAACTCCAACAGAACATACAGGAAATTACATATTTACTTTTGGAGAAATAACCGAAGTCTGGTAGATCAAAAAATATAATTTAAATATATAAATACATACGTATTACATTGATAAGCATAGGTTGCGCAAGATGTTTAGCTTTTAAATATTTAAATCTTATTACAATGATCGGGTCTTTCTATTGTGTGGTCACAAACAGAAGTCTTTCATTAAAGATGTCCTAAAAATCAGTGACAAAGAACACCGACTTTTTTCAAGAAGATTTGCTACTAAACACTGTTTTAAGCCGTTTAACTATTTTTATAGTCTTCGCGCGTTTGCATAAATGATTCTATCTTCATTGACTACAGCAAAGTACAAAATTTTTAATAATACCTCTACGAACCTCGTATTCAACCCGATCACTACAACAATACGCTACTAACTATGATAACACTGAATGCCGCGACTAGAACACTGCAGTGCTGGTTCACCAAATCAGTGAACATAAGCCCTAAAAGCAATTTCATGTACCCCCATGTTCTTGTCAAATCCGAAACGCAACTGTCTAAGTAAAAACTGATGGATGTATGTACAATGTATGTACATACATTCATTTATGATGATGGATTTATGTACAATGTTATACACGCCTGACAGATGCACGGTGAAATGGATGCACGTAAACAAGCGTTGGTTTAGAACAGATTTGACAGTGTAAAAACAAGACACATAATTTTTATAATTTAATATTATATTTCGTATTTGATAACTGTTTTTCCCGTCAAGTTAATAAAGGTTAAATTATATTAAGAGGTTAAATTAATCTGCCTTTCATCGCGTTGGTTGTTATGTTGTTTTACCTACAATTTTTAAAATTAGTTATTGCAATCACCGACATCGTACAAAGAATATTAAAGATGGAATCAAACCAGAGTTGTCAAACCCGTAATTTATACTTAAAATTTCGGAAATGATATCTTATCAAAATTAGTTCTTAATGTTACCAGACAGAAAGTTAACATTATGAAATAAAGTAAAGCATTTAACTATACAAAGTTTTGTAAAGGGCATAAAAAATATTATGATGGTCTCGGTATATTTCAGAGTCATATTCCAGAAACCTCTTAAAACTTGGCTAATAGACAGCATCTTTAGCGCCCAAGTTATATTATGCTCGTAAGTTTGTCATTTCAACTTAACTTTTTGATTTCACCCACCTGCGTTGTATTACGACAAGGGTAGTTGTTGCTAATTAATGATTTCGTATCGTGTACAAGTTTTCTATATAGTTATTTTAATGGTTTTACGACGATATTTACAGAGATGAGTCGTAAATTTGTAACACTTTTTTATATTTTTGTTCTCGGTTCCAATTTTGTTTTATATTTTCTTTATTTACTCTCATTAAGAGGTATTTTTATCTGAGGGCTTGCTTTTGTTGCCTGAAATAATAGACTGCGGAAACTTTTTCGATGTAAATTGGAAACCTTACACTTCCTTTGTAAAGATCCGTTATCGGTAGTAAATATTTATAAAACATTGAAAGGTCTTAACTTTTACATTAAAAACCATATCAGTTTGTTTCTTAGTAATAAGACAAAGTGATCAATTCAAAACGATAATCGTTCGATTATTTATAAGATCGATCAAGAAACGAGAGTAAAAACTGTCCTCACATTAGAATTTTCAAATACAACAAGGAAAAAGATTTAAAAAGTTATGAAATTATTATATGCCATATTTTTTGTTAGTGCTTTCGGAGTATTCGGTTCAGAGGTTTCGGGATTTTATCTTATATATTTTAATAAATAAGGTTCTTTGGATATCCTTCACAGTAAGATATTCAACGTCTTATGCTTTTTATTTTTTTTTTGTTTTCCTACTATCATATTGGAAGGTTAGTCAAAAGACTTGGTAGTCAATCTTTAATGATAAGCTACCACTAGACTTTTCATATATATTACTAACTTAGTGTATTTACTACAGCTTGAAATATGCAATAGTGAAAAGTTATAATTATCACATTCAATAATAATCTTCGAATATACAATGAGTCAAGGCTTTTTCCAGCTTTTTTTTGCATTAATACAATCAATTTGTCTTTAATCTGTGTTGCATTATTCTTTCATTAAATGTTCGTAATATTTTCACAACCTAATGGAATGCAACCACTCTGTTACAAAATAATGATTGTTAAAATTGTAATCATTTTCAAATGATATGAACATTATTAATAAATACAATTGTGGCAAATATATTTTTTACGTTCGCATGGAATTAAAAGAAATACCGATATTTTTTTTAAATTAACGGCTGCGATTACTGAATGTCCGGGTACCCACTTTTTAATTCAGGATTCAAATCCCCGTGCAATCAATTTAAATTGCTGTAGGTAATGGAAACTTAAAATAGTTGTAAATAAAAGTCTACGTGGTTATTACCATAGGACGATGTGAATGTGTAAATTGTATGTTTATGAATGTATGTATATATAGTTATTAATAGACTTATAAATATTTACCGTTATAAAACGATATGGACTTATTAGTACTTACTTCGGAAGAAAATGGGGTGGTCATTAGGAATCAATCATTACCATACTTATGAATAGGATATTAATAGATTTGATGTTACAGAAGTTGAAATTATTTGACCACTATGTAACATGACAATTGTATAAATTTAAGCGAATTAGATGTGGTTCAGTCAACCCGCGAAAAATTTAAAAACATTACAAATACTGTCATAGAGTTTTTGCTTTTTGTAATAGACAAATCATATATTTTTTAATGTACATTATAAAAAAAATACAAAGTTAAAAAAGCCTTTTGATTTTTTACTACGTATTGTAAACAAAACCTGGTTTTTATAAAAAATTAACAGCTTTAAATGAATAATAAGTTTTTTCGATGAAATTACAGCCAGTAATATTACAAAAAGTAAATGCATAGTAAAACATTCAATATTTTTATACGTTGTTTTCATAAGTAACTGTTCTAGTGTTTCGGAACTCATTTAATTTTATTGCAGTACACTTAAAAACAATTTATACGAATTAATCATCCTCACTTTTAAATTGAGGAATAGCAATAATACATTATAAATATGATCAAATATCACAAAAAAGTAACGTAAGGTAATATACTGTATTATAGACTGCCGAACAAAGGCTTGTATAGAAAATATTAATGAGGACATTGTCCAGCCTCAACTGCGGATTGGCATTTTTTCGTTATTATTTAAGAACCATTAGGTTTCTTCACGATGTTTTCCTTCACCGCCGAGGACGCGATAATTCAGCACTTAAAATTGTAATTAAAATTTAATAGGTGCCGGCAAAAAAAAGCGAAAATTTCAAATTAAAAGCGAGCATTTATAAAAACTGAGTGCAATCCAAAATGTCATTATTAGTAGAGTGTACAGGAAGTTTTAAAGAATGTTGAGGAAAAGGAAACTCGTTAGAAACTCTGGAATCAAAATCATAAACTTACAATCGTAAATATATTTGCAACCTACGCAACAGAACTTAATTAAAAAAAAAAACTACATACTTTCATATGATTAAATAATGTCATGGGGTCCGATGATAAGTTGATAGAAACTTAAAGTATCAATAATAGTCTTTTATCTGTAATAAAACAATTAATATTTTTATAACAAAATAAATCGACACGAATGCAATTTTCATTCTTGTAACACTTAATAATTCAAATTTGAATTGTAAGATGATACCTGTGTCAAAAGTATTAGGCCTAAAGTAGGATTCCATAACCATAAAATGTATTAAAGACTAAGTTAACATGTATTACATTTTTAACACCTAGGCAAGGCTAGGAAATTAAATTAAATTTTCAATACTTTCTACTACTACTGCAAGTCCTTTTGTTTAGTGTTTAATCATTTATCATAAATTGTTCGTTTCATTTCGGCAACAAGATCTATAAAATATAAGGCAACAGTTGTTTTGCATATATACACCTTTACATCATTAGGTTTTACTACCTATCAGTTACATAGGTTGTAATATATATATATTTTTATTTGATAAAGTGGCAAACGAGCTGGCGGTTCACCTGATGTTTAGTTATTACCGCCGCCCATGGACATTTGTAAAACCCGTAGCTAGTAGTAACTTTAAATAAAGTGGGCCCCGGTTACCTCACTCACTAGACGAAGCGCAGCAGTGTAACACTTCTTAAAGGAGAAGTCAGAAGGTGGTACGTACTTACCCGGACGGACCTGCCCACTGTTGCGTGGCCGTACCACAGTAAATTGCAATATGCAATTTTATACGTGTTATGCGATTTAAAATTCATCTGTCGATTTTGTAATGTAATTTCAAGGTTTCTAAGGCTATAACAAATCGAAGACTCACAAAACACACAAAAAGTCCACGATTGCTGCCAAGAACTTGCATGGCATCCAACGCGGAAATGTCGCCATCCTTCAGACAATTCCATTTCCTTTGCAGCTATTTTGCCTCCGTCTGCCTTTGTCAGTCAGATATGGTTGCATCTGTTTTATGGGTGCAGCTGCTGATTTATTATATCTAAGGCTAATAAATTAGGCAAATATTTAAAGATTTATAAAAATAATTCAACATTCAATCCAATCCAATTCAGCATATTAATGCCGTATTTTGCATTTTATAAACTACTAGCGGCCCGCCCCGGCTTCGCACGGGTATATAACAAAAAGTTATCATACACACACATAAAACCTTACGAATATTTCGTCTTTGGTGAATAATTTTATGAATTTCTTCATCTTTTAATGAAATACCTTTGAAATTACGTCATGAAGATCGAAAGACCACTGACCAGATAATGGTTCCGCTTTAATTACGGGACATTCGGGGTTACACGTAAAAGTGACAAATAAGTCTGGTCTCCCATAGCTTCGGACATAAATCATCGCATCTTTGGTTTTTTAATGCAGATAATTCGGAGAACCCGTAAATGAATATGACGTTGCAGATTACGTGTTGACCGATATTTGATGGGCCAATATCTTGATTTAAGGCGTCTCTAAGATGAATGTTTCACCAGCCCTCAGTCTCTGGTGATCACGACATCATAATAATGTAATTCAATCTTTCTGATATATTTTGCCATCTTATCGACAATGTATTGAATAAAAACCGGCCAAGTGCGAGTCGGACTCGCACACGAAGGGTTCCGTACCGACCACACAGAAGACCGGCGTAAAATAGAAGTGTTATACTTGTACGTTTCGTCTGGTGAGAGGTAACCGGTGCCCACCTCTTTAATGTTGGCAACACAGTTGTTATCACTTAACATCAGAGGAACCGGCACCTCGTTTGCCACTCTATCGCATTAAAAAATCATGTTTTAATACCTTTATTCAATAGAAGTATAAAAGTATTACACTTACATATTGTCAAAAACACTACTACTGTAAACATTATCTATAAAAACGACAAAAAAATCATGTCTGTTTTATGGGAGCCCCGCTTATTTATACGTTTTTGTTTTTTAGTATTTATTGTTATAGTGGCAACAGAAATACATCGTTTGAGAAAATTTACATTTTTATTGGCTGTGCTCCTCAATATTGGGGAGACTAACTTTTCCAGAAGCACAGCACATACCATTTGGTTCATCGACCCATTTTTTGGCAGAACACTTACAGCAGATCTTATTCATTGCTCCGATTTGAACGGAAGACTGTTGAGCTTAATGCATTAATGCTGATCTGTTACTGTGAGCTAAAAGTCGATTACAAACTCTAGTCGTTGACGTTTGTTGTCTTTCTCTCTCATCTCTTAGGCGTTGGGAACGCTCAGAGCTCGATTCCCGAGTGTGAATTTGTATATTTATATTATTTTGCTCTTTAAGCCGCTTTACTTGACTCTCTCTGACTTGTAAGACGGTATTATACTTTCCGGTAAAGATTCTTCATTACGGCGTATTTTTGATGCCCTCGCCTGGGAACTATTTCTAAAAAGATGAGATCTTGATCTTTTGGCCATTTTAAAATGATAAAAAAAATTAAACTGCCTTTGTACTTAAATATTTGCTAGCTGTTAAACAGGAATTACCAGTATAAATGTGATTGAAAAATTATAAGAACCACTAAGTAAGTCACTAAGCTGTTTGGGTAATTAAATTACAATATACTAACATTTTTAAACTTGTGATATCTTTAGAACGGAATGTCCGAATTTAATAATTCGAAAAGTAATATAAAGCTATTGAAACAGTTTTTAACATGAAGTTATTTCGAATAGAATTTATTTTTATAAGGATTAATACCAAGATAAAAATAAAGTGCCTTTTCTAGCGGCGGCATTTCAATCAAAATTTTAAAATAAAAGAACACATATTGTGGCATAACTATAATAGTTAGACATATGCTCTCGCGACACTTTTTGGAAATAATGATGTGTTCTGCAAATTCATAGTACATTATTTTATTCTATCATCAATAGTTTTCGCAGCGCACGCGATGTAAAGAATATTTTCGGTAATTTTTGTACACTTTGGGTTACATTAATGAAGTTTTAGTAAGGATCCCTATTTTTTGGAAAATATAATATAGCCTACATCAAGCTGGAATAATGTAGCTTCCTAACAGTGAAAGAATTTTTCAAATCGGTTCAGTAGTTTCGGAGCCTATTCAATACATACAAACAACCAAATCTTTCCTCTTTATAATATAGAAGATGGGCCCCTGAATTCCTCTTTATAAAAGTATACAAATAAGCGATTTGCAGTAGAAATTAACTTCTACGAGATCTACGTAGGGCTACGAAGGCTACGCATTTTATTTTTAAGGGTTAGGTTGATGACATTTAAAACATATTTGGAAAAGCTTAAATGAATGTTATAAAATTAGTACATAGATAAATTAAATCTTATATACTTTACGTGAGGGAGTTGATGAAAATTAGGTAAATGTATAATGGTATTATAACTATTCATTACTACATAAGTGTTCTATTTATGTAGTTATGAATACAATGTCTTTTTAGTTATAATAGCTTATGAAATGTAAGTAAAAAACTTTTTAGGCAACTAACGAATTGTTTAGTACATTATAATATTATGTAAAATAGCTAAAGATTGAAAGTAGGAATAGAACTTTGGGCAATGTAAAGTAGCATCCTATATTAAGATGAAAAGTTATTGAAAAGTAATTTCACATGAATTCCGTGAAGTAAATAATTGTTTATTTAAATATTATTAAAGTTTCATGATAAAAAAGTGTGTGTGTACTTATGTACACGCGTTAGGAGTTATACTTCTTTGGCGTAAGAAGATAAAATTTTTTAAAAAAATTTATCTTTCGCCTTATTCTACGTTTGTAGAAAAAACGACACTAACAATAGAAAACGGTATTATATTTAATACATTAAAAGTTTTATTATAACGCATTATCTAGTTAATTAAAGTTTATTTAAATATCAAAAAATAAATATCGTATACAGTTGTCAATAATACAGTTGTCAGTTCGTGTACAATTGTCGTAATACAGTTGTCAGTTCTCACGCAAACATACGTAGATGTGTAGCTAACTTCATTTTAATCAATTGTAAAATTTTAATCTCATCATTTTTCCCTAACGCGCCATAAGAAGTATAGCTTCAAAAACTTATTTTTAACATTTATTAAAAATTGCTTTCTATGTGAAAGGAATTTTTTGCAACAAGTTATTTGCTCTTTATGGTGATTAATACCCAAACGAAGTAGAGGTTAATCGTTCGTAATTTTAAAGACGTTATTTATTCGTTGACGTTGTTATAAATGTATTATATTCAAACATCATTAACAACAAAAAATTTCCATCTTTTCTCTATCAATTGTTGCAGTTTAAAATAAATTTCTGTTTTTTTAGCTGAAAAGTTAAAATACAATGCAATTCCAACTACATGGCATAAAATAGAAAGAAATATAATTTATAAAGTTTTGCACACATCAACGACAATGCAACTGTTTTAAATAAAATTTCTATTTTCAAACTTGGTGTTATTACAAGGAATTAAATAATTACTGTGGTATTTTCTTTACGTATTTTGATTGTTTTGTAATAAATTGTAAATAGGCGTTATGTTTTACGAGGAAACTTTAATCGATTGCAGAATCAGGTATGTGTTTGCAAGGAAATATATATAGATTAAACATATAAATCATAATGTATGTTATACCTTACGGTTAGTGCGCCATTATACGCTATTAAATAAGAATAGGTGCTTGTTCGGGTATTGTTTGCACTAATACTGCATGAGAACGAAACAAAGCCGGAGTTCACCGTAGGAGCGTGCTTAAAGTGACAATGGTCCCATTGTTAAATGCAAAAGGTGGAGGTGTTGTTACCCCTAAGGCTGTCGTTACGCTGTGGTCACACTGTTTGCATACAAGTCGAAGGTAAACGAAGCTTCGCTTTATTTCAAAGGTAGAATCCTTTACTAATTCACTATTTTCTATAATTTGACACTATGGATTATAGTTAAGTAAAAATTAGCGAAATATAGTGTCGTCGAAATAGTCATATTTGAAAACCGAAAATATCAACTTCTTTTCCTCTTGTCTTAGTTATACTTTCATGTTATAGTTATACTGTTTAATTCTTGTTTGGTAATAATATAATACCGAAAGAACACGAAAAAAAGAAGAAATGTTTAATGAGTATTACGCAAATGGCACGTTAAATTTTCTTACTTTTTAATGTGGCAAGGGAGCTGGCGGTTCACATGATGTTAAGTGATAACCGCCACCCATGGACATTTGCAACACCTTGGGATTGCAGATGGGATGCCATCTTTTTACAAAGTAAGCCTCGGTTACCTCATTCACTGGACTAAATGGCAATCCCATTTAGACCAGTGAGAGGAGGGGGTGGCCCAGCAATGGGACATATATATAGTTATATATAGTTATATGATCATTATTCTCCTGCCCTTATCCTCTAATAAACTATATAAAAGTCCTCTCTCATGCGCCACTCATAAAAAAGATGATAGGCATAGCATATACAACATTTACATAGGCGCAAAATATGTAAGTAATATGAAAAGAGATCATGGAAATCCCTTCAAAATTACACTGCAATATTAAGTGAATTATATTCGAGAACTAAGTTTTAAGATAATCCCTTTGGGTAAAGAACATAAGTAAAATTGTAAGTGTATAACTTAAGTAGAAGTTATTTATTATTAGTATTAATTTAAGTGATAAAGATGTTAACTTTACATGTGTTAAACAGTTTTATATTTTATTATCAAATATTTATTTGTGACTAAAATTATCCCTCTGTAGATATTTTTTAACTATTTTCTTTTCGATAATTAGTAAATGAAATATTTTGGTATCATAAAATGGCTTTTCGACTTGAAATAGAAATATCCCCGATTTGGTTTCTCATAAAAACAATAAAACATACAAATCAATTAAAATTAAAGTTATGTTGGCTTTTTCAAGGCTTCCTGTTTGAAAAGAATCTATAATTAAATATGGAATCCATCCAAAATAAATATATAAAATTGTCGTAATATTTCACTTGTCTATAAAAATATCATTTATCGGCATATATCCCTTTACATATTTCAGTAAGTTCTTGGAAATATAGCGGGATGCAAAAGAAAAACTAACTTGAATTTGTTCCCGCAGAAGGGTTTAAATGAGTAAAAACTCTGTCTTTTAGAGGTAAGACACCCTGTCTTACCTCTAAAAGACAGAGTTTTAGAGACAGAGTTTCTTGTAAGGATTTTTATAACGATACCAAAATTGAGTAGTGTTTTTATTACATGAGTAATATTGACTAGAAATTTCCATAACAATTTTCTAAGATAAATTACTCATTCGCATTTACTTTTTGATTTTTAAAAATTAATGTTTTTATTAACATGTTAATATGTCTGTTATAAACAATGTAACGCAAACATAAATTATCTAGCATGTTAATAATCTATACAGATAAAGAAAATTGAAGTATATTTTTCTAATGTCTAAATAACAGACAGATACTAAGTGTGTGTCTGTTATAACTTATTGGGAATTATGGTCATGCGCTTTAAATCGTGTATACGGGAAGCTATAAAATATGTTGGGGTAAAAGAACCAAAAAAAAAAACAGATTTTTTTGGTAAGAAGACTGCAAATTGGAAGCAATCAATTTGAGTTGGCACTTGGGTTTAAATTGTAGTGTAATTAAACAAGTTTAATAAATCGTCAAAGGGGTTGTAAATGTCTATAGGCTTAATATCGCTTGCTTTCTCACATGACAAAAAGTTATTTGATGAACATGAAAGCGTATGCAAAATGTGATTTGTTCTTCACTTCTTTTGTGTCATTTTCAATAAAAAAAAAGTAAACCGAAAAGAAAATAAAACAGCAACGTTACTGTTACCTTACTTGTGCCTTACTGTTTACGGTTAAATAAATCTATTATAAATTAAAGCTTCTGTACAAAACTATCGTATTCTTATTAATAATTACAGCTTTAAAAAAAACAAGCTTTGCTTTCACCTTTTTTATACATTTAGGATGGTGGTGAAGGTACGTAACATTACATTAGTTTCGGGGCTCGCCAAACACCTGGATTTCCTTAAGCTATCTTGGCATGATGACTGTTCAGAGAGGTTATAAATAAACCTAATTCAGTCAAATTATATCGTGGAAATATACAATTGATAAATAATTTGACTAAGTTTAATATTATTGTTAAAAATGGTGGTTTCGTATCCAATATAAAAACCAAGATATTCACTCTATCACTTTGCGTAAAAACATTTCACGTGAAGTACAGCCGGAATGAAGACGTAATAAAATATAATGGAGCAAATTTTCCGACCCGTTGGGCAAACGGAAAAATGATTGAAATCTGAATTGCTTTCCATACCGTTAAATTATCGGTACTTTTATGAGAGTCTTACAAGTGCATTTAATGTCAGGATATCGTAATTAGTTAACCGATGTATTATGTAATAACATATAACCTATTCTGTTCTTTTTATAAATTACGAACACGGTACTATTGATCACAATTAAGTGTGCATTAGTTTTTTTTTTCGTGAAAATAGATAAAAAAGTGTACATTTCTAAACGAAAAGTCATTGAAATATGGGAAGCATTAGCATTATATAGCGTTATCGAGCAAAGTTACATTTTGCTCCGTGAAAATTATTAAGATGCCGATACATTTATTTGCCTTATTGTGAATAAGGTTAATAAATGTATTATAAATAACAAATAATAATTGTACTTCATTAACTTTGATAGCTGCAGACATCGCTTTATCGTTAGTTGAAGTGTATGGAAAGTAAATAAATTGCAACTACGTGACATTTAGGACATCGGTTTTATCAGCCAGTTATATAAATAACCATTTTTTTTACTAACGAAAAACAAAACCGCCTTCAAATCTCACTCTGTATTCATTTTATAATTGATTTTCAGGAGCTCTCTAAGTATCTACGGAGCCCAAGATCCAATACCAATAAAATTAATATGGGACCACATGGGAAGCATCAGCTCTCAAACGAAAAAAGATTCATCAAAATCAGTTCACTCAGTGAAAAGTTCTCGAAGTAACAAACATAAAAAAACACAGTCGAATTGAGAACCTCCTCCTTTTGAAGCCGATTAAAAATAAAATAGAATCGTTTCGCTATCTATAGAAATTGTATTATAACGTTTCGTACCGTTAATCAACATCTATAATAACGGTAAAAATCGTATCTGTTGTATAAGAGCCCTACTTGAATATTTATTCATTTTTTAGTATTCGTTGTTATAGCAGCAACAGAAATACATCACCGACTAACTACATATCACGGTTAATGAGAAACAATCTGCTGACAGACAGACAGCGGAGTCTTAGTAATAGGGTTCCGTTTTACCCTCTGGGTACAAAACCCTTAAAATGCCTTTTTATTGAGGACTGAATTGTAATATCTAAGTGCCTGGGCAATTACTTTAAATTCAGTATACTTTAGGACTCAATTCAGCCTGATCCAGTTAGCTAGGTAACTGACGGAAATCATGTATAAGAGTTCTAACGTTTTTACCTTGATCCTAATATTTTAACTATAACTGAACTTGAATATTAAGAACTATTATAACGACAAGCAGCACTAGTGGTTATATCACAGTCCGGGAGCGCAGCCGAATCCAAGTGACCGCTACTCCATGCGACCATGTGTCCCTTGGCTTAAGTAGATAACGTCATATCCGGTATACAGTGTTGCCAGCGCCAACATATGGGGAAATAAATCTAGATGTACAATTTAAAAAGTAATTAAAAACTCATGTAATATGTGAAGTGTGTGTAATGACTATGTCTTTATGATCACTTTCCCAGCTGTGAGGCCACTAATCAATCACTGTTTGTATGTTTTCTTAGTTTAATTTTACAGAACTAATATTTATTATTTACTTATAATAAATAAAGGTCTTTTGATACATAGTTTTGAAAACTCTTCTAAATATTGAATTTCTCTATGTATCAGTTTTTTTAATACATTAACTGTAATTGCGTATTTCGGGCGGATCTTCTCCGTCAGTAAACATGTCACCATTATTCTGTCCACTTCCACGATAAAAGCTTCTTTGTGTTGGATAATGGGGTAACTCTTTCCACGACAGAGTGTATACGCAAGGGAAAACCGAATGATGTGACAGCAGTGTACACATAGGTAAAAGTGTGTAGACTAATAATGTTATATTCCCTGGAACAGTGAAGATCAGTCATAGGGCTCTTTCATTATATGTCTTCATCAGTAACTACGTTTTCGATTACAATTCGAATCGTTTTACTCCCAAAAACCCTCCTCAGAAAAAAAAAACACTCCTCCAACATGAAACATTATTGCCACGTAAAAAAAAAGTCACTACTAATTACTTATTTTGTTCGAACATATACAGAATCAGTTTACGGGCTTGTGTACGTGCATTTGGATTTAATTTTCACAAAAACCGAGTACAATCGTTTAAATTAGAAAATTGAAGATGGTTATTATCCTTTTTTTTTAAATAATAATTAAGTCTGAACAATAAAATTTTTGTTTGCCTTGAACATTAGATATATTCCCTTGCAATAAAGCTTGTAAACTCCTGAGTTTATATATTACTTGACTAATTGTTCTACTATAAACTACCAACTAAACGTTCAAAGATCAATCTTATTTGTGACTCGTCTCATATACAAGAACAAATTGTCGCAATCCGTGGCGCAGTTGCCAAGGTATTGGTTTCATCGCCGGGGTCGAGGGTTCGATTTCCACTCGGTACAGCTATTTGTGTGACCCACGGAAAATTGGATCTGGATTCATACAAGTCCATGTGAAAACTATGTAAAATGGTTTTACAACACCGGATTATGTTATCTTATGGTAACGGCGATGTTTTATAAAAAATCAGATAAAAGATAGTAGGGACTCGCTGAGCTATAATTAGACTCACTAAATCATTGCGACGCATGTGCGAAATTTTATGTGAAAAGTTGCCAAACGAGCTGATGGTAAGTGAATCCCGCTGCCCATGGACATCTGCTACATCCGAGGGTTACAGATGCGTTGTCACCTCTTAATAATGTGGGCAATTATAACGTAGCAATCATTTCATGATAACAAGCTGCATTTCGCACATTAGCTTACGGTGGTACAATGGTAGGTTTCCGTGCAAACTTCCCCCTGATAGTGAGACAACGTGTGGTAGGCAAAAGAGTATCTGTCGCTCAATGTAGGGATTGTTGAGGGGGGGGCAAATCTTTCACAATTTAAGATACAAGCATAAAAGACATTTATTTATATCTTTAGGCATAGATATAAGCATTTTCTATGAGCTAACTTCGTTTCTGACCATTTAATTTATTTTGATCTATTACTGAATAATTGATTTTTTATATAAAATTATTTTAAGTATTTCTTAAATAATCATCGATGGTCACAATTGCTTAACTTTTAAATGTTAAAAGTTAATTGTTTAGTGATGATAATTTAGAGATCCAATTTCCACATTTCGTCATTATCAAGAGCTGTATTATCGGCCATTATGTCTTATTCAATAAGGATTGAGATAGGTCAGGATTTTAGACAATTGTTCTGATATTTGCATTGACAATTTGAATTGCACAAAAAAATTACCTTGGTGTGAATAGGTGTTAATATAAATAAACTTAGAATTATTTGTATATTTCTTTGGCTATGCATATTCATTTTATTTTTGCTTACATTTCACGTTTTTTTTTTCTATAACAACTCTTTTCCATAACCTATATACCTCATGTATTAATATATTCATTAAAAATTATGAACTTATAATGTTATTTATGAACACTATTATAAATAATGTAATGCAATATTACAGACAAATTACGGGGCAATTTTAATGTGGCCCCATTTGTTTTGAAAGGTGAGGCGTTTTCACAAACACGCGACGAACACGTGTCTTTATGTAGAGTTGCTTGGACCAAGAGCTCGCTTCTGCAAGCGGCCATTAGGAAAATGTTGCAAGTGCCCTCGTAAGCACTTTTCATGCCCTTGCCGTCCTGTTTGTCCTATTGTTATGGTAACATTTGACACTTTTGACTCTGATATTTTTGGTCTCACTTTGAATGTACAGTGAATTTATTTTAGATATTTTGTCAATTTCCGTCAAAGTTGATGTCCCGTATCTCACCGGAATATTGGTTGATGGAAATGAATCAGGTAAATCATGTATCATAACGTTTAGTACAAAGTTATACATGATGATATATACGATACATACAGGCATTGCTAATGGTATTTAGAAGAAAACTTTCAACTGAGTTATTTAATCTAATATAATAATTTGTGATATCTTTATAATACTTTATGGATTATCTCTTTGCTTTCTTGGGAGGTAATCAGCTTGGGGGCCAATATTTAAAAAAAATAGGGACGGATTATATTAATGGATGCGAGTTGAAATTCCAGTGAATTTGGACATTGTTATCTTTGTAGTTTCTTATTGAAATTGCCCTTATTACAGGAATTTAACTTTAAAGTTACAATAGGCGACCAAATATATACGATTAAAAATGATGAAAGACCTAATGAAATCTGTCATAGCATTATAAGCTGTGCTTTATCAGGTAATGGTAAAAAACTAGAATTAAGAATAGTCATATTAGATACCAAATTTTATCTATAAGGAACATATTACTATTACGACATTTTTACTATTACATAAACGAATTAATTTTTAAGCACATAAATTATAGTGGGAAATATTCTTCCAGCTCTAAAGTTTTTTTATTGTAAATGTTCTAAAACCGAAGAACAATGTCGCGCTCTTCATGGTATTCCAAGCCAAAATGTTAATTCATGTTGCAGAAAATGTAAACGTAAGAATTTGCGGTAAGTTTTAATAAGCAAGTAAACCAAATCATGCAAAAAGCCTTATAAATTTTGCTACGTATTGTGAAACATCAGAAAGTTATGAATGATAAATAAGAGCTTTGCATGCGTTATTGGGTTTCTGCTGAAACTCCAATCAGTTTTAATTATGAACAGATTTAACGTGTTTCATATGTGTATAAACATAAGTCCTTGAAAAATTGCAGGATGGTAATATGGACGGATATGGTAATGTAAAATGAAAGAAAACACAATAGGTTAACAAGTAAAACATTAATTAAAATAAATAGTAAGAACTATCCATAAGCTAGAATCTAGTTCTCATCCTATTTAATAAAAAATAGACAGATGAAGCAAGTCCGATAACACTTTTAATGAATTATGTATAAGAGCTTACTTCCTTTATAAGACTAGATAGGTAATTCCGTAGGTCAAAGAGCTAATCTAAACCTTAATTTTAAGTTTGTCCTCATACACTGGACACAATGATGATTGCAAATAAGCAATAAAAAATCATATTTTTTGCGCTTGGTATTTAAACCAGTGTCAAAATCGCTATAGAGGTCCTTTTTATTTGGCTATTCCTGCTGTCACCGCCATCAAATATGAACTTAATGTGCATGACGCAATTAATATGTGTCGTGTAATTAAAAATTCTTTTCAGAGGAATAAGAGGAAGTTGCTCATTAGTACGCAATGTACGAGACTAAAAGAGAAAATAGGACTGATCTCTATTTTCTCTTTTAGTCTCGTATAGAAATCCGAATTCAATGTCGAGTTAGCACATCGTAAAGTCTCGCAAATCTTTCCCGTAGTCAGTAAAAGCTTTCGACGGTAAAAAGTAGATTTTCTTACAAAAGAATATTGCCGAAGTTCAGCGGGGCCATTTATTTCTGTTAAGTTGTGCAATACTCTAACTTTGATACTGCTTTAATAAATATCTTCTTAAAAGTTTTATATTCGTACTCTGAATCAATTTCCAATAGGTACAAGATTTTTATTCCGCATTTCTCCCACTATAAAGAATATTAACATGTTTAGTTATCTTAATAAGTTGTTTTGTCACGAATAATAAAAATAAAAGAAAGTGCTACACGCACTTTCTTTGATACGCGATAGAAGTAAATGTAAAAAAAATCTTTCGATAATTAATAATAATTTTATTTAAATGTATTAATTAGTAATATATTGTCTATTTATCTATTTTGTAATTTAATAATTATTAACAATTTAATTGAAATAATTTAATTTATTATTGTAATGTATTCATAAATAATAAATTATTAACATATTTTTATTTTAAAAGTATATTTCACATACATAGACATAGTGTAAATATTTAAAAATAGGATGCTTTAAAAGCGTCATCGTCGTGACGTGTTTCCGTTGCATTGTCGTCGTCCAAAGCATTCAGTTTCCCCTTAGTCGCACCTAAAGAAGATTTACTTCAAAAATTGTTACTGCTACATTAGTAATGCAGTTTTTTATGAAATCTTCACAAAAATCTTTTAACCAGTAGAGTGTGACCAGAATGTGGGGGTAACTCCAGCAATAAAGTTATGGCCTCAAAACTCAATAGCAAATTCAACAAACCCAAAAGATTCGCACAATGCACTTAACACATAGTCGTATCGCTAAAGCAGCAATACGCGGAAGTGTCAGCATCCTTCAGACAATTTTCATTTCCTTTGCCTCCATTTTGCCTCCGACTGCCTTTTGTCTGTGACATCTCAGCTATTTGCATAAGTTTTATGTGTGAAGTGTCTGATCTAGTTGTAAATAACGCGAAGAGATTCTAAATTGGTAGATAAATGAAATAATTAATCGAATCCAACTAAACGTCGAACTATCGAGATTTTTTCGTGCATCTATTAAAGGCTACACTGCTTAGGTGGATAATGTATTTATTATCTCCCTTTTATTTGTCTTTTTTAATACATTATAACAATAGTGTCGCGAATGCGAAGCAGCTATTAATTTGTATACACGAAAAGGGTAGTTGAATATTTTAGGAGATAATTAATTGTCATAATGAGGGTAGAAATGTAGCAAGACGGATATAAAAGTGTGATGGGACGACATCTCAGAACAACACAAGGTACACCCGCGTTCCGGGGCGGTTCTCACCGCTCCCAGCCACCGATTAGATAAATGCACAGTCGACGGCCGTCGGGGTCTCGGTCCGAACCGGCTACCTCTACGGCCCTTAGATGACACACCATAGTAGTTAAACGCACGCATGAGCACATGCGCGACCCTACCCATAGCGGAGGGTCCAAACCCGTGGGTTCTGGCTAGCCCACCGGTTCTGCGTCCGATGAAGCTTTAATAGTCTCGGGACTGAAAGCAAAAACATCAGTTAATACAAGATACAAGAGACCTCAGAACAATTAGTCGGTGTGTTGTCGGAGAGATCAGTAGCGTAGTGCGGAAGCTATGTCGGTGAGTCAGTTCAGTAATATTGCACACCCGTGTATCTTTCATCATATGTATCAGTCTGTGTATTCAGTAACCGAGGCGCTCGGACCGTCGTGGACGATGGTAACCAGATAAGATTCAGTAACTGAGGCGCTCGGACCGTTTGCGGGACGGTAGTCACAGATCAGGCTGAGATGAGTCTCAGCATCAGTATCAAAGATCCTTGGCTGTCTGCGGACAAAGGGAAATCAGACTAGAAGCAATTCACAGACTAAAACAGTATAAAGCGAGGCTTGGGGTGGCTATAGGGGAGGTTGGAGGCCACTGCGGGGTGTATCCCCGAATATTATCTGTGTACAGAATTAGTGTTAGTGTATCATTTTGGTAGTTGACACATTAGCAGTATGTGAATCTATTGGTAATTGCACTAGATATTCGCCATATTGTACACTTGTGTTAAGACAGTTTGGCGACAAATGGCTTAGTAATTTTTATTCTTAAAAAAGAATTTTTTATTACGTTCAATACCATTGTTGAAAACAAAAGTAAATTTTCCGGATATAAAGTAGTCTGCATATCTTCATTTAATAGATTGTGAAGTTGCTCTCATATCATTAGTATCAGCCTATTTATGTCCCATTGCTGGGCAAAGGCCTCCTCTGTACAGACGGTAACAGTCCATAGTCCACCACGTGGCCACACTGTGGTTTGGCGGAATTCACATATCTTCGAAATATTTTTTCTTGTTATTTAATTCGAAAATCTGTAGGTTTCCTCACGATGTTTTCCTTCACCACTGAGCACGTGGTGACAATTTCAATGGTGCCGGCACCAGGGATCGAACTCAGGTTGCTCGAGTACATTGAATTAAAGGCGAGCGCCCGGACACTGAGCTATCACGGCTCTCAAATCATTTATTCTTTTATATTATAAAACATTCGATAATATATCAATGCACTTCTGTTTTCATCTTAAATTACGATATTCTTTGCTTAATAAAGTCACTTCCACAGTAAACAGCGCAAATCATATTTAAGCTGTTTTTTATTGCTTAAAGTAATTGAATTGCGCAAAACACGGGGCGTTGGAGTAGCTAGTTAACTAGTACAGTCACGTTTCTCCTTAACCTCTCTGTCTTCGAGCATACATGTCAGAAGCTTTAAGCGAAATTTATGTGTTAAATAAGCTTTGAGGTGTTTAAAAGTATGTATTAAAAATAGTAATGAAATATGAGTAATATAGAGCATTAGATTGTATTACAGATACGAAGTTAACTTAAGCTTTATGTGCTAACTGATTCACATGACTATGCTTGTGATTAAAAATAATCAAAAATGTTGTCAATGTGGTAATATTTAGAAATATCAAACGTAAATTAGTTATTTCATTGCGAATTTTATCATTATTCGTTCTCCATAGTTTTATAAATTACGTTTTTCAGGTTAAAGATTTGTTAGCCTAAGATTAAGGCTACTTTGAATATAGAATATTCTCTAATACTAGTTGACCCGGCAAACGTTGTTTTGCAGTATAAATTATTTGTAGGGTAGAAAAAAAATGTTTGGGGGAGATGAAAAATAGATTCTCGACCCAGGACGATACGCACACAAAACTTCACGAAAATCGGTCGAGCCGTTTCGGAGGAGTTCAATTACAAACACCGTGACACGAGAATTTTATACATTAGAGATACCTCTCCATTCACAAATGACGTTAAGATAAGTTAAAATGACAAGTTTAGCACCACGATAGTATTAAAGACTGTAGGTTGGTCGGCTAAAATAAAATAGTGAGGATAGCGTTAACAACTTTATATATTAATTAGACTACTTCCTACTTATTAGGACAGAGTAACGTCCTATACAAAGGATAATAGTGTTCTACCCTATCACTGAAACATTATGCGCTTATATACAAAAATATAATGAGTCATCACAACTACAATACAAATCAATGCACTTATTAAATTACTAATACAGTTACTAAGATTGACCTATTAAATTATAAATTATTATTAAGCATGGTTTATTATATAATATTATACCAGATATGGTTCAATGTTTATTAAGTATAATTGTTATTGCTCGTATATCAAGCAGTGTTGCCAGTGGATTGTAACAATAGTCTTATGGTGATGTTATGCAGCTATGTTTGCTGATGAGGTAAATTAAACTCAAACGTTGAAGGCGTAATGATACCCCGCATCAACGAGCGATGGAGCGTGCCTTTTTGATGATTATTTTCGTAGGTGAATTAACACATTTAAAAACATTACTGTCTAAAGTTTAACTATAATCACGGGCATTGATGAGCATTTGAATGGTATTTAATAAAATTTTATTAAATATTATAATTTTATAACATTTTGTTGTACAATTTAACTAGTATTATTGTTTAAATGGAAAACATTCACGTTAATATACATACGTTAGCATCCTAAATGGATACGCTTTTTATAAAACGTCTCGCAATTTAAATATCGTACTAGTTTTAAGATTTTTTTGTTTGTGCTAAGTAGGGCAGACAGCACTTTAACTAATTGCCGCGAGCTGTTTTTTTGTTAGAGTTAAGTACTACAGAATTAAATTTCAAATAAACTTTTGCGACAGAACATTTAGTAAGCTTAATATGAAATGAGGTCGTTAACAAGCTGCGTATTTTTCATAAAATATTTTATATAAATGAAATCTAATTACATATTAAATTTTTAATAATTTTAGTGTTTATAAATTTATTTTCCATTTACTTGTTGCCATGAACGCTTCTTTCTACGGTATTATAATGAGAAATTATTGACATTCAAAAAATAAAACTTTATCAAGGCTGATTTCAATTACTTTTCAGCTCCATTTTTTGCTTGAATAAAATGCATCATGTTAATGGCCTTTTGTTAAACTCGAAAAGCTATACCTATTTAATAAAAGTATATCACTTGATTCTTTTAAAAAAATTTCTTCTGTTTAAATTTTTCTCTTGTTTGTCCAACTGTGGTGATTTCTCGCATGTATTTGTGACTAACTTCACGTCAGGTCTTGTAACAAGTGCGAGTTGGTCTCTCGCACGAAGGGTTCCGTAAAATCATGTCTGTTGTATGGGTCCCAATTAAATATTTTTTTATTCTCTTTTTTAGTATTTGTTTTATAGTGGCATATAGAAATACATCGTCTGTGAAAATTTCTATCTAACTATCACGGTTCATGAGATACAGCCTGGCGACAGACGGACAGACAGAGTACAGCGGAGTCTTAGTAATAGGGTCCCGTTTTACCCTTTGGGTACGGAAACCAAAAATCATTATTTTTCTTGATATGCCAATCAAAGTCAATTGGTTAATCCAAATATTGAATTAATAATTAATAACGAAAGCTCAGCGTATAATACAAAGCTAAAATAATTATAAAAGCAATTTTCTTCTTCATAGCAATTTCTTATAGATAATCAATATGAAATATAAGAGAGAGCCACAAATCCGATATCCTTAACTGCGAAAAATGTTTTTTGGGGACTAACATTTCTGTGTATAATGTTTGCAATGAATCTATATAGAGAATTTCTATACGAAAAAAGAGTTTTACAATTTTTTATAGAGATATACGGAATATTATAAATTAATTATAAAGTGTTGGTAATATAAAATCATTATGATAGTTTTTTAATATATAATTATTCATAGTACTAAGAATAACCACTGATAGATATCGAATTTATTAGCTTATTTATGAATATAAAGATAACCAATGGGCCAGGAAGGCAATCCAGATCCATATCACATTTCTGTTCGCCCAACGGATTAGAAAATTTGGGCGAGTGTAGCATAGGCTGAGGGCGTAAAATTCAGAAGACAGAAAGACGGATATACATAAAATATGTATATAAATTATAGTCTATGTCTTATTCTGATATATAAGCTATATTATTGTAAAGTTTTATTAAAATCCATTCAGTAGTATTTGCGTGAAAGAGTAACAAACATCCATCCATACATACCAACTTTCGCGTTTATAATATTAGAAAGGAAGTCTGTGCAGACACCTACTACAACCGCACACAATGGTCTGTAAGCTAGGCATCATTATGCACCCAGCGAGGCGGCAATGTTCTTTGAAACATTATCCAACATAATGCTACATTACTGTGCGACAATTACTAAAATACTGAACCTGCTTTTACTAACTGCTTAAAAAGATATGATAAATCACGACAGCGGTAGAAACTAAAAGTATATTTTTGAACATTTAGTAACATCTATCACGCAAGTCGATGGATGCAGGTGGCTCAGGATCGTACTTCATGGCAGTCTGTGGGGGAGGCCTATGTTCAGCAGTGGACTCAAACAGGCTGAAATGATGATGATGATGATGATGATGATGAATAACATCTGGTAATCTAAAATTATGTCTATCAGCCTCAAATAAACGATCAAACAAATCTCGTAGTGCTGTGGGATTTAATTGAAGCTTGCTCTTAATATAAACGTAAAAGTTTGCGTGATTACTATTTTATTCTCTTTTTGAGGCAACGGATAATTATTATATATAAAGGTGATTTTAATAAATAAGTTTCCGTCATTTGAGAGCACTGCAAGCAGAATTAAAATATTTCACTTATGTGGCGTGAAGTATTGCTAAAATGCAAAGTAAATGCTGAGAGTTGACGAACTTCTTATATAACATTAAAAACTTGACTGCATTAATAATACTATCTTAAAGTGTTAACAAAAACAATTTACCCGTGTGATAGATTTTGCTGTAGTATAAATGATCCAGTCTTTTCGGTTTGTAACTAATTGTAACCGTAAATGTTAAAACTGTGTCAAAATTAACGAAAAACGTAACAAAAATAAATTAAACATTAAGATCAGTGTCGCCTTTATAATCAGTACATTGACTTAATGTAAATTACCTATTATAGAATTGAATGAGACAATTACTTAATAGGCTATTTTCTAATGCTTACATAATTGACCTACTTAGATAAAGTAACAAATGAACCAACATTCAGCCAAAAAATAAAACGTTCACTAAATGAGAGATGGTGTTTAACATTTCCTGCGTGGGAGTGTAGGACGACCGCCCGTGCAAGTGTGCGGGAGGTCGATGGACGCAGGTGGCTCAATATCGTGCTGCGTGGCAGTCTGTGGGCGAGGCCTAGGTTCAGCAGTGGACTCAAACAGGCTGAAATGATGATGATACGGATGTTACGGTTAATTTCCTATGTGACAAGTGTAGACTAAGTATTGGAAAATGGAATTTAAAAATAAATTGTAGAAAAATAAATTTATAAAACGATTTTAGTACAAAATAAAAAACCAAGATTTCGCAGAGTGAGTCACGTGGCTTTAGCGGTGCGCTGCCACCGCGTAGGCCGGAACTAGCTTTTTTTTTTGACAGGCACGTGCTTTCTCCCTTAATGGTAATAGCGCTGCATTGTGAACGCATTTCCCACGCGTTATATGCAAATAATTAAAGTGACATTTATGTCGGAAGAATACGTATTGTCGTTTGAACTCAAACAGCAATTAAAAATCTCATCAGAAAGTAAAACAAAAAGCCGATGAATTAACAACATTGTTATTGTCATTGGCCCTATTGTTTAAAAAAAAAAAAAAACAAAACGATGAGCAAAAAAGTATAAGATGTAAGTAATGAAAAAATTAACAGGTTGCTTGGAAAGTAATTTATTTGTCACCAGATGATTTTATTGCTATTTCTCACAGTCACAAACCACTTCGTTATGATACTGAATGATGATATAGAAAGACTTGTTTGTTAGTTTTTTTAATTCTGTTGTTGTGATTTTGTTTATTCAGTGCAATAGTTTCGGTTTAGTCATCAAATATGAATAATCGTAAGTAGCATATTTTACAATATACCTAATTGCTTGCAAATAATCGTTCAAAAAAAGGGAAAATAAATATCTGATGAATATGGAGAAGATGTATTGACCGAACGAAAATACCCAAATTGGTTTTCAAACTTTCTTTCCAGCAATTTCGACTTTAAGATACACCACGTTTTGGCTGGCCTATTGAATCAAATGAAGACAAAAAACAGGCATTAATACAAATCGCTAAATAACTCGTGGAGTTTGCTGAGAGGTTAAATTAGTCATTCACTTGTATTTTGGATATGTTTCTCATACATAAACGGGGAAAGCAAGCAAGAAATGGGTAGTTTATAATAATGTTAAGTGCCAGAGTTCACGGAGTAAAACGACGAATGAACTCAAACCTCACTCGAGGGCAATACACCAAAAAAATGGTTATGCTAAATATATAACAATCAATACTGAATTGTAGTGTGATCAAGTGGAAAAGTTGAATGATTAATTATTAAATGCCAGAATTGATCACTGGAAAGTTAGATTGTTCTACCACCGTAACGCGAGACCTCATACAAACTTCGTAGCTAACCAAAAGTTTTTACAGCTTGAAGGGAATGTAATACCACACCCACCATATTTTCCAGATTTGGCGCCTTCTTGTACCGCTCTGGAACATTTTTATTGGATGGGAAGACCTTTACTTTAAATCAGGAAGTGAAGTATCAGTTGGACCAATTTGTGAAGAAATAAATATAGAATACTAGTTGTTGTCCGCGAAAAGCGAAAAATTCAGACAGTTACGTTTATTTTAAATTAAAACAGATATCTATACATATAATAAAAATGTAACTTGTCTTTGTCTGTACACGGAAGATATTTAAGAAAAACTATTATTAAAGTTCCCCCTTTGTGAACGCAATAGAACCCAAAACAATAGTTATTAAAATTGTTGTCTATGTGTACGTGCGTTCATCTCAGAAACGGCTTAACTGATTTGGGTGCAACTTTCACTAATACATTGTAGTACTAGTTTTATTCAAATCTGTTCATAAATAAAAAAAATATATCCACTTAAAAAAAAGTAATCGCTACAGCTGAATTGGATGAAATTATAGTTAACTACAATTATATTATGGTCTGTAAAATGATGATAATTGTTAGATTATATAAATTTAAAAACCAGCCAAGTGCGAGTCGCAATGGTGCAAGAAGGGTTCCATACCAAAATCTATAAAAAAGCAATAAAATTATGTCTAATGTCTATGAGCCCAACTTAAAAAAATATTCTGATTTCCTTTATATGTTGTTATAGCGACATCAGAAATACATCATGTGTGTCTCAGAACTTTTCACTGAGTGAACCGGTTTTAATCATTATTTTTTTATTTGAAAGCTGGTGCTTCCCATGCGGTCCGATAATAATTTCATTGATATTGGATCTTGGGCTCCGGAGATACTTAGGGAACGCCTGAGAATCAATTATAAAGTGAATACAGAGCTAGATATTTGAAGTCGGTTTTGTTTTTAGTTAGTAAAAAAAAATGTTATTTTATTAAGTAGTCAAATGACAACAATGAGCAGCAAGGTTATGCAAAAATGTTTATCATTTTACACTTGTCATCTATACAGATAAATAAAATTGGAGCGTCTGTTTGTAATATTAAAATAACCGCTTTTTACTAAATGCATATGGATCTATACACGGTACATATACCAAAATAACATTTTTTTAAATTTTTGTCTGTCTGTCTGTTTATTTGTTCCGGCTAATCTCTGAAATGGCAGGACCGATTAGGACGAGACTTTCACTGGCAGATAGCTGATGTAATAAGGAGTAACTTAGGCTACTTTTATTTTAGATTTTTTTACTTAAAATTCGACGAAGTCGCGGGCACAGCTAGTATAAAATAAGACACTTTCAGCGTGGAAGAATGTAAAAGGACAGTGAAAATCATATATACACATATCACTATAGATACTACTATGTTTAAAACGTCGAATAAATCTCATTTCCTAGGGTTATTTCCAAAATCTTCAGAATAAAAGAAAAAGTTTCAATTTATTAGGTTTTTTTTTATATTATAAAATATCAATTTATTTATTAACATAATGCTCAGAAAAACAAAATTTTTCCCGTAAGTCCCCTCTACGTAAAATATGTAGATGCCGAATAAGAATTCAAAAACTCTTTTCTCGATTTGAATTCGTCATTTTTCGAGGTACGAATCTTTTAAAACAATTTTAGTTGAAATACTTTGAAAACATATTAATAAATATTCAAATGAAAACAGTCCGTGAATATTTTAATAAATTAAGGCGAACTCAATTTGTCGATATTTCAACTTGCTCCGTTAATACATGAAAAAAAAATCAATTCTGGCAGTCAATACGAAGTGTTCTTGAAATTTGCATAGCAGTCAATGGTTTTGTGAGCAAAAAGGGATTTATTAGTCCATCGCTAGACAATGAGCCACTCACTGCTGCTCTTGTGGTACTACAGATTTGCAATAAAAATAATTCGACCTGATGAAATTTATTCAACATTTTTGGAGATCTACCGGAGGTGCTGTTTTTACTACCATCTCAGCTATTATCAACGATATCATCTACGTCTTCATTTCTTAATAAAATAATAAATTGCTATAAATTAAAATGTTTTATTTTTATGTAACACATATGTAAAACACACTTGAAAAGATAGCTCATTGTCCGGGAGCTCGGAACTAAATCTCTTCTTGACGAGTTTCAAAGAAATTCGAAAGGCCTTGTGGCACTGCCAGGTCTTTTGGGCTATAGAACGACACACTATTGTGTACGATCCATACTAACAGCAATAATACCTCCTGAGAAATATCAAGGAAATCGTTTAATCATTTCGGCAATTTGCGCCATTAAATTTTATAAAAAGTAAAACGTTGGTATTAGCTTGTGTCGAAAGTTCATTTATTGATTTGGTGTAAATGTTTGAAACGTTCAATCAGATTTATTCTAATTTAATACAGTGAAACTTATATCCCGTTTAATCTACTATACGGATCAGCAGTTCATGTTAAATTAGCTAAAGGCGACAAATTGAAATTCCAAACTTGTCTTCATTTAAAATTAGATCATTAATCTTTATTCTTTAAACTTCTTTGCGACGATCATTTGATAATTAAGTCATTTAATTTAATTTCTTCAAAGACCGAGAATAAAAAACAAAGTACCCGGAGGACCGCTTTGCTCGGTTTTTTTTTTGGTAAGTCGTGTATTTTGGAAATTACATTTAGATACAAATTACTGCATAATGAAATATGCATAATATTTTTCGATCTTACCGATGTAATAATAAGAAAATATGAACTGATGTTTTTCACAAAAGAAAGAACTTTAAAAAAAAGGGAAAAAAATAACAAAATAACAAAATAACAAATCGACAAAAAATTAAAAATAAAGAAAGCAATGATCTGGAATCGAAAAAAAGTAAAAAAAATAAATGTGTAAATGATCGCGACGCGAACCACGGCCGTCTGTTTTGGGGCCGCCCGATTACCGACCAAGCTATTATGACATTTTTCTTGCGGCGAAATTTACCGTCATATTATATTTTTCATTCCCTGAAAACAGGGATAAAAGGACATTTTCTAAAAATGAAACCTAGCTAGATCGATTTTTCGCCCCCGATTCTATGCACATACTAAATTTCATGAAAATCGCTGGAACCGTTTCTGAGATTCCGATTCAGATATATATATATACATATATATATATATACAAGAATTGCTCGTTTAAAGGATAAGATAAAACAATATTTATATCTTCGAAGTTATAACAAATTTTAATGTTTCATTAAGTGCAAAGATTAGCATTATAAAAATTTTATATATAATTTTCAATATATTATAATTATAATTTCTTAAAATATTGTGATTGTATTTCAAGATTTATAGACAAATTAATGAAAAAAAAAAATTGGGGCTGCTGGGATTCGTACTTGCATCTGCATCTGCATTCGTACATTTCGCCCCGTGGTAATCAGAAACCTCAAGATATTTTTTTCTATTCTTCATACTCAACATATTTACAAAAGGACGTTCAATATATGGTACCTTAAAATTAAGCTGTCTTCAATGATTACATAAAATTTTACTCCAATGATTTTACTCCAAGTCTAAATTGAAGTGTTTTATAGCATTAAAATTAATCCTGAATTGTAACAGTTATATTATTATAAAACGGTAAATTGTGTCATTATAAATAATTAAAACAAAAAAAAATATAAGTGATGGTGTCAAATTTAATATAGTTACTGTGTTTTAGATTTCGCTTTAACTCATTTAAAAATTGTCAATTTCTTTGTCTGTGGTAAAAGATCACCGCCGCTAATGGCCACCTGCAAACGAAGTCTTCGACAATTGTTCTGTATTTGATGTGATGTATCTGATTGTTATGTATTTGACTCCTTT
The DNA here is from genome assembly GCA_933534255.1 of Iphiclides podalirius. NCBI lineage: Eukaryota > Metazoa > Arthropoda > Insecta > Lepidoptera > Papilionidae > Iphiclides > Iphiclides podalirius. Next base: position 10,551,817 of record OW152822.1, on the reverse strand, counting down.
TTTGCGAATAAATCTAATGGTTACTGAATTAGTGATAATAAATAGAGTTAATAAAATAATGTGCATTCTGAAGGTTCAATTTATGTCTTATTTCTCACCAAAAATATATAAATGATTATGCAAGTCGCATGTATAAATAAGAATAGGTGTTTATTCGAGTATTGTTTGCGCTAATTCTACATGAGGACAAAAGTCAGGTTACAGAGCGTCCACAGAGTGACAAAGGTCTCATTGTTTAAAACAAAAGGTAAAAGTGTCAACACCCTTAAGGCTGATGTTTTCGCTGTGTTCATTCTGTTTGTGTACAAGCTTATGGGCGAGGTAGCTTAAGATTTGCTTGCTGCGTTTCATAGTTCATTTTAATATATTTTCATCTGATTAATGAAATTAAAAGGTATGATTTAGTAAAATAATATCGTGTTAATATATTTCTTTCAAAGCAAGTTATTATTTCTTACCATCATGAGTTAACCGTTCACGTAAGTACTTGGTGAGTATAACTGTAACCGGAGATGTTGCAGGCGTTTAGAAGGCAGCCAACCAATGAGGACCAAAATTATATATACTTTTACTTTTCTGAGTGGCCATTCTCCTTTTTTTGGCGTTGTAAATTATCATCACCATAGTCTGCAACGTATGTCGAGAATAAAAATAATAAGTAAGTGTACCGCTTCTATATTGTATAAAGATATTTGAAATAGAATTTTTATCGTGGATATTTGTACGGATAGGAAAGTGTTGTATTGTCCTCGACCGGTGCGGCTTCCTTTGGGATGTCACTCGAGATGTGACATACCAAACTCGCGATAAACGAAGTGTGAGAAGGGGTGGCTAGTGAGTATCCTCTATTCAATATGTATATAGATACACATCTCCGGGTAGGGTCTAATAATGTGCACGAGCCTTTATTTCATATTGAATATAAACAACTTGTAGAGCCAGTCGTAGAATGCATTTGTATTTTGTAAAATTGAAGAATGGAGCATCTGCACGTATTTGATTAGGATGATTAAGACCTTTACTCTATTTTTTAGGGCGAGCCACTACGCGTTCTCGAAGGCACCCGTTATGTGGATATACCCTATTTGGAATGCATGTAACAAGAAATTGATAGGGTGGCAGCTGATGGCCTGATTGGAAAGTTTAATTAAAAATGGTCGCTTATAACTATAGCCATTTTTAATAAGTTAAGAAAATAACATTGAAAACGTCCGGCATTGGGTGGATGAGCGGACCTGGAAGGGATTTATGCACTAAGTTACTTACGGTGTCGTGCCCTGAGGAAGAGAGTGGATTTGTTTAATAATTTATTTGAGATAAAATACAGGGAAGGCTAAATTTTAAGGGTCATCCGATGATATAAATACATACTTGAGCTTTTAATAATAATAATGAAAGATGCGAAATTGCTATTTGCAATACTACATAATAGCTTTCTAAGTAAAGAGGTATGTATTTGTTTGCAAAAGAAAGTATTTAATAGTTAGTTACACATAGCACAAATCCTTACTCATATTATAAAGGCGAAAGTTTGTATGTATGTATGTATGGATGTTTGTTACTCTTTGACGCAAATACTAGTGGATGGTTTTTAATGAAACTTTACAACAATATAGCTTATACATCAGAATAAGACATAGCCTATAATTTATGTAAATATTTTTATGTATATCTGTCTTTCTGTCTGAATGTTACGCCTTCAGCCTATTCTACGCAGACGTAGTTGCGGGCAGCAGCTCGTAAGTACATAAGTGCTTAGTTCGTGACTAGATAACGTCGTGTAAATTGTGTTTAGAAAAAATTATGTATTTATTTAAATTATTAAGCAACGATATTAAAAGCTTTTAATAATCTTCAGCCTGTCATTAACTAATACGCAAGCTAATTGTTTTAACTGCTGAATTCCTAAATTAATGCTTCTTTTAAAGTTGATTTAGTTTTCCCAATCGTTGACGACGAAATAATTAAAAAAATATATATATTTCGAAGATATGTGAAGTCCGCCAATCCGCAGTGGGGCCACGTGGTGGACTATGCCCTGATACCCTCTGTATAGAGGAGGCCTTTGCCCAGCAGTGGGACATGTATAGGCTGTTACTTTACATTACTTTACAACAGAAACACGAATTTCTCCTTCCGAAATAAAAATAAGTACAAGAGAACTGGAATGTTAAACATTGGTTTCTATTCACTTAAATCACATCGACACTAAACGGTGAAAGTAACATTTACGTTACTCTTAAATGCTCTTAAATGTTGAAAGTAATTCAATTGTGCAAGACAACTCGAGGCGTTAAAGTAGCTAGTTAGGTAGTTGAGTCACGTTTTCCCCTTCGTGAACGGGCGCTCATGGCAAATTCTACAAGCGAAATTTAAAGTATGAACATCGTAACCTATCAAACATTGTTTCTCTTCAAAACATAGTGTAAAAATTATAAATAAAGTATTACATTTTTTACTGATTATTTAAATAGAGACATTACTATATTTCAGTATCATGATTATACGAAAAGTTGCAAACGTCTACGAATACTTTCAGCTTTTGTCAACGCCATTCGATATTCGACAATTAAAACAGGAAGAGTAATTCTTCTATATTTACAAAAATATGTATGTATCGCCGTTGCTAAGCTATTGGCTTCAGCGTCAGCAGTTGTGGATTCAATTCCCACATGGGATAATAGTTTGTGTGAACTACAGATAATCTCTGGGTCTGGGTGTTAGTTTCCCAAGGAGGGTTGACTCAGGCAGGCGGCTTTCACGATCGGCGTCCACTTGTCAGACCGTCGTGATGACAATCTATCCCAACAGACTATCCCAAGACGTGCTTGGAGCCAGCGAGGGGACGTGTGGGGTTCCACAGGGGTCGGGTCACTCCTATGGAACTTAGGTTATGATCGGGTGCTGCGAGGTGCCTACCTCAGAGGTGTTGAGGTGATATATTATGCTGATGACTAGTGACTGCTCGCGGCACAAACTTTCGCCGGGCTGCTATTCTCGCCACTGCGGGAGTGGCTCAGGTGGTGAGGCGCATTCAGTGACGGGGGCTAGAGGTATCATTAAGTAAATCAATCATTGATGTTTCTATGGTCCTCGGAAGGCGCCACCTACGGGCGTCCATGTCCATGGTGTACGATAAGTGAATGATAATAATGCTTTATGCATAAAACGCATCAGATGAAACAAAATTTCTTGTATTATATTGTAGCTGAGTATGAAATACCTAGTCTTTTTTTCTGAGCGTGCGTGAGTTATTTCATATGGATATCAATGTATGGAGGAATAATTAAGCAAAAAGAATGTAATATAAAACAAATGTTTTATGTTTTAAAGCCTGTCGGCTCTGGTACAGTAATGACGTATTTTGTTTAAATTGTTTTCTAATAAAAATATACCTTTGTTGTCGGTGAATTTAGCGGTCCGAGGAAAAACAACGTGTCGCTTTAATCATAAGGGTTTTACTTTATATTATTTTACATCCAATACATACCGCTTAACATTTTTTTCTTTACATAATGCTTCTAAAAGCCTTGTATAGAAATTATATTTCTGTGATCACACGGTTTTGAGACGTTTATGTTGTTCATAGAGAAAAAAATATTTGTGGGGTTGCAAAACGATTGTAAACCCTTAAAAGGGTTAGGCCCTTTTAGTATAATCAGCGGACAAAATAGAAAAGTATAATATTCATACCACAAGCCAAAAATTTTATGCCGTGGTGCTTTGTTAGGCTGAGCATTAGGGTAGTGGTAGGAGGTGCTGCGTGCTGGGGCACCTAATATACTGCTCTGAAGGACCGAGAGTCATTTATCCATTTAATATGTTATTTCTATAGTTATGTAGTTATATTATACTCTATGTAGTTATGTAGGCTAGAATAATAATATTATACCGGTATGTTATATTGTAAACTGATATTTTTGAAAAAGAGCAACTGTTGAGTTTATTATCGGTCTCTTCTCAAAAGAAACTGCTTTCCGAAACGTTGGTACCTTACTAACCTATATGTATAATTTTTTATGTAAAATTTGACGATTCATAAGAACGCGCAAGCGTCAATTTGAATAAACATTTTTGATTGATTGATGTATTACTCAAAAGAAAGAGAGAATTTTAATGAGTTCCTTCTGTTCCTGTGCCAGATAAGCTAACTAAAAATACTGCACTAAATTAAACTGTGTATCACAACAGTAAACGAAAACAACTTGAGATGTATCTATAGGAATTGATTGAATTTCATCGTGTCAATTTATTCCTACTAAAAAAAAATTGCACAACAAAAGCAGCGGTGAACTGAACGTTTGCATGTTGCTAAGCAACTGCCCCGCCGGATAACACTACACCCACAGCTAGTGTAACAACAAACACAATAGTTCGCCCTCGCCTCCGAGCACGGCGAGACCAACACAACGCGTACACAAGGTACACCCGCGTTCCAGGGCGGTTCTCACCGCCCCCAGCCACCGATTAGCTAAAAACACAGTCGACGGCCATCGGGGTCTCGGTCCGCACCGCAACTTCGATGGCCCTTAGATGACATGTCGTAGTTAAACGCACGCATGAGCACATGCGCGGCCCTACCCACAGCGGAGGGCCCAAACCCGTGGGTTCTGGCTAGCCCACCGGTTCTGCGTCAGATGAAGCTTTAATAGTCTCGGGACTGAAAGCAAAAACATCAGTTAATACAAGATACAAGATAAGCAACTGTCAGATAATAATTGCCCCTTCAAGTAACAAAGCCAGAAATAACCGTTACGAATTTCAATAGCGCTTGTCATCGGGTAACACAGCACACTGTTTTGCTACATGTATCAACAGAACAAATTGAAATATTGACGAACTATGCATGTTGCATGTATGCATGTTGTTATTGTGTTAATTTGCTAAAATTGTTCGCTGGAAGGTTTGCTTAAATATTTATATATTAATTTATTCTTAAGGTACACTGACTCAAAATACACTAAAGCGTTGTCTTATAACGCAATTTTAAGATTCCAGACAAAATTACACAAGATAAATTTGGTGTAATTATAGCTTACACTTCAGATTGGGCTAATACACTTACGGAGCAGCTTATGTAATTGCAAATTCTGTTTTCTTTCATACATGCTTTTTATAAGCCCAAAATAAGACCTAAATTAGTGCGACCCTCCCTAGTGTCGTAGTCAGTGCTATGACACGACACGTGTTGCTACAACAATAGAACAAACAAAGGACATCAAGGACATGAAAAGTGCTTTTCCTAATGGCCGGGGGCAGAAAAAACACTCAATTCAAGCATTTCTACATAAAGACAAGCGCTCGTCGGTGGAACCGTTTCGACATTCAAAATAATTGTTCATTAACAGTCGCCGATAATTTTTACTTATCCGGCACACGTTGCTTGTGGAATTTCGTAAAATCCGTTCTTAGCAGATCTCTACTCGGGGTAAGGACTATTCCTACCAAATTTCAAGTCTACGCCTATGGTTCAATTATCGTTGGAAATCTCTTATATTAATGTAGATGGAATAGATATTGTACAAACTATGTTGAATTGAAACTATATTGTATTTTCATTATCAATGAATAATAAATAAACAAAAATTATTACATATTAATCTTTAATGGATTAATGGGGTTCTTGAATTACACATTATAGAATTTTAATATCTGATCAATGTATGATTTTTTTAAAGACTTTTATTTTTAACACATATGCATTTATGCATATCACTTATATTAAAACCATCGGCAACTTACGGCTAAAATTATCATTCTATTCTATGAGTAACAAAGCTATGCTGCTGTGGAATTCGGAGTTCCGGAAGCAGAAGCAAGCACAGCATCCGTTTATTAGACTTGACAATTTTACACCACAGCACGAGTTTATGTTTACTGATGATTTTAGGCATTTTGAAAGGGCAGAAAGTTGTTTATAATTAACCCAGGTTGTTTTGTATCTCGGTACCTCCTATCGTGCCAGGACGAGCAAACTGACTTCAGGTGTTCACCAGAATGACATTTTTAATTTAAAGTCTTGTGCCGATTTTAAAACCGTCAGAGACATTAAATGTTTTCTGTACATATTTATGTAACATCTACAAATAAAACGACAGAGGTTTTGCCCGGATCATGGAAGAAATATCTAGTAGTTTCATTACATCTTCTAAATTGTATTTATTTGAATCTTGTTCCTTATCCAAAATAAAAATAAACTAAACTCAAAACTCCAAAAAAAAAAATTTTAAGTTTAAATCAAATAAAGTTTTAGAATCATTATGACCATTTAACGTTTTAAAAGATCACTCTACGAATCTTTTGCTTCAATTCACTGGAATCTATCTCTATTTATATTAGTTTAAAAAAAGAACTTGAAACACGCAAACGTTGTTTTTTCGAAGGTATTTCATGTAATAACTCTTCATTTTTGTCAGCTAAATGGCGAAATTAATGTCCCATGTGGGTCGCAGTCTGCCACGAAACACGAAACCGCTTTTAAATACATTATCCATCAGATTTATTTCAAAAAGTAGAGGGCACGCTTGGAGTTCACTAATATTCTGAAACTGATTTATGCTAATGCGTTTAAATTTTATGCGAGTCAAGAAAGCCATTCCCTTAAATATATTAAAGGGAATAGCATAGAAAAAATATTCATATTTTATGAAGGTTCAAATTTTACGAAAATATGTTGACATGATTTTTTTTTGTTTGTAACGCATATATGAATAATTAATTCTCGCAATTCCCATGCAAACTCCCAATAGGCTGCTAATACTGTGCTGGTTATCAAGACTGGGGATGATCGATTTAATGAGATTTAATGTTATGAAACTGCTAGAGAATTTTCGAATTATTTAATATACGACTGTTCCCATTGTTCTAGAGGCGATTCTGCAGTTTTTGGAGTTGTACGAGTGTAACTATTGGCTGGCTCAGAAATTTTTTACGATGCACGTGCACATCTACAATCAATAAACGACACGATGAAGTTCGTTACAAGGCGACCAACTTCACGGTATTACAATGGCAACCACCCAGTTACCTGTAATAGTTGCTACAGAAAAATATCGTCTGTGAAAATTTCAACTGTCTAACTATAACCGTTCATGAGATACAGCCTGGTGACAGACGGACCGACAGACAGACAGCAGTCTTAGTAATAGTGTCCCGTTTTAGCCTTTGGGTACGGAACCCTATAAAGGTAAATGTGCTTAGTTACATAAATTATTAATCACATACATCTTCACACAACATAATTCTTAAATGCTATATATATCATGTATATATGCTATATCATACTTGTGCTGAAGATAAGCTTGAGTTGTGCTGTTATTTTTACAATTTACAGCCTGTTAGTTTGCCCCTTGTGAAGAAATCTGAACAATGACCTTTAATTTCATGAGCTGATTTTTTAAAGTTTGCTGTTTCAACGGGTTATTGAAAATTTGACAACAACTATGTAACTCTGTTCTTAGGTAATGCTTTGTAATGTATTGTAAGCAATGTATTGTCCTTTAAACGTAATTAAGCTTACACAATACAACACGCCGTCTTAAATTGATTATAATCAATATATAATTATATATTAAGACCGCTCAGCTCTTTCATACTGTGTACAAATCTGGAGAATTTACATAATTTTCACAACATATAAAGGATACAGAGAAGCACAAAGCGATAATATACCAGACGTTAGGCGCACTTTATATAACATATCAACGGGCGCGGAAATGTAGCCACCCTTCAGACAATTTTCATTTCCTTCGTAGTCTTTTTGCCCCCGTCTGCCTTTGTGGGTGACATATGGATGCAAATCTTTATACATGCAGCTTTTTAAATAGCTTCGTGGAAATAGCATTTCCAAAATTTTGCACTTAATCGGTGCCAAGATTAGAACTAATTTAACAGAGCGAAAGTTTTGTGTTTAATCTGGTTATAAGGACCGATTGCCGCTCACGCTAAATTAACTATCTAGGACGAATTTCAACCCCAAAATTACTCTACATTTATCTCTATTCCTTCTGCGTTAGCTGCGACAAATATTCAACAGATACTATAAGATAATTAAAGGTTTATTCTTCTTTGAGTGCCTGTAACCTCTTATGATTGGATAACATAATTAAGTTGAAAGAGAAAAAGGTGGTAATTTTTGCAACTTACCAATATCATTCGGAGCCTTTTTTTATACTTTTCTGATAATTTAATTTTATATATCATCTGGATCATTTAATTATTTTATGTTAAAAACTAGGCAAATTTAACTGAACCATTATATTGGGTATATATTCAAGTAAAAAATATATTCAAATAAAACATTTTTTATTTTATGATTGACATGTATTTTTTAAACATAATTTAATATTTCCACGCATCAATAATACTAAAGTTATTATGGAAAAAGCGATTACTAAACAAGCAGACATGGAATGTCGATAAATTCGTTGTCTGTTATAACGTATTTATTACATACTCTTAATATAATCTTTATAAATATTATAATTAAATATGTACTATGGTTTAATAAATTTAGTCGGATATCAACTTAGAGAATTATAGGTGCATTTTGCTTGTAATCTACTTTTGTTACAAATTAAAACCTTTTAAAAAATAACGATCTCCTTTGATCAGACTTCAGCCTATAGTTATACATTTTTAAATTTAAGTAAAAAACTTAGTAAAATGTTCCTAAGTTTAAGGGGTTTATTGATATGGTCAAGTTTATAAATCACACGATGTATATTGTGTGATGGTATGCTTAGCTAATTTTCATAATTTGTAGTGCAATCAAATAACATATCATCTAAATCATTAAGCAACATCCAATGGCAGTTTACCAGGTACTACAATTTGGGCCAGTGCTGATAACGCAGCGGAAAGTCTGCGCCGGGGTATATCCTTCCTGCAGAACGTATAAGTTCTAGATAAGAACTAATGTAAATAAAATTTACAATACAACTAGTAGCATTAGGCTTCGTTTATATTTATTGAGATTTTGTTGAAGCTTAAAATGAATGCAATTAAGATTCATAAATGTATGTTATAATAAATATTTTTATACAACTTGTTTTAAACACAGAATTAATCTACAACACTTGGCGGAATACCTTTTTAGATCAAGAACCCTTGCTTACTTAAAACGTTGTTAAAAATAACACTTTTGCACGTAAAATATGTGAAATACATGATTCCATAAAATGCAAGCTAACTAGCGTTACTATTATTTTCCTGCATGGAGTACTAGTAAACTGCATACTATTGCATGCATACCGCAAAGCTTTAAAATTATTCAGTATTTAATTAGTTGGTTTTCAGTTATCAGTTCCTAAGATTTAGAATTTATATTAATTTAGAAATTATAGTTTATATGAGGTTCAAGGTGTTATTAGGATGTAGAATAATTATAAAACATAATGAATGTGAAGAGTTACATTTCACTAGGTCCATGTCAAGATATTTTTAGTAGCAAATATAAAAGTTATCATCGTATTCTTTAATGTGACAGCTTCATAATAAGAGCTAGATCCAGAAACTTTTCAACAATTAATTAGAAGAAATATAAAAAATAAATAAACAATAACTAAAGCCCTTGTCTTTTGACTGGAGATGGAATAATAAATATTTTTCAGTATGACCTAAATGTTGCCCATCACGCATAGGCGTATATAGCAGGGGGGCCAGGTGGGCCATGCCAACCCCAGTATTATCTAGTCATTCCGCTTCGTGCTCTCGTACGGAACGGACGTCTCTCTAAGACGGAGGGCACATGCCACCCGAATTAGACGCCCCTCGCAACCTCGGTTGCAATTTAAATCTTGTGCAAATAGTGCAGTAGTTTAGTGTTAGTGTAGTGTTGTGCTCGTAGGCAGGTTCCTGTTTTGTAAGTAGAATCCTACACACACTTCTCGCCTCAGAGGCGGCATTGTTTCATTTATTAACTGTGTGCTTGTTGCAATAGGCGACAGCTAGGTAGCCACCCTAGCGCACCTAAAGCGCAGGCAAATTAGTTGTTATTTTTAGGCACACACCTCCCTGCCGCAAGGTGGGGAGGCTTATTTAGCTCACACACGCCGGCGGGGCTACAAGCCCCAAAGGCACTTACGTCGCGATGGGCTCCCTTTTCGAGGAGTTCGTACGCAAGGAATGCCCCGCTATGTGGGAACGTTTTCTTGCCTATAAAGCCGAACATAGGCAAGTAGCTGATCTCGCGTCACCGCCATTGCCCGCGCCGTCTGCGCCAGTTACCCCGTCGCCCTCCGCGACCTTAGAAGCCCCCGTCGCGTCGGCATCCGCTAACGCCTACTCGCCCGTAGCGCCTTCCGTGCAACCGAACCCGACCTCTTTTCGCTCCGTCGTACCCGACTCACAATCGGACGGCGGCTCAGACATGGAGGTCGAAACGACCCCCGCGAACAACGCGAACGCCGACGGTTTCACCGTCGTCAAATCGCGCAAAAAGGGCAAGAAACGCCCCGCTACTGACAGCGACCCCGAAAGCGAGGCCGCCCCGTCGAACCGTCCCACCGCGACGCCCGCCAAAAAGGCAGCCGCGACTGCCCAGTCGGAACCGACATTCGCCTTCGAGCGAAAAATCAAGCCACCGCCGCCAATAATAATTCAAGAAAAGGCAAAGTGGCACCAGGTGTGTTCGTGGTTTGAACGCCACAACGTCGGAGACCCCCGGTCCAAAAATACTAATATGGGTATCCGCGTATACCTAGACTCCACGGACGATTTCCGCCGCGTAACAAAATACTTACGCGAAGCCAAGGTAGGTTTCCACACCTATTCACTACCCGAAGAGCGTAAACTTCGGGTCGTTATCAAGGGCGTCCCGAAAGAATCGGATGTCGATAGGGCTAAGGTCGACATCCGCACACAGGGATACCCTGTGCACGCCGTACGTCGGCTCAGACACCCTCGCACCCGTGTCCCTATGGACATGGTAATGGTTGAACTTGACCCTACCCCGGAAGGTAAGGCCATCTTCAACCTAAAGAGGGTCTGTGGGCTCAGTGACTTAGTCATCGAGCCCCCGCGTAAATCAGGAGTTGTGGCACAGTGCCACAACTGTCAACGTTTTGGCCACACGGCAAACAACTGCTTCGCTCACCCTAGGTGCGTCAAATACACCGGTGACCACGGCACGTCCAAGTGCATGAGGCCTAAAGATTGCGCAGATCCACCGGACTGCGTAAACTGTCACGCTACTGGCCACCCGGCTAGTTATAGAGGCTGCGCCAAGGCCCCGAAAACTCCCGCGAGAAAATCTCCCGCGAAATCTACGTTGCCCAAGCCCGCGCCCGTTAAATTTATTCCCGCGCCCGTACCCGTCATAAACGCCTGGGCGAAACCCCAGGTGGCCGCGCAGGTAACCACGCCGGTAATCCCGGTCGCCTCACGACCGATCGCATAATCGCTGCCCGCCTGTCAAACGGCGCCGCGGCCGCAGGTGCAGCCAACTCCGTCAGTTTTCGCGGAAAATAAAGACGACCCATTCGCGCAAATCGCAAACATCTGCAGCCTATTAGACACGATCAATAGGCAGGAACTCGCCCTATTGTCAGCTAAAATAGCGGCCGCCACATCTGGCAACGAGCGTCTTACGGCAGTTAGCCAACATAAAACGCTTGTGGAAGCCCTTTGGGCTTTTACGAGCCAACCGTAAAAGACAATAGTCCACGCAATAAAACCGCGCTCCGCTGCGTCGTTAATTAGACCCATAAAAACACCTTAATGGGAAGTACAACCGCAGGTAGAACAAAACCTCGGGCTCTGGTTGTTTCGTATTTCAACGCAAACGGCATAAAGGGTCAAAGGGACGAAATCGCGGAATTCCTTCGCGATTATAACGTCCAAATAACAACGGAAAGCATCTCTTTAGCTTATCCGATAACCTAAACTTTAGCATAGTCACTCCCGCGACTCCCACTAGGTATCCTACGGTGGACAACTACCAACACGCATCACCGAGTGTCCTAGACATCATGTTGTTCAGGGAGGTCTCGCTCGACATCGAGTCGATAGAGACAATCCATGAACTAGACTCAGATTACAGGCCCGTCCTGTGTAAACTGGGCCAGAACGCCGGCGCGGTCCCTCCGACCAAATCCGTAGTGGACTGGCATCGTCTTGAGGTCAAACTCAAGGCCTTGGACCCCCAGGACTTAGTAGACCTACCTGAGACGATAGCTACGTTCGATGACGCAAATCGAGCGATAGCGAGTCTCCGAAAAACTATTACTTCCGCAGTCACAGACTCGGAACGGACGGTGAAACTGTCGGGCGACCGACGGTTTAACGTTCCGCCCGACCTAAGACTGCTAATTAGACAGAAAAATGCAGCCAAACGCGCCTTCGACCGATACCGATCGGAATCGAACCGAACCCTACTTCGACGCCTTCAGCTAGAAGTCAAAGATCGTGTATCGGAACACCGACATACAACGTGGGACAATCTCCTAGAGGACATCGAGCCATCGCACACCGCCTACTGGCGGTTGGCCCGCAGTCTGAAAGCAGACCCCCGCGAATCTCTACCGCCGTTAGTTAGACCTAATAGCGCTTCAGTAGCTCTAGATGACTCCGAAAAAGCCGAAGAATGCCTTGCGGACAACCTAGAGCAGCAATGTACGCCATCGCGCGAACACACCGATACAGTCCACCTAACGGAGTTGGGCCGCGTAATCGAGACTAGGGCTGCGCTTCCACCGGAAGGCGAACCTTTAAATTCAGTGACCCCTGAAGAGGTCCAAGATATTATTAAAAATCTAAAACCGAAATCCGCCCCGGGCCCAGATAATATCAGTAACAAAATTCTTAAAGCTCTCCCTGGGCCGCTTATCTGTTTACTGGCGACCATTTACAACACTTTACTCTCCAGTTGCTCCTTTTCCGACGACTGGAAAGAAGCCACGGTTATCGGCATTCGCAAGCCGAATAAACCAGCCAACCAGCCCTCTAGTTATCGTCCCATCAGCCTCCTCAGTTGCCTGGGGAAGCTCTACGAGCGGCTTTTGTTAAACAGGCTCAATTGTAATGTTTCTATATAGGATGGTGTAGTTAATGATGGGAGATTTAATAAAAGATTTATTAGCCGTTAAGAAGGTGTATTCATCCCTTCAGTTTAATGTTACAATCCCTGGACTAGCTCAGATACAAAATATTTTAAAAATATAACAATAATAATGAGTTGGGCGCCTTGTCTGTTAGGAGCTGACTGTTGTAATAAATACAATTAAGTATCTCAGGGAGTTGTGAGTACATAGGACCTACACATTTCCTTGTGTGACCATAAAAGTTTAAATTAATTTGAGATTATGAAAGTTATGCAATTCAATTCAAAAGCAAAGTCCAATCCGGTAGTTATTTAAAATCTATGTCACTGCAGAGACATCTGCCCTGTGTGCACAGGTCAGCGTTGAGCTCAGAACCAGTAGAGAAAGTCAGGCCAAGTGTAGTGTGTACAGCCACACTGTTGGGGGGGTATGTAGGAGACCTCCTGCCAACAAACACTACATTGTAGAACTAACAAAGGCAGGGATATGAATCCACCCACAATTATAAGATGTGAAACACTTACCAACCGGAGGCAAAAAACAACATTCAATCGAGCAGCAGCTCAGACCAGCTTGCCAGCCACCTATGCCTTCAGCATCCACCTGTGATATTCGAAAAACCATACTTAGAAACACGAGACAATAAATTCTCAACCTACCTTCATGTGACATTTCTAAATACATTCACAATGCAAGTCTTTTACAATTTTAGTAGGAAACCAGTGAAAATAACAGAGGATCTTACCACGAGGGATAATAAATCCAGCACAGAGTTTCCCAGACAGCAATCACAAATAATACGACCAGGAACGTGTTCTGATTTCAACCTCTAGCTATGCACTGTAAAAAAAAGCGAATTGATAAGAAAACGAAATACGTAAACAAAACAAACACTGGCATGAACTAAACCAAGTAACTACTTACCAGTCGAAGATAGTGGATCCACAAAAATTAATTTATCCAATGTCAATTCGAACCGGCGGCAATCTCAAATGACAAGTACGACCAAATGAAGTTAACTTTTATATTCGTCCTTTCGAAATGGCAAAGGTTCATATGACATGCAGCCTAGTCTTTATAAAAACAACAATTTCGACAAAGTGATGAAATCACACGTTACACAATGAACACATGTTTACCAACGGCCTTCTGCCGGCGGAACAATTCGGCTTTCGAGCTAGACAATCCTGTCCCGATCAACTATCAGATATACTAGAACCGATCGCCTATCGGAACATATCATAAAAGGCCTAAATCACCCTAAACATATTAGTACAGGGGCTCTTTTCTTCGATGTCGCAAAAGCATTCGACAAGGTCTGGCAAAACGGATGGTTTACAAGCTGTACACACTCAAAGTGCCAGATAGGCTCGTACACACCATCCGGGCCTTCCTGTCAAACCGCTCTTTTCGATATCGAGTTGAAGGGGTGTCTCCACAAGCCGCCGCCTCACGGCCGGCGTACCACAAGGCTCCTGCCTCTCACCTTTGCTCTTTATGCTCTACACGAGCGATATACCTAAAGACCCCCACGTCAATCTCGCGCTTTTCGCGGATGACACGGCGCTCTTTTATTCAGACCGCAACCTTAGACTACTAACCACTCGACTCCAAAGCGCCGCCGATCGCCTCGGCGACTGGTACCGCAAATGGAGAATAGAAATAAATCCCGAAAAGAGTGTAGCGATTCACTTCACACGAAGTACTTACCCGTCACATCTTTATAATGGTCCTCGCCAATGCAGAAAGTTGGGGCAAATATCCCTTTATGGCCAACCGCTCCCCTGGGAGAAAAAGGTCAAATACTTAGGAGTCACTTTCGACTCGCGTATGTCATTTACTACGCACATTAATAACGTTCGTAATAGAGCCGCGTTCGTCTCCGGCCGGCTACACAATTTAACTAACGCTAAAAGTAAAATGCCCTTAAGGCACAAATTATTATTATATAAGACCTGCGTACGACTTATTATGTCCTACGCATGCATGATCTTCGCCCACACGCACCCTACTCGCTTGTACAAAATAATTTCATCCGCCGTGCAACCGGTGCGCAGTGGTATCAACGCAACGTCGATCTGCACAGCGATTGCAGACTACCGACGATTCGCGAATATTTTAAAGACCTGACCAAACGGTTCTTCGATAGAGCCGAACATCATCCCAACCCTCTGGTGGTAAGCGCAGCAAATTACCAACTACCAACTACTAAGCAAATTACTAATTACCAACCCGACACAAACGCGAACGTTAACAAGCGTCGCCCGCGAAACGTCCTCATCGACCCGGTCGAGGAAGGGGACTTAGATACGTCGGACCCACCGCCGGGGGTCCCGCCGGACAACACAACACCCACAGTTAGTGCAACAACAAACACACTAGTTCGCCCTCGCCTCCGAGCACGGCGAGACCAACACAACGCGTACACAAGGTACACCCGCGTTCCAGGGCGGTTCTCACCGCCCCCAGCCACCGATTAGCTAAAAACACAGTCGAAGGCCATCGGGGTCTCGGTCCGCACCGCAACTTCGATGGCCCTTAGATGACATGTCGTAGTTAAACGCACGCATGAGCACATGCGCGGCCCTACCCACAGCGGAGGGCCCAAAACCGTAGGTTCTGGCTAGCCCACCGGTTCTGCGTCAGATGAAGCTTTAATAGTCTCGGGACTGAAAGCAAAAACATTAGTTAATACAAGATACAAGAAGTATTATCTAGTGCCCACCTCAGGATTTTAGGTTACTAATTCGCAATTCTTGGCTGGACATCTAAGAATCTTCATAAAATTCATTGAAATAAAATAATTATCTACAGCCGAGAATTCTATGTACATCTGTGTACATATTTTCACATTCCATTTATTTACTTGTGAAGACAACTACTAATTTGTTAATACTACTATTATAAATTAGTAAAAATTATTAACGATAACAAAATGTTACTTTTTAATGCGACGCATAGTAAAGGCCCAGGCCCACCTTGAAAAATAATTCTAGATACGCCAATGCCATCATGTTATTTGCTTTTACTGAATCTTTACTCCTTCTATCGCTGCAAATAATTCTAATGCTTAAAGAAAGAGGCCCACGTCTATTACATGAACCACCTACTCATATTAAAATAATTTAAACATTTCAAAAAGCAGCATTTTTGTACAAAAAATTAATACAAAATTTTATCCTAAATTCTCCCTACGCTTGCGTACGCTAGGGTAATTTCGAATGTATAATATTCTCTAGTGTAGTCCCTCGTACTTTATTTACCTTGTATTTAAGATAAGCTCAACTGACAAATTTGGCATAAAGATAGCATTACAGCGATTTTAAACAGCCATATTTGCTGACGAGGTAAATTAAACTCGGATGTTGTACGCATAATGATTAATCTCTCTCCATCTAGCAATGGATGAATGGTTGAATTCCCTTTCGTTTCCTTTCAATTATTTACTTGCGCCAAAATTATTCAACAATAATGGTTTCGTCTATTTATGCAAATACTATATGTGGTAGAATAAAATTATTTACGGCTTTCATCGTGTATTAATTTGATTTTAAATTGCCCATGTTACTTCCCCGGACGCGCCTGCCCCTTAGTACAGCAACAGAAGCTGTTGCGGGGCCCAACCACAGTAAATTTTTAAGTTAATATGGGACGGGACTTCCTCGCTTCTATCGCCAATCTATATCGAACTCTCTTGCTGTCAATCCGAATGCTTCCACAAAGCGTATGCCTACAACACACTCATGCGGCAAACTGATTCCGCAACGCTTGTGCTGTCAATTTGTGCAGACACTTAGCGAACGGTCATATAATTTATTCTCAAACTGCATTTAAAAACGATTACACAAATATGTCGTACAAAAAATGTATTTCAGAGCCGTGATAACTCATTGTCCGGGCGCTCGTTTTTAATACAATATACTCGGGAAACCTGAGTTCGATCCTCGGTATCGTCTCCAATGAAATTGTTAATTTTAGATGCTAACTTATCACGTGCAGTGGTGGCGAAAGACTTAAACTTAATGTGGTTAACAAGTTTTTTCTTTTCATTAAGAAATAACTTAAATATTTACTTGTACTTCTTTGGAACATTGCGATAGGTGCTTTGATTGGGTTTCTAATAGTGTAACATCTTTAAATTAAGAATTAATTCTAATCTATATATTATAAGAAAAAACTGAGCACGTTCGGTAATCCGAAGTGGGGCCGCGTGGTAGACTATGCCCAGATACCTTCTGAACAGAGGAGGCTTTAAAGTGGGAGATATACAGGCTGCTACACAATTTTTTTGAAACGTTTTGCACTTTTATGGTGCGAGTGGACTTAGTAACATTTAGGTATAACTACAGGAAAAATTTACAGTAACGATTAACAAAGAAATGTAAGTAAAAATTACTTACTACTTACTTACTTCGCTGGCTCAGCGACCCACAGAGGATCTTGGCCTCCGACACGAAAAGACCGCCACTGCTCTCTATTCTGGGCTGTTTCTTGCCAATATGTTAATTGTAGAGCGCACAGATCTTTCTGGACTTAGTTTTTTGCGTTTGACATTAGTTCAATGTAACGCGTTTTTTTCACTATTGTTATCGGTCATCATTATTGTGTATGTTTCAATATTTTCAATTATGTGTATTATATTCGCTTAATTTCATTTTACTTAAATCCCAGCCGCTGACGAGGTCGGCCGCTGGTCATAATTTTGGCTTTTTAATAAATCGTTTAGTAGCTTTTTTCGGCAAAAGAGAGTTAAATGAAAATATAAATACATAGCCACTCTTAAAATCATAGAGATCGCGTTAAAGTAGAGCACGAGTAGATTTGTAGTCATACTGACGTGTCAACTGCTTCACATACAATGGTGACTAAAAGCGTTTTTCCTGTTTCCGAGCAATCATGACTACTGCTACTTCTGTAGCAAAGTCATTAAAATTCAAGACAACAGAACAGTTTTTGAAGTAGGAAGTACGTAAGAAAGTGTGGAACAACAGTTCGTAAGCAAACAACTGAATACACAGTTTTCTTTTTTGAGAAACGAACAAACATCAGAACGTAGAGTATTGATAAATATAAAAACAAAGTAGAAATTAAAATAAATAAATACTTATTTCAACAAATTTGGACAAGCCTGTTTAATAGAAACTAGTTACTTTTATAATTTCCCATTATCCTTTCTTCAAATAAGCAAGAATAATAAAGAGAATAATCTTACTTGCGTATACTCTTGCGTTCTTCAGACGCTTTACCAACTAAGCTAAGCGACCGATGACCTCAAGGTTCGAAAATCTCGACATCTATCTATGTTCAGAAAGAACATAGATAGATGTCGAGATATGCAGTTTTAGCAATGCTCGGCGCCATCTAGTGTGCATCCCCTACAGCATACAAAACTGTAAAAAGAACATTCAGGAATGAACATTTGTAACGAGATTGCAAGTTTGAATCCCACAGCGTCGAAAGTTTTTGTTCATTTATCTACTAAAAAATTATTCCGTTTAGCAATACCAAAAGTTGCAAGAGATTTATCAGGAAAAGTTTTATGACAGTTAACTCATACTCGATAGCCACTGGTCGTTTAATGTTGCCAAAAATATTTTTAAGAAAGTAAATGCGGTGTAACTACTGGATTTAACAAGTTTAACTTGTTAAATCCAGTAGTTACAATTTGTGATATACATAAATGTAGAGCAACTTCACGAGCCTGGCCGGAATGACCCGCGGCCGAGTATGTTCCATCCATTTAAATGAACGTTAACGTAAACATATCACAGTTAATTTGCATTGTGATGGAGGCTGGTGCCCCAAAAGCTTTTATGTTTTTTTTGATATTTTAGGCAGATGCTCGTATTTTTAAAGAAAATTTGCTCTCTAAGCTGTTGGCAGAGCTTGTGACATAATAATTGCAAGGAAATTAGATATCGTCATTTTTGTATAATGTAAGTCGTCATAATTTGTGTTTGTTACATCCAAGACAAACCAAAAAAAAAAAACCGCTGATTCAATAATTCTTAACGGAGTGCTCTCTATATGATAAAAATCCTTACTAATATTATAAACGCGAAAGTTTGTATGTATGGATGGATGTTTGTTGTTTTATGTGAAAAGTTGCCAAGCGGTTCAACTGATTGTTACAAACAATTTTGACATCTGCTACATCCGAGGGTTGTAGATGCGTTGACAAACTTTTGAAAATTGGGCTCCGGCCACCTCACTCACCAGACGAAATGCGAAAGTGTGAGGTCGTGGTACTTACCCGGATGAGCTTGCTCATTTGTCAAACAGCGGGGACTGCTGCGTGGGCCTACCATAGTTAAATTGTTACTTTTTTAAGCAAAAAATACTGAATAGATTTTAATGAAACTTTACAATACTATCACCCAGTTTCCGAAAGCGCAATCAATTTTAATTTACGATAAATATCTTGTCAATCGTTGTTTAACATGATCTGAGTTGCTAGAACGTCTTAAACAACATTGATTTTGATTTGCAATTAGTCACTGATTAACGGACAATCAAGTTAGTTTAGGACAGTAAGTTTCCGAAAGGCCAATCAAAGCAGCAATCACATAACACTATGTCAAAAATAATCAGCTGTTAATCTCTTGTTAAACTGCCTTGGGTTTCTGGAAGGTTTGTTCAAGAAAAATTAGCTGATCACTGTATAACCAACGATAATGAATGAAATGAATGATTTACTTCAACTAACTCTTTCTATTGTATAGCTGTCCCTTTTTAAACAAAACTTAAATTAACGTTACTATCCAGTCCTGTCACCGTGTGATTCCCAAAGTAAAAATCCGAGCTATAATAAAATTTAATTTATATTAATACATGCAAAATGTCAAGAAAAAACATTACAGAACGTGAAAAAAATGAACTTTTATCCATAATAAACAAGTAAGTATTATAAAAAGAAAGAATCCATATTATTTATTAACTTTTGAATTGCATTTTCTATTTTTTCTAATCGCATGATATGTTCACATAATAATAAATAATAAATAGGTAATAGAACACATGAATTACCTTACAACGTATTAGGGAATTATGTTTATTTCTAATAAAAACTAAGATTTTTGATAAAATACATTTTTAACCAACGATTGATCCTCCAAATTGACAGATTACTTAATAAAACTTTTGACAGCTCGTTGACCACCGAAAAACGCTTTCAGAAACTCGATTTTCTGTTGATTGTCCGTTAATCAGCGACTAATTGCAAATCAAAATCAATGTTGTTTTCAGACGTTCTAGCAACTGAGATCATATTAAACAACGTTTGACAAGAGATTTATCGTAAATTTAAATTGATTGCGCTTTCGGAAACTGGGTGTGAATATTAAATTGATGATTGAATTCTTACTGGACATTTGGGCATAAATCAAACCAACTTAGTTTTGAATTATACCTATTACGTTTAACCAGTTTCTTAACGTTATTTTTGCATATCAAGGCAAGCTAAATTTTTCAGTGGAAAATAATACTTCATATATACACAAATATAAATAACAATCATGAATATGTCCATTTAACACATAGGACTCTCGTGTAATAAATGCAAATGTCCCATTTAGCCTGTCTGTGAAAAATGTTCATGTTCTCTTTGTTTTCAACGCTAGCTGCAATGTAGTGATACTATTACAGGGGTAGGTCGGTGTAAATATCCTGCTTTACTTATAATTTTAGATTACTTATAATTTACTGATAATTTTAGTTATTAACAGCCTATACATGTCCCACTGCTGGGCAAAGGCCTCCTCTATACAGAGGGTATCAGGGCATAGTCTACCACGCGGCCCCACTGCGGATTGGCGGACTTCACGTTTTCGAAAAAATTTTTTTTTGTTATTATTTCGAAAATATGTATGTTTCCTCACGATTTTTTCCTTCACCGCGGAGAACGTGATAAGTCAGCACTTAAAGTTAGAAACTTCATTGGTGCCGGCACCGAGCATCGAACTCAGGTTGCTCGAGTATATTGAATTAAAGGCGAGCTGAGCTATCGCGGCTCAATTTTAGTTATAAAAATTAAAACAAATAACTTTATGAAATAAACCGGTCTAAAGAGTTATCCAATAAAGTTGCTCGTTGCTCTACGACAATGCCTTTTCAGTTTTTCGTTGTCATGTGTTTCTGGAATAATTTTTTTTCTCATAAACGTTTATGGTGCTAGGCAAAGTTACTCTGAATTTACCATGTTTACCGGCTAGTTTTATATATCGTCAGTTTCGTATCGATTTATAGTGTCCTATTGAAATTGGAGGCATTGACAAATTAACGTTTATAATAATAATGGTTTAGCTTTTATTAAACGCCGTATTATTTGTACAAGTCTTTTTTTATGGTATTCCATGAAAAGCAAAATGATTAGATTCCTATAGTTCCATAGTAAATATTATTTTTAAATAAGTAGATCTTATTCTTTTAAGAAAAAAGTTTTAAATAAGTACATTACATCATGATTTATGAAATGCTGAGTTGAATACCCACCAAGCAAAGAAGCCAAGAGGTACCTACGCTGGGCCAGCAGTGGTGTAAGGCTACCATAAGAGGCTCGCTCTGAGTGGGGCCTACATTGATGCGTGGTGAGAGGTTGTGGGGGAGCAGTCGAGAGTTACAAGAGGAGTCACTCTCCCTGTCCTGTGCAACCGAGTTGGAAACGTAGTTGGGAAAAGGAGTGTTGATATTGCGCCTTAGCTACAAGCGAACTCAGGGGAGTTCGTGGGCCGTGAAGGACCTGAATAGAAAGACGCGCTGAATGTTCCAGCGTGCCTGGAAGAGATGGGAGTTGCTCCCCGAGGAGGAACTGCTGAGGCGGCCAGCGCGGGCAGGGTGGACTAAATGTGCGAAAGCGCCCGGCCCCGCCCGTGGCTTATTTAATATGAGCCTTAGACGGAACACCGTGGGGTTTTAGCCGATGAGAGTCCAAGGAAAGACGAACTTGACCCCGCAACTCTGGGTATGCGTAGACGTTTCCTCTACGTTAACAAAACAGGTACACTTCGAGCACTTTTATTTTGTGTTTTAAAACTAGATTTCCATACAAAAGTAGTACTCGTAAAATCTGTTTAGTGGCTTAGTGCATTTGGCGGAAAAATGCACAAATATTTTATCGGTGTTCTTAGAGGCCATGATGGCGTTCCCGTGCGAACCTGCTAATAGCAGTAGCTGCTGACTATTTTAATACAGTAAGCTATGGTATGTATGGGCTACCATTGTTTATATATTATCTCTTTTTCTTAAGGTTTAAGGCGGGACCCGCTGGTCTTGAAACTGATTATTGCACAAGAGGCATATTCGTGTGAATAACATGTAGTATTTTCACGTCCATTGACTTACAGACCTCGAATGAAAAGGCCCATTTTTATCTCGACCTCTAGCAACCTCTCTGAAATTTGTTAATACCCCGAAGCGTGCTTTGCATGTACTTGATAATAAAACTAGGCCTATAAATATGACAAAAATACTTATATATAATATAAAATATTTTCTTAAAGGTTTCTATATTCCTAAAGGTTAAATAAATAATAAGATATAACGCATACGATATATAGTCTGTTTGAAACTTAGCTCTTAGAAGAATATGCCGTTGTTCTTTTAATAATTCACATCATAAAAAATCCTTAATAATTTCAATTAACCAAAGCAGCCATTACATTTTTGTCTGTGGAAAATGAAAATGGCAGGCGGGATGTATCATTCTTTATATAACAAAGGGCGGCTATAGAATTCAGAGTAACGGAAGCGGAAGCAAACAACGCAACCGCGCATTAATCTGGACACGTTTCGAGCAGTTATTACGTATCGCACCACGCGCCCGGTAAATATCAACATATAATTTACGTTACGACATGGCTGTTTTAGCGCATTACTTTGTAATATAGCTCTTGAAAATATCTGGAAAAAATAACTTTTAAAGAAAATCGATATAAGGCTGATATCGAATGGAAAAAGATGGATCTGAATCACATTAACTTAGCCTAACTCCGAACACTATTTTAAACTGCATCAAAATAATCCGTAGGGCTCTGTTTCCAGCAATGTTCCATCTATTTTAGAGCCCTGTGGCATTTTTCGAGACGATGGTAAGGGATTCGACGATTTGACTTTGATCCCTTTGGAGAGAGGCAAAGGTCTTGTTTCGGATGCTGCTTGTGTAGACAATTTGGTTGTCACTCATCTAAGGGGTACTTTGGTCAGGGCCGGGGCGGTATCGGCAGCTGACGTAAGTAAATGGCGCAAATATGAGTCATTATGTTCAGATTATGTATTTGTGCCATTTGCTGTTGTAACTTTGGGTCCGTGGGGACCCCACGGCACAACAAAATTTTTTAAAGGTTTATACACTAGGCTTAACGCCGCGGCTGGTGACAAGAGAGCTGGTTCTTTTCTCGCTCAAAAGTTAAGCATAACTATTCAGCGAGGAAATGCAGCTAGCGTTCTTGTCACCATGCCGCGTGGATTAGGCTAATTAGATAATATTATGTAATTTTACATAGATTTAATCGTGTCCTAAATATTAGATAAATAAATATGATGCCGTCTATTGCGCTCCCTCGCACTTACGGATCTTACGGGAAGTTGACCTGTGGATAGTGGTGCGTGACTATGCCTCACCATTAGACACAACGCCCGGTTTCTGAACACTGATCATCGTAGATGTTAACTAATTAGCTGTCAAATGGCGTTTCAAATGTCATTTGAGTTAACAAAAAACTGCTTATTAAAAAAATTAAGAATAGTGTTAGTTGAAGTTATCACAAAAACAAATTTTAGATTGACGATGATAACAAACCAGAATGATTGTAAAAATGCTGAATCTGCTTAAAGCCAAAGTGGTTTCGTTATATATCTTAATATCAGCCTGGTATATCAGCTATCACGTTGACGTTCATCTAATTATTATGCCAGTGATAACAGAAGTTGGCTCTTACAGTTTCACAATTCAGTGATCAGCACATCTTAGTAATAATAATCAATAACAATTAAAAATTCAAATAAAATTAATAACTATACTTCTGATTGAATTGGAAGTACCTATCATTTCATTTCATTTTTTTTAAAACATTGCCCTTACTTTAGGATAACATTATCCTGTGTTGTAAGGACGTTTTACAAACATAAATTTCACGTGGACAAACACTCAGATGCGAAACAAATATCTGTGGGTCATACAAATAGTTGTCCCGTGTGGGAATCGAACCCACGACCCCCGAAGCCGCAATACCTTAGCAACTGCGCCACGGAGTCCTCAGAATTCTTTCAATGTTGTACAATAGGAAAAATGTTCAGTCTAGGCAATTCAAATACAAACAAACAATACAATATAAACTTATCTCATGTAAATTAATAGATTTGGATCTTCGCACTCGGTTCTAGTGTATAAATAAAATATACCGAAACTACACCGAAAACTACTCTTTTCACATGTTATAAGATATTGGCCTACGTTAAGTTTTTAAAACCTTGGCATCGCCTCTCAGGTTTTATAGTTTTATCTACGGGACGGTAATACGATAAAAAAGTTGAACTTACATATATTTAAAGTTATCGTATTTATTGACTGTTTTCCCTTGTAGAACACCTGTGGACTGTACAAGATAATCGAGAAAAATTTTAAAATTGTCTTGCGACTTTAAATATTATGTTGTATTATGCAGTCAGGTAAAATATTGAACGCACTATTAGCATTTTTTGTAAGTGTTATTGTACAAGAACTGCTGAACAATCTTACAAATCACCTGCATTGAATTATATTATTATGTAGATATGGTATGATATTCTTGCCGCGGAGATATGTGGCAAGCAGTGTAGTGTTTAATGTAATTAGCAACGTAGTAACGTAGACGGTATCAGCTAGTTGTATATAAAAGACAGATTAATCCACTATTTTACTTAATTTTAGACGTGTTAACATAGATATTTTTAATAGTAGACATCAGTATAGATAACTCTAGTGAAACTGAACATTTAACAATTGTAATGGTATTTTGAGTAAATAGTTTGTACAAACGTATTAATATCGTAATAACGGGCAACGGCTAATTTATTATACACAACAAAAGGGACAATTAATATTTCATTCCTACTAGTTTTTACAAATGAGGAAGTTTGTTATGAATTTTCTACGCCATATTTTAAATATAAATTTATAATACATATATAAATAATTAGGTTTCACAATTATATTTAATTGCATTATAACGCACACACCACTCATTACTGGCATTACTATCCGCTCATATCCCTCCCATTTCACTTCCTATAAAAGCAAGAAGAAAGGAAGATTGGCCTCTTTCTCAACGCTCGCATCGCACGCATAAAAATTCAATTACCACAGCGCTGGGGTTGAATACTCTACTTTGTAAAACTCAAGAATTAATAGCAAAGTGTTGTGGGAAAAGACCAGTGACTGCCGTTCAAACTGAGATATCAAAGGACAACTCCAACTCCAGCTTCCAGGTTTGTCAACTTTCCTACAGTAGGCGTTGTTTGTTTCTTTAACGCTGCAACAGTTACTAGAGTAATAAATGGTAATAGAATATGAAAAGAATGTTACGAGTCATCTATGAATTTATTGTTTTGTTTCGCAAAGAACGTGCGCTAATGTTAGAAGATAGATTTCGAATATCTCAGTTACTCATATTTAGTACAAACAAAGCGTTAATTGTAACGAATATCACAATTTTTTAAACAAAACATTTAGATAAAGACAAATCAAACGATAATTGATTTGTATCGATTACGAAAAATTATAACGACTGTACCTAGCCTCGATTTAATGAAAGCCTGCGTCAGGAAACTAGAAGAGATGTTACTGGATGACCGCACATTCCGGGGTTCGTGACTTTTATTTCTCTTTATACTTCAAAAACATTTACTTTGATCGCTATACCGGCGTTACGTCAGTTTGTTTTCACTCGCGGTGCCGTTCCGGCGTGGAAAGAGTTAGCCCATTACCCCGCACAAAGAAGCTTTTATCGTTGAAGTGGACGGAATAAAAGTGGCGAGTTTACCGACAGGGAAGATCCAACACGAGATGCACACCATTAACTGGCTTAAAGAGAAGTAATGCTTAGAACTGTCCCAAAGCTGTGACTACGTTAAGCTTAATGGCCTTACTAAATAAAGGTTACAAATATACAGCACTTGTAAGACAAAATTAATGTTCCTCACTTCAATTCAATCATTAGACTATAATAAATTGATTAAAGGCGTGTAATAACACATATATAGGTAAGCAATCATTCCTGCAAAGCAGATGAGCGCTATTGTTAATTATTCTTAGTTATTAGGTAATGTAATAACAAATAAATATAGAGTATTCGTTATTCCTCTTTATTTATTTCAATCGTCGTAATTTCATTTTTGTCATCACATATTAAAACAAAAATGTAACATGAGAAAATGTGTAAAAAAAATTATAGATTGTTCATTATTTCCCTTATAAATAATAAACTAAATAAAGTATATGCCTCACTAGAAGAGAAAAGTGATTCTGGCCTAAAGGCCGTGGAAAGATCCGTTTTGAAGGTCCTTAATTTGTATGGATTTGGAAATACCACAGCTTACATACCCTTAGGTGACTATGAAATAACCAACTCACTGGACCACAGATGAGGGATTTAAGTTTTTAGTGTACGTATGCATGTTATTAATAATTTATACGTTTTAATCGTAATCCCATTGGCAGCGAACAGTATTACATCCTGTCGAGCGCAGAATGCAATTCAATCATGTGTGACGTTCAATAAGTTCGAAATGAGGTTTGTGGTTGACATTTCATTCAGATGATTGAATTATATAATGGGACAGTTCTTAATATAAAATTATAGATAATGAATACTGGCGTTGCAAATCTATGATATATGGATATAGTTATTGTTAACTAGTAGAATTTAGTCGTAATTTAAACATTTTTTCCATAATAAATATGATACGCTGTGACTTTTCTGTTTATGGTGTTTGCACTATCGAACTCAAGGCTATATTAAAAAGCTAATTCTGTCAATTTATTCAAGTCAAACAAAATGAATCAAAGAAAAATCTTAACACAACTACAGCGTGAAGTAAGATTTACAGATAGAGGAGTATCTATCATTCATTTATAAACAATTGCCCGTTTATTTAATTCACTTAGCTTTGTTAATATATTAAAAGTGTACGTATTATACATATTTAACATTACTTAATAAATTGGTTACGTTAACTAAGTAAACTGTCTCATTAGAATAGGTATTTAAATATATATGTATAGCCTCTGTAACCAGAAACGACAAGTGACCGCTGAATTTGCGAATGCATAGATCAGCTATGTAAATTAATGTGCGGCTGCATGCCCCACTTACATTTCCGGAGCAGTGCATTTGGAATTTACTATGCCCGATTTGCTTGATCCCTCAAATGTATAATGTTATATCAGGGAATAGTCAGGGTTCATATACATATAATCAACATTATCAGTATCAAAAACTAGCAATCATGCATTTCAAATCTAAAGTGGTATACAGAGAAAGCTTACGCGTTCTAAATTTTGACGTATTTATTTCGTCGCTAGTGAGTTTTTCACTTTACATCGGGAACAAATCTGAAGTAGGGATTTTGCACCGGTGAATTTAGAAAAAACAGAAAATTCATCAATCCGTACAGCAATTGTTTAAGCTCGTGACGTAGACTGTTACTCCGATGTCCTAACCACGAAAAAGTTCTGTAATCGATATAATTGAAATGGTAACTGTGGCAGGGCAACGCGGCAGTCTGCTGTTGTACCAAAAGGCAGTCTCGTCCGGGAATCTATCACTATCGCACAGAACACTACCGTAATGTGGGAGCTTCAATTCTGCGTTTCGTCTGGCGAGTGAGCCAATCGGGGCTCACTTTGTCAAAAGGTGGCAACGCATCTGCAACCTTATGCTCCAGATGTCCATGGGCGGTGATAATCACTTAAATTCAGGTGAACCACCAGCTAGCTTGCCATCTTTACTTCGGTAAAAATATAGCGGAAACACATAAAATCTCGCGCTGAGCGTTAAAAACATCGAGCAAAGAAAAGAAAGCTAAATTTATTGAGCAAATAAATTTTTCAAAAGTGTTGGCAACTTACTTGCAGCAATTTTATTTATCTCCTACATGCTCACTGTCCAAAATTGTTTGTGTTTATAATATATAGATAAGAAATTATTAATGAAAATAAATTGTTATGATATCGTATAAGGGCATAGTCTACCACGGAACCCAACTGCGGATTGACAGACTTCACAACGTCATCATTTCATCTTAAGTTTAAGTTCACTGCTGAACATAGGCATCTCTCACAGACTGCCACAATGCCCGATCTTAGCCACCTGCATCCATCGTCTTCCCGCATATTTACACAGGTAGTCGCTTCTTCTATTGAAGAGTCGTCTTACACTACGATGGCTAATGTATATCTTATGAATATTTATTTTTGTTATGATTTCGACAATATGCAAGTTTCCTTCCGATGTTTCCATTCACCAGTGAGCACGAGATAAGTCACCGTTTAAAATTGCGTTGAACTATTTCATTGGTGCTGGCACCGGGATTAGAAGCTTATTAGTCGGATATTCGGTTTTAGTCAGATATTTTGGGCGTGGTACCTGAAAGACTCAAGATTTTACAAAAAAAATCTCATTCAAGATTATCTGATGATTTAAGTCTAATGAATCCTTCAGATAACAAAGTGTCAAATTAAAAAATTAAATTTCTTGGTCATGACAGACCAGAAAGAGTTCTGCGATCAGCCAGTGAACTCATTATCACCCCGCATACATTCCGGACCAATTATTTTAAGAACTCTTTTACGGTCAAAGCCATTTGCCTATGGAACGCGCTTCCTCCACACAGCCAGTCGCTCAAAAACGTTACGCAAGTTTAAAACTGACGTTAAAAATTATTACCTGTCACTGTGTTAGCTGATTATCACCGACGACATTTTTATATTTATTTTTTATTGGTATATAGTATTATTTGTAAGTTATTGTACAGTATTTGTTTAGATTTATGTATGTCTATTGGATCTTATTTCGTATAGATTTGTCTATTCTTATTATATAAAGATACACAATATTCATTTAGTTTATAAATATTAGTATGTAAGTTTATCATTTACACCACCTACCATTGTCCAAATTAAATATTTTTAACCACAAGGTTGTCTGGAAGAGATCGCTCCTTAGCGATAAGACCGCCTTATTGTTTATACCTCTTAAGTTTATAGTTCTGTAACATTTCCTTTCATGTTTTTTTGGTGTTCAATAAAGAATATATAAAGTGTCAAAAATTTATGTCCTCTAATGCACAAAGCTTCTTTTTCTTAATTGGCTATCAGCCTAATAACAATATAAATAATGATTAAGCTCCATTAATTTCTCATACATTTACTTTGCTTTTCTTATATTTTCATGCCTAATTAAGCTTTGTAACATCGTAACAGTTTTCGTTTGGGAAGGGCCTTGGCATCAACGCTAATTAGAACATAATGATGTTATGCATCTTGTATTTCATAATCAACTAGCGACCCGTCCCGGCTACGCACGGGTGCAATGTATTATATATATATAAACTTTCCTCTTGAATCACTCTATCTAGTAAAAAAAAACCGTATCAAGATCCGTTGCGAAGTTTTAAAGATCTAAGCATACATAGGGACAGACAGACGGCGGGACGAATTTGTTTTATACTATGTAGTGATATCCAAATTTAAATAATGGCAACCAAAGAATGAATTTCTCTTAATACTTCTGGAAGTCACATCCGTTGTTTTTTTCCTAATATCATACGAAATAATGTCACATTACATCTATGTTTCTCATTCGTAGATTAATTATGTTATCAATTTGTACATGAGATATGAATAAAATTAATAAAATATTAATGGTTGTTCTTTTTTTTAATTCACTATGACAATAATCGGTTAAAGGTTTATGAGCTAAAGTTTACTGCAATAAATAAAGTTATTCAAATGAGCAAGATAACTCGGGGTGTAAAAGCATTTAAGTAGTTCTGTCACGTTTATTTTTATACTCTTTAATCTTTAAGCATGTACGTCATAATTTGAAAGCGAATAAAGATAAACTTTATGGAATTATTCAAATTCCAAACCAATGAAAATGTTAAATTTTTTATCTTTGCTAAACTTAATAATTAAATTGTTTATTTTTGCCGAGTTATATTTACATCCCTTTGTTATTTCTTATAAAAGAAATCTAAACGAAACTGAAATACATCAAAAATATTGTGTTATAAAATCTAATCTATACACCGTCAATTGTTTCTCTTACATCAAACATATTTTTAATGCGTTCCGAGTACATAAATCGAAGTTGTGAACTGTATATCACCGTGATATCACTGTGGCCATATTGCTGTTGCTGACGAGTTAAACTCGAGCGTCATAGGCGTTTGTCATAAAGAACGAACGACGAATATAACTGGCACGTGTTGAAGGTTATTTTCGTTTAATAATTATTATATCAATATATCCGAGGTCCTACGAGATATTCGGAGGTCCTTTATCAGGATGACTGGGTTTAGTTATGTACCAAATAAATATTTTTCTTTCTTTCTTTCTTTCTAGTTCGTAGTCGCGCCCTCTCGCACTGTGTGCCTGAGATTACAACGCGCGGGTTGACAGGGCGGGGGTTGCGCCGGCGATGGGTCACAAACTACTCGATACAGAAACATCGATTAAACGTGAGTTGTCTTATTTATTGCATCTTAAGCAATGATCCGTAAGTTTGGCAACGTTATATCAAGCGTCATACAACTAAATACCTCGTTGGTCAGCGAGAAAAATAACGGACTTGTTTCACGGTTTCTATTTGAAAAATATTATTTCTCATTAATTCAAAACATTTGAGAGAAACTTAAAGTAGAGTTAAAAGACTTTTAATCTTTAGATATAATCCACCAAAGATATAGTGCTAGGATAACTTAATTTTGCCATGTTTTATTCTGGAGTTATATACAGGGTGGCTTTTCTAAGTGTATCCATTTTTTTTAATTAAATTCTAGACAAAAATAATGTTATATAAAAAATGATAAATATTTAAAATCACTCGTAAGTTATTGATTACATTCATTTGAACTTATTTCAAACTATCTATAATCGGAATCATTTACACACTTTTTTTTACTCTTTTTTCGATTCAAGATCATTGCTTTCTTTATTTTTTATGTTTTGTTGTTCCAGATGATTTTATTATTTTTTTCCCTTTTTTTAATGTTGTTTCTTTTGTGAAAAACCACTTCATATTTTCTTATTATTATGTCGGTAAGATCGAAAAATATTATGCATATTTAATTACTCAGTAATTTGTAATTAAATTTAATTTCCAAAAAACACGATTTACCAAAAAAAAAAAAGAAACAAACCGAGCAAAGCTCGGTCCTCCAGGTAATATTATTTATTTGTCATAAAACGTAAATTATCGATTTCGTCATTACCAAAACAAAAACTAAAAAAATCAAATATCACAAAATCGTAGCATTATCAACAACTTTTCCAGATTATTATATACTTTACTGAACTTTTTTACTGCAGACATGTATTTATCCATGTAAAATAACATAACTGGAAACATTCCATCGAATAATTATTACTATAAAAATTAAGCATAATAAAAATGGCGACGAGCGGATCGCGTGTAGCCTAGCAACCATCAGTAATAATTGCCACTCCGACGGTAAGAAAGCCATGAGTACTATGGCGAATTTCAAGAGCACTTCGTATCGGCTTCCAGGGCTGTTTTCTCCATATATCAACAGAACAAATTGAATTAATAAGGAAGTGTGTGGGGGTTTTGTTTATATTATTTACTACTTTACACATAAATTTCACGTTTTTTTTTATTTTGATAAATAAGCAATTGCTATGATAACAGATTTAATTAGATTTCTTTTCATTTCTGAACTAATTTCTGTGATTACTATTGGCAGCTTTGATGAGCTGGTCTGCTGTTGTAAAGCACTGCCCTCAGTGCTTTACAACAGCATAAAAATGACACTTTTATCAGCTCCCTAGCTGATGAGTGTCATATTAACCAGGATCGGCTTAAGTGCAGAGCATAGAGACATTGGTGCATTTCATAGGGGCTCTCCCAACGTAAAGTGAGGGGGCACGGAGATGGTTTCAGTGGATCAAATACATATATCAAAAGCATAACCCAGGCCTCACCTTTTGGTGCTAAAATAATTATTAGGCATATTACACGCATCGTTATTAGAAAAATCACATATTATCGACGGAACGTACTCATTAGTTTCGAGATGATTGTTATATTGCGGTTAATAACCTATCAGTGCTGTGTGACCACTTTAATTTTTCCATATTTCCGGAGGCTTCTCCTAAATAGGACAGCAAGTCAACAACGGTAAATGAATACCATTGAAGTAGTTAATGTATTGCTCTGTCGATAAAATTATGAAATTTAACTGAGCAAGCAATACAATTACTATACCGATCATAACCGAGTCACAGAATGGGTAGATTTATTATTTTCGATTCGCTTAACTTCCATCGGAATGTATCATTGTGCTGTAGATTTTCATTGAAAAAGCACAATAACTTGTATGCTGTTTAATTTCATCATCATCATCCGCTGTAGAAGTCTGCTGTTTAGCAAATGCCTCCCCGTACGCCAAAACGAATGACGTATTGCCATTTGCATTCAACGGTTACCCGCAACTCTTACGATGTCTTCGGTCCAAGGAAAGCCATTCAGCGCTGTCTTTCCGTTTTTGGTCGACACTCAATAACTTTTATTCCCAACCGGCCGTTTTTCGAGCAATGTGGCCTGCCCATTGCAAATTCAATTGCGTTCGCATTCGGCAAGGCACTGAAAGCAATTTTGCTGTTCGAGTTGAAAGCTTTCGAGATTTTAGATTTGAGCAGGGCAAGGACATTAGACAGATTCACGTTGATATACAAAGTGCCAACAAAACGGTGATCATTACCAGTTTTTACCACCGTTTCGCTTTTTTGCCATCGTAATGTAGTCTATTTCAGTTTTCGTTGAACCATCGGGACCTATCCACGTCCTCTTTCTGGGCGAACGCTTCTCGTAGAGAGAGTTCATCAAGTAAAGTTTTTTATGCTCCTAGTCACAACACATCGACATTCTTAGTGTCCACTTTTTTCTTTTTTTTTGTAACCTTATTTCCACTTACAATAAAGAAAAAAAAATAAAAAAGACTAACGGACGAGAAATCAAACACCACCTTGAGATTATCGACTGCCTTATCGACCTCGTTTGCTACCAAGGCCAAGGATAGTGGGCCGTTGGAGATAGGGTGCAGCAAAAATTGTATCTTTTTATCGTTCATGGGCTGGACAGGGGAGACTTAATGCCTCGTCCCAACTTCTGGATTTTTCCCGTGGTTGCTTCCTACGAAAGACTCGGACAAAATGGATGGGTTGTATTTTCTCCCGGACACCACACCGGTGATTTTATTTATAATGAGCCTAATTTCTGGTTCTAATTCAATTTAAAAAAGATAATTGTGAAACGCAGAGTTAAATAAAGAAACAACTCAAAGTAAGTAGTTGATTTAAAGTGTGTAAGGGCTAACAACATTTTTTACTATGGCATGAATGGTCAGTCCAGAGAAGCACGGCTTTACAGATGCCCAGCGTTATGTATAACGTTTTGCGTTTGGCCGGAGGTTCACTGTTTTTGAAGTCTGGCAACACATCGGCAAACTTTCCAATGTAGATTTCTATGGGCAGCGGTAATCACTTAATATCATGTGAACTGAATCGCTGTCGAACATTTTCATAAAAACATGTTTATTGCGAATCGAAGTTTCAAAATAAAACTTCTTATTCAAATGTGATGTGTTCGTAGTGATTATTTATAGTAAAAACCCTCGCTTTTGAGGAAAAAGAAAACGAGATGCAAGGATTCTAAAAGTAAGCCATATATAAATATGCTAAGAATTTTTAAAAGTACGAAAATATTTAAAAATCAATCGGTTGAAAAATAAAGTTGGCTAAATAAGCTAATTAACATTCAACAAGAATCAAGACAAGTTCTACAAGAATCTGTCTCACCTCTTTACTAAAAACCGGTAATTTTTTTGTGAAATATAAAAAGATATGGATGATCAAAGTAAGGAAATACACGGCGGGGTTAATATTTGAATAACATAGCTTGGGCGAAACTAAATTATAAAATGAAAAAAATCGGAGCGACTGCCACCCTTGGAATTGCGAAATAACGGAAAAAATGCAATTTGAATTTCAATTAACCCCTTTGAAGCAATTGCATAAATTGTAAAATTGAGTGCTGTAACAAGTTTTATCTTCGACAGTATTTCTATTTTAAAATATAGAAGTTAAGAGATAGATTCGTGAAATTCCATGTTTATTTTATTAGTCCTTTAAATTCCTAACTGCTAGGAAAGAACAAACATAAACTTTACTCGATATTATCCAATCTGTATTATTTCATTTAGCCTTTTATGTACGATATTTATAAAAATGCAAAATTCAAGTGATGGGTGGAATGTATTATTTTTAACAAAGCTACGCCACTATGGTATTTACAGCCCCGGAAGCGGAAGCGAGCAACGCAACCGCACATTAGTCTGGACACGTTCTGGTCACTTATTTCGACTACACCTACCGGTCCACGTTACACCAGTGCGTACTTACGTCATTATAGTACTGATTTAGATTATATAATATCACTATAGGGATTAGATGATATAAAACTGAATGTAGTAAAGTTCAGAGCGTTATAAAATTTGTTGTTTGCCGTGACGTTAGAAAATGTAAGCAATTTGAGTTTTGGTGTCAAAATAAAATTCTCAATAAAAAGGTTAGTTTTGGTCTACATACAGCGATAAAAAAATAACGAAAGAAAACATACATTTCACCGTTATATAAAAGAGTTCAAAGATATATTCTTAGCTCACAGTTTGCATAAGAGTCTCTGTATAAAGGAGACACTTGATCATAATAATTATAAGACCATCAATTTTTACCTTTCAAACGGTATCCTTTGAAGATCCACCATTTGTGATCTGATCTTGGATGTTTTCCTCAAGCCTGTTCTTTGTGGTCATTGCTCTTATAAATAATCCGAATAAAGTAGGTATTGTAGTAAGGAAGTTATGCTGGAAGATGGTGAATATCTTCTTTCCATGGTATTTGTGTTACATAAACTGGTAAATACTACTAAACTTGTTCACTCCATTTAGCATGAAAAATTACAAATAAAAATCTGTTATTTTTCTTCACCTATCGCCGAACAAAAAAGAAATAAATATTTATACAAAATACTATATCCGTATAAAACGATAAGTGGAAAACTATACTCGACTTTAGCAAATTATTTTTATCCACGTTAATCTAAAGGCGAATGAGGCATTAAGGGAATTAATGTATCTCATATTTCTTTCGGCCCAAATCTTAGCAAGCTTCAAGATAAATGGATTAAATCAAAGGGAAATGGAACGGTCCGACTAGCAGCATTTATGTACATATCGATGTGAATGAATGACTTGTTTATCATCATTGTTACAAATATTAAATGAAACTACTTTACGGATTTTATCGCGTTTTTTATTTTAATTTAAATTCCCGACGTTTCGAACCCTTTCCAGCGTTCATGGTCACGGGACAGACTAAGTTGTTAGACGTCTTGATGTCATAGTTAACCCCGGCTACCGTCAATTATTTTGTTCATTTTTATTCCGATCCACGCAGAAGGAGCTTATGGTATCTTGAGGTCTGGCAGTGTTAGTGTGCTTGGATTTAATTTTATAAATTATGGGATCCCAAGCAGATGATAAACTCCAACCATCTTCTCTATTGAAATTAGGATGTTTCTTTATTTCAATAGCCTCGCGGATCATCCTTGGAAGGAATCGGTGTTCTTTTGCGAGGATTTTCGGTTGATCAAATCTAATGTAGTGGTTGGGGCGGTCTAAAATATGATCACAAACTGCAGACTTCTTCAACCGTCGGTGCTTCACGTCAGCTATGTGTTCTTTAATTCTGGTTTTAGTTGATCGTTTTGTTTGTCCTATGTAAGAGAGCCCACAATCGCAGTCAATATGGCAATACAGCAGGCACTCGCTCGACTGTGGCCGGTTTCACTCGGTTTCTAGATGTATTAGTCATCCGAAATCTTGACAACACCTTGAGCCATACTGTGTATAGAAAGGAGACCCATACAAATAAATATTTAAATGGTGATTCTCACCACCACCCTTCACAGTTAGCTACTGTTGGTAAATGTTTGTTACAGAGAGCACGAGGGATCTGTGACAAGGAACACCTGGCCGCTGAGCTACACAATGTCAAGCAAGTGCTGCGTGACAACAAGCTCCAAATCCCGCGCCTGCGTCACAGTGACCGAGTGAAACCGGCCACAGTCGAGCGAGTGCCTGCTGTATTGCCATATTGACTGCGATTGTGGGCTCTCTTACATAGGACAAACAAAACGATCAATTAAAACCAGAATTAAAAAACACATAGCTGACGTGACGCACCGACGGTTGAAGAAGTCTGCAGTTTGTGATCATATTTTAGACCGCCCCAACCACTACATTAGATTTGATCAACCGAAAATCCTCGCAAAAGAACACCGATTCCTTCCAAGGATGATCCGCGAGGCTATTGAAATAAAGAAACATCCTAATTTCAATAGAGAAGATGGTTGGAGTTTATCATCTGCTTGGGATCCCATAATTTATAAAATTAAATCCAAGCACACCAACACTGCCAGACCTCAAGATACCATAAGCTCCTTCTGCGTGGATCGGAATAAAAATAAACAAAATAATTGACGGTAGCCGGGGTTAACTATGACATCAAGACGTCTAACAACTTAGTCTGTCCCGTGACCATGAACGCTGGAAAGGGTTCGAAACGTCGGGAATTTAAATTACAATAAATAACGCGATAAAATCCGTTTCATTTAATATGTATAATATTCGCGTAAAATCGAGAAAACAATATTGTTACAAATAATTGATTGCTAGCAGAAAAGTTTACACTGAATTGAATAATGGCTCATGAGTATGTAATGCAACATTACTTCAATTCCACTAAGATAAAAATAGACATCATTAATAATAAACTTAAAAAAGAAATTCTGTATTTTAAGCATACAATTTTTTTAAGTTGTGCTACCATTTTACTCGTTATTATTATTCCAAATAACATTTTAAATATCCATCCAAAATGATATGTGTAGAATTTACACTCCGCGAGAAACGTCGTTCTTCTTTTTTTATGTAGAACGTGGGTAAGCGAACAGGTGGCTTGTGAGAGGATTCATTTTATGGCTAATTTTAAAAAAGTCTACAAATCTCTATGTTTGTGATTCTTTTTGGTGTCAGAAAATGATTTAAGCTCTGCATTGTACTATTTATTTAATACTGTGTATGGGTATATAGTTATTGATTTTTAATGTGAGAACTTAGCAAGCGAGCTGAGAGTTCACCTGATGTTAAGTCCCACCACCCATGGATGTTCGCAACACCCGTAGGATTGAAGATACGTTGCCACCTTTCAATAAAGTTGCCGTAACACAGAAATATGATACTTTCACTTTACGCCAGTCTTCTGCGAAGTCGTGGTACTTACTCGGACGGACCTGCCCATTCGTGCAACAGCTGTTTCGTGGAAGTACCACAGTTACTTTTACTATTTCTGTTTTTTAAACATTTTTAAATACTGAAATACTCACTTTTGAGCCATTTTCATGCATGTTCCTAAAGTATGATTAAATCCTTATATATAGGCAACTACAACAACCGTGGGGTTGCAGTGAGGGGTGTCAACGAATGATAAGGGACAACAATATATTTAATTTGCCAGCTTTACTTAATGAAAATGATTAGCCCCAAATCAGTAACACAAAACTATGATGAAATTTCACTGATAATAGTTTTAATCAACCGTTTTGCAATTTAATAATTAGAGTGAATTGTTTAATAATCTGTCGGTTAAAGTCTGATCAATAGCCTGCAAAGTATTAGTAATAAAATATTTTATTAAAACGTTGTGACTGTTTATAGGTTGTTAAAATAAGGAGGTAATCCTTGAATTATATTTATGATTTTATATTAAATAGAACGATGTTTAAGTTTCATATTCGAGCAGAATTCTCAAAAACAAATGTATTGAACACGGAGTATACCATTCACTTGGCATTATAATTCGCAGAAATTTATCTTGATCCTTACACCGACGTCACATTGGTCGGTTTTCCTCGTGCATACACAACGGCGTGGAAAGAGTTACCCCATTATCGTACACAAAGAAGCTTTTATCGTTGAAGTGGACTGAATAAAACTGGCAGGTTTACTGACGGGTACGATCCGACACGAGATGCATGCTATTAGCTTAGAGAGGAGTAATGTTGAGGACTACGTGTTCCATCAAGGTTTAATATCATAATCCCTTACTATTATCAATGTTAGCTAGCTTGTTATTACTAAAAATGTGGTATATGCGGGATAACAATGACATTCAGATGTCCAAAGCCTCAGTTTGTACCGTGAATGAACTCTGTGAATATTTCAAAACGTTGGGAAATAAAATTAAAGTGAACGCGATAAATCCGTAAAAAATACTTTGCACAGTTAAATAAATTATAATAAAATTGACAATAGCTCCAACTCCTCGATACGTTTACGGTCAACGCACATACTTCTAGGAATTGTTTTGCCACTCGGGTCGTTATGTATTGTTCCCGGTCATCGTTTAACGCCACGGAATAGACAAAAGAGGTCCTACAACTTTAATGGCACCTCTTGTATATATATTATATATTCCATTTGATACACCTTCTTCGTTTCGAGTCATTGATCACTCGATGCTGCTTTCAGATCAAAGCTACACACGTGTTTTACTTTATTCCCGTAAAAAAACATATTTTTTTTTTAATATTCATACCCTTTGATCATTAATTCCTTTATATTTTACTGTGATAGGGCCACGGAGCAGCTTCTTCTACTGGCTCATCCGTGGTAGTATAAGCCTTACAGAAGATCAGCGTGAACTGGCAGTATTAATTTCGTTTTCGCGTTTCGTCTGGTGAGTAAGGTATTTTTTTGTGAGCTGCGGGCTGTCACGCTATTATATTAGTTTCATCTTATAGTGCTTGTGTGAGTGAGGTAATCGGGCTCACTTTTTAAAAGGTTCTCGAGCTTCTTCTACCCTTTTGGTGTTCCAGATGTCCATGGGTGACGATAATCAATTAAAATTTAAGCTGAGAATTTAAAACTACACACATTACATAAATTATTGCATTTATGTGTACATGATTAGATGTTTAATAGTTTCCTGGTAGTCTAAGAGCTAGCAACTTTTTTGAGAGAGAATTTCAGGTAGGGCAGTTTTAGATATGCTAACTCTCTCACTCTCCTAGACGTCATCTTGCTGACGGTAGAGGTTGCGTTCATCAGTGCGCATCGTACCCATTCATCGTACCTGTAAAGGTATACTATCAATTTTTCAAATAAATTTAAGGTTATATTCATTTTTTATTATTTTAATTGAACTTTTTGCAACATGAATCTATTATAGCCTGATATTTTTATTGTTGTTTAAACTGTGCGAAACGCACTTTGAATTAAAGAAAAATTTTTTTTTTAATAAGTAAGGGTTCGTAGGCAAGAAATGGCATCTCAGTCTGCGTATAGTTATTTTAACCAAGTGTCAAAAGTAGAGGGATGCAGGTACGCCGTGCTGTGAGATGATCATTATTAAATAAATTAACGGACTGTTATTGGAAAGGAATAAGCCACAATTCACAAATGTATAATCAATATTTGAAATTAAGATGTGATAGAACTAGAGTTTATTATAACCGAAATTTTAAAAGTAGGTAGATTTGAATTATAAAGATTTAATAGAATAGATAGATACATTAAATTGATTAGATTTATTATTGTTTAAAACATCTTTATACGTGTATCATCAATACCTCTACAAAATACACTTAGTAAAATCAGACACGATTACACCATTTAACAAATACTTTGCCTCGTTACGATACGCAGCCATTCAATTAGCATATTTACGCAATTAAGTAGTAATGTATAAATCACATTCATTAAACAGAGCAGTAAAATTTTCCCTGGTGTTCACCTAACTACTGAGTTCTGTACTTTAAAAGGTAAAAAAGCAACCCTTATAAGATCACTCTTTTGTCCGTCTGTCTGTCCGTGTGTCACCACCGATTTTGATCACCACCGGGTGACACCACCGGGAAGATCTAGCAAACTGAAATTTATACCAGTCACTGAGGTATATAGACCCTATTAGCTGTATAAAAATCAAGGGCCTGAATCGGTACAATAAAAAGATATGGAAGATAAAGTAAGATCCAGATGCGAACAACTATCTGTGAGTCACACAAATAGTTGTTCCTGTGGGAATCAAACCCATGACTTGCAACGCCGAAGCCAATATCTTGACAACTGCGCCACGGAGTCAGCAAATTTATTTTTATTTCCGCTACTTTTGTAATTTTTTCCGCATAAATTGCAGGAAACACTTCTTGTATCAACGTTTTTTAAAATACGTCCATACAATGGAAGAATTGGTCGAAGAAAACATATTTTGGCACTAAACTATTTCTATGTAACTAGATATTAAATAAATTAATATGAAATACATTAAAATAAAACAGTAATTTTTCATAACTTCACTTTTTAACTTCAATCCGTGTTAAACACAGACAAAATAGAGGTAGATAATACGAGATTAGGTAAATAGGTGACAACAAAGAGAAACTGCAGTATTAGTTTAACCCTTTCCGCTCAAGTTAACAATTTCTATCAGACTGAAATTTGTATTTTGCATTGAGCACTAAAATATGGTTTAATCATTATTAAAAAAAATTCCAAGACTGAAATAAAACATAAATTTAATGGTCCTGTGATATAAAACCGCGAAAACAGTATGTGCGCATTCATACTCACGGCGAGATTTGTTTGATATGTCTGGGGGATATTTGGCCCCTACAATTTGTCTGACTGCATGCAAATTGTGTTGAAATAGTTTCCAAAATATCATATATAAAAATCAAGACTCAGGCGTAACTTACTTTATTTTTTCGCAAACTTTAAAGCGTCTGGCGGAAATTACCGCCGACGAAGACTGTCTGGCAATATTGATTTTAAATTTCTAATAAAATTTTATAAAATATATATAAAAATCAGCACTCTGACTTTAAGAAATGTGAGCGATGTTTTTATGTACCTTTTGTTTTGAATTGGCCGCCGGCCCAAGCAAGCAGGTATGTATACCTTCAGAGTACACTCTAACACTATTCTGTACGATATATTTTGTTACTCAGAAAATAAGTCTAAATATATATAATAATAATGAAATAATAACGTCTGGCGGCCCTGGGCTCTTGCTCTATTTTAGCTAAGTAGGTAGGTACAGTTGTTTTCTATGCAATTGTTTCATTACTGATTCACTGTTATCAAATTGTAATTATTAATTAGAAGGCAATTTGAATGCCACGTACTTGTAAATCGTAAAATCAAATCCATATAAAACGTGACACGTTTGAGGTGACGCGTGATTCTATTTAAAATTTGTCATTTTATTGTGGATTGTCCCGGTATACAACCTACATTTTGATTAATGTATTGATAATGAACGTTTTATTTCAAAATTTCAGAGATTTCGCAACATAAAAGATAAAATAGATATAATGTGAAATTTGTGTTTTGAGTTATTAGATATTGATTGCAATTCGGATAAAAATCACCTTACATTGATTCGTAGGACATTGCACGTGTGTCGATAATTCTCCTACCTACTACTTTAACTTTCTGGATACTAGATTGTTTAAAGTTATGTACATAATCTTTTTTATGACGATAGCTATATTCAACAACCCGTAATAATTGATATTTGCAAATAATTATATTGCAAATAATTAACTGTATATACAAAACTATGTAAATGATTTCATTAGATTACAATGTTTAGCAACCTTAAGCTATAGAAAGATTTTACAAAACATAAACACGGAAACCCACATATTTATTTCAATCGAGAGTCGAGACTGAAATATAATTTTAGCTTTCCCCACAATACATTGGGAAACTGCTTCAAATTGCTGAGTATTATGTCCTATGATTTTGTAGAACAAAATAAGGCTGTTGAATCGATAAACACTCCGAGAGTCTAAAAAATCAATATTTCTGTTTTTTCCTAGGTTTTTCTATCCATTACGATGAAGTATTACATATACTTTACATGTAGAATTATCCCTCGACGCTCCATCTCACCCACGTGTCTCGTTAAGATAAGCTAAAGAGACAAATTTAGCACCGCGATATTATTATGGCCAATGATATACAGCCTTATATTCACTAACGAGGTATACTAAACCCAAACGTTGAAAGATTACAATTTCTCGTCAAGTTAAAGGAAGGAATTAAACATGAACATCGCACGCCCTGTAATGTTTCGAAATATCTCGTCATATCAGTTTAAAATGAAAGCTTTAAAAGATCGCCTATTTAATTTTATTTTAGTTCCAAGACATTTAAAAAAATATTCTGGTGGAATGTGGGCTTACTTTATTTCAATAGCTCACTTTTCATTTGTAAGAGTGTTGAATGACTTTATTTCATAATTTCAAAAGCAGAAAGTTCTCCCGACAACATTAATTATTCAAAATAAGGTATTGCTTTTCAGAGTTAAAATACAGTGAAGATACAGCAATGCAAAATTCAATTTAGTTCCTGCTGCACATGGTACATATTTCTTAAAGATTATTAATTATTTGTATCATAATTCGTAGAAATCCTCATAAACTTAGAGCCAATCCTCTTAGTAGTATCACAATTTCACATGACGTTAATTCGGATATAGCATACAGATTATCATGGTCAGGACACGGATATAATTCTGCCTTCACAATTAAAAATTAAAATTATAAATTTTAAGGTTATAAACGCTATTGATATATAGTTAGGTATAGTTAGGACAAAATTTATAGAAGAGGAAGAGTCGAATAGCTAAGCTTCATTGCGCATAAAAATGAAGGCAGCGGCCTCCTCTGTATAGAGATTACTACGGCATAGTCCGCCACGCGAATTCACTGCAGATTGGCGGACTTCATGTATCTTCGAAAAGTTCCTTTTGTTATTATTTCGAAAATATGCAGATATTCTCACGTTGTTTTCTTTCACAACTAAGCACGTAATAGGTCAGCACTTAAAATTAATAATTTCATTGGTGTCGGCACCGGGGATCGAACTCGGGTTGCTTGAGCATATTGAAATAAAAGCGAGCGTCTGGACAATGAGCTATCACGGCTGCCTTTTCTATGCATATGCTTGTATATTTTATACATAACGGTGATATGTAGCATGAAATAAGTAAGTTTACGGTGTTCATTTTATTTTAATTTGTAAGTTACTTCTTTTCTTACCTTTTCAAAGAATCGCTTAGTTATATTTAACAATTTGTTCCGCTACGATTTGTGATTCAATATACATTTGAATCTGATTCCATAATAATTAAACCATGCAATGCCTTAACAATAAAATATTTATTTACAATGAAACTTCCTCTCTAAAGTGTCGGGGTCGTGATTAACTGGAGAAAATTGAACGAAACGTATCACAGTCCAATTATTTTTTCCCAGTTTGCTGTATTGTGAATTATCCTATATTTATTTTAATTCGATTTTACTTTCGTTTTTGTTCGATATTATTTATGATCTCATGTTATCGTAAAATTTTAATTGAACAAATATTAATTCGAAAATTCGTCTGTTGAGAATTTAAATACTGTTAAGATTAATGTATATAACGGAAATTTATTTTCTCTTT
The DNA here is from genome assembly GCA_933534255.1 of Iphiclides podalirius. NCBI lineage: Eukaryota > Metazoa > Arthropoda > Insecta > Lepidoptera > Papilionidae > Iphiclides > Iphiclides podalirius. Next base: position 10,507,931 of record OW152822.1, on the reverse strand, counting down.
TGTAAAGCAATTTAAGTATAGAAGTCAAAATTATAAATATAAATTTAACTTATATTACGTGGAACGTATTTTAAAGCAAATCCGTAAACTTTTCCAAGTATAATCTGTAACATTAAGTTCATGCATAAATTTCGAGCTTTAGGTTTTAAGATAATTACCGAACATAAAGTTTTTTATTGAAAGTGTAAATGATAATTTCTACTTGCAATAAGTTACGATTTAAGTAGAAATATGGTTGTTTTTGTATATTAACGCTTGTTACTTTCTGGTCTTTTAACGTTCTATTGATATTTTTAGCTCGACACACTCTTATATCTTATAATATAACTGTGGTGTACTTTCATACTTTTCCTCTTCTTCACATATCTCCCATAGTTATATTTAACAACATATATATTTATATTTACAATAACACATTCATCACATAAGTATTTAATAACATTTACAGTATTCATATTTATTATTATAAACATTTATACTTTATATTATATATCAACTTTAATAAATTATCGACAATCTAATCCATCGATAACAAGTGGACGGAATCATCGACCTGCACCGCGTCACTACACCGCGCCAAAAAATAACGGTACGTTTCGCGATGCGTCGGCGCAGCTGACCCGCGGTCGTTCGAGCCAGTTGCAAAACTACTCCACGCGAAGCGCACGCCGCCTAACCTAACGACGACATATAGTGAGTTGACGCGAATGATAGATCTTTTACGCTTATCGCTATTACCGGACTATTTTACTGTGCTTAACTTATTTTCCGTCCCTTCCGTATTGTTATTTATTCTGTGCCTCATAATTTTTTGTACTTTTCTCCTTCTAATTGTAAATTGGTTCGTGTGCAGTGCAATAAACATTATATCCGAAAGCCGTGCTATTTATTTACTTGCCACCGCTAATAAGACATTCACGTCCACACGCACACTACCAAATAACTAATAATGCACCCCGCATTATTAGTTACAATTAATTTAATAACCATTATGCACTTCATTGTACAAAAAAATCGGGCGAATTTAATTTTTTCTGGTGGTTTTTAAAGAATACCAGTTTTTACTGCATTTTACTTCACAACTTCCGGAAAGTAAACAATTCTAAATAACTTTTACACAATTTTCACTGAAAAATGTTATTTTCTTAGTATTGTTATTTCTCGTTGTGCCTAATGATAAAGTAATTGAAGCCATCAAAAGTGCTAAGCTTTTCGAGAAGCGATCTACACTAGGGTGGCCTGTGGTGTAAGGTCGGCCCGAGATGGCCGTTCCGAGTTGGTGCATTGAATCCACTCTAATTATCTAGGACGGTACGGAAGACATCTCAATTTAAAGTAGTTCAGGAGCCACTCTCCCTGTCCAATGCAACCGAGACGTAGTCACGGAGGAGAGCAGTGTTAGTATTTTGATATGCTGTTACCCATCCTCTTCGTGGTCGAAACGTGACTGCGCAAAAGACCAGATCCGCCTTTCGGGACTTAAAGGTTGCTCATTATTAGTACAAGCTTCCCTGACGCTGGCTTCGACAGCCTGTAACAGCGGATTCGGGAGGTGTTCGCTGTCGATGCACAAGCAAGGGGATAAGCAGAAATGCGCGCTGAATTTTCCAGGTTTGTTGCTCCCTGAGTATGGGATGCTGCGCATCCAGTGCTGATAGTGTCACGGAAATGTGCGTTGCCCTGCCAACGCACATTTAGATAGATAGATAGAGGATAGAGCACTGGTTTCGTAGAAATCTAAATTATTAGTTTTGATTGGTCAGGTCGAAGTTTCCTAACGCCATAGATCATTTCTAGCATGTCTTAAATCGACGAATGGGATCATTGCAGATGGCTCCGCAGACCATCAGAATGCTAAAGAATTTTGTTTACCGCGCAGTAGGAATTCAATCAGCAAGAAACCATTCATGATAAGTAAAAAATTATATATTTATTCATTGTTTCAGAAAACCCTCAACTGCCACTTTGTAATATGCAATATACAATATTGCTAAAGTTAACTGTGAAGACCTTAATAATAACTGATGATAGATAGAACTGTGCGAACAAATTGGTACAAAAGCAAGAGAGTGTTCAAAGCAGAAATACATATTTACTTACCTTTAAACGAAAGTGAAAGACAAATGGGCTAACGAGTGATAATTGGTTTGAACATTAAGTAAGGGAAATTGAATTTAACAACCCCTCGTATTTAAATTTTAGCACAAAAATTGTGTCCACTCAATTCTATCCTCTTTTACGAGTTCATTCTGTATTCATTTAAAATTATATCAAAACTTTTAGCAAATTGCATATTTTATTTGAATATGATTAGTTTTTTTTAACATATTATTCATAAGAATTATACAAATTAAAATTATGTTAAAAAAATATTTTACACTAAATTAAGAAACACAACGAAAAAATATTTGAAATTAAACATTAAAAATTTAATAGCTTTGCAGGAAAACAACTTTGATTCAATATGAGCGTCTCCTATTGACTACATTAGGTTTTTCTATCGTTCGTTATTAAGTTTTAACAAAAACTCTCTAAACAGAGCTATCACGGCTAAGTGCTGACTTATCATGTGCTCAGAGGTGAAGGAAAACATCGTGACGATACCTGCTTATTTTCGAAATAATAACAAACAAAAAAAATTCCAAGATATTATGTGAAGTCCATAAATCCGCAGTGGAGCCGTGTAGACTATGCCCTGAAACCCTATGTACACAGGAGGCCTTTGACACCGGCAGACAGGCCCAGCAAACAGCATTGGGACATGTACGAATATAGGTTGTTACTTTACTTTTACTTTTTTCCAATGTGTACGTTTGTACGTAGGAAAAAAAATTAAAAACATTTTCTACTAAGCAAAACACACAGCAAAAGCTGTTTGTTTGTTCAATTAAACTAAATATTTTGATGGATTTCAAGATATGAGATGTTGAGTGTTGAGCTTTGACTTATATGAGTACCATATAACTATTTATTTATTTATTTATTTATTTATTTATTTAAGCTTCATTGTTAAACCTTAAGCTAAAGGCTACAATGGGTGGACTTAATGCCTAATGGCATTCTCTACCAGTCAACCCTTGTCATGGTGAAAAGTAGATGGTAGGTGCTAAATGAAACTATAAAAATTTAAGTTAATAAATGTGCCATAAAATGTAACATATACATATGTACATAAATAAATATATAGATACATACATATAAATATATATATATATATAAATAGACATAAATACAAAAATAAATACATATACGGATTGGTCGCGCCAATAATGGTAGGTTTCTTCGATAGAATTTAGTGGACTGTATTGGTACATACAATAAGCAGAGCTAGGAAGGTGGGCGAGATGCACGTACTAACCTTGCGGCGGCAGCCAAGCGCTCGCGCTCCCTGGGATGCAGCCAACACCGGCGGGCACGCCACGTAGTTCGGTACACGCACTTTGCAGTGTTCAATAAGTTCCTGGATAGCCACACTCCACACTCTCGACTTATCGTAATCGCGGAAGGGCGCGACACATCAATAGGGAGCGTTACTAGGACTCAATGTCCGGGATAATTAAAATATAACGAGGAGCGCAATGTCACTCGTGCGGTTGCGGGATAACGACTTTTTTTAAACTATCGCCGCCGCGCGGCGCTGGCGACGCCTTAGGCGGCAGTACGTGCAATAGGATGAATAAGGTAAGGGAAGGGTAATGGATGTATGTACCATATATTAATTTAATTATTAAATTATGCTTAATTGGCGTAACCATTTCCTCCCGCCCTTAAAGGGTCACCTTTAAAGACAACCATAAGATAAACATACTTAAAGTAGAATAGAGTAAAGATAGCGCGCATTGCGCATTATTGAACATACTTATTATACGATAGAAATACATATAATATTAGTAATATTGCGGTTTGACTTATTTTAATATGTTTAAACTAACTTATCTGTTACTATCTTAATATATAAGAAGGTAAGTGTGATTGATGCGGTTAAAATATTGGTTCGGGAGAGGACAAATACGAATAACAGGACGAAGGTAAGTCCCCTTAGCGGTTCTCACGGTTACTACACGAGCTATACCATCCTTTGAAGGATGAACTGACTCGACAATTGCTAATGGCCAAGCTAGGGGTGGTACGTTATCGTTAATCACAACCACGACGGTACCTGGAGTGATAGGCGCAGACAATGTATTCCACTTTTGCCTAACTTGTAACCCGTGTAGATATTCCATCCTCCACCGATTCCAAAACGACTGGACTAACTTATCCAGCAAAGAATGTCTGTGAAGCAGACTGACTTGGTCGGATTCTACTTCAGTTGCGGGTAAAGATAATAAAGGTGCGGTGTTTAAAAAATGGCTCGGAGTAAGAGCTGTAGGCTCTGCGGGATCAGAACTTAATACTGTTAGCGGCCGCGAGTTAAGCACGCATTCGATTTGCGTAAGTACAGTATTAAGCTCTTCATACGAAAGTAACTGTTGTCCAATAACTCTGAACAAATGCGTTTTAATGACTTTCACCATACTCTCCCAGACGCCTCCAAAATGAGGGGAATTGGGACAAATAAACTTCCATGTAATGCGGCTTTCGGCGCACTCCTGTTCGAGCTTTGGGCGATATTCTAGGTTTATAAACTTATAAAGATCGCGAAGATACGAAGCGGCGCCTTTAAAGTTCGTTCCGTTATCTGAATATAAAAACTGAATTGGGCCTCTTCTGGAGAGGAAACGTTTCAGCGCGGATAGGAAACTAGGAGTACTTAGATCTGTAGTGACTTCAATATGGACGGCCCGAGTTGTAAGGCACGTGAAAATACATAAATACGCCCTTTCACTTCGTATACCGCGTCGGCGTACAGGAGTGTATGCGATGGGACCGGCATAATCGCAACCCGTATGGGTAAACGCCTTAACGACTTGACATGTACGACTTTGGGGTAGATCAGCCATCAATGGGTAGGTCGGACGCGGTCTAAGCCGAAAACATATATTGCACTTGTGGACTCTTTGCCTCACAGTGCTGCGTGCGGATAGGATCCAGAATTTTTGACGAAGTAGCGACATCAGCAATTCAGGCCCGGCATGTAAATGTTTAATATGATAATAATCAATGATCATGTTCACTACATGATCACTGCGCGGTAATATAGCGGGATACTTATGACTGTAATCTAATACGGAATTGGAAAGACGACCACCTACACGGATCAGACCGTTGTCTATGAATGGTCTTAAACGATTAAAAGCGGGTGAGCAAGGTTTACAATTTTTAATATTTATATATTCTGCTGCAAAATATTTATTTTGCACAGCGCGGAGAATTAAAATCTCAGCGAAACTGAGATCATCAGCAGTCACTGCAGTAGTGCTGCGGCGGGGCAGTAACTTGGCGAACCTACATACGTAAACAATTATACGTAGAAGTTTACTCCAAGAAGAGATGCGGAGAGCGAGTTCATATAATGTACATTTATCAACAGATGTGCACACAATGTGCGACAATATCCTTTTCTCAGGAATGTCTGCAATAATCTCTTCACCTAACGTTCGAAGTGGCCACTGAGACGGATCTAAAGAAGTCCACTGAGGCCCATGAAGCCACAGAGGGTGTGAAATTAACTTATGTGGTGTAATACCACGCGAGAGGATGTCAGCGGGATTCTCGGTGCCAGCGACATGGTAAAAGCTATCAGCGGGAATATTGTCTGTAATTTGAACAACGCGATTTGCAACAAATGTTTGCCACTTGTGAGGCGAACTTCTTATCCAGTACAGAACGACCTTTGAATCTACAAAGGCGTAGACTGATATTGGGTAACCAAGAGAGTAGTTGTCGAGGACTCTGCGAAGCAATTTTGACAATAAAACTGCTCCACAAAGTTCGAGGCGAGCGATGGATAGTGGCTTTGTTGGCGCAACTTTAGTCTTAGCACAGACCAACCGAACGGTATTACCATTGATCACATTTACGTGTAGGTATACAACGGCACCGTATGCATGTTCACTGGCATCGGAAAAACCCATGAGGGTGACAATACAATTTTTAGTGACACCAACATGTCGTGGGATACGTAAATTATTGAGATCTGGTAATTCAGCACAAAACTGCTTCCACATCTTAATGATGGGCGGCGGCGGTACATCGTCCCAGTCTAAATTAAGTTGCCAAAGCTGTTTTATTAACAACTTAGCGTACACGACTGTGGGAGCAACGAAACCCATTATGTCCCACAGGCGGGCGACAGTAGATAAGATGGAGCGCTTAGTGCACGTCACATCATCGGGAATAGATATTTTAAAATAGAATTCGTCACTATCGGTAGACCAATGCAAGCCTAATATCTTATGCTGCATCGATTTATCGAACTCCACTTCCTTTGTAATTTTATGAGAAGCAGGGAGGTTATCTAAAACGGATTGATAGTTGCTATTCCATTTTATAAGATCCCATTGTGCACCCTTGAATAAGTCAATCAGCTGCTGAGAGGCTTCACTGGCTTCGGACTCACTAGGCAAGGAGAAAGCGACATCATCCATGTATAGTGAGGTAGATGCGATACGACTCGCTAGTGGATACATCGCGCCGTCGTCATCGATAAGCTGTCTCACCGTGCGCAGTGCATGGTAAGGACTAGATGTTAAACCGAAGCATACGCGATTGAACTGGTACAGCACAAGTGGATCATGTGGATTGAAGCGGTATAGAAAACATTGATAACGACGATCAGAATCACGAATAACGATCTGCAAGAATTGCTGGCGACAGTCGGCTGTCATAGCCACTGGATGTAAACGGAAATTTAAAATAATGTTGAATAAATCGCCTTGCAAATTCTGCCCTGAGTGCAAGACGTCGTTTAGCGATCGGCCAGTGCTAGTCTTACTGCTAGCATCTAGGACAATGCGCAGACGAGTCGACTTCTTGTCTTCACGTAAGACTCCGTGATGCGGGATAACATAGAATGGAGTGATTTCACGAGAGTCATATAGCGGTGCGGGTGAAATATAATCCTTGGCTAAATATTCCTTTATGACGTCATCATATGCCAACCTTAATGTAGGTGAAGCTTCTAACTTTCTTTCCAAGCACATGAATCGTCGTCGAGCAGTCTCGTAAGAATCTCCAAGAGAATAAACGTCGTCTTTAAATGGCAAACCAACAATGTATCTGCCACTAACAGGATCGCGTGATGTCGTCGAATTATAAAACTCTTCACATTCAATGTCAGAAGGACACTGAATGGGCGGCGCGGAAGGAGGCTGTTCAAGCTCCCAAAAACGTTGCACTAATTTTTCAATATAAGGAGACTCTTGAACTATACAACAAGTTAATGACTTACTCATTTGCAGTGTCGGTACGGAACCCATAATGACGTAACCAAGCACCGTGCGTATTGCTGCGGGCCCAGAGGAATCATAAGAACGAATTACGCCAGGACATAGCAAGTGTGGGAAAAGAGATGCACCTATCAATGCATCTATTTTATTAGGCACGCCGTAATATTCATCGGCGAGCTGTAAGCCATGAAACTGTTTTAGCACAGATGAGTCTACTAAAGAGGTGGGCATTTCGTCGGTGATTTGATCGACCACCAGCGGTGAAATATGATAATTAATATTTTGGTCAAAGCGGGAGAATATATTAATATTAATAGATTTTGTTTTAACGATTTTTTCTACACCGCCGAATCCCTTTATTGTAGTACATTCGGCGTCATGAACCGGAATTCCTAAGCGGTGACAACATTCCTTAGTAATAAAATGACTTTGAGATGCTGAGTCTAATAACACACGAATTATTTGTTTATCTCCCCGAGCGTCGTATGTAAGGACTTGAGCGGTTGAGAGTAATACGGTACTCCGCGCATCGTTCGCACGCGCAGAAGGCGACGATTGTTGCGAAACGTTCGCAAACGAAGTACATAGAGCGACGTCCGAACGCGCACCCGAGTTGAGAGGTGGCGATTTAACGCGCGCGGTATGAGCGGGTGGCGCAGAATTAAGTACAGGTTGCTGAGGCGACAGAGCGTGCGCCGGCGCAGAGGATGAACTATCGCTTCCACGCTGGAAGTGCAGCAATGTGTGATGTTTACGCTTACAAACTCGACAGGTATAATTTGATGAGCAGCCAGATACTCGATGGCTTAAACTGAGACAGTTAACACATGCATTGTTACTCTTCACGCAAGTAAATCGTTCCTGCGGTGTCATTTTATTAAACTGCGGACACTTAAATAAGTGTTGATGCACAATGTTATTACACAAACATTTGTTAGAACAACTAGTCGTCGTACTAACGTAAGTCTGATACTTCGGCGACGAAGTATTGTTACAGCGGCGGTTACTATTATTGTTTCGACGAATATTCGTTATACTATTTGAATTTATACAAGTGTCGGTTCGTTGCAGAACTTTAGCGCGGGTTTTAATAAAATTAACAAAGTCCTCAAATGTAGGAATCGATGAGCTATGATTTAATTCGAAAGTGCGAATAGTATCCGAATCGAGCTTCTTAAGGGCAATATGAAGAACGATCAAATCCGCTAGATTGTCTAACTTTAAGTTTTGTAAAGCGCGCACTGCACTAATAAAGTTATCAGTAAATAAATCAAAATCATTAGCGGAAGCCGAAAGCAATGGTTTGAATTCGAACATCTGATTTATATAAGCGGAGGCTAGCATACGTTTGTCTTCGTATTTATCGATAAGTGCTTGCAATAAAATTTTATAATTTTCAGCGCATGGAGTTATGCCTGAACATACAGAGAGAGCCTTGCCAGTCAGCTTACCTAATAAATAATATAACTTTTCAGCGTCGGTGAGCGATGGATTATCGTGAACAGTGGATTTGAAGCTGGTATAAAACAAAGGCCATGAGCGAATATCACCCGAAAATGTCATTAATTCGATAGGCGGAAGTGCAATGCTAGTTTTAGATAAAACATTATTATTATTCTGTAAATTACTAGTTTGGGAATATTGTAAACGAAGTCGACTTATTCTTCCGTAAAGTGACTCAAACGTAATAAGACTGTTATAATCGGGCTTCGCGATAGGATTTATTTTTAATAAATGAGTGTTATAACTATCTAAAGTCTGTTTAAATTCAATACGTAATGCATCGATATTAGAACTTTCGTCAAGAAAACGTTCCAACATCAAAGTATTTGTATCAATGTTCGTAGACATGTCATATATTTTTTGCACTATTTCAAATATGGCATCGCGTTTGGCTAACAATAAAACTAACGCGGCGTCAGGTGTACCCTCATTATCCGAGGAATCACTTTTATTCGATGCAAGTTGTTTCTTTGGCGGCATTATAGCTAAAGTTATGCTACTAAATAAAGTTGAAAGTAAACGAAGCGTGATTTACGTACAAGTGCACGACTTCGCTATGCGATCGGATAATACGCAGTTAGAAATATTTGTTAATATTAACCAATAGCAATGTAATATTAGTATGAAACTTAAGGGATATTTAAATACGAATATACGGAATATATATGTATGTAAATAAATCCAAGAATAAACTGTATGGTTTATAAATTATGAAATATATAAGCGGAATTGTTCAACAAGTTAGATGACGCAATGTCATTCAAATGAAAGGTTTAAAATTAAGATAATTGGTTAGTAATTATATAATGTTATACTAATATCACTTATTAGGGCCTATCTTAAGTATCCTAATAAGGGCGGAAGTTCTGCGGTTCGGTGGACCAAATATAAAATGCGGCTCGCTAGGACCACTAAAATGATGGTCGCGCCAATAATGGTAGGTTTCTTCGATAGAATTTAGTGGACTGTATTGGTACATACAATAAGCAGAGCTAGGAAGGTGGGCGAGATGCACGTACTAACCTTGCGGCGGCAGCCAAGCGCTCGCGCTCCCTGGGATGCAGCCAACACCGGCGGGCACGCCACGTAGTTCGGTACACGCACTTTGCAGTGTTCAATAAGTTCCTGGATAGCCACACTCCACACTCTCGACTTATCGTAATCGCGGAAGGGCGCGACACATCAATAGGGAGCGTTACTAGGACTCAATGTCCGGGATAATTAAAATATAACGAGGAGCGCAATGTCACTCGTGCGGTTGCGGGATAACGACTTTTTTTAAACTATCGCCGCCGCGCGGCGCTGGCGACGCCTTAGGCGGCAGTACGTGCAATAGGATGAATAAGGTAAGGGAAGGGTAATGGATGTATGTACCATATATTAATTTAATTATTAAATTATGCTTAATTGGCGTAACCACGGATAATAAAAACACAAATGGACTAAGTGATACAAAGTCAATGATTTAACAAGTATTCTCGAATTGATTTTTTGAACATATACTTGGAGCTGTTTTGATCTTATAGGGAAGGGCGTTCCAGAGGAGTGTAGCTTGAACGGTAAAAGAGGAGTTAAAGTATCCTGTATTATGTTGAGGAATGTGAATCTTAAGTTGGTTGATGGAACGAGATACTCTGTCAGGGTCAGAGTGAAGGTAATGGAAGGTATCCTTAAGGTAAGAAGGAGAATTAGGATTAAATAATACAGAATACAATGTTAATAGAATTCTAGAGCTGCGCCTCTGTTGAATGGAAAGCCAGTTAAGCTTGCGACGGTAGGAAGATACATGGTCATATTTGCGTAAACCGTAAAATAAATCTAATGCAGCTATTAAGAAGACGCTCCAATTTTTCGAGACGAGATTGGGATAGGTCCGGATAACACACATCAGCATAGTCGATAATGGGCAAAATTAGTGATTGAACAAGCAGAAGCTTAGTTTTAAAGGGTACGAAATTTTTCAAACGGTAGAGAGAACGTAAGGTACCAATAACTTTCCGGCTGACTTCGGCAATCTGCGTTTCCCAACTAAATGACTGGTCCAAATGCAAGCCAAGATTTTTGACCGAGTCAGAAAACGGAATTAACGATCCATTATAAGAAATTGGGAGAAGGCTGCCATAATCAATCCTGGCAAGCATCCTTGGACCACCAATTATAATTGCTTTGCATTTAGATGCGTAAACAGTAATCCCAAACCTATGTGACCATCTTTAATAGATTCAAGATTGTCGTTAACAGTCATTAAACAGCTATTAAGATTTTTAATATCTGTTTGGACATAAAGCTGTAGATCGTCAGCATACAGATGGGACGAACAATTGAGTACTGAGGTGATAGAGTTAGTAAATAACGAAAACATAATTGGAGAAAGTATACCGCCTTGCGGCACCCCAGTATCAACATCCGCCCAGGCAGAACACTGCTGTCCTAAACGGACTGACTGTTGGCGACCGCGAAGATAAGAGGAAAACCAATCCAAAGCTGGGGTCGAAAATCTAAGGTAAGTAAGATAGGATCTAAGGATGTCGTGATCAACTGTGTTAAAAGCGTTAGAAAAGTCCACAAGCACCACCACTGTGACCTTTTGATCATCCATACCTTTTCTTATGTCATCAGTGACCTTGATAAGTGCAGTGGTAGTACTGTGGCCCGGACGAAACCCAGATTGATAAGCATTCAATAGGTTATGTTTGTTAATAAATACGGAGATTTGCTTATGAACACAGGCCTCAAGAACTTTAGAAAGAAATGGAAGAATAGAAATCGGACGAAAATGGTTAGGTAAAGAGGGATTTGGGATTTTGGGAAGTGGCAGGACAAAAGCCCTTTTCCACTGGGTTGGGTAATGACCAGAGTCCAAGGAAAAATTAATTAGGTGTGTAATTGCAGGTAAAAGGTACCCCAGTATCATTGTTATCATTTGCTTACTAACCTCGTCACTTCCCACAGCTTTGGATTTGATTGCTAATATAGTCTTTTTAACTTCATTGAGATTTACCGGTGTGAACTGAAAGTCTGGAATTTGAAGAGGTGGCAATTGACCAATAGAAGTGATTGTTTGAGAGCGTATTGTGGGGTCTATAGATGGTGTAGAGATAAAATGTTGGTTTATGTCATTCAAGGTTAATGAAGAGGCATGTTCTGATGGACTAGGTTTGGTAATCCCAAGAGACTTGAGAAATTTCCACACATCAGCGCTAGACGCATTACTAATATTTTCATGGATATAATGGCGTTTAGCGTTTCGTACCATCTGATTGCATCTGTTTCTAAGCAGTTTGAAATGAACCCAATTCTCTTCTGTACGTTCCCGTTTAAATTTTCCAAAAGCTCGATCCCGTCTCGCCATTGCCGCCCTAACACCTCTAGTCATCCACGGGGCAGGAGGACGCTTTACTCTTACAAGATGTGCAGGTGCATGTACATTAAACAAAGTTAGTACAATATTGTTTAGTTCCCAGACTTTATCATCAACAGTAGGCGCTGCTGTAAAAGAGGCAAAATCTTTGAGCGATGCGTCACTCCTGAGTTTGTCCAATTGGATTCTTGAAAAATTACGCAATTTTAAGAAAGTGGGAATAGGTTTAGGAGGGATAAGTTTGTAGGAAAAGTAAATTAAATCATGTAAGGAAAAGCTAGGAGCAGAAAGCTGACCGTGCTTTATGACTCGGTCAGGGGAAGCTGTAATAATGAGGTCAATCCACGAGTCATCAGTGTGAACATTGTGATGAGTAGCCGCTAAAGGCAGAATGTGGAGGTCGACTGACTCAATAATTGTGCGAAGTTTTTTGAGAACGAGACGTATTTCTTAACAAATCAGTGTTAAAATCACCCATTATCATGCAGTGCGTGTACCCGGAGCTAACCAAATCAAGAGCAGCTTCAAGACCGCTGAAATAATCAACAGTAGGAGGACAGTACACTACCCCTAGAATCGCCCTAATACCTGAAACGCAAATTTCAAGAAATAAAAATTTGGCGGAAGCTGAATAGGCAGATGGAGATGCTAGGACAATCTTATAAGAGATATTAGCCCTCAAGTATATAGCAACACCACCTTCTCAGTCCGGTCATTCCGAATAAGTACAAAGTCAGAAAGAGGATATAAACTGGTTATCAAGGAAGGTTTAAGCCAGCTCTCGGATACTAGAATCGCATGGATGTTGCTAGAAGAAAATGTATCTTCAAAGTCTGAAAAATGGCTTGGTATACTTTGCGCATTGATATGGCATACGTTAAACAATTTACTACAAGACGCGAAAGTACACGTAAGCCTGTCACGTAAAGACAGCAAGCTTTCATTCAAAAGATCACAAGAAGCAAACGAGGAATCTAAATCATCAGCAGAATAAAAAGAATCATTATCCGACATAACTTAAAAAAATATGAATAAATAATGATATTTTAATTAATAAGAGTTAATAAAATATACTATATATAAATATAATCAAGAATAAATTAAAAAATTAAAACCAGAGAACACTCTGTTATAATCTATGTGAAGCAGAGTGAAAACAATAACAAATATTATTTTACCTACTATGCACCATCCCAACAGTTGACAGTTTACAAGAGCTATGCGAATAGCAATCTTAATAATAAAAACACATGAGAGAAAAAAATGCATAAATATACTAATAAGTTAAGTCAAAATCAACCGTTAAATTAGAAAATTATACATATTACAAATCAAACAGAATATGCTAAAAACAGATAATAAGGCCGTATGGGTTAGGACCGTTGCCTACCAATAAAATAAATAAAGAAAAATACAACAATAGTTGTTTGTTTTGTCATTGTTGATATAAACAAAAGGAAAGATTAACAAAGTGAAAATATTACAATGAGATATTTAGATAAATGTACTTGAATGCTTATTATGAGTAATAGTGCTAAAAGACAATATATAATGTTTTCAATTAAGTTGTTAACAGTGACTAAAAACAGATAACCTAAAAAAAAAAATGGACATTGTTGTAAAAGTTAATATTAGAGAAGATGTTAACTATATATTATGTTGGGAAGCAATATATACAAATGTGAAGAAATTATACCAAGAAAAGAGTAACTTCACAGCTGCCACAGATTACTTTTTGGAGATAACACGACGAGTTTTCTTGTTATCACCATAAGTCAAGGCGGATGCTTCTTTTTTCCGCCTCTCCACTTCTTGCTGGCGACTGGCTTTAGGTGAGCTCCTGATGGAAGGCACATCATTAGTTGCGCCGCAAACCCCCTGCTGTGAACCACTAGCAGCGGCACTAGCTGGTGAGCACACAGGAGTCCATGCAGTAACAAGAGCACTAAAGTCTTCTTCTGGGGAAATCTTCTTACGACTACCATCAGGGAGCTTAATATAAATTCTTCCATCCAGAGTCCAAACATTTCTCATTCCAAAATGCTTACGAGCCATCTTATGAATGCTCTGACGCATTCTAGTAAGAAACTCAGACATAGTAAAGGGTGTATTCTTTAACTTTGACTTGGACTTCCAAACTTGTCTTTTGACACTGTAATCGCAGAAGTGAACTAAAACAGCTCTGCACCGGTCTCCAACAAGAGGTCCCAACCTATGACATCGCTTTATTGATGATCTACTCATGTTGGTAAGGCCAAGTTTATTGTGAAAGATGTCCAAGACTTGCTGCTCAACATTTGAATTGGGATCCTCGGATATTCCATTAAGCAACAAAATCTTTTGCCGATGCCTTGTTTCCATTTCATCAAGTGCATAAGAGCAACTTCTTACTTGCTGCTGCAGAAGACCAAGCATGTTACTTACCAAATCTTTAAATGCACAAAAGTCCTGATTGAGCTGTTGTAGAGTTGGATTGTTGCTTGTTGATGCAGGGACTAAAGCATCTTTTAGACGATTTTCAAACTCATCTTAGCCATCCAGCTAATTTCAAGCTCCTTATGCAGTTGATCAACATTGCTGAGATTAGCCATGTTAACTAGTAAAATGTGTTATGCCAATAAAGTGAACTTAGACTAGTAGTGACAGTGATGCTGTAGGGTGATGCAAGTAAGGTTTAATTCTTCTTACATAAGTAGATTTATAATATTAAAGTATAATAGCACTAATAAACAGGCTGATAATAGTAAAATTGTTTATAAATATTACTTTAAACTATTAATAATTGAATTAAATAGTTAAGAGCTTTTGAAACAGCTGTTACTTATTTCACACCTACCCCCATGAGTCTAATACTATAGTCTTCATAACTATATAAGGAATATAAATTATGGATATGGAAATATGGAAAAATAGAGGAATAGCTATTATTCACGTTATTACTTTTAATGTCGAATACGTAATTGTCTTGCCAAGTAGTTGGGCTGACTTAAAATATTGCCAACATTGAATTTTAGAAGTCAGATAGCATCATCACTAAAAGTTTAAATTCGACAGTAATAACTATTACTGTCGAATTTCAACTTTTAGTTAATATTAATACTTAATTGTAGAATTCAATAACTAAATAATGTTGGAACATTACTAACATCCATACTTCCATCCTCTGATTGTAATCTCTGAGTAGTAACTTACTACGAAATGATTATTATCTTGTATCTTGTATTAACTGATGTTTTTGCTTTCAGTCCCGAGACTATTAAAGCTTCATCTGACGCAGAACCGGTGGGCTAGCCAGAACCCACGGGTTTAGGCCCTCCGCTGTGGGTAGGGCCGCGCATGTGCTCATGCGTGCGTTTAACTACGACATGTCGTCTAAGGGCCATCGAAGTTGCGGTGCGGACCGAGACCCCGATGGCCGTCGACTGTGTTTTAGCTAATCGGTGGCTGGGGGCGGTGAGAACCGCCCTGGAACGCGGGTGTACCTTGTGTACGCGTTGTGATGGTCTCGCCGTGCTCGGAGGCGAGGGCCAACTATTGTGTTTGTTGTTACACTAGCTGTGGGTGTAGTGTTATCCGGCGGGACCGCCGGCGGTGGGTCCAACGTATCTAAGACCCCTTCCTCGACCGGATCGATTAGGACGTTTCGCGGGCGACGCTTATTGACGTTCGCGTTTGTGTCGGGTTGGTAATTTGCTGCGCTTACCACCAGAGGGTTGGGATGATGTTCGGCTCTATCGAAGAACCGTTTGGTCAGGCCTTTAAAATATTCGCGAATCGTCGGGAGTCTGCAATCGCTGTGCAGATCGACGTTGCGTTGGTACCACTGTGCACCGGTTGCACGGCGGATGAACTTATTTTGTACTATTTGCAGCTTGTACAAGCGAGTAGGGTGCGTGTGGGCGAAGGTCATGCATGCGTAGGACATAATAGGTCGTACGCAGATCTTATATAATAATAATTTGTGCCTTAAGGGCATTTTACTTTTAGCGTTAGTTAAATTGTGTAGCCGGCCGGAGACAAACGCGGCTCTATTGCGAACGTTATTAATGTGTGTAGTAAATGACATACGCGAGTCGAAAGTGACTCCCTAAGTATTTGAACTTTTTCTCCCAGTGGAGCGGTTGGACATAAAGGGATATTTGCCCCAACCTTCTGCATTGACGAGGGTCATTATAAAGATGTGACGGGTAAGTACTTCGTGTGAAGTGAATCGCCACACTCTTTTCGGGATTTATTTCTATTCTCCATTTGCGGAACCAATCGCCGAGGCGGTCGGCGGCGCTTTGGATTCGAGTGGTTTGTTGTCTAAGGTTGCGGTCTGAAGAAAAGAGCGCCGTGTCATCCGCGAAAAGCGCGAGATTGACGTGGGGGTCTTTAGGTATATCGCTCGTGTAGAGCGTGAAGAGCAAAGGAGGAGCCTTGTGGTACGCCGGCCGTGAGGCGGCGGCTTGTGGAGAGGGTGCCTTCAACTCGATATCGAAAAGAGCGGTTCGACAGGAAGGCCCGGATGGTGTGTACGAGCCTATCTGGCACTTTGAGTGTGTGCAGCTTGTAAAGCAAGCCGTTGTGCCAGACCTTGTCGAATGCCTTTGCGACATCGAAGAAAATAGCCCCCGTGCTAATATGTTTCGGATGATTTAAGCCTTTCAGGATGTGTTCCGTTAGGCGGTATAATTGGTCGGGACAGGAATGTCTAGCTCGAAAGCCGAATTGTTCCGCCGGCAGAAGGCCGTTGGAAAATACGTGCTCTTTGAGCTCTTGAAGCTCTATGAGCGGCTAATAATAGCCGCTCATAGAGCTTCCCCAGGCAACTGAGGAGGCTGATGGGACGATAACTTGAGGGCTGATTGGCTGGTTTATTCGGTTTGCGAATGCTGATAACAGTGGCTTCTTTCCAGTCGTCCGGAAAGGAGCAACTGGAGAGTAAGGTGTTGTAAATGATCGCCAGTAAACAGATAAGCGGCCCAGGGAGAGCTTTAAGAATTTTATTACTAATATTGTCTGGGCTCGGGGTGGATTTGGGTTTTAAATTTTTGATAATGTCTTGGACCTCTTCGGGGGGCGCCGGCGTTCTGGCCCAGTTTGCACAGGACGGGCCTGTGATCTGAATCTAGTTCATGGATTGTCTCTATCGACTCGATGATGAGCGAGACCTCCTTTAATAACATGATATCTAGGATACTCGGTGTCGCGTGTTGGTATTTGTCCACCGTAGGATACCTAGTGGGAGTCGCAGGAGCGATTATGCTAAAGTTTAAATTATCGGATAAGCTAAAGAGATGCTTTCCGTTGTTATTTGGGATGCTGTGGATGTCCCATGAACCGTGTTTGCAGTTTAGATCTCCTGCAATTATCACGGAAGGGCCTAAGTTGAGAAGCGTAACTAGGTCGCTTTGTAATAAGGTTTTGTTCCCCGAGATGTAGGCTGAGACTAGTACAAGCGGCCTATGGCCGGTGAGCGCTAACCTACACGCGGATGCCTCTATATGACTTAGCTCTGGAATGTCGAGTGGGCTGCAGTGCAAGGACCGTTTATAATAAATTAGAGTGCCTCCCAGACGGTCTGCTAACCGATCGTGGCGGACTATGTTGTAGTTTGCGATTCTGGGATCGCGTACGCTAGGTTTTAAGAATGTCTCTTGCACTAGAAAAATATCTACATTATAATCGCGGAGGAATTCCGAGATTTCGTCCCTTTGACCCTTATTGCCATTTGCGTTGAAATACGAAACAACCAGAGCCCGAGGTTTTGATCTACCTGCAGTTGTACTTTCTATAAAAGTTTTTTATAGTTTCTAATTAACGACGCGGCGGAGCGCGGTTTTATTGCGCGGACTATAAAGTTTACGGCTGGCTTGTAAACGCCCATAAGGCGTCTACAAGTGTTTTTTGGTCGTGAATAGCTGTGAGACGTTCGAGGCCAGATGTGGCGGCCGATAATTTATTGGACAATACGGCGAGCTCTTGTCTATTTATGCGGTCTAATAAGCCGCAGATGTTTGCAATTTGGTCGAACGGGTCGTCATTGTTTCCGGTGAATACCGGTGGTGTTGACTGCACCTGTGGCCTCGGCGCCTGTTGAACGGCGGGCTGTGATTGGGCTAACGTTGGTCGTGAGGCGACCTGTGGCGCAACTACCTGCGCGACTACCTGGGGTTTCGCCCAGGCGTTTATGACGGGTGCAGGTGTGGGAATGAATTTCGCAGGCGTGGATTTAGGTAACGTTGATTTCGCGGGAGCTTTTCTCGCGGGAGTTTTAGGGGCCTTAGCGCAGCCCCTGTAGCTAGCCGGGTGGCCGGTGGTATGACAATTGACGCAGTCCGGTGGATCTGCGCAATCTTCCAGCCGCGTACAGTCGGGCGTGCCGTGGTCACCGGTGCATTTGACACACCTAGGGTGAGCGAAGCAATTATTAGCCGTGTGGCCATAATGCTGGCAGTTGTGGCACTGCGCCACAACTCCTGACCTACGCGGGGGCTCGATCACGAGGTCGCTGAGCCCACAGACCCTCTTTAGGTTGAAGATGGCCATCTTACCTTCCGGGGTAGGGTCAAGTTCAACCATCACCATGTCCATAGGGACATGGGTTCTGGGGTGCCTGAGGCGTCGTACGGTATGCACAGGGTATCCCTGAGTGCGGATGTCGGTCTTCGCCTTGTCGACATCCGACTCTTTGGGGATGCCCTTGATTACTACCCGAAGTTTTCTTTCTTCAGGCAACGAGTAGGTGTGGAAACCTATCTTGTTTTCGCGCAAATACTTCGTTACGCGGCGGAAGTCGTCCGCAGTGTCAAGGTATACACGGATACCCATATGCGTGTTTTTCGACCGAGGGTCGCGGATATTGTGGCGTTCAAACCACGAACAAATTTGGTGCCACTTAGCCTTCTCCTGAATGATGATGGGTGGAGGAGGCTTTATTTTTCGCTCGGAGGCGAATTCGGGCGTCGGTTTAACCGCCGCGCCCGCCTTTTTAGCGGTGGGACGGGTCGTTGAGGCGGCCTCGCATTCGGGGTCGCTGTCGGTAGCAGGGCGTTTCATGCCCTTTTTACGCGATTTAACGACGGTGAAGCCGTCGGCGTTCGCGTTTTCAGCGGGGGTCGTTTCGACCTCCATGTCCGATCCGCCGTCCGATTGTGAGTCGGGTACGACGGAGCGAAAAGAGGTCGGGTTTGGTTGCGCGGAAGGCGCGACGGGCGAGTTCGCGGCAACGGGTGCCGATGCGACGGGGGCTTCTAAGGTCGCGGAAGGCGACGGGGTAACGGGCGCAGAGGGCGCGGGCGATGGCGGCGACGCGAGTTCAACTACTTGCCTATGCTCGGCCTCATAGGCAAGAAAACGTTCCCACATAGCGGGGCATTCTTTGCGTACGAACTCCTCGAAAAGGGAGCCCATCGCGACGTAAGTGCCTTTGGGGCTTGTAGCCCCGCCGGCGTGTGTGAGCTAAATAAGCCTCCCCACCTTGCGGCAGGGTTGTGCCTAAAAATGACAACTAATTTGCCTGCGCTTTTGGTGCGCTAGGGTGGGTACCTAGCTGTCGCCTATTGCAACAAGCACACAGTTAATAAATGAAACAATGCCGCCTCTGAGGCGAGAAGTGTGTGTAGGATTCTACTTACAAAACAGGAACCTGCCTACGAGCACAACACTACACTAACACTAAACTACTGCACTATTTGCACAAGATAAATTGCAACCGAGGTTGCGAGTAGCGTCTAATTCGGGTGGCATGTGCCCTCCGTCTTAGAGAGACGTCCGTTCCGTACGAGAGCACGAAGCGGAATGATGATTATTATACAGTAGTTTAGACTTAGCTTACCATAAAAGTTAAATATCGTGAATTTATGACAAGAGCAAAATATCTCTAGAGGAAATGAGATTTTGTAGAGGGGTGACGTTATTTTCGTGTCGGATTTAGCAAAATTGCACCAATTTCCTAACGGTACTAACATTACTTAACCCCATTGTTATATTTTTATTTGGATTACGAATATTCCAGGTGACTTGGAAGACGTGGTTGAGAACTCTCACTCTGCACAGGTGTGGAATTTTCCTAGAAATCTAGGTATAGATAACTCGACTAAGGAATCTAATGTTTCGTATGACTTAATTGAACTCAACCGTTACTTTTCTGAACCACCTATAACTATTAATTCCTCTGTTAAATCTGCTACTCTAAAATTTCTTTATTCCCTTTCAAAACCATTGTGTTCTTCATTTAATTTTGGAGAGGTAAATAAGGATGATGTGAAAAAATCAATTTTTATCTATATCCACAAAAGCAATTGGCCATGACGGTATATGTTTCCAAATGATTAAACCTATTTCCACCGAACTTTTTCCTGTTATAACTCATCTTATTAAATCTTCATTAAATACTTGCTTCTTCCCGACCCCTTGGAAAAAAGCTTTCATATTACACTAATCTCCTGGTTGATTTCTTTTAATACCTTAGTGAACGTGCGCAGTGTGTTCGCCATGATAATATTTTTTCCGAATGGTGTGATATCACCATTGGCACCCTCAGGGCAGCGTTCTTTCTCGATTTTTATTAATACTCTCTACCGCTCCCACTTTCATCTTTTACGCTGACGACTTACATTTATATCGGCACTTCAAAATCGACGATGCAGAAGAAGCTATTACAACGCTAAATGCTGATTTGAATAGCATTAGTAATTGGGCAAAGTCTTTCGGTCTTCTTGTTAATCCCACGAAATCGCAATATCCTTTCTTTCCTATACTTTTTATTGTTTAATCCTCTTGCTCCTCCATATCTTCGGGAACACTGAGTTTCTCGTTCACTTCTTCTGAAAATTCCTTGCCACTCATCTTGTCGGTATAGCGAATCTTTCACTGTGAAGTCGGTTAAGCTATGGAACTCGTTACCCTATTGCATACGGGCCAGTTCAGCGCTTGAAATTTTCCGTAATAGAGTGAAAGTACATTTTTTATCTCTATAACGGCCTGGAAAATCATCGGTACGTATACAATTAAATTTTTTATATAACTAAATTTATTGGTTACTCTGTTTATTTTTATATTCATATGTTTTATAGTACTATTTGTTAAATAATATTTTATAGTATTATACGTTTTATAATTTTCTTTTCTTCTTTTAATTTTTTGTTTATATGTTTGGAGTTTAGTATAAGAATATCTAGTTTTACACACTTACCTATCATAAAATCATGCTTTGTTACTCATCAAAATTGTCAGGGCTTGCTGGAAGATAACTCTTTTTAGGGTTAAAGCCGTAGTACATTTTTTGTAACTTTGCAGTTTTTGGAAGTAAGAAGTGACACCTGTATTTGACCCATTGCTGGGCAAAAGGCTTTACAGAGGGTACCCTCTGTAAAGCCTTTTGCCCCAATAAGACATAATCCTCAGTGGGCGTCTTAGCTCAGTGAACTATTACAAGATGCTGATTTTATAGAAGTGTTATTTCTAAAGTTTCACCATTTTTTGCTTGTAAAATGATCTACAATTGACTTATTAAGCTAATAATAAAATTATTTTCAATAGATATAATCAATATACATGTGCGAAAGTCCATCTGCTATAGTTTGATAAGAGAGTTCATAAAATATAAGGAATAATAATTTATAGTCGTATTAGTATAATAGTATTGGTTGTAGTATGTATAATAATTATATTGATTATAGTAATATTTATTTATTGTTTATGTTTAGAGACGGTGTAGCTCTTTTCCGGGCGCTAGCTTATTTTTGTATATTGAAGCAATTCCAGTTTAAAGCGATGATTTACCACATGCTCCACTGTCATGGAAGCCATAATGTCACGAGGTATGCAGCATTACAACGATGTATTTAACATTTCAAAGCTATGGTAATTTTGCCTATATGAAGTGCTTACAAAAAGTAACCGAATTGAATTCGTTCTTGGTTACATTCGGATGCAATGTGAGTACGGATCATTAGAGCGCATCTCGGGAAATTGCCATTTTACGACCCACAGCGACGCGCGACGGGAACTCAAAGGAATTACCTTAAATCCGCTTTGTATGTGAGAACTGCACCAAGCCTTGTGTTAACGAATCCTTTTCAAATAGCTTAAATTTGACACTCAATTTAAATCCAATTTTACAAAAATACATTCGCGATAAAATGATCAACTAGAGACACCATGAGACTTGGTCAAATACCAAGTGAAAATTTCTTTATTTTTTATTTTATAGGCTTGTCTTAAGCTCTTATTCAACGTCCATAACTACCTCGGTTCACTAAACTAGACCTTACGACCTTACGACCTTACCTTACGACAGAAGAACCGGCAAGAAGTCTTGCGATGTTTCTTTTTCTTTTCACTTAAATATTTTGCTTATATTTCTATTTAAAATGAGCGAAAATTCATGGCTTATAAGTAACTAAGCTTTTGTGTGTTGAAGGGTTGCAATAACATGTTTTTATAACCACAGTGATTATATATAATCCGCATGCTTGGTGGTTATTACATATAACGCTAAGTGAAAGGCTGCGGACACTCGCTCCAATGCAATAACAGTGAATATAACAAACTAAAACTAGCCCAATCACTGAAAACTGCTCATGTGAAAACGATGATGCTTAAGATTCGCTTTAGAAATTAATTGTAGATCGACTCGTTTTTTTTTCCTAAAAAATTGAATGAATGGTGTGAGGCGCGCTTAGGCACGCGCACTTTTCCAAGTTTTTACTTAAATTTATGCTTTCCTTGTGTATACTTTAAATTGAAAGAGAGCGGCTATTAAAACAAAAACATTATTGTTTACCATATACCAAATTTCTAGTGACGTATAAAATAATTACACTCAAACTAAAACATTGGAAGAACTGTAAAACTAGACATCATTCTAATAGTAGTTAGAGAAAATAGTTAAATTTTGTAAATGTCGGTATTGACTGAGACATAAAGATGTGAGAAAATGTTAAACATTGACCAATGTCAACTCTCACATCTTTATGGAAATATTTATTTTACACGTGATTGTATATTGTAATAGTTTTTGTGCTACTACTATTAATATAAATTATAAATACTAATTAAGTCGTATAGTATGTTCTATTTTTAAGCCAAGAAAAACAAACTTCGAGCCGGAATGAGTTTAAAGAGATAGTGAATTCGTGAAATTGTGGTATGAGAATTTAAAGTTCAACTAGTGTGTAGCCCGGGGCTAGCCGCAACGAGGTCTCGTAAAATACGTCCTTTGTCACGGATTCACCTCCATTTGGTAGCACGATAGGGGTTGGTACTGTAAAAGCCTTTTTAGTTTTTTTTATTTTATTTTTCGCAGGCAGGTGCGGAATTGAAATGTACCGGTTCCTGTGCTGCCTGTCTTATGTTGGTTTTAAAATTTCTTCTTATTTCAAAATATAATTGTGCCTTTATAAGATTTTAAATAGAAAAAATTCAATAAAATCGAACCGCATTGGTGGTCTCTGCCTACTTTTGTACACAAAGAGGTGCTATATTACATTCCTATGAATTTTGATGAAAGTCATAGCAATAACCGACAGCGAATAACTCAGAAAATTGTGTGTTCTTCAATCAGATTGGCTTGATTATTTTTAATATTTGTTCTTAAGGATGCCGATTCCTTGCTATATATTCCACTATTACCATTATCATAAGAAAATATATACGTTCAAAATATAATATAATAGCGCTTAGAAATTGCGGTTGAATGGAAGCATTTGCATTTTGCTTTTAGTGTCGGAAATTGTTACACTATCGTTTTCCGATTTCCCATTCTGCAAACTAGGTTACGCCGGATACACTCGATGAAAGTATAAAAATGTCCGCTTTGAGATGTAAAAATCTGCATCAATGCAGTGGCATTAAAATGATAATAGCTCCGTTTTCCCAAGTTTAATTTAATATTAATTACGAAGTAAATGTATTGTTGACATTGTTCATACGTCTTTACTAAATTTAACGCACTATTTAATTATATCTTATATACTATATCTTTGATTATACTGCATCTTCCAAGTGTACATTTTTAATTAAAAATCCAATGACGCTGTCAATATCGCCCGCTCGTTTAGATCGATACTCAAGTGGAATGTTTCCCATACACGGGGTATCTAAAGCGCTGGAACTACTTGACTATGAGGGCAGGATGTTACTGCTTAGTCATGAAACAAGAGAGGTCCTTAAATCAGTAGAGAAACAAGCGTGTCTACTTATACATTTACGTTCACATGGTTGAATTTTATATGTTTTTAATTTGCATCATAGACTGTGTCGAAAAATTTATCTTATGATGATGTAACTAAATAGAAATTCTCAATTCGAGAAATTTTATAATTTAAGGCAATCAGCCATAGTATTTTTATTATTTTTAAAATCTTTATCTTAAAATCATCATTAATATTATTTCTCAGGTCTCTGCTTTTCTCGAAGAATAGAAAAATACAGTAAACGACTTTAAAATAAAAAATACCATTCAAAATAAAATACCTTTAATTAATTTATACTTCATCATCATCGTTTCAGCCTGTTACAGTCAACTGCTGAACATAGGCCTCTTCCACAGACTGCCACGAACCACGATCCTCAGCAACCAATATTAATATTTATTTTTAACGTTATTATATTACCATTCTGTGACTGATAAACATTTTAGAATGATAAAATGACGACAAAAACAACATTGAAACTGAGATATAGGAACTAAAAACTTGCAAATTTCCGAGGTCACTTTTAACGGAACATCAATACCTATAAGCTCTATAGTAAAGAACTTAGGTATTTACTTTGATAAAAATCTTTCTTGGGGCCCTCACCTTCAAGAAAAATATTTGCCTCAGCAGCATCCTTAAGAAGATTACGCAACTTCCTCCCTACTGCCACCAAAATTGCTCTTGCACAAAATCTGCTTCTTCCGATACTCGACTATGCGGATGTCAGTTATCTAGATTTCACTGAGGAGCTACTTGATAAGCTAGAGCGAATTCAAAATTTTTGCATAAGATTCATATTTGGCTTGCGCAAATATGATCATATCTCACATTTCCGTGTTAAGCTCAAGTGGCTACCTATTCGTCTTCGCCGGAATGCTCACATACTTTCTCTTGTTTACAACATACTGTTCAATCCTTCATATCCTACCTATCTAAAGGAACGTTTCCAATTTCTTCGCGATTCCCACTCTAAGTCCTTAAGATCATCAGAAAATTTGGAGCTAAAAATTCCTACACACAAAACCAAGTTCATGAGTAGGTAATTTATGGTGCAGGGTGCGCGATTCTGGAATGATCTACCTCTAGAAGTAAGACGCGCTCAGACAATAACTATTTTCAAAAACCGTGTAAAGAATCACTACTTATCGCTGTAACTTTATTTCTTAAAAATTATATATGCATTCGTATGTATGTATATGTTTATATGTATGTATTTATATGTCTATATATATATATCTGTATATATATATATATCTGTATATGTATATTTATATGTATATATTGTTAGCTTTTTGCAGATACATATACTTATTAATAACATGTTTGTCTTATTATTATTGTTTTTATTTTGCTCTCTTTTATTGTAGTTTCGATATTATTTAATTCCTTCATTAAATTAACCCACACCTTTTATTCCTTAATTTATACCAATCCATCCAAAGGTTGCCTGGAAGAAATTACTTTTAGTAATAAGGCCGCCCATTGTACCTATCATTTAAACTTTAAGGTTTTGTTTGTATATTTCATTTTGGTGTGCAATAAAGAATATTTATTTATTTATTAAAAACTATATATCATTAATAGAACGCACTAGTTAATCTATTTCTGTTTTACGCATTTTTTTTTATTATCTACTATACTGTCACAAATAGTGATCCAATATGATCATAATTCACGAGAGGACGTTGCCATAAAAAAGTAAAATAGAAAGATTTATGGGCGGCGCATTGTAATTGAATAATCTACCACCGTATACCGGCATTTAACGACAGAAATTCAGTTACCGTACTCGCAAGTACGAAAGTCATTCTGCATACGAATGAATTTTTATTCAGCTTTAAAAACATGGATCTCGGATTCAATTTTAAGTACCTGTACAATTAAGTGCATGGTTTTTAAATACTTTTTTGTTTTTTGATATATTTGTTTTAAATTATTTGTTAATCAGGACCGTGATAGCTCATTAATGCCGTGATAGCTCATTTACCGGGTGTACGCTGAGTTCGATCCCCGGTGCTAACTTATCAAATGCAAAAACATCGTGAGGAAAACTGCATTTGTTCGAAATCACAACAAAAATAAAAATGTTTCGAAGATATTATGTGAATTCCGCCAATCCGCAATGGGGCCGCGCCAGTGGACTATGCCCTAATATCATCTGTACAGACGAGGTCTTTGCCCAACTTGAGGGATTGCAGATCTATGAGAAATAAAAAAGTAAATTATTTTGTATACCCCCTAACTTCCAAAGGCATTTAATTCGAACGTTTACCGCATCGCATAATACGAGTATTCACATATGCGACAATGATTGCTTTGCTTAGTATGTTTCATACATATAATCTTACAAAAGAACGGCAATTAATTAATTTTCTATATGTGTCACAGCCAATTGTATTTTAATAACTGCGCCAAATATTTGTAAGTTATAGTCATAAAATTATGCGTTCTTCGTTAATTATACATTATTAAAAGTAAAATAATGTTGGCATATGTACTGAACTTTGGACCCATCGTATTTTCTTGAAACATAATAATTCATATAGGCAAAAGAAAATCTAAACAAAGGCTTTTAACTAGAACGCATCTTTAATGGATGTTTGCATATGGCGTTATGTATTATAACTATATAATTTTCAAATTTATAAATATTTACTTAAAACGTTTAGTCAATCAAAGGATGAATAAAACACAAGTTTTTACCAAATCATAAAGTATCCCTCACGTTTAGTTAATAATTTCTCGAAAATTGATATACAAAGAATTGAGTGGCAAGTGTCTTGTATAAAAACAATGGCGAACATTAAAGTTATTTTCACTGATATTTTTTGTTTCGCATAGAATATTCATTTATGTGTATCGTTCTCGTTATACGCACCATCTAAGTTGATGGCAAAGTTTCTTTATGCGCAGCTGAAGACGACGGAAAAGCCTTTTTAGTGGTGCTTTCACTGAAGAAAACGGTATGCAGGGCCACAGCGAAAGGTCGCATTCAGCCTTCGCTAAGGCCTTTTCATAAGTTAAATATTCAAAGTATAAAGAACTTGATACTGTATAGCGATCTCTCATAAAAAAAACTGACATTGCTTTTTATTTTTCACTAAACTTTACAAGATATTTTCAAGTGTACTGTACGTAATTTTTTAATAGGATTATTAAAAGGGAAACGATTTATTTTATTATTTTACATGGAAAATAAAATATTTATCGATGAAAAAATTTAAAAACTCAAGATTACGAACAAAAGTAACGAATAATTGAAATACTGACCGAGAGCAAAGTACTTACGCGATTGAATTAAATCAACAAGGAACGCGAAGCTGCGGATTCCTAATTCCGTCTCGGCCATACAATTTGTATCATGCTGGACTACGGAAACTTTTTTTCATTCGCAATTTACAGTTTTGAAGTGAAACATGATATAGAGGCTACTGCAGTACAATTAGTTTTATAATAACATTGCAGACTAAAATGAAAGGAAAAACGGAATCATATGGTCTAATAGGGCCTCTACTAGTTTAGTGCTGCAGATAAGTTGAACACCCCGAGAGTCATACAAAGGCAAAACAAACAAAAGGAGTGAAGTACGGTAGTCGTTGAGCATAGAACAATAAAAGGCGCGTTGTGTTCGGCGGATGTTCTCTTTGCGACAGCTCTGCATGAAATTGACACAGCCCCTCTTTTCCTCTGTCTCTTTTTTGTACTTTGAACTGACACATCGCTATGTGATTTATAAATTGTTAACGTCACAAACCTGATATAAAATAATAAATATAGATATATATTAATATAGATAATAAATAAAAAATATGTATTAATATATATCTATAATATAGAATAATAAATAATATAAAAAAAAAAACTAAAAACATGCTTTTGTAGATTACCGAACTAAAAAGTAGAAACAAATTTTAAGCAAATTAAAATTAAGTTAGAATAGTGTAACTAACAAAAAAATTATTTTATTATAGGTGTGATGAATACAATACTTTACCAGTGGTGGGGATCAAATCCACACCCTCTGGCGGAAGAGGCAGGTGCACTACTCCTCACGCCAATCGGGACGTCGAGAAATTTTTCAACAAAAACCTATAGTGTAATCGTAGTTCACCCAGATGAATGAAACAAAGAATACGTATTTCAAAAAATGTGTTAAACAGAATACAAATAAAAGGAGCAAATTGAAGCGGAGCATAATCGAATCCGTGATAAAAGAATTTTCCGAGAATCCAAGTAGAATAAATTTCCTTTAACAGGAATATTCAAATGAAGCCTGAATACAGAGGCGCTTTCTATTAAGACGCAGTTGGGGTGCAAAGTGGCCTGACGAATAAGATAAAATCTTCTTCATCTCTTGTAGTGCAAATACGCGGTTGAAGAAAGTGCAAGAGGAAGTACTCGAGAATTGAGAATTTGTTTACGTGTTCTATGTATATTTTCTAATTTAATTAATAAGTTGTGTTTTTCTTGTTGATGCTTTGTTTTTGAAATATCCATTACAAAAAATATTTATGACAGGAACGAGCTAACTTGTATGTTTTAAAATTTGTGTGATTAAAAATTAACTTTTTACGATAACTTTAGTGTTTCGGAGCAATAGTAGTCAATGTTTAAGTCTTGTCTTTAAGGATGCTTACAGTCACGCATCATGACGGTTAACAGTTAGTTACTATATAAATATTTGCAGAGACGGCTCCTGCCTTGTTTGAAAACATTGCTAAACGTGGTCCTTTCTCGTAGCCACAAAACTCACTTGTTCATCACCCCTACCGTACATAATACGCAGCAATATTTAAAACATACTTGACTCAAGAGTGTGGGGCAAACGGGTGCAAGCTATAAAGTGTCTAATTTCACACTTTTTTTTCTATGTCTGGGTACAAGTGAGTGAAAAACTTTAAACGAACTGCTACTGGTTTTTGTTCAGAAAAAATTTCAAGTAAATTTTCGCAATCTAATCTAATCAAATATCATATCATCAACGAAATTAAAAATAAATTAAACGAAACTTTCCGTTAGTTTGAAAGAATCTCAATAATCACGCCTCATACGTGAGCCAAATGAACCTTGGAGAAGGACATAGGATACTTTTACGAAGGCAAAATCTAGTAATAGTGATAGTGTAAAAAACGTTGGAAATAATAATTACATAAGCTGGGAATGACTCCACGCGATAGCATATGAAAATGAAAAGGACAGCGGTGGTCGTACACTCGGAAAATCACAATGAACATGTGATTGTTTTTGTAATTAAATAGATTAAAATGTATATGTGTTAGTTTTTTTATTTAATTGAATAAAGCCATTTTATAGTTCCGACCTAATAATTTTTGATGAGAACATTTCTGCTTTCATACTTTTTAGTCGTCGAGTTTACTTTTCAAACATCATTATTATTTTCAAATTTGATAGATGTAGGTGCACTGTTATACTGTTGCACGCGGCAGTTCAATTTTAATACTGCCTTTATAAGATACATACGGCGGAGAGTATCACCCTTCTGGTTTGAGTAGTTCTTACATGAAGTACATTTCTCTCACTGACACGTTGATGCATACGAATCATTGAAGATTCTTTTCACTAACACACATATTGTGCACATCATTAGACCTTCATTGTACGTCCATCTTGTGTCAGTAAAACAAAAATGTCCTAATAAATCAGGTAAATAGTTATCTATCAACAACATATATTAATCATTAAATATAAAACACCTATTTACCCAAATTAATGAAATTATATAAAAAAGATCCTCTTTCTATTTAAAAATATGAATAATGGTAATGTATTCAGCACATTATCAAATTTTTCGCAAATATCACAAATACCTAACTGTGTATCCTGTTTGGGTTTTTTCTTCAATGTTCCTTTAGAAAAAATTACTGGTTAAGGTTTAAAAATGTGTATTCTACATAATTATATATCCATATCATTGATTGGGACTCGTCCTTAATCTATAATATTGATTGTTATTAAAGTAACCAGTATACTTATGGAAATAACATTTTATAAATATGATCAAATAAATAAGCTACAATAATTAAACCTACCATATATCTTATCCTTTGAACGAGCAATTCTTGTATATATGTACTAAATTATAGTACTAAATTTCATGAAAATCACTGGATATATATATATATATATATATATATATATATATATATATATATATATATATATATATATATATATACAATCGGAATCTCGGAAACGGCTCCAGCTATTTTCATGAAATTTAGTATGTGCGTAGATTCGGGGGCGAAAAATCGATCTAGCTAGGTTTCATTTTTAGAAAATCCCTGTTTTCAGGGAATGAAAAATATCATTCGAATATGACGGTAACTTACGCCGCAAAAAAAATTTTAAAATAGCGCGGTCGGTAATCGCGCGGCCCCAGAACAGACGGACGGTTCGTATCACGATTATTTTTGATTTACACACTTTTTTTTCTTTTTTCTATACCAGATCATTGCTTTCATTATTTTTGTTTTTTATTTCCAAAATACGTGATTTAAAAAAATAAAACCGGTCCTCCAGGTACTACTACACACTACACACATTACAACACAAATTACTCCATGGACTTGGTTTACATTTGGACTAATTTGTTGTTCTAAGACATAAAAAAAATTAGGTCTTAGATATAATTGATCCGTATGTAAACAAACATATATGTAGAGGAGAAAAACAGTTTATCATCATATTTTTAATACGATAATCATATTACACTTTAGAAGACTTAAGAAAAATACTTTAAGACCAAACACGACAAAATAGTTTGTAACTAATGGATCTTATAAACATAACCACACTTTTCTATTAATAATAATTACTCTTTATACTTTATTAATAGGACAGTGCCAACGTTTTATTCTTAATGTTTTTGATGAAAAATAAAAAAATAACAAAAATAAAGTATAACGATGTTGCCATTTTCTTTATTTATACAAGGGATTTTAATAACATTACAGTGGCCACAAATCTACAAAAGTAACACAACACGCTAATACTTATTTCTTTTATCTAAAGGAATATAGGCATATAAATAGGAATTACACTGTGAAGATGGATTTTCAAAGGATATTCCAACGGTAATAAAAAGCCTTTTGATGTTCCCCGAGGATTTACGTAAAGATGAAAAAGAAATCCATGGTTTGGGCTCTTTAAGATTCTTTAAGGAACCAAAATATGAGCAGTTTACTAAATGAAAAAGAAAACCAGAAAATACAGAATTTCGCTTCTTTAGAAAATAATGAATGAACGGTAGGTAAATTTATTAATAAAAATGTTGGCCGTTAGTACAGAACTGTTAAGTTAAGTAATACTAGCAGTTTTTTTAATAATACTTTATCAGAAACTGATACTCTTCATTTTACAATGATTAAATCGATAAATATCTTTCTTTCTAAATAAATCTACATAAATAACTAATAAACTGACTTAAAAAAATATAGAAATAAAAAATTAATGACAAAAATGGCGGTCTTAACACATATGTTTTAATATAAAGAGTTATATATACCGAAGAGTTCTATCTATGTGTATACCACATCGAATCCTTAATAGTGAATATTAAATACAAGTTGATATGTAAGTACACTTCGTTTCTGTTTACTTTTTCACATAAAACTCAACTCTCGGAACTGTA
Organism: Iphiclides podalirius; assembly: GCA_933534255.1. Lineage (NCBI taxonomy): Eukaryota > Metazoa > Arthropoda > Insecta > Lepidoptera > Papilionidae > Iphiclides > Iphiclides podalirius. Next base: position 10,475,900 of record OW152822.1, on the reverse strand, counting down.
ACACACTTTGAGTCAAGACTAGCCTGAAATTTTACAGAATTCAACTTGAATGGAATGAAATTTGTTCATAATTTATAAAAGAGAACATTTTAATATTGCGTTAAAAGGATTGACGGACTCTGATTCATATTTCCGAAACGAAATACCTCGTAAAACTTACTCATCTCGTAACGAATCAGCCGACAAAGTTTACGCGGAAAACATTTCACAGTCGAATTTATTGGTATGCAATATTTCGAAATAAAATTAACTGGCTCTTCGTACAAACAAGTCCTAATATTTGAAGATTTGTGGAACTAGTCGCCGGCGGTATGTCCGGACTATTACGTCATAAGGGCCTTTAAGAAGAGAACCTACTCCTATGTTAAAGCCAATTGTGACCCCTCGGATGTTGCACGTGTCCATGGGCGGTGGTGATCATTTACGATCCGGTAACTCGCTTGCTCATTTGCCTCGTTTATTAATTATAAACTTTTGAGAGTAAATATGTCAAAAATTATCACCATTAACCTACTGCCTTTATGGCACTTAGAAATGGTCGGCACAGCATATGAATCATGTTTTAAGTAATTTTGGCTAGACCCCTTTCGACTGATCGTCTGCCTGACGTCAAATCTCCTTGGAAATAAACACGCAGATCCGTACAAGTTGAAAAACATTAACTAATGAATTAATTTATTGCTAAGACATCTTATAAAGCGAATAAAGACATGAAAACTAAAAGGAAAAAGAAATATAAAGGAAAAATATTCAATAGAGCTGCCCATCCCCCGTGCGTCGGAAAAAATGAGAGTTTGTGTAATCCAAAATTTACGGTATAACGCTTTTTAGCATATACGGCACCCTTTTTATCATTAGCAGAGCATTTTCAGCATGCAGTCGCTCTTAACACAAAGGAGGTCATTATGAATATAACCCGCGCACGCCCCGACTTCAATTTTTACTGAGCGATATGTGCTGAACTTACATCCTTTGACGAGGTGAATTCTCCCCTTTGTTTTTGAGCAGCAGCAAAATGCAGTATTGTTTGACGGCCTCACATGCTACCATCATCTTTTTTGCATTCTCTAATTGCAGTAAGCGTCGATAGAATTCGATCAAGTGGTAACCGTAAAGAGACAAGACTGAAACTAAACCTAAAAGCATAATGTACTAAAAAATAAATTTGGTTATATTTTAAATATCATTAGATTTAAAGTTTTTAACGATATTTTGACAAATGAACGCAGTTCTAAAATTTTATTATTTCTATAAAAAGATTTCTTTAAAACCATACACTTTGCGAATTAATCTACTCCTCGATTGTTCTATCTTTCTTTACTTTAACTTAATATTCCATTCAGGACTGATCTCGGATCTATTAAGGCAATGGGGAATCACTTGGAACATTAATTCCACTAATGCTTTCCTCGTCTCTTAAATAAAAAGCTCTGCTCAGAAAGCAGATTAACGCGTAAGAGAAATAATTTATTGTTTTACATTTTTAAATCAATTTAAAAGTATCTGTTAATCAGGAAGTAATAAAATGGCCTAGATGTTCCAACGCAGTAATTATTACATTCACAGTTTCAGAAAAGCGAGTAAATTTATTATTTATATTAAAATACAACTCTCGCGGCTTATATTCTAACCGGAATGGGAATAATCACATAAAAGGAACCGTTTTTTTTTAAGCTTTAAGTCTCGAAGCCATTATTACAGCATAAAAAAACTGTTAAGTAATCACCTTTATACGTATGTTCTACTACTGGCCAATGATCTGTGCATAGAATCTGTTAGGGCGTAGTCAACCACGCAACACCTTCGTGGATGCGCAGACTTCACATATCTTCAAGAAAAGAGCCTATTCCTTTTTCAACAGCTGGCGACGCATTTGTGTCTCTGTGATTTTTTTTGAAGTTTAACTTCTTTTGGAGCGTTTGGAAAAAAATATGAGAGTAAAAATTTTAAGATTCGCGTGCACATCAACATCAAGTTGGTTGCAAAGCGACCAGCATCCTATTTAAATTACCATGGCGTAACAACTACTTGACATTTACCTAAATGGATTTAATGCACTAGTTTCACAAACATAGACTATTAGCACAGGCGATAAAAGTTTTAGTTATTTTTCTTTTGTTACACCAAAGAATTATAACTTTTTACGTGGGTAATATAGCACACACGCGTTTTTTTTATTATTACTTGGAAAATATGCTGGTTTCCTCACAATGTTTTCCTTCCCCTAAGAGCATGTGATGAGTTAGCTTATGAAATTCTAGTTAACAATTTCATCGGTACTGGCACCGTGATTTAAACTCTGGTGGCTCGAATATATTGAATTAAAAGTTAAATAACAAGCAACACCCACAAAGTTACCATGAACGGGAAAGAATGAAAACGGAGAATACGCCATCCGTATCGGAAAACAATAAATTTACCAAGACACGAGGCAACATAATCAATCGAACAAAGCCCGAGGTAATTTGAAGAAGAGCGTCTATTTTTTAGTTCTAAACAGCCTAGAATGGTCTACGATACAACTGCTGCGAATGTCCATAAGCAGTCACGAAGTGAGCTTCAGCTATCCTAGCTACTTTAAAAAAAAAAAAAAAATATATATATATATATATATATATATATGTCTGTAATTTGAAGAAGAGAGTCTATTTTGCAGTTTTAAAGAGCCTAGAAAGGCCTACGATGAAACTGCTACGAAGGTCTATAAGAAGTCATCAAGTGAAGTGAGCTACAACCTAGCTAACTTTTTTAAAAATAAATTATATGTATCCTTGGAAACAATGCTTCGTCGCTCCGGAAGAGATCCGCAACAGATTTGCCGCTGAAAACGCGCGGGTGGGCAGGGAGTAACAAACGCCAGTGCCCTCACAGCCGCCGCAGATGTAGGACGTGTTTCAGCTCCGCCGCTATGGGGGGAAAGTTTTGTGCGATCGCCGCATACACGCGGAGAGAGGGATGCTATTCCTCGGCGGGAACTGGAAGTGTGCAGTGTTGAGAAGTTTTAACGCGAGAATACAATGACTGTCGATGTGATTATACTTGAATTTTATTGATTTGGGAAGTTCTAGTGAATTTTTGACTGAGTAATGAAAGGTTCGTTTGTGTCCGAAGATTTTTTTAATTGTTACCGCATAACTAATCAGAAGTAATGTGATGTACAATAAATTTAAAAAGCGATATAAACACACCATACTTACAAAAGAACAAAAACAATATGAAGTAAAAAAAATCTTTCGTACATACTCACTCTATTTTTAAATTATCAAATTATCAACAAACGAAAAATAAAATAAACATTTAATAATTAAAGTATCCCAATTTGATTAAACAAAAACTACAGCCGAAATATCATTTATTTACGTATCAAATGTTATTTCATTATCGACACAAAATAATAACGAGAAAAAAAAAATGTTCCGGCAATATCAATTAATTAAAACATTTGATCAAACACTGAAGTTTTATAATGAATATATTTTTTAATGTTACGTAAGCTCTTGTAAGCGAACATTTTCAATTGAGTTTTCCGTTAGTTTATTTCATAATCAACAAATTTAGGTATTTTTTAACGATCATAGATAACGTCAAACATTTGGCCTATATTGCAGTTTGTTGTAAATAATGCACCAACCCGGCCAATTGATGTTGGTCGCACGACTTGATTTACGATATGGCTTAGTATAAACGGCATAATAATAAATCTTTTTAAATATCCATTGCCCCCAATGCCCCACACAAGTGAAATGGTGCAATGTGCTTCGCTTTTCAAGCCAAGCCATTAGATACAATACTAAGGAAAAAAAATAGACAGTTCATCGAAACAAGGAATTTTAAAAAGTTTGATCAATGAAAATAAAATAACATCAGTTCGGAAAAAAAGCTTTTATATTGTTCGACTGCATAATTACACATTACATTATATTACATGATTTATAGTTTTTCTTAATTTTTATTACAAAAACTTTAAATCCAGTTTCGACGACCCGAATGGCATAGTGGGTAGTGTACCTGCCTTCTGCGCCAGAGGGTGTGGGTTCGATCCCACTACTGGAAAAATATTGTGTGATGAACATAGTGTTTTTCCTGTGTCTGGATGTTTATATATCTATACTTGTGTGATTTTGCATTTAAAACTAACGTTTTGAATTCAGTAGTCTAGATGATCAATATAATAAAACGTGTAGCTTTATACGTGAAAATAGAAATGACGTTTCGTAGCCTGGACATGCTACGGCGTAGCAATCGGACTTCAGTATCTGCGGCAAGCCACGTTGCACATAGATTTGCTTTTTGAACGATCGAGGGCCGCTGGTAAAATAGAGGCTTGTCTGTTAAGGGAATAAGATATTATGGACCGTTGCGATCCTTGCTGTCGCGTTGGCAACGAGTGCGGGGAACAAGCGACCCCACTTCACCCTGGAGCCGCCGTCACGAGTGCTCTGGCCATCCACTCGGGGGGCGTACGCCGCATGTCGCGCCACTGGCCACCCCGCGCCGGACCTTAGCTGGGTGACCGCAGAAGGTCAAATCCTCACCACGATACCAGGCTTGAGGTGGGTTCGCGTCTTACATTCTTTCATTAGGTGTACCTATACGTATGCATGTATTCCTATATGTTTGCATATCTGTAATTAAAGCTATGATTGGATCATATTTTTTGACGGTGGAAAACCAAATCATTCCAGCAGGATTCCTTTAAGGGCTGATGTTATGGACTGTATCATAGAAAGCGGTTCGGCAAAAGACCTGCTAAGGTTCTTGCAATACTTGAGCTTCCGATTTAAGTTTGATATAGACATTCCTGTTTATAACTTCAAATAATATATAATTTATTTTTCTTTATTAAACTTTTAATCTACAATATCACTCTTTCACTAGATTATTAACATGACTCTCAAAGAGCAGTTCTTGATCAGTAACAAGGCCTAAATTTCTGACAACTTCCATATATTCATTCACATATTTTATTATAACTTCGAGTATATATAGGTACTATTGGGAATAAAGTTGTAGCGTTAATTTACATTGCTGTGCTACATTTAAACAACAAACAATATGAGTAATGGAATAAAAATCCAAACTATAAAGCCAAAAATTGTCAGCAGTCAATGAGACAAAAAAAAATAAGTTAACAATAGGATAAATACTCTCTCAAATTACTGCTTATAAGATGCATCTTATACAAATTTTGTACACGTTAATTTAAATTTTTTAGTTATTAGAGGATATTTCTATAATATACATAATGTAATGATTTAAAAATATATAGTTAAGTAAAGTAACAAAAGTAACAACTGCTGGGCAAAGGCCTACTCTATACGGAGGGTATCAGGGCATAGTCCACCACGCGGCCCCACTGCGGATTGGCAGACTCCACATATCTTCGAAATATTTTTTTTTATTATTTCGAAAATATGCAGGTTTCCTCACGATGTTTTCCTTCACCACGGAGCACGTGATAAGTCAGGACTTAAAGTTAAAAACTTCATTGGTGGCAGCACCGAGGATCGAACTCAGGTTGCTCGAGCATATTGAATTAAAGGCGAGCGCCCGGACACTGAGCTATCACCGACCTAAATTCGATCAAAGTCTTTCCGATCGGCTTGATGTTAGATCACTCTGCATCTTCTACCGCATTTATCACGGGGAGTGTTCTGAGGAATTGTTTGGATTAATCCCGGCGGCTGAATTCCACCATCGGACATCGCGCCAGAACCAAAAATTCCATCCACACCACCTCGATGTCCAACGTTCCACAACAGCGTGATTTTTAAGGCATTTCTTGCCTCGCACAACCACTCTGTGGAACCAACTGCCGCCGGCGGTCTTTCCGAACCGTTACGACCTGGGAACCTTCAAAAAGAGAGCGTACTCTTTCTTAAAAGGCCGGCAAAGCATTTGTGAGCCCTCGGGTGTTGCAGGTGTTCATGGGCGGCGGTAATCACTTACCATCAGGTGAGCCTCCTGCTAGTGTTGCCCCTTTTCTCCGTAAAAAAAAATTATGAATATTAATCAAAGAAAAACATGTTTTACTGAAAGAAATAATAATAGTATATATCAAAAAATATAACATATTACCAAGATGTCAATAAATTAGTGAAAACAAAATATTTATTAAAATTCAAGTGATTTAGATGGTAATTTTGTCCAAGTCGTTTATCAAACATTTTTATATCTTTTACAAATATCTAAGTATGTTTACATTGTAAAATCGAGGATTAAATTTTATTGCGTTCCTTTTAAATTAAATTGAAAACTTATTTGTTCTAAAAGCTTCAGTCTCTTTCCTATATTTAATATAACCAATCAGTTTCAACTAAACAAAATTTAAATCTGAAAAAAATTAATATTAAAACTAAAATACTTTAAAAACTAATTAATTTCGTAAAATGTTACGACTCTTTCGTTTATTTTAAACTTTAATTAGGTAGATTTAGAACACGTACTTGGCAGTATTCATATTCGCGGGATAAAGTTAGACGTCAGACTTAACTCAGGATTTTATAGCTATATTATTTTGTATGTATGTATGTATGTAGTCAATGGGGAGGCTTATGTTCAGCAGTGGACGTCCTACGGCTGATATGATGATGATGATTGTTTTAGTTATATAAGGGAGCCTATATTCTCCATTAAGCCTGTAGACCGTATAAAGGAATATTCCACATGAGACACGGTTACTAATGCATTATTTTCTCCAGAGACATTTCAAAAATTTTGGTGTAAGCCTGGGAATCTTCTTAAATATTCTATTAATTCGCCCCACCGTGGCCACTCACTAAAAACAGAGCTTCTGTTAGCAATTGAAATAATGATCGTATTGGTTCGTATATTTTTTTGACATTGCGTCTGAACCTTCTTGCAACTTCTGTTTATAATCACCATCTATGCTATATTTTTTTCAGTACCAAAATTTAAATTACATATACAACGTGTAAACGTTAGTTCATATATTCTGTTAAGTGTAGTATTTTCTAACAAAGTGCTTGTTATTATAAAATTTTACCACTGCATATTACTGCTTTAATTGTTTTAGCTATCATTTCAAATCTAACATGATAACGTTGTAGGACCCATTTTTTTAATTTTTTAAAAAACTAGGTATTAATTTTCTACATTTTTAAATAACATAAAGCCGAGCTTTACCACAAGGAACTGCAGTTCTTAAAGAGAACCGTATTAATTTTTAACAATAAATCAATATCAGGTTCTGTGTACCTTAAAGAATGATAAAAAATGATCTTGCATAATTAAGAGAGGTTTTTCTTTATAAATGCATATTAGAAAAATCATTAGTTACTTATAAAAGGAACTATAAATTGTTACGTCTTTTTAAAACTTTGACGTATCACTATTCGTTATTAGAAATATTCTAGACCGGGATGTCAATAAGTCGGGATGAAATCGAAACAACTTTACCAATATTTCACACGTTATCGATACTCGAGAGCCTGGAGAATGTACTGGCATGTAGTAAAGTGAATTATTTCATTAATCTGTAGTAATGAACTTCTAATTAAAGCAATCACCAATTTTCTTCTGAATACTTAACCATTGCGGTTTAAGAAATAATTCAAGATTAGCATTTATAAGTCTACCTTTCTGTCACAGTCAGTAACAGAATAAGTTACAGTTTAAAAAAAATAAATGAGGAAAATTCGCACTAATGAGGCTAGGTTGCATTAAGACTGCAATGACTGGCGCCGACTAGTATAATATGAATGACTAAAGGGTCTCTGTCGCGACCCCCACTTAACCGACTGTAATGAGGGCACGTCAATAGAATGTTTAATTAATTAGTATTCTTTTTATTAGCAACATAATACTTTAATATGTTATTTTATAGTTCAGCAGTAAAGCGAATGCAAATTTTCCTAGTTCCTCTATTTACGACGATTCAGTTGTTCGTTTTACTTTTAATACAGAAATTATATCTAGGCGAATATTAGTTGTATCTAATAAATCGCAAGTATTTTCTTGAATGTCAACACTTAAATTTTGTTAGCCGACTTTCCTTCGGGATACTTTTTGTGTAACCTGAATGATACATTTCGACTGCGCAACAAGGAGATATTTACTCAGTCTCCTTATCGTCCCTTTCGCTAATGATGTATCGTCCCGTGTCAATAACATAAATAGTTGGATTGTGTACATATAGATGTTGCCCTTTTAAAAAGGTTGAAAACATACACTTCTATAATTGAGCAATATAAGGGACTCCGGTTCCCTAATAACTGTAATAGTTGTTTTAATATAAAGATTAAGAGGTAATAATGACTCCATTTATAAACTTCATAAGTATTTATATAAACTTGCTAATATACGCAGTTGTAACGTTAATTTTGCGTTCTTGGTACCATGCCGCGTGGATTAGGTTTATTAGATAATATGTAATTATAGATAGATTTAATCTTGTAAATATTAGATTTATCAATAGTTGTAAATGAACAGCATAATTTCTTTTCCATATTACGTGTAGTGATTCATTTGGATGTATAAGTACGTGTAATAGGAGTACCTTTAATACTTTACATTAAATTGATCGTGTTTCTGTTGGTTATTTTTTTAATATCAAAATGTTGATTTTAATAAAACGACTAACAAGGCTACATCATTACAAGCCCTGTAGTTTTGGGCTCGTAGAATAGGGCTAAGTCAGGAAGGTCATCGTATAAGGTATCTAAAAGGGGATTAATGATTTAGTAGGATTGGTAGCTAGTTCACAAGCCTGCTACGTGGTCTTAACAAAGATAGATCACGATAGAGACTACTACTACATGATAAAGACTAGTTGTTATACTTTGTTTTTATAATTTTTTTTTACTCAGGCACGTTCTAAGCGACGGGCGACTAGTGGTTGGAGCGAGACGGTCAATGGTGGATTCTGGTGGTGGCGGAAGCAGTGCAATTCTGAGATGCAAGGCAACGAACAAGGCGGGAACCATCCTTTCTAGGCCCATGTTACTACAGCCAGGTATATTGATTTCTACTTTCTTTAGTCAGTTATATTTACTGCGTTCGACGATATCTATTAAATTGATGATATCATTCATCAAAAATAATTAAATTGTCAGACCTATTGTAATCAGTGAAGAACAAATATTTAAACGCTTGCACCTTATGTTATTTACCTTTTAATAAAGTAGGGCCGGCTTCACTCAGCAGACGAAAGAGAGAAATATAACACTTCCACTTCACGCCGGCTTTCTCTGAGGTCTTGGTACTTACTCGGTCGGAAGACTTGCGTGGCCCAACCACAGTGAACTACTCTACCCCACCCCTACCCTAAAACTGTGTAGTAAATCGACATCATAGTTTATTGTTTAATGTTCATAAAAATAAAAATATAAACTATGCTTAATATCTGAATATTTTCATTTAAATGTGACTCTGTATTTAGGAGTCACATTAATAACAGTAATTTAAATCAGGATCGTGCTTTGTGACAGTCTGTGGAGGAGGCCTATGTTCAGCAGTAGACTTAAACAGGCTGAAATGATGATGATGATGATGAAACAAATAAATAATAATTAATTTAAAAAGTTTTTTCAAATTAAAAATAACATATTACCTTTATTTAATAGTTACTAACATGTTTATTAAATTATTTAGCGAAATTAATGTTGTACAGTATAATAATAGCCCTAGGTAATAAACGAGAGATGTACGAAATAAGAGAAAAACAAATTACAACTTCGAGCAGAGTTGAACCAATTAACTTTCCGTTACACAGAGACGGAATTATGAAATAAAATGAAAAACAGCCAACGGCCGTCAGAGTTTTTTACACGGCGAAACTTTTAATTAAGGAATTAAAAATGACATTACAGTGAGTTCGCAACAAGGTGAATTTACTTTGTTCAAATACATTCCAGGCAGAAACACTTTTGAAGTAAATTATGAGTCCTAATACCGAACAGCGGTGTACTCTCATTTGGAAAGTTACAGAAGTTGCTGTTTATAAACAATATTTTCTTTTTATATTTCTTTGCAGGTCGAATACATAAGGTCAAACTTTGTAAAAAATAAATTATTGCTGACATTGTATTGAATTTGTACATAATAATCATCGCCCTGAACATGTCCACTGTAGAACAAAGGCGGGGTAGGATTATAACGCAACAACGAACGACACTTTACGCATTGGACTTTGAACTTTCATCGGAAGTATCGAACAAATACAGAAACGCGAACTACATGTTATATTTCAGACTACATTAAACGGTGCCAAACTTTTCACTTTCTTCCACTTGAAGATAGAAGGCGAACAGTAGATATTGCTTATGAACTTAACATAGTAAATGGCTCGGTCGATTGTCCAGAGTTATTAAATATAAGTTTAAGAGTTCCAACCGCCGCATATCGCAAACCTGCAGTCTTACACGTATCATCAGCTAGAACGAATTACAGACAGAATTCCACCTTTTTCGAGCAAGCAGATGTTTTAACGCGGTAGCTAAGCAACACGACGTTAACTTTTATAACACGACGACGTTAAATTAGACAAAGGGTCTATCAGATTAAAAAACTGCTTAGCAGCATCTTTTTTGAAAACAAAAAATACGATTAGGTAAATATATTTTTTTATAAATTTTGTAAATAATTGTCACTGTACACTCTATGTCCGTTATACTTCTGTGTACGCGTCATATTCTTTTATATTTAACTAATTGTGGAAACTTATAAGTGGCCTTCTGAACTTATAATCCAATACTTTAATTATGTGCTAGCTGTAAGTTTCCCTAAAATTGTAAAATATAATAAAATGATAAAAATAGTTATGTTAAAATTTAAAACATACCAGTTTATAGCTTTTATTTCTGTCATCTATAATTTTGCGTAAAGAAACAACTTTCTACCCCAATTTATTCATATCCCCAAGAAGCTGAGACTTGCCATGTTTCATAAAAAAAGTGTATGTATATATTATCGAATTTTAAAATGTCAGATAGTTTTGATAAAAATATAAATTTAAGTTATTGGTCATTGGCAAACACAATGATGATGCCTCTTCTTTAAAGTCAGAAAGGAATAGTTTAAATACTGATTTTTGCTAAATTCAACCTCTACATACACATTTTATTATCCAATTAACTGATTTTAAATTACGCACATTGAAAGAAAAAAGGGAAACCGTATGCGAAAAATCAGAGAATGTTCGAGGGGACTTATTTATGAATTCAAACATAAACATTTTCGAACTTTACAACACGATATTCCCATAAGATTTGAATATTTCTCGAAGCTCGTGTCATGTTCGGAAATACTTTTCTGTTCAGTTTTCGCCCGTGCTACAGATTTTACTTACCATATTTTAACATTTTCTATACAACTGAACTGGCTACAAAGGAAGCATTGAAAGGCAACAAATGGAGGCGCAAAGAGGCTTATTCTTATTCAAATGGGTTTTGAGCAAAATCTTCTACACTTTTATATTTTATTTTCGTATTGTTCAACAACACTATTGAATATTTGTGTTAAAATGTACAAACTTCATTAAACACGTCGGAGGTGGATGCAGTGCACACGTTACCTCAATATGTATTACCTGTAATGATGATTCAGAAAGTTATATCTACTTATTTTAAATTTACGAGTCTGATTGTTATTATGAAATTACCACTCGAGTAACAAAGATAATAATAGATACAAATTAAAAAACTCAAATACAAAAGATCTGTATCCAGAACTGCCATGCGTTTTTTTTATTTGTAACTAGGGTTAGTTCGATCGCTACAGCCAAAGTGAAGCGAATATTCGCGCGCTTCTTGACTTAAACCTCATCCAGTAAACAAATCGTTATAAACTATGTAGAGCGCCGATTGATGGCGCTTGTTCGCTCGTTTCGTTTTGTGGTTGTAGTCAAGATTTGACATATGAAAAAGTCAATCATCTAAAAATGAAATCTCTATATGCTTAGTACAAAAGGGCGTTTAAGGTGACATCGCCAAACTTATTCTATCATGCTTAGGGGTTGGCCACCCAACGAACTTCAGATATTCGAAGTCCCACATACCTCAAATAACAAAAACAAGACAATACCATACCGAAGATGATGTTTAAATATAGTTCAAACTGACTTATAGATTCATATAACGTTAATTTAATAAGGCTATTTATTTTCTTATGTTCAGTTGAAGACAACGTCTTATCACATTCTGTGCGCCAGCTTACTCCGGCTAAAATCGGAGGGTCGGTAGTTCTGCGATGCGAAACATCACCTCAAGTTGGCGTAGTTGACATACGATGGATCCAAGACGGCCTTACACTTTCATCAGGTTTTGTTGGAACTGGTAAGTACCCGCTACAGATCTGTGATCATTACAATTTCTTTGTCGAGAAGTCTTTTCAAGGCAGTATATATGAAATATTCATAACGATAATTAAAACCCACTATTGTTATTGCAACCAAAAAGCAAATAATAGACTTTCATAAATCTTTATTCGCAGATTCAAGATGGATAGCTGGTTCAGGCGGTTTATTATTAGGCGTTGATTTGACACAAGCAGATATTCAGGCAGAATACTCTTGCTTAGCACTAGATACTCCGAGTCCTATAGTAAAACTAACTACTGATGGTAAGTAATATACTAACATAAATTATTAGTATCTTGTACATTAAAAACTAATTAAACCCGTAAATTATAATTTAGATAGTAGCTGGTTGGACAATAACGAAATCAATTCAATCGAAGCGCGAACTGGAGATACCGTGGTACTTCCATGTATTATGCGGCAAGTTACTGGACATATTATTATGTAAGTTCTATTATAACCAAGAAAAGAATTTAAAATAAATGCTCTTTCACAATATAGCATTATTTAGTAATAACGACCTTAATTTCAACCTTCAGTTGGCAGCGACAGGAATCAAGTGGGGTATGGATTGCTCACACACCAGGAGAGGGTATTGTTAAGGGCAGTGCTCTCGTCCTACCGAATATTCGGCCACATCACGCCCTGCGTTACGCTTGCTCCACCGGAGTGGAGTCTTCTCCTAGAATACTGATTCGTTTGATAGTGACGGATCCTCTAACAGTGTCGGTCACCCCAAATCCGTTAGTAAGTTCAATGTCACATATAATTCGTTATAAACTACTTATTAAGATTATGTACTTGTAGTACATACATACTCGTAACAGTTAAAAAGAATACTAGCGACCGTTTTCGTTTAGTGCGTTTGATAAATATTTGCGTACAAACCATTCGTTCGACGGTAACTAACTGCGGATCCAATATAATGATTGATCTAAGCTCATTAGGCTTTTTTATGTACACGTTTCAGATATTGGGAACTGGTGGATCTGGTGTATTTAATTGCACAGTACAAGGGGGGCGTGGTAGTGGGGTCACATTGAGCTGGCAGCACGAAGGGCGACCTTTGCACGCACCGCAATCCCGTCTATCCCTTGGCCCGGTTCGATCTCACCACGGCGGTCTGTACCAATGCACGGCGTACGACCACACGGATACAGCAGTATCAGGATCAGAACTAGTTATAGCTGGTATATATTATTTTCATTATTATGTTTAAAATTTTATCACGTCAAGTTAACGACTGTAGGAACATATTTCAGACAGACCACCGAGGCTTATTTCTACATTTAGCGAGGCCGTGACGAGAATTGGTCAAAGCATTGTGTTAAGATGTGCTGCCACTGGTATACCACCACCAAGAATATTGTGGACATTAGACGACAGACCGTTACCAGCGGCTCCTGATAAGTATGCTTGTGTGTGTATTAAAAAATTCTCCGTATTATAACGTTATTTAAGTTACTTAAATGTCTTAAAATTTTAGGTACAGTGTGAATACAAGAGCTGAATCATTACCTAGTGGTGATGAAGGTGCAATAGTATCAACTTTACGTATTACTATCCGGACTGCTGACGAAGGTGGTAGATATGGATGTAATGCGACCAGTTCTGGAGGCTCCCATGCGCATCACGCAAGACTTAATATTTTTGGTTAGTAAACCATAGTATAAAAAAATGGTAATGATTTATTTTATTATATTAACCATTGTTTATATTAGGTCCACCAAACATTCGCTATTTATCACCGATACATGTAAAAACAAATACGGACGTAACATTAAACTGTCCTTATTCGGGATATCCCATCAAGTAAGTATCAGTTCCACAATTTTTTTTCATCTATACACGTTTCTATTTTTCTTTCTTCTTTTGTTATCTGAACTTATAGGGAAGTAATTTGGCGTCGTGAAGATGGGTCAGTAATCGACAATGTTCTGGAATCTAACGATGAACTTGGTATATTAAGACTTGCTTCAGTTAGAAGTGCTGATGCAGGCACTTACACGTGTGAAGTAAGAGCTGAAAGTGGGGAGTTGGCGAGAAGAACCGTTCGTCTTGATGTGCACAGTAAGTGTGTATATAAATAAGGTTGAAAATGTTAATTAAGTTTAATTCATCGTTAACTTTGCTTTCTACAGAGCCACCGAAAATAATGCCATTTCACTTTCCTGAGGAGCTGGAAGTAGGCGGAAGTGCACAGGCAACCTGCAGTTTGGTATCCGGAGATAAACCTATATTATTTTCATGGCATAAAGACAACTTACCTATACCATCTGTATTAAAGGTATATTTTAAAACAAAATCTATGTTAATTACATGATGCTATGGTACGTATTTATTTCATAGTCAAAATTTAACTAATGCTTAGATTTACATTTAGGTGGAACAGAAAAATATGGACTTTTTCTCCATTTTAGTAATTCACAATCTTTCTTCTGCACACACCGGGGAATATTCATGCAGAGCAACTAATGACTTTGGTACAATAAGCCATACAGCACCGTTAATTGTTAAAGGTACTTATTAAGATACGCTTGTGTCTTTTTGCTGATTCTTAAAGACTTATAACGATCAGTCATATTAATAATTAAGAATTGAATAATCTATCAATTAAAACAGTTATTACGCATAGAATCACCAACTTGGGTATGGCGAGCACAGAATACATCAGTTTCTGTTGGAGCAGCTGTACTTCTGCCATGTTCGGCTAAAGGGCAGCCCTCCCCTCACATATCTTGGGAATTTTCTTCAGGTAACATGTGCGTCGTGATAAAAATTTGGGATTATTTGATTATATAGAATATTGTATTTAATTATAAATTTTACTAGGCGGCGATAATTGGCATCATATTTTATGGAGTCAATCAGAATCGACCGACAATGGAGAAGGATCTGTTCTATCGGATGGTACAATTTGGCTGAAAGCAGTCACCTCTAGTCACGAAGGGTGGTATAGGTGTACGGCTCGAGTCCAACATTCATTTTTACATCATTCATTTTACCTTGACGTAAGAGGTAAGCAAGATAAGTGTTTTAATATGCTTTTTAATGTTTTTTTTTTTATTAAAATGCTATTTTAAGTTAAAAAAACAATTTTCAAAAAGAAGTAAAGAAGAAAAGAAATTATCTTTGACTGTAATAGATTATTAATTTTTTATTTTAATGAACAATTACAATTGAACGAATTTATTTTATTTACATTTGTTTTTTTTTATTCACCGTATTTGTTAGCAGCATACCAACGTGTAACAAAATACCCAATTAATTATAAAAGCCAAAAATGTTGTCTGCCCTAGTAAGCTGTCATGTCAGGGAACCAAATTACTTAACAGAAAGGCCTACGTACCTATTTTACCTAATAATTGTCTACTTTTATAGTTTTTCTATTTTTCATTCATAAATGTTTGCTACCTCAATACAAGGATGTCATTATACTCAAGTACTGGCTCCAAAAATGGCAAGTTGGAAAAAATATGTTGTCCATTTAAAATCTAATCGATATCATACGACTGTTTCGAGTTTTTTTTTTTTTTTTGCAAAATAATGTTGCTTTCTAACTCGGAATATTACGAAATGATGTTATGCATAGGCCATGAATATAGCAATTTAAATCGTGCACACGAACTGTATCGGCAACAGTTTATCGATGGTAGACCCCCCCACTGAACAGCGACGGCTGCCTTCGTACCAGTACCAGCGTTTTCTGAACATGTCAAGACGTCTACATTCCACCGGCTCGTCGTTCCGTGAATTAGGTAGAAATGTAGGTACATTCTGCGTAGGTTACCCTTTAATTTGACTGAAATAGGGTTTGCACACTAGTGAAAATAATAATAATGTTTTTTTTTTTTTTTTGGGGTATGTTATACAGCGTTACTACGGAGCTTAAATTTTGCGAATGAACTCGTTATAATGCCCCAATTCCTTTCGACTTTATGAGTAGTTTTGTAACACCCCGTATAATTAAGATACTCTCGAATGTGCACGTAACCCTTATTTGTTTTATGTCCTTAATAAAAAAAATGCAAAAATCTCGGTACTACATATCTATTTTTGTTAAATCCTGCAGAACTTTTAATTTCAAATTCCATATTGCAAAAATTACATCGAAAAATTGTATCCATCATACAAAAATTTAATATGGAAATTACTAAAGGATATTCAATCAGGTTCATTTTGGAATAAAAATAATAACCTCTTTTTCATTTTCTTGTTCATGTATGATGTATGATTTTTCTTACTTAACTGGTGTTTCTTTTTCTTCACTTAACTGGTGTTAGTACTACTTGTTTATAATAATCGAAAGTGTGGTGTATACTGTATAGAACCTCCAAAACTGGCACGGGGTGATGGCGGTGGTGAAATTCGATGGGTAGTTAGAGGATCAACAGCACGTCTCACCTGCACAGTAAGGGGAGAGCCAGAAATTCACATGCACTGGACACATGATTCCCGCCCTTTGTCTCTGCAGTAAGTTTTGTGCACATGGTTAATTATAATAATCATGGTATCTGATTCTTAGTTTGTGTGATAGTGACAGTCATAAAGTTATTTCAGATATGAAGCAATAAAATTCCAATTTATGAACAGGAATTTATTAATGCAATGTTAATCTTTTTTTACAAGTTAAATTGAAAGCCTAGCTAATAATTTAAGGCGTATTCCTTATTATATCATACAAAACATAAGCTACACTTTTCTTTTTGTGTAAATTTTCTTTTATATTTGTGTTTTTCTTTAAGTTAAGTGTACACGCATATTAATATGTGTTATTATTATATTAGTGGTACAGGTGGTGTGGAGACAAAAGATATTGGAAACGGAATGACGACCTCTGAAATAACAATCACACACGCAGGTCCGGAACACGCTGGGGATTATCAGTGCCTGGCGCGAAATCTATACGGAAACGATGCTATACTTTTTCGGTTATTTGTAAAAGGTACGTCTTCGGTCTTTACGGTTGGCTTTGTTCAGCTCATTTCGTATTTATGATCGACCAGATAAGGATAATGGTATTTTAGATGAATTGGCTTTATACATTAATATAATATATATAAAATAGATACTTTCATTGCTACGATTATATTTAAGTGTATATATTTTTACGATAAGATTTTTAATTTTAATTAGTAGTAATTTAGTTTTTATTTTTGAATATTTTTAAATTTCAATTCATAATTTTTCAATAATTAAATGTCGCGTAATACAGTTGGTTTACCATGACTTCTTTACCATTAATCGCATATAATCATAACATCTTTTTCATTAATCTGTATCAAATAGGATTTTATAAAAAATAACCAATATATTTTTTTTACTGTTCAAGATCTCATAATTTGAATAAATTATAATTAGTTCACAGACAGATTTGAGTCATGCTTAACTATATAATTTTTGCTACTTTCCGGTATTAAGCTTCATGTAATAAAAAAGATTTGTCTTTCATTTAGAACGCCCCAACGTCCCCGAGGAAGTTCGTATTTCTGAATTATGGTCGAGGAGAGCTCGTATTACTTGGAGAGTGGCAAAAGGAGTAATTGTGTCCCACTATACATTACAGTATAAAGCTCTTAAACTTGATATGCCAAATGTTGTATCAAACATTCCCGTGCCTACGTTGTCGAGTACATGGGATACACCAGGTGTTGTTAATGTGACTTTAACTAATTCCGATCTTCTTCATGTTGCGTAAGTACCATTTTTATAAAAGTTAAGTATAGTAAAGTAAAAGCATGTACATATCCCACTGCTGGGCAAAGGCCTTCTCCGTAAGGGGGATATAAGGGCGTCCAGCAGTCAGGCACGCTGGCCCCTGCGGATTGAGGGACTTCACACATCTTCGGAATATTTATTTTGTTTTTATTTCGAAAATATGCAAGTTTCCTCACGATTTTTTCTTTCACCGCTAAGAACGTTATAATTCAGCTCTTGAAATTAACAATTTCATTGGACTGCTCGAGTATATTGAATTAAAGGCGAGCGCCCGGAGACTGAGCTATTACGGCTCCGTTTTTATATATTGGTAGTGCTGATAATAAGCATATAATAAACTTAATTTGTGCGTTTATGTGAACTGTACGTATTTCGTTATTACACCGCTGTCCCTCCCTCCTTTATTAATTGCATTTGTACTGAAGGGGATTAAGGAGGTAAAACTAGTTAACGTTCCATGGTTAAAGTGGCCAACACCATCGATTTCGATTTACAAATTAAAGACGGACCACGCAACAATATCTATTTAATCGTTGAAGCGCACGAGATATTTAGATTTTGTGTGGCATTAAAGCATTTTCAGTTTGTGCCCGATTTTCCATTACAACGGGATTATCGCTTAAGCCTATTGACCATTCAGATCGGAGGGGCTGGGTCGTGCCGGAGCTTTAGTGATGGGATTAGCCCCCGACACACGATACGTACTCAGGCTGGCCGCCTACAACGATGTCGGCGCGTCACCCTACACAACACCACTCCACTTCACCACTCGAGAGGAAGGTATAAATACGCTTTTGTGAAAGTTTCAGCATAAAAATGAAACTGGTTTTATTTTTACGGAATTATCGAGTTTAATTTTTAATTTTAGTAATAATAAACCCGTAAAAGTAGTTTCATTTATAATGTTTAACCACCCAAATACAATAAATTATGAAGATTCAGCTTTTTGTATCCTGCACTGAGTACTGTCGTACTATTTTATGTTATTAAAGTCAGTTATGCTATGTTCGGTAAGAATATGAGTACTTCTAAAGTATAATCATTTTTGTACCGAACTTATTATTATTGTTTCAAACTTATAACTAGTAGTTTTAAATATATAGTTTGATAGTACTAATAATTTAGAAACAGTGTTAATTCTGATAAGTTATACTTAAACAATATAGAACTTTTATTTTGACAGCGCCAGGAGGAGTGCCGCGTGACATAATCGTTAGAGCTCTCCGTGATCGAGAATTGCTAGTTACTTGGCAAGTAAGTAAATAACAATTGACATTCATAAAATACTTTAAAAGATTGAAAAAAAAAAAGAATCTTCTTAGCGATTGGACGAATACTGCTTAGCGACTAATATAATTTCTTCAAAATATAATTTTTATAATTGGAGAGTTCCATCGCGACAATAAATGAACACACATATAGAGGATAACTTTTTAAAATTATATTAAAGATTTACATTCTTTAAACATCGATATTTACCGAGTTATCAAATTTTCCAAAACAAAGAATTTTAGAACATCCTTATGCATAAAACTTTAATGTAAAGTTCATTTGTAAAGGTCACAAAGCATATGAATGGGTTGCATGAATTTAAAAGAGAGAAAACATACTGTTAGAAGGAGAGGCTTTTAATGCGGCGCTGTGGCAACGAATAAAAAAGTCTCTGAATGTATGAATTAGTCAGTTGTAGTTGTATAGGATGTTACAAATTTTGTTTCCTTTTTACTTAATTAGTTTGTTTTAAAAATATTTTTTTTAATTATGGATTTTTTTAACGGTAATATTTTTTATGATTATTGGCAAGTAGCGTTAGAAGTGTGTTCATTTATTGTCGTGGTGGTAAAGACACGCTGTATAACAGAGCTAACTTTGAGATAAAATATATTACCACTAGCGGACCGGATAGACCTTGCCCTGTACACAGGACTTATATAAAGATAAAGATAATAGTATAAATATAAGAATATTTGACCTTAAAGTAAATATGAAAACCATGATAATGATAGACACCTATTTTCCAAAATGTTAAAATTACTTTAAAGTTTATACATAAAACATCAGGTTGTTTTTTTTTTAATTATGAAACCGAGTTTTAACACTAAAGTAAATCTTTTCATAGCCTCCACCAAGGGAAACTTGGCATGGCACCCTGTTGGGCTACACGATACGGTGGTGGGAGGTATCTGAAGAGGGTAAGGGTATTGGCGAAGGCTCGGGATCGGAGAGTGGTGCGAGTGCTGACGCAACTAGTACCACTTTAAGGGGGCTCAAAGCGGCCACCAGATACGGTGTCACCGTGAGGGCTTACAACGCCGCCGGTGCTGGCCCAGTGTCGCCACCGCATTACCGCCATACCTTAGAATCACGTGAGTAAAGTTTAATTTTTCAGTATTGTGTAAGTAAATCCGATATATGTATAAAAATGCTGATATTTCACAACTTCTATTCTTATCTTACATTTTATTCATTTAAAAGTAAACTATTTATTAACTTTTTATGTCAAGTAATAAACTTTATGCGGTTTGTAAAATAAAAATTATTGAGAAGTATGAGTAATTACTAAATAAATGTAAAGAAAATATGAATAACTCTGAGCTATTATATAACGTCAAAATTACAATGTTATACTATTTAATCTGATACGTTAAGAATTTTAACCAGCTTTGTGGGATATGTAACTTTAGGGTTTAATACGTAGTATTGTAAAAAAAGCTTTAGGATTAACTATCCGAATTTTTTTAAAGTGAAAACTTTTTAAGGCGCGTTGAACACTTTGGATGAACAAAAATCATAGAGCTCTCCTCATCGTCACCGAACGCTTTCCGAGAGCTGTATGTATACCGTGTATATATGTGTACTTTTTGGGTGAACAAAAAGCGTGAAACTCGCGTCACCGTCAGCGAATACTTTGCATGAGCCATTTTTAAAAAACGAATACACAAAGATATATTTGTAGTTATGGATATGATGTAAATACTGTTATTATCGTTTGGAATACCTATAAAATAGGTAAAATTTAATACTTCTGTCGGCAGTCCCCATTGGACTAAGTTTTTTTAAAGGATTCAATATCAATTTTGTCTTTAGCGCCAAACGGGAGTCCTGACCTGTTACCATGTATCTCGAGTGGATCGACGTCACTCAGAGTATCATGGCATCCCCCGGCACTGGAATCACGCGGTGGCATCATAACCCACTATACATTACAATACACAAGGAGGGATTCCGATCCTTTATTGCCACCTCAAGACGCTTATTTGCGAGTTCAGGTTTGTTAATTATTAATTCGTTAGGGATCGACAAACGTTGGTGCCAGAGCTAATTATTTTTGGTACCTACATTATGCTTTACCAAAGCATAAATAAACAAAATATATGGCTTTTTTTTATCACGGGAAGTTATTTGTTGATTATGCGAACCCAATACCATACGGGTCTCCAGAATGAACAACTAATACTCATGCATTCCCAAGACTACTAATTAATTATCTGATCAATTGTTCGAGAAATTCGTGTATTTACTAAGTAATTCTAAAATTATGAAAATTACCTGTATATTTTTTAAATGATTAAAAGCTTAATTTTCTTCCACACTTCTAGGGTGAAGAGACTACAGTTTCTCGATTAACTCCATATGCTGAGTACGAAATAAGGGTTCGGGCACATAACGCAGCTGGTGATGGTCCGTTGTCGGCACCACAATACTGCCGTACCGACGAAGACGGTAGGTAAACAACTTATTTCAAGTTTCATTACATTAACGCGAGAATATTCCTTTAACCTCTCTTAACTATTTTCATTATTTTCTCCTATAAAAATGTACATTTTGAAAAGATTCGCTTATATAATCACAGGATTAAACATAAAATAATGCTTTATATATATTTCAGTGCCTAGTGCGCCGGGGGGTATGAAGCTTATAGCTTTGAGTGAGCGATCTTTAAGAGCATCATGGTTGCCACCTCCACATCCTAATGGAAAACTTACGCATTACACCCTCTACGTCAAAGACTTATCAGGGTACGCTAAATGAACACCTCATTTCGTTTATTTATCGTCATTGCGTCGATTAAAATATCATAAACTGGTAGCTAAGTATATAAATCTGTAATTACAGATCGTATTATGTGTATTGTCTACATACGATAGAACATTACCAAAGATCTTTGTCTGTATTATTTTAAGCTTTAATATTTTTGTAGATCACAGGAACCGAACATAACAAGAGTAAATGCGTGTATGGACGGCGATGAATGTATGAAACCTTTGCGCGGTCTTCGTTCAGGAAGGACCTACGAAGCGTGGGTCAGAGCGGCTACAAGTGCTGGAGAGGGGCCACCGTCTACTGTCGTCGCTTGCCAAACAAGTGCATTGGGTATTTGCGGTTTTTTTTTTACTTTATTCTTAGACTCAGGTATGTTATTGAATAAAAAATAACTTTTTAGCCCCGGCTCGAATATCGTCCTTTGGTGGTTTAGCTATGGAAGCAGCTGGGAGCGCTTTGTCTTTACGTTGCGTTGTTGGAGGAGTACCGCCTCCAGCAAAACGTTGGCTTCGTGCTGGTAATCCCCTGCAACCAATTCCACCGTTCCAACTAGAAGGTGACGCTCTACTTATTAGAGGTAAATATATTGCGCACAACACCGTATTTGTGAAACATATATTTGTTTTGCTCCATTATTTTTAACCTTTCATTCTAGGCTTAGAACTGTCACATGCTGATAATTACACTTGCGTTGCTGAAAACCCTCACGGCTCAGATTCCGTTACCTGGCGAGTGATTGTATTGCGTCCTCCAGCTCCACCAAGCTTAGCTTTATTAGAAGCAAGGTCTAGAGAGTTAGAACTTGACCTAAGACCAACCCCAAGAGCACCCGGACACGCGCTTCCTAAAGCTTATACATTGCATTGGAGGCTTGCTACCCCGGAGGTAAATAATCATAATATATTTTAAGATTCTGAATTTGGCACATGTTTGACAAGTTAAATTTTAGGGAGAATGGCGGCTGCAAGGTGCGAACCCAGGTCCGGTTACTTTAAGCGGCCTGCGGTGTGGTTCAGCGTACCGCGTCTACGGATCAGCTGGAGGTGCTCCCGGAACTGAAATTGCAGTAAGAACGTCCGGTGGGCCACCAGCCGCACCACCCGATTCCAGATGGATTAGAGCAAATGCCACACACGCCAAGTTCGACACGACTATGTGGTCAGACGGTGGATGTGGCCCAGTGGCGTTAAAACTCGAGTGGGCTGGTTCTGGTGCGTTAGGAGCACGGGATGTACCAGTTGGAGGAGAAGTTATTCTAAGCGGTAATTTATGCCTTTATAACATTAAAATCTTGACTACCATTCCACTTTATGCAAAGTAGTATTAAGTTCTTAGATATATAAATGCGGGCACACTGTTCCCCAAACTTCTAGTACACATGAAAAACGAGGAAATATTTTAATCCCACTGAGTGACGGGCATATTTTTAATAGGATTAACTCCTGGATCAAGATACCGCGTGGCTGCTCGCGCGTCTAACGAAGCGGGCTTGACACGGGAAGTCTACGAATTTTCTACTCTATCGCTGGAAGGAACTTTCGCTGAGGAAGTTGACGCCCCATTTCCCGCGACAGCCGGGGAGCTTGCATTATTGTTAGCATTATGTGCGGCGTTATCTTTGGCAGCATTGACCATATTGGCAATTCTTTTAAGGCGTAAAAGGTAAGAATGTGTTTTTAGAGGTTATATTGAATATATTTGAAAAGGCGGCCAGCTATCCAAAACTGTTCCGCTACTTGTAGACGTTTACAAAATGAGCTCATTTGTAAAACCCATTTTTTTTTAATTCTAAAACCGCCAGTATAGTATATTGGCGGTTCTAAAAGGGAGCAATTAATGTACTCACTCTGATGCCGCCCCAGTCCTGATCATAATACTCCTTCTATTAGAGACAGGCAAAGTGTCTGCGCAATTTGTATCCCACGGGGGTATGTCTATGTATAGCAATGATGTTTAATAATATAGTTTAAAAATTGAGCCTTTTTAAATCATATGACATATATAAGTGTATATGACAGATGATATAGAACGTATGAACGGAAAGAGATAGCAGTCCATAGAATTGAAATCTTATTAAACCAATTGACGTAATTTGAGTGAAAAGCGATTTAAAATTAATGTTTTGATGACAGTGTTAAAGCGAAGATGCTAGATTAATATACTTTCATAGAACTGATGGTGTTGTGGCGCGAGTGACGACTAACGCTGATAAACAAGGCTGTGGGACGTACGGGGAACCACCGCATACAACACCCAAGCTACTGCCAGATCCACCGGGTAAAAATCACATAATATATCAAACTCATTACCATAGATGAATTAGTAATTGCGATATGTAATTCATAATTATGTATCATATCACAAGTTTCATGACGAAACTTTGATAAAAAATGTATGTGTGTAGAGAGAATGAGACTTATGTTAAATAAATAACTTGGAATTATATAAAAATCTTTTCTCATATTTTTTTCGAAACGCACTGAAAGAAGTATAACATTTTTACCAACCAGCCAGGAGAATTTAAAAACATTGTATATATTTATTAACTGGTGTCCAATAAGAGTGTAAGGTTAATAAGTCTAAAGGGCCCAATAAGTGTAACTCACTTGCAGAATTCATTGCAATATGTTACGGCCTAGATTTTTTATTTATTTCTTTTTTTTTTTCTTTTTTATTGCCCTTACTTTAGGATAACATTATCCTGTGTTGTAAGGACATTTTACAAACATAAATTTCACGCGGAATAACACCCAGATGCGAAACAACTATCTGTGGGCCACACAAATGTAGTTCCCTGTCGAAGCACTAATACTTTCAATGACGATTAACAATTTTCCCTGGATTAATTAGACGTTTACGAGATAAGCCCATACGCAACATTCGCTGGCGGACCTGGGATCACTGGTGCTGGGTCTAGGGCATACACCCTGCAGTTACGAGCGTTGGCACGTCATGATGACGAGGCTGCCCCCCCAGCACATTCCTCATGTTGTGATGGTATGTGTAAATCAACAAGATTTTAAATGTTAGTATAAAAAATATGAGTATGATAAAAATCAGATTTTATGAATATATTTTTATGCGACCATAACTTTGGCTAGAGATGTTGAATCGCCACTGGACTTTATGGTGCGTGCAAAGGTAGCCTAATCAACTTTCAGGATTAGAAATATTCATAAAAAAGTTATTGAAAAGATAAAACAATATTAACTTTTTGTAAACGTCAAGTCGATTAAAAAAAGTAAATCCTACTATTTTAGTGTTAAATTTCGTTTTTTTTATATTCAATGTTAAGATTAGTGAATAAATGTTATTTTTGTGACTAACTATCCGCAGAATCGTTTGAATATGATTTAAAGAATATAAAAACGAGGAATGTGATGCCATATAAGAAAGGAAAAAATTCAGCTCAAATTGTTTCGTAAGGACTACTAATAAAATATAAAAATTTAGTATAAGATATCATTACAGCAATAAGTTAAAAATTTGGTCTTAATGTTCGTATTGGAATGCAATTTTAACTTATTTACTCGATAGGAAACCAATCATTTATTATTCACATATTTTTATTACATCGATAAGAATGTTGTGAAAATATGTGAAATCTGTCAGTCTCAGCGGGGTCGCGTGATGGACTACGCCCTATTACCCTCCGTTCAGGGTATTTGCCCAGCTGCTGTACTTGTATAGGATTTACTCTTTGTATAGACAAAAGCCATTTTTCTATAATCTTGCTTTTCATTATAGAAGAGACGTGTATCGACTCCTGCGACGATCAGCGCCGGCGACGGCGTCGGCGC
Organism: Iphiclides podalirius; assembly: GCA_933534255.1. Taxonomy (NCBI): domain Eukaryota; kingdom Metazoa; phylum Arthropoda; class Insecta; order Lepidoptera; family Papilionidae; genus Iphiclides; species Iphiclides podalirius. Next base: position 10,450,022 of record OW152822.1, on the reverse strand, counting down.
CATTATTGTCCAGATCACGGTCGGTTACCATTTTTACTAATCTTTAATATGTACTATACTTTTAAAAGAATTTCCGAGCCAATTGTTTTTAAAACAACTAGGAAATCACTCAGTGACTGAATTCGAAATAAAATGATTAATAGGGTTAAATAATTATATTTAAATAAAATGATGAATAGGGTTAAATAATTAAAATGATTAAATAATTATATCACGGATACATAAAATGAAATACAACACTAGCTAACGACTCAATGCAATAAAATATTTATTTGTAAAGTGTACTTTGATAGGGGACTTAAAAGCTGTACAATATAATGTAAGTTTACTGGTGTATAAATAAACTCAAATGAAGTATTATAATATGTGTTAATGTTTTTGTTGCCAGGTTGTTCATTGGACTCGGGAAGTTGAGAAAATACACTGCCATAAATAGGAGATATCTAGTGAACGTAATTAGAAGTTTACTCAGTTACACTTTTAAATAAGAATGAAGAATTTTTACAATAAATTTGAATATTTATATTATTGTTTTTTTTAACCCGTGTATATTTCGGATTGGATCAGTCGGATTATGTTTTGTTTTACATACAAATTTGTACATATATAATATAATTTATACATAATCCGACCAGGTGTCTGGACATGTGGGGAAATAGGTATCAAGGTTATTCACGAACCTTCTGATCGGCACAAAAGACATTACAATATAAAACACCTAGGCTGTGGTCGAATAGAGTTGAGAAAACAATTTTTAAATTGACTTAATGAATACCGAAAAATTAAACGTAATATTAAATTAAACATAATATTATCAAAATTAAACGTAAAAAGTATTAAAATTAGAATACTTTAAAAAATGGTTATAAGTGCAATTAACCATGACATCATTATTATTGTGCTATCTAGCGCGAAATATTAATTTTTAAGAAAAATTACTTAATATTTGTGAGCTGGCAGGCTGATTTCTGGAAGCTGATGTATATTTTTTTATTAGTATATTTTAACTATAATGCTTCTATGTTACTTTAGACTTTATTACTTTTAAAAAACGTGCAATTACACTAAATGAACACAGAATATAGCCATTTTATATGCAAATAATTTCAATACAAGCTAATGTAAATATAACATACCATATTTCTATGTAAATTGCAACCCCGTATTCCTACTGGAGAGATAACGGACCCTTGAAGTATTATTATTCCACGTTAAAGTTTTGGGTCGACTTAATAACATTTTCTGAATAATTCCAGCATTTCGATTATCGTACGCAAAGGAATGTTGCCCCATTGCGAGTAAAATTTGCTTGCATGTTTATTTCACGAATAGTGTTTAGATTAGCCGTATAGCTGATACATTAATTTAATTTTGTAAAACTCAACCCTATATTTCTTTGTTGTTATATCAGGTAGACAGTTAAGAAAGGTGTCATACATTTTATGCAACGATTTTGAGTACCCAACGTTATATATCAGTTAAAAGATAATGAAGAGACAGGCTCTTACGTCAGAGAGTGTGGGTTCGACTTTCACTACTGGAAAAATATTGTGTGAAAATGGTGTTTTCCTAGAGTCTGGGTGTTTGGTTAGGTTATATACCTATGATATGTACTTTTAAACAAAAAGTAAAAAGAGTAACTAAATATTAGTACAAAAAAAAAATAATAGTAAATAAAAAATAGTACACGAATTGCTTAGTTTGGGACTAGATAACGTTGTGCAATTTAAATATATGTTATGCAATTTTTATTTATATTTATTTTTTGACATTATGTAGTTTATTCTTATGGTTATTTGATATTATTATGAAATTAGTCTATAAAAATTTTAGCAAACTAAAAGCATGTAAAGTAAAGAGGAAAACATTGGTAAAGACATACTATATTCCTTCCATCCTAAAGGTGCCTGTAAGAATATTACTTATAATAAGGTCGCCCTATAGAATAATTTCTTTATTCACTTACAAAAACGTTAACAAAAGTATAAGAAAATTAGTGGTAAAAATAAATACAATCTTAAATTGTAAATAAGTTTTATTCTTGTTTCTGTTTTCTTGTAGAAAATATATTTATCATATAATATTATGCATATAATATGTTTCACAAAGCACGCCATTTTACGTTTTATCTGAGCGCTTCCAACAGTTGTCAAGTACTATGGAGAAAAATAGAAAATTAACTAAGCAAAGCAAGACATTATATTAACAAATAGATCTTTTAGTAACAACATTTTAGGTCATTTGAGAGGTTGAAATAGAAATAACATGCTCCCACTATTATCATCACTTAACCTTAAAGTACCCTAAGCCGTTTAAGCTTTACCTTTAGTTTTGGGATAACTTTGGTACTGAAAGTTTTAATAGCGTTACAGGTTTATTACGTTTATTCCATATTGCAAATGTTCTTTCCGACACGGCTGTAGAAAACTTTTTAATTTATGTTTTTAACTTGAGCAATTAAGCAAAATACATAAAAAAGTAATTACAATAATATCAGGGAAATAATGTTTTAATATTTATTATTCAAACACACTAATATTTATGACCATTTTTTAAAAATAATTTTCCATTTTATTACTGTTATAACGCCCCATCCATTATCCACTGCAGAAGGCAGCTTGCCATAAAAGAGTAATGACCTCATTTCGTCTGCTCGTTGACTTTTATTCAATTGTCAATCGTTTTCAAAAGGTCGATGAAAACATAACCATAAACTTCCCTTATATTGTAATACTATACATAAATTAATTTCAAACATGATGAACCACCATTATTATCGCAAAATGTGAGATTACATGACTAGAGCCAAAACTGGTTGCGTCAGTAATCTTAAATGACATATTTATTCCACCTCATTTCTTTTGTAATAACTAATTTCTTTTATATTAACTCATTTCTTTCTTGAATACGTTTATTCATCTCTACATTATTTAGGATTAGCTAGTGATCTTCTACTTCTTACTTATTAAATCGTCATCGGTTTTTTCATATAATTATGCAATTGTTAATAAATTATTCAGATTTGATGAATACCATATCATTTATTTTTATTTAACAATATAAAATACTTTAATAGTACATAGAAAAGTAATAGACTGGTATATGCGTGGGAATAAATTATGTTCTCACATTACTTCTTTCACAACATTAACACATTCTCAACATTACGAAAACTAGTGATTGATCGTAATTCCACTTGATGGTAAGTGGCGATGGGTTCATTAAAAATTAAAAATTGGTCTTTTTTATCTAAAAAGGAGACAAATGGGCGGAGGAGGCTTACCTGATGGAGAGTGATCACGGCAGCCTATAAACATCCGGCTCTACGAAGAGCTTGCAAATGCGTTGCCGGCCTTTCAGGAAAGAGCTCTTTACTTGAAGGTTCCCAGATCGTAACAGTTTATAAAACCGGTAAGTGCGAGTTGAACTCGCGCACGAAGGGTTCCGTACCAATATCTACAAAAACGGTAAACAAATCATGTCTGGTGTATGGGAGCCACGCGTAAATATTTTTTATTCCGTTTTTTAGTCTTTTTTGTTTTAGCAATAATAGAAATGCATCATCTGTGAAAATTTCAACTGTCTTACTATCACGGTTCATGAGAAGCAGACTGGTGACAGATAGACGGACAGACAGAGAAGACCGACAGTGGAGTCTTAGTAAGAGTCCCGTTTTACCCTGTATATGGAACCCTAAAAATGATCTCTATGAAGCACTTTTACTTTAATAATTTTTATTCACGACTGTTTCATCATTACTATATCCTAACCTGTGAGAGATTACTCCTAAGCTATTACCATTTCATCTAAATAGAACGAAAATAAACCGCAGTACTTAATTTGTATTTTTTATTCTTCAAAAATTTTCTGTACCCTTGGATAAACTCTATAATCAACGTGAACTATTAACCTTAAAGCAGCTTTTTATAATATTATTTAATTAGCTCGATTTTCATCAATTTTGCGGAAGCCCGGTGAAGAAGGAGCTCGCCCGGCGTCACTAATTTATTGCTAAATCCCTTCCAATAAAAATGTCTTTTAGTCAAAGGTTCTTTATATTTCTGAGTTCGCAACTAAAATAGGAGATTATATTCACTTCTTGCTAGTTGCTACTACGGTGCAGAAACTGTTCAGGAATGGTGGAATCAGAAAATTACTTAAGAATTTGCCCTGTTAAAGGTAGACTTTTAGTGGTGGTTTTGTAAAACTGCTTCACACGTGTATACAACACCCATTAATACGTACTAACACAGTAACAAATTTGCTTCCTCTTATTCAATATGCACGCTAACTCATAAAATACACAAATGCACACGTACATCCTCACGCACACTTACTCTGCGACACATACATACAAATTAATATAAAAATTAGTATACGCATATACATATATGTATTTAAATTTAATGACTGTTTTAAAGAGTATGTCGGGAGTTTTATTTTATCACTTTTTAATATCTTTGTTCTAGGGAAATAAAATTATACGATATTAAATTTCCCTATAACAAAGATATTAATAATTATTAGAAATAGACAAAGATGTCAAATTTGGCATTTCAGTGACAAATTTTAATTTACAGGTTTTAACAATATATCTTTGGATCAAATAATCCATAAATAATTTACAATTAACAAAAAAACGTTTCTATGGACATTGAGTGAGCTGTCGATTTTCTTTCTCTTTATTCGTTATAGTACGTTCTAAAAATCCAAATTCATGCGCCGTTTGACAGGAATTCCTCACCTATCTTCATTATAATCCATTACTAGAATGAATGTCATAAGAGCAACTCGGTGAATAATAAACAAAAGTTGGAACAGAGAGATACTTTCATTTGGGAACACAACATTTACGAAGATGGCTTCATTAAACAAACAATTCGTCATTTAAGTTTGTTTTGTTTATTAGATAACAAAGATCGATAAACGTTCGATAAAAGAAAGCAATTTTCTCTTATTATTTCTACATGTCATTATATTTAATCAATACATATAAATAAAAAATTAAAAAATAAATTAATAAAATATAAATTTAATGATTACGTCATCATTACAATTATGACGTCAACCTATGGGTTCTAGCGTAAATGTAAAATAAGTTTGTAAGTGAAAAATAAATTTTCGTCTCACATTTTTGAGCAACGTTTCGCTAAAGCTATTCAATATCAACTAATTTAGGTAATGGTAAGCAGATGCGCTGAACATTTTAGGGGTGTGTATCAATTGTTTAAATTTCATAATACCGTGTTCCTGATGGATTAAACGAAAACAAAAATATTTGAAGAAGGTTTACTATGTAACATTTAACTGATTAAATTGCTTAAACATTTTTTCAACCAATTCAATTTGGACATTTTAGAAATATTCTTATTGCGTCGTAATCATTTCTTGGATACGTAGCAACAGAATGCAAAAACGCCTCTTTTACAATCCTATTAATAAGCAAAAATTTTTAAAATAAAATAAAAATTATAAGTATATTATACTTGTAATAAAATATTTTACACAAAATAATCTTTTCTATTATGATTTGTGACAAAGATAATGGGTAGCTAATTAAAACGAACAATGAACTGTGGATTATTCCATCTTAAGAACAATGCTGATCACAATTCACAATCAGGATTGCGATAGGAGATTAAAAAAGAACCTTTTTAATCAGAGTCAAGAGACGAGGTTTGGTTTGCCTTCAGAAAGGCTTCTATCTTTATGCGTAGTAATCGAGACTTAGTTATGTAGATAAAGTTTTACTGTCTATAAATATTGGAAAGATTTGGGATGAAACTGAAAGTTCAAAACAGAAAGCGAATTTATTTAAGGACTAATAATGATATTTAAAAGGTAATATTCAATATATGATATATGAAAAAAAATATGATTTCTTTTTATTTGCTGGATGTTTCCCATCAGTTGGCACAAAAAAGTCACCCACATTAAAACAACAAAAAAAGAAGTAATAAATAATATGATATCAATACACAATACCATAATCAAGGAGTAATTACACGGTTTATAATTCCTATCTGAGTCAGCATGTACTAGCTTCCGCCGAAAGAGGTAAGGACGAAACTGAGCTGGTGTTTTGTCTTTCTCTGATGCAACGGATAATGAATTGAAATTTCTATGAGTGAAAGTGATGAAATAATTGTTTCCAAAAATGTTGTTAAATTTTAATAATTGTGTATAAGGCTTATTTCCCAGATACTTCTAATTTTCAAGATTCCTGTTAAGTACAGCTACCTATTGACAAATTTCGTTATAGTTATAGCATATTGCGATTTAAAAAGATATTCTACAATTTACATAAATTGTTGCTACCCTATGCTAGAATATGGCCAGTGGTTCTATACATAATATATAATTTTATCAGTTTATATTCTGAAATATATTTCCCTGGAAAGGTCCATAATGATACTAAGCTGTAATGGGCCCGTACATATATCAAGCTCTTATATGAAGCCTTTCATTTCTTGGATTGCCTGTAGAAATCATTGGTTGCGAACATACTTGCATCCATCCTTTGTACTTTGCTTGACGCATTAACTTTTTACTTTTTCTTGTAAGATATCGACTGAGCTTTAGGAAAGTTAGACTCAAAAATTGTTAATTTTCTTTACAGATGCACCACCCGAGATGCAACCACCCGAGAAAGTACAGATCTACGAAAATTAATTAAAGCTAATTATAGATAATTGAAATAATAATGAAATATTTTAATGATAATATGTAATTTTAGATAGATTTAATCTTGTAAATATTAAAGCTTATAACAATAGTTGTTGTGCTACTGGAGCAATTTATATATAACCCAAACGCTTGCAATTTTATAACACAGTAAATCAATAACCAAATAGCTTCATTGTCGGATGGGGATAACATAGGATCCCGTAATATACAAGTGATCACAAGGTTATAATTTCTTAAAAATATTTGATAAATTAAAAAAAAATATATGTTAAATATCACCATGTTTATAATATGGTACTTTATCCTTCACGCTTTTTTCTCGCTTTTTAAACTATTAGTTATAAACTTTTATTATATTAAAACATGTAGAAAATATATTAAGGCTTTTGTTTAGCTTCGATTTTATCTACAGTACACAAAATTGTTATATTCTCATAATCCTGAACATCTGAAATAGAAAAATGATGTTCGTATAATAATATGACATACATGAAAAACGCAATTTCACACTCAGAGAGGCATATCCAAATGAAGGCAATTCCGAAGTGCTGATTTTTCGCTCCGTTGGGCGTCGGTCTGCAGCTGATTGAAATCGGTGCAATAGTTGCACAGGAAATGCATTAAATTCGAATTGTGGCTTAGCATATTTCAGCAGATATTCGACGTTGAAAATTTAAATTTGTTTAATTCATTCATTTTTGAACTTGAACGTTATGAAATTCCCCTATTCGAGTAATAAATATGAGTTAAGAAACATATAAATAAAGCGTATTTGTAGATAGTGGAGTTGTACTCTATTTTATTCCATCACTTTTATTAGTTTTGTAAAAGATCAATATCCCATTAAGAAATTGTAATTTTTAAAACTTTTTTATTTTCCATTCTAAAATAAATATTCACGTTGAATATAATCACTGTAATGAATACCTGTACGATACATTAAGAAAGATAACAATCCGTCTTTTGATTCTCATGTCTCGTTCTTTATATGTATGGAATTAATTATTTCCTTGCTGTAGATAAGATAGTTTTCTTTAGCTGGCGCCGAATTTGATCACGGTCTGGAAAATAATAATTCTCAAAGAATAATAAACTAACGAGCTAGTTTTCACCCACCTTAGATCCCCACAGTAATCCATCGTGCTTCGTGTTATAAAAAAGATAGATAGAATTTAAGATTTAACCCATTTTAAATGATCAAATATTTCAATAAAAATGTGCCTTGATTTGAGTTATTGATACCAGACTAAAAAAAAAGGTTTACAAATAGAATAAATCATTAATATATTCAAAAGTTTTGGATTTAGAATCAACAATTTGATACGTGACTGGAAATGTTATATCGGCGTGATAAAATTAAATATTAGCATGATAAAGGCGAACCTAACATAATTGTATTCATAAAAACTCACTGAGCCGTTTAGAAGTTATAGGAAAGAGAGTCTACGGGTGAAATACATAAGCCTCCTGACAGTGCACAGTCGGGTCAAAATATCTTCAAGAATATCATCGGTTTATCCTCCTTAAATATTTTTTTTCTGCTAAGTATTATTCAGAATAAAAAAATATTTTTAGAACATTAAGTAAAGTAACAGCCTATAAATGTCCCTCTGCTGGGCCAAGGCCTCCTCTATACAGAGGGTATCAGGGCATAGTCCACCACGCAGCCCCACTGCGGATTGGCGGACTTCACATATCTTCGAAATATATATTTTTTTGTTATTATTTCGAAACTATGCAGGTTTCCTCACGTTGTTTTCCTTCACCGCGGAGCATGTCATAAGTCAGCACTTAAAGTTAAAAACTTCATTGGTGCCGGCACCGGGGGTCGAACTCAGGTTGCTCGAGTATATATTAAATTAAAGGCGAGCACCCGAAAACTGAGCTATAACGAATCAGTCTCAGTTTCAGAACATGATGTCAAGTCAAGTCAAGTCAAAGTAAATTTATTCAATATAGGCCCAACTTAAGCTCTTATTGAACGTCAACAAAAATCTACCACCGGTTCACTAAACTAGACCTGCACAGAGAAGAACCGGCAAGAAACTCTGCGGTCTTGTTCTTTTTGTTATATATATATATATATATTTTTTTAATGCAATTATACACACTTATTTGGGTATAAAATCAGCTGCAGCCAGGGGTCTTGCAAGTGCAGAGCAAGAGTCATTTCCAAACATCCTTGTCCTCTATGTATTCTTGGATATTATAGTAGGCCCTTGCCATTAAGGTAGCTTTTACAAATTGTTTGAAATTGTTTATACTTAGTTGTTTGTGGATGTCACCTATTTTATTGTAAAAGTTGATGCATCTTCCAAGAAACGACTTTCTGGTTTTAGCCAATCTAAACCTCGGTACTTCCAGAGTGTCACCACGGCCCCGACGCGATGTGGATTGTTTTTTCGTAAATAGGTGGATATTATTACGTACATACATGATGTTCTCAAGTATGTAAAGCGACGGGAGCGTCAAAACGTTTATTTGCTTGTAGAGCTTGATGAAACTTAAATATAATCATTCATAACAAAAATAAAACTGGAGCGATTTTACTAATTAATGAGCGTAGAGCTTTGTTTCTAAGAAAGGTGATTGGCGATATATAACATCTCATGTTGGGGACGTGGGTGTGAGTGCAATATTTTTAGTATTTGTAATTATAAATCGCCTCCCATCTAACGCGATATTTCGATATCACAACAACATCCGTCATGTCTATCATAATCATTTCAATCTGTTTAAGTCCACTGTTCTACGTAGTACGTACTCCTCCCCAACATGCCGCCATGAAGCACAATCCTGAGCCACCGATTTCCCGCACACTTGAACAGGTTGTCACTCCATCTGGTAGGGGATCATCCTACACTGAGATGGCCAATACGAGGCTGACACGCAGCAACCTTTCTTCCCCATCGGTTATCGGTTCTCCGCGCTATATGGCCGGCCTATGTCATTCCTAGAGTTGCGGATACTTAAACTAACTTTTAGGTGTCCTCTGTCTATCGATCAAATTGAGAGCCCTGTTGATTAAGTGACGTGAACCAAACTACTTTTAGCAATAACTCGCGGATCAATCTTATGAGGAATCAGTGTTCTTTTCATCGGTGATAAATCGGTAATAGTAGTTTCATTCAGTAGAATGTAGTATTTGCGTAAATATAAACATTTGTTTAGTGAAGTAAACACAGGGGCAACAGGAGGTGGTCCCATATTGCCTACGTGAAGGAGACGTTGCCTTTCCTTCCATGGATGAGTTCAGGGATAATGCAAAGGGGCAACGTGCGTTCTACTGATGATGCGAAGCCCCAATTATGTACTATTCATGTGATTTAGCGGGTTTTAGTAAATACAAGTCCCACATAAACGTGTTTACCTTTCTAAAACATGTATTTTTTAAGATTTATCACTTAGGCCAAAAAAGGCCGGTCATAAAACACTCAGTCAATATACTCAAAAAAATTTTAAACTACAAAAAAAGCCTCTATTGTGCACACTTCTGTTCGAAAACCTAACCGCTATTTAAGAGCTATTTGTTATTTTAGTTTTTATTTTTATTTTAAATGATGTCATATTAGTTTCGGTATTTGGCTCATAACCCGAAATATTTTGAACACGTTCACCTTCCTCAAATTATTCATCTAAAAGAGTGTTACGGGTTCCCAGCTCGTCGTGATGAGTTTAGTACGAGTAGCCCTGGCTAGATCTCCACTTTTTAAACGTAGGGGAACAACACGTAATGGGCCTTGATGCAAAGACCCGAGGAAGCTCATTGAACCCACTTTGGATGAACATGAACGCGGAGAGAATGCAAGAATTAAGCGCGATAAAAGGGGCTCAAGGCGACTAAGAATAATTAGAATATTTATGTAAAATTAGAGCTTTAGCCAGGGTACTTCATAAAAATGCAGAGCAGCAATTTTGTAGCAATCAACTAGGAACCAAAGAACTCGATTAAGTCTCTGGAAAACAGATAACCCAATTTGCATAACTTTTCACGCGAACTTTTCCAAGCTCTACAAGCTTACTAGTAACTACAGGTTATTATTTTTAACTGATTAAACAATCTTTTATACTTAATCTTTTAATGTATAATTTTAAATAATGCATTCTGCACTTTATAAAGTAGGCACTTCCGTCATTAATAAATTAAACTTGGTAAGCAACACTTAACAACCATAAAATTATATCAAGTTATTACATAGAATTATGCTGTTTTTGAGATCAAAACGGAAGAGAGGTTGTAACATTGGACTAACATTATGATGACACTAGTTCAAATTCTGTCGACTGATACCAATAAGATTTCCATGCAAAATGTTACTGTTGTCATGTTCCCTGTGTTGTGAAAATATTTATAGTTTGTGAAAATATCAGCTTTGTCTATTAAGATCGTTATGGTTAATACTTAGAGCCATGTGCTTTGACATTATAATTTTATTTTACTAATATGAGCAAAAAAGGACTGGGTCTTATAAGACTAAACTTACTTATTTTCATTCAATTGAACTTCTTTAATAAGTAAACATACGTGTCTCGTAGACCATCACTAAGTATCATCCATCCATATATCACTCTTATACCACCTCCATCTGTTAGGTGAAGTGATATTAAATTACATTACAATGTCACTACTTCGTCGGCTGTGCGTGACTAACGTACATTTACGTGAAATTTTTCACTGTGCACGTGTTTATCGGAAGTTGGGCTTATGATGTTCACCTTATATCGATTTAAAGGTAAAGCATACACCGCAAGTAGAATTCTATGTGAGAAGAGTAAAATATTGTAGTTTCGCATCTATACAGATAAATAAAATTGGAGTGTTTGTAAGATTCAAATAATCGCTCTTTACTAAATTGATATGGATGTTTACATGGTACATATACCAAAATAATATTTTTTCCAATTTTTGTCTGTCTGTTTGTTCCCGCTGTAATGGCTGGACTGATTTTGATGGGACTTTCACTAGCAGATAGCTGATGTGATAGGGAGTAACTTAGGTTACTTTTAGTTTAGAAATTTTATTTATTTTAAATTCCACGCGAACGAAGTCACGGGAACATCTAGTTTATTTAAATAAATTGTTTGTGTTATTAATCTACAATATTTCAGAATTTAATATTCATGTCTATGTTCATTAATATGTTTTTTTTTCATATTTTTTTAATTTTCTTTTGTATTCTATGCAAGAAAATATGTTGAAATATGTTGTCCGGTTCGTCGTGTGGCAGAGGTTTCATTTAAAAACATTAAACGACAATCCTGCCTAACTACTAAAGCAAGTTCAACATTCATTTGAATTGCTGAAAATAACTAACCCTATTTCATTATCTGTTTATAAATATTATATGCTTTTCCGTATATTTGCGGTTAGTTTTGAATCCGAGCGCTGTCGTTTAAGGGTTAAGAAGAATCTGAACACAATTGCCAGCAACAATTAAATTATTGCAATTTCAAGTGCTGTGCTCATTTGCAATTTGTTCTCGACACAGAGTGAAAATCTCCTTATCCTTCTCCCTACACACTAGGAAGGCGCAGCGAACGAGTGAGAATTGATATTTCCATAAATGAATCACCCGTTTCTGAAATGAAATACTTAAACGATCGCAGCATGTAAGCTTTGACCAAGATTCTGCATGGAGATATTTTTTTATCTTGATTTTCATATACCGCTGTTAGTTTAAAACGATATTCGCTTATTCAGATCCATAATGAATTCTTTGATACAAATTAATGGAATAAGTTTTTTCCGCTTCCCACTTCAGACCTAATTAGGGTTCTCTTTTATTTTTGACGCGTTTTCTCATTGTTTATTTTTTTCTAGACATTCAAATGTCTATAATCTTATCCTTTAAACGAGCAATTCTTGTATATATATATATAATTAGAATCTCGGAAACGGCTCCAGCGATTTTCATGAAATTTATAGTATGTACGTAGATTCGGGGGCGAAAAATCGATTTGACTAGGTTTCATTTTTAGAAAATGTCGTTTTATCCCAGTTTTCAGGGAATGAAAAATATTATTCCAATATGACGGTAAATTTCACCGAAAAAGAAAATGTTATAATAGCTCGGTCGGTAAAGGCCGTGGTTCGTATCACGATCATTTACTTTTTACACACTTATTTTTTACTTTTTTTTCGATCCAGATCATTGTTTTCTTTATCTTTTATTTTTTGTTGATTTGTTATTTTGTTATTTTTTTCCCTTTTTTTTTTTAAAGTTCTTTCTTTTGTGAAAAACACCAGTTCATATTTTCTTATTATTACGTCGGTAAGATCGAAACATATTATGCATATTTCATTACTTAGTAATTTGTATCTAAATGTAATTTCCAAAATACACGATTTACCAAAAAAAAAAAGAGCAAAGCTCGGTCCTCCAGGTACTTAATATTAAATCATCAATCATTATCAGCCTATCCCCGTCCACGGCTGAACGTAAGCCCCTAAAGTGGGCCTGCCATCCCGGTCCTGGGCAGCCGGCATCCATCCGCTGCCCGCCCACTTTTCTTAAGTCGTCATTCCATCTTGCTGCTGGTATGCCCACACTGTGTTTTCATAATGGTGGTGTCCAATCTAACACGTATCGGCTCCAGAGGCCATCAGTACGTCCGAGTTACTTTAATCCAATAAGTCATTTTTTTTCATTCACGTGGAGAATTTCATTTTATTTATCTGGGTGTTTCTAAGTATTTCATTATTTTATTTATTTAGGTGAATTTCATATTATTATATTTATCAGAAATTATCCCCATAGTAGTTTCTTTGAATGGGTTAATCCCAGTTAGCCACTCCGAACATCTGAGGCCACTGGGACACATGGACAGACTGCTCCAAGTTCAAATGCAGAAGATGATGCTCCTCGATACGGCCCGCATCATCCGCAGATTTCAATCCCTTTCACTCTAAGCCTCGCCGGTCTCCCCTTCCGAGGGCTTCCATCTGCTTTGTCCCTATTTATTTATTTATTATAGACAATATATATGTATATTTTTATTTATACACCCAACCAGATGAAAAAGTAAATAATAATAATGTAATAAACTTGGTATATTGGTCATATCCCTGTATACTTTTTAAACTTAATCGTTATACCGGAACTCAACGTCATGGATCACTTAAATCTTTCGAACGATCGTTTTTGGAAAAAAAATGTTTAATAATGGTCTCTGAAAACGATTTATAAATAACGAATGGCTTCAGAATTCTGTTGTATTTATCCTTTGTAATCAGTATTTTATATGGATATTATAACATGGATATTATAATATACGTTGTAATTATCCTTTTTCCTATATCTATCACTTCTTAATCCTCTCACTCCCCCTTTGTGACTATATTAGTATTTTTAACATTCATTTCAAACATAAAATAATCACCATGTTCTGCCCCTTCCGAGATAAATGCTACAATATTTTAAAAAAGACGGCGATTTATTTTAAACGAAGAAAGAAAATTTATTAATTGAAACAATTTATTAAAAGCTTTTGCTCTTCGTATTCCTCTCCCCTAACGTCTTTTTCTTCTTGTGTAATATAATAACGTTAATGAACGTTAACAGAGAGGAAAAGTAAAAAATATAAAGCGAATATTTGGTTCCTCATATCGTTATTTAGTTTAATGCTCTAATTGCTTAAAGTTAAAAATATACAGTGTAAAGTTACCAAAACTTTGATGAACTTATAATATATAAGCCTTTTACGATTTTTGAGGTGTTAATAAAATCATATCAATATTTGATAATTTATTTAAACTTTCTTTTTTTCTTCATTGCAACCGTGCAAGTGGCTCAACAACAACAACAAATAAGTTGCGGAACACTGGGAATATAGGCCTATCACTACCTCACTCGTCAGCACAAGGCATAATTAGATATATAACCTCGCTTTATTAAGGCTTCTGTGAAGCCTTCCCCGTTGGTATTACATATTATTTTTGTAGGCTGCTGTTACTCATTGGCGTATCTAGAATTATTTTTCAGGGTGGGCCTGGGCCCTTGCTACAAAAAAATCGAACACTATGCGTCGCATTAAAAAATTAACAGTTCGTTGTCGTTAATAATTTTTTAAAAAAACTAAGTACGTAAATAAATTTCTCGGCTGTAGATAATTATTTCATTTCAAAAACTTTTTTAAGAAGTTTCTTAGGTATCCAGCAAGAATTTCGATTCAGTAACCCAAAATCCTGTGGTGGGCACTAGACGATACTGGGGTGGGCATGGCCCACCCGGCCCCCCTGCTATATACGCCTATTCTGTTACCCTACCTCAATCAAAACCGAATAAGTGTTAAACTTGAATTTTATTTTTATAATTGATTGAGTAATTCAAATGTTTAAAGTGCTAAGCTCTGAACTTATGATGTGCGAATCGGGAAGACGTGGCCGCAGCGGCGAAAAATATTTCGTTATTATTTAAGGAGATAGTTTTAAAATAAGTAAAAGCCATTTATATGGCTATGCTGACCAATAATCAAAATACTCTTTTTAAAACACTTTTGCTTAGTTGTTCCAACAATGCTTTTTGTCTTTGAAAGCAGTTCATCTGATTAAATTGAGGTGCTATGATGGTAGGGACGTCTTTTTAAACTCCAGTGATTATTTTTATACTATTGACCATTTATTTGTATTCCAATTATATACCAATTGTGTGTTTCGTAACTTTCTAGTATCTTTGCGTGATGTTTTTTTGAGGTGCTAATCAGCAAAAGTTAATAAAATTATTAAAACTTTTGTGAGACATTTTTGACTTTTTACGTCAGCAAAAGTAACTGAGACTTTTGTTAATTTTTCTAATCAATACGCAAATAACATTGACCTATTAGTTTAGCAACTTAAATAGGCCTTAAAGATTTCCATTTTTTGGAAACTTTACATGTTATTTGATACTTCGCGACAATTTCAATCTGTGATTAGCCACGTACATGTTCGATATCACTGGCTAAAAATATGAAGCAACTTCCATTTAAAGTTTTGTAGACGTTTATTAATATTTAACTTTGTTTAGTTTTTATAGAAAGTAAAGTTTTAAATTCAAATCGTCATAAATTATTCATAACAAACACTGAGAAACTGGAAACTCACACGCTCCGTACGAATCCGTAGATTTTAAGGATGTGCTTTTTATTAAAATAATACAGATGAAGTCGGATAAAAATATGGAATGGTTGCCTGATAAAACATAAAATATGGTAAGTTTTCCAGTTCCGAAGTAAGAGAAATTTACTATAGTCCACATAAACCGACATGCTTTCTAATTTATTATAAATATATGCAGTTACACTATAGACAACACACTTCACTGTTTGTTCTTTTTAAAAAAGTTAGTGGTTAAAGCAAACTCAATATGCATTACCGTATCTCGGGCACCACCATAGTGTTCCGCAAACAGAACCAGCAGCGTAATCCACGAAGTGTTTGAATTACGAACTAGAAGCAACGTATTTTTTTTTTAATTTCATAAAAGCGCCAACTAGTTTGGCGTCTATTGTATTAAACAATATAACGTTATAACATATACAAAGAGTGAAATTTTTCAATAATTTCGTAATTATTATACTAATTTATGTTGTCTCTTGTTTTATCGTTTTATCTTTATTTAGCTCTTTAACATCGTGACAGCAGCGGACATAATCTCAAAACGGACCTTCTCCATAAAAAAAACATGTTTTTGGAACAATCAATAATCGCAAAATTTCTAAATAGAAATATAAATCGCATTTGGGTCATCTGACTTTTTATACTTCTGGCGATGTCTGCAAAACAATTACTTAGGACGGATTTCACCAGCGCACAGCCCATTACTACATAGTACAAAACAAAGTCCTCGCGCTGTTTTTCTGTCCCTATGTATGCTTTAGATCTTTAAAACTACGCAACGGATCTTGATGCGGTTTTTTTGCTAGATAGAGTGATTCAAGAAGAAGGTTTATATGTATAATACACTGCACCCGTGCGAAGCCGGTGCGGGTCGCTAGTATAACATAATTTATTATTTTTTGTGAGATTGCCAATATAAAAGGTTAACAACATTTTTGATTTAAGACTAATCGGTTAGCTTGAAGATTGGGTTAATATTCGCGCACGCTGTGTATATTCTGTTCGGTTATATAATTTATAGACGTTAGCCTCCACATCATTAATGCTTTTGGGATAGCACCGAGCTTTAATGATCAAAGGCAAATGAATGGACTGGCTTAGGCCATAACTTCCTGAATATCTATTACAATAAGATTAAACGTAGCAGTCCGCTGCTTACGTTATAGTTAGTTAACTATTTTAGTCAAGTTAGTATGCTTAAGAGCAAAATGTTGTTAGTTATACAAAAACACAGGTTAAATTTTACAACAGAAAAATTTATATTACTATTGAAGTCAAAAACAATTTTTTTCAGTTGAAAACTCCTTACTCTAATATTAAGACAAGGTTACTAAATTATTATGTCCGAAAATTGATAAAAGTAAAAATATGAAACCTCGCACTAAGTACCCAGAACTTTTTGTTTTATATGTCTAATTACTCGGAAAAGTCAGCAAAATAAAAATTTTAAAAGAGAGAATACTATCTTAAGATTTGTTTGCACATAGGATTTGTCGCAACGGGGTTGGCAAACGGGTCACCTTTATAACAATACTATAACAGTACTAACTATACGAAGATAATTATTTAAATAAACAAAAAGAGATCATATATATTTAAGACTACCGATATCTATGGTATTATCATCTTAAAACCACAAAGTTTACTATTAGCATCTTATGCAATGTAGTATTTGTAATATTCTTTTTTCGTTATTGTAGTTTATTACATCGTCAGTTAAAAGTTTCTAGCTTTATATCTGATTACGTATAATTGCACGCACACACCGTTTGCCGTCAGTAATCATATGTTAGACCAACCCAAACACTAAATTACATTCGTAAAATCTCAAATCCTCGCAAAAGAACATCGATTAATCCCAATAATGATCCGTGAGACTGTTGAAATAAGAAACATCCACATTTCACTAGCGAAGATAGTTTATATTTGACACCGGTTCGCAATAAGATTTAATTGTATGGGACGTCCTAGTAAATCAGGACACGTCTAAATTATTTGAAAATACAGTTTTACGTACAAATACCACTGTCATTTCAATGCATTTGCAAATTGACCATCTTCACGGTGTTACCATGGCGACGAATAACAAATTTTTGACATTTACGTATAATTCATTATAATTATGTAATTTTAGATAGATTTAATCTATCCAAAATTACATAATTATCTAATAAACCTAATCCACGCGGCATGGTGCCAAGAACGCTAGCTGCATTTTTGCGCTGATCGCACCTTTGAGAGAGAGAAAAGAACCAGCTCTCTTGTCACCAGCCGCGGTGTTAAGCCTTTTTTTTATATCAGGGGGGGGAATCTTCAAAAGATACCCTGTCACGTTACATGACAGGGTTATGTGAGGTGTTAAGGTGAGGTGTTAAGCGACGTTAAGCCTAGGACATTGAAAAAAAAATATATGTGCGTGGACCCCACGGACCTAAAGTTTCAACAGCAAATAGCACAAATACATAATCTAAACATAAAGACTCATATTTGCGCCATTTACTTACTTCAGCTGCCTCGGATGCCACCCCGGCCCTGACCGAAGTTAATTAAACCGTTATCAATTGCATTCAATGTTTTTTAACAAACAAAGAGTACTGCCACAGAGGATGAAATTTTTAGTTATTTTTCTTTTGTTACGCTAAAAAAGTAAACTTACATAAGTACACACGTAAGAAGTAGGTAATTACGCAAGCATAATTTACAAACCAAACAATGACATTACATAAATATTAAAATTAAGTAAATAATTAATTTGTTTTCCTTGATTTACTACACGACATTTATTAGATGACTATAATTGATAAAAAGGTATTTTATTTAATATTGTTTTCAAGTTGAATCCTACCTTAATGATAAGAAATAATAAAACTATCAATTTTCGCCGTTAAGGACCGTTTTTTGGGAGGAAACGAGTTAGCACGTCATAACCACCATTACTGCAGGCTCATCACGGCGAAGGCGCACCGACGGAATGCTGACACCATTAGTTTTAGTTCATAAGTTTTTGTAATTGTAAATCAGTCTATTCCAAATTGTCATACAGTTAACACCTTGTAATTAATTAAATAAATCTTTTTTATTGGAATACCGATCGCCGAATACTTAACTAACGTCCTTTGATAATTCCAATGATAATATTTGAAAGTAAATTAAATCGTCTAGTGATTTGCATTTAATATGATAAATAAGAAATGTACTTAACTTAAATTCATTACTTGGTAAACGTTTACGCGTGTAACTAAATACCCTTATCTCGCGATACTTAATTTATTAATTTAGCAGTTAATAGGTTTTATATTTTATCTTGTCTGTTACATGTTATCTTGACGAAGGTACCCGGAATAAGTCGCCTACATTCTTAGGGCTAGCTTTCTATTAAAGATAGTTACAGACTATTGATTAAAATCTTGCGACGACATTAATTAACACTAAATTTATAGTGTTAATTAATAAAGAGGAAAAAATACAAACGTGAGAAGCTTAATTAATTCTATTAAATATTTTCGCCATCCAGATATTTCTTTAAATTACTGCCAACTCAGAGCTTACGACAGTTACATAGCTTATTGTACAAACATTTATTTGCAGTTATATCATTTAAATGTAAGCACAATTTTCTCACAATTTAAGCTTCTAGGCTTGGCTGAAGGAAAAGTTCCAGGTTCTGATTGATGTTCAACAGTGCTTCCCGATTCAATACTGAAAACTTATGTTCTAATCTGCTTATAAGGTGGCAAACATGCGCGCTAATTTCGGATGTTTCATACATTTATTCGAGGATAATAGGGGGCTTCGCAAAGAACATGAAATAGTTTTATAATTTGGTGGATTCTCTTTATTCCATAAGGTAATTATTTCTATAACCCGACTCAGTTTAGGAGTCGAGTTGCAAAACTGGACTAATCAGCTGTTGTGATAAATCATCTATTATTTTAACATTGTCGAACTCAATTCGTAAAAAACTTATTCATGTTAAAAATTACCTTATTTGAACTTAATAATTTGATGCATACACAAAATATATGAAATAGCTAATTTGTTAAACCGATACACAAGAGATTTAGCGAATAAATCCAAAAAAGAAAATAAAGAAAACGATGCAAAAAACTTGTGTCACTGTTATTTATTATTAAAGTACATATTTTAAATTAAAGCTTTAGAATTTGGCTTTTGTATCGATTTAGAATAATATTTAATTATTTCTATACTTCTGTCTTTGCAAAATTACTTTGATTGATAAATAATTATTTTATCTACATATTACTTTTTATGTGAGTTTTTTTTTTTTAAATGAATATTTTAAAACGTTAAAGAAAATGTTATGCGCGTGTAGAATCCAATTTAATAGAAGTGAAACTAATATAATGGATAAATATTATAAATATAGAAAAGTAACAGCCTATACATGTCCCACTGCTGGGCAAAGGCCTCCTCTATACCGAGGGTATCAGGGCATATTCCACCACGCGGCCCCACTGCAGGTTGGCGGACTTCACATATCTTCGAAATATATATATATTTTTTGTTATTATTTCGAAAATATGCAGGTTTCCTCACGATGTTTTTCTTCACCGCGGAGCACGTGATAAGTCAGCACTTAGAGTTAAAAACTTCATTGGTGCCGGCACCGGGGATCGAACTCAGGTAGCCTGGCGCTATATTTATAATATTTATACGAGTATCCAGAACGCGCTATTTTTCTATGCTGTGTGCTGGGGTATACGTCGACCTGATCGTCAATGATTCGCTTACCTCTTCGTTCGACCCGGTCAAATGGGAGAAGCTGGTATTAGATAACCTACGAGTAACCGAGACATGAGTAAGTCACCATTTTATGTACTCTTTTTAAAAATTAAACATTTATGTTTACCATAAACTACACAATGCTATGGGGTTATAACAATAAACATATAAGTCTTTATCACTTTATAAACACCTCATTCTCTTTTTTAGACAATAAAAAAACTTCACCATTAATTTAAAACGAAAATATGAGAAGCGCCTTCGGTCTTTTAAAAATAAATGTAACTGTATTCTTAAAAGAGAAAGCGAAAAAAGTAAATATAATTGTAATAATTTATTCAAAGCTTTTGCTGTTCGTCTCCCTTCCCTAACGTCTTTTCGTACTTCTGAAATAATAACGTAAATGAACGTAAGCTAAGGGGAAGTATAATTAAGACGATACGATTTTTTGTGTTCTTCCTATTCTAAATTGCAATTTTTTATATGAAAAGTGGCTGACGCTAAGTGATTTCTGCAAACCATGGAAATCGTCGACACCTGGCGGGTGGCAGACATTGCCACCCACTAAAAAAGTGGGCAACGGCTGCTTCACTCACCAAACCATTACCATATTTCCATTTCACGTGCCTGTCCATTCGTATTTCATTTTAATTAGTGTAGATGTATGTAAGCGCTATATACTATTAGTTTTTTCATTCTGTCCTTCCTACTTTGTATTAATTCTAATTTCTATAAGAAAGAAGTTTAAAAGAATGTAAGTGCAGTTATAAATGTAAGTAAAGTTTAAAATTTAAATGGAGTAAACTCAATATCCGCTACCGCATTTTATCAAGTGCCGCCATAGTGTTCGGTAAACAGAAACGAGGGTACGTAATTCGTAAAGTATTGGAATTACGTAATAGAAGCTTTATGTTTTTCCAATCTTGCAACATAGCCACAGCTAGTGTTAGCATCTCGTTTATCGTCAGCGTCCATAGGTTAGTTAAGTTAGCTATCCAACTTAACTAAATATAATAAAATTTTAACCTAAATGAACCTAAAGTAAAAGTAAACAATGAGTGTAAAATATTCAAAGCTATCACTAAATCAACCCATAAATAAATTTGTAATGTCTTACAAACTACGTTTAAATAGCGAGAAAAAGGCTAAAATACTTCTAAATACTTGTTCTAAAATATGTCTTAATAATAATATGTAGAATATTATAATTGAATCTTGATTTATTTTTTTAATACAAAAACCACGAACACCGCCATCTACCCATCGACTCGATCATCCCTTGCGTCAAATAAAAAATGTTTTACCTATTATCGTATTACAAGAAAAGTAAAAACGTTGTTTTTTTATCACGACAGGTAAAGTATTTTCAATGATATTATTCCAAGATATGTAGCAATAACTGATACTTTATTTGACAACATCTTCCATCAGCTCGTTAGCTCAGCGGTTAGAGCATCCAATTTAGCGATAAAACTAGAGGTGGTCGGGGATTCAAATCCCTCACGAGCTGTCTTTTTTTCGATATCTTTTTAAATGTTTTTCATGATAACTATTTTATGAAAATTTGGACACTAAAAATTCCTCTTTAATAACTATTTCGAAATATTCAGTGTTCATTAAGGGGCAAGGGAAGCTCATAAAAAGCGTCTCGTACTTGAAAATTCAAGTTAAAATAATATTTTTAGACGATTGGTTTTCCTTTTGTGAAACAAGTCTCATTGAAAAGCTAGTAGTATAAGATCGCTGGGGCTTTTGTGTACTTAAATCTTCGCTGAAGCTTATTGGAACTATGTACATACATACGTAAACGTTTCTTTTTCTGTGACATTCTTAGTATATTCTTGTTTTTTTAAGAATAAGTAATATTAAATGTATTTTGAGTGTTTTGACTCTTCATTCTTGCTTCAGAATCAGATGTAATTGAAACCTAAAATTTCGTAACGTGCGGGAAGAAGCAAACATCTTGCTTATGAAGAAATGTGAACAAGCCCCAAAGCTAGAAATAAAAATCATTTCGTAACTAATTTTTTACTAAGCACTACATTATCCGGACATACTTGATTTTTCTTTTTCATATTAATATCGACGATAGTTGCCGTAACCATTTCAATTTTATTTTGCAAAAATTACACGCTATAGCATGTAACTATGAAAAGTTCCAGATGCGTTGGGCTCCGGCCACCAGACGAAACGCGAAAGAATTATACTTCCACTTTACGGCGGTCTTTTGTGAGGTCGTGGTACTTACCCGGACGAGCCTGCCCATTCGTGCAACAGCCGAGGCTGCTGCTAGCGGCCCTACCACCGTGAGATCTACCATGTGTTTTACCTACCATCCAGTCATTTATTGGTGGAAGAGGAAAAAATTGTTCAATCAATCTTGCGTTGACTTGCGTAAAATGATTTCTCTTTTTATAAATATGTACAGAATTTAAAACTTTCATATCAATTGCTCCTATGCCTAAAATTGATATACTCGACAACATACTTTGCCAGCTATAATTAGTACTGTTATTACGAGTTATTGGATATATCATATAGCGTCTTTTGAAGTAAAAAAAAGGTGTGATTCATGTCACTTCACATCAAAAGCCAAGAATGAAGTATATGTCAAAGCTTGACAACTTTAAATACAATGTTATTTTACTAATTTCAGAGTGTAATACAATCAACTTCATTATCACTCAACGCTTGTTGTGGTAAAGTAATAGTTTTTCTGAAGACCGATATCTCGATATCTGTGAATTATGTGTTATTGTGCAAGGAAATAATTCTATGATTACTTTTTCTCCATAAAAAGAAACATTACATGAAAAAGCACTGTTAGATATTCAACAATGAAACAAATGTATTGAAAAATTACATATTAATATAGCATTAGCTAGCTAGGGTAGCTACCTGTTAAGCGTAAAACCACGCAAACCGAGATTAGTTTGGACTTATCAATAATTACGTTAATGGATTAGATTTGAGAGAATGTTAATGTACCTAGTTTTATCCTCGAAAACTGTGGTCAATGTTTATAATACACGTAATGGACTCAAGAGAATAAAATATAAGTTCTTAGGTGCCTATAACAAGTTAAACAATATGCTTGCAGGTTTTTTTAATATACTGAAGACTAATAGGGCAGCATATATTTTCACAATTTCATAATTTCGAATTAATCATCATTTATGATTTTGCTCGTGATCCTTTCGTTGTTTGTTAACAAACTCTAAAAAAAATGATTTAAACAAACTCGTTAGTTGAAATTAAAACTGATAAATAAAATCATACTTGGAGCGTAAAAAATTATTAGGGCTTTATATTACATTAAATACCACGAACATATTAAATCGTGAAGATTACACGATCCTCATTTTCTGTTAAATTTATAACCTGCCTTTCATCTCCTGAACTCTTATTCTCGCTTAATTCTAATCTATTAAAAAGCAATGCGAAATTAATTTTATATCGGTGAGAACATTTTCCATCTATGTGGACATCGATTGAAATGTCAAGCGCAAGATCGGATATTTTTCCCGAACCGAAATTCGGGTAAATCAGAACGTCTGTGAACCTAACGTTTTTAATTATCTCCATGCTCGTTTTCAAATACGTTGAAGTAATCGATAACAAGTGTGAACTTTTTTTATGTCATAAAGTAGCGAGCGGACTGACGGTTCACCTGATGTTAAGTGATAACCGCCGCCCATGGACATTTGCAACACCTGTAAGGTTGCAAATGCGTTGCCATCTTTAAATAAAGTGGGTCCCGGCTGCCTCACTCAGCATACGAAACGCAGAAGTGTAACACTTCTGCTTTCGGTCTTTTGTGAGGTCGTGTTACTTACCCGGACGGACCTGTCCATTCGTGCAACAGTGAACACTCGTGGCCCTACCACAGTGACACTTTATGTGACAATGTAATAACATATGCAGTTGGAATATGAAATATTTCCAGAAAGTTAATTGTTTTCTTAACTGCACCTTTTTATAAGATATCAATTTTATTTAGTTTAACTTTTTTTGCTTGCCTTTGGGTAGAATTATAAATTATAAAATTTCTTAAAAATAAATTACTCTTTTAATGACATAGTAAGTAGTAAAGCAAATTGAATTAAAAGCTGGGCAAAGGCCTGTTCTGTACAGAGGGTATCAGGTCATAGTCAATCACGCGGCCCCACTGCGGATTAGCGGACTTCACATATTCTTGATTTTTTTTTTGTTATTATTTCGAAAATGTTTTAACTCACCACTGAGCACGTGATACTCCAGCACTTAAAATTGACAATTTCATTGGGGGAGGCACCGGGGATCGAACTTATGTTGCTCGGTATTTTAAATTAAAGGAGAGCGCCCGAACACTGAGCCATCACGGCTCGATACATAATACGTACATTAGATAAAATGGTCTAAGGATTTGCATTAATTACCAATTCCAATTTTTTATTCCACCTGTGAATATTAAAAATTAATATTCACAGGTGTAACTTTAATTAAGCTGAGAATAAAGGTTGGCAAACTGTCAACAGTTCTTTATCGCGTGATCTTTCGGTTCTTGAAGGCAAAGAAAAATGTTTCATTTAATTAGACATTGAGTTTGTTACCATTTCTGGAAAAACCTTTAAGCTAGAGCTTTATCCTACGATAGTTTTACCATTTCATTTTCAACTTTATTTCAAGAGTGATAGAGTACAGATTTTAATGAAAAATAACAGAAAATAGTCAGATCGTGACAATCAGCGAAAAACCCGGTGAAAAGTCTCTTACTAACGAGGTCCCCCACCTAAGTCCTCATTTTTGCATAACGTTACCCCACCTTCACTATTTAAACTGCGTTTCCTTTGCAAACAGTGATAGAATTTACGTTGATTTTGCACTGCTAGCTCATTATTCTGAGTACACTTTTTAACTACAAATATAATATTCTTAATGCATTTTGATTATAAGGTGCAAAGTTTGTTATAAAGGATATTTCTTTAATATACCACCAAAGTATGCTCATATTTATTACTTCTCGTTTTACTTTTATATACCTTCTTGGAAAACTGTTCGAAAACTATGTAAATTAATATCGCCCAATTAATTTCGTGGAGAACCGGAAGAAATAATACTTTAAGCTATTCATGTTTTCTTTGAAATCATGGCAAATATATAAGTTACTAGCTGACCCGGCAAACGTTGTCTTGCCCTAATTTTAAATTAGACCAAAATATGGAAAAAAATATTTTAGTGTGAGCCATCTATTCTCGTACCCTCTGAATATGCATATGACATTTCATCAAAATCGGTCAAGCCGTTTCGGAGGAGAGAAACACTAAAACTGTGACACAAGAATTTTATTGATAAGATATAAAAAGTCATAGGCTGATCTCTTCGGCCCCTTAAATTTTGTCCCTTTTTATTTTACTGAACAATTTGTTTAGCAATAAATTATTATGCCCTAACAATTTAGTTGAACTTCTTGCACACATCATTTAATCAATTCGAGTGTCCCATTTATAACAGTTAGGCAACACGTCGTTAATGCTTTCGGGATTGCAGTAAGCTTAATGATCAATGGCAAATTAATGACCACGCGTGGACAATTAGCCTCATGAATATTACATATTATACCATTGTTGAATTATTTGTATATCAATTTCATAACAAAATATGCATTTTATTTCTTATCGTGATGCTTTTCGAATATTTTAAATGTCAATCATAATCTCTCCAAAAACTTCTAAAAATCTAAAAATAATCTAAAATGAGGATAGCATTTTATTTATCTTATAGAGTATATGAATGAAGTTCTTCTAACAAAATATTTGACTGAAATTCATACAGAAATGTCAATGGCAAAGAATTTTCAACATAATTATTATATTCAGGCGCTTTAGACGGTGTCGTATGGAAGGGTTAAAACTGGCCACGACGAGTTTGAATAGCCACGAATAATTTGACTTTGCACACATGAAAGGTGGGTATAGAAATTTAAGTTGATTAAACTTCAGACTTCCATATTACGCTATATGAACAGGGAAATTCTTATAATATCGTAGAATAATTAAATAATAACAATTTAAGATGTTTTTCTTTACAATAAAGGATTATTTCGCACATACACTTATGTCAGTATATGGACAGGGAAATTACGTTAAATAAACAATCCGTGTGATTGTATTTTAAGTTATCAGTTATAATATCGTAGAATAATTAAATAATAACAATTTAAGATGTTATTCTTTTCAATAAAATGTTTTTTCTTACATACACTTATGTCAGCCTGTCTATCTGATTTTAAGAGATAACCGCCGCACATTAATATTAGCAAAACCTGAAGGTCACATTTTAAAAAAGTGGGCCCCGGCTACCTCACTCGCCAAATGAAATGCCGAAGTTTTTTTGAAGAATGCTTTCACTTCACGTCGGTCTTCTGTGAGGTCGTGGTACTTACCTGAACGAACCTGCCTATTCGAGCAACAGACAAGACTGTGGCGTGGCACTACTATGATTTAGTACCTGACATCAACCCTGCTAGAAAATATGGGATGATATATCACTCACCTTCTCTAAAACTCATTATCATCGTTTCGATCTCAGAACTTTTATTTACGCTTATGTAGATTTAACACAAAAGCAATGTGAGTTAAAGTTTATTTGTACTAGAATATTTTCCATCTTTGTGGACATCGATTGAAATGTCAAACGCAACGTACGGCTAATTTTCCCGAATCGAAATACGAGTAAATCGGAACGTCCTTGGACCTATCGTTTTTAATTATCTTCTTGCTCGTTTAAAACGTTGTAGAAATGGATAACAGGTATGAAATTTAGTGTGACAATGTATAGTAAGTTATGAAATCGTGGTGAATAATGTTCTGTGAGGTATTTGTTTTCCACCGTAAATTTTTAATTAGATTGAAGATAGAATTCAATTTAATATGATTTTTACATGTAGAATTTTTTTTATTTATAAAAATTATATCAAATGGAAATGGAGATTTGTCAAGCTTGGTGAAAATATTATTATTTTGTAAGAAAAGATAAAACAAATATATAACATAATAAATAAAAACGCGATAAAATTCCTAAACTAGTTTCATTTAATATGAATAATATGTAAATAAATAGGTGGAGGGCGGGAAAGCCTACAAAGATTGAATATTCAACCAACGTATTATATTTTTTGAACTTTGCCCCATACTAAAGAAAAATCTTTTACAGTAAAAAATCAATTATATGTTGTACACAAAAATACTCCCCATAATAATTGACTTCATAACCCAGGTCGTGAATATTATGGTGATTATTTTTATAAAGGTATTCAATTTTTAATTACCTCTTTAGTTTATCTTGATACCACACTCTAATTATAATTTTTATTTATTTTCATTTATAATCCAGTGATTGTATAACCAAAAGCAAATAATCTAGATAGTTTTTCTTATTTCATGTACTAATCTCCAGTAACCTTCTGCTTAAATAATTATTCCTAAATTATATTATTATGATTAAGTAATATATGATTAGGGAGACAATAATTGGTTGCAAACTGTCAACGATTCTTTAACGCACGTTATCCCGCATCTTTCAGTACTTGAACACAAGACTTTTCATTTAATTAAACGTTCAATATGTTACATTTCTCAGAAAATCTTTAACCTGAAGAACTTTATTCTACATCATTCCTTATAATTTTTAACTTTATTTTGTGCATGATAGGGTTCAGAATATGATGGAAAAACAACAGAAAATATTCAGATCGTAACAATAAGCGAAAGGCCAGTGAAAAATCTTTTGACTAACAAGGTCTCCACACTTCTACCTCATTTTTGCACAGCTTTAACCTGCACCTACTATTTGAATTACATTTCTCTTGCAAGGTGGTGATATAATATCACATTTATAGTATTTTACTGCCGTAGAAGTCTATATCTTTGTAAGCAATTTTGATGACATCACTTCTTTTCTTTCTACTTTTATACACCTGCTTCCATTATTTATTGAGTTTAAATAAAGAAATAGGTATTCAATAAGAATAATTCGTCACAAGCTACATAAACACAAACTGAAGGTGGAGCACCTTACAGATTTAAGATTACACCTTAGATTACAATAAAATCTAAAAACAACATCAAAACTGTTTTATTATTAATTTTTTATTTCAATCAAATTAATCTTTGTAATAACAAAACTAATTCAAATGCCGTTCTAATCGGAATCAATTATCAAAGGGCTGACACATTCTAAAATGGTATCACAAACTGCAGACTTTTCAACACTCAATCTTTCACGTTATCTATCTATTTGACTTTACGAGTTTTGGTAGTTTTTTCCTATATAGAAGAGAGCATATTCATAAGATTGTAAACTCCTAGCTCTTAAAGAGACTTACATAAGAAAAATATTTTAATATGTCTGTCTTAATATAAAGATCTGCCAATCCTGTCCGTAACTCCTCTAACATGCTAAAATACAGCAGATAAAAGCTCAAAATTTCATTATATACAAATAAACTTAATTTTATACAGATAACCAGGTAAGGTCACCTTGTTTATTATGTTGTCTAAAGACACAAAGGTGATCCTAGATATTTAAAATGCAAATTGATGCATGAACTTTACCTCCTGTGAAACTGTGTAACCTTGCCTATTACATTTTTGGTTTGTAGCCTAACGATACTTAAAAGCCAAACGATAGTTAAATTAAGAAAAAAAAATCCAAGGGGTCATACATAGACTTTTAATTTGAAATCAACAATTAGACGAACAACTGATATGATAATATAACAGAATGATGTGAAAAGGCTTTACGGCGAAAGCATAAACGGCAATACATATTCAATGAGTCTTTCTTTAATCGATTCGTGCTATTAGTGTAATCAAAGTATCCACAAAAATATTTTTGCAGCCAAATATTCGTTAATGTTACGATAAGAATGAATAAAATAAATTAATGTTTTCTTATTACTAGATCACAGAATTGTATCTTGAATTGTAATGGAAACAACAAAATATAGTACATAATAAAAAGCTATGATATACGAAAATTATACAATAGAATTTGGGAATTGTTAAAACAGTCGTGAAACTAATTTATTTAAATTTTCATCGACGTTTATACAATATATGACTATGAAACGTGTTCTAAAAGTTACGCCGTCACCGTCTACCAATATCTGGTGTCGAACAAATTTTTATTCATTTCAGACAGAATTTGCTTTGTCATCATTGTAATCTTGGCAACTATTGGTTACATTTGCGAACGATTCGTGTCGGAAGAAAATAGGAAAACCATTTAAAAAGATTCTTTGCAAAATGTTTTCTTATTACTCTTAATATATCTATAATACACATGCATATAGAGTTTGCATATATTTATATTTTATTACAAGAGGTATTATTATAAGTATACACAATATAATATAGTGTAAAATATTTACTTCTACCCAATCAGTTAACTAGCAACGTATTACATGGAAAATGTTCTTTTTGGGTTTTATGTTTACCAGCTTATTTCGACTTATAATAGGTTGGGGAAAAAGTTTATTCGCATTTTATATGAAAATTCAAAACATTTTTTAATAAAGTTTATATACATTTAACTAAAGTATGTAGGTGCCATTTTGTTCGATAACTTTCTACCATCTTGTAGGTAGGGACATGATCCCATTGCTATAGAAATTCTGGGGTTTCTGATCAAAAAACCGCGACAAGTGGTTTTGGCAGTCCTCTCGTGATGATCTCTAACCTGATACTGCCTTAAGAATTCTGAAGAGACCGAAACAGGTGGAAATCTGAAGGTGCAAGGTCAGGACTATACGGCGGATGCATTAACACCTCCCAGCCAATCTCTCTTAATTTTTGCTGAATGGCTAAAAATGTGTGAGGTCTAGAGTTATCATGATGAAAAACCACACCCCTTCTGTTGATTAATTTCGGCCGCTTTCTCTCAACTTCTTGCTTTAATCTCATCAGTTCTTTGCAGTAGAGTTCAGAATCAATGGTCCTGCCTGGCGGTAACAGCTCATAATGAAAAATGCCCTTCCAATCCCACCATACACACAACATTACCTTGTTGCGAGATAAACCGGGTATTGCCCGAATCTGTGAAGCCTGACCAGCCTTTGTCCACGACCTCTTTCGCACGTTCTTGTCGTACGTGATCCACTTATCAGGTTTTACAGATCACCAGTTATCAGGTTTTTCAAAAACGGTTCTGTTTCATTACGTCGTAATAAAGAATCACAAATGAGTACACGGTTCATTAGGTTTCTTTCAGTGAAAACCTGTTTTGTGGTCAATTCCCAGTTCTTCAGCTACATCGAAACTACTGATATGCCGATCTTGCTCCACTTTTTCAAAAATGGCATCCATTTTATCCTTAACAGGGCGCCCAGAGCGAGGTGCATTTTTGACATCAAAATTTCCGGATTGAAAACGCTTAAACTAAATTTGTGCTACTCTGACAGACACTGCACTAGGTCCATAAATATCACAAATTTGTTTCGCGGCTTGCATTGCATTTTTACCTTTTTTGTAGTAAAATTTTAAAATGTATCGAATTTCTTCATTAGAATCACTCATCTTAACAGTAAGAAAAACCAATAAAAATCACACATTTTCCTAATTTGGAATTATCTTTTTTAAAATTTAAACTTTTTAATTATACCAAAACCAGCCAGATATAAATGGTATAGCCAAAGAGATTATATTATAAGTACATACATACTATTTGCGAAAAGAATTTTTCCCCAACCCAATACATTCATTAGTTACTTGTTAATTTTTTCAAAAATTTTGCTCTGTTATTTTTGTCGGTTCATTTTCGTAGTTCCAAGCTTGTTAATATCTTTATTACATTTTTTTATTAACCGAATGCTCAATTCAGTTGTCCTCAGAACTTCGTCATTTATGAACCGATTTCAAAAGTTCTTTTAGCTATGGGTTTGGTTTATCTCCCACTTGGTCCCATTTTGATTGGATTGTTATTGGACTTTTTAGTTTCACATCAAGGAACTCCTTAAAAACAAATAGGAAATATTTATTAATCAACTTGAATAACTCAATTAATATTGTTGTATTTTTTCTGTCAATAAAAATGGTGTAATTGTTTGTTTGCAGATGAAAACAAAACACAATACTAAAAGGTCGTAATTTAACCAAGTTATAAGTGAAAAGTATCTACAACTTTTTGTTTGAAGATGATCAGTATGAAATATACATTTAAAAGAAACTTTCATGATAATGTATTGAATAGTTTTGATAGTGGTTTTAATGATGACCAAATCTTACTGACCTACACGATTGACTTTTACAAATAAGATAAAAAAAGAATCGTAATAGCTATGCGGATTCTGTATACGGTACGCGTATTAACAATTAAACGTTGTTTTACTTGGCTTTTTTGGTGACATAACAGGCATTTCGCTAGGTCTATTTGTACTGAATGAAATGAGATTCTATTTGGACTTTTATAATTATAAGCTAAATATTTCTTTCACATCAATCACATACCTTGAGTTTTATTAATATTTATGCTAACGTTATATCGTTAAAAAGTCCTTCGGTTTCAATATAGAGCGTGGTTATTCGTGTAAATGCAATATGGTTTCTGCAGATAACATTTTAAATTTACAACATATTACTAAATTAATAAGCAGTAAATGGCTAAAAAGGTCTTTTTAATGTAGCTAATAACAGAATATGAGTTATTACTATCACGAACAAAAATAGACATTCCATACATTAATAAGATAGTTATATACATTAATAATAAAGTTGAAAGAAAGTTTCTAGCCAGAAACGTCTTTTTATTGCATTATCACGTATTTTATGGTATTTTTTTACTAAAAAGAAAAAGAAATTGTTATTTATATAACACGTTTCAATTTTTTTATGAAAACTTATTTAATGTTCTGATAGGCCAGACAGTATACATTTTTACACCAGAAATTTTCTGGTATTAATTACGCTTTTTATTTGCTTTCGCACAGCGAAGTTTTTAGTTTACAGAACACAAAACATTTTTTTCTCAGTTTGACACTTGTTAGAAACGTCCTTTTCGTTTATGGCGGCGGAGTTAGTACAAACAGAACAAAAGAATTACAGTCTTTAAGTTCCAAACCAGCTGTCAAAGGATAACAGTCGTGTAATAAGAGATATTTTAAAAGTTTCTTACGAATATTTTTAATTTCACTTTCATATTTAATATTGTGTCATCTTTAATATAGAATTCAAACGTGAAGTATATATATGTCGCAGGATTAAGATGTGGCGCTATAATTTGATTACAACACCATCTATTGGTAGTTCTCGGAAACGTCAAGTAGTGCACTTGAGTAAGGTCAATACAGGAAGTGAGAGAGAGCGGACTTGACGGTTATGAGTTGTGGAAGTCAATTGACATCGGACACGGGGGTGTGTTCTGGACGTACTCGGGCACGCCACTTAGAAAAGGAACGGCGGTGCGACCGGTCATCTTCCTGTATCCAACTTGCTATGTTTCCATTCAATTACATCAGTGTGGTTAATAATTATTTCGTTATTGTTGATTGTAATCGAACAAATAAATTACAATGAGGTATCTGACAACGAGTTGTCCCATGTGATCCACCTAATCTCCGACATATATATATTTTTCGCACTTGATTTTGTGAAAAATAATGATAATCGGTTTTTTTGATAATATAAAAATATATTGTTGATCCATTAAATATATATTGTTGATCCGCTATCACGCATCATAGTATCAAATAACTGTATTTATATTAATTATAATTTTTGTAATAGCAGTTTCTTAGATTTTAGTATATTTCGACGAAAATGTCTTGAGTAATTGGATTTCTAGGATGCCACTATCCTCAGGACTAGCTTTCAATTACGTTTTACCGGTTACTGAAAATTAATTAAACCCTCAAGTCATCTTTCGACGATATTGTTTAATAATACATTATTAAGAAACATTTTGAACGATTAGTAAAATTTATTTAGTTTAGGTTTAAGGTTTTTATTGTTGTGTGTTGTAAGGACGTTTTACAAATAAGTTTCACATGGACAAACACCCAGATACGAAACAACTACTTGTGGGTCGGACAAATAGTTACCCCGTGTGCGAATCGAACCCACGACCCCCGACGCCGAAGCCAATACCTTGGTAACTACGCCACGGAGTCATCTGTGTCAAAATGTTGTATTGAATATCTATAAAATAGATGTTTTGACGAATACGTACATAGTTACATTACTTAGTCAACGAAATATTCTTGGAAGTTATTTCGCAATAAAAATGTATGTATTTTTTACTACAGGAATCAAGAATATTTATCAGCCACTTCACTGCGTGTGAGATGTTTTATCTCCAGTTGTCCACTACCATTATATACAATATGTAATTGTTGATCCGCTACCACACATCATAGTATAAAATAACAAAAAAAATCGACTTCAAACCGCAGACTAAAAAGCATTGTCAAAACCTATAATATTTGAGGATTGCCGTCGATTTCTCTGGGATGCCCTCATCAGGTCCAGGTTTCCTTACCTCCTTCTTTTTTGAAGTCGGTTAATAAATAATAGCATTTCCCGGAAGCCCAATGTTTTACTTTGAAAAATTTTTTTTTTTTTTATTTTTTTTTTATTTTTTCAAGCGTTCATAGTTACGGGAGGAACTTCGGTGTTTGATAATGCCCAACAATAATTCGGTATGAAAAATGTGTTAAAACAAGTTTTTTAAGAAAAATCAAATTATAATTCGAAATTAAGATAGAACCTTCATTAAAATGAAGAGAATTTTGTAGCGTTCAACTACGAACCACCGAATTAGAATGTGTTCGCTGAAAATAGATAACCCATAATTTGCATAACTGAAGCATATTGATACTTTTTTAGTTACTAGAGCTTTTTTTACAATATTATCTATTTAAAAATTATACATTTACTCGTGTTTTTAAAAAGACGTACTTTTGTATGTAGATCGGTCATAAAAAAGATTTAGCCAACACCATTATCGAAAAGATTGACATATTGTGCCGACGTTACTTAGGATAAAGCCATAGAAAGAAGAAAGAAGTAAAGTATAGTAAATGAAATTTATAGCTTTCATTTTAATTTTTTTTTTTATTTGAGAAGGTAGAAAGGGTTGCAACACCCGTAGGGTTGCAGATACGTTGCGAACTTTTAATAAAGTGGGCCCGACTACCTCACTCACTAGACGAAACGCAGGTCTTCTGTGAGGTCGTGATACATAACCGGACAGATCTGCCCATTCGTGCAACGGAAACGAGTTGCGTGGTCCTACCACGGTTAAAAGTTTAATTCCCGACATTTCACCGCTTTGCAGTGTTCATGGTTACGAGTCATTGCTTAAACGGCCTTCTTAAAATAATCTTAAAATTATTACTTTTTGTCCGATTATTACTTATTTTCCTATATAAGACATTCACAATCAAGCTTGTACTTAATTACACTTATAGATCTTGCAGAGAAATTTTGCACTTAACAGATTGTAAAAACTGCGTAATCTTCAGCGACTTATAAAAAGTTTTACTCGAAGCCAAATTAATACGTTGCCCACCCTATGTGTCTCATCTGACACACGGCAGAACAGTAAGTACTCACTTAACCGTGGCTGGCTCCACTCGGTCACTGTGACGTAGGCGTGAACCACGAACTTTGTTAAAATGCTGAAGTTGCTTGACATGTCATAGCTCAGTGGCCAGGTGTTACTAATAACAGATCCCTTAAGCTCTCCGAAACAAATCCACGGTAGCTATCCCATATGGACGGTAATGAGAATCACCCTTTAGGTATCTTTTTGTATGAGTTGCCTTTTGACACAGTGTGACTCAATGTGTCGTTTGGATTGCGTTTAACCAAAACATCTAGTAAATCTAAAAAGTTACAATTCTCTTATTCTACAGTAAACATATTTTGGAATTTAGAACGTCAAGGTGATCTAAAAAATCTATTAAGTTTACCTGTTGGTAAAATTGTGAAGGTGTCATCTACGTATCTCTTATATAAATGGGAGCTTTCGAAATGGCTTCTC
Source organism: Iphiclides podalirius (assembly GCA_933534255.1). Lineage (NCBI taxonomy): Eukaryota > Metazoa > Arthropoda > Insecta > Lepidoptera > Papilionidae > Iphiclides > Iphiclides podalirius. The sequence continues at coordinate 10,414,477 of OW152822.1, read as the reverse complement.
CTCAGTCTTCCATGAATATTCCAGCAACAATAGGTCCATATGTACTTAGTTTATGCAAATTATACTATATCGTTTTGAATATTGAAATCCCCCTACAAAGAAGGACCAAATAGATTTAAAAAGAAAGAAAGGAGAATTTTATTTTCTGTTGAATCTTGATCTTATTAAATGTCATGTAATAATATAATGTCAACATTATAATTTTTAAAGCTGAAATTTTTAAAATTTTCTTGATGCGGCATATGTATAAAGATAACATCACTCTTAAAAGAATTAAATTATAGTAAGTAAATTTAAAGTAAGTATAAAGAATTCTATATTATTATTACTATTCATGGACCACCTATAAGGAAATCGCGCAAACACAAACTAGTTTGTTCCAATAGTGAAGTATACAATATGTCAGGTTGGTTATTATTTAAAGCAACTGTTAAAAATGTGATGAAAAGAGAAAGAATCTACACTTGAAAATGCTTTAATATGAAGAAGTTAAAAAATTTATATTATGAAAGGGAATTGAAAGTGATTCACAAAAAAGAATGTTACATTTCATTCAAGGTTTTTTTTTCGTGATATTCGTTTTCAAGGATCGTATTTTTTCGCCACCAAGCAATCGGCAAACAGCTTTTAATGGATCCAAGTTAATGTAAGGGAATATCGTTCTAAATTTCAAGGCGGGATATGAGAGTGGACATGAAAACATGACTGCAATCTTTTAATTTCTTAATTTCTGGAACTCATTTACGAAATTTTTATTAGAATTGAAATAAAACAGAAAAGTCTCACTCACTGCTGCTTTTAATGTATAATAACGCAAACCTTTGATTCTTTAGTTACCAGTCTCCATTCCGATACAAACTGAATAACAGTTCATAAAATTTTATATGCGAAAAGTTGTCAAATGACCAGACGGTTCACCTGATGTTAAGTGAATACCGCCGCCCATGGAAATCTGCCACACTCGAGGGCTACATATGCGTTGACAAACTTTTGAAAATTGGGCTCCGGCTACCTCACAAACCAGACGAAAGGCGAAAGTATTTGTCATACTTCCACTTTACGCTGGTCTTACCCGGACGGGCCTGCCCATTCGTGCAACAGCCGAGGCTGCTGCGTGGCCCTACCACCGTTAATTTAAAAAAATATTTAATTTTATATTATACTTAATTTTAGGCAACGATTCCTTGACCTTAGAATTGATAAAATCATCAATAATTATTTAACTGAATGAACTTAGATCCAAATCAAACTGAAATTTAATTTTGTCAGATTCCGAAACGTAGTGTTTAATACAGAACAACGTTAGTACGTATATATGAGTTATATTATTTCATATATTCCCGCGCTATGGGCTAGTTTCGATACTATACACCCGTGTACGTGTTTCGAATGTATGTATGTATGAAGTTGTCGTTCTTCTCGTGAGAGATTTGAGTGAAAATATCTGATTGAAAATGAGCTTGAGCGTAATGAAAACTTAATTAAATTTATAATTACGGGCGTAATTACCGACCATTAGGCAACATTTGAAAAAATACGTTGAATAATCATTTAGGCTTTGTAAGTTTCTTACATCGATGTCGTAAAAGTCCATATTTAGATCTAAATCTTTAAGTTGCTCATGAGATTTTGTTGTGAATAATCATTATTGTTTGACTTTCTTTCCAACAACAATGATCATTCGCTCTTTAATTATTCCTGTAATCTGCTTTACTTAAAGTTTCTAATAAACTAACAAAAACCTTTTTCATTTAAATTTCAATGAGTGGCTTTTGCAATCCCGTCGGCCTTGCAAATAAAGGCAGTGGTTATCACCTTAAGTAAACACCTCACATAAAATAATCTTATACCTGCGTATTAATGTTTTTATTTAAAACTATTTCACATTTACAATCCCGCCATCTACCGTCAACCCCTGAGTTGACTAAGGGACGCCCTTAGCTACAAACGGGTTAGCGGTACACAGATTCCTTTCTTTTCTGTTATTATTTTGTTGACAGGTGTTACTTGATAGTTGTTAATACTTTTCTAAAATCAAAATAATTATTTTACAAAAAACTAATGCTTTCTTTCGAATTGCAAACAATCGGCTCGTTAGCTCAGCGGTTAGAGCATCCAAATTAGCAATAAAAAGTGGTGGTCGGGGGTTCAAATCCCTCACGAGCTCTCTTTTGCATTTTGATGTAGCATTTTATAAACATATTTTTTTTTTTTTTTCAATACAATTTTTTCACGAAATTTTTAAATTAAAAACTGCACATGCAACAATATAATTCATGTCACATCGTAATAAATGTTTCAAATATTTGATACAATGGTAAGGGTGTAATGTTTGAATAGTGTGGGTAAACGGAGAATAATCAGTGTGTGTCTTCCGTTTATTAAATGAGCATTGAAGTCAACGTATATTTCGTGTTTTATTGTATTTTAATATTACAAATAGGTAAGATTTTCCATTACCACAGTGTGAGTTACCAAGTGCAAAAAAATTTTATCCGATAAAGAAAAATCACTAATGAAATAAACAACAGGTAGAATTATCTGGCTGCGCATAATTTTCGAGAAAGAAATATTTAAGCTCGTTATTTTCACTAAGAAAGTCCTCCATTTTGTTATTGACAACATGTTAGATATAAAGCTACTAAAAGATATTTTGTTAAAAAAATTTCCAAATGGTAATGTCGCATTAATAAAAAACACTGACGCTTTTTTTTCTTTGGTTTAATTATTACACTGTAACATTTAAAAACTTTCATATTAAATCAAAAACACGTCTTGTCCACACTTTTTACAAGAACACCACGACGACACAAAAAAAATTGAAAAGTACTGTACGATCTGATTGAGATTCTAATAAAATTTTATAAAAAGAAATAAAATACAAATTACAATACGTACACAATTCACTAGTGCTAGTAGACGCGCACATATTATCCACCATTACAAATACGAATATTAAATAGGAAATTGTAAAGAGCGGGAAATACTTATCTTTTTAAATTTAATATATGATTAGGTACAATACAGCCAATATGCTAATATCGATTTCGGAACTCGATTACAAATTATATAAAATCTTTTTAAACAGTAGTATAAATTAATTTCAAGTCTATTTAACACAAAATGATAGGTTTTTCGTAATTGCACATTTTTATATATCAAGAAGCCTTATCTGATTAAGATAAATAGTGATTTTTTCTTTAATTTGTTTATTAAAATTACGAAGATTTTTCTTTTTACATACGAAATATTCACCTTTCATAAATTTTAATTTTTTGTTTAATGTAAAAAAAATATTCATATTTCTGGCTGTGGAAGAGTCAAATTTAATAATGAAATAATTATTATTATGCTTCGCCAGAACACTCGCTATGTCGCCCTGAGTGTCGCTTTACCCACTCAGGACCTCCGGCGCGAGGTTCTGGCTCCGCCTTTTTATGTTCACTCTAGGGGTAGGGACCACAAGACCACATGGAGTCGGGGTGCTCTGTATCGGATCTGTGACTCATTATTTAAAAAAAAATTATCGATTTTACAATCGATACGAGTATGACGTCACTCGCTACCTATATTTATCATGTTGGCTGTACATACTAAATTTTTTAAATTTCTATTAATAAATTGTTTTATAATCGATACGAGTATGAAATCGCCCGCTTCCTATATTTATCACATTGGCAGTACTGTATATTGAGTTTTTGAAGTCCACTTAGTAAAATGGCAGACTTTCGTAGTGAAAATAACAAGTTCTAAATAATTTTTATCTCGAAAACTGTGAGTGAGCAGATAATTCTGCGTGTTGATTATTTCATTAGTAAGTTTTCTCTATCGAAAAAAGTTTTTTGTTAGCTCGAAAATCAAACTGTGGTAATGGAAATTGATACCGAAATAATGGCTAACAGTGCTAATGTAATGTTCGGCGGCAGTCTCAGTTTCGATCACCGTATTCACGAGTGGAGTATATTTAAAAGCCGGTTATTCCAGTACTGTACGGCTAATGATATAACCGAACAAACTGACAAAGCCAGAGTTAAACGTCGAGCAATTTTATTAACGTCACTATCAGAGGACACCTTCCGAATCCTCCGAGACTTGATGGCGCCAAGGGAACTCGATGACACAGAATACGTGGTGCTTATACATTGTTTGGATAAACATTTCATGCCAAAGAAATGTACTTTCGCAGAGCGGTTTAAATTTTACCAGGCTGCACAACGTCCTGGCGAAGAGCTGGCAGAATGGGCGGCATGAGTGCGTAATCTTGCACAATTCTGTGAGTTTAAGAGTGAGTTTGATACTGCCCTGCGTGATCGGTTCGTGTTAAGACTGGAAAACATTAAAGAAAAAGAGAAGCTATTCGCAGAGTGCATTGATACCTTGACCTTCAAGGTATCAATGCACGGCTTTGGAGATGGCACAGTGTGCGCTGCGCGCGGCTTGCCTTGCTGAGTACTCAAGCTGAGAATAAGCGAGATTCATCACAGCCGTCAGTGTTCGAGGTGCGTGCGAGTTCATCGCGTTTGCAGTCAGAACAGGAGCATCGGAAAAAGCTTTGTGAAGTGTGCGGTTATAAGAACCATGTTAAAAATCAGTGTCGTTAAATAAATTATACATGTCAAAAGTGTCATAAAGTAGGCCACCTGAAACATATGTGCAAATCGGCAATAAAAACTAATAATTTCGTTACGCAGGATGGGGACAACATGGTTGAAGGTGAGAAGTTTTATAATATTATGTCGATCAACGGCGAACCTATGCAACAGATGGTAACGATTGCGGGCGCGAGTATTTTATGCGAAATAGACAGTGGCAGTGCCGTTTCCGTAATGCCAAATGAAATTTATAAAACTTATTTTCAAATGTGGTTTGAATTGCGGCCTTCAAATATAGTTTTGAATTGTTGATAACGTGAGTAAAAATGGCACCAATTGGTTCTGTGGAATAACCGCCTTTCCAGCATACAAACAATTTCGAATATCTAGAGCGTCAGGCCGCGAAGACGTGGGTTCGATTCCCACAGCGGCGACAATCTTTTCGCACTTTTTCTACATATTTTAATGTTCAATCTTAAGTGCAAAGATTAGCACTATAAACAATTTAAATTGTCAAAATGAAAAATTTCAAAATGAAAAATTCCAAAAAACATTAAATAATATTAATTGTCTCTGATATTTAACAGATAATTTATGCCTTAATTGTTTAAATATGATTTCGGCCATATGAGCGCCACAACTAGCTCGAATGAAGCGCAATCATGAAGTCCAATTTTCGACAACACTATCGAGCAACTGGGGCCGTATATCAGCAGTAAAACGGCAAATCCTGGTGGCAATGAACTAACATGTTTGGTTTATCAGTATAGACTAGTGACTTCATATACCCCCAAAGAAAATAATCTAATGGCCAGTTCACAGGGCCATTACGTGAAATTATGTGCTCACCAAACGTTTCCCGCAATAAATTGATGGTGGCACCCGCCGTGTAGCATGTGTCGCCATCTGGTTTTAATGGGCGTCTCGACAAAGGTTTCTGGGTTTTCTCCACTCCAATTCTGCGTATTGACATAGCCATTTAACCAAAAATTTGCCTCATCGGTGACAATTTTGCGTTAAGAAAGAGGATCAAGGTGAATTTTGTTAAGTCCCGTTCACCGAACCTACGATGCGGATAATGGTCACGCGGTTTTAACTCTTGCACAAGCTGGGACGTTAAGATTTTCGCCGGTGTGGCAATCAGCCGTTTAGCTTAGTGGATAAAGCGTCAGGCCGCGAATACCGAAGACGTGGGTTCAATTCCCACAGCGGCGGCAATCTTTTCGTACTATTTCTACAAATTTAAATTTTTTCGGAATGTTTAAGCTTACGCAAAACATTAGTGATAACAAAGTTAACACCTCACTCAGAACAGATTGACAACTACTTAACATTGAAACTATAGCTTTTACTCCATTCACTGCCAGGTCATCATTAATCGCGGAAACAGCAGTTGGCAAGTCTTTAAGAGTTTACTGTGTGTACATTTGGAAATCGTCTGCACAAATGTGACAGAGACAATTTTCTTTTGAACATTTTATTTAAACTGCGTCTTTTGGGTAACGCTCAAACGTTTTAATAATCAAGATAAGCGGCCGATCACCTCACGACGCGAAAGTTTCATCACTACATAGTAGAAAACAAAGTCGTCCCGTTATCTGTCTCTCCCTATGTATGCTTAAATCTTTAAAACTACGCAACGGATCCTGATGTGGTTTTTTTTTTTTTACTAGATAGAGTGATTCAAGAGGAAGGTTTATATGTATAATACATTGCACCCGTGCGAAGCCGGGGCGGGCGGAAGCATATTTTAACATCTGTATTATTTAATAACAGTGAAATGATGTGGAAAATATTAAGGTGAAAATATACCATACCCAGAGATGGATATCCAAATGAAGGCAATTTCGAAGAGCTGATTTTACGCTTCGCTAAACGTCGGTGTGGGGCTGATTGAAAACGGTGCAGTAGTTGAGTAGAAAATGCATTAATCTCGTATTGTGGCTTTGCGTATCCCTGTCGATATTTATCCTTACAATAAATTTTATATCTTTTAAATTTTATTTAAGAAAGGTAGATACCAAAAATTTTGGGAATATTTTTCAAAGTAACAAACCCAAATAAATATAAAATAAAGTTTTTTTTTAAACAGAAACGAAAAGCAGGAACACTGTCACTTAACTCACATGTTAAAAATATCTCCTCACATTTGAATTCAAACAATATCCTTTATATATTCTACTTCTTATGCCCTGAGAAAACGATTTCACTTTATAAAAATAATAATTATTATTATTTTTATAAAGTAAAATCTGTTAAGTCTAAATTACGTATATTTACATAATGTTTTATATGTAGACATTTTATAGTATCAATAATGTTGGAAAATGAAATTCAATTATAATGATGTGACAATGAGATATTCTGACATTGATGGAATAATTATTTTTATTAAATTGAATTTATGTGACTTATATAAGTGGAATCAAAAATCTTTCTCGTGAAAAGATCCATCCATTTTGCCTTTTATTTCGGAGCAAAAAATATGTGCTTATTTTGTGGTGCATAAAACGTACTGATAGCCGTTCTGCAATTACATACATTTACGAGAGATTTTTCATAGCACACGTAGTTATTGGAAGTTGAGCCTATTATATAAGCCTTAAGCTTTAAGCATTGGACTTGATTACAAGTCCACATACGAGTCTGAAGTCTTCAGTTAGTCTGGTCCGATTTTAAGTATCTCGGCTCATTGGTTCAAAACGACGGCGGAATTGGCCAAGATGTCACAAATAGGATAAATGCAGACTGGGTGAAATGGTGACAGGTCTTAGGACTTATATCTGACCTGCGAAAAAAACCCCTAAAACTCAAAGGGAAGATTTACAAGACGGTGGTTAGACCTGTCATGATGTATGGATTTGAATGTTGGGCAGCAAAAGAGACGAATGAAAGAAAAATGCATGTGGCAGAGATGCGAATGTTGAGATGGTTGCATGGTATGACCAGAAAGGATAAAATACGAAGTGAGTATATAAGGGAAAGCTTGAAAATGGCACCAGTGAGTGAGAAAATAAGGAGTAGGTTTACATGGTATGGACACATTATGAGAAAGAATGAAAATCATCTGACTACTTCTACTCAGATGATTTTCACTCTTCAGTGATGAATATGAATGTGGTTGGAGGGTGCAAAGCTAGGGGAAGACCGCGAAAGATTTAAATGGACTGTGTGAAGAATTATATGTCTATCAAAGTATTGAGATAACGGCTGATAGAGGAACGAAGAAGGAAAGGACATGTGCCGACCCCACCTAGTGTGGGATAAGGGAGATAGTGTGGGAGAAAGAAGAAATACGTGTAAAAAGTCTGCTATACCGATGCTTTTGAAATACGTAAACGTCTTTTCTTTTAAGACCGACCAATTAGAACGTATTACATCATTTCCATTTAACAAAAAATTTAAAATGTTGCTAAATGGTGAAAGGGCAACAGTCAATGGCACGAACGGGTAGGTCCGTCCGAATAAGTACAACGACCTCACAGAAGATCGAACTGAAGTGGACGTGTTATACTTCTGCGTTTCGTTTTGCACATATAACCCTATAGTGTGCCAATTATGTCATTGAGCAGCGGTCATCTGTCAAAAAGCATCTCCGATCCTCCACCAGTTTTCTTCTGTAGAACAAAATGTCAAGAATGAAAATGTGTTTTCTTTTACGAGCTTTTTCTGTAGCGTTGGCGGCGCGGTGGAACTCGTATTCGTAACGCGATATTTTAAATTTTCCATTTTGCGTGTTTCCAAAAGACCGATGTCACGGAAAAAAAATGGGATCACTAAATTATAAACACAAATAAACAAGCCTAAATTTGAAACGTATTAACCTAAATAGAAATTAGTAGCCTAGTCAAACGCCAGAAAATTTTTATGATTAAAGTGACCAGTTCGACCAAATGCCAATTTCATATACCGCCTTCAGTTTATGACCGCGATCTTGGCACAAATTATCGTCCAACATAATCTGCAATATATTAGAGAAAAGGCACTTAAAATGTTATAAAATCTAAAGAATTTTCCTAATCCTATGACTATATCAGCTCCACATACACCTAAGTACAAGTTAGAAGACTACATCTATCTTAACAATCACCTAAGACTCAGGAAAGCTTGTCATCCCTTTGGGCGGGACTACACAAAGTAATAAAGGTGCACATAATCATGAAGCAACTATTCTTATTAACAGAAGCCGTATCCCCGGTCACATTGTACGGCTCAAACCAGCAGAATTTACGATATAGTTAACATTAAGTTATAATGGTATTATCCGTAAATGCGAGTCCATATCTCACTTTGTCATCAAATCTACAATCTGCATGATTCGATATTCAAATTCAAAAATGTTGGGGATAAAAACACTTCAAATTTCGTGTATAATACAATCACCATATATGTGTAGAAACAAGAGTGTACAAAAGTTATCATTAAACTGTGGTAGAGCGACGCACCACTCTTATCGGTTGCACGAATGAGCAGATCCATCCAGGTAAGTACGAGTACCACGACCTCTCAGAAGACCGGAATGAAGTGGAAATGTTATACTTCTGGTGAGTGAGGTAGCCAGGGCTACTACCATATTGATATATTAAGTAAAGCCAAATATTAATTGTTAAATCAATAGGTTAATTCGATTAATCCCGTGATAGCTCAGTGTCCATGCGCTCGCCTTTAATTTCATATACTTTGAAACCTGAGTTCAATCCCCGGTGCAGGTTGTTGTAATAATGAAATTGTTAATTTTAAGTGCTGACTTATCACGTGCCCAGCGGTGAAGGAAGAACATCGAGAGAAAAACTGCGTATTTGAGAAATATTAAATTTTTGTGAAAGATATGTGAAGTCCATTAATCCGCAATGGTCCCGCGTATGAACTATGCCCTAATATTGTCCGTACAGAGGATGTCTTTGCCCAGCAGGCTAATATAAAGGCTTCGGTTTACTTTATTCGATTAATGTAACGACAAATAAGTATTGAAAAAATATTCCAAAAAAGGAAACGTAATGTGACAGAACGGTGAAAACATTTGTTAGTTTACAAATATCTTAGAACCAATATCATTAGTGAAAAATGTACGGCTTTTTTTTCCACTTATTTGTCGAATTAAATTACCCCATTATTTTCCACATAATATTCGTTATTTGATGAAAAGTGCAACTTGTTGACGTTTCCGTTGCCGTGGCGACTAAATCCATTACCATATTGAGCTATCAGTTCAGTGCGTACGTTTATGGGTGTATTATTTCCATAAAGTGTCCACAAAATCTCTACTATATACATATAAATATACCTACTATATAGTAAACAGGAGTCATGAAAATTTTAAAGCCGTTACAATTCATGCTCAATCTTGGAAACGTTTTATTCTTATTTAGAAATCTGTCCTTCAAAAACAAAAAAGTTCAAATTTTAATGTACAGTGCTGTAGCAACCGAAGTAATACTAAGTACGGTTATTGTCGTGTTTCTCGGTAAATTTTGTCAATTTAATGATTTTAGTGATTTTATATATATTTGTATCGCCTTCTTTAATTCTATAGTATATACAATTTTCTCTTTGTACCACTCTAAGCGTTTTCATTTATTATTAATATGTCTCAACGCTAACAGCGATTTCCTTGTGAAAGATGACCTATATTTAAAACACTTTGGATGGAAGAACCAAAGTAGTGAAATTCTACTTGACTCTCTACATCAGTATGAAAATTGGCTTAATGATATTAAGTTGGAAGTACCAGTATCGGAAGTTATGTGTACTGCCCGCAGTAGTGACAATCTTCTTCATCACTTACACTAAGATTATGGACATGCGCATTGTCCACGAATTTTTCTTGCTGTACTCTTTGTTACACCTCATGTCAGAACAACTGGAGTGCATTATCAGAAACATAGAAAAGAAGAGAACATTCATCGCGTTTATCCAGGAACCAACAGGGGTTAATACACTATCTGACGCTATACTCGTAGAAAAAAAACATATAAAAGACATAGCACAGTGGTCGCTGGCTTATACCTATCTTGCAGAAGCCTCATGTCTCTTCAACAAGATTTTCGGCGTGCAGGTACGATGAGACATTTTAGAAATTCAAAATTCAATTAAACGTTCGAAATTTTTGTTTTCAATTATAATTTTAAATATGTATTTTAATTACAGATGACACTAATGTTAATATCAACGGTATCATACATTTGTTTATTCCTATATTCGATAGCCTACTTAAGTGTTAATGTAAGTTTAATTTACAATCAATCTTTTTGTGAGCTTTCATCAGTTTAGACATTATTAAGTTTAATCATGAGCGTACACAATTTTTTTATTAACGAAAAACAAAAACGTCTTCAAATATTTCCCTCTATTTTCATTTTATAATTGATTTTCAAGAGTTTCCTTCGTATCTCCGGAGCCCAAGATCCAATACCAATGAACTACATGGGACTACATGGGAAGCACCAGCTTTCAAATAAAAAAAGAATCATCACTCAGTCAAAAGTTCTGAGGTAACAAACATAAAAAAAAATACAGTCGAATTGAGAACCTCCTCCGTTCTTGAAGTCTATTCTATTTTTTTTTAAAAACATTGCCCTTACTTTAGGATAACAGTATCCTGTATTGTAAGGGAATTTTACAAACATAAATTTCACGCGGACAAACACCCAGATGCGAAACAATTATCTGTGGGTCACACAAATAGTTGTCCCGTGTGGGAGTCGAACCCACGACCCCCGACGCCGAAGCCAATACCTTGGCAACTACGCCACGGAGTCATCAAAAAACAGTTGAAAATAGAGTGGATTTCTTTATGAGCGAAGGAGCGTGGGCCCCGTTTACAGTACTTATCATATGAAATAAAGTAGTGTAGTAACTTCGATTACAGGGATATCACAATATTGCAAGCATCGTGAAATTTGCCTGGGGAATAGTGGCACTCCAGATACACATTTTTATATTGTCAACTGCGGCTCAAAGTATTCATAATAACGTAAATATTCTACGACGCCGTCTTAGCAGACTTTTGATTAAATCAATAACAAGTAAGTAGGTCTTAAAATTATTTAATTTGTTTTAAATTTTATAAAATACCAAAAAAACACTTAATTTTTTTTATATGCTTAATGTAAGAAGAATTTTGCTTTCTACATATAAAGTTAACATAATACATAGTATAAAACAAAGTCGTCCCGCTGTCTGTGCGTCCCTATATATGCTTAGATCTTTAAATCTACGCAACGGATTTTGATGCAGTTTTCTTTAATAGATAGAGTAATTTAAGAGGAAGGTTTATATGTATAACTCATGCATAAAATAGTAAATAAACACTGATAATTTTAGAGGTTTCTAATGCGATGTCGAAAACAACATTCAGCATTGCACCCGTGCGAAGCCGGGGCGGGTCGCTAGTTTTATTATAAAACTAGCTTTTCGCCCGCGGCTCCGCCCGCATGTTCTACATTTGATATTGTGCTTTAAAAGCAGCCTTCCACAATAAAAGAAGTTTTCAAATCGGACCAGTAGTCCCTGAGATTAGCGAGTTGAAAAAATAACTCTTTTATAATATTAAGTATAGATATCCTCTTATTTTTCTCCGTCCCGGCACTACTAAAAATTCTTTCTAGTGCGAATCAGGTCACTATCAGCTTGCCATTTTCCCTGGTTCCTGGCTCTTTTCCTGTTTAGGAGATCTAGGGACGAAACGAAAAAAATTAAAAATCAAAATCATTTATTCATCAACATAAGAAACATTCATTCCATCTATCGATAGTCATCATTTTTTTTTAATCTGCCACCGTTTCGTAATGAGGTTCCTCTAACAGACCTAAGGAAGTTGAGTTCAAGGTCATTTTAACTGTATTTATAGTATTTTAATCTACCCAGTGCTGGTGAGTCATGAAAGACTCGACACGCAACCTGCCACGCACTGGCGGAAATATCGTTGGGGGCGCATTTCGACCGCCGCCGCAACAGTTCATGATTGTACTCGTATGTGCCGCAGCTTAGGTGTTATTCCATATGACAGATGATAAAGTTCTGAGGTCAACGTACATTGGAAGTTTCAAAACTGTTAATTTTAAGGGTACCGTTCCCAGAGAGTAAAACTTGAACTATAGGAAAAAAAATAGGAACACTTAAAAATATATAACTATTTAAGTGGGGCTCTTATACAACAGACATGATTTTTTTTCCGTTTTATAGATAATGGTACGGTTAGTGTTTCTGATATTTAAGTCCAAATTACAATGTTATTCATGACATGAACTAAAATACTAGCATATTCAAACACATTGTTAAATTCTTCCACTAAAATCGCATTTTAATGAGAGTTTATTGTTTCACTTCCAGATGATAACTGTTATCGGGCTACGAAGGACCTACTTCGGCTTGTTTCCACTCATCAAATAAGAATAAAAGCCTTCCATTCGATAAAGATAGACATGAGTTTACTGCCCACGTGCATTATGCTCTTTACTTCTTATACTGTGGTTGCGCTACAATTCAATAATGTTATTTAAATGCATGTAATTATTGAAGAAACGAGATTAAAAACGTCGTAACGTCTCAATAAATAAATGAAAATTTTTAATACTAAAGGCTCATCAGGGTATCCATTGTGGCGGGAATGATTGGAACACTCACTTCGTTAACTGTACTATAAATTATCGCTTTATTTACCTTGCCGCTATTAAGGCCCATTTACACGATGCCATTTTCTTGAACATACAAGAGCAATAATTGAATGCAATAAATTGCGCGCAATAATTGTTTAGACCATTTCTTGTTTAGACCATACAACTCATTTATTGCTTCAATTTAATTGTATATAACAGGCAAGAAACTTGCACCGTGTAAATGGGCCTTTATCAAAAGTAGTCTATGTAGTTATTTGCTTTGTATCCTCAAACGAGAGATGAAATGGAAACTATTGCATTAAAACAAAATTAATATGAAACAGTTAACGAAGCACCACCTATATTAGTGTTAACTGTTACTACTAATAACAACAGTAATAACAATATTTATTACACAGATATATGATGTCATAGCTTTTTAACTAGGAGAATATCAATTTGTACGTCAAGAGATAGTAACAAGTTCTTGTTCCACCAAAGGCCCGTCACAATGTCAAATAAAATACTAGAAAGTTTGTTAGCATCAGGTTTCCTTCTCGGGCGATTGCTTCTTCTCATGTTCGGGTGCCTATCATCTACATATTTATTATGATATATACTACCACCTATCTATATATTTATTTAATGATGATTTTTTCATTCATCCTTCAGTCTATAGACAATTATAGCTTCATCGAACGTCTGGGCTAGAACTAGTGGATAGAACTCGCGGGCTAACCAGAACCCACAAGCTTGATATGGCTCTCCGCGTTTGTAATGCACTCATGCATGCTATTAGGATGATTGTATGTAGCATCTTTTAAAAAGAACAGCAACTGTTTTACTACACACGAAGTTTTATTAGTGCACCATTAAATTTAATATAAAATCATAAAATTAAAAGAAAAAAGGTTTATGGTTAACTTTTGCCGCCATATTACGTAATCGACTTTATGTATCAAAAACAATAAACGAATGCTTTATATTAATATGAAATTGTTAATTAAATCCTCCCCCTTCCTCCCTTATAAGTTCTATCTGTAATAGTTTACGCTGTTTTTTTTTCATTAGCATGTTTTTTACAGGTTATGTTTATTATGTACCTTTCTTATTTTGTAAGATCCCTTCCAAATTGGGAGAAAGACTTTGACCTATGATGCTGTTTAACATAAACTGTCTCCAATCATCATCATCATCATCATTTCATCCTGTTTGTGTCCACTGCTGCAACTTAGACCTCCCCCATAGAAAGCCACCTGCATCCTTCGACTTATCGCACATTTGCACAGGTCGTCACTCACTGTCTCCAAACCTCTTAGAAAATTCTTTGTTTTTATTAATATTTTAAAAAAACTTTTGGGCGGATATTTCATTATTTACTGTAAACCGCGAATATATTCCCGTAGTGAAAATAACAAGATTTAATTTTTTTTCTTAAATCCAGTGGTGTCCCTGAATTTGTTAAAGCTTTAAATTTTGTAAAAGCACTACAAAAACTTAAAATAAATCGTGAACACTGGTTGATAATGGACTAAATAATTTCAAGAAGCTTGTGTTCCTTCGATCCTGGACTGTAAAAGGATGCTGGTGAAAAGGAAAGGGCGTTCATTACATAAATTGCACGCCTACCTTAGTAACTGCAAGGCGCCTTCTCCGTAGCTACTTCAGGATTCAACTCCAGATGCAGATGTTGTCGAGGTGGCGGTCGAATTTGCGGTTGTCCTTTCCTTTAGTGCGCACAAAGCTTCCCTATCACCTTTAATATATTTTATAAGATCGCGGCGCGGTAGTTAGTATTCTATTACTTTCGTGCCGACTGCTCTCGGCGCATTATATATGTAATACGTAGGCGTGCGGGGTGAGGGGGGGTAAGAACGCCCGAGAAGGATTTAAGAGTTTAGAGGGTAAATGTGGATTTTTTTGAGAAACGGCGCTAACAAACACTATAATACACACACACTATGATACACAATATACACTAGTTTAATACATTAGAACATACCTTTGTTCTATACTTTGTCAAATATTTAAAAGATAAAAGCATGCAATCGATCTCATTGTAATAATTATGTAAACACTAACTAAGAAAAAGGCTTTGTTAATGAATTTTTGTATGCAAGAAAGTTAGACCAATGTAAAGCAAGTTAAGTTGATTTAATCGAACCTTTAACTACAAGTGCAAAACGTATCAATTTCTTTGAACTAGTAATAAATGACTAGCGATTCAAACTTGTGCGAATTATTTGGTGCATGATGTACTACTACTATACTGAGCTATAACTATAATCTCTTTTCTGAAAATTAATCACAGGTGATATTCAAGATAGATTTTAATTCCATGATTAATATTATTATCGGTGTACACTGCAATTTATGACAATTAAACTTGATTGATAAGTATTTTCTAAAAAGCTTGTTATTGCGATAATTTGCGCATTCATTATAAAAAATAAATATTTAAAAGTGAAAGGAGACTGATCGTGGGTCTAAAAGAATTCAAGATACGAAAAATCGATGATATCAAATCGTATATTACTTTATAAAGCCTAAAGTTACCTCTTATAGAAATACGGAGTGTATTTCTATAAGAGGTAACTTTGGGCTAAAATGGGTATTATTTAAGACAAAACCAGTTTAAGATTCACTAATATTTATTTACAAGACATCTTCATCAAACTTTCACAAACATAACCTTACTTTATACCTAATTATAATATTAACTAAGCTATAAAATTGTATCAAAAATCTCCATTTAATGAAAAACGGAAATGTTTAAATTTTTTTGATATATAAAAAATCATCTTCATCTCAACTGGAAATGAAAATATTTGATGACACCATTATTTATTCTGCAGATAGTTTTCTTCCAGCTTATTTGCCAATGGCCTTTGTTAAGTAAAAACAAAACGATCGCACTGCTGGCGCCGCAACTCATCACAGTCTGGAAAATGACAATTCCGCGAGTAGATTTGAAAAAAAAAAACGCTAACGAGCTAGTTTTCATCCACCTCAAATCCCCACAGTTTTAATCCATCGTACTTCTCTGCACTAGTAATATTTTAAAATTCCTCGCGCAATTTTCCGCACGGAAATAGTACTCATAATGAAAAATTAAAGAGAACGCTTTGAGCACTGTCTGCGTCCGTTAATTAATTGCGAGTAAGTACTGAACTGACGGGCGAGCGATCGAAGAAGTCTGGGTGATACTGGTTTGGTAGTGGGCAAGGTCTTTTCATAAACGGATTATACATAATTATATTATTTTTGAATTTATACCTCGATTTTTTAAAAGCACAACATTTTGTAGAAATAAAATAGAATTAAACGGCTGATTGCCACAACGACGAAAATCTCAACAACTTTTACCTACATCGAAAAAAATGAAGCGTGTTTTACTACTGTAAATAAGATTTTAATTCCGTTCTGATAAATTATCCTCTTTACAATTTTTACAACAATTGATTGCATTTAATTTTGCGTGTAGGAAAAAGTAATTTATTAAAAACTTTCCAAATAGTCTAAATATAATTCTTGATATATGCAACAAAACGTATACTCATGTTTAATGTGTAAAATATTTACGTCCTATATGTAAATACATCTGCGCGATAAATTTACGTCTTCCTTAGTTATAGCCAATAACTAGCAACGTCTGGGGCTGAAAATTTATGTAAATTGGGTTATCTGCCTACGGCCGTCCTCTTAACCATGTTCTTTAGTTTCTTGTTGATTTCTATAAAACTGCTGATCTGTAGTTTTATAAAATTTCTAGTGCTCAATTTATTTTTGCTTTATAACTACGAAGTTGTCCAAAATTAAAAAGATTTATTTCAATTATTCCCTCTCCACTTTGATGAACAAAATGATTCAGTTTCGCCTCCAGAAAAGAATAGAAAATAATTACTTCATCATACTTCTGAAAGTTTAATATTAATTTCTTTTTCATGCCTTGTAGTGACGAGTAATAAGACCAAAGAGAACACAACGATCATTAAGTCAAGCGTAACGTGAAGTGTCTTAAAGCGTTTTGTTTAAGGTAGATCCAAATCTCATATTAATAGGTAACAAATATTTCCAAGATAATTGATGGCTAAAATGTATATACGTACTAAATTGATGTCACAAAACATATGATAACGATATTTGAATATAAAAGTATCGCAACAGCCCAAATAATGTTATAAGTTGGTTTAGTTTTCATAATTTTTTAAGATTTTCTTTCATTCATCATTATTTTCATCATATCAACCGTAAGACGTCCACTGCTGAATTAAGGCCTCCCCCATTGACTTCCACTTCGACTGGTGGTTAGCGGCCTGCATCCATCGCGTCCCTACGATCTTTACTAAGTCGTCCGTCCACCTTGTGGTAGGCCTTTCTACGCTGCGCTTGCCGTCACGTGGTTTCCACTCAAGAACCTTTTTTTCCCCAACGGCCATCGGTTCCTCGAGGTATGTGCCCTGCCCATCTGCCACTTCAGCCTGCTGACTCGCTCTGCTATGTCGGTAACTCTAGTTCTTCTACGGATCTCCTCATTTCTGATTCGATCTCGTAGAGAAACCCCAAGCATTACCCTTTCCATGGCTCGATGTACGACCCCGAGCTTCCTTATGAGGCTCATATTAAGAGACCTCGTCTCGGCACCGTAGGTCATCGCTGGTATCACGCATTGATTAAAGACTTTCGTCTTTAAGGACTGTGGTATTTTTCACGTAAAAACGCTGCGTAAATTCCCGAACGCAGCCCAGTCGAGCTGGATTCGTCAATTGACCTCATTAAAATACTTCGACTAATGAAGTATGTAAGTTGTGATTCAAAAAGTTTTTCGAGTTTTGTTTTAAAACAGCATTTTCATGTGTAGGTTCTTATAATATTTTAGTTTCGTTAGATTTATGTCTATTCTCAGGATCAAAAAAATTCTATTTTGAATGCTATACTGACCTAAAGGTGAGTAAAGGGCAAATAATTCCCAGAATTCGGTTTGTACATCGTATTAAGAATCCTTAGATAGTTCAAAGGTAGATATTTAAAAATTTACTATTGCATTTCACATCAAATTTCCTCATAATCCTCCTGCCCCTAACACGCCAAGATGGAGTCGGCACAACATGTGAAATCACACTGTAAATGTTTTCAACTTGGTTTTTTTATGACCGACGTTAACTCTCGATATGTAATAAGCTTTGATTCCAAGTCAGTCAAAGTAAAATATCTTTACTCAACATAGAAAGAAGCATTATACTTATTGATTGTCAAAAAACTCTTCTACCGGTTTGGAAAGACCTGAGAAGAACCGGATTATATACTTGTCTAGATAACGAATAAAAAATTACAAAAAATAAAGTAAAAAATTAACGTATTTTCTTACATTAATAGTGGTTAAATACCAAAACTTACCGATGAAAAGTGATCTTGGTATTGTTTTACGATTTTCACACATAATTGCGACACGGTTCGATTGCACAAACCGGCATAATTAATCATTTTTCGTGAGCACGTTAACTGTAAGTGATTCAAATAACACTGACCGTAGGTGAAACGCGAGTCTACCAATTTTAGTAGATTCTTTAGCGCCATTCGGTACGGCTAAAGGGTTGTCTAGACAACTACATAATCAATGGTAATAAGCAACTCCTGAAAAATAGCTAAAAAAATGAAGTATAGTAAAAAAATTGATTGTGTAAAAATTATGTACTCATACTATTAAGGAAACATTTTCTCATTTACATGTTTTTTTATTGTAAATATAGCCTCATGAAATTTTTGTGTGTGTTTATTTGGATTCGATATTAGTTCAAATTCACAATTCAGTCCATAACAAAATGTTTTCATATACATTTTTTTTCTAAGTTTTGTCACATTTAAGATGTGTGTACAGGACAATGCATATAGGTTTATATATATGTCGCCCGTATTTTTGTGACGGGGTCAGTATCTAACAGGACTTTTCAGAATTTTTAAATTAAAAAAGTTATAAACTCAAAACACTAGTTATAAATTTTTGCAAACATAATGTACAATTTTATGCAACTTTTTGATGGACACTATTTAAAAACTATTTCAGAGGTTTGAGTGAATTTCTTTTAAATGTCCGTGCGCTCGCCTTTAATTTAATATACTTGATTAAGCTGAGTTCGACCCCCTCCCTCCTACCGGCACCAATGAAATTGTTAATTTTAAGTGCTGACTTATCACGTGCTCAGCGGTGAAGGAAAAACAACGTGCGAAAACCTGCATAATTTCGAAATAAAAAGCAAAAAGATACTTCGAATATATTATATCAAGTCCGCCAAAGCGTGGGGCCGCGTCGTGAGAGAGGGGGCAAATGCCCCATATAATTAACACATATTGTAATATGTGTTACTGTGGTAGAGCCTCGCAGCTTCGGCTGTCGCACGAATGGGCAGGCTCGTCCGGGTAAGTACCACGACCTCACAGAAGACCGGCGTAAAGTGGAAGTATAATACTTTCGCGTTTCGTCTGGTGAGTGGGGTGGCCGGAGCCCAATTTTCAATAGGTTGTCAACGCATCTGCAACCCTCGTGTGTAGCAGATGTCCATGGGCGGCGGTATTCACTTAACATCAGGTGAACCGCCTGCTCGCTTGGCAACTTGTCACGTAAAAAAAAAAAAAAAAAAAAAATACAATATATAGACGGCAATAAAGCATCCGCAGTCTATTTATTCAAGCCATCCAAATTATATTCTTCTATCTCGCATTAATCCCAGCCATTGCCAGTGTGCCTTTTGTCCAAATTATATTTATATATTATAATATAACTGTTTTTCGCCTTAATTAACTCTTGAATTAACACAAATTTTCTTCAGTCGAATTTTACAACAATAACTAGTGTGAAAACTCTTAACATCATCTACAATTAGCTCAATAATAAATTAGGGATTAAAATTAATATATATTTTATTTAACCGTGATCTGTACAATGTTGCAGGTTTAACCTTATTTAATGTTGTTTCAAATCATTAAAGTGAATGAAATAAATATAATATAAGTAGTATAAAAGAAATATTAAAATGAACCTAAATTAAAAGAAAAGTCAAAGGAAAATGGAAATTCCTATCATATCCCATATTATTAATTCATCCCTTATTTCTGGAGTCTATCCCTTACTTTGGCGCAAAGCTTATGTACTTCCCTTGCCTAAGATTGCAAATCCTTCCTTGCCCCATCATTTCAAACCTATTTCCATCCTTCCCTTTCTATCAAAAGTACTTGAAGCTTGTGTACACAAACAACTATCTCGGTTTGTCTTCAACAACAACCTCTTAAGCCCTTTTCAATCTGGCTTCAGGCCTGGGCATAGTACAATTTCCGCACTACTTAAAGTCACTAGTGATATTATGGAGGCCAGTAAAATCACAGTGTTGGTTTTAGTGGATTTCTCTAACGCATTTAATGTCATTAGTCACGACATCCTTCTTTCCATCCTATCCTATTCTATGATCTCACCCACAGCGCTGGATTGGTTTTCAAGTTATCTTCGAGGGCGTCAGCAGTTAGTTCGCATAAATGATACCTCTTCTCATTGGAATGACTTAATTGCTGGTGTGCCTCAAGGCGGAATTTTATCTCCTATGTTATTTTCTCTATTTATCAATCTTATCACTCAAAATCTTCAATGCTCGTATCACCTATACGCCGATGACTTACAACTTTATTCGCAGGCCGATGTCGATTGCTTATCTATAGCAGTGGGTAGGATTAACAGAGATCTAGAGCATATAAAATCGTGGGCTAATAGATTTGGTCTCTTTGTTAATCCCGCTAAATGCCAAGCAATAATTATTGGTAGTCGTCGAATGCTTAACAAGGTACAAACAAATGGTTTACCTCCAATTGTATTCAACGGCACCGTAATCCAACTAAGCTCAGTGGTAAAAGATCTTGGGTTACATATCGACACCAACTTAAGCTGGCATGCTCACGCAAATCATGTCAGTCAAAAAGTAACCGGTATTTTGCGAAGTCTCTACCGCCTACGCAAATTTCTTCCATCCAAAACAAAAGTTTTACTTGTGCAGTCCTTAATTCTCCCCTTGATCGATTATGGTAATGTATGCTATTCTGATCTGAATGCAGATCTTCTCAACAAATATGACCGTCTTCTCAATAACTGCATTCGATTTGTTTTTAACCTTCGTAAGTATGACCATGTGTCTGCTTTTCGGTCTCAACTTAATTGGCTTCCCATTCGTCAACGCCGTTGTTTGCGCATGCTCACTACACTTCATTCCATATTAACCTCTCCCAATCCCCCTTCCTATTTGATTCCCTTTATCCAATATCTTTATTCCAATCATGACAGAACCCTTCGCTCCTCTCATAATCTCTTGCTTCAATGTCCCTCCTACAGCTCTAGTTTTATGTACTCTTCTTTTCCCGTTCAATCCATTCTCCTTTGGAATGACCTTCCGTATGACATGAGGAAGACCACTGAACGTAATGCTTTTAAGAATAAGATAAAAAAACTATATCTAAGTAAGTTGGCAGAATAAAATAATCAGTAGTTGTTGATATCGCATATTATTTATTTATGTATATTAATTAAGTATTTGTGAATATTATAGTATATGTATTCTATTTTGAATGCTTAAATAATGTAATATATTTTTGTTATATTGAGTTTAATATGTTTATATACTTTATATATTTTCATGTATATATTTTAAATTTAATTATATATGAATATGTATATAACTTTTATTTTAACTTAAAATTTGATTGGAAACTTTTTACACCTGCCTCTTTTGTCTCTGCGTCGCCCATAGGTTGACTGGTACAGAATACCTTAGGCATTAAGTCCGCCTATACACAATACTATTTTTTTTGTGTAAAAGTTTAAATAAATAAATAAATAAATAAAATGGGATAAGAGAAAATATATTAATTACTCAAAATCAATTAACTACTAATGTTTCTTCAAAGCCGATTTTTTTTTTTAACCAATACCAATCAATTCGATTTAATATACACTAAAACACTAATAATATTTATTAGTTTAGTGAATGGATATTTTTTGAAATCTGTTTTGCATTATAAACTAAAATATAACATAAAAACTTCACGTATATAGTTTTTTTGTAATACAAGCCGTACGGAAGAAACAATAGCTTCATTAACGTGATAACTTTGGAACTTCAGTCACGAATCTATGTTAACATAGAAGAGGCGAACCTTTTCTTTTTTTATTTGCCGTCCGATTCCATAATGAATGATTACATTTTTCTTTGTTGATTATGTATGTTCGCTCGTATTATTTTTGTACAGCGATGTAGGAAGTCATATAAATTCCAATTTTTACATACAGTGCCAATACTACTATATTACTAAAAAAAAAATAAAGACGTATAAAACATAAACAACAGAATATCTCTAGGGAGAAGAAATTAAGTGAAAAGAGAACAAATTCTCGTTGGCATAGAAAGGTAAATAAGTGACGAAAAAGAAACTGATCGAGTAAGTAGCAAACCGTTACAGGCATTTAAGTAAGCAAGTAACGACTAAAATGGTAACATTAATTGAACTTCAGTGAAAACATATGTTTAGTCCTAGAAACTTCTAACTGTAATATGTAATGTATGAATATCATTTAATTATTAATAAAATAATAAACATAATATTATATAAAAATACTAACATGACTTCTATTATTCATCTGAAATAATTATTTGTTTACTAATTTCTTACAATTGACCATCACCTTTCTAGGGGTCATTTTTCGTTTAGGGGATTGCTTTGATTCTGAACCACGATCTAACAAACTCGCTGAGCGCTTTCGATTGTCGAACAGAATCCATTTTTTGTCGCACGTAATAATTCGGTCCTAAATTCCTTCATTTCTGTGCCTGTTGAGCAGCGCGAGGCAGGTCTCAGTGCCTACGTTGCACTGGCATCGTTAAGTTCGTGGGGCACCCATCTATCAAGCTTTTTTCCTTGTCAATTTGTCGCAAATGGATCAATATTGTTTTGAAGCTAACATCAAGCTGCTGCTAGCTCAGCTGAGTATCATCAGCTTCAACAATCACCTTTAATTCATCATTGTTGACCAAAGTGACCACGAGGTTCATTTTTCAAGTCATCATTTTCAGAACGGAACCGGGCAAACCAAAACGGGTTGTGCGTTCGTTTGTAAAGTTCTTACCGTAAACGTTGTTTATGTTACATGCCGTTTGTGCTGCGTTTGGTGCCACGACGGAACTCATATTTCATAACTACACGAATTTTTAAAGTATCCATTATAAATAAAAATATTCAAAAGTAATGAAAATTCAAAGCTAATTAATAACTGTCTGAAAAAACTGTATTTGTAAAAATGTTTATAAACAAAATTAATTTGAATTTAGAATTAAAAACCAATTTACAAAAACTTTTTTTGTTTGAAATGACCATTACTGAAAAAGGGCAATTTCATATGTAATCCTATTATGTAATTTATAAAACCAAATTCTACCACACAAACAATGAAGACTTTAAGATACTACAGTATGAGTATAAGCTCCTTCTCTATAGACGGTACGTAAATCAATATATAGGCAGTAGCCCCGATTAATTTCATCATGAACGATTTGTAGGTGATGATGTGGATATATAGGAATTAAAACGAAATTATACTCTGAAATTGGGGTGTATTTTGTATATGTGTTACTTTTAATCCAACTTGTAGTGATAGACTTTAATAATGGATAAGGCTATTAATATTTAATTCGAAAACATTATTCTTTAAAAAAAAAATTGAAGCATAACTTCTATATATAAATTGATACGAAATTAATGGCACCAGTTTACTTAGATTACAAAGTAACATTTTTAAAAACTACAATTTAAAATCATTATTACTGAGGCTGAAATGCAGATCACTTATGTCACAATAGCTGTGCCCGCGAATTTATAATAAATAAAATTTCTAAAATAAAAGTAGCCTAAGTTACTCCTTATGATATCAGCTATCTGCTAGTGAAAGTCCCCTCAAAATCGGTCCAGCTGTTTCAGATATAAGCCGAAAAAAATTATTTTGGTATATGTACCGTGTATACACCCATTAGTAAAAAGCGGTTATTTTAATGTTACACTTACAGACACTCCAATTTTATATATCTGTAATAGAAATGTATAGAATATAGACTTATCTATATAGAAATGTCCTACATACCCTACATGTTTTCATAATTTTTTAATTCTGTCTTTCAACTTAATAATCAAGATCAAAACACATTGCTATCACCACGCCATGACATTCTTCTACTAACCCTTTTGGACACCCGTTCAAGGGTAATTTTTACTTTTTTTTTTAAATCAATGGCGTCTGTTAAATTACGCCAAATGTGTAAATTGTTTCATTGATAAATCAATTCGTTTATTCGATTTATGCGTTTCCTTCTTTGGAATAATTTTGTAATAAATATTACTAGAAACGTAAAGCGACAAAAATGTGCAAAACAGTTTTTAGTTCTTTAATATCCATAGAACCAATATCACTCCTCTATCACATGATGGCTTTATCTCCAATTTTTTTAATAGTTTAATATAATTACTCCATTAATTTACACGTAAAATTCATTAGTTTATGAAAACAGCTTGTTTACGTTTTCGTTGCCGTAGTTACTATATCCATTACTTTATTTAGCTATTGGTTCAGTTCTGACACATTTCTCGGTGCATGATTTCAATAAAATCTCTTCTACTCGTATAACAAACAGGAACCATGAAAATTTTAAAACCGCTACGATTCATATTTGGAAACGTTTTATTCTTGTTCAGAAATCTGTCGTTTAGTAACAAAAAACTTCAAATAATAATGTACAGTGCTGTAGCAACCGAAGTAATACTAAGTACGGTTACTGTCGCGTGTCTCGGTAAATTCTGCCAATTTCATGACTTGAGTGATTTTGTATATATCTGTATTGGCTTCGGAAATTCTATAGTTTATATGATTATCTCCCTATATCACTCCAAGCGTTTCCATTTATTATTAAAATTCCTCAACGCTAACAGCGATTACCTTATGAAAGATGTCTTGTATTTAAAATATTTTGAACGGAAAGCCAAAACCCTGAAATTCTTCTTTATTCTATACATCAGCATGAAATTGGTGTTAACGGTGCTTAGTTGGAGTTACCAATATCAACAGTTATGTGGACTACCTACAGTATTAACAATTCTCTTCCTAAGTAACACTAAGATTTATGATTTGCGCATTGTCCACGAATTCTTCTTGCTGTACACGTTGTTATACCTCATGTCAGATCAACTGGAGTGCATTATAAGGAATATAGATAGGGAGAGCACTTTCACCGTATTTATCCCCGAACCCACAGGGGCTAAAACCATACCATCTATATCAGACGCTATACTCGTAGCCAGAAAACATCTAAAAAACATAGAACAGTGGTCGCATGCTTATACCTATCTCGCTGAAGCCTCATGTCTCTTCAAGAAGATTTTCGGCTTGCAGGTACAATAACACATTTTTTCGAATTAAAATTCCAATAAACTACATTTGAAATGTTTTCTTTGTAAATATAATTTAACTGGCGAATTTTTATTACAGGTGACATTAATGTTAATATCGACGGTATCATACATCTGTGTATTCCTATACAGGATAGCCCTCTTAAGTGTTAATGTAAGTTTCATGATAACTTCTTTACATTACTAAATGAAATGACACAAGATGATAGAAATGATAATTACATAGTACTGTTGAATTTTAATGAAAATGAAACTATATTTACGGATTTATCGCGTTTATTTTTAATTGTATTACTACACACTAAATGAAACTATGTATATTAGTGTGTAAGTTTCATTTAAGCAATGGATCTTAATATGAGCTTTCACTGAAAGCTAAATGTTTTCTGAACTGCTTCAAGCCTTTCAGCAGTTCATAAAACATTTAGCCTGATCTTGTACGCTAGCTATGTGCTCCCTTCTCCATTCCACAACAGAGTTGATTTTTAATATTACACAAGTAGTATAGTAAAATCGAGTAGATTTTTTTAAGGAGAGAAGGAATGTGGGCGCCGTTAACTGCACGGAGCATACGAAATAAAAACGTACGTATGCTTCTATTTTACGCCTGGCTTCTAACTGACCGAGGTGCTTTCTCGTTAAAGCCGGTCCATTCATGCAACAACAAAAGTTGCTCCATGGTTCTAACACAGTAAACTTGTGTAGTGACTGTGAAACTTTTAAAAAAGATTCTTTAAATGACACCGACCATGGAAAAGAGGAGTTGTCTGGGTAAGACATATGGCACTTGAATGCGCAAAACCGAACAAATAGTTAATTTCAGATAGATTTATCATATTGTTTTCAGGGTTCTTACGATACTGCAACCCTGGCGAAATTTGGTTGGAGAACAGTGACGCTCTATATACAAATTTTTATATTGTCTACAGCGGCTCAAAGAATTCATAATAACGTAGTTGCCCTACGACACCGTCTTGGCAGACTTTTGATTCAATCAATATCAGGTAGGTCTTACAAAGTTTATTCTCAAAACTTTTATTAAATTTTATTTTACAATTTTATATTTAAATATTAAAGAAAAAAATAACTTCCAATTTTTTTTAATATTACAATAAGAAGAATGTCTTTATCGTCGCGGGCCACGAAGAAAGAAGATAGAAGAAACGTTATAGAAGAAAGAAAAAAAACGTTCTAAAAGAAAGAAGAAATTCTGCCCGACTTCTGAGTGGTTTAGTGTTACTGTATGGTTGTGCTCGTCCCCGCTAGCGTTGACGTCGTCTGCAATGCGGATGAAACTTTAATGGTTGCTAGCAGGGAAAATTTCGAGAGGGCCAAAGATCTAGCCTTGGCGTGCAAATCGTCATTGATAAGATACACGAGTTAGGATTGAAGATCGCCTGAACCACTTAATTCATGTATCCACGTGAGTGGGTCTGAAGTAAGAGTGGGGCGGTATATGAAGTACCTTCGCCTTATTCTGGACAGTCGCTGGGATTTTGAAGATAACCTTGAGCGCCTAGTCCCCCGGTTCGAGAGGGTAGAGGGTTCCATGCCAAAATGTACGGCCAATTATGTCCTACGCATGCATGAATTTCGCAAACACAATATTCGCTATTCGCTTTAACAAGTTGCAAATAGTCCAAAATAAGTTCATCCACCGCGCAACCGGTGCACAGGGGACTGGTCAACGGTGGTGGAGGAGAAACCACTCTCCCTGTATTCTGCTACCAAGGAGGGTTGCGGGGGAAGAGGAATGTCGGTAGTGCGGTGCGCCGTTCTCCCTACCCTCCGCGGCCGAAATGTGGTGAGCGGCGGAGCCACAGACCAGGTCCGCCGCTGGGTGCTGGGAGGCTTGCTGCTTATTAACACTGGCTCTCCTGGCTTCCATGGCCCAGGTCAGTGAACACGAGGGAGTTCGCTGGCCGTGAAAATGGGGCCAAGTAGGAAGGCGCGCTGAATGTCCCAGCGCGCCAGTAGAGGAGAGGGTAGTTGCTCCCCGGATGGGCTGTTGTGGCGGCCAGCGCTGGCATGGTCGCGGAAGTGTGCGAAAGCGTTCCCGTGACCCTGTCGATATGCGCCTAGGTAGAACATCGTAGGGATTTTAGTCAGTGCTCTAAAAAAAGACTACTACACTGACCAAGCCACGGCTACTAAGCCCTTCCGCCACGGCAAGGCAGAAACTCGGTCGAAGTGGTTAAATCGATATACTGTAATAACCTGGTGAGCTTGAGCAATTAATTGTTCTTAAAGAATAATAAAGCAACAGAAAAAGTAATAAAGCAACAGAAGCTTACAGAAAACTTGAAACAAGCTTTTAAAGAAAATTACTACATCCCAAATTAACACACACTATCACGCACACTAACACACGTATGCTTCCACAAACAAACACTCACATACACATACCCTCGCACAGAAGCGTCACACTCACGCACTCTCTTATACGTAACAATAAAATATGTAAAATAAATATAATAAAAAAATGTAAATATATAAAATATGTAATAAATATAAGAATATTTATTTCTTCGAAGTTCGTACCGACCAATAGAAACTTTAATCTCGGCTCTATAACAACAACAGGGCCAGGGGAAATCAGGTCAGCCTTATGCCGTCTGTTGGAGCATAAGCTGAGTTTCCACCTTTTGCCAAGGAGATTTTCCTTCTTTTTTAAATCCCTAAGTAATTTTAATAAATTTGTAAAATTTTAGTCTTTATATAATAGTGTTAATGTTCTTTTTAAATTCTCTTTTTTATTATTTAGCATTTAAATTTATTGTACAATCTATTTTTTCTTGGCAATAAACGATTATTATTATTATTATTTGGGGATATTCCTTTGTTTTCTCGTCTGGTTGGGTTTATAGATAAAAAAAAAACATAGATATAAATATTGTATATAATACATATATAAATAGGACCCAACCAGACGGAAGCCCTCGGCAGGGGAGACCAAACGGCCGAGGGTTAGGGTGAAAGGGAGAGAAACCGGCGGACGATGTGGGCGGTATCGAGGAGCACCGCTTTCTGCATTAGAGCTTGGAGCGTTCCGTCCCGGAGTCCCAGTCGCCTCAGATGTCCGGAGAGGCTGACTGGGATCAACCCATTCGCAGATACGACTATTGGGATAATTTCGGTCGGCACACCACCCCACGTGCCGGTCACCTCGTGAGCGAGGTCCAGATACTTATTATTATTGGGGGGATATTCATTTGTTTTCTCGTCTGGTTGGGTTTATAAATAATAAATAAAAATAAAGATATAGATATATATTGCATATATAAAATAAATATTATGGATAAAAATAAACATATATATATATATATATATATATATATATATATATATATAAAAAAATATTTTATATAATACATATATAAATAGGACCCAACCAGACGGAAGCCCTCGGCAGGGGAGACCAAACGGCCGAGGGTTAGGGCGAAAGGGAGAGAAACCGGCGGACGATGCGGGCGGTATCGAGGAGCACCGCCTTCTGCATTTGAGCCTGGAGCGATCCGTCCCGGAGTCCCAGTCGCCTCAGATGTTTAGAGAGGCTGACTGGGATCAACCCATTCGCAGACACGACTATCGGGATAATTTCGGTCGGCACACCACCCCACATGTCGGTCACCTCGTGAGCCAGGTCCAGATACTTCGTCTTCTTATCTGTTTCGGCTTTCACGAGGTTCTCGTCATATGGAATGGTAATGTCGACCAAAAATACCCGCGACTGTGCCCGGTCCATCAACACGATATCAGGTTTGTTCGCGACAATTGTCCTGTCTGTGATGATGGACCGGTCCCAATAGAGCCTGGCGCGGTCATTTTCGAGCACGGCCTCCGGAGAGTACTTATAATACGGCAGTTTCCGTTCCACGAGGCCGTATTTCAGAGCGAGCTCCTGGTGTAGGATTCTGGCTACTAGGTTGTGTCTATGCAGATACTCAGAGTTAGAAAGCATGGAACAACCGGAGATAACATGCCGAAGCGACTCCCCGGGATGGCGACAAGCTCGACAGATGTCGACGGTGCCATCCTTTAGGATGTATCTCCTATAGTTGTTCGTCTTAATAACCTGATCCTGTATCGCACAGACAAAACCTTCGGTTTCCCCAAAGAGGTCACCGAAACGTAGCCAGTTCAGGGAGGCAACAGTATCTACGAAAGGCTCGTGTAGAGCCTTGTAGAACCTCCCGTGGAGCTCTTTCTCCTTCCATACAGCCTCTCGGTCGGAAACGCTCAGTACTCCCGGGTCCTGCCATTGCTCGTTGGCTAAGGATAGAGGGGTAAGTCCTTATTATTATTATTATTATTAAGAAATGTTAACTTTTTTAAAACATCAGATGGTGGTCCAGGATCGGAATTTTCAATCGAAAATATTTTCAACTCATTTTTAAGTAGATTAACTACGATTTATTTGAGTATTGAGTTTAGTTCTGTTGCATCGATCGATGTTAACTCTTTGGTGTTCTAACAGATGGCGTTAGTAATACAATCACATTATACCAAATTGTTAATGTTCATGGTTATTAAAATATATTTTTTTTACAGATAACACATATAGATATTAAGTTAAATTACACAGCACAAATGTATAGGCGTGATAGTTTTTACGTAGAGTGTACTACAAAAATGCTCAGGTTGTGGGATAGTGTTAGGTCTCGCTTCGCTCGTCCTAATTACTTTTGTGATATATCAAAGCTGCCTTAACATTAATAATTACACGATTGACAATAAAATCTTTGTAGTCTTCATTTTTTCTGAACAAAATATACTTTTTTACTTAAATTTACTTATATTATTGGGCAGTTACAAAATCAATGGCAAATTCTAAAAAAATCTAATTTTCGTGATATAAATATGATTCTGCCTCTCGTTCTCTTTTCTAACGTTCTCTCGTCTGATTCATCAACAAACGTTTTTTTTTTTTCACGTTCTTTACGGCCTGTTAATGTGAGTCTTCGGGTCATTTTACTGTAGTATTTTTATTCTTTGTTTCGCTGTAACAATATCATTAATATACTTACTGTAGGTGAAATATTTGACTGGTTTTCACAAAGTTATCGTTCACGCATTCCTATATTATTTTTTGTAGGTGCACACTAATAGTCATTTCAAAACAATACATGTTCAAAAAATGTCAGCCTTAGTTTTGTAGCCAATGATTAACTCTTTAGTTTTCTAACAATTAGTAGTACAATAACATTGTATCCAATAAATATTAAAAAAAAAAACAAATTACATTTTTTTTGGCAGATAACACATCTAGAAATGAAGTTAAATTACTGTGTTAAAGGACAAATCTATAGACCTAATAGTTTTTCCGTAAAGTGTACCACAAAAGTCAGAGGCTCAGATTGTCGAATAGTATTAGGACTCGCTTCGCTCGCCCTAATGATAGTGTGAAAAAAAACAAAATCTGTACATAAATGAAATATAAAACTATAACAAAAGAAAAATAAATTAATCTAAAGGAAAATAATTGTATGCCCTATTATCGGTAAATGTTCAATTTTATTTCAAACGATGTTAACACACATTTTAAAAATCTACCACTTATTTTACATTTTAATGAGAGTACATTTTGTCACTTCCAGATGATAACTGTTATCGGGCTACGAAGGACCTACTTCGACTCGTTTCCACTGATCATATGAAAATAAAAGCATTCCATTCGTTAAACATAGACATGAGTTTACTGCCCACGTGCATAATGCTCTTTACTTCTTATACTGTGGTTGCGCTACAATTCAATAATGTTATTTAAACATTTGGATTTTGCGACGAGCGCATATTAATATTAACTACATGTTATAATTTAAAAAAAAACGAGATAAAAATGATCTGAACTTTTGAAAATGAAATGAAAATATCTTAAATACGGAAACTTCATTATCGACATAGCGGCGGGAATAAATTAGCCCCGAATTTTCATTATTTTTATCATTATAAATTGTTAATCATTGTTTTTATCATGAATCCTGAACTACAAGTTTCTATACCAATTACGATATGTTAGCGTAGCACCGTATGCATAAATCATATTTATTAAGTATACATTTTAATACTTGTATTGGCGCCGCTGAGCCTTGCACCCTTAGATCTAAAACTTGTTTTGCTTTTTTGTAGTACTATCGTATTAGTAGCACATAATAAAAATTGTATTAGAAGGGACATTCTGAAATAAACGCCTGTAGAATCAAGACGTGTTGCCTTTATTTTTTTTATCCTCCGAGTAGCGTTAGAACAATAAGCGATGGGATATTCTAATATAATTCGGGCTTATAGAAGTAGCTTCAACGCATTACTGCATAACTTTACTCCAGATCAAAACAGTGCGTAACGAATATGCATACCAACCAAATGTGGAAACTTAATAATTAAAAGCGATGATATGTATTTATAATAATGCAACCGTATACAGTAAACACGCGGAACCATTTTCTCTAAAGTTAATTTGCTTACCGCCAAAGGCGTTAAGCCCCTTAAACGATTATCTTCGATAACCTGTGTTTTTGTATAACCGACCAGAAGATTTAATAACAATTATATGCTTACGAAAGTCGAATTCATTAGAAATTGCCTTAGTAAAGATCAAGCAAAGCTATAGACTCGGTAGTATGACATTTTGTTAACATAACCTGCTTTATGCAAAAAAAATAATACGTAACATTTTTTCCGAGTAAAAAACTATCGGACGCCTAGTCAAAGTGAAATCATTTTTGCCTTGCCCTTATAATAAGGAATAATTTATCAAGAAAAAGTTGCTGCTTTTATTAATTTAGACCATTACTTAATTTTTAACAACAAGGTTACGTTGGAGGTAACGCATATCCTTTGGTATCGTAAGACCTTCATATAATTTTACATAAAAAAATTTTGATATATGGTTCTGGTAAGGTTGTTTATTTTTATAACATAAGAAATAAAATATATGATATTTTATATATAATATATGTATATCCTTACTCACTAATATCATAAAAGTGAATGTAAGTGTTTGTTACGCTTTCACGCCAAAACTATTCAACCAATTACCATGAAAATTTGTACACATATTCTAAAAGGTTTAAAAGTTGCCAAACGAGCAGACGGTTCACCTGATGGTAAGTGAATACCGCCCATGGACATCTGCTACACCCGAGGGTTACAGATGCGTTGACAACCTTTTGAAAATTGGGCTCCGGCTACCTCACTCACCAGACGAAACGCGAAAGTATTTGTCATACTTCCACTTTACGCTGGTCTTCTGTGAGGTCATGGTACTTACCCGGACGGGCATGCCCATTAGTGCAACAGCCGAGGCTGTTGCGAGGCCCTACCACCGTTAAAGGTTATTAAAAAGAACATAAGATTCTTTGTATTAAAAATATATATTTTAAAATAAAAGATATTTGTATAATAATTAGGACTTCAACGCGAACAAAGCCGCAGGTGAAAAGCTAGTAGTATATGTATAAATTTGAACGATCTACGAACTATGACGAAATACTACCGAGCACATACATAACTATTCAAATAACTTCTGTAGACTTTCAAGAACATTTTTAACTTCAAATTTGTAAACACTTTTTCTTCGCTGTGAGGATTTAAGCCTGAGTCTTCCAAGTTACACGTACGACGCTCTATAACATTACTAATATTATGTCTTCACACTAACATAAATATCAAGGTATTAACCTACTTTGTTGAATTTTAAGCAATGCATGGCATCAAGCCATCTAGTTTGATTTCTTTACAGCTAACGGCCGCTTTTTCATATAAAAGTTTACAATGAAATATTCATATATATTAACATAAATTCTATATATATACATATATTCTAAAAATCGCGCTGTTGTGGAACGTTGGACATCGAGGTGGTGTGGATGAAATTTTTGGTTCTAGCGCGATGTCCGATGGTGGAATTCAGCCGCCGGGATCAATCCAAACAATTCCTCAGAACACTCCCCGTGATAAATGCGGTAGAAGATGCAGAGTGATCCAACATCTCTACGCAGAGCCAGAGGATCAAGCCGATCGGAAAAGACTTTGATTGTCGATAACCCTAGCCGCCCTACGTTGAATGCGGTTAAATGGAAGAAGCTGGTAATAGGGGGCTCCCGCCCAGAGGTGAGAACAGTACTCCATGTGGGGCCGAATTTGGGTTTAGGCGTTGGGTAGCCGTGAAGTACCGTCCCGCCATGCTGAGCACACCAAGCTTCTTTGAGGACAATTTGGCCTTACCTTCCAATTGACCGCGGAACTGGACGTTGCTCGAGATTTCGACGCCAAGCATTCCGATACTAGCTGTGGCAGGTAGGGGAATGTTCTCGAAATGAGGAGTCACGACAAATGGGGACTTTTTAGCGGTTAACGCGCAAACTTGTGTCTTTTTGGGGTTGAATTGGACTAGGTTTAGTCGACCCCAGTCTGAGACTTTGGTTAACAAAGTCTCGACCTCAGACACAAGCTTGTTCCGACTCTCGTAGACGTTTTCCCGAGAAATGTTAGCTCGGCCAGTGTACGAGACATCCACAGTGCTATCGTCTGCATAACAATGGACGTTGCTGATTTGCAACATGTCATTGATATGCAGAAGAAACAGAGTAGGAGACAGTACGCAG
The DNA here is from genome assembly GCA_933534255.1 of Iphiclides podalirius. Classification (NCBI taxonomy): domain Eukaryota; kingdom Metazoa; phylum Arthropoda; class Insecta; order Lepidoptera; family Papilionidae; genus Iphiclides; species Iphiclides podalirius. Next base: position 10,380,196 of record OW152822.1, on the reverse strand, counting down.
CCTTGTGGAACACCAGCATTGACAAATTTAGGATCGGAGCATGCACCGTCGACGACGACCTTGATGCTCCGATCTGCCAAAAAGTTGGTGATCCAATTGCATAATTTCTCGGGAAGCCCATAGGAAGGCAGCTTCGAAAGAAGCGCTTTGTGCCATACCCGATCAAAGGCCTTCGCTATGTCCAGACTGGCTGCAAGCGCCTCCCCCTTGCTCTCAACTGCTTCTGCCCATCGATGTGTAAGGTAGACCAGAAGATCACCGGCTGAGCGACCCCGACGAAAGCCATACTGGCGGTCGCTAATTAGCCGGTGCTCCTCTAGATACCGCAGGAGCTGGCCGTTGATAACAGACTCCATTATCTTGGAGAACAAGGAGGTGATGGCTATTGGCCTGTAATTGGACGGATCAGAGCGGTTGCCTTTTTTAGGGATCGGGTGCACTAACGCGGCCTTCCATGATTTCGGGACTACGCCTAAAGTATAGGAGTGCCGGAAAAGACGCGTTAAAACCGGCGCCAACTCTGGAGCACATGTCTGTAACACGATCGGAGGGATGCCATCGGGCCCACTCGACTTGTGAATGTCTTTGCGAACTGCACTTTGCCGGAATTTTACCTCCGGCATCGTAACTTCGCTCTGGGGGATTGATGGTGGTGAGTTTCCTCGGTCATCCAAAGTCGAGTTGGACGCAAAGAGAGAGCCCAGAAGATCGGCTTTCTCCTTCGCGGCATGGGCCAACGAATCATCCTCCGTGTGCAGGGGTGGAAAAGATGGCTTACAGAAATTCCCTAAGACAGCTTTGGCGAGAGACCAAAACGCACGTGTTCCCGATGGGAGACGCGCCAATCTCTCGCCAATTCTGCTAATGTGCTCCAACTTCGCTTTAGCAATAACGCTTTTGAAGGACCTAGAAGTAGTGTTATACTCTTTTTTTAATGCGCTGGTCTTTACATCACTAGACGCCGAAGCTTCGGCCCAGGCTCGGTAGCATTCCCACTTTCGGCGTAATGCCGTCTTGCAGGAACGACCAAACCAAGGCTGGGATTTGCCACCGATGGGTATTGCAGAAAATGGAATAAACATTTCCATACCCTGAAGCACCACATCGGTGACAGAGTCAGCAACGGCGTCTGGATCATCCAACGAGAAGCAAATCTGCCCCCATGGGTAGGACGCAAAGAATGACCGCATCCCGTCCCAATCTGCTGACCTATAGTGCCATACGCGGCGGCAGCCTGCGAAGCGAGGCCGTGTAGAGCGCGCAACGGGCACTGTGCTCCTGACAAGACAGTGGAACGACGAACCAAGAGGAGGATCGACGGAAACCAGGTAGCCGTCCGGATGCGAGGTCAGCAGAAGGTCCAACAGGGAAGGTGTATGATCCTCCACATCTGGGATTTGCGTTGGCGAGGTGACCAGTTGTGTCAGATCATAAGCTATTGCGAAGTTGTGAACAGATCTCCCCGCATAATCGGTGGTGCGTGAACTGAGCCATTCGGCGTGATGGGCGTTAAAGTCGCCAAGAATCACGATCTCTGCGGATGGGATCTGCTGCAGCACGGAGTCTGTAGCCATTTGGATGTGCTCAATGAGTTGGTCAGTTTCGGCATTACCGCTATGGGACCTATATAGGCACGCGTAGATACGCGGATGGTCGTCGCAGTCTACGCGTAGCCAGAGGATGGATAGGTCCCGTCCTCCAAGACTGCCGAGGCGACGAGAACAGATATCCTCTCTGACGTACACGCACACCCCCGCCCGCGGTACAAAGGAATGTTCCAATTTGTACCCGGGGTAGGAGAGGAAAGAGGTATCAGCCGGAGAAGATATCTGAGTCTCAGTAAGGAACAGCAAGGCCGGCTTTGCCGTCTCTAGGTGGTAGTGGACGGCTGTTACGTTTGCCTCGAGCAAGAGTTGGAGAGAATAGTCATCTGGTCGCAGCCCCCTGATTTAACAAATCTACGGAGAGCTCGAGCAATGGGAGTTGAGAGCGGTATTTTCCCCCCATTTATACCCCCCCCCCTTAAATGATTAATAGCAAATCAATGGCCCGCCAGTCATGGTAAGATCGAACGCAACATTCCATTGTCGAATTATTATAAATTGTCATTAGTTAACGTTTCTATAATTAACAATGACCATTATTTTTTTCGACATTATTTATGATTATGAAAGATATAAAACATGATGATGATGACATCAGGTTTTAAAACTCATTGCTGAACCTACGCCCTCGCCAAAATACACAAGGGTAAACGAATCATATTTTACCTGATTTATAAATCCTCATCGTTTTAATGATTGACACATTGAAAGTCTGGCACACGGTGAATAATATTGAAAATAACCAAATTCCAACATTCAACTAGCTCTTAACACATCTCTAAAACACTTAATAGCCAATTTAGAACTTTTTACACAGATTTTCCTTATTTCTTCGTTTCGTTAATAATAAAAAAAGGGGGGCGGAGAGTATGAGTGATCCAACCCTCAGAATTTGGATATTGATGAATAGCGAGGGAGAGAGCGGTGTATTAAATTATCTATTACGGCATTATATTTAAAGGAATAACTTAACTCAAAACCCTAACGCGTACGCAGGAAAGTAGAAAATTGTCTACGAAATGCTTATTGCTGAGATTGTGACAATCAGTACAGTGCAAGGAAACTGTTCACTAATGAGATCCCTCGTCTCTTTACTCATTTTCTTTTTATGTTATGCTGGTTTTACGCTCACTTTAACATAGTATAAGTTTTTATAATGAATATAAATGAGACGCTGGTATTTAATTATACAATTTCTTTTCGTAAACATAGAGTTTTATCACTGTTTCATTACTTAAAACGAACACCTTTTCTTTATTTAAGTCAGGACAAACAGTTCGATGCCAAGGCTCGGTGAAACTATTTGCAAACTGTTTTTATGGAATTATGTTGATTTTAAGTAGTTTTAACATGAAGTTTTTAGTAAAGGCCTGACGAATATACAGAAAGACTTTTTTAAATGTGCCCAAATTTACACAGGAGGTTCAGACTCGGTAGTATAATCGTTTATTGAAATAAAAACAAACTTTTTTTTTTCAAAAAAATTACCATTCTATTCTTAACTTGTTGACAACGCGGTAGTCATTCATAAATACCTAAATTTTACTGTTCACAAACGAACTTGTGTGCGTGTTGTGTTAGTTATGAATGATCGCGCGTAAAATAAATGAGTTGCGTATAAATCACGCACTTTTTGAGATGAATTCAAATGAATGTAATTACTTACGAGTGATTTAAAATATTTATCATTTTTTATATAACACTATTTATGTCTACAATTTCATTAAAAAAATGGATACATTTTGAAAAATGTCACAAAACATTGCCTCTCCGTGTTCCCCTGTCCCCTGACGACTGACGGCTGATAGGACAGAGATATTTACAATGCCAGTTTTTATTGGTTACCTAGACCGTGACTCCCAATTCTGGCAGGATACATAACCAGGATCAGGTGCAAGAAGTAACTTTTGAAAAAAAAAAGAAAATACAGATATTAAATCCTTACTAATATTATAAAGGCGAAAGTTTGTATGTATGGATGGATGTTTGTTACTCTTTCACGCAAATACTACTAAATGGATTTTAATGAAACTTTACAATAATAGCTTATACATCAGAATAAGACGTAGGCTATAATTTATGTATTATATTTTATGTCTTTGTGTCTAAATGTTACGCCTTCAGCCTATTCTACGCAGACGTAGTCGCGGGCGGCAGCTAGTAATCTATATTTCATAATTTCGACTGTTATATAGTTAAAGTAATGAGTGCAGTGTTAAAAAAGGTATTTTATAATTTTTAATAAATCGTCTTAATCAGTCTAAATATTTACTGCGATATTTAAAAATAAAAATAAGCCCAGCCACGTCTGTTTAAATGGACAAAAATAAATAAAAATAGAAGAATTGGAAAAAACTCTTTTTTAAAACTGCTACAAAGGCAGTTCATTTTGCATTCGGTCCTAATTAGCACCCTTGCCCTTTAGTCATTCTTTGAAAGGAGGAACAAGCGATTTGATGTTCATTTTTATGATGGAAATTTGGAAGGAAATTTCCGTTGGGAATAGAAATAAAAATCACGTAACACTATTTCAAACGTAACCTTTGTCTCAAACGTAACCAATACTCTGTGGTCAATACCATACAGGGAATCTTCGATTAAGCTATCATGCAATTGTTATTTGTTATTTTATATTAAAAAACATTCCGCTTACTTAAGGATAACATTAATACATAAATTTCACGTAGACAAACAACAAATGCGAAACAACTAACTGTGGGTTACACAAATAGTTGTCCCGTGTGTCCCGAACCCACAACCCCCGACGCCGAAGCCAATACCTTGGCAACTGCGCCACGGAGTCATCAAAATATTAGATTTCATGCAGATTTTAAAACTTGGAATGGAACCCGAAAAACATTATTTAACTAAGGAACATTTTTGGAATACCAACAAGTTTAACTAATATGCACGGAACTAAATGCGAAAAAAAATAAGCTTAACAGATTACTGTGGATAGTTCACTACACACAGACATTCATAACTATATTAAGATGTTATTTCACTTATTACAGAAAACTTTAACGTGTTCATTCGTTGAATAAACATCGGTTTCCAATGGAGATGGTGAGAAATTAATGACGATTTCAATTAATAAAAATAATGCTTGTTTTTATATCTAAAATCATCATTAAATGTACCTAATTTGTTTTTCGTAGTACATCACATAAAATGAAGTTATCGCACAATAAGTTGTTTCAATTTTTTTTTATTTTTATAGATTCCTCTCTATACCAATAGTGAGAGTTAAAGCTTCCTCAATTGACTTGAACGCCACGGCTGCATTGTTGAATACATTAAACGCCCTTGTAGGTTTAGAAATCGAAGAGAAGAACCATGGCTATTTTTTTAACTTTTTATTAAAAACACGCAATAAGGCATGTACAAATCAACCAAAAAACATTGTCATAATGTGTGGATTTGTCTGCTACTTTTATTATTACATTATATTATTATTAATTTATTTATTACATTATATTATATTTATTATTAACAGTCTAAAAATTATCATTTATATGAGTTACATTGTAGTAATATACCTGGGTGAGCTAGTGAATGTTACAAATTATAAATACAACACAAAACTAATTCATTAACTAGTTGTTTTGCGATTAATTCGAAATAGTAACGGTAGATATTGAGTATTATAACCATAGCAACTTAAAGTACACAAATTACAAATTAATCGACATTGATATATTACTCCTCATATTTATATGCGAATATACCCTTTCACAAATTTTAAATACCTATGAGAGACTAATGCCAAACTTATGCCGAAAATTAACTAATCACAAGAACTTAATTAACGTAATAATTTCTGAGTCTTCATTCCAATAGTTTATTTTACCATACTAAATAACATCGCACAAACATACTCACTAATATGGGTTTAATATGTATCCCATGAGAAAATTATATAAGTGAGAAATTATCTACATCTGGCCATTTAGCCTATTCAGGCCAAATAGAACTAGGAAATAAGTACTGTGTTTCTAGACTTTTATTACTGCGGTGTCAATCTATTTCATGTAAAACCATCAAAATAAAGCGCAATTCATATAAAAAAATATGAATAAAAACTACATGAATATTTGGAAGGTAATAAAAAATACGTGTGTGCTAATGTATGCTTGGAAGAAGTAACAGAGAAGAATAGTTTTTATTTGCGATATGAACTGGACGAACTGGGGTTGAAATAAACACGTGTAAAGACTGAGTTATACGCGAATATTGGCTAAGCAGGTAGGAAACTCTTACCCTGCTGAGCGTGATGCACAACAAGGCCTAAAGTATTCCGTCAATACAAATCAAAAATTCAAACATATATATAATAAACTTTTTCAACTCGTTTACGCTGCGTTTTACGAGTGTTGTATGTAATAAGAGATTGACATCTTTGCAGGGAAATTCAGGTAGAGCCAGCCAGCTGGCTCTACCTGAATTGCCTGTCTCACATAAAAAATATGAGTTACAAAACAAGAAAACATCAAATCTCTAAAGCAACTTGTATACAGAAAGAATAACTATAGAGAAAGGTTTTCACCTAATGTTTTTGAAAGAAGCAATAGGATAGTATATACATATATTAAAACTATCAAGTATCAGATGTTTACTTAAATTAACCTTACTCGTATACGTAGTAAAAACCAATTCAAATAACTTTTCTGGACATACTTCAATTTCTCTATTTATTTGCATTTTCGTTGTCATAGTAACGATAATCATTTAATATACTCACGTTTCACATGGTTCTAATTACTCTGTGAAAGCAGATTCCTATAGTGTTATGATCTTGTTTTGAATACGCACGGAAATTTTCGTCAACTTACTCCGGACTCCTTTCTCGTCGAACTTACTTGAGTACTATTAACTTGCCAAAATGAAAATTTTAAAACCGCTACGATTCATAATAATTTTCGGAATCGTTTTCTTCTTGTTCAGAAATGTGTGAAACAGCAAAAAGGTTCAAATTTTTATGTACTGTACGGCTGCAACCGAAATAATATTCAATGTGGCCAATGCCATGTCTTTCGATTATTTCTACCAATTTGAAAATTTAATCCAAGTTACATATGTCTATATATCCTTCGGTAACTCCATGTTTTACATACCATTTTCGTTTTATCACCTTAAGCGTTTCCTTTTACTATTGAATTTTCTCGACGCTAACAACGACGCCTAATGAGAGAAGATTTGTATTTGAAAGTAGACTGAAGACTAAAATAATGAAATTCTTCTTGATTGTGTATATCAGCATGAAAATTGTGTTCATAACAAAACATTTTCTACACCGTCGGCCGCAAAAACGTGGACACTCCATGGTATTGATCGTGATCTTCCAAATTTATGGTATGATTATAGACCTACGCTTCTTCTCTGAATACCTCTTACTGTTTACTTTATTGTACCTCATTTCACACTTTATTGTACCTCCGAACAACTGGAGTGCATAATCAGGCATATAGTTAAAAAGAAAAAATTCGTCGCTGTGATCTATCCTCTCCTCAGAGAGCGCAACCTTAGTCTGCGCCCCCTCTAAGGCTCTATCGCCTTCTCGCGCCAGAAGTGACGCGAGGATACTGGCTTCCAGGTCCCAGGGAAGGGAACCTGCCAGTGCGCACGCCGCCTCACCGGATATCGGTATCGGGAGACGGGAGCACCGTACAGGGCCATGGACCTCACGACCCCGGTGTATAGACGACGGCAGGAGTCGTTGGGGCCACCAACGTTGTAGATAATGCCCTAACCTGACCCTTTGTGCGCGAGTCCGACTCGTACTTGACCAATTTTTAATACTCTTTTTAATAAAGGACCCCGAGAAAAAGAAAAGTAAATGTGTAACAAAGCAACAATTTCAACCTTTCAAGTTTGTGACTTAAATAAGAATAGATACCGACTTCAATAAAGGAGGAGGTTCTCAATTCGACTATATTTTTTTATTCATTTTTTTATGAATACAGAGATAAAATTAATACAGAGCGAGGTATTTGAAGTCGATTTTATTTTTCGTGAATAAAAATAGTCTTGTTTTAGTCGGTTGAAAAAGAAACTTTTTATAAATATCATCGTTCGAAAACGAAATCAATCTGATCCAGCCGAATTTAAAAGAGGAAAATCGAAAAACATTTGCAATGCAGCCTCTTTGGCATCATAAATTCCCGACTAATGGTTTTCCCGCAACAGGATTAAAAATAGCAGTGGCAATTTATTTTGCATCCAAGGCAAACCTTCATTCTTTTTATATGGATGTTTATTGTGCTTGACGAATAAATGGATCAAAAGCCTGTAATCTACAACGAAATTAAAAAGTCAATGAAAATTATTTAATGATATATTTAAACCATTTTATTACAATAAACAATGTTAATATTGGCGTAACAAGTGCATGACACTCGAGTATAAGTTCTGACAGTTTATTACAGAAGTTGCAAAATAATAGGTATAATAATAAAGATATACTATCGTACATGACTGTAAAAAGTCCGACAGAACTTGTTATCGCGGTCATTACATTATTATATGTGGAAATACTTATCAACAATAGTCTACGGAATGAAAGCGCTACATCAGTTACAACAAAAGAAGTAATCAATTATTTTCGTATTTCAAATGATATTCTTATCTTCTTTAATTTTATCATATTTAGTCTTCTTTATTTTAATTGGATAATTTTTGCAAATGTACCTCGGAGGTTTTAGTGCACCGGTGTTTTAAGATTTTTCTAAACTAAAATAACTTTTTGACATAAGTATGTGCGAACAATATAGAAACAGTTGAATGCAGATTCAATCACTGATCACATCGTTACGACAACGAAAATTTGCATGCCAAAATGAACGTGATTGTTATTTGTAATGTCAAAAATCATGAAAAATTTATCGAAATGAAAATGGATAATTTTTTACACATAGTGTTTATTAAAATGTTATTTTATACTATAAATATGTTATACGCTTACAAAATCACCGTGCGAGCGAGGAAGGTGCGCTGGAAAGGTTGAGGGTAGTAGTGGTGCCGCAACTCTCCCTGTTCTCTGCAATCGATGGGGAGTTGCGCCTTAGCAACTCGCACCGTTGATGCTGCGACGGTGGGTCTAATGCCTGGTTCCTATATTCAACGAACGGCCGTTCGTTACATAGCTTCGTAGCTTTCATAACTCACTTTCCGTAGGTAATGCAACAGTTCATAAGGAAAACGCCTCGTTTTGATAATATAGGAACCGGGCCTATACGCTTTTTATCTACCAGTCGTTATGAAAGTTACGAAGCTATGTAACTAACGGCCGTTCGTTGAATATAGGAACCGGGCATAAGACTTAGTGAGCGGCGGAATCACATACACGGTCCGCCGCTTAGACTCGGAAGGCTTGTTACTTGTTAGCAGTGGCTCTCCCAGCTCCCATGACTTCAGCGGGTTCGGGAAGTCGGTTGTACGTTCAAAAGTAGATGAGTTGGAAGGCGCGTCTTTTGTTCTAGCACGCTTTACCTCTATAGAGGTTGCTCCCTGTGGAGGGGCAGTTGAGGCGTCTAATGCTAATAGATTCCCAAAGTTATATGAAAATGTTCGTGTGACCCTGCCAATATGCATCTTGAATAAAACATAGTTGGAGTTTTAGTCGGTGCGAGTTTTATATAGTCCTCTCTTGCCCAGGCCTCTGCCTACGGTTTGAAACTTTATCGCTTTAGGATAGGTTAGGTTTAGGATAGGTTAGGTCTAGGATAGGTTACACCATGAATCGCCGGACCATGTGCCTTGGCAGAGGGTGTTGGCCATACGGGCCATACGGGGATATCGGACGATCTCCGGTGAGATGGCGAGCGTGCTGGCAGGTTTCCTTCCCTGGGACCTAGAAGCCGGTATCCTCACGTCACTGCACAACTGGCGCGAGGAGGCAATAGCCCAGGGCCATCTGCCGGCCTTGGAGGAGTTGAGGGGGTGCAGACTGAGGTTGCACTCACTCGCTATCGCCGAGTTGGAGCAGAGGCTGGAGCACCCCGGCAGTCAGTCGGTGGCTGGACAGGCGTCACGGTACCCTCACCTACCGGGCGACGCCGGTTCTCTCGGAACATGGCTGTTTCGGGAGGTACCTGTGCCACGTGGCGGGGAGGGAGCCAACAGCGGTTTGCCACCACTGCGACGTATGTGCCGAGGAGACGGCCCAACACGCACTGGAGGAGTGCCCAGCCTGGCGGGAGCAGCGCCGACAGCTGATGGCTATCGTGGGGCACGATCTCACATTCCACGCCGTGGTTCACGCTATGGTGGACAGCGAGAGCTGGTGGGGTGCCGTCCTTGCATTCTGCGAGGGCATAATCACCCGGAAGGAGGCCGCGGAGAGAGAAAGGGAGGCAACTGCCACCCTGGAAATCAGGGGGCGGGCCTACGCGCGCAACCTTCTCCCCTGATAGCAAGCCCTGGGGCGGCAGATGTGGGATTAACTGCTGCCTCGCGGAGGGCCTGAGAAGGCCACAGTCGCGCCGGGTTTCGCGGAAGATTGCGTTTTCGTGTTCCCGTATCCCCGGCAAAGCGACAGTGCAGGTGCAACGTGTGTTTTTAGTGGGTACCCCGTAACTCCCACATCCCCCTGCTGCCTACCCACAAGGCGGCGGGGGATCCATAAAGGATTTTCCCACGTAAAAAAAAGGTCTAGGATAGGTTATGCCTAGGATATGTTAGGTCTGAATAGGTTAAGTAAGTATAGGTAAGGTCTAGGATGTTTTTGTCTGCTTATTTAACTTTCACATAAATAGAAATGGCACCAATTTGAGCCTTAGCTAAAAGAGTAGCAAATTGAATTTATTCACTATCTCCACCTCTCCTTGCAAAATTATGCACTTATTACGAGGATTTATTTTGTTGTATAGGTGAATGTCATCTGAATGTTAATGTGAATGTTATCTTTTTGTACCATGTCAGAATTGGTGAGTAATAGTTTGTCAATTCATCAGGGAGATCGATGCCTTCTTTCCAATCATTATATTCTAAAATTATATTTGGTTTGAAACGCCGATTACTTCCTGCCGACATCGACTGTTCCTTACCTAAGCACGTGGAAATCATCACTTTCAGGGATTTTACGATACTGTGACCCTGGTAAAATTTGGTTGGAGAATAGCGGCATTCCATATACACATTTTCATGTTATCTACAGTGGCAATATCAAGTTGATCTTAAAAGATTTTTTAATTTTGTATTACATTTTATATGTTAAAAAAGGAAGTTATAAAATTTATGAATATTAATTTAAGTAGAATTTTAGGTACATTTGGAACTTGGGCCGTAAAGAAGCTTTACGGCATCAAATGGGAAGCTTGGTAACAATATCAACCAACGTGAATAAAGCTAAAACTAGTACTATCAATAAAATAAATAGCATAGAAGATAGATAGATGTACGAATGTTACGATCGATTAGTAAAAATCAAAAAGTAAATAAATAATGATTATAAAGTGAGTAAATATATATTTACTGTATAATGTTTCAGCATATTTGCGCTCATTCTAAATATCTGCGTTCGAACCCGCTATAACTATAAGACATAAGTATTTGTAATATTTGTGTAAAAACTACACAGGTTCAAGGAAAAAGAGTGCCAGGTGAACATGTAAGAATGTGCAATTTTATTTCTAACAATGTTCTTCACCACATTCTTGAAAGCTGCCGCCAAAATTGAATTTGAGTGATAGTACATTTTTAACTTTCAGATGATAACTGTTATCGGGCTACGAAGGACCTACTTCGACTCGTTTCCAGTGATCAATTGAGAATAAAAGCCTTCCGTTCTATAAACGTAGACACGAGTTTACTGCCCACGTGCATTATTCTCTTTACTTCTTATACGGCGCTACAATTCAAAAATGTCATTTAAACATTTGCATTTTGCGATGAGTGAATATACTCGTAAATGTCAGACATTTGGATTTTGCCACGAGTGAATATAAATGTTAACTATGCAACTTCTCCTACTTTTTCTACGTTTCTTTACGTTTAATCCCAAGTGCAGAGATTAACACTATAAAAATTTAATTTCTAAAAAGCAATGGCGACATATCTCGTTCGAATGGTAATTCAACGGTAGTTGTAAAATGATGGTTAACATTATTAAGCTGGAAAGAATATACTGGTGACTATGGATGCGTCGAGCATTGTTTCAAATGCTAAAAAACAATGAAGATGAAAGACGTTGAGATTTTCGTTGGCTTGGCGATCAGCCGTTTAGCTTAGTGGCTAAAGCGTCAGAGCCCGAATCTCGAAGACGTCGGATCCATTCCCACAGCAGCGAATAACTTTTCGTACTTTTTTCTACAAATTCGTTTAAAATCATTTAAAGTTTTTGAAAATATCACCCGCTGGTCTGGATTTTCACATGCCACTGAATCAACCGATATTAAAATCAAGGATAAAAAAATTTATCTTCTCACGTCAGTCAGGCTTTTCTTGTCCGAACCAGTGGTAGTGTTCACTATCAATGGGTAATTACATTTGAATTTAAATTTGAATTTGAATTTATTACAAGAAAAAGATTTACTACGATGATAATCTGACGAATACTGTTGAAACAAACGCAGTTTTATTTGCGCACTCGCGAATACTTAATTAAATGTACAAGCAAATTAGAAGACAAGTTATATCCATACATGGAAATGAAAAGGTATTCGTTCCTTGGCGAAGCGGCGCACGTGTTCCCACGATAAACACTTATAGACGACACTGGTAGTAAGTTTTTAGAGCATGAGGTGTGGTCTAAACTATGCAAAAATATTGTTGAAAACTCATTTTTTACTTATCACTTCTTAAATTGGCCAGATATTACTGTAAAATTACTTAGTGATAATAATATCATTATGCACGGTTTTCTTGAAATTACCATGAAAAATGTTGTTACCGAAATTAAAAATTCTGGCTTAAGCATTCTTTTGTTCCAATTCACTGCAATCCTAAACAATACAAATTTATTGCCTCGTAAAGGTAGGTCTCTTCTACATTGAAAAATAGATAAAAACTGTCAAGCAACGTTCTGCACTACCGATTTCATCCGTGCTGAATACGGCTTTTACATTTTGCTGTTGGTAAATCCCACCATCCCGCTAAAAATTTACGATGTGTGTTATACGGTTAATAGTAGAGAATTAGGGAGTCTAATTAATTTGCGGTAAAGAAGTTAAGACCGCTATGAATCAAAGTGAATTTATTTCCCAGCTTTACAAATAGCACAATATTAAAATTTAAAAGAATTTAAAACGTATCGTTAGGATCTTATTAACGACAATATTATTGGAAATATAAGGGTCTGTAGAGTAGGCTACAGGCATCTCTTCCTCCTTTCGGAATAAAAATCATTATCAAAAATAGCAAGGATGTTTTTATTATTATTTTAAATATAGTGATTCATACAATATAAAATAAATGATAATTACGCTATTGATTATGGTAAACTCAACATTCTTACATTAATATTATTTTAAATTTGATATTACCATACATTGTTAGTTTTAATGCATTCATTGAGTTTAAATAATTATTTTATGAACATTAATAAACACAGATAATTAATAAACATTAATCCTAATCTATTAACTTATTTCATTTCAATGAATTGTTTATTTAGGTTTGCCAGTTATTGAGCACAATAGTGTTCTATTAGTTAAGAAGGTATTGATAGTGTTTTCCGTTTTTTGGAGTGTAGTATGGAATTGAAAATCAGCAGCAGGAATCAAATCAAGCGATTCCTCAAAACTAACTACGCTCGAATCCGATAGCAAAGTCATAACATCTTAATTACTTAATCATCTTAATATCTTTGGGCAACTGTCCTTGGGCTTCATAGAATTATAAGTGATCTGCCGTCAAGAAATAGGTTTATTATTAAATTTGGTGGAAAAAGTGCAAAAAGATTGTCGCCGCTGAGGGAATCGAACCCACTTTTTCGGCATTCGCGGCCCGACGCTTTAGCCACTAAGCTGAGCAGCTGATTGCCACACCGACGACAATCTTAATGTCCTTTATCTACATTATTTTTTAGCATTTGGCATTGACATTCAATCTACTATTAACTTGGCACATCCAATGTTATGTCCTATTCAGCATACAATCAATTTCGAATATCTTTTTACAACGATAATTCAAACGAGAGATTTCGCCATTGGTTTTTAGAAATGTTTTTTTAATTAGAATTAATTTAATAGTTATTTCATCACTTTTTATTGCGCAACATCTTGAACTCAAACATAAATTTACTCTAGCATTCATCACGATTGACGATCGATTATAAAGCTCGTAATTAATCCAAGAGGTTTTAATCGTCGGGCGTAGATGAGGGTCGCGAAGGAAAATAATTTATAGGATATGCGTAGTACAGAAAATTACCATAAAATGAACTAGCGTTCTATCGCTAAAGTATACATGAAAAGGCATGAAATATTTAAGAATTTATCACTTTTGACCCAATTGGTTTAGTTGACAGTGCCCTGTCTCTTGTGCCAGGTGGTGTGTGTTCGATCCTCAGTACTGGAAAAATATTGTGTGATGAACATAGTGTTTTTCTAGCGGCTAGGTGTTATTAGAAATCTATGATATGTATGTTCTTATTTAAAAAAATATATGTTTAAGTTTGTTTATCACTAATCTAGCACCGATAGTACAGGCTCTGCAAGTAGTTTGAGACTAGAGTTACTAAAGTTGTGTAAAAACGGACCAAGTGCGAAAAGGGGCTCCGTACTATTATGTATAAAAACAGAACTAGTGCGAGTCGGACTCGCCCACGAAGGATCTATAAAAACGACAAAAAAATTCATGTCTGTTGTGTGGGAGCCCCACTTAAAGTTAAAGTAAAGTAACAGCCTATACATGTCCCACTGCTGAGCAAAGGCCTCCTCTATGCAGAGGATATCAGGGCATAGTCCACCACGCGGCCCCACTGTGGCTTGGCGGACTTCACATATCTTCGAAATATATTTTTTTTTTGTTATTATTTCGAAAATATGCAGGTTTCCTCACGATGTCACCGCGGAGCACGTGATAAGTCAGCACTTAAAGTTAAAAACTTCATTGATGCCGGCACCGGGGATCGAACTCAGGTTGCTCGAGTATATTGAATTATAGGCGAGCGCCCGGACACTGGGCTATCACGGCTCTCCCACGAGACGGGAGCCCCACTTAATTATTTTTTATTCTGTTCTTTATTACAGCGGCAACAGATCATCGTTGTCACTGTGCGTTTGTCACCAGTTTTCTCATCATCTGTGAAAACTGGTGACAAACGCACAGACAGACAGCGAAATGTCCTGAAATATTTATTTATTAATGAAAATATAACACATACATTCAAACACAATTTATGTTACGAAAATATATATAGGTACAATAATATAACATAAATTCGATACAACATACAAATTCTACGATCAATGCAAACAATTACCAACCATAAACCAAACAGCATGTGACACTGACTCAAACAAAATTATTTCGGGCAACGATTTCATAATTGACAAACATTCTTTGGATAGCTTATTGTCAACAATGAACTAAA
Source organism: Iphiclides podalirius (assembly GCA_933534255.1). NCBI lineage: Eukaryota > Metazoa > Arthropoda > Insecta > Lepidoptera > Papilionidae > Iphiclides > Iphiclides podalirius. The sequence continues at coordinate 10,365,058 of OW152822.1, read as the reverse complement.
AATGGATTTCAAAGTCAGCCTTTGGAATTTTTTCTTGTGATTTAAGAAATCCGAAGCAAATGTTTCCAATATTTCGATAAAATACGCCCATGATTAAATTGCAAGAACCGTAGAAACCTTTCGCAAAGATTATTGTGTATTGTAAGTTAAGAGTATTGCTTAAAAAACAAACCAGATCTAAATATCTCAAAATGTTACATTCAACTTTTCACCCGTAAATTAAACCCAACATTTTCCAGCAAATTGAGGGAGAAAACTTACCAGAGTAACGTCCATTACCAATCTAGGAGTACCTTATAATAAAAAAGAATCAGAAGCATCAGGGTTTATTATGCGCATGTTAAGTGATTTTAAAAGTATAAAGACTGTTAAAATCATATAATATGCCTATGTGCGCAGTCACTTGGAAGACCTCTCAAGTATAGAATCCACATTATTGTATCTATTTTGATCGTATTAAACAAAGACAGAAACGTTTTTGACGATATTTACGATTTTGAACTAAAACCTATATTTCGGACTTACACTAAACGATGCCAAATGTTTCAGTCTCTTCCACTAAACGATAAAAGGCGCATAGCAGGTACAGTTTATTTACTTGTTGGTACTCGTCGGTATTGCGTTGGCCACACTCCCTATCCTCTGCAACTCGGCGGGGCTGCGCCGCTGATGCAGTGGTGGTGGGGCCGCGGGAGGAAAGGAGTGTCAGTATTGCGATGCACCGTTCTCCCTACCCTTCGCGACCGAAACTTGGTGAGCGGTGGAGCCACAGACCGGGTCCGTCGCTGAGGGCTGGGAGTCTTGCTGCTTATTAGCACTGGCTCTCCTGGCTCCCATGGCCCCAGTCAACGCACTCGGGGGAGTTCGTTGCCCTTGCAAATGGGGCCGAGTAGGAAGGCGCGCTGAAAGTTCCAGCGCGCCATACTGGAGGAGAGGGTAGTTGCTCCCCGGAAGAGAGCTGCTGAGGCGGCCAGCGTGGGTAGGGACGCGGAAGTGTGCGAAAGCGTTCCCGTGACCCTGCCAATATGCGCCTAGGTGGAACATCGTAGGGGTTTTAGTCGGTGCGAGTCCGAAATAACCCGCTCTTGCCCCTCGAGGGCGGGTATGCGTATGCATTTCCCCCACGTAAACAAAAAAAAGGCTCAATCGACTATCCAGATTTATTAGGTAACATAAGCTTAGTACTTGCACCCGCCACATCTCACAATCCTGCCATTTCACATGATGTATCATCGGCTAGAACGAATCTTTATTCGCGCAAGTAGATTTTTTAAGCCGTAAACTAAGCACGTCTAACACATCCGGCACTCAGATTAAGAGACTGCCTTTTTTTTAAATGAAGAGAAATGTATTTTTGTAAATTTTATAATAATAGTCATACTAAACGGTACCTGCGTTATTCCTCTAAGTACACTTTTATACTTATCTTATATGAAAAGTTTTAATTGGTTCGTATTTGTTTTTTAATGCTTTTACTGTGTGCTCGCAGTTACCCTAAAATTGTAACGTAAAAATAAAAATTAAGAAAGTATGTGTGTAAGCACGTAAGAAGCTTTACTCTTTGTTTGTGAACTTATAATTAACTAATAACTTGGAATTATAAGTAAATGTCAAAGTTGTTATTGGTTGCCATGACAATGTAGTTATTCGAAGTTGATAGCTGTGCAGCCTAAAAGCGATACGATGAAGTTCATCGTATCGCTTTTTGACTATAAAAATTGCACGTGCAACGTAAAAATATTTCTCTCATAATTTTTCCAAATGCGCCAAAAGAAGTATACTGTTTGTACCTGTAAGCACCTTCAAATTATCTATTTATTTGTATTTTTGTTGTCATAGTTACGTAATCATTAATGTAATAGAGGTTATGGTTCTAATCACGCTGTGTTAGCAATTTCATTTAGTGACATAGTCGTAATCCAAATACACACGGCAATTTACTGTCTATTATAGATTCGTTTCTTGTTAGGATTACTTGGGTACTAAAAATTTTCTAAAATGAGAATTTTAAAACCACTACGATTCATAATAATTTTTGGAAACGTTTTATTCTTGTTCAGAAACATATCCTTCAGCGGCAAAAAAATTCAAATTATAATGTGCTGTACGGCTGCAGCCGAAATAATATTCAATTTGGTTAATGTCGTGCATTTTGACTATTTCTACAAATCTGACAATTTAAGCGAAGTTATATATGTCTCTATGGCCTTCGGTAATTCTATATTTTATATGATCCTTTCGCTTTATCACTCTAAGCGTTTTCTTTTACTATTGAATTTTCTCGACGCTAACAGTTACTACCTGATGAGAGATGATTTGTATTTGAAAGATTTCAAATGGAAGACACAAATGATGAAATTCTGCTCGATTGTATACATCGGCGTAAAAATTATGTACATAGCAACTATTATTCTACATCGCGGTACAGAGGAACATGGACCATCCAAAACGTTGATCGTGATCTTCCAAACAACCTGTGTGATTACAGACCTACGATTCTTCTATGAATACATCTTACTGTTTACGTTGTTATATCTTATTTCCGAACAACTAGAGTGCATAATCAGATACATAGCGCAAAAGAAAACATTCATCGCTGCGATCCAAGAATCCTCAGGGATCAGTATTATATCTGACGCTACAGCCGAAACACAAATAAATGATATCGCAAAGTGGTCGCTTGCGCATACCTACCTGGTGGAAGCCACATGTCTCTTCAATAAGATTTTCGGCGTCCAGGTATATTTAATTTTTATAAACAATGAGGACCATTTAAAGTATATTTGCTTGATAAATTTAAATTGATGTTTTAGATGACAATGATGCTAATTTCAACGATATCTTACATTTGCATATTGCTGTATTGGCTAGCTTTCTCCAGTATTCACGTAAGCTTTCATTAAGTATTTATGTACACAGTTCCTGCAACCTCACTCAGAAGCATAATTAATAATTGCTAACTTTAACCTGTATTATCTGGCATTGAATCACATGAGCTCCTTAACACATTACTAAATAAATCAAATTTTACGCATTTAATTTTATTGAGTGACTGAGGCGTTCAGATTTGAGAATGTCATTGTTCGCTAACAGCTACGTAACACCACCAGTTTTTAAATTAATAATTTTTGTTGGTCATGTTTTTGCGTTAATGATTAACAGTAGTGATTCGTTTGGTCCTAGATTTAATTATGTTAACGATAGACTTCCCAACTCTCTATTCTATTGATTATATCAGGGTGTTTTTTTTTTATTTTAATCACCTCGCAAATCGTCCTTGGTAGAAATCGGTGTATGTTGCAAGGATCTGTGATCTATCAAACCTGATATAGTGGGCCGGAAGATTTAACGTGTGCTCACAGGCTAAAAATAAGATTGATATATTATGTTTTAAGTCAGCTACACGTAGGTTTTTATTGCTCTTTTTGATTGACTTATGTAACTCAGTCCTGTATCTTGTAGAAGAATATTGTACTGTTCAAATGATAAAAACTATCAGACTTCGTCATGCAGAACTTGCTTGACATAGTCTTCCATAAATCTCCCATTGTTCCTGACATTCTTATGGAAGAATAAGGAAAAGGCACTAAATCCAAAATACAGTTCACTATGGAATTGGAGAACTCTAGTTTTTGTAGATGTTAAAGACAATCCGCAATTCAAATAACACCTTAAGCTACACTGTATAGGAAGGCAACTTATACAAACAAAAATAAATGGAGGCTCATTAAAAATAAATAAATCTAATGAAAGATAAATAAATCTTTATCTAATATAAAATCAGTTATCTTTAAGGCTAAGTGAACCAATAAAAACGTTTTCAGGGCTCTTATGATACTGCGACCTTGGTAAAGTATAATACGAGATTAGTGACACTAATTATACAAATTTTCGTCTTGGCTAAGGCGGCTCAAAGAGTTCACAACAACATAGAAACATTAAGACGCCTTCTCGCTAATCTCTTGATGCTGTCATTGACAAGTGAGTATTTACTTTAAAATTTTTCGACCTTTATTTGTTTTTGAATTTATTAGTTAATCGTCTGGGCGCGTTATCCAGAAGACACTAGTTCATAAAGTAATATGAGATACCCCACAGCGCCAAAATTTTTTGTTGATGCATATACGAAAATTCGGCAGAATTTTATCCGGAGAGATGCTCGAATGTTAAGAGCCCTGAGAGAAAATAAGTTATGTGGGAACTTATGTACGTATGCACGGAAGAAGTTATACTTCTTATAACAAAAAAAAGATATTAAATGCAATTGATAGAGGTTTAATTAAATAACTTGGAATTATAGATAAATGACAAAAAGTTGTTATTGTTTTCCATGGAAATACCGTGAAGTTGGTGTTAGCAACCAACTTCATCATGTTTTTGACTGTAGGTGTGCGCGCGCATCGCAAAAATTTTACGCCAGAATATTATAAACAATCATCAACTTAACACGAAAAAAAAATGACTGTCATTGGTGAAGTACAAAACGAGAGAGTTCGAGTAACACGTTCACTGCGAAACCAGGTCTAAACAACTTGTATACGTCTACGTATAGTGATATATACGGATAGTGCGGCTAAAAAAAGTATAGACTTCCTTGTCGTGAAAGAAGGCCTAACTTTAACTTGGTTCGGTTTAGGAAGAAGGATCTAAGATGTATTAATAAAATAGTCCAATAAATAAAATATCATGAAAATCCAATGATGTACCTACCTTAATACCAGGTTTTTACACCTGTCACCGTACGGAAGAAATAAAATTTCATCATAATGCGAAACCAGGTCGAAGCACCTTGTACCCCGCTCAACTGGTACCGCACCCCGCGTTAGCTTCGCGCGACTAGTGTTGGCTTGCAATCGTGAGAAACACACGCCATGTCGACATGGCGTCAAGAACAACAAAACGGTGCCGGAAAAATATATTATATGATATTTACAGTGACGCAGTGAAAGTTAAATCTAATTATAGATTGATTTATCAGAGACAGGTGAGTCATCATTTATTTTATTTAACTAATTACGTTTCCAGTTTAGTGTGTATTTAAGTTTACAAAAGTAGTCTAGTCGGACACGCGCATGGTGGGTTCCATAACCCCGGAAATTTACCAAATCGAGCCTTTGAGAACTTATTCTTTTTTACCGATGATGTTGTAAATGACAAACTTAACTTTGCAGTTTTCCCCAAACATAATACGGTTTAAGAAAGAAAGAAAGAAGAATACATATACACATCCATATCCAATCCACGCACACACGCGCACATGCGCACACACATACACATACAAATAAACAATAATAAATTAACAAATTTATCTTTTCAGAACCCGCACGAAAACTTGACAAACACACTTGGGTAAAAAAGTGATAAGAAGAGGAATTGTGCAGGATGTTACGCAAAACTCCGAACCTTTTTAACCAGTCGCCAAGCTGACAGAAAAGTAAAAAAAAAATCTAAATGTGTTCAGTGCAAAAAAAGCTATTGCTAGTCATTTTTTATTGAAAAACATTAATTCATGTTTGTTTTTTTTTTTTTTTTTCATTATATTAAAACTTAATTACAGCTATCGATATTTTTATTTCACATCCTTATGATACGCACCAGACTTCCCTTATTCAGTGCGGCATAGGGTGATTAAGCCCTGTATTTTGAATATAGCTATAATTTTTAAACTAAAGAAGTTGTTTACGAACGCCGTCAATTGGGTGTATGTCAATTAATTCCTTATTATTAATATTAAAAGCAAAAAACACATATATATTTTTTCATGAAGCCAAAAAAAGGATTTAAGTTTCTTAAAGTTTACAGGGTCAATAAACCTTATGCCGCCACAATGGAAGTTTTATTACCACGTGTAGACCTTGAAGGAATGGAAAGTACCTATTGAAAAGTTACTGTCGCAGCAAACGTGTTAAGAATAGACAATTAGATATCCACCAGTTGACATTTGTTCAAACATGTTACCTTTTCGATATTTACGTTTTTAAAAATGATTTTTTTCACTTTCAGATGATAAGTGTTATCGAGCTACTAAAGATTTACTTCGACTCGTTTCTACTCATCAAATGAGAATTAAAGCCTTTAGTTCCATCAACGTGGACATGAGCTTACCGCCAACGTGCATTATCCTCTTCACTTCTTATACAGTAATTGCGCTACAATTCAATAATGTTATTTAAACATTTAGCTTTTGCAACTATTAGATTTAAATCCTCCTGTCTACTAAATAGAGAATTATTAACTTAAAATATCAAGTTATACATTAGTAAAGTATTATGAGATTTAAATTAATAGCCACTTGATGTTCCTCTAGCATCCTATATCATTTTATCGTATATCACTTTAACTAATATGATAAAAAAATTATAAGGCATTATTTTACAATTAAAGTACTCTCTATCGCATTTTTTTTATTTTAACTTTCGTTAGATATCCGGAAGTCACATTTTTTCGATCAGCATCTCATTCATACATCAGTTCCATTCAAATTTTTGTCCAATCCAAGCCAGAATTTTTTAATTCTTAATTCTTATTTAATTAAATAATTTTTTAATTCTTTCACTTCTTGTGTTTCCTATTTTCAAGAGTCTGCTCGCCTTTGTACATGTTTTTTGTCATTTATTCCAACTGTTTTTTTATATTGTGTGTACAATAAAGAAATCAGATCAAATCAAAAGACGAAAACCATTCCAAACCTACGGCCCTTTAATAGATCTTAGCGAATTATCAACCCGGCATAATCGTAGCCGTTCACAAACGTCGCTTGCTTAACTTCTATTCGGAAAACTATAGGTTATTTTTTCTGTTTAGTTATAAATCTAAAATGTATAAACAGTCTTCACTGTTGCACGAATGGGCAGGTCCCTCCGGGGACGTACTACAACCTGACAGAAGACCGGCATGCAATAATATTTCATTTAATAATGCTAATTTTTTACTTCTGCGTTGTTTATTCTGATCTGAATGCAGATCTTCTCAACAAATATGACCGTCTTCTCAATAACTGCATTCGATTTCTTTTTAACCTTCGTAAGTATGACCATGTGTCTGCTTTTCGGTCTCAACTTAATTGGCTTCCCATTTGTCAACGCCGTTGTTTGCGCATGCTCACTACACTTCATTCCATATTAACCTCTCCCAATCCTCCTTCCTATTTGATTCCCTTTATCCAATATCTTTATTCCAATCATGACAGAACCCTTCGTTCCTCTAATAATCTCTTGCTTCAATGTCCCTCCTACAACTCTAGTTTTATGTACTCTTCTTTTCCCGTTCAATCCATTCTCCTTTGGAATGACCTTTCGTATGACATCAGGAAGACCACTGAATGTAATGCTTTTAAGAATAAGATAAAAAAACTATATCTAAGTAAGTTGGCAGAATAAAATAATCAGTAATTGTTGATATCGTATGTTATTTATTTATGTATATTAAGTATTTGTGAATATTACAGTATATGTATTCTATTTTGAATGCTTAAATAATGTAATATATTTTTGTTATATTGGGTTTAATATGTTTATATACGTTATATATTTTCATGTATATGTTTTAAATTTAATTATATATGAATATGTATATAACTTTTGTTTTCACTTAAAATGTGATTTGCCACCTGCCTCTTTTGTCTCTGCGTCGCCCATAGGTTGACTGGTAGAGAATGCCTTAGGCATTAAGTCCGCCTATACACAATGTTACTTTTTTGTGTAAAAGTTTAAATAAATAAATAACTATAGGCTGTACTAAGACATCCAATACTTATCTCTATCATCTGATTAGTACGTACGTAACATTTTTTCAAACCAATGATGTTTTATTAAAATATGTAGAAAAAAAAATGTTCAATCTTAAGTGCAAAGATTAGCACTATAAACAATTTAAATTTCTAAAAAAAAAAGCAATGGCGACATCTCTCGTTATAACAATAGATGGCGCCAAGCATTGCTTCAAATGCTAAGAAAACAATGTGGAAGAATGCGTTAAGATTTTCGTCGGTGTGGTAATCAGCCGTTTAGCTCAGTGGCTAGAGCGTCAGGCCGCGAATGCCGAAGACGTGGGTTCGATTCCCACAGCGGCGACAATCTTTTCGCACTTTTTCTACATATTTTAATGTTCAACAGCCGTTTAGCTCAGTGGCTAGAGCGTCAGGCCGCGAATGCCGAAGACGTGGGTTCGATTCCCACAGCGGCGACAATCTTTTCGCACTTTTTCTACATATTTTAATGTTCAATCTTAAGTGCAAAGATTAGCACTATAAACAATTTAAATTTCCAATGATGTTTAATAATATAATGTATAAATATCATTGTTTCAAACCGTAAAACTACTTCCTAATTGGGTTGAATCCCTGAAACTGAATTTACATACCTACTTAGGGCAAGATTATTTATATTATATATTCCTGTTATTCCAGTATTTATCAATCGCAATTAATTTTGCGTTAAATTGTTTATGTGCATTAGTAAAAGTATAAGAACAATTTTCACATAAATCAGTGTCAGACTGTTAGATGACGATTGGATAATTATCCTTTACTACAAAATTGTCAGTAAATGACGCGTTCTAAAGTTCGTACCTATAGTTATTTAAATCATCAACATATAAATCACTTTAATAGAAAAAAACATAATCATTACAGGCCGTTAACATTTAGAGCACGTTATTAAATTATGTTTTAACTGAAGATAATTATTCAGATGTGAGGTAAGCAGTTTGACCCGCCGGTTGCTAAGTCATCGGCTTCGATACCGGAGGTCGTTGGTTCGTTTCCCATAATTATTTGCATGATTCACAAATTATTCCAGGTCTGGATGTTAATTCCCAAGGAAGATTGACGTCTGGCTGATGTCCCGTCCATGAGATTATAAAATTAAAGAATATGTAGTTTGCACATAATATTTACTATATACATAGAATCTTTAAATGTCAGAGCTGAGCGTTTATTACGCTCTAACAAATTATACATATAGTACCATTTGTGTAATGGAAGTAACATATGTGTAATGGAAAATAAAATTTCATTCGAGAAATGAAATGTATAAATGGGTTTTTGTATTCCGTCATTTCCTTTTATAGAAAAATTCCGTATGTACGGCCAAGCTTTAATAACATTAATGGACTCGGCTATTCAAATTAACGTGCATACAATATAAGAGAACGTAAAACAAGCTCTATTATTAATTTATTTTCGTTTCAGCTTAGAGATTAAAATGGTAACCCGTTTACCTAAATATAGTAAATAAAATGTATTGTATATCAACTTAATTGTAACGCTCGTTAAGTGGTTTTTGCCCCCACCAGTTTTAAAAAATTCATACAGACATAATAGTTAGAATTGATTGGTCTTTAGCGTATAAAAAATAAAAAATAATATAAAAAATGGACCTGTTCAGCTATTCTCGTGACCAGGCGTAAAATAAAATAAAATTATCATTGTTTACTTGCATACTATCAATCACATACATACAATGTTTATGTCATGCCTCGCGGAAGATCGGTGTGAAATGGAACTATTATACGCCTTTGATTATATACTTGGCAAGTATATTATCAAAGATTTTCACGTTTCGTCTAGTGAGTGAGGTAACCGAGGACGCTTTCTTAAATGTTGGCAACTCATCTACAACCTCTCAGGTGTTGTAGATGAGTTCACCTGTCCATGAGCGGTGTGTATCACTTTACAACAAGTGAGCAGCCTGCTCACTTGCTACAACTGTTCAGATTAAAAATTAAAAGTTCCTTGAAAGTTTAAAGAATACAATAAATACATTACACAGTATTTTATATTCTAGTTCTTCTCTGTCTTCTCTTTGTGCCATGCTTCGAAGCCGCCCACATTCATTTTTGTTTCTTATTTAATTTAAGAGAGTGGCAGACGAGCTTGCGGTTCACCTAATATTAAGAGATAACCGCCTGCCCATGGACATTTACAACACCTGTAGGGTTGCAGATACGTTGCCTCTTAATAAAGTGGTTACCTCACTCACCAAACGAAACGCAGAATTTTCTACTTCACGGCGGTCTTCTGTGAGGTCGTGGTACTAACCCGGATGGACCTGCCCATTCTTGCAATAGCAAACACTTTTGCGTGGCTCTACCACTGAAAATATTGATTTCTTGTTTTTACGCAAATATAATACATAGTTAAAAGTAACTATTTGCTTTGAACCCTTTCCAGCGTTCATGGTCGCGGAAATATTGAGTTGTTTCACGACAGAGTCATTACGGGTTATCAACCAAACCAATTCTTTATTATTTATTTTATTCCGATCTACGCAATAGGAGCTTATGGTATCTTGACGTCAGTGTTGTTGTGCTTGGATTTAATTTTATAAATTAATAATCCCAAAGTGATGATAAACCTCAACCATCTTCTCTATTAAAATAAGGATGTTTCTTTATTTCAATAGCCTCGCGGATCATAATTGGGTGGAATCGGTATACTTTTGCGTGAGTTTGAGGTTTGTCGAATGTTGTGGTTGGGATGGTCTAAAATATGATCACAAACTGCAGACTTCTTCAACTTCACTTTCTCTTTTAGTTTGCCTTATATAAGAGAGCCCAAGCTTGTAAACTCCTGGATCTTGTAGAAGGATTGGCAAATGAAAAAAATGACTGATCTTCTTAGTTGGCTTGAAAAATCTCTTAATTGAAGCATGTTAAAACTAGTCTAATATATTGCAAGACAGCAAATTTCTGCTAACTAATATAATTAGAAAAGCTAGGGAATTACACGCCTCTAATTCCATAGTGAATTTAATTTAGGGACGTAAGGAATTGAGGTAAGGTAAGAATGCGTTTGGTTTGTCTGGGGGTAAAATTGGGAAAGTATCATCTACATGTCGTTTGTAAAATCTTGACTAAACGAGAAATTTTTCTTAAAAGGCCTTCCGCTCAAAGTCTCTCATAATAAGCATATAGGAGATACTAGGGGGCAGTTAATACATTAACGCCGTTTTACAATCCCTCTTCCTAGCTATTTTATTTTATTTATAAATGGAAAACTTACAGCTATCATACAATCATTAATATATAAATAAATAGAAAAGAGATAGCCATTTACAAATTCTCGCAAATAGAATCTCATATGGCTGAATGTGCTTCCTTTCCTACGTATGTCACTCCTTTCACTGAGAGTGATGTTAGAAGGAACATATTGTCGGTCTAGTCAAATACCGTGGGGAATAACAGCGTTCGTCGTAACATGATCCTACTCATGAATGAATCTATCTCCACATCTAAATTTCCTGCAGTATGGAAAAGTACATTAGTAACTCCTCTTCCTAAAAAGGCTCATACACTTTACCGATTTTCGCCCTATCTCCATTCTCCTTTTCTATCTTAAGTCCTAGAGAAACTTATTTTCCACCAATTAAATCTCCATTTGAATAGAAACTGCCTTCTAAATCTATTACAATATACGGTTTCCGATCAGGACATAGTACAACTACATTGCTGGTTAAAATTACTGACGATGTTCGACGAGGTATGAACAATAAACAGCTCACAGTGTTGTTACTAGTGGATGTTTTTAATGCGAAAACTTGCCAAACGAGCAGACGGGTCACCTGATGTTAAGTAAATACCCATGGACATCTGCTATACCAAAGGGTTACAGATGCGTTGACAACCTTTTGAAAATTGGGCTCCGGCTACCTCACTCACCAGACGAAACGCAAAAGTATTTGTCACATTTCCACTTTACGCTAGTCTTCTGTAAGGTTGTGGTACTTACCCGGACGGGCCTGCCCATTCGTGCAATAGCCGAGGCTACTGCGTGGCCCTACCACCGTAGGATTTCAGTAATGCATTCAATTCTGTTGATCACGTCATTCTGTTGAGTCTGTTACATTCTGCTAACATATCTCCACCAGCGGCCGGCTGGTTTCTGAGTTATCTTAGTGGCCGACGGCAGCATATGCGCATTGATGGTATGTTTTTATCCTGTCGTGAATTACGAGCTGGAGTGCCTCAAGGTGGTGTGTTGTCCCATTACTTTTTGCTATCTTTATTTATTCAGTCTCTCACAATATTACTTCTCTCTTTCATTCAGACGATTATCAACTGTACACACATTCAAATCTTGAAAACTTGCCCACTGCTGTTACTGCCATCAATGGTGACCTGGCGGCTATTAGCAAGTGGAATAAGAGCTATGGTCTTAAGATTAATCCTTGCAAGTACCAAGCCATCATAGTTGGCGGAGCTGGCATGATTTAAAGATGTATGGCACGACAACACCATTAAATGCTATCAAGGGAAGGTTAATCCATTAGATTGGGATAACCTTCCCTTGATAGCATTTAATGGTGTTGTCGTGCCATACAGCAAAACTGTTAAAAACCTTTGTGTTCACTTCGACTTTAATTTCTCGTGGTCTCACCAGTTAAAGGAAATTAGCAGGAAAACATTTGCAGCCATGGATAGCTTAGCTCTGCGGCGCTTACCTTCTTTTCTCCCCATTCCTACTAAGATTATGTTAGCACAATCCTTACTTCTTTCCATTCTCGATTAGGACAATCTTAACAAGCTTGAGCGAATTCAAAAGCTATCAGATTTATTTTCGGTCTGCGCAAGTATGACCATGTCTAAATATCGTACAAAGCTCAAGTGGTTACCCATTGGACTCTACCCTTCGCCGGAATCTGCATATTGTTTCCCTTCTGTACTGTGTTTTGTTCAATCCTATGACTCCGAGTTATTTGAAGGAACTATTTAAATTTCTTGGTCACGACAGACCAGAAAGAGTTCTGCGATCAGCCAGTGAACTTATTATCATCCCGCATATTTTCCGGACCAACTATTTTAAGAACTCTTTTACGGTCAAAGCCATTTTGCCTATGGGACGCACTTCCTCCACAAATCCAGCGCTCAAAAACGTTATGTAAGTTTAAATCTGACGTCAAAAATGATTATCTGTCACCGTGTTGACACTGATTATCACCGTCGACATTTGTATATTTATTTATTTTTTCTTCCCGTATATATTTTTGTAAGTTATTGTATAGTATAATTATGTTTAGATTTATGTATGTCTATTGTATTTTATTTGGTATATATTAGTATATTATTGATAAACAAAAATATAACATTTTCGTTGAGTTTATTTATATTTTAGTATTTATGTTTATCATTTGCACCACCTACAGTTGTTCAAATTAAAATATTTATAGCCACAAGGTTGTCTGGAAGAGATCACTCGTTAGCTATAAGACCGCCTTATTGTTTCTACCTCATAAGTTTATACTTGTGTAACATTTCCTTTCATGTTTTATGGTGTTCAATAAAGCATATAATTATAATAATAAGTAGCTTAAAGTGTTATTAAAAGCAGTTACATACGATCGTTGCGCAGTGGTGTCTGAATGAGTTAATGAACAAGTGTCTGAGGACTCCAAGAGGCAAAATTCACGACAAAACAAGAGCACTCGAAGGAAAAAAGCTATTATAAATTATGAGGCTTGAATTATACCGTACTTTTTATTGTTTTTCGCAGTTGCAGTTAAGCCTCTTTCAGTTATAAAATTCACAAAGACGCCATTAAAAACTCGAATACAGAAGTTGCTCAAATTTCTCAATTTGATTATTTAGTTATTAAATAACCTGTGAGTATCGAAACAGTTCGTTAAGTAATAATTTTTTTGAAATTTTGTAATCAAAGGATTTCCTTTGATTATAAAATTTCATTGAAAGTCCTGAAATTTCTGGACTTACATTTTATGTGTATAAGAGGCATCGCGGCCTCGCCTGTGAAGGACGGAGCGTTCCCTACCTCTCCAACTCTAGTGCAATTTTATGTCAAAAAAGTCTTGAACCGAACGAAATCAATGTTTCTTTCCTCAATAATTACTAAGCGAAAATGATATTCAGTAACGAAATCAGCGATAAACTGTGTGTAATACATTTGTCTTTATTGTCGTAGGTTGATAGATTGTTCGCTTCGAATATAAAACAAATAAAAAACTAAATCAATCTGAACCAGCCGAATATAAAAGAGAATAATAAAAAAAACGTTGTATCGTGAGGCAATGCAGCATTTTGGGCATCATAAATTCTCGACTAATGGCTTTCCCGCAACGGGATTAATAATAGCAGAGACAATTTATTTTGCATGCAAGGTGAACCTTCATTCATAAAATTGATGTTTATTGTGCTTGATGAACAAATGAGTCAGAAGACTGTGATCGACAACGGGATTAAAAAGTCAATGAGATTTAATTAAGGATACTTTGAAAAAATTTTAGTACAAATTAGAAGATAAGTTTTGGCTAAAAAGATAAATGGGAATATTAAAAAAACATTGACGCGTTTTGTCGATGAATTTTGATGACAGAAGTTGCAAAATAATAGGTATAAAAATACAACACATGTTATACGATCGTATGTTATTGTAAACATCCGATAGGACTTGTTATCTCTGTCACTCCATGCATGAACGTAAAAAAATATTCTTTTTTAATTTTTTTTCAATTGAATAGTTTTTGCAAATACAAATATAGTTGTTTATATGACATTCATATATTTTTATTGCCATCAAAGTTACCCTTGCGTTTGTCGTGTTGATTTTAAATTTTTCTAACCTAAAATATATTTTAGGCAAAATTATGCGCAGATGAGCTGAATGGTTACATGCATTGACCACATCATTAAATCACCGCAAAATTATCCAGTAACATGGGGATTCCATCATAATGAAAATGGAAAGTTGTTTCTCCTAGCAGATAAACTACTACTCTTGAATAGTCATCGAACATTTCCGTAATGAAGATAACCTTGCTTATAATAACAGATTTATTATTGTTATGAAAAAAAGTGTCTATTGTATTTTTTTATTCCCTTAAGGTTCCTGTGTACATAAAAAATATAGATTCCTATCATCAACCTTTAATATTTAAAATATTAGGTTAATTTAAAATATTAATTTACTTTTTTAACTATCAAACCATAGAGTACACAAACTGGTATTGTAATATTTTCAAAGTAAATACTGAGAAATAATAATATGCATCGATTGAAAACATTGCATTGTATACCTCAGCAATAAAAGTGCATATTATGTGTAACAAAAAAAAATGTTAAAAACAAAATTATGCTCAAACCTGTGTGCCATCACCGAAATAAATATAAATATAAATTTTTCTTGATTATTGTCTGTCTATACGTGTCCAAAAATAAAAAAGTCACAAAATCATTATAAATATCACTTCATGTACATTTTTGCAAGAATCCTTACTTCAGATATTTGATTAAACGTCCATGGAGACTAGACCACCTATGAAGAAAACCCAACAATTATGTTGAATTTTATACAGATCTTCATTTAATTTTATAAAACACATTATAAAAAAGTCATTGTAATTAACTATTATTCTACATAATAATAAACCAAAATATAATATGGAAGTTGTGTTGCTAGAAACACAATGTAAGTCATGAACATGTCAATTATACACAACGTAAATCAGGTAGAGAAAATTTAAAATGATTTTCGTAAGCGTATATTAACTTACACAATTAACTACTTAAAACTTATTAAAAATTAAACTAAACTACAACCTAAGTAAAAGAAACAAACCAATTCAATTGCAGAAAGTCTGCCAATTCGCAGTGGGGCCGCCTGGTTGGCAATGCCTTTATACCCTTGTGCCTTCCCATCAGTGGATCATATATAGGCCGTTACTTTACTTAACATTGGAAAATAGACTATGTTCATCATACTATAATTTTCTAGCAGTTTCAGTGCCTGCTAGCCCGATTGGGTCGTCAAAGTTTCAAAGATTACCCAAATATTTAAAACCCAAGGCTGAATAAAATAAATCTCAGTTTTCAAACTGTAATAGTGACTCGAGAAACAGTATCTAATGCTTTAATCAGAAAACGTGTAAAAAATAGCAGTGCTCCAAGCTTAATTAACGGAGAAATTTTAGGAACGGTACGAATCGATATCTTAAGCAGATTCAATAGGGGCCTGTTTCAAAAGTTTCGTCTTCAGATAAAAAGACCAAATAAAACGAGGAAAAAGATTTTCAGCTTAGAGATCTTTTTATCAATCTTATTAAATTTAATCGATATAGGTACATATTCCTTTGAATACCCAATTAAAGAATTTCCATTGAAGACATGAAATAATGTGAGCCGTTTTCCCCTCTGAATCATTATCGAATTGCAGATATTATCTATAGATTAATATTTTGATAGTTAAACTCCTATTTACTAAAGTGTGGCATTGTGCATAACCATAAAATAGCAAAAGCACTGAAAAGTTATGGAGTGTTCTAGCTTTTGTCGTAGCAAATTCGTAAATTTTATATAAATTTTTGCGGTGGTAGGGCCACGCAGCAGCCTCGGCTGTTGCACGAATGGGCGGGCCCGTCCGTGTAAGTACCACGACCTCATAGAAGACCAGCGTAAAGTGGAAATATGACAAATACTTTCGCGTTTCGTCTGGTGAGTGAGGTAGCCGGAGCCCAATTTTCAAAAGGTTGTCAACACATCTGTAACCCTCGGGTGTAGCAGTTGTCCATGGGCATCGGTATTCACTTACCATCAGGTGAACCGTCTGCTCGTTTGGCAATTTTTCCCATAAAAAATATCGTAAACAAAGCAATCAATCTGTATGTCAATCAAGTAGCTGAAAATCAAACCTAAGGCCTATTGCTAAAACGCTTTTACAACTGTAAGACTATCCAGAGTTATTGAAAAATTGTCGAAAGTTAAGCGCTATATTGCAAATTTAATATCATACAACGTCGTAATCTCTCTCGAACTTAACGAAGGGCGTTGCGAAATCACAAGAAATAAATTCGCTCCTTTATATCCCCTACATCTGTGAGTGTAATATTGTCATATACGACTTGCCTACGGCCTTACTTTTATAGTTAGTCGAAAATACCACCAATAAAAGCTCCCAACACATTAATTTGTTGATTCGTCGCGCATTGATTACTAGGAGTCAACATCAAGTTTATTGGTTTTATGGATGTCGTTATCTTAAAATCTCACGACACATTGCTGAATCAAGTTATACCTTATAAAACTAATCACATTAACTAGCTCTCAAGTATTTGATTCTATAGGATAAAAACTGTTCCTATATATGTAGCAACGAAGTATTATCACCAAACTTGTCAAGTGACATATATCAACTTGTCACCTACAACAAATATGAGTACTTTGCTCATTAAGATTCCATTGTTTAGTGCCTAAGTTAATAAATAAAACATGCTCTTTTTGAATGTTATAAAAAATGACAAGAAAATGTTGCTGATTGGCACTGAGATCTATTGTTTACCAGGGACCACGAGGGAATATTATTTCTTTGAATAATAATAAAATAAGTATCAGAGAATATTCATTATTAGTTATATTTTTTCACTTTTAGCAATTCAAAAAACATTTAACAAAATATTGTCAATCTGTGAGTTATTTTTTACTTTGATCAGACTTTTAGAAACTAAAAAAGTAAAGTAAAGTAACAGCCTATACATGTCCCACTGCTGGGCAAAGGCCTCCTCTATAGAGAGGGTATCAGGGCATAGTCCACCACGCGGCCCCACTGCGGGTTGGCGGACTTCACATATCTTCGAAATATTTTTTTTTTGTTATTATTTCGAAAATATGCAGGTTTCCTCACGATGTTTTCCTTCACCGCGGAGCACGTGATAAGTCAGCACTTAAAGTTAAAAACTTCATTGGTGCCGGCACCGGGGATCGAAAACAGGTTGCTCGAGTATACTGAATTAAAGGCGAGCGCCCGGACACTGAGCTATCACGGCGAGAAACTGGGAGCACACAAGTTTTAATTGCAAGAGAATGATTTCTTCATTAATGTTTCTTAAGTCTTTTCTTAAGTTCGAGGCTCATTTCCGATTAATTTAAATTTTAAAATATTCAAATTCAGGACGGAAGTTTTCATCAAAAAACAAAACTGTATTTTTTAACATTCCTTGTATTCTTCTTCCTCAGTAAATTTTCTTTCCAGATTATAAAGCAGTTTTTAATCTTGATCTAAGATTTAATTGTAGATTCTAGTAGTTTTATTTCAACGTTAGGAGTCTTTAAATTTACCAAACGAATGATCCCAAAATCTGATTTTCGGATTAAAATGAATAACTGAAATATTGCATCATTCATAAATCAATTCTTGATATTCGCCTTTCAATAATTGTTTATTTAACATATAGGAAATATTTTAGTATAAATATGTTCTAAAATGTATTCTATTTAATAAACGAAATTGTCCAATACTTTACCAAATTTAAATTAACGCCATCTATAATTCGTTCAGTCAAACTTTGGGCTTTAAAAGAGAACATGATACAGTTTTATACCAATAGCAGCATAAGCTCGTTAGCTCAGCGGTTAGAGCATCCATTTAATTAAAATAGTGGTGGTCGGGGGTTCAATTCCCTCACGAGCTGTTCCTTTTTTTTCTTGTATTTTTTATTTAAAAAAAAAATAATTTTATAAATTTTCTTTTTACTCCTTTTTCTTTGGAATTAAAGGGCAAAAATAGAAAATGTACTATGTAATTTTAACTGAGTATATGTTAATGTTATAATCGATAATACATTTGTATTTTATATAAATTTCATGATTACGTTTCATCAAAAATAAATTATGTTAATGTTAAATAAATCTATTTTAACTCGTTTTAGTTTAAATAAATAAAGTTGAAATAGATTTATTTTAATAGATATATTTCCCGATGCTTGGAGCACTTTCCAGCACTTATGAAGGACTAGGGCCTAATAGAAGACCGGCGTGAAATATAATACATATGCGTTTCGCCTGGTGAGTGGGTTACCAGGAGCTGCTTCATCTGGGACATCTTAAACAATCATCCACATATAAAATAAGTACAAAAAATATAAAACTATACGTTTTAACCTTCCTCTCGAACCACTCTATCTATTGATAAAAACGCATTATAATCCATTGAGTAGTTTAAAAGATCTAAGCGCACAGAGGGATAGATGGCTGTATATATAGATAATTTTATACTATAAGTAATTATAAGAGTAGACAGCATATTGTCACTACAAAACAAAAAAAATAATAATTATCAATGTTTACTGAAATAGATAAATAATTGTAGATAAAGATAAGACAAAGGTTTGCTATAACATCTATTTTTATACTACGTGTTATCAATTATGTGTTATCATCATGTTTTCTACGATGTTCGACACACATAATATTCTCCGCAATATACCCAAAGGTACCGGATAGCAAACCAGTCCCGCCTAAGGTAACCCAGCTAAGTAGGTGATGATAGTTTTAGATCGTTTTGAACGTTTTCGCAGGCATTTTTTAGCAAATAGAGATGGCTGGTTGCGGTTCTGACTAACGTGGAATACTTTTTAAAATGAAAGTTTTGATATAAATTGTGCAATAGATAAATTTTCTGTAAAGGCCAATATGCTCTTTGAATTATACGCTGTTATAACATTTTCACAAAATAGCGTCTGGTTATCGCCATACTCAATTTTTATCAGTGTCATGTCTTTAGTGGCACACGCAAGAATATTAAAATTCGCTTGACGTAAGAATCATCAAAATCGGCCCAAGCGTGTTCTATAGAGATAAAAACTTTACCCTCGTTAGCTACGTGTAGTCGGGTAAAATCTATTTAAGCTCGATCCGTTTCTTACATTTCTTTTGGAAATACGAGTACTTCTTATGAAATACTAGTAGTAGTTCTTATGGAATAACCCCGTGTCGCGAGTTGATTTACAAACATAAAATCACGATCCCTAATTGCATCCGGGTGTCTAAAAACTTTATTAGTGTCTCCCACACTAATTTGACTCCCTATAATTTAATCGTTTACCTTCCCATAAATGTGTTATTACTCATATTGTATTGATTTGTAATGATTTTTTTAAAGATATGAATGTCTAAGTAAAACTATTTTGCACCATTTAATTATAGTTTCCTTGTAGCAAACGGTACTAATTAAACGTTTCCAATTCCTGAAACTGTGAACAAATTGTGTCACTTTGTTAAATTAAATTAGACATATCTAAATGTATTAGCCAAGTTCGCCGACCATTCTAAACTAGTTCAAACTTAACACCGTTTGACTGATATTAGCAAGTATACAAAGTTACTCTATGGATATTAGATCCAACTGCGTAAAATTTTGTTACTTTGAAGGAAATTTGGCAATTGCCTTAAAGCTAAGCAAATGGATCTTTATGAAATGTAATCTAAAATAATATAACATTTTTTTTAAAGTTCATGAGATTATAAAATATAAAAATTTTAAAATATTATTAATTATACATAGAATTTTAATATGTTAAATTTCTAAGCTAAAGGTTAATTACGCACTAACAAACTACGCATATAGTCAAAATAAATTTATACACTGACTTCTTTTTTCAGAACGGTCTCCTTCAAAAGACAGGTTCATGAACACTTGTTTACAACAACCGTTAATTATACCATTACATGTAGAAGCAAACTTTCTTCTCTTTTCTCTTTTTTACGTATATAATTATATATAAACACTAGCTGCTGCCCGCGACTACGTCTGCGTAGAGGGGTGAAAATTTAGGGTTGTATGTATTTTTGTATGCTGTGTCATAAAAAAAATAGAAACAAAAGATTTATATAAAAAATAAAAAAAAAATTTAGGGGTGGACTACCCCCTTAACATTTAGGGCGACGAAAAATAGATGTTGGCCGATTCTCAGACCTACTGAATACGCATATAAAATTTGGTAAAAATCGGTCGAGTCGTTTTGGAGGAGTTCAAGTTCGAACCCCGTGACATGACAATTTTATATATTAGATATATTTGTATGTATACTTAAGTATAATCTAAAATATTAATTTTTATATATTTTAGTTGGTTTTTTTTGCCTTACATGCTGCACCTACCATAAACTTTCACTACATCCTGGGTTGATTGGTAGAGAATGCCTTTGGGTATTAAGTCCGCCCTTTATAATCGTTTTTATTTCTTAAGGTTAGCAATGAAGCAAAAATATTTGCATCTTGTGCATAATGGAAATCAAAGATTCGTTCGAGAAATGTAATGTAATAAATAAGTTTTTGTATTTCATCATTTCCCTTTAGAGAAAAAAGCCCGTACGCGCGGCCAAGCTTCAATAACATTAACAGAGCTGGCAAATTTTAGTTCAAAATCGTTTCTGATGTCCTATTTTGGGTTTGAGAAACACTCGTACGCTTTGACAATAGATTAAAGAAAATTACAAAAGCATTATCAAATAATTGGTGTCCTTCCGCAAATTATCTGGTATACAATATTTTGCCTATAATCGATTATGCAGATGTGTGTTACCCAGACCTATCCCAAGATCGTCTCAACAAGCTGGAACGCCTTCTCAATAACTGCATCTGTTTTATTTTTGGCCTACGTAAGTATTAGGTGTCGCATTTTAGATCTCAGCTCAAATGGTTGAATATTCGACAGAGGCGAGATTCCAGAATTATTCTCGTTCTGTTTTCCATCTTGAACGACTCCTCTTCGCCTTCATATTTAAGATATGACTTTCAGTATCTCTCTTTATCTAATAATAAAGTTCTTCGGTCAACTACTAGTAACAAGTTAACTATTTCTCCTCATTTCACCGGATTTTTGAGAAACTCTTATACAGTCACTCAAGAACTCGATATTAGAATTTTAGAAATTATTCGAATATTATATTAGCTACCATCAGATTATTATATATTTATGTAAAAGTATTTGTATGTATATATAGTTAGACATTTACATATTTTAATTTGAAAATATATGTATATTTATAAGTAGTTCATTTTATATATTTTTTATATTGTATTTATTTTTACATAAAGTATTTGTTACTCTTTTTGTTGATTATTTTATAATTTAATTTTAGTTAGATTTATTATTGCACCTGCCTAAAGATCTCACCACACCATAGGTTGACTGGCAGAGAATGCCTTAAGGTATTAAGTCCACCTATTGTGTTCCGTATGCATAAATGTGTGGAAATGACAATGCAATAAAGACTAAATAAATAATAATATTTTTATATGATAATAAAGTATAAATAAACTGAAACTGATCAGCTCTGTTAATTATTAGACACACATGTGGAATAAACCATATTCTTAGTTAACTATTACATAAACAAAAACATGGCTGTGAAATCATGTCTGTTCTATGGGAGCCCCACTTAAATATTTTTTTCTGTTTTTTAGTATTTCTTGCTATAGCGGCAACAGAAATACATTACGTGTGAAAATTTCAACTGTTTAATTATCACGGTTCATGAGATACAGCCTGGTGACAAACGGACAGACAGACAGCGGAGTCTTAGTAATAGGGTCCCGCTTTACCCTTTGGATACGAAACCGTAAAAAACGACATGCAGTAGTTTCGGTCGTTGAATGAATGAGAATGAAACAGAGAAAGTAGTACAGTTATACAGTAAGACCTGCGTAGAGTTATGTGTGCTTTTGCTTAATTCCCCAAAAGTTACCAAAGGCATCCTTTTCACGTATGCCTTTTTTTTTAAATAAAATAAAAAAAAAAACATAAAATACAAATTGTAGAACGGTGAATTTGTGAACAGAAGATCATAATTATCATTCATACTTACCATAACATGTTCGTTTATGGCTCTACGAGCAAAATATCTTTAAGGCAAAAGTTCTTGATAATCAAGGATTTGCACCAGTTTTATTCTACTATGATTGCATGTAGGTATGTCTTGCACTTTTTACCTAAAGAAACCGGCGGTGCAAAATACATTCATCCATTTTGCAACC
This sequence comes from Iphiclides podalirius, assembly GCA_933534255.1. NCBI lineage: Eukaryota > Metazoa > Arthropoda > Insecta > Lepidoptera > Papilionidae > Iphiclides > Iphiclides podalirius. Next base: position 10,342,300 of record OW152822.1, on the reverse strand, counting down.
GTTAATGTTACTCGCTTTGTCGCTCGTATGTACGTTTAGGTATATTTCTCAATCTTCTGGGGGTAGAAGCGGCTGGTTGTCAACCGGATCCTTACACAAATGACCGTCACAAATCACGTAACGTCTTCGTTATTGAATGGGTTGAACGTAGTCCGGACATCAGATCACGTCGTGGTACAGCCGAGTGGCCGAGCCGGAGTGGCGGCCGGGAACAGCCGACCGACGATCCCTCATTTTGATAATACTAGCATGTCCACATGTGTGACTCTACTTAGGATCTATCAAGCTTATGGAATCTTAGTTTAAGAGCTTTCTATAATCTATATCAATGAGAAAAAAGGATGAACTTGCACAATAAAGCCGATTTTGTTCTGCCCACTCGTACGATATTAAAATAATGGGCGAATTAAATTTTGTCAATTTCAAAGATTTCAATAAAAAAATTCCACAGACATGAATTCTACTGCAATGAAGCCAAATCAGGGAATTAATGTTTCTATAGATGCAATAACTTTCGCCATTATGAGTACTCGGTGTGGTATAAAAGTAGTTACGCTGGGCAATAGTTCATTTCGTTACATTTTTACAGGTCAGAAAAAGCTAGGACTACAAGGCCAAGGTTCTGTTAAATAACTCTTAACGACGTGACGTTAAGAGTTATTATATTACCTTGTCACGAACCGCCCTTACTTTACAAAAGAACTAAAGCTGTTTCAAACAGTTGAAAGTTGTCCAGTTAAAAGGTAACTTCCAACTAAGTCCGTTATCGACTCTCCACCACTAAACGAACACTAAAGTTCTATAATCCGTAACGGTATTGTGCGCAGTGGAGCATTAAAATGAGATTAACAATAAAAAATAAAAATATGTCATAAATAATATGAATGAAATAAATAATATGAGAAATGTTTGACAATCGTTAAGTTAGTGTATAGCTTCTATATTGAATATAGATATTTGTTTTGATTACCCCTGCGTTAGTAAAATAAGAAAGAAAGAAAAAAACATATAAAAGGTAATTTTCCCTGAGGCATACTGAAAAAAGATCAATTAATCAATTTTTTTGCAAACGAAACGCAATTTAACTAGTCAAGGTCATTATAATGAATACAGAAATTGATTTTGCGCACTACGCTAGATTTATTTTCAATATAATCAAAAGATAGAAACAACCCAAAAAGTCAACACAACAAAAAAGTACATAAGTTTTTTATTTAAAATTAAAAAAATTGATCGTAGGTTCAAAATGAAGCACAGTCATTCATACGTCATACAACCGGGGAATTAATGAACTCTGTGAATTTTGCTTTACGCTCCGGTAGCAAAAATTATTTACGTATAACAACGTTACATTACTTGGTAACATTACACAATACAACTTTTTTTTTTCAATTTTGGAACGGTACTCGTACAGTATAATGTATTAGAAATTTTATTACATTTACAGGCCAAGACTAGTGTTGTAAATCCTCCAATAACAATTGATTCAAATCGTAAACGATTAGGCTTAAGGCCTTAGTAGTTAACTTAATGTAAAATTTAATGCGACAGAAATGCGAAATCAGAGTATGTAATATGGAATCATGTATTATTCAGTGCAAAGGGTATGCTCCATTAGCTGACGTATTTTAGGGCTACGACTAATATTGTGCTGTATATTGTGCCAGTTATTTAATCCTCAGTAAACATATACTTTTTTGTATCGAAAGCCTAATAAAACAGGTTAAGAAATTTGTTTTGAATTCATATAAAATTGTTTTAAAAAGCCTTCAAGTACACAAGATAGTATTTTTTTTTTCAATCTACTCTAAAAATTTATATCAACGTCAAACATAGTATTACTGTTGAAAAATATATGTAGATAGATACCTACGCAATTAATATAAATACAGGTATTTTATATGTATGTATTATGTTATTCTTAAACTGAGGAATAATTACAACCTTAGCAGCAATCTATGAAATAAATGGACTACTTATTCTAAATTCAATAGTTTAAAAGATTCTCATTTGTTCTTTAAATGAGTTAAAGGAGTTTTCATTCATGTGCATTGAAGGAGATTTAATTTCCTTGGAGAATTCTCAGACACTGGTATTTTATTTACAGCATCTTATACTTGAAGCTGATGCTTTACGATCCATCTTAATATCTTTTATTTTATTATTTTCTCTTTTTCTAATATTTTAACGGCATTTCTGTAATTTAGGTTGTCATTTTAATTTTTTTTATGTGAATGTCGGCAAGCCACAGTCTATTAATTTGATTACCGTCGCCCATGGACATCTACAACACTTGAGAGTCTGTAGTTGCAGCGTAAAATAGGCTGTCTCATGGGAATTGCCGACAGAATTGAAAACATAAAACAATATCAAAATTAAGATTGTATAATATTTAAATCTACATATTTTATAGGCACTCCTACTATACCACTATAATAACAGGATTTATGTCATAACAAGAAAATATATTTTTGCGTAGTCCTTTTTTAAAAATAGCTTATGGAAAGCGTTCGGTGACGTTTTATTTTAACTCTTTCGCGTTCGAGTTTCTCTTTTTTTTTTCACCTAAAAAGTGCTCAACGCGCCTAAAGAAGTTTTCTCACTCAACAGATGAAACGTGAAAGTATGATAAATACTTCTACATCAGTCCGGTCTCAGGCAAGGCAATGGTACTTCCCCGGACGAGCCTGCCATTCGTGCAACAGTAGAGGATGCTGCCTGGCCCTACCACGGCAAAATATACCTCAATAAATCTATTTTCAATTTATATAACAATGATGATGATTTTATTTCTGCTTTATTTATATTCTTCCCCTAATCTCCATCTGTTTATCTTAATTTCTATCAAATCCTTACCTGCATTTTTGTATCACTACAAAATTGTTTTACAATTTTTATTTAAACAAATCGCTTTCATAAATGTAAATCCATTTAACTATACCCACGAACCATACAATAGAAACTACTACTTCAAAAATGATGATCTATATAACACCTTTTCTTAGAACCAATACAAGATATCCAGCTTCGACACATGATTTGGGTACCGTGACCGATGAAAACTTCTTTATGTTTTTTATATACACATTTTGAATCAATCGTATTTTGTTATATATTCTCTCTTCAAATTGTTAATACGCACAAGATATTCTTCAATTTTCTATTAGGCTTCGCCGAAATGTCATAAAAACGCAATTTAAAATAATATAATATAATAGAAGAATATAAATAATTAATAGGTATTAACGTAGTATAAAAAATGCGGAAAAGCTTTAGCGAGACATCGATAGGAACTTATGGAACTGAGTAAGTTTTTATTACATATAATTAACAAAACTTCATTGTGGTTAATGTGAAATTAAAGTAAACGCTCGCTTTTTTATGTGGCAAACGAGCTGGTGGTTCACCTGATGTTAAATGATAACCACCGCCCATGGACATTTGCAACACTCGTAGGGTTGCAAATACGTTGAGTACCTTTAAATAAAGTGGGCCCCGGCTACCTCACTCACCAGACGAAACGCAGAAGTGTAACACTTTTACTTTACGCCGGTCTTCTGTGAGGTCGTGGTACTTACCCGGACGTACCTGCCCATTCGTGCAACAGTGTTGCGTGGCCCTACCACCGGTAAATGATATCACCAGTTCACCTGCAAATGAAGGATAATTCCACTGATGTTTTTCCTCCAAATTATACAGCTTATCGCAACATCTAAAATATTCCTTATTTTTGATTTGAAATAAACAAAATTAGTTATAGCGAAAGTCGTATAATCTTATTCATTTCAATACATCGAAAATTTTAATTTAGTAAATATAATGATGGATTAGAATAATTAAGTAAAATTTTAGATCAATATCCATAAATGTTTCCACACCAACGGACCGGCGTAATATGCGTGATCCGAAGATGAAGCTGGCAAGATTTAGAGGCGAAATTTTGTGGCGAGGTCGATTTGGAACTTTCACTAGATATGTCCTTGAGCTACCATGGAAATGGCCCTGGCAGGTTAGTAGATACCAATATACATAAGATACACATATTTACTTATTTTGTTAAAGTTCTTTTTATTTGTTTATATTTTCATTATGTATTTGTGTTCTTTCGCTTTACTGAAATATTTATAAGTATTTTATTTTTTGTTAATTTTAGTTTTTCTTTCTCTTTTATGGTGTGCATACTTTTTTTGGGAAATAAATTTATTTTCTTTCTTTTCTTTCTTTCTTTCTTTCTTTCTTTCTTTCTTATACATACGGCTGTTACCTAAAAGGGTTAACAGAGATTAAAACTTCCTATCACCCATCATATCATCAATATGGTAAATTAAATTGAAAATTATTTAGCAACATTCGTTATAGTGAATCAATTGACTAATTATGAGCGCGACGTGAAGCGCGTTGATAAAATCCTGATAATGTTGACTGTAGACAAAATAAAAATAAAAAAGCGGCCAAGTGCCAGTTGCCGTGCGCACGAAGGTTTCCGTACCTATTTGTTTTATGTGAAAAGTTGGCAAGGCAGCAGACGGTTCACCTGACGTTAAGTGATAACCGTTTTACATTGACATTTGAAACACTCGTATGAATAAAGTGGGCCCCAACTATCACACTCACCAGACGAAACACAGAAGTTTAACACTTCCAATTTACGCCGGTATTCTTGAGGTGGTGGTACCTACCCGGGCAGACCTGTCCATCCGTGCATTAGCGAAGACTGTTGCCCTGCCACAATGATCTGTGGTTACGGCTTCTTATCACAGTACTTGTGATAAGAAACCGTAATCAGGACCAGTGGACTTCTTTAACACAAATTCAAATGTAAGGCATATTTATTTCTGGTATACTGTGACAGAATCTATATGTGCTAAAACAGGTTCATTATTACAGTTACTATTTCGTTCGCATTTGCGTTAAAAGACGTGTTTACTGTGGTGTTGACTGAAATGTATTTTAGGTCTTCATTCTGTTGACCATCATCTACAAATCTGTTCTCCATCTCTTGATTGCCTATTATCTGAAGACATCGCACTTATTATTAGACGTGACGCTCGTTGTGGCCGAAATAATGTTTTTGACTGACGTCGTTTTACATTTACTACACAATTTCTGGGGCATGGTGAGATTAAATATGCGCGTGTTTAAAAGAAATCATCTCGTCCTACTTTATGATGTCATATCTTTAGCACCACTCTCAATCATTCGTAAGTAAATTTATACATGCCTATATGAAGGTATAATTCTCTACAGACTAATCGAAATAATAATAATTGCCAATTTCTTTCAGTTAAATACAAGAAGGGTTTTGAAATATACACGAAGACGGCCAGTTGGTTAGATTTCGGAAGAATATATAGAATGTATACGATGTTTGCAACAGTCAAAGAAACTGTACGTCTTGTATTTTGTTTTCATGTAACTAAGTGACTCGGTGGCGCAGATGGTAAACTAATGGTTACGGACGTGGGCTCGATTACCAAAAATATTTATGTGACCCACAGATAATTGTTCTGGATTTGGATGCTTACTCCCATAGGGCTGACGTCGGGCAGGCGGTCGGTATTAAAAATTGCCGAAACCATTTACAACACGATCCACATGTTGAGCTGATCCACCTACGTGGGATAAGGGCAGAAGGATGATAATATGTGATCTGTGTTAGAAATAAACCTTCACTTCATTGATATTTTTTAAAAATCTTATTTCAGATGCGAAGCTCTCGCAAGAACATATATATTTTAGAACATGCTCTATCGGTGATCTTAATATTGCACGCCAGCTCATGCTTGTGGTACTCGACACATAAAGTGCAGTTTAATATTAAAGAATGGTACAAACTAGGTTACCCGGATCATGTCAATGCAAATAAACTGCAATTCAACCGGTATTTACAATTTTAATGCATAATATATAGTTGTAAAAAGTACCTTATTGTAATTTTATACTGCTACGATTAATAGTTTTAATTTTATGCAAACAGGTATACTAATATACGGCTAAATGTGTCTCTTCAATTTTTAAAAGCTTTAGTATAGCTATAGGTACTGTTCAACATTTTCAATAAAAAAATCAGAGTAGTTTTTCACCAAAAGAATGTTAACGTTGTTAACACAACTTGCTAAATTTAAACAAATGTAATTGCAGTTATGAATCCTGTTGGTACTATTGTGCATGTCGCTTATTCAATGTTATTTTTGGCGACTCCTTTCCCTTGGTAAGAGTTCAATCAGAATAAATCCGTTTATTATTAATTATTATGGTTCATTTATGTTTGCCTTATTTCAGCAATACTCAGAGAAGTTGTTAACATTATTTCTAATGCTGTTTGGTTTTGTTTTCCTCCGATACCATTTTATTGGTAATTTAACTTGGGAACAGGTCCTTAAAAGACGTCCTTGGTATACATTTGTAGATCGAGTGAGTAAAAAAACAATTTTTACATCTTCTTATTAGTTACGATGATTTATTTTTTCACATTTTCATAACATATTTATCTATCACATAAGTTCTTTTTTAAAGTTTTTTATAGTGCTATTCTCTGCACTTAAGATTGAACATTAAAACATGTAGAAAAAGTACGAAAAGATTGTCACAGCTGTGGGAATCGAACCCACGTCTTCGGCATTCGCGGCTTGACGCTCTAGCCACTGAGCTAAACGGCTGATAGCCACAGCGACGAAAATCTTAACGCCTTCTTTCTACATTGTTATTTAGCATTTGGTGGCCTAATTCGAATCTACCCTCCGAATCCAGTTACATCTATTGCAACACATTTATAGTACTCAGCGATAAATATTGCATCAACTCCTACCATAAAGAAATATATTTTCCAGTCTTCAAATATATTTTCCAGTACCACCATATGATTAAGTACTTGAAATTTCACGGTGCCCCACCTTCTCTTATCGAGCAGACTGAAAAATATAAGAAGCAATTGTGGAAGATCAAGGATGGGATATTAAGCACGCATTACCTCCGACAATTACCAATACCGTTGCAGATGGAATTAATTTTTGACATAAATGTTGGACACTTTCATGAATCATTACTTTTCAGAGATTGTGGTAAGCCGTATATCTTATTTATTTAAGATTAGAATTGTAAAAAGATTAGAATTGTAAATGTGAATTTTTCGTTGTTTGATCTTTGTCTGTTTCGAAAAAGAGAACAATTTTTCCCACTCGTATTCCTCACAGGTTATCGACGAATCAATATAAAAACTTATTTGATAAGTAATAACTATCTCTTGTTATGTTCTTCAACTTGCAGGTGAAGCATTTATGCGTCAAATATCTTTGCTAATGAGACACGAAATATATCTGACCGGCCAACAAGTTTGGTGCCAGGGTGTAGTCAAAAATGGAATGATTTGGATTAAGAAGGGCGTTCTTGAGTTGTTATCAGATGAAGACGATGAAAGTCCAATGGTATCTTTTAAAGAGGGTACCGTTAGTACATTTCTTATTTTGTCGTGTTTACTAAAGCAGTTTTCTTTCCCTGCGATCTTTCATGTTTCATTTCAGGTTCTAGGAGAAATTTGTTTATTTTATTCGATACCCGCGAAGGTGACTGTAAGAGCTGCGACATACGTAGAGTTGCAGGTGAAGGTCCTTCCTTGTAAAGTCATGACTCCAATTTAAGAAGAAATCGAAGAAACTTTTGTAATACTTCATTTCGTTGACTGTAAACTTTTAGGTTTTACCGAGGACTGACTTTATGAGAGCAATGCATGAGAATCCGGTGCGACTCAATGAGATACGCGCTAAAGTGGAAAGTCGACTTTTGAATTCGAAACAGAGACAGGTGAACCATTAATCTGAAAACAGTAATCTAATCACACGAATCCATTTTTCTTTTCAAATTATATTTATTAATTCCACAATTTAGACATTGTCGTGTCTTTCAATCACAACATTGTAAGTAATAATTAGTGCCATGCCCATTTCCGAGTTCCAAATTGTAAAAAGTCTTATGTTTGTCGGCTGTACACGATGCACAACTAAATATAAAAAAGTACTAACGATTAATTAAGCAAAAATAATTTGGTACACTTACTGTTTAGCTTTATTTATATATATTTAGAATGTGAAATAAAGTTGTCAAGCGAGTAGGATGCTTCACCTAATGTTAAGTGATGTTAAGTGAGCCCATGGACATCTGCAACACCCGATGGCTAGCCAATATGTCGATAACCTGTGAAAAAAGTGGGCCCGATTACCCCACTCACCAGAGGACACGCGAAAATATATATATGGAAACATTTCCACTTCATTCTGGTTTTCTGTGAGGCCATGGTACTTCCTCGGACGAGCTTGCCCATTCTGTAATAGTAGAAGCGGCTGCGAGGCCCGACCGTAAAAAATCATAGTTATTAAATTATAGATAAGTAGATTTATTATATTATAAATTAGTATAACTTTTAGAAAGCAATAACGAAATACGATAAAGACGATTCAAGACTCATTCGAACGCGTTATCGGCCCATGAAAGTGTTTAAAGAGCATTTGTCGGGACTCGAAGAGGAAGATTCAACTTTCGTAGACGATTCTCATTTATATTACCGAGGTAAAATTTTATGGTGAATGTTTCAATCTCGAAATGTTTCTCAATGACCAATTTCATCGTTGTTTCAGATGAAAACAACGTTCGTCAAAGGAAATTTACGAAAGAATATCTGGAGCTTTACCAAATTTCCGAGAATGTGACAACAATGGATGAACCTTACATTTGTCTGAATTCGAACTTTCCGTGGATTCTTGAACCCAATACCGATTTTGTCCGTAAAACAACAATACTTTACGGTCAATTACATACGTTTTTTGGTAAAATGAAAATATTTATTAATTAACCATAGATGTGAACTAATTTCAGACGCAAATGTTTGACATAGCACATTTTTTGTTGGTTCTATACGTGTGTATAATGTCACCGTACTTGGCAATACAAAATACACAGAACGACTGGGAGAAAGTTATGAGCACTGTAGTCTTTACTGGTTTGCTATTAAATATTTACATACAACTAACAACAGCTGTTATAGAGAAGGTAATTTATTTTATAGTTATTAAAAAAGTAACGCTAATACAACCTTTAATGGTTTGACGACACTCCTCATGACATATTATCTACCTCATATTTGACGCGTAATCCGGAAGGCGCACAGGTTTGATTCCTGGTAGCGGAGAAAAATTTTTCGACATTTTTATCTCCACATTTTGATTTTTAAGATTTATAAAATTATATGTTACTATATTTGTAACATTTTTCATTATGATACATGTGTGTCTGCTAAGTCTAACTTAAGTACGTTACGTTTCGTGGTGATACGTTAACGGTGGTAGGGCCATGCAACAGTCTTCGCTGTTGCAACGCATCCGCAACCCTACGGGTTTGCAAATGTCAATGGGCGGCGGTTATTATTTAACATGAGGTGAACCGCCCGCTCGTTTGCCACCTCCTCACAAAAAAAATACAAATTAATAACGGTATCTATACTCCAAAGCATTTAAGTATTTAAAAAGAAATTAATAATATTAACATGCGTGTTTCAGAATTCAATAAAAACCACAGTTAAAGAGATAACCGAAATTAAAATGGCGACTGTGGGTTTTTATCTAGACATAATATCAATTTTTCCTGCACATATATTTACTGATACTTTGGACATAAAAAGGGAGTCTATAATTAGTCAGCTAGTCACGTTACTTCCCATTCTTCAGGTATGGCATATCTGGGATTATTTAACAAAATTTGAGAACAATTTCAACGTGTCCGTCAAGGTAATAAAATTCAAAATAATCATATTGAAATTAAATGTCCATGATTTATTGGTATATTCGAAGTGTCCATGATTTCTTCGTATACAGGGAGGTTTTTCTAAGTGCATCCATTTTTTTAGTTAAATTCTAGACATAAATAATGTTAAATAAAAATTATAAATATTTAAGATCACTCGTAATTAATCAATTACATTAATTTTTAGTATCTCAAAATGTGCGTAATTTATGTTCAACTCATTTATTTTACGCGCGATCATTCATAAGTAACACACACAAGTTCGTTTCAAAAGTGCACGACGCATTTATGAATGACTACCGCATTGTCAACAAGTTCTGTTTTTAAGGGAATAGAATGGCAATTTTTTGAAAAAAAAAAGTTTGTTTTTATTTCAATAAACGATTATACAACTGAGTCAGAATCTCCAGTGTTAATTTGAGCACCTTTAGAAAAGCCACCCTGTATAATCGAATCGAAGTGTCCATGATTTCCTCGTATAGCATAACATTTCGTAATCAATAATAATAATACCATAAAGTACCTCATTAAATTACCTATGTGATACATTTTGCTCCCTCCGAATTTGTTTCGATTTGTTTTGTACTATGCCCTATAACAGGGTCCATAAAGAACTGTTTTACTAATTATTTTAACACCTTTATGTTACTTAATGGATGTGCAATAAATAAATAATCGATAAATCTTGTCTATAACCATTCTGAATACTCTACACGTCTTTTTTGTTCATAATTACTAAAAAAATATATAATTTCTTCGATTAACGCGATCAATACACACTGTAAACAAACGATATGATAGTGGATGCTGTACTCGTAAAGTGTGAACCGTCAGAATCTTTAAAATAAATTAATCCTATGTAATAGTTTTATTTCCAATTAGTAATAATGTCACACGATTTTACTATATTGAAATTATAAAACATATCCATAGAGTCCTTACTTCTGGTGGAGTCAAAAAAGTCGCGCCTTTCACCGCGACTTTTCTGAATTTTATACGGTGGTGGGGCCACGCAACAGGCTCGCGTGTTGCATGAATGGGCAGGCTCGTCCGGATAAGTACCACGACCTTACAGAGGACCGGCGTAAAGTGGAAGAATAACACTTTCCCGTTTCGTCTGGTGACTGAGGTGGCCGGAGCCCAATTTTCAAAAGGTTGTCAGCGCATCTGCAACCCTCGGGTGTAGCAGATGTCTATGGGCGGCGGTATTCACTTAACATCAGGTGAACCATATGCTTGCTTGACAACTTTGCGCATAAAAAAACCTCTTAAAAATACTTAAAATGGAAATCTTTACTTCTCTATTTTCAACTTTACCGTACCTTTTACCATTTGTCTTAAATATATAAGTGCCAATATTTTAATTTTAATGTAATCTTCATTGCAGTTTATAAGCATATTGAAGTACAGTCTACTATTTTCAATTTACTGTTACTGGTCGGGATGTATACTTTACCTCATAGCGTGTCCCAGGAAGCTGTGCATAGAGGTTTATATGATATTTGATCTCATTTTCACATTTCACGTATTCATTAAAAAAAAGAAAGACATATGTACTTTAAACTGATGTTTTTATGTGAAAAGTTAGCAAACGAGCTGGCGGATCAACTGATGTTAAGTAATAATCACCGCCCATGACATTTGCAACACTTTAATTGCCCATTCGTGCAACAGAGAAGACAGTTGCGTGTGATAAATATTTCCTTTAGTAGCCATGTAGATAGTAGATAGTCTGTATTTTATCTAGATACGGAGATTTCCATATATGTTTTACGTTAAAACTTTAATATTTAATTTATATATCTTTTGATAAAATAAACAATATCAAAACGTATATAGTACGAAGAATAAAAAGACATTGATATAACTAAAAAACCTTTTTATATTGCTTCTATTTGTACAATTTTAACTATATGTATAGCATAAATTGCATCTTAAATAGGGTGACCATATTTCATCACAATTAGCTGGACCTTGAAAAGCTCAATGTTGAGCAGATAATACAATAATTTACTATATAATATACTATAATAAACACACATAATCTGAACTTTACAGAGCTCTTGGATGGCTCAATTAATTCACTGGGAAACAAAAGTTTTCGTTACGAATGACGCTAAACATGAAAAGCCATTGCGAACTTCATTGTCATTCGGAACGTCCATTTTCACGGGTAACGGAACGTCCGATTTAGCACCAGGAATGAGAGATCTAATTTTGGTTAGTGTCATATATAAACTTTAAAGATTATAGTTATTTTTAGTTTGTAATATGTACATTATATGATAGATTTGTACTACTGATGTTTCTAAACTTTTACTTGATTATATATATTTTTAACTTACGGAACAAGGTCAGAAACGGTTATGTTTTGGGAATATCTGCAGGGTACGCAAATATTGAAAATTAAAAAGTTAAAAATCATATGAGCGAGAAATTTTGAACATAGACTTTAGGATTGCTTTAAATAGAAAATTATTAAAATTAACGATAACGTAAAGTTATATATAGTAACAACAGTTGCATTGCACAAATTAGCTGTTCTGTGCCTTTGCACCCATAAATATTAATTGCTCATCTGTGAAATTCATCATGAGAACTTGTTAAATAGGATCCTATTGGCAACTGAAGGAGTACATGACAAGTAAAGCGCCAATTGCAGATCTGCTTAATTAACTTTCAGGTCATCTGTTTATTTGTCGCCGGTTGCTATTTGAGCTGCTTTTATATGTCCAAAATTTGTAGTGTGTACTTATTATTGACACAGAGAAAGTTAAAATTCAAGGTAAGTATTAAATATTTACTGTTTTAACTGTTTTTATACCACGGTATTTCAGCCAGTTACGCAGTATAACATGAATTCCTTTTGAACAGACTTGCACTGAGACATTTCCCAGAGCCTAGAAAATAGACTTCCCTTAAATTTTGTTCACAATTATTATGAAAGCCAATTACAATCCAACTTTTTTCTTATCAGGAGTCAATGAGGGAACTATTTTACTTCTTATCTGTTAACCACGTTAGTGGTAAAATCAAGGCCCGTGTGAAGAAATTTTTCTGTGTGCAATGGTAAGATGTTGAAAACTTTTTAACAACTAAATATAATTTATGCAATCAATTTTTGTTATTATATTCGTCTGTTACAAATACGCAGTACTTTTTTTTTATTTGAGAAGGTGACAAGCAACCAGGTGGTTCATTTGATCTTAAGCAATTACCACCGCCCATGAACATCAAGAAGGTAGAGTAGAGACGCCAAATACAATATTTCCATATCACGCCGGTATTCTGTGAAGTCGTACTTCCCCTGAAAAGCCTACCCATTAGTTCAGCAACAGAAGCTGCTATTTAGCCCAATAGCAATAAAACTATTAAGAATAAACTATCACTGTCAACATAAAATAAAAGTATTCAGTTAATGCCAAACAGCTTTTATTCTTTATAAAATCCACCAGGTATTACAACAATGCGGTGTCAGCAGAGGAGATTTTCAAAGACATATCTCCAAATCTAAAACAAGAAATATTGTCTTTAGAAATGGTGGAGACATTGCAATTCAGCATTATATTTCAAGTAACTAATTGTAACTTATTTGTACCGTTTTTAAAATTGAGTTCTAATCCAATATACTCTCTCTTCTCTCACCTACTTACTATATACTACCTACTATACTCAACCTGACTTCAAATTCCAGTGACGGCACCAATTAAATTTTTAATTGAATATTAATTGTTGTTGTTGTTAATTGAAAATTAAGCATTTTAAGTCCTTGACTTGTAACCGTGCTCAACGGTTTAGGTAAAGTAAAATTTTTAAAAAATATCGAAGTTATGTGATTCCATCAATCCACGGTGATATTCCGTGGTGGACCATGCCCTAATACCCTCTGTACAGTCCTCTGTAGGCCTTGCTCTGCAGTGGGACATATATAGACTGTTAATTTACTTTACTTTAAGATAAAAATATTAGATAAAGTGCTTAGCGTTCCTTACGAAAATATGAAATTACAAATTTGCTCTCGTTAAGAAAGATATTTTACATCTTTCACGTATAATTTATTTTTCATGAAATCAATTTCTAGCATACTTTTCTTCGACGAGATTAAAGACATAAAATAGACTCATTCAATTTCAGGAATCCAGTCACGATTTCTTACAAACAGTAGCATCAAAAGTAAAGACAATAGTATTACCGGATAATGAAATTGTGCAACACGCTGGGGACATTGGTAGAGATATGTATATATTGCAAAAAGTAAGTTAAAACATCAAGTTAATGTTAACATTGAAAACAATCTGCCTCTCTTTCTTTATTTCAATTATCAGAATAGCCTCTTTGTAATGCTGACGTCTGGCTGATGTGATAAAAGATGACCTTCCATATCCATTCAGCTTAATATGAAATACATATCGTATTAAATGATTACCTTTAGGCGATAGCAATATTGATGTTTTTGATAGTTGCAAAATTAATAGTACAGATGTTGTATCATAAATCTATTTTACAAATGTTATCTTGCATTAACGCGAATCTTTTAAAATGTTAAATCGGTTTAAACCGACACGTAAGTGTTGAAATACTGGCGATTATTCACGAGAACATGTGGTGATGCTGCAATGAATTCAAAATGTTTATACAAGGAATCGGACGTGATATAATCTGTAAAAATAGATTCATCAAATTTAATTTATCAGGGCCATTGCAATGTTATAAATAACAAGGGAGTTATTATCAACAACAGTGGACCTGGAAGCCGATTTGGTGTATTTGAAATGTTATTTGGACTTCCAAAGGTAACAATAACCTTCCTTTTTCTATTACACTATTGAAACTCATAACATTTTCGAACAAAAATTACCGACTAATAAAATGTACACAATTTTTTATCAATTTGTTTTGATTTTATTTCTGAAACATAATGGTCATTTAAGCTGAAAGATTTCATACCACTTTAGAACTTTTTCTTGTTTTCTATATAAACGTTAAAATTATTGAACACCAGCTTACACGCTCAGTTTTCGCAAGGCAGAAAAATCGTAGTATATTACCGTATCTCAACATAAGAAATACGAATTATAGTCTTAATTAAGTAAAGCATTTGCAACTAATTTAAACGTTTTACGCAAAGTAGAACAGCAACAGTTTAGACAACTTCTTCTGCTGCACCAAATGGCCATCTCGACCGGCAAAATACCGTGGCAAAGTTTTTACCCCTGCGAGAATTTGAACTTGCGTCCTCAGGGATACGCGCCCGATGCTCTAACCACTGAGCTTAACGAATTATCTTTACACCGACAAAAGCAGAACGTATTTTATCTACATGCATTTTAGCGATGTTTGGCGTCAACTACAGAATTTGAAATTTTTCAGAAAAATGGATAAAACATTTTTTATCCAGTTTTGTACAAGTTATAAATTTCAAATAATTAGAGAATAGCACTAACAATTTAATAGCAAATACGTCATGTCTGGTTTTCAAATATTTAATTGTAAAATAAAACCGTTTAAAAACTTTTAAGTTAAACGGTTTTATTTTATGTTTTTTTTGTTAAATTTTGTTAATATTGTATTGTCATCTAAATAAAATGTGTGTACCAAATTTCAGATCAATCTGACAACGGCAAGGTGCTTAAATTTCAATTTCTAATTTTGACCCAAACAAATTCCGTACGGGTCGAGCTAAATAAAACCGTTTAATAAGCGATCGTTTTGTCTAAACGTCAACAGTAGACAGCGCCAAACATTGTTTAACATGTAATAAAAACAAAGTTTACAAGTGAAAAGAATGTCAATACAAAATATAATGTCCTTTAAAAATTTATATTTGATACTTCTATTCTATTTTATCTTGTCTGTTGCGATCTATTTAGTTTCTATTATCATTCCTATTGCGATCTTTCATTACATATATGTATAAATCGCACCTCAAATTCTTTTAAGATTATACATATTTAACGAATTTGAGGTGCAAAAAAAAAGTTAGTTTTATAATATAAAGTTAAATTTATAATAATTGTTTAACTTTTTTATGTGATAAGGTGGCAAGCGAGATGGCGGTTTACCTAATGCTAAGAGATACCGCAACCCGTAAGGTTACAGATGCGTTGCCATCTTTTCATAAAGTGGGCCCCGGCCAGCACCACTCACCAGACGAAACGCGGAAGTATAACGCTTCCACTTCACTCCGGTCTTCTGTAAGTTCCAATACAATCATGGTTCTGTGGTAGGACCATACAACAGTTCACTGTTGCCGTTTTATTATAAATGAAAAGTTTTTCAAATCGACCATTAATATATTCAACCGCCACCTATCTATGTGCGCGAATTGATTCCAATTTAAAATGTGCATCCAAAACCTTATCACTATTTTTTAACCTTACACCTTGCAGGTACATACGGTCATAACATCAACCAATTGTATTTTATTACATCTCGAATACCGAGCCTTGGTTCAATGCTGGAGTATTTTTCCGGATATCAGTCACACGATCATGATGGTATTTTAAATCCCTATTCTAAAAAAATTATATTTGTAAGTAGGATAAGCATCCTTATTACATATATTATAAATTGTATAAACATACAATTTAATTTTAAAGGTCCTAAACGACCCCGACATCGTTAAACTAGCGGCAAATTTTGAAAATGCGAAACCACTTACGGGGAGACTAGATACTAAAATGAATAGAATTACGGTAACTTCATGTGTCTATATACCTTTGAGTAGACTTAAAGAATTACTCTAAATAACGTTAATTTTCTTTACAGCAAGAAATCAAAGACAGTTTCATTATAATAGGCGGCCACGAAGTGAAGACGCATTATCTAAAAGCATTTGAAAAATTGGGAGTATTGAAGTAATGCTACAAATATACAATTACAACCTTAACTCATAACTGTTTACATATATTATGATATTTCGTATTCTGTTTAATTTTTACTGTCCTTCCAGGTTTATCCATTACATATTTTTACCCATATGTATTACTCCACACGGAATCTTTTTGAAATTTTGGTGCACTTTGCGATTACTACTGGCAGTCTATTATATACTGCTAGTACCCTATAATATTGCTGTAAGTTTTAGAGATAATATACATTACATCAAAATATATTTCTTATAATTACAATGTGATTAATTATAAGCTTTTCAGACGCAACAACATAAGTACGGGAAAATATACGACTGGACAGATATATTTCTATATATAGACATTATTGTAATGGCTTATGTAGCATATTACGATCAGCGTTCCTTGTTAGTAACACATCCTCTGCTTACAGTTACACGTTATTTAAAACACGCGTTTATCTTGGACGTTATCAGCATCTTTCCATTTGAACTATTGGTAAGTGATCCGTCATAATGACTCACTAAAAAAAATTGTAAACAAAAAGAGAGTACATAATTATCAACAGCATTTTCGTTTTACAGTCTAGCATAATAAATGAACACTCCGATTCAGATCTCTATAGATTGAACCGTATGCTTTTGGTAAGTCAGGAAATTCGTAAATATCAGATATAAATAACATTGCTTTATATCTTTAAAAAGAGAATGCAATTTAAGATAACCATCCAACTGCCGGTTTAAGGTAACGAGGATATTAGGAGCCTTCACCTATTGGGAAAATGACATAATGCAAATAAATCAAGCAGTTGTATTATTAAAGTTCCTACCAATTCTTGTCACCCTGGTTAACTCCGCCGCTGCTTTTATTTTTACCAATTCCTGTGATCCCTTCATACCAGCTGATACATTCTACGTCATGGTAAACTGCAGTAGGTCGTTTGTTATATCCGGTAGCAAATATGAGATAAGATGTAAGTACAAAAATTGTCGTATACGTTTGCTACTGTAACAAGATGTCAGATTAAACGGTAGTTTTGTGTTCTAAATTACAGATGCAGTGACCGAATATATTCATACATTCTACTGGGTATTTGAGCTCTTCGTAGGTGAGAGTATTTTTCAAAATAACAATTTACAGCCAATTATTATAAGTGACCTTACCAGTTTTTATTTAATAATTTATTTTTTTAACCTATTTCATTCTTCGTAGGCTGTGGTTGTACTCCAGTAACATTATCGAACAAAGCAGATGTCTGGCTAACAATGATGTTACAAATTTCTGGAACTTTATATTTTGGCTTCATGTTCGGATACATAGCATCTACGCAATCAACTGCATCTCACGCTTTATTAGAACATACCGTATGGTTATTTAAAATAATATAAAATTTTAATTTTAGTCCAAACTTACGGCATTTGGTATAATAACAAGCTGTTACACCATTTACTCCAATTATATATTTATTAAAAAACATTTTTGATGTGGAATAATAGTGAGCACCGAACAAAACTGTATTGTAATTTTTTGTTAGAAATCAGAAATGAAACCACGCCACTTAGATTCGCAACATCTTGATATCCCCAGCCATTAGGCCATTAAAATATTTTTATTCAATAGAAGCATTACAATTGATTTTTTATTGTCAAAGTATTACTACCGGTTCGGAAATACTGAAAGAAACAATTCAACTTATTTTATTCTGATTTATAAAAAAGTGTAAAACCTTGAAATAACAAACTTGCTATTTCAGGAACAAATTAAAGATTTGGCTAACTTCCTATACCAACAAAACATAGATCCCATTATCACTTTAAAATCACTGAAATATTTCGAGTATGTTTGGAAAAGAACGAATGGTAGCAATCCGCAAGTAAATACATTTTTCATATTGAATATGAAACTGATATTAGTTATATAGCAAATAAAACAATAATGAACATTTTTCATTTTGGCCCTAGCAAATTTGCCGAGGTCTAAACTCCGCATTGATGGAAGACACGTTAGTTTTCATGTATGAAAGAGCTTTGAGGGAGGTGCCATTATTCGGCAGAGTAGAAAGATCATTTATTAGAGTCATCACACAACATCTCCACGAAATGTATTTTCTCAAAGGTGATAGCGTCATCCAATGCAAAGACGTACAGAATGACATTTATATAATTTACAGAGGAAAGGTGCGAAATCTTACATTTATTATTATTTAATTTAAAAATTTTTAAACTTTCGAGTATAATGCAAAGCTTAATCACATATTTAAATTATATTTATTTCTATGGTATTATTATTATAGAGTGTAATATAATTGCTGTAATAAAACTGCTCTTTAGATTTTTTCACTTTAGCGGCGAAAAACTTACCATCCATTTTTCTACAAATTTTCAATTACATATGTTTTTTTTAGGTGGATGTACTAAGCACTTACAATGAAATGATAACGTGTATGGGACCGGGTGGAATGTTCGGGAATTTCACAGGCGTGCGTTTTCATTCCCTTTTAGTTTTAAAATACTTTCAAATTTGCAATTATTTTCAAATGAAATTTACAGCAATCGGCGTCGTGTTCGGAAGTATCCATTTACGCCAGCAGAAGTGTGGACTTGCTTGTTATACCGAGCCAAACTTTCTTCAACCTAATAAAATTCTACCCCAAAATACAAGAACCTCTAAGGAAGGCATTCGAAGTGTCCAAAGATTACATTTTGCCAATTACAATGGATACAGGCAGCGATGACGAGTCTTCGGGTAGTTTGAAATTATTTCCATTCGACCATCTACCATCAAGTGTCGTTTCGAATCAATGAATTAAAATCAATTCAACAAATTTCAGAAGACTCTGAATTCGATTTACAATCGCAAGATTCGGCTGTAGATTCCAGAAGCGGCTCCAGTCGATTTGAACTCCCACGTAAATGAGATTATTTCATAAGCGTACAACTTTCTATTACTATTGATTTAATTGTTTTAAACTTATTGTTTTAATATTACAGTCGGACAAATGTCACTACATAGCTCGCATTCTAATATAAGCCAAACAAAATCTGCGGCAAGTGTAATAAGTTATCAGAGTCTTTTGCACATAACAAATTTGCTTCGACCTGGAACTTTATTATTTCAGGTAAGTTAATTATTAATTTTTATGATCTTAAATAACTTTTTTGATCCTGCTGTTCAACATTTGTGTACAAAAATTTAAAAATCCTACTGATAGATAGCGACTTTTCTGGTCTATTAATGTGATTTTCACATTATAACATTGTCTTTTTTTAAATTGGACCCGTACGTACTCTTTCTGTATTATTTTTGAACTAAATTTAATTATGTAATGGACACAATGAGTTACGTCATGTGACCTTTTCGTACCATTATGAATTACACCAGCCATCAGGATCACGATCCTTGAATCTAGATGGCTAATAGTTGTCATTCCTCCCCAAAGACAGCATACGCTTGCACAAAAGCTTAACGTAACGCAGAAGCCAGTATCAAGATCGTGGGTTCTGGCTGGCCTGCGAATTCTGCGTTCGATGATCCTTTATTAGTCTACAGACTGAAAGATAAGATATCAATTAAAGTTAAGAATACTTGTGCGGCTAATAGCAATTATTATACTCAACGAAGATACTCGATATAAGTGATTTTTAATTATGTGCTGATTTTATGATTATTTCAGGCATTCGGATACCTAACATGTCTTGTAGCAACGGCTAATTATATATTGATCTTATACGAAATTGTGACGCTGAATGACTGTCCCATAATATTCTGGCTGCAATTCATGTTTGACGTATTTTTTTACATCAAAATCTTTTCGTACATGCATCAGGTATATACATGATAATTTAAAGATTTATCCGAGTTCTTTTAAGGTTCAGTACCCAAAGGATAAAACGGGGACCTTGTTATTAAACCTCCGCTGTCTGTCAGGCTGTATCTCATGAATCGTAATAGTAAGACAGTTGTTTTCCCAGATTATGTATTTCTGTAGCCACCATAACAACAAATAGTAAAAACCACAATAATAAAAGTATTTAAGTGGGGCTCCCATGCAACAGACATGGCCGGTTTATTTATTGGTACATTAGATTTTATGATGAACTCGGTGTCCAAGGATCTTTGGCTTTGAAGCAATTAAATTCTTACACACCTAATAATAACACTATTTTGTTGACAGGGATATCTCAACAAACACGGAGAATTGATATTAAGCCTCTACAAATGCAGAAAGAGATATTTAAAACACAAATTATGGGTCTGGACGGATATATTCACCAATTTTCCGCTAGAGTTACTTGGATTTTGTTTTCCGTAAGAAAATATTTACCCATAATTATAAACCCCTATAATGTCTCACAAAGTTCATTAAATACCAGTTAATTCATTTTGTTGCGTCACTACCAGTGTTATCTTTCTTCGAAGTTAAACTTAACATAAAAACATTCAGACTAATTAATCTATCAAATCTATCTACCCTGAAAATACTAAAAAAAATTTATAATCTACAATGTTACTGCAGCAATATTCTGTATATGACCTGCAGTAGTTTTTGGAATACCAGAAGTAATCATATTTGTTTTGTTCACAGTAAACCACTTAAAGCGATGCATTACCTACGCGCCCACAAATTGTTGCGACTCAAACATATCTACGACTTCTATTACAAAACTGCTGCCGAATTAACCAACAATCTTACGACATTACAGGTACTGTAAATCGGTCTATACAGCTTGGTTTTCATATTTTTGTTTTGTCAATGAGACTATTTAACCCAGTTTCTTTTTTGGTGGATTCCCCACCAGTTCCATTAAATTATTATCGATTATTACATCATCAGATGTACAATTTACAGGTGGTGACGACATCGTTGCTAGTTGTGCTATTCATACACACATTTACTTGTATCTGGCTAGTGACCTTAATTGCTACTTCGCCCGTCAACTTCATCAGAACAATGAAAATGCATCTTATCGATGAGTAAGTAGCGATATAAATCAATACGAAAGAGTAAGTGCACTTATTCATATAAAATGTAACTAAATGTCTCAAGCCGAACAGTATACCCGTAACAGTAGTAGACTCTTACATAGCAAACTTGCCACATAATTTTCATATGGAAATGAATGAAAATGAAAATGAAATGATCCCATAAAATCGATCGTCGATGGCAACGCTTAAAATAGGTCCACTAAATTTGTTTTATCTCTCTGTTTTAGAGATACGCCTCAATCTCGTTGGGACTATATAACATCATTATATCTAGTCATCTCAGAACTCACTGGAACCGGAGGCGACGAGATCCACATCAGTAACATATTTCCAATGGCCATATTGGCCCTCTGTCTTATTTGTGGCAAAATGCTAGCGGCCATTGTAGTTGCCACATCCATTCAAATAGCCTATTCTACCAAATACGCATTGAACAGCTATGAAATGAGAACTGAAGAACTAATTTGCGTATTGAAGAACCAAGGCTTATCAGGTGAATGTTAAATATAATATTATGGTCATTTTTGGCTGATAAGCAAAAAGTATGTTTTTGGTTAAATGATGATGTTTTTTGATGCCTTGACATGAAAAAAAAATTAGCACCTGGAGGACCGAGCTTTGCTCGGTTTTTTTTTTTGGTAAATCATGTATTTTGGAAATAAAAAAAATAAAGAAAATGATCAGGTATAGAAAAAAAAGCAAAAAAAAAAATAAGTGAAAATAAATGTGATTGTGATACGAACCGCGGCCGTCTGCTTTGGGGCCGCCCCATTACCGACCGAGCAATTATAACATTTTTTTTGCTGTGTTACTGTCATTTTCGAATGATATTTTTCATTCCCGGAAAACAGGGATAAAAGGACATTTTCTAAAAATGAAACCTAGCTAGATCAAATTTTCGCCCCTGAATCTACGCACATACTAAATTTCATGAAAATCGCTGGAGCCGTCTCCGAGATTCCGATTATATATATATATATATATATATACAAGAATTGCTCGTTTAAAGGATAAGATATAGCCCCAATCATGGAGTAGGTGATGATAATTTGTGAACAGAACTGTTCTTCAATGAATTTCTACAGTGGACTATAATATACAGCTTCATTGGGCACAGGACTCGTGGAGAGGTTGGGTTTCCACGAGCTTGATAGAGAATAATCACTCGCAGATGTTTTTTTATGTGAGGTGGCAAGTGAGCGTGGTGGTGGTTCACCTGATAGATGTTAACCGCTGCTCACCGACATTAGCACACCCGTAGGTTTGCAGATGCGTTGCCAACTTAAAACACATTGGGCCCTGACTCGCTCCAGCGAAAAACGCAGAAATATAATACTTCCAGTTCTCGCTTGTTTGTCTGTGACGTCGTGCCACAGGACGGACCTGCCCAATCGTGCAACAGCGAAGACTATTCGCCAGGATGCCAGGACATGTTCGCATAAAAACAACGAAGAGCTTGTCGCCTATGGGCCGTCGTGATCCGATATGTGGAACTGTGTGTTGGTTGTTGGCTGGGAGTGATGAGAGCCGCCTGTGTTAATGCAACTACACCAAATTGTTTTCCGCCTTATGAATAGGTCGCTTAGTCTGATTACTAAAGTTTAGAAAAATTAAGTATAGCGGAACATTTTCCTTTTCTCAAATTTTGCGCGCGACTGAAGAGCGCCAATGCAAAAGAAGTTCTAGCCACTAAATCATGAATCATGAGTGTCTTAAACACAAATAAAACGAATGTGCAGTTAAGATTTACCTACTAAAGTAATGTTTTAATTCTCCACACCACTTCACCCCATCGAGCATTAATAAAGTTTACTAAGGTAAAGCGTATTGGATATTAATCCACATTAATATCTTTTCTTTTGCCTCGCTTGCAGTGAATCCTAATTAAGTTTCGTGTCCAATCTCTTTCGACACACACAAATGTGATTTCCAGTAACTTTTCACCCTCTACAAATATTCATTTCAGATTATCAATATCAAAAGTTCTGGAAATACGTGCGGCAGCTTTGGGTGAATGAGCGCGGCCGGCAGGTAGAAGTCACCTATTTTATTCATTTTATTTCTCATGATTCCCCCAAAAGGCTAAGGGAAAATGAAGCAATATTTTAGATGCCACTAATTATATAACATGATTATTTATCGGCAAAACAGTACATAGTGTATATTTATTATGACTAGTGGACGCAGAGTGGTCGAAATTCCCCCATAATTCATTTAAATTACAAGGTTCAACAATATTAATCTATTCTCAAATACAATAAACAATAAACAAAAGATTATATATGCGTGTGTGTGACAAATACATGGTAGTGTGTGTAATGTTACCTATTTTATGCATAATTAAAAAAAATATTAGCATTCTGCACTCTTTCTCTATATAAATATCATAGTTTATAAAGAGAAAGAGTGAATGTTATCATTTCTACCACCTAATCACTACCCAATGCCAACTCTCATTATATTACTTTTTCTATGAACGAGCAGTATGCCCGTAACAGTAGTAGTAAACACATTATTTCTTATCTATAAATACCGCCGCGGCTGGTGATAAAATTATAAGGCTGGTTATTTTCTCGCTCAAAGATTACGTATAATTATTCAGCTTAGAAATGCAACTAGCATTCTTGACAACATGCTGGGTGGACTAGGTTTATCAGAAAATATATAATTTACTTACATTTAATGTCTAAATTTGTATAGTGCTAATCTCTGCACTTAAGATTAAACATTAAAATTTGTAGAAAAAAGGAACGAAAAGTTTTTTGCCGCCGTGGGAATTGAACCCACGTCTTCGGGATTCGCGCCCTGATGCTCTAGCCATTAAGCTAAACGGCTGATTGCCACACCAACGAAATTCTCAAAATTCTTTATCTCCATTGTTTTTTTAGCATTTAAAGCAATAATGATACTTGGCGTATCCATTGTTATATCCTTTCCAGCATACAAACAATTTCGAATATCGTTTTACAACAATAGTTCGAACTAAGAAATTTGTAGAAAAAAGGAACGAAAAGTTTTTCACCGCTGTGGGAATCCTCTAGAATATTAAAGTAATACTTAAGTTTGTCTGTTCACAGCTGCCAGAATTGTTAGCAAAAACACCATATGTACTACGTTGTGACCTAATGAATGCGATGTTTGGCCACCATATCAGGAATTGTTACTTATTCTCTGACACCGGTGAACCGTTCTTACGTCAGTTAAGCGCTGCATTGAATTACACGGTTTTCTTTCCCGGTAAGAATTTTTTTATTTATTCTTTATTGAAAAGACCTTAAAAAGTGTTAACGGTGGTAGGACCACGCAACAGTGTTCGCTATTGTATGAACGACCTCACAGAAGACCGGCGTAAAGTAGAAGTGTTCCACTTCTGCGTTTCGTCTGGTGAGTGAGGTAGCCGGGGCCCACATTATTAAGTTTCGTTTGCTACCCTTTCACGTAAAAAAAGTGAACCGCCTGCTTGCCTGTCAAATTTTTACATAAAAAAAAACTGAAAAAGAGACTTCAGTCTTTTGGGATCCAGTCGTTTCGCCACAATTTGGGCACACTGTAGCTCTCCGCACCGCATGCCACAGCTAGTATGCACATGAATTTGTACATTAACCTAAGTTATGCACATTGTATTATTATTTGTACATTTAACCTGCCTTGTTTTACTTCGACTTAATATTTGTACATTTAACCTACCTTGTTTTTCATCGACTGTCCTACTCAATAGGTAACTACATAGTGGTGGCGGGTGACAGCGAGGCCCGCATGTTCTGGGTGGCATCGGGAACGGTGTCCGTGGTATCTGTACGCGTAGATTTGACAGAGACAACACACGAGTCACTTGGCCCTGGAGACGCGTTCGGCATGCTTCAGGGTTTGAATCGGGGGGTTTCCCATTATTTCTCGTATAGAGCGGAAACTAAGGTAAGTTGTAAAATTTAAGAAAATTAAAGGACAGCTGAGAGCCGCGATGGCTGTGTCCGGGCGCTCGCCTTTAATTCATTATACTCGAGTAACCCGAGTTCGATCCCCGCTGCCGGCACTAATGACATTGTTAATGTTAAGTGCTGAATTATCACATTCTAAGCGGTAAAGGAAAACATCGTGAGGAAACCTGCATATTTTCGAAATAATAATAAAAGTAGATATTTCGAAGATATGTGAAGTCCGCCAATCCGCAGTGGGGTCGCGTGGTGGACTATACCTGATACTATAGGCTGATACATTACTTTTTAAAGGACAGCTATTTTTGCGCCCCCCTGCTGATCAAAGGCAACTCTACCCAGATAGGAAAACCTATAATGCCAAATAGTTTTAGAAATGTTAATTGCTTTATTAGTATTCTGTACACTTAGCTTTAATTTTTTATACTTTTCTCGTAGATAAGGATCTAACATATAACTGTTGTATGTATTTCATTTTAAATAACACTCCCAAAGTGACAGTTTGTTTCAGTTATACTTCTCAACCTATACTTATATATTTTTAACCATTCTCTTTTGTGCTTTCTGTTTTGTTGGAAATGTATTTTAATTTCCAATAACTTACTTAAATGTAAAATATTTTTTCAATTTCAGGTGGGTATTTTAACGTTAAATTTGGATTCGTGGATTAACATCGTTTCCTTTTTTCCTCATGCGCAGAAAATTATTTCGGAGAGATCTGAAGTTTTGTTTGCCCAAATTTAAATGAAAAACGATTGGTAACGATCCTGGTGTTCGTGTAATTTATTGCGATTATAATTAAACATTAATTATTTGTAATTTAGTCTATTTTCCGCACCCTTTTATCATCATTATGTAGTATCTTATCACCAGGGGTTTATCTTCAGTTGTTACTTAAAATTAAAGAATTATATTATCACAAACATATTTCAAGTTAGTTCTTAAAAATTCCGTCGAAAAACAGTGCCATTGTATATAACACAAACAGTTTCGAAATAAAACAAATATTTTGGATTTCGGAACCAATTTATTAACAGAAATACATAAATAATTACAACAGAATATACACAAAGTAAATAGTTTAGTCCAGTAATATGTTGATTTGGGAAGAAAACGTCAACTCGTAGAATTTACACGAAAGTCTCAATCGGCATGCTGCTAATTTTTAAAAAGAATAAAATCAAAAAAAATATACAACAATCACTAAGTGGTGAGGCCAGATTCATTTTATCTTCCTTTATATTTAGAGCCAGCTAGGGCCTGCAAAGTGAAGAATTGTTTTAATGCACTAAATATCTTCGCGTAATACTTCGCGGAGCTGACTGACGTGTCAGATTTAATTTTTCTGCATTTTACTTTTCTGCCGCCTGAAATTCGCAACATCGTATGCTTATATAAAACAAAAATAAAAAAAGAGCTACGTGTCTATGCATGAAATCGATATTTACATGTTCTTACCATCTCGTATCTCATCTCTTCGTTGATTCGCTCATACAGATCTGCCGGAATGTCATTCTCCGTTACATCTTGAAGGACATAGTTCAGCTGCGACGTTCTATATGTATAAAAAAGAAGGTTATTTAAATAAATTGTAAAACATTATTGTACCTGATACTTACTGTATGTAGACGATGGCTCAGTGGCGCCTTTGCCAAGCTATTAACTTCGGCGTGGGGAGTCGCGGGTTCGATTCCCACATGGGGCAAGTATTTGTGTGACCCACAGATAATTGTTCCAGATCTGGTTGGATCAGTGGATCAGTTTGTTTTCTAAGGAGGGTTGACGTCAGGCAGACGGCTGGTAGGATGGTAGGGCCACGCAACACTGTTGCACGAATGGGCAGGTCCGTCCGGATAAGTACCACGATCTCACAGAAGACCGGGGTAAGTAGAGTTGTTACACTTGTGCGTTTCGTTTGGTGAGTGAGCAAGCCAGGACCCAATTTATTTAAAGGTGGCAACGCATTTGCAACCCTACGGTTGATGCAAATGTTCATAGGCGGCAGTTATTCCATGGGCGGCAGTTCTCACTTAAAATCAGATGAACCGCTAACTCTTTTGCCACTTTCTCACATAAAAAAGGCGGCTGGTGTTAAAAAAATATATCCAAAACCGCTTACAACATGATTAACATGTTGTGCCGACCCACCTGGGTGGAATAAGAGGAGGAAAATAAAGACTTACTGTATATAAATGAGCATGTACGCGCTGGTAGCTCGTCTCGCCAAATATGGTGCGTCTTCCTTCCCTCCGAAATTATACTCGATGGCTTCTTTTTTCCTGCACCGCGACACCACATCGTCGTCAAACTTGCACCACTAAAATAGAACACAAATATGAAGCCTCAGTATGAGTATTATGAGATTATGGCTGATAGAGGAAAGTGGAAGGAAAGAACATGTTGTGCCAACCTCAAATAGTGTGGGATAAGGAGAGGAGAAAGAAGAAGGCATCTTTTATCATAATAACATATTCATCTAAAAAAATTCAGATTTTACGATCTACTTTCTTGTAGAGTGGTAAATCAGATTTTGATGTGCCCTTTCGTCGTATAACAGGAAGTATGTTTCGTTGTACAGAAATTAATACAGTAATTCCGTAAATGTACCTTTCCATCGCCTTTAGGATTGATAAAAACGACGTAATGCCCCCCATGATTATCACCCGAATGAACCAAAACTGCGTGCAGCGTATAGTGCGCTGGCACCTGCGGTATCTCCTGAAGATAAGGGTCCAGGTTGATCTCCTCGTAGAATTCAAACCTACCGAAACAATGTACACACGTTTAGTAATGATGTTAAAATATACGAAAACGATAAATTCTTATGTTGAATGGAATAAGGATTGGATAAGACCAAAAACCACTACTCCTGGAACAACAACAACAGCTCTATGTCAAAAAACAGGTTAATGTTGCCGTAGTAAGTACTTTAGCTGACTACAACACTTTGCCTTTGAGACTTTATAAATCACATAGAAAAAGAACCGCCGGCAGATTTATAGTTAAAATCTTTCTAAAACAGTCTTTATGCAGTCTTTATGCACACACATAACCAGACTTATGCTTCATACGAATTAGGGTACACCAAACGTTCTCCTTTTGGTCATCAAAAAAGGATGTGTTTTGGAGACATTACATTATGTAAATGTAGCCCGCCCGCCGAACTTAGTACAGAAGGATCGATTACCACGTCCTCTACAAATAAGTTAAACGGTGTGGACAGTGTCTATATTACGACCGTTAAGGTGAACATTCGTTTTACCACAACTATATAGCCTCAGACGTGGCTAGTAGTGTATTCCTGTCAAATTTGTATGTCGTGGATAGCCACCGCATACAAATTTGACCGAAAGATTTTTAACCAATTCAAAAATTCCTTCGGAAACTCCATTGATCGCCACGACATTATTTCATCCCACTCTCCAAAGATTGGGCCGTAAACTTATTTATAGAAAAATTATACCAGCTGACCTGTCGTTAAACTTCACAGATGCATCACTTTGCGGATCGTATTGAAATCTCATAAGGTGCAAATGTAGTACAGGCGGAAACTCATCAAATCTCACTCCTTTTTCGGCTTCCTGCAAACCGTGTTCCCCTGCATCGTACTTATTCTCCCCGTCCAAGGTTTCCGTGCTAATATAATCTTTAAATGACTCGTATACTGGAAAATCACATAACGGTCTTGGCCAAAGTGACAATTCATTGAAATAATTATAGTTTATATTTAAATAAAAAAAAATATATTATTATTATTATTACTAAATATTTGTAACCTTCCTGTATAATCCAATCGATGATGGAATGATTTAGATAGCATTTTTTGACGAGGACTCTAGTTAATTAACAATTAGTGATGAGGTTATAGAAGTTATGGAATTACTTTTTACACGATTTAGCTTTAACTACATTTATACCAGTTATATAATGAGAATATGAATATGTTAGGAACACTCAAAACACTCACAATTATTTTTTCCTTTTACGCTTAGTTGGATATCGTAAAATGTCTCAACTCGAGTACTACTGCAATTAACGTTTTTGCACTTAATGAACGAGGTCATTTTACCCTCAAACAACTTTGGAACGGTGCCTTCCACTAGAGTACCTTTCATTTTATTCTCTAACTTATCTAATAGGACCTGAGAAAAGGTAATTCGATCAATATGAAGGCGTAACATTTTAGTAGATAAAACTAGTTAACGAACTTACGCGAAGAAATTCTTGTACGTCATGTTGCATAAAAGAGTCTAATGTCTCCCAACCAAAGCTTTTAGTTAACTTCTTGGTCGCAACCGGCTTTTCTGAGAATTGAAGGTCGAAGAAGACCCGTTGTAGTGCGAAGGCGACGGACCGTGAACTGTCGTCACCCACGGATGGAATTTTATACACCGCTTTCCGTAAAACGTTTGTGAAAAACAGCGTTTGTAAAAGAGAGTTCATATAACAAGTAGCTCCTTGATTTTTTAAACCTTAAACAAAAGTTAATTACAATTTTATTTATAACGATGCTGAAAGTGTGAAACGAACTAAAATCTTTATTACCAACATATCCGGTATGTTTTTTTGAATCCCATGATACTCCATGCGGTGCTTCTGCAATGACATGTGCTTCGATGGTTATTGAGTCGTCTTTCACAAAACCATTTTCAGGATCCATCAGGTCCTTCCACAGAATGAACTGCGCAAAACCCCAATCATCCTCCTTGCTGCGTAAAGGTGAAAATCGTATTGAATATCCAATACATAGAAACGTAATATTTACCTAACTTATACGAGAGCTAGGTAAAAGGCTAAGATTCACAATGAATGTAATATATTATACATCCTGGTTTTAGAAAAATACAACTATTTCTATTTAGTTAATCCCAACTACTATAACTGTGAATGCGCGGATGATATATTGCAAATTACAGATGTACAGTCAGTGTGATAAATTTCCGTCAACAAATGTCCGACTGTATTGACTCTTTTCGCCATACCTGTGGTACATGTGGTGGACTTTCCTGCAAAGATGCTGACCATCTGGTTTGTGCGAGAGGAGTTTGATTTCGCCCAGTCCGTAGCAGGACCAGCCCGGGGACTCGCATTCGCCATTGCACTGAAGGAACACCCCGAGCGCTTTTTGCTGCAGGCGATCCGGTGTCGTTGTGTTGCGCACGAGCACCAGGATTTTCCACGGTAGGCATCTGATGTAGCACGCTGGCGAGAGCACCTGCTCCTTCAACTGGCCGAGGTTGTGCACGGTAAAGCGAAACGTGGCCTCCGGTCGGGCGACGTCGTCATCGTCGTTGACTACATCCTAATAGACATGACGTAATAAACTAAAGTTTAAACCTTTCGTTGATAATTAATGAACAATGGATTCCCATTTTATTTTCAAATTGCTAGTAAGTAAAGTGAGAGCCTGTACAAGTCGTACTACTGGGCAAAGACCTCCGCTGTACAGAGGGGATTCGGGTATAATCCACCACGCGACCCCACTAAGGGTTAGCAGACTTCACATATCTTCAAAATAGTTTTTGTCATTATTTTGAAAATATGAGTTTCCTCACGATGTTTTCCTCCACCGCTGGGCACAACACTTAAAATTAACAATTTCATTGATATCTGACTGGCCCCGGGATTCAATCTCGGGTTGCTCGAGTATATTGAATGAAAAACGAGCGCCCAGAGCTATCACGGCTCTAATACTGCATGAAAAGAAATTATGTATTATTTTTAAAGATTTTGATTCTGTTATTCTTACCGTAGCTATTGGAAGTAAGTCTGTAGTATTTCCCGCGGTGCTCGTTTCAATCATGTTTCTGCAGTGTAATCTCAGTATTTGTAAATTTGACAATCAATCATTTGAAAAACTATTTAACTTATTTTTCTCGTCTTTACGTTACGATTTGTTTGTCTTTAATTGTTTTAAAACTACAAAAGCAGTAAATATTACAATTATGTTACTATGATTAAATGATTTGATTAAAAATAAAGGTCATAATGGTTGTTATCAAATAAAATACACAAATTTTGTAGAGTTTAGGCCGATGACATCTGTCACTCACTCAATTTTGAGACATCACAAAGTTTCGAAATTTAAAAGGAAACTTAGGTTTTACTGAGAAAAAAGAGTTTACATTGAATATTTATTGACCTTTTAAAATATAAATATAAATATGATAATAATAAGTTTTCCCGGCTCCTTATTCCAGCAAAATTTAGTGCTTCAAGCCTTGTTTCATAAATAACCAGAAAAAAAATGTTAAAGTTTTTTTTATTTATAGCGGATTATATAAACGTAAATATAATTATGTGCCGCTATTTTTTAATTTAGTATGGCAAATTTTTTTCAGGCTTTTTGCAAATGTTTAGTTACGTTGTCAAAATTTATACACATGCGTTGTCAAAATAAATAATGCTATACCATAAACATAAATTACATTGAACGCAATATTATTAAATACACCGAAATTGTTTTCAATTTATTACACATGCTAATGAAGTAACCCGTGAATGTTAACATTAATTTCGTAAGGTAAAAAGGGATGTTTGTCTGGTTTTTGCTTCACAAAAGCCAACAAAGACAAATAATATTAAAAATAATTAATAAGGCTGTAATCCTCCGACAACATTGGGCCAAATTACATTAGTCGCCCGACGTCCGTGCTTAATTAAATTTTGTAACAGGCCTCGTAATTAAAATGTCGCCAGAAAATATCAATTATCTTAAGACTAAAGGCGTTCTGAAGGGGCGTTTATATTAATAAATGTTTCCGTCGAATCATCTTTTCTCATTGAAGGTAATTGATCTAATTAAAATACTAAATTTTAGTTTTATAGCCATCTAGCTTTCTGCTTATTCCATATCTTTTAAGATATTATCTATCTAAGATATTATCTATATCCATTCGAAAGTGAGAAATAATAGTTAACATTTTATTAACATTAAACTCTAAATCTTCAAATCGGATTTCCACCTTCAACGTTATTTTAAAAACGCTTTTTTCTCAGTAATAATATTGTTCGGATTTTTGATGTGTTTTCAAAATAGAATATCTGAGCTAGTGATATTGTATTATATTCGTTTTACTATCAGCTCATTTTATTTCATTGGTCGTAAACGGGCAATAATATTGTTTAATTTTTATACTCTATGAAAATTAAAATATGTTCTCAGAGTCTATGAACTTTTCAATTTCCAACATCATAATATGCCAATCAGATGTGTTTATAAAATCAATTACAAAAGTAAATAAAGAATATAAAAAGTATCATGATATATTTTATTCTTGTGCACTTTATAAGCTTCTTTATTTTTAAACATCAAATCCTAAAAATAAATTTACCATAACTCGATACTGATTAACTGTAATCCTTATATATTTTTGTCTCGTCTATGTGCTAATTTAAAAACTGTTGCAGTTTTTAACGATTTTCGTCTCGTGGACGTAATATTTTTACGACTTAAGATAGATACCTCGGTTAATTAGAACTTTTTTACCCCACAGCTAGGATTACAGCCGTCGAGACGGCCGGTAATTGCCCGTCTCCCAACCAGGGCTTAATCAGTTTTAGTCCAATCTCCGCGAACTTTTCGTAAATTAACAGCGCACAATATAAACAAGGATATAGGCATCATATATCAGATATCAGGCCTGGTGTTTGAGCTTCAAAGTAAGACACTTGACATTCATGACACTTGATTGATGTCACGTTTAGTTCAAAAGCTGATATTACGTAGAAGAATTACCGTAAAGTTCGGGCACATGGAAATAGCAAATCATAAAATAGTAAAATTACTTTCTAATACATAATTATCATTCGTATTCGTTATCATTCGCAAGTCGTAGATTCGTGATAAATGATATAAACAAAATCGAACCACCAATTTGTCCAACTATACTCAGAATCGTCATTTTGTGGCTGTCTATAGAGGTGGCTTACGTTCAGTAGTGGACTTAAAATGGTGAAATTATGTTAAAGATGATGATACATAGATGAACACAGCATTTCGTGAGCAGCTGATTTTGAACAAATAATAGTCTCTTGTATTTACACGTAGATTACACCTGGATAAATAAAACGGTTTTGTCGCTTGTTTACTTTCAATTTCAAGACGTTTCCAACACTTTTTTGCGTTCATGTTTATGAGACAGACTTGCTATTTTATATATAAATCTCGGACACGTGTAATGAAATAAAGAAGTCTCAAGAAAAACTAATGGGCTTTCCAGCGATGAATTCTCACATTAGAGAATATTTGAGAAATTTTCTACCACTTATATAAAAAAAAAATATTTTAAAGAAGGTCATATTTAAAATAAAGCTGAAAATGTGTACATAAACTGTAGAAAATTGGGCCCGCATTTGTAAAGGTAACTACGTCAGATGCGTTGCAAGCTCTCAAATGATGTTAATGGATGGCAGTTACCGTTTGACATCAGACAAATGCCTTGCTTGCCATTTAAAAGTAACTGCCTATACATATCCCACTGCTGGGCATAGGCCTCCTCTGTACACAGAGTACACCACGCGGCCCCACTGCGGATTGGCAGACTTCATATAATATCTTCGATATATTATTTTTGTTGCTATTTCGAAAATGTAGGTTTCCTCACGATGAAGTCTGATTCACCGCTGAGCGCATGATAATTCAGCACACAATTTCATTGGTACTGGCACCACATCTAAATCAGTGGTTGCTCGAGTATACTCGTATTAAATTAAATGCGAGCGCCGGGACACTGAGCTATCACGGCTTGCACTTTACACGCAAAAAAACACCTTTCACACAAAAAAAATCTAATGTGCTTCCATTACAGCATTAATATTGCGAGATTTCCACGCAATGAGGAAATCGACTGCTATCTTAGTGGCAAGAGCGTCTGAATGAATCTGATTCATACGGGTCGTATGATCGAAACCAGGCACAGGCGAAAAAATTTTAAAACGATTTATCAACATATCTTAAGTTTAATCTTAAGAAATTTATGTTTGTAAACCTTACAACATCGGATATTGTTATCCTAAAGTATGGGCAGTAAAAAAAGAAAAAAAGTGCAGAGATTAGCACTGAAAATAATATTTATTACTAAACGTATTTAAAAATTATGTTTCTCATTATAATACAGCGACGGTGTACTTCAACAGTGATGTTTTTAGTGCTTACATGAGAAAACCTTCAAGCTTCACAGAGTGTGAAACATTGATAGTTTCATTGTTGCTATTTTTGCGTGAATTTAAGAACTGAGGGTTCTGTTTTAAATTTTTACAAGGCTATTCCTAATTTTCTTTTAATGATTAAATACTATTCATGGAATCACTACTAAATGATGGTTGTGTATTAAAAAAATGTAACCTTAACATTTTATGTATGCATTTTCATTAATTGTAACAAACAAAACATGTAGAAAAAGTACGAAAAGATTGTGGAAAGCAATTGCAACATTGCTTCAAATGCTAAATAACAATGTAGAAAGAAGGCGTTAAGATTTTCGTCGCTGTGGCTATCAGCTGTTTAGCTCTGTTAGCCACAGAGTTAAACGGCTGAGCGTCAGGCCGCGAATGCCGAAGACGTGGGTTCGATTCCCACAGCGGTGCCAATCTTAAGTGCAGAGATTAGCACTATAAAGAGCTTTAAAAATTTGTAACAAAAAAAATAAAAACACATGTCTAAACCATTAATTAAGAGGAGAACTCTACTGATAAAAGACTAAATTTCAATTTATATTATAATAACCTCTAATTAAAGAATAAAATGCTGATGAAACTATAAGAAATAATTCCGTAGCATCGTTGCGAGCGCTACATTTATTTTAAGGGCTTGTTAATTGTTTTTTTTTTAAACTGAGAACACATTATCGAAACAGTATCCTGTGTTGTAAGGACGTTTTACAAATATAAATTTCATGTGAACAAACACCCAGATGCGAAATAAATATATGTGGGTCACACAAATAGTTGTCCCGTGAGGGAATCGAACCCATAAACCCCGATGCCGAAGCCTTGCCACTAAAGATATGAATAAGAATATGAAACATATATAATGTAGGATAATTTCCGCAATTTTTATTTACGCGATTTATCGCATTAACTTTAATGTTACATATTTACTTGATCCATAGAATTTCTAAACTGGTTTTAGATTCACACTGATGTAATGAAATTGCTGATCCATCCCTACTATATTTATTATTATACAGCGTGTCGTTACAACCGCGACAATAAATGAACACACGTCTAAGGCTACTTGCCAATAATCATAAAGTATAAAACCATAAAAAAATCCATAATTAAAAAAATATATTTTTCAAACAAACTAATTAAATAAAAAATAAACAAAATTTGTAACACTAACAACTAACTGATTCATACATTCAGAGAACTTTTCATTCGTTGCCACTACGTCGTATTACAAGTCTTTCCTTATAATAGTTTGTTTTATCTCTTTTAAATTCATTCCTTTTCAAATGAACTTTACGTTACAGTTTTATACGTAAGGCTTTTTGACCTTTACAAATGAACTTTACGTTACAGTTTTATACGTAAAGGTGTTCTAAAAATGTTTGTTTTGTAAAATTTAATAACTGGATAAATATTGATATTTAAAGATTGATGACTCCGTGGCGCAGTTGCCAAGGTATTGGATTCGGCGTCGGGGGTCGTGTTCGATTCCCACACGGGACAAGTATTTGTGTGACCCACAGATAGTTGTTTCCCATTTGTCCGCATGAAATTTATGTTTGTAAAATGTCCTTACAACACAGGATAATATTATCCTAAAGTAAGGGCAATGTATAAGAAGAATGTAAATGCTTAATACAATTTTAAAAAGTTATCCTCTATATGTGTGTTCATTTATTGTCGCGGTTGTAACGACACGCTGTATAATAGTTTTGCCATATGAATTATTTGTAGGGTAGAAAAAAATGTTTGGGGTGGACCACCCTTAACATTTAGTGGGATGAAAAATAGATGTTATCCGATTTTCCACCCTGGCCGATATGCACAAAAAAATGGCTGTTTCGGAGGAGTTCAATTACAAACACCATGACACGAGAATTTTATATATTAGATATTATATGTAACGTACGGATACTGTATATGAAACTGGACTCTAACCACTGACATGTGTGCCAATTCAAGTTTTTATTATGCCTAGTGAAACTGACTATAATAATATAAGCAGCAACGAAAGAGTGCATCGCTTCGAGTAACAGAGTTGATCCGTCTGTCGCGGCGATGAAATATCATCCTTAATTAAACGCAAAGCTTGGCTATTAATTAGCGTTTTTTACGTCATGGAGGGGGGTTGGGGTGGGGATTATGGCGTTCGAGTCTGTCGGTAATTGCTCGTCTACCAGCGAAGGCTTAATCAGTTTAATCCGATCTCCTAAATTCGTTCGACTGGTATGGAAAAACCTCTCTAAATTGTTTATATACACAATAAGGTATAAAGAAGTCGTTTACTTCAATTGGAAATGCCTAATATGCCTTACGCTTCTATATATTTCCCAACGTAATAAATGACCATTTTAGTATCTCATTGTTCATTTATAAAGTTATAAATCTTGGTTTCTATAGTAAAAAAATTATAAGGTTCACCCATCTTGTGAAGCCAAGCTTATGTTAATTGCGATATGATATCCCTTTAGAAAATTAATTTTAAAAACTTATCTTTCGTTCCGAAGCAGAACTTTTCCAAACTTTGTGGGCATCATAAAAACAAACTTTATATAACTTGGCTCCCGCTAACAAGGAATCTAATTAAATCAAAATAATTAACCTAACTCGCGGCTTGAACATGGCTTGAATTTATCCAGAAACATTCTGCTAATTAGGGGAGATACTATAGTTACAACATGAACAGTAGCTGGAAAAATATTTTTAATATGCTACATTTTAAACGGTATTACAATTTCTAAATAAACGGTGAGATAATTACATTCAGGATGCATATTAGGCACAAATGGACAAAATTACTTAAAATAGACAAGGAACAATGGCTTTACTCTTTCAGACGTTTTTATTAATAAACTATGTGCAAATATTTTACAATTATTTCTGAGTGACTGACATACACACCTTATAGCACGGTGATTGGAAATTAAAATTTTTGCGTAACACAAATTTCAATACATAGTACGCGTATGAGAAAGGGTTTTTGAAGCTGTTAGGGCATTGAAATTTAACGGTGGTAAGGCCACGCAGCAGCCTCGGCTGTTGTACGAATGGGCAGGCTCGTCCGGGTAAGTACCACGAACTCACTGAAGACCGGCGTAAAGTGGAAGTATAATACTTTCGCGTTTCGGCTGGTGAGTGATGTAGCCCATTTTTCAAAAAGTTATCAACGCATCTGCAACCCTCGGGTGTAGCGGATGTCCATTCACTTAACATCAGGTGAACCGTCTGCTCGCTTGGCAACTTTTCACATAAAAAATGAAATAGGAAATGGCATGAATAATGGACATAAAAAATTCTTGAAATTCAAAAGGATTTCAAGTAGCAAATGGTTAAGATCACAAAAATACGTGCTTCGCTTTTTGATGGAGAAATAAAAATAAGCTTTATGTGCAAACTCGAAAAAAATCTTTAGTGGTGAAACATAACATGGCGACTCCTCCTCTTTTTTAGTGATGGAGTAACCGGGGTAATTTTTTTTAAAGTTTGCAACACATCTGCGGCCTTCCTATATATTTTTTGGGTTGGTAATTTTCTCGCTTTTTCGGCAAACACAATATTTTTTCGAGTTAAAAATTATTTATCACAGAGCCAAAACAAACCTTATTGAATTTATGAGTAAATCAATCATTTTAAAAACTCTTTTTTGTACAGTTATTCATTTGACAAAATTATAACTGTGTATAAATAAATTATTTCGAAGATCCACCGCACTCTCGCTTGCAAGATCTCATATTGTCAAATCTATTTCGGTTGCCGCCACAACCTCCATATTTAAACTCTTTGCAGTTATCGCTGTTAACATCGTAGTAGTACCTAAATTAAATATAAAATATTTTATTAGCGACTTTTATTTTAGTAGCTGCAGTATTAATTGATTGTATTTTAATAATACACATATATGCATACTTTGTGGTAAGGTGTAAGCAGATCCCAGCGTCCGGTTGAATTCCACAAAAGTTTATTCCATCGTCCTTCAATGTTGTGTAGGGAGCGCCTAAAAATATTGGTAAAAATCGTTATGTTAGTTCAAAAAGAACTTTTTTGAACAAGCTTCTTTAGAAAGGTTGGCCGGTATGATTTCTCGGAAACCACTTTTTCTAACATAATTAATATATCATATGCTAAAATAATTCATTTTAAAAATATTTAATTGAACATAGTGGCGCGCGAAGCCCGCATGGCATTTCCTTTTAATATTTTAATGATTATAATTAACTCTTATATATCTAATTTTCATTAAGTTAATACTTAATCCTACTATTTACATAATTCCTTAAATTAAATAATTTACATACCAATAAATTATATAAAAAAAAAAAATAAACATATTTATTTGGAGACTTGAAGCAAAAGCCTTAGCAAAGAGGCTCCAACAATCCCGCAAGTTTTTTTTTTATTCAATAATCTTTGTAACAAATTTCTGTACTTTATGTCGGGCTATTTTAAACGCCTTTAAAATATATATTTATAAATTTACATTGTAAGAAACATTTCGAGTCATAACATACCAATACAAAAACGTTCACAAATTTTAGTCGAATCGAAATTATTTTCATTGCCTCCACAACCGCTGTACGTGAAGTTTATACATTGGTCTACTTGGGTGTCGTAATAATATCTAGAATTTAAATTATTCGTGTTAATTAAGTCATCACTAGTGTTTTTATGGTAAAGCCAGAAAAATAATGATTTAAACATTATTTTAAAGTGTATGTTCTACGATAATAATAAAAAAAATTCCAATCGAAGGAAGTTAATGTTTTCGTTATAAACTTGAATGCATAATAATGACAATTTGATTAAATACAGACGTTTTATATGACTGATATTTACCACAATTTTTCTAAATACCTTTTATTGATATAGACATCAAACATTATGCTTTATTGAACTTAAGAAAATCATGAAGTTTGTTTGGAAGAAAACAAAGCACCATTAAGACGTAGTACCTCATGACACTTTCCGAGCAATTCCCAGTCTTGCGTTGCAGTTGACACCAATGCTCCCAATTCCAAATATCAGCAAAGGCTATGAAATATGAAACAGCATTTATTTGACCATTGACTACAAATTCTTGCATTAGGCATTTAAACCTATGTATTGTATATATATACATACATATATATATATATATATATATATATATATATATATACATACATATACATATATACTTTTTCTAACATTATATTAATCTAATTGTTATTGTCTCACAATGTATAGATTCCTATCACTATACGCCACCACTTCCACCAGATAACAAATAATGTATTATATTTAATACCAGTAAGAGTAACTGAAAATGCTTTTTAATTAGAAAAAACAGATAACTTAACCTATTTCAAATGATATATAATATATAAAACTAACCTACTCTTCGTCCAGAAGCCTTCGTGAAAGTTAAACTAGAACTGCTTTCCACAACTGTGTCTGGTGAACTTTCATTCGCTCCGCTTGTCGGCTTTGGCATCGTACCTTGCCGCATCTTCGCCGTAGTCAGTTTTCCGTATTTACCCGTTGAGAAATCCCCCCTTGTATTAACTACCATAACGAATAGTATGACTATCCAATGCGCACGAAAATACATCTTTCAATTTTCACATTTTACGACGTATCGCCAACAACTATTGAAACAGGTATAAACTGAAGTTTTAATATCTTCACATATATACTTTTTATTACGTCTATACCTATAAACCTGGAAGGAAGCAGAATGAACGATCAAAAAGAAAAAAATAATCTTAAAAGTTATTTAAAATGGTTATAAAATAATTCGATTTGTTTGTATGTATTTCAAAAACGACTATTTTGAATTAATTACGGTTTCAATCAATAAATAGCCCAGTAGTTTCATCGCTAACACATATGCGTCGTATGTATAATAAAAAACGGCCCAAGTGCCAAGCCCATACCATTATTTATAATAACTGGAAAAATATCATGTCCGGTGTATGAGAGCCCTACTTAAATATATTTTTATTCAATGTTTTAGTATTTGCTGTTATAGCGGCAATACTCGTACATCTTCTACAATCTAACTATCACGGTTCATGAAATACAGCCTAGTGACAAACGGACAGGCAGACAGACAGACAGCTGAGTCTTAGTAATAGGGTGCCGTTTTACCCTTTGGGTACAGAACCCAACCAATACGGAACCAAACCAATAGATAGAATCAACGCTCTTTAATTTTTTAAATAGCTATTATTGCAGAGAGTCCCCTTAAAATGAGTTTGGAATTGGTAAGTCTTTAAAAATAACCTTTTCTACAGGTTAAATGCGATAACTTTATATTCTCCAACGGTTATTTTCATGAAAATGGAAATTCTATAACACTCGGGAAGTTCTAGAATTTCCATCGTTTATCGAATTTCCACATAGAAAAACTTTATATTTTTCCTCCTGTATTTTCTAAATATCACAATACTTCATCATCATACGCGCTACGACTTTTGCCGCGTGCGACACGAATGCAGGCTCGTTAAGAGTAATGCGTTTTGGGCATTCGAGAATTTCAATATTCGAAATCGTTCAGTCAAACACACCGTGGATTTCTATAGTTTCTAAATATACAAGAAAACTCTCTAACTATATGAAGATATTGGTACGGGTAAGTACCAAGCGTATAACAAAACATTAAATCAATGAAATAAAACTTCTAAGGTACATTCCTACGCAGAATACCAAATACACAGAATGTAAAATAGTATCAAAACGTCATGTTTTCCATTATTTGTTTTACTTTTAGATCTCGAGATGAAATTACATTTACTGAATTCTCAAAGGAAATTAAATAACATGCTCGCTTTAATAAGATCTAAGTCCGTGTATGCGTACAAACGTTTTACAAACGTATACATTTGTAATGTTTTAGCAACTAGTCTCTAAAGTTTAAATTCTAACTAGATCCAAAATAGTTTACGCGGCACGGTTACGTATGTGGTGGTGATAAGGAGTTTTCTCGAACTTTACTTGCTTAATAATAAATATTAAAATTTTATTTTAACATTTCTTAAAGTCATTACATTAGCGCGCATGATTTGTTTACACCACATAATTTAACGTAGTAATAATAATTGATAACAATAATTATTTGCTGTTATTACAAAGAGAAATACGGGGAATGATTAATTGGGCTCGTTTGTTATTAATTACGATCCGTTCTTCGTCACTTGAGTGGGGACGAGGAAATAAATAATGTAATATTTTTCTTTCCCGCTATTATCTTTGAGATGTTCTTTAATTTTGTCTCCGATGACGGTTCTTAATTTCGATTTGTTTCTGTTTGTGATTAAGATTCCTCTGTAAATACGAACAAACAAATAGAAAAATTTTAACAATTTCAGGAAACAATATCGGGCGTGAAGTGCTAAAGAAATGTTATCCGATTCAACCATATCTAGGGGAAGGACACCGGACGAAACGTAGAGAGAGTGGGGTAGCCCACTTTATTAAAACCTTGCAACGCATCTAAAAACGGTGGCAAAAAGGTGGCAACGCATCTGCAAACCTACGGGTGCTGCAAATGTCCATGGGAGGGGACGGCTAGCATCAGGTGAACCGTCAGCTCGCTAGCCATATTTTAACATTAAAAATACTGTAAAAATTCTCACATAGCGTGTACCAAACCAGAGAGAGCATACTGTAAAGCAAAGGTCGCTTTAAAATATTCATGTAGGAACAAATGAAAGGCATGGGAGTTTTTAATTTAAGAAGCAAAAAATGGACTACTGATACTTCAATTAAATCGTTATTATTGCCAATACTATAATCTAATTATTTCATACATTGATAAATTATTTCAATGGTAGGTATATAATATTAGATCGATAATCTTACCAGGGCAGGCTTATCTATACGGGAAACGCAACGAAATTTTATTTGTGATAGTAAGAATGTTTACAGATAGATCTAAGTTCTAGCTATCGGTAAATGCCTATTATCG
The DNA here is from genome assembly GCA_933534255.1 of Iphiclides podalirius. Taxonomy (NCBI): domain Eukaryota; kingdom Metazoa; phylum Arthropoda; class Insecta; order Lepidoptera; family Papilionidae; genus Iphiclides; species Iphiclides podalirius. The sequence continues at coordinate 10,299,620 of OW152822.1, read as the reverse complement.
ATTAAAGTTCTTTAGGCGTTGCTTCGGATGATTTCATATATTTGTAGCTTAATAGACTTGATTTAATTATATATTTAATACTTAATTCACCTATGATATTTACACTATTTCGGTTAAAACTATGTGTACAAGCTTCTTTTTTCTAGACGATAAGGTAGGTACAGTTCTAGAGGTTTTTATCTCCATTTATAGTGTGACCACCTTTATGTCCTTTGTAACACGATCGCTTGCAAATGGCCACGTTCCACTACGCCGCTACCCAGCAACTGTAACAATGGAAGTCCATTAGGCGACAGTAAAGAGCTAACACAATAACGCATTATAATATGGCATTGAGAACACAGAATGAAATTAATCATTCTGTGTTCTCAATGCCTAAACCCTTCAAATTTATTAAGCAATCGAAAATGTCGTCGTGCTATACAATGTTCATTTTCCTGCACAATTTCAAAATGGAATAGTTGGAAATTGAATGCTTGAAGTGCTTCAACGCAAATCGGATTATGTCAAAGGCGCACTATTCTGGATTTCAACACAATAACGCCGACTGTGTCGGAGAATTAATGGGGTCAACGGTTTCTAGCTAAACAGATTTTTAGGATTAAGACGGATATATTGAATATGTCTCTTAAACCTTTTGTATTACATATACCAATTTCTACATACATAAATAAGTACAAAGTAAAAAAAATATATGCAACTTACTTCGACTTAGTGCTGTGCTCATTGGTTATATAGAACGAGATATAATTGAACTAGTAAGGAAATTGAACTTAGAACCTTCAGTTCACTACTACAATTTTAACTGTGGCTGAGGAATAACTATATATATATATGACAAATAAGTCCTTTGTGTTTAATGATAGTGGAGTGGATATAGGAGTTTAATAATTATATAACGATTAATAGTATGGGAATTAAATTAGAAGGTTAATGGTATAGGAGTTTAGATGACTGAATTATGATGTATGAACGTTAAATTATTGAGTTTGCCTTTATAAACTCGTGCGGAGTTGCTCTTAGGGGGAACCGATGATCGGTCGTCAAAGCATAGACGTGATTTGTTATTATTTTTCTATCGTCAAAAAAATAAAATTGTGTGCAGAGATTATCTTCCTTTTGTTTTATAAATTTTCTTTTTAAAAAAATTAATAAATTATGAATATTCTGGAATACATAAATACTGTTGCAGTCATATGGGCCGGGGGGAAAATTTATATTTAATTTTTTTTCCAAATGAATATTTAACATTTACAGCAGAAATAGATAAAAACTTTAAATTTGTATTGGTCAACCCATTCTTGAAGAATAGAATAAGAATAGTTATGAAATAGTCATAAATTTGATAAGTGTGATGACATATTTATTAACCAATACCCTATCCAACTTAACAACATAGACGTCGTCAAGACAAGAGTGAATAGATTTTTCTGAGCTAGCGCGCTTACCATCAACGGCTGCATTACCACTTACCATCAGGTGGGATAGCAGGCAAGTGCTGGCCAGTTTTGAATTTTTAAAAAAAAGTGACGACACAGGTGTAGAGTTAAAATGCATTAACTAAGTAGGTTTAAATTTTAAAATCAAATAAAAAAGTAAAAGTATAGCAAAATCTTTTCTGTTTATCTACTCTGCAATTTCTGAAGGATAAGTGCCTAACGAATAAAGTGTGTATAATCATCTCTCAGAAGTAGGAAAGCAATTGTGGTTAATTCTATATTTAATTGTATTTTATACTGGTATATCCAGTGTGATATCAACACAGAAATGTTAATTTAATTAATCGTAAATAATATTTCGTCATTTATTCACATTTATTTTTACTTTATCAACAGCGAACTTCACTTTGTCAAGGGAGATTTAGTGGACCCCTTAAAAACACTATGAAATACATTTTCAAAAATCGAGCATAAATCCGTCATAAAATAACTAAGATTTCAATATTCAATTGTAATCTTTAATTATATATATTATAATTTCGTATTAGACAATCTTTAATCTAATTCTTTCAAAACTTCATTCACATCAAGATCTGCGCATGCACTGTAGCGGAGGGGTGTTATTTAACGAGACGAACTCTCTTAGTTTATATTAAGAGAATTTAACAGTTAAGTCGCAACTAAGTTGAGCGTTGCACTACCCAAAATGTATCCGTTACTGGAGAAGTTTTACTGTGACAAAGTTCTGAGAGGGAACTTTGCGTTCTCATGTCGATGGCAATCCTTGCATGTGAATTGAACAGTTAAATAAATACTTTCATTAACCATAATTATAGGTTTAAAGATACGTTAAAATTTATAACAGAATGTGTATTTTGTTAAAATATCAAATACATGGTAATTAACGTTAACGTCCATTTTAAACAATAACAGGATTTTTTTATTGATCTCATTATATCATTATTATTCATCTTGCGCATCATCAACTTCAATGAATATGAAAACGTGCATCGTTAATAGTATAGTTATCATAAAAATAGACAATAATTGTGAAACCAAAAACCGTGTTACCTTAACAAAGGTAATACATTATTAATCTAAAAGCTAATAACTTCATTCATTCAAAATCAAAGCTGTCATTGTTGCGGTACCTCTATAAGCGTTTCCACCACAATGTGAATAGTAACGCCACAATTTCATGTTTCATCAATGAGTTTGATTAATTTATAAATTAAGATTAATTTGTATAACATTACAATTTATCTTATACAATTATCGACTAATATTAATTATTAGTACAACTGTTTTTCCATTTTTCACAATATTTACTACGATGTTTTCAGTAGCAGGACATCAAAAATAGTGTTTGACAGTCAAATGAATTTATTGCCTCATTGCCTCTTTCAACTCTGCAATTGGATAGCGTAAATGTATATTACTTATAATAACGTACGTCAAAAGTATAAAGTCGTATAAAACGAAGTTTTCATTTTTATGTCAATGATTTTATCATGCATATAATATTTTGCGTCCTATTCTATCATCATAAAAATACAAATCAGCAGTTTGCCTTACCATCGCGTAACGAGCCAAGTAGAAATGACGTTGATGAACACGAGTAAATACCTTTTTTCAGCCCTTTATTTTGGCAAGGTATAAGATTTAAAATAAACAAGGCATAAGAAAAGCATTAACACTGAAAAGTAGTATCCTAAATGTATTAATTCTACAAGGAATCATTAAACGAAATTATTTTACATTTACTTTTAAAGTGTAAGATAAATAACCTATCACCTGTAAAAGTAAAGAAATTTTATAAATCCTATTATTAGTATATCAGAGCAAACGACCACGACCATTCAGCTTACAGCATTAATAATAGTCAAAGAAAACCCATTATGACAAATTTCGATGAGACTATCCTCCATATTGCTAAAAAACGAAACTCTAGGATGCCAATTTAACCGCTATAGCCATTTGATTTTTGTAGACAAAACTTTTGACAGTGCGGGATTCAAACCCGCGTCTTCTGTATAACGAGCCCAGACGCTTGTTCTTAATTTATACAAAAAAATCACAATCTTAAGTGCATCCAAGCCATTATGTATGCATTAAACTCAACTTCATTACCTTGTCTCAGATGGCCGATCAAGCGTTTTTTTGTAAGATTAAATATCATTAAAATAGAGCAATGAGCTAAGTCAAGTTACAAGTGAGCCAATCGAGATTGAATTTCGATGAGCTTGTTTATTTCAAATGCTGGCTACCACGTAGCTAATGGCAATTATAAATATTTCTACAAACTTCAGTGGCAATTGTCAAAAAACACGATGTTAATAGGAGAGTTGTGTATTTTAGTCAAACTTTAGTTGAACAGTGTATAGTAACTTTCTATTTTCTCCTCAAATACCACTAAATAACACTATTACAATAAATGTGTCAGTAATCACCGAAGAATAAAACCTTATGTAAATAATAATTTTGCTATTCATCTGCAAGATATCAGTTGGTATTTTATTTCTCCGCGATAAATCTAAACGTAGTTCAATTAATCAACAGGATTTAACTCTCGTGACGTAAATTACTGCTGTAGGAAACGCCGGTCATTACTCGCCAGATTAGCTAAACCTTTTTGCTGAGATCTATCAACGAAATGAAATTGTTTTGACCGTTTTTCTACAGTATTGATATAACGAGACTATTATTTTAAATTTATTTATAACTTATAAGCATTTGGTCGGTGTTAATGACGAATGTTTGTAACAACCAAATTCCCTAATTTCCTCAGTTATTGCATTGCATATAATATACAAATATGATTTGAATGTAAATAAAATTGTAATATGCATTACTGCTTAATTGCAAATCTATTAAATTATTTGGCCAGAGCTTTGAAATCTTGTCAGAACTTTGCATGGGTATCCATGCATCATTTTATTTACATAAGAACTCTTTAATTTACTACAAAATTTATTTCTATGGAATAGATTCTATTCTGCCCAGGTATAAACATCGCCATCTTTTGGAACAAAAACTAACAACCCTACACTTATGAAGTAGTTTACGGTAACACGAGCTCCATCTGTAGAACTTAACAGCAACATGCATTGTTTATATAGCTGCTTTTTAATAGGCGTTTTTATTTAGAATTATCAATGTTTTCAATTGTGTATAAACATTTATAATAATAATAATAACCCGTTAACATAAGGACCCTCTCTGAGGCTGAAACATACCGATACCTGGGTATGTCACAAAACATGTGTATCGATGTGTCTGGCATGAAACAGTCAGTTCGTGATGTGTTTTTTGCACGCCTGACAAAGGTGTTTGACAGCCATTTGTCAGGCGTGAACAAGGCACGCGCATTTAACGGCTGGGTCATGCCAGTCCTCATGTATACCTTTGGCATACTCAGGTGGACTCAAACTGAGCTCAATGCCCTGGACCGAAAAGTCCGCACAACTATGACGTCCCACAGAATGCATCATCCGAGATCGTCAGTGATGAGGCTGTACCTGCCGCGGAAGCATGGCAGGAGGGGCTTTTTGAGCGCCCTTACCATGCACAATCGCGAGGTGTGCAGCCTCCGCAACTACTTCCTGGCGAGATCGGATGAGTCAATCTACACGGACGTCATTAGTTGTGATAAAGGACTTACCCCTCTATCCTTAGCCAACGAGCAATGGCAGGACCCGGGAGTACTGAGCGTTTCCGACCGAGAGGCCGTATGGAAGGAGAAAGAGCTCCACGGGAGGTTCTACAAGGCTCTACACGAGCCTTTCGTAGATACTGTTGCCTTCCTTAACAGGCTACGTTTCGGTGACCTCTTTGGGGAAACCGAAGGTTTTGTCTGTGCGATACAGGATCAGGTTATTAAGACGAACAACTATCGGAGATACATCCTAAAGGATGGCACCGTCGACATCTGTCGAGCTTGTCGCCATCCCGGGGAGTCGCTTCGGCATGTTATCTCCGGTTGTTCCATGCTTTCTAACTCTGAGTATCTGCATAGACACAACCTAGTAGCCAGAATCCTACACCAGGAGCTCGCTCTGAAATACGGCCTCGTGGAACGGAAACTGCCGTATTATAAGTACTCTCCGGAGGCCGTGCTCGAAAATGACCGCGCCAGGCTCTATTGGGACCGGTCCATCATTACGGACAGGACGATTGTCGCGAACAAACCTGATATCGTGTTGATGGACCGGGCACAGTCGCGGGTATTTTTGGTCGACATTACCATTCCATATGACGAGAACCTCGTGAAAGCCGAAACAGATAAGAAGACGAAGTATCTGGACCTGGCTCACGAGGTGACCGACATGTGGGGTGGTGTGCCGACGGAAATTATCCCTATAGTCGTGTCTGCGAATGGGTTGATCCCAGTCAGCCTCTCTAAACATCTGAGGCGACTGGGACTCCAGGACGGATCGCTCCAGGCTCAAATGCAGAAGGCGGTGCTCCTCGATACCGCCCGCATCGTCCGCCGGTTTCTCTCCCTTTCGCCCTAACCCTCGGCCGTTTGGTCTCCCCTGCCGAGGGCTTCCGTCTGGTTGGGTCCTATTTATATATGTATTATATATAAATATATATATATATATATATATATATATATATATATATATATATATATATATATATATATATATATATATATATATATGTTTATTTTTATCCATAATATTTATTTCATATATGCAATATATATCTATATCTTTATTTTTATTTTTATTTTTATTTATAAATCCCAACCAGACGAGAAAACAAATGAATATCCCCATAATAATAATAATAATGGCAGGACCCGGGAGTACTGAGCGTTTCCGACCGAGAGACCGTATGGAAGGAGAAAGAGCTCCACGGGAGGTTCTACAAGGCTCTACACGAGCCTTTCGTAGATACCGTTGCCTCCCTTAACTGGCTACGTTTCGGTGACCTCTTTGGGGAAACCGAAGGTTTTGTCTGTGCGATACAGGATCAGGTTATTAAGACGAACAACTATCGGAGATACATCCTAAGGGATGGCACCGTCGACATCTGTCGAGCTTGTCGCCATCCCGGGGAGTCGCTACGGCATGTTATCTCCGGTTGTTCCATGCTTTCTAACTCTGAGTATCTGCATAGACACAACCTAGTAGCCAGAATTATACACTAGGAGCTCGCTCTGAAATACGGACTCGTGAAACGGAAACTGCCGTACTACAAGTACTCTCCGGAGGCCGTGCTCGAAAATGACCGCGCCAGGCTCTATTGGGACCGGCCCATCATCACGGACAGGACGATTGTCGCGAACAAACCTGACATCGTGGTGATGGACCGGGCACAGTCGCGGGTATTTTTGGTCGACATTACCATTCCATATGACGAGAACCTCGTGAAAGCCGAAACAGATAAGAAGACGAAGTATCTGGGCCTGGCTCACGAGGTGACCGACATGTGGGGTGGTGTGCCGACCGAAATTATCCCAATAGTCGTGTCTGCGAATGGGTTAATCCCAGTCAGCCTCTCCGAACATCTGAGGCGACTGGGACTCCGGGACGGAACGCTCCAAGCTCAAATGCAGAAGGCGGTGCTCCTCGGTTCCGCCCGCATCGTCCGCCGGTTTCTCTCCCTCTCACCCTAACCCTCGGCCGTTTGGTCTCCCCTGCCGAGGGCTTCCGTCTGGTTGGGTCCTATTTATTTATGTATTATATATAATATTTATACCTGTATATTTATTTTTATTCATAATATTTATTTTATAGATGCAATATATATTTATGTGTTTATTATTTATCCCCAAACCCAACCAGACGAGAAAACAAATAAATAGCCCCTCAAGAACCTAACTCCACGTCTGATCCGAACATCTGTGATCACGTGAGGGGCGGACTTTGGCAGCTATTCAGCTAAAACTTACCAAAGACTAACGGAGCAATAGTAACCTCAAGTATGCGATGCGCCTAAGAAACGGTAGATATTTACCCCAGGCGGGTACCGAAGCTATCCGCGACGGAGAATCCCGCCCTGAGCATGTAAGCTCAGGCTGTCCCACGTATTCCGGGGGGGACACCGTATCGCATAACTCTGCCCAGTTTAGAACTGTTGCAGAAGACGACTTAGTAGTAGTCGAGACTAACACACACCCACACCCTTCATCACCCACATCATCCACACAGAGCCTATTTCAATCACCAAATTCATCACCACACTCCTATTCACACCAGAACTCATTCACTTCACGATCTACTACAGTATCACCCATGTCATTCGATGTTGCACAGGAAGCATTTGCTAATCCTCCCACCATTGACATCACCAACACGCGTATACCACAAACTAACGAAACTAATGATCGCGTAAACAACACACAAACACCAAATATTGACACCAACACACCAGCACGGAGTGTTTTACAGGAAATGCGTCCTGCAACCACCCTTGCTGGAAAAAGTAGGCAACGAATGAAGTGAACCTATAATATCAACCGAGAGCTTCTTCGTTGCTACTATATTGTAACAAACTGTGAAACAAATCAAACCGCTTATAGACCACTTCTTCATCAAAAATTCACGAAAACATTCTCGGAACTGCGACATTTACCGGAACAAAGACTAGCAGATCAGATTAGAGTCATACATAGAAATAACAGAATACCAGAACACGAAAGAGACAAAATTAAGCAGTCAGTTTTACAGACTATCCCGAATTGTAATGATCACAATCTAAAAAACCAAACAACTGAAACACAAACAAATAGCACGACACCAACCACAAACACAAACCATAACCTTAATAGTTCATACATTTCACACTCCCGTGCAGTCACGGCAATCGTTTGAACCTACAACACAATCACTCGTAACGACACAAGCAGAACACGAAATTTTAAGTGAATCGGTCTTGCGAGAATCGCAAGATAATTCAATAACAATAATTGCACTACATGAATCAGTAACCCACAAAGAAATCCTAGACACCTTTGAAGAAATGCTTTTCAAATATTCAGGTACAGATCCAACCCACAGACCTTCTATCCCGAAACTTCAAACAACACGAAAGGTAATACACTTGGTTAATACGGTCAATGATGTAATGGACAAACATATAAAGAATATTCAATCAATAACTTTAGAAGAAGTACAAACATTTATACATTGCGCAGCAGCTACCGTCACTGCAATTAATTTTAAACTAGATAAAAAAAGCACTCCACCATAAAACACGTAATTGTAGTAACACTCCACAGCATAAATCAAACGATAATCAACACACACAACATAATACACAACATAATAAAAATACTAACACACCACACCATCATACATCACTTAGTACTAACACACCATTGCACAGGAACACAAAACCGTACGACTCACCATACCACGCATCACACAAAAACCCTCATTCATCACACATTGATAATAGTACAACACAGATAAAATCAAAGAAACCTAAATGGGAGAAACGAATAGATAATAGAATCACAGTGCTGCGAAAAGAAATAGGACAAATTACACAATATTTACGCGGGAATCTCACACAAAGAAAACAAACAAAGTTAAACCTCCGTAATAAAACCAGAGACGAAATAGTTGATCAACTAGATAATAATAAACAAAAGTTACAAGCCTACTCCAAACGACTGCACCGATACAAAATTAGTAACCAAAGAAAAAATGACAATAATCTATTTAACACTAATCAGAAACTGTTCTACCGAAAGCTTAATTCTGAACACATAACGATTACACAGCCACCAGATATCATCACCGTCCAACACTACTGGGAAAACATATGGTCCACACCTATACAACATAATCTACATGCACCCTGGGTTAAAATAGAAGAAGAGGAAGTCAGAAACATAAACGCAATGCCTGAAATCACTATTGATAAAGATGATGTTACACAAGCAGCGAAAAGGACACTTAATTGGAAAGCACCAGGTCCCGACAAAATACAGAACTACTGGCTGAAGTATTTTACTTCAATACACCAACATATGGCAAACACACTGAACCATCTCATTCACAACCTACAAGACATACCCCCGTTCCTAACCCAAGGCATTACCTACTTAAAACCCAAAGACAATGACACGACTAATCCTGCTAAATACAGACCGATTACATGTTTACCTACAATTTACAAACTACTGACATCCATCATCTCACAAAAACTCACCACACACATTAACAAAAACAGAATAATATTGGAAGAACAGAAAGATTGTCAAAAAGGATCGAGAGGCTGCAAAGAACAGCTTGTAATAGATACCGAAATTCACAATCAAGCCAAACAAAGCCATAGAAATCTATATTACTCGTATATAGATTACCAGAAAGCGTTTGATAGTATACCACACTCATGGCTATAATACACGTTCTCAAAATATACAAAATTGACCCTACACTAATACAGTTTCTACAATGTGCAATGAACAACTGGACTACTAAATTAAACATACAAACTGACAAAAGGACACTTAGTACAAACCAAATAAAAATTGCCCGAGGTATCTTTCAAGGTGACTCACTCAGCCCACTATGGTTTTGCCTAGCACTGAATCCTCTTTCCAGAATATTAAACAAAACAGACTACGGATATACAATTGACAGACAAAACAACATCAAATTGACTCATTTACTTTACATGGATGACATAAAACTCTACGCAACTAACCGAAAAAATATAGAACAGTTACATAGACATACCGAAAAATTTAGTGTAGACATTAAAATGACGTTTGGAACCGATAAATGTAAAATCAACAGTATTATTAAAGGACAACATAAAGAGACAGAACCATACAACCTAGAATTACAGGGAGGGTCTATTGACAAAATGGAAGCTAAAGAAACTTACAAATACTTGGGATACCTGCAAAGTACATCTATAAACCACACTGAAATAAAAAAGGCACTAAAAACTCAATACAAGCAAAGACTTAACAAAATCCTAAAAACTCAACTATCAGCAAAAAACAAAACTAAAGCAGTTAACACATACGCCATCCCAATACTAACGTATTCTTTTGGAATTGTTAAATGGTCAGACACTGAACTAGAAGCTCTAAACACCACAACACGAAAAAACATGCAATAGACTTGGCAAGTACCCAAACCAATTAGCACAAGATCACATAGATCGGAAGGCATCCTGTACATGGCTCACAAAAGGCAATATTTTTGGTGAAACAGAAGGTTTTCTTATAGCTATACAGGACCAAATTATCAAAACCCGAAACTATACTCTTACACCCCCTACTACCAATATAAACCAAAGAACGTACTGGAAAATAGCACAACGAAACTCTACTGGGACCGAGACATAATAACTGACCGTACCATCCTCAGCAATAGACCCGACATTACACTCATCCAAAAATCTACTAAAACCACTTACCTTATAGACATCGCCGTTCCCAACACAGAATCTTAAACAGAAACATACAGAAAAAATACAAAAATACATACCTTTAGCAGATGAAATTAAACAGATGTGGCACCAAGAAGTAGTCAAAATCATCCCCGTCATTATTTCAGCAACCGGTGTCATTCCAAAATCACTGAAAACAGCGCTTAAAATCTTAGACCTACATGATAACACGTATATACCCCTCCAAAAATCAATTGTTTTAGACACATGTTCCATAGTACGCGGATTCTTAAACCCAACTTCCCAACCACACACAGTACACAGCAGTCAAGATCACAATCACACAAACACACAGCAACATTCACAAACATAAAACACAAAGGTACCAGGATACTTGGCGTACGCCCGTATCCTAGGCCAAAGAAAAAACCGACACCGAGTCGAGAATCAATCTATGTTATATAATAATAATAATAATTCTTTATGTGCCATAACCAAAAAAAACCAGAGAAAAATACACAGAAAAAATATGAACAAAAAAAAAAAGATATGAAATTAACCTATAATACACAAAAATATATAAATTTCATTTTGGCAAAAAGGTAATAAGCTCAGCGATTTCTAAGAATTTCTCAGTGCTGATTTTCAGCTTATCCCTTCTTAAAACTTACTACCTACATATTAGATTTACTTATGTGTGTATCTATTTATGTGTTTTCATTGCATTAGAATTCAGCTGTATTGATTGATTGTCTGAATTGAAATACTTTTCCAATAATAATCCTATTCATAACATAGTGAATAAAAAAAATTAAGACATATTTGCAAACCTTAATCGAAAAAAAAATTAATAAAATTTACAAAATACAAATATATAACCTTAATAAAGGTTATATATTATATATAGTACAAATATATAACCTTAATAAAGGTTACATATTTGTAATTTTAAATCATATATTTGCGAAGAGGATATAAGTATTTCATTATTATTTATGAACACTTTAATTGGGGTATTGAGTTCATATTCTTTCAAATGGATAAAGCATAGGTTTGTTATTTGCGTAACTTTTAGCTCTATAATGAATAATTAATTATTGCAAATCCCGTATTCGTAATATAATTTGTTGGTGTCTTTTTGTCTTATTCAATAAAGTAGCTATCAATTGATTCTGAATCATTATGCTGTGGAATTTAATTTCTTGTTATAACTGGAATGAAGATTTTTCATTTTAGTACAATCTATCTGTCTCAATTCATAATAAGTCTCGCAGAAACAAACTTAGTTACAATAATAGCGGAAGCAGTGAAACGAATAATATTGTAAATCTAATCGGAAGAACGGCAATCAGGGAGTGAAAGCAAAGAATAACTCCAATACGTATAGAGGAAAGATCAGAAAGATTTGCCGCTACATTTGCCCGTATACAGCAAGTTTATTCTAATTAAAATATTTCAAATAAACATACAGTAGGCTATTTATCAAAGACGAAGTTCCACGAATAGCTTTTTCCCATATTATAACTTTAAGAGTCAAAGATTATTATTTACAGTTTGCTTTTTTCATGTACATTTTTGTTCCTTCTGAATTCTAACCAAACGATGCTCACTAAAGATCTTGTAAGATCTGAACTTATTAATATTCAAATTTGCATCCCATCGTTCAATATCGCTAAACACTTCTAGTATCTAACGGACGCTATAAAGTTGAATGGCGGCTTTTAGATTTTATTTTGATTTGCATTCAAGCATTTGGAGCTTTCCACACTCCTTTAGTGAGCCGCCCTCTCGACTCCCGAAGATTGGAGTTTCTAATCAAGTTGGAAGTTCCATTAGAACAGCAAATATGTAATTTTGTCGAACTACACTCTCGCGACTAAACGCATTTAAACGTCTGAATGTTGTACGTCATGCACGAATGGGTAAACTCGTCCAAGGAATTTAACACAGCCTCACAGAAGACTGATATGAAATCGGGCCCTGGCTTGTTATTATACCTGGTGATTGAGCCCTGGCTTTAAAAGGCAACGCAATTTGCAATCCCACGGGTTTTGTAAACATTCACGCAGGTTATACATACAGGTTAAGGAACATATCTGTCTGTCTTGCTCCTCTCCATTAAGATGTCTCTCTCCCTCCATTTTTATTTCACTTTTTACCTGATGATCACTCACAAGAGGTATGTTTTTTTATTACTTTAATTTTTGTTGTATTTTCTTTTTCTTTTCATGATACATCCTACCCATTAACGATATCTTTTGGTAAATTTCTGAGGTTGCCTAGAATAAATTGCTGTGTAGCAATAAGGTCGACTTTTGAAGACCAATGTTAGATAAATATTTTTTATACTTTTTTCTTTTTTTTTTGGAAAGTACAAACAATTAACAATTACAACTTAACGGATTTGAAAATTCTATAAAGAATTTACTATTCTATAAAGAAAATTTATATGTAAATAATTCAAATAAACATACAGTAAATAATAAATTTAATACAGAAAATTATGCTATAGAAACCTAAAATAAAAAGTAAGGTGTTAGTACATTACATGACTCTAGATTTATTATTCTTATTTAGATGCCAAGTATTAAAGATTTTATCGAGCGAATATTTTGTGTTAAAACGGGAGTATAATATGTACAGGTGCACATAGTATTAATCAATTAGCGATATGATATTACTTTTTTCTGTAGCACTTCCCCATTTCTTCAAGTTTTCAATAAAGGCCTTAAAATACCATGATCCTTATGAAGATTCTGTTTTACCTTTTACCTTTAAGTAAACACAAGTAAGAAAACTTCAGACGTTCATTAACTAACGTGTTTCGTCTACTCACAACGCTCAAAAGAAATGAAATTCTCATTAAAAGCATATTCCCGTTTCTAGCCTGAGCGTAGACAAAAGAACATCGTTCCATAAACCAAGCTTACGCAATCTCATGTCTATATAATCAGTCCACATGTGTATACATATAATTTGTCTCTTGTTACTTAATATAAATATACTTGTTCTGAAATTCAGTTATCAACTTAAATAATAACAAATACTATGCAAGTACCTACATAATTAAATTGTATGCCAAATAGCTAACGATTAGAATGGTTACCCTAGATATAAAATTAATTAGTTTTTATGTTAGTAATAGTCTTTCTATGCACTCAAGATGAAATTTAAAATGTGAAGATAAGTAAATTAAACTATATTTACGTTACGAATTTATCGTGTTTATTTTTGAAACTCATTTTTCGACGTTTCGAACCTTTAACAGCGTTCTTGGTCACAGAAATCCTTAAATACGGTTTAATTTATTAAATTTGTATGTGTAATCGCGTTAACATGAAATTATCATATGCCGACAAATTGTCAAAAAACTTTTTGCGGCTGCTGCTCTAGCCACTAAGTTAAGAGTGCGATGTCCTCACTGTGTGAAATTGTGGCAACGGCGATTATAAGTTATCTACACATTTTAAATATTTAATTACTTTGTAATGGAGAATTACTAATTATTTTACTTTTTTGTGTTTTTTCTAAAATTTCAATTTAATTCCTTTGTTACTTAGAAATAAAAAAAAATTGTAGAGGACCGAATTGTGAATCTAAACCTTAGGAGTTCAGTGACATACACACGTCCAGAATAATTATATATATATATATAAAGATTAACCATGTAAATGATTTCTTATAAATACGTGATAATTAAATTATCCCATTGTTTTTATTTAATCACCTTTATGTTTAAACAATAGGAACTTTTCCTTTTCATTTTATAAACCAAACACTTTTCTATCAACAATTTTCAAATAAACAGCGCTATAGCGGACCGATGTAATTTCACGACGTGAAATCACCAAGTTATTTGAGAATTTAGCAGTTAAATCACAAGCCAGTTTGTTAAGCGAAGCTATGCCCGAAGTGTATCCGTTTCCAGCTTAATTTCAGTACAACAACGTTCCGAGTGAAACTTCGTGTATTGAGAGAGATCCAACACTGTGATTTAGATAGTGAATTAAGTATTTTAATTAACATGCAAAAAAAATTAGTCTATACATAAAAGTACTTAATTAAAATGACCACCGCGTTACTGACAAGGGTATGTACTACTCTAATTCTTTCCCCTTCGGATTAATGACCTTAAGAATCCACGACCAACCCATTACAGTAGGGACAACACTTGAATATACAACGAATTTAGCGAAAATAGCCATACGTGACAGCAATTGTTACACAAACAATCGCATTAATAACAATAGTAAATATAAAAATCAAAATCACCGCTATTAATGCAATACGAAATGCCGACGAACATTCCAACCGCAATGTGAATGATGCCGCCACAATTTCATGTTTCATGAACGACTAACTTTAATTCATTCGTTTAATATTCATTGTCATGGCGTACAGAGAGCAAAAACCGCGCACCACGAGCTAAAATTTAATTTCAGTCGTGATTATTATGTGCGTTTTAGCGCCTCATGCAAAAATGCGTGCTCTACGACATAAAATTTGAGGTCATTTTGTAGGCGAATATTAACATAATAAGAAGCCTTTTGACAGAGTTCCTATGATTTCGTGTTTTCCCCTAACTTTTATTCTTCTTGGATATTTTTTATTTACAGTTATTATTAATAAAAAGATCCTCTTTCTCTGATTATCGGCCTATTTCAATTCTTCCTTTCCTCTCTAAGGTCCTCGAACGACTAGCACATCGCCAGTTAAACCACTTTCTTGAGTCCTACGATCTTCTTAACCCTTTCCAATCTGGCTTCCGTTCTGGTCATAGTACGACTACTGCTCTCATAAAGATCTCTGATGATATTCGCTGGGGCATGGATAATCAGCAGCTTACAGTACTAGCGTTACTTGATTTCAATAATGCTTTCAATACTGTAGACTTTGACATCTTACTGGGGCTGCTGCGCTCTCTTAACATATCTCCAACGGCTATTGACTGGTTTAGTAGTTACTTGTATGGGCGCAAGCAGCGTGTTAAGATTGAAGATGCCTTCTCCTCCTAGTGTGATACACGTGCAGGCGTACCGCAGTGTGGCGTTCTCTCCCCTTTACTCTTCACAATCTTCATAAACATTTTAACTCATTCATTAACATCTTCGTACCACCTGTATCCAGACGACCTCCAAATTTACTCACAGACACGCATTCGTGACTTTCACGTAGCGGTGTGTTCCATCAACTACCTTAGTCTAATACTCTACTACTAATAGAGTTGACTTTGATCAACTACCTCCAGTTATGTTTGATTACGTCCATATACCATACAGCGATACTGTTAAAAATCTCGGCGTGATATTTGATAAGACCTTATCCTGGAAGCCACATATCGCTGACGTTAGTAAAAAGGTGTTTGCAGCGTATCACTCCTTAAGACGACTGCGGAATCTCTTACCGACCAGCACTAAAATCTCGCTTATACAGACCCTACTTCTACCTATCCTTGATTACGCTGATACGTCTAATCCTGACCTTACAGAAGAGATGCTTAGTAAACTCGAGCGCCTCCAAAACCTTTGTATTAGATTTATCTTCAACCTACGCAAGTACGACCATGTCTCTTCTTATCGTACTCAGTTAAATTGGCTCCCGATCCATTGTCGAAGGGATTTTCACGTTCTCTCCCCGCTCTATTCTATCCTGTTTCACCCTTCGACTCCTTCGTATCCTTCGTAAAAGAAAGTTTTGAATACCAGTCCATTTCTATTGATCGTTCACTCCGTTCTTCTCGTTATCGCTCGCTTTCTATGCCTTCTCATACCACTGATTTCTATGCCTTTTCTTTTACTGTTCAAGCTGTGAAGCTCTGGAACTCACTCCCTGTGTCTATAAGACAAGCCCCGTCCCTTTACACTTTTAAGAAGCACCTGAAAGCCCATCTCCTTTCCCTTCTTGTTTAATTTCATCCCAACGTTACTTTTTCGGTATTTGTATTAGGTATTTGTTATTATATAGATATGAATTATATTTGATGATTTTATTTTTCTACATATATATTAATGTAATTATTTTTGCACTATTATACCGCAACTTTATTATCTAATCCTATACCCTAAGGTTGCCTGGAAGAAATTGCTACCTTAGCAATAAGGCCGCCTGTATGTACACTATCTTTCCGGTATTTTCTTCCTTGTATTTCCTTGTGTGCAATAAAGTATATTCAATCAATCAATCAAGATATCTTACAAAGTCAGAGATATCTTACAAAGTATAACAAAAACGGTATAATATTTATATGAAAATATTTTCATTCTCGTTAATACTGTCACAAATATGTTTTTTTTTCCTATTTTCTTTTCATAAAAATGTAAATCAGCAATTTGCTTTCCGCCGCGAAACGAGTGAAGTAGAAATGAATTTATTGGACGTTGATGAACGCGGGTAAATATTTTTTTCGGAGCACTGATTTTTAAGCAAATACGACGAACAGATATAATTAGATTACAGTTTTAAAAAAAAGACGAGGAAATCGTGTACTATTTCATCACTTATTAATTAAAACTGAATTTTCTCAATTATTTAAAAGGACATGGTAATGGTCTATAATTCCAATAAATCTTTTAGTTGTAACGACTATGTCATCATAACTAAATTTCCAGTTTTCAATTACAAAAAAAAAAAAAAATATATACAACCAGACGAGCGTCATCTTTTATATATGAACTATTCGGTTGTCTAATTAACGGCATCTAATTCACTTTCTCCCTCATACAAACGCCATTAATGTTTATTCCTGTCGCACGCGTATGAATAGTCTTTGACCTCACACTCAAAACTCGCGGCAGGCAGACGACCGTAAGCCTCGATGCGGGCAGTTGCATATTTCCTTGCAAACAATTTTATAATTACGCCTAAAACTGTAACTGTGCTTTATTTTGTTCCCGTACTGGGTAAGTTGTGCATACAATATTAATTAGGTATTGTTTAGTTATTTTGCTGATCAGTATATAATTGTATTTTATAGATTACTTTAGATTGTATTTTGCTGTGTAATTTATACATTCTTATTATTGCCATTAGCTAATTATATAGCTTTACTTCCGTATCTGAGTGAGTGTACCTTCATATTTCTTATTTGCACCGCAACCGCTCAGAAATTAAAACACTGCCAACAATTGCCTCTTTTCGCGAAGATTAGCGTGTAGTAATGTGCAATTAAAACCAATAATTACTAGAATGTAATATTAGTCGTTTAACCGGCATTGCAGGAACTTGGTACGGGCTAAACTTGAGTACTCGGGGGCAACAGTGAGAGTTAGCTGTTGCAGAGCTGGACTGCTGTTCTTCGCATCTTCCTACAAATTATCCTGCAACAAGACCTGGGACGTGTTGCACGCTAGCGAAACAAACAAAGCGAGGATAGTGCGGTATTTGTGCGAACGGTTGACCGGATCGGATTTATGAACCTATGACCCTGATTGTAAAATTAAAACCCTAGTAATGTTTACGTTATTATTCTTTAATTACCTTAAAACGTGACATAGTATTAGTAAAACAACTCGAAGGCCAAATTATAATTTTTTTTTAAAACCCAGGGTTTACCTTAACGGTTCTTTGAGAAACCTATTACTAAAATCTTAGTTTTCTCTCACGAACTGACCATGATAAGTCAAAAAAGTTAAAAAAAATTATAACTTTTTTAACATTATATGTATATCCCGTATCCTCTTAACTCATATTAATCACAAAAAATCTTAACCTACGGTTTGACGTTACAAGTGACGGATGGATGATTATTGAAAGAATAAATATTAGTTTTTTATCATTGTGTATGTGAAAATTCAACAATTACGCCCAACTAATAAATATAACTTTTTAAATATATCCACCCCATGATAGCTTCTTAGTTTGGTATGTTTAACTTGACTGTATGTTCCCACATGACGGAAGATTAGTTAATAAGGATTTTATGGGAAGCATGCTTTTTCTTGTTCTTCATAGTATGTTATTTACATAAAGAAATTGCATCTTTCGTTGCTATTTCAGTAAAAAGCAAAATACTAACTCTGTCGAGATGTTTGTCATATACTAGTGCTTTTATACAATATTTCGAAATCCCTATAAAAGATGTTTCCCGCTATTTCATTGCTCCACAATTAATCTTCACCTTCTACAATTAATCAAAAGAATTTAGTTCTCGTAACGAAATTACAACTATAGGGAAAACCAATCATTACTCGTCGTATTAACAAATCCTACCTACCAAATACTGTAATCTTTCTACAAAAATGAAATTAAACTGGCCTTTTTATGATAATGTAAGGGAAACATAATGATTTTAATGTGTACATACAAATTATAATGATAACATTTGATATAAATAATATTATATAAAGGTGGCTCTGGATCAGTTCAGCAGTGGACTCCAACAGGGTGAAATGATGGCGATATACACTTGAATAAAAAGATGGTGATATAACATGTACAATGAATATAGAAAAAAACAGGTCTTTTTCTATATTCGACCTAAATTCAAGCCAGATAATCAAACTATCATAGTATAACCTCATCTGTTTCAACGTTATTACTACGTTGAATACGTTCATATAATTCATTCCATTGCAAATGGTCCTCTCCCAAAGTGACGCGTCACAAAGCCGGGTCAGGAATTCCATTAAGTAACAGAATAGCACTAACAGAAAATTCAGCGGTCTTTGCTGCGACATTTTTGGCGTGACCCTTTCCGTGCACAATAGCGACCCCTAACTTCGGTCTGTCCACTATCTAGTACCTTTATTCATTGTACTACTTCGGATCGTTCATCATCCACTGATGGATTTAGGTTGTTCGTGCAATAAAAATTATCAAAAGTATCAATTAAATAACATATTATGTGAAACGAATCTTTGAGTATTTCAAACGTTGAAAACCGTTTGAAATACTGAAAGATTACCGTCTGAAAACAGTTCTTTTTAAATAAATTTGCTATGAATATTTGTACATGCATATACTATATAAAATTAATATATAATAAATGGCTGGACAGTCTTTGCAAAGTACGGAGTTTACGGCTCAACGGTTTTAACGAAGATATTATTGTACCATCAAACTAAGCTAAGTTGACTTATTTCACAATCCGACCGAGGCGGGGAAGCCTTGTCATCTTGTGGCGGCGCAGGGGCTTAGCAGTAGTGGCTTGGTCACCTACAGTAAAGCCAAGAGGAACCCAGACTGGGCTGGCCTGGGGTATAAGGCCGCGCCGAGTGAGCTCATTGAGCCCGGTGAAAGGGGGACAGGTCGAGGATGGTAGAGGAGGACGTCCTTAATTTTCGGGGTAATAAATAAACAAATTCCATCATATCTGTATGGCAAGTTAAAATTTACACAGCGCCGATCAAGACTTATATGCCCCACTTTTAATACTGCGGCTTTCCGTGGAAGCTTTCGATATTCCGCCACAAAGTGTTGGAATAACATCCCACCACCTATTAGAAACTCTTCGTCTTTACATATCTTTTGTTTGTTTGTTTGTTTGTTTGTATATTCTTTATTGTACTAGAAGTTTGTACAAAGGCGAACTTAATGCTAAATAGCATTTTCTTCCAGTTAACCTTTGGTGGTTGAGTTCAAGTTACGAGTAGTAACGCTAAAATGACATACAAGATTTTTAGTGTCTATCATAAAGAATATGGCAAAACTAAATATACTTCATTATAAATGTATATAATTACAATTTTATACACATACTTGCACGTATATATTATATTACACATACTATTCATTGTACACTATATGTATATATACGCATATATATATATATATATATATATATATATATATATATTACATACCTACTATTTATGCATACATAATAAATATAAATTCAAATAAAATAAAGAATCAAAATCTTTAAAGCAAAATACAAAAAGTTTCTGCTTCATTTGCAAAAGACGGAGTAAAACCGATCATATCGCTGTCTGCGGATCACATAGGTATAAAATATACTCGTATTGTGTCGGGGATATGTTTTTATGTTATATTTTATTTTTGATTTTATTGTACTTAACTTTTTATATTCCTATTTTATTGTTTTTATTTTATTTCAATGTTATTTTTGTTAGCTGTATGCATGGAGCTGAACGCCAATCTCACAAGGTATCTGCAGAAAACCAGTGCCGTGGTTTTGTCTGCCACGGCTATATACTGAGCGGAGACCTTTTTGGTGCATGCATTTTTACAATTCTAGTGTTATTTCTTATCCTTTATTTTTCTCTATGCGCTGAATAAATATTTCTTTCTTCTTCTTCTTCTTCTTCTAGGATGGCTCCCCCTGTCCTCTGCTACCGAAGTGGGGTCGCGGAACAAAAGAAAAAGTTCACTTATTTTATAGACAGTATTTTCTTTTATGCGTCGCCCTACCGCAGTCTGATAGACAATCTACATGTCCGCATGTTCATATTTAAGGGTTCCGTACTCAAATGGCAAAACGGGACACTATTATTAAGACTTCGTTGTCTGTCTGTCTGTCCCACCAGGCTGTACCTCATGAACCGTGATAGTTAGCTGTTAGACAGTTGGAATGTTCACAGATGATGTATTTCTGTTGCTACTATAACAACAAATACCATATAAAATATTTAAGTGGGGCCCCCATACAACAGACATGATATTTTTTTCCGTTGTTGTAGATAAAGTTACGACACCTTTCGTGCGCGGGTCAGACTCGCACTTGGCCGGTTTTTTAAGTATATATTGTGTCGTTGATTAAAATGTAGAGCACTTTAAACACGTGGAAGAAGAGGAATTTAAAAAATTAAAGCAATATTTAATCGAACACATCAATATGTTGCGCAACCTACGCTGGTAGTATTCAACGGGCATATTAAAGCAGAATGGCAATCGTTGGAGCTAATCCGATTTGCATCCAAGCATTTCGAGCCTTCGATATCTGTCGAGCGAACCATCAGCCTAGTACGATACTCGTAGATTGGAATTCCTATTGAAATTTGAAATACCATTAGAACGGCAAACATCAAATTTCGACAAATTACACTTCATGATAGACAGTATTCATACCTCATACTCTTTAGAATTTAGAACATTCAATCGATTTTTTTTAAACATTACATACATTAACTATTTATTAAAGTATAATATAGGCGTGCGCAACAGTACCTATGAGCAGCGATCCTCCAGATTTCGTTCAGCGCTTAACTCATATTTGCCATTACCATAGGCGTATACAGCGGGGGGCCGAGTGCGCCGTGCCCACCCCAGTATGGTCTAGTGCCCACCCCAGGATTTTGGGTTACCAATTCGAAATTCTAGGCTGGACACCTATCCTTCATCGCCAAAAGCAGATTAAGGCGAGCGAGGCTCTGCTGAACTTTCTAATTACACTTAAAATCGTACATTTTCCCGAGTTAAATCCATGTTAATGTAGACATACAATTATTAAAATGGCGCCACAATGTAAAAACATTTGACAGTCAAATGAAATAAACTGCATTGTACAGCCAAAGAGTTCCATTTTCAAATGTTGTAATTACTTTTTAAACATTGTTTATGTAACTGTCCAGTTCCAGAAACTTTTAGTGTGACATATGTATAGTTACCCTAAAATGCAGTTTCGAAAGTGTAACTCTGGCCCAAATGATCGATGCATTTTTAAACATGGATTTCGAAAATGGGAAGGCTTTTATCTTACAAAGACATTGTTAGAATGTATAACACCCATCTAAAGGCAGAATGCTTCATTATAAAAAACCTAATAAAAGAAAATAATATTAAATTTCAAGTTCTTAAGGAACACGCTATACAAGATTTATCCCCAAATCTTTTTAAATTAATTCAAGCTGCAATTATGATTAATTCAGCCAGATACGAGCGGAGCTTTTCAGCAATGCGGAGAATTAACATTTAGTTGAGATCTACCATGGGAGAAGAGACGTTCTTTTCTTCATATAGGAAACTAGCGACCCGCCGCGGCATCGCACGGTGCAATGTAGACATTGAATTTCTCGAATTTTCTCTACTATATACTACATGTAAACCTTCTACTCGAATAATATCTGTTGCTGAAAATCGCATTAAATCCGTTGCGCTGTTTAACAGTTCTATAGTGTTCGATTTTTTTTGTAGTAAGGGCCCAGGCCCACCCTGAAAAACAGCCCTAGATACGCCAATGGCACTTACATTAAAATAATATTATTAATATTATTATTTAGGACCTATTAATTAGTTAAAGTAATAATTGTATTGCGTGCGCGAAAGTACAATTACAGTTGCTACTTTGCTAGACTACTTGTACTAGAGCGACCATAATCGATTGAGTAAAAAAAATATATAAATATATTATAAATATATATATATATATATATATATATATATATATATATATATATATATATATATATATATATATATATATATATATTTGGAATATTTTCCCGAGATAAATCCATGTTAATTGTAAACACGCAATTTCTAAAATGGCTTGAAAATGTAAAAACAATTGACAGTCAGATGAACCAAACTGCATTCTACGGCCAAAGAGTTCCATTTTCAAATGTTGTAATTAGTGTTTTTAAGTATTGTTTAGTAAGTGGCCAGTTCCGGAAATTTTTAGTGTGACCTATGTATATATGGGATGAATTTTGGAGTTCGTTAGATTGACAAGAGGATGAATTGTGTTCTCATCATGCAGAGACTTAAGTAATTGTGGTCTGAAAATATTTTAAATTTAACTTACCCACATTACTTAAAACCTAAAATATCAGAGTACAAATTATATGTTTGACGTATGTAAAAATATTTGAACATTCGCAACGCTATTTACCACTGTAGGTTTAAAAATAATTCGTTTGAAAGAAGCCTGTCTGGCGATTACTTTTTTTCTGTTGAACATGGAATACGGTACTTGCGAAGCTTTCTCTATTGTTTTACATCCAGCTAGAAACGCGTTTTCCATTCATCAAAGCCATTACTATCAAAAAGTCTATTGTTTCCATCTGAAGGACGTTTATTGGACCGAGTTTGAATGCGAAATTTGAATGCCCCATTCACGGCCACAACGAATGAACATGTAATAACTGTTCAGGACTACTTTGAAATAGGCACAGCATTTTGTTACTCTAAATACGAGAAAATTGTAATGAAACATTTTAATTTTCCCATTTCCCATCTCTATCAACTCTTTCACAGTAAAAAAAATGTTGGCTTTTGCGTTTTAGAAACTCTGGAGGGATAAAATTTTTCAATGTTACACTGTTATATCTAGCTTTTACCAACGTGAAAAGGCCAGTTTCAATATTACTTTGTGAATGTACTATTAGATATTCATGAAGGGTTTTTCCGATTGAGGTAGGTACATGGATTTTTACTGATACGAGGTAGATAGAAATCGTTAGCGTAGTATTAAATATTTACACAGATATAGATAAAAACATAAAATTGAAGACGTTGTAAGCTTATGGGATCAACGCACTAAATCGAGAGAAATAATTATGGAAATCCGGAACGAGAAAATTCGCCGACATGTATGCCGAATGTGCAAGTTGAAGTTGCAGTGGACGGGCCACATCGCTCGAAGAAATGATGACCGATGGGGAATAAGAGGTCTTGAGTGGCGACCACGAACCGGAAGACGTAGCGTTAGAAGTCCTCCCTCAAGGTGGACCGACCGACATAGTAAGTCGCGGGCAACCGGTGGATTCAAATGGCACTGTCGTTCGTTGTGGCGTTCTAAGGGAGATATTTTCAACAGTTTTACCGTGGTAAGGCCACGCAGCAGCCTCGGCTGTTGCACGAATAGGCTGGTTCATCCGGGTAAGTACCACGACCTCACAGAAGACCGTCGTAAAGTGAAAGTATAATACTTTCGCGTTTCGCCTGGTGACTGAGGTGGCCGGAGCCCAATTTTCAAAAGTTTTGTAGTTGTAAGTTATATATATAAGTACAGCATTTGGTATATGGCAATAAAATCAGTCTTGTCACACACATCGTCGAGTGCGTTTCATTTATTACACCTTGGATTACTACATGGTGTCAGGTGTGGCCATTTCACGTTAAGTGTTATATAATACAGAGTTGTTAATAAGTAATAATGGGAAACGAAGGAGAAACACCAAAAAGCACTGCGGCAGCGTCTATTTGCTCAGCGATCCAACAACCGGCGGCCATGCGCGAGGACGGCAACATCGCGCTCAATTGGCGAGAATGGAAATCATCGTTCGATTATTATCTTAGTGCGTTGGGAAAGGACACCGCTCCCGCTAAGGAGAAATGTGCATCATTTCTTCATGTTATTGGGAGATATGGACGTGAAATTTTTGAAGAACTAGATTTGAGTGAGATTTTGAAGATAGATTACGAAAAGTTAGTGACAAAATTTAAAGAACGTTGTGAACGTTTTGTTGGAAAACGCGTGATCCAATTCGAAATGTCAACTACGAACGACACATATTTTTTGAAACATATCAACACGAAGAAATGTTCGATAAATTTCTAAGTGAGTTAAAAATCAAAAGCAAGACGTGCGAGTTTGGAAATCTACGTGATAGCTTGATTCTCACTCAAATTATAAGAGGAATTAAAGACTCGACGATGCGTGAAAGACTCCTGGCGAAAGAAACTCTCAGTTAGGAAAGTGCCGTTTCGTGGTGTCGTGCGATCGAGAGGGCAGGCAAGCAGGCGGAGAGGTGCGGGCGCGCCGATCAGGCTGCGCCGGCGTCGACGTCCGCCGATCCGGCGCTGGATGAGTTAGGAGCGGGAGCGCGTGGCCGCGGTCGGTACACCGCGCGCCGCCTGCCGCAGCGATATCAACCACGACCGCAGCGAGCATACAAGTTGGATTACGGTGATGGAAGTGCTTATGCGTGTGATAAGTGCGGCCACAGACATGGAAGTGATAATAAGTGTTCGGCACGTAATTTTAAGTGCTTTAGGTGTGATCGAGTAGGTCATTTCGCTAAATTGTGCAAAGCGAAAATTGTTAATGAAGTCAACCACGATGAAGAGGATGAAAGTGACTTTTATATAATTTATCTATTGACTCGGTAGACAGTGATAATGAGTCATGGTATGAGACTGTGCGTGTTGACAGTTCAAACGTGATTTTTAAATTAGATAGCGGAGCAAATGTTTCAGTAATGTCACTAGAGGCTTTCAAAGGTGCAGGTTTTAACACAGACATCTTGATAAGCAATAAAGTAGTTTTAAGAGAAATAAGTAAGTCAAAGTTGCCTGTGGTAGGATTTTTTGAACCAACTTTGACTTATAAAGGTGTAAAAGTAAAACAGAAAATATATGTTTTAAATATAACTTGCAGCAATTTGTTAGGGCTCGAAACATTTAAGAAATTAAAATTATTAGCGCGCTTAAATGAAGTAATTAATTATAAAACGGAAGAGTCACTTTTTAGCGGATTAGGCTGTTTACCAACAACATGTAAAATAAATGTAGATGAAAGCGTTATGCCAGTGGTGAATGCTTCTAGAAAGATTCCAGATTGATACCAAAACTTAAAGAGGAACTTATCGTAGGAATAGGTCGCATATAATGAAATTACCTAATAATACTAGGCCAACAAGAACAAAAAATTGGGACTACGACTTCATATTTGATAATGATCAGGACATCCGACCGCCACCGATCACATCTTCACAGGTGATATTACCTTCTCAGTTAAGAGGACAACAATCACCAGCACCGTCGGCTGGTAATGAACCGATAATCACTAGAAGTGGTCGCGTTGTACGTAAACCAGATAGGTTTGGGTATAATTAAAATTACCTAATACCCATTTACTCAATATTTAAACTTATCTTGTATTGTAACCAGTTTAAGTAAAAGTAAAAAAAAAAAAAAAAAAAAAAAAACATTATTTTATATTAAAAGGTATTTATAATATATAGTTCTTTTTATATATTGTAAGTCTTTACTGTTTGTATTATACATCATGTAAACCGTCTGCTCGTTTGGCAACTTTTCACATAAAAAAAAAGTTGACGTCTTGCGGCTGATGAAGAGGATTTCTTTTCGTTCAGTTTTCAACGTTAGTTAGTACAAGAAACAAAAATATTTTTAAGCTATTGCATAGCTTTGTCGCGGGCTTTGAGCGCAGCGACCGAATCAAGAAATTCGCAGAGTCAAGTATATGGAACGAATGTACGAAGCTCGCACGGATGGATATTATAATATGATTTTATAATATATTATAATATTATATTATGATATGTCATCATATGATTATATTATCATATGATATTTAGAGGATATCAAGTCTCAAATTTTATTTTTGTTGTTTCTTATTTTAGTAACAATGAACGTATAATTTCAATGATAACTATCCTGAATAACCTACATGTATTGTAAGATAATAAAAAGTACGTGGAGGACCGAGCTTTGCTCCGTTTTTTTTTTGGTAAATCATATATTTTGGAAATAAAAAAAATAAAAATAGAAAGCAATGCTCTGTTATAGAAAGAAGTGTGTAAATGATCGTGATACGAACCGCGGCCGTCTATTTTGGGGCCGCCCGATTACCGACTGAGCTATTTATATTTTTATTTCTGTCGAAATTTACCGTCATATTCGAATGATATTTTTCATTCCGTGAAAACAGGGATAAAAGGACATTTTCTAAAAATTAAACCTAGCTAAAAGGTCCTCGTTTAAAGGTTAAGATATTTTAAACGATATTAACTTCTCATTTATTTAATAAAAGAAAAAAGTTTGTTTTCTTATCGGTCCTCACGCTCAAAAAGTGTAAATTGAATTAATATCAAAGAAAAAAAATATTGCATAATATTTTCGGGGGTGAAAAAACCAAAATGGCTAGGTTTCATTTTTAGTAAATGTCGTTTTATCCCTGTTTTCAGGGAATGAAAAATATCATTTAATATGACGGTAAATTTCGCCGAAAAAAAAATGTTATAATAGCTCGGTTGGTAATCGGGCGGCCCCGAAACAGAAGGCCACAGTTCGTGTCACGATCAATTACACACTTTTTTTTAAAAATACCGAGCGAGCTTTGCTCGGTATTTTTCATCCAGGTCATCTAGTTACTTTATATAAAGTAACAAATACAGTATTGCGATGCCCTATTCTCCCTACCCTCCGCGGCCGAAACGCCGTGAACGGTGGAGCCGCAGACTAGCATGCGAACTCGAGTGGGAGGGCGCGCTAAAAGTTCCAGGGTGCTGCCGACGCTGGCAGGATCACAGTGCGCGAAAGCATTCCCGTGGCCGTGCTGATATGCACATGGCTTGAACTTCGTGGGGGTTGTAGTTGGTGTGTGCTCCAGACCTCGTGACATCGTGTGTGTATGCGTAGTCATTTCAAGCCGCAGCGTGAATCCAATCCACGTCTTCCGGATTTATTTTCTCTACAAATTAATGTCACATCTGTATAATAAACATTTCATATTGTCACATGCATCGTTAAAACTTGTAGAAAAATATGCATCGTTGTTTATTTATTCCCATTTTCGTTCATTGAACACCCTGTTCTACACTTAATAAATTCAACGTACTTATTCTAGTAGGAAAATATAAATAAGTTAATCTTATTTTTATTCTTTTTTGTTGTTTTTGTATTCTTTTTTCTTATGCACTGGAGCCCTTGTTCACCTAGCTACGAACCTAAAGACACCACTATAGTATTGAATAAATATAGTTATCAAAATAGCTTTTTGAACTGACCGAAATAAAATTGCTTTCCAGACTGTTGTGTAAAATTATTCAGTTCTGTATAAACGAACTAAAAAATAATAAACAATTAAATTGATACATGGTCAGTAATGTTTAGCGGTGGCTCTGTTACACAATAGCTGTTATAATAAAGATAATGATTGAAATACATGACCTTGGAATTTTTTCTCTCAAAACTGGCATATCTCAATGTAGAATCTCATGGTGATAGGGCCACGTAGCAGCCTCGGCTGTTGCACGAATGGGCAGGCTCGTCCGGGTAAGTACCACAACCTCACAGAAGACCGGCGTAAAGTGGAAGTATGATACTTCCGCGTTTCGTCTGGTAAGTGAGGTAGCCGGAGCCCAATTTTCAAAAGGTTGTCAACGCATCTGCAAACCCTCTGGTGTAGAAGATGTCCATGGGCGGTGGTATTCACTTAACATCAGGTGAACCACCTGCTCGCTTGGCAAATTGTCACATTAAAAAAAATGCAACATTATTATTCAAACATTACTGCATTGCTGTAACGTTTTACAGGCACAAATAACTCGGATCTGGAATACAAACGAAGTTGTGTAATTTACTTTTAACGATCGGGATCGCCGCGACGCCAATTATTAAAAACAAGTTTCAAAAATCAAAACGTCTAATCGTGATATTTTAGAACACAAGCAATTTTCATTTTGCTTAACTTTTATTAAGAAGCCATTCTCAGCTGTTCGATGGACACCGAATAAATTGTTCAGATAAGTGGCTGCCCTCAAGTCTAATTTGCAATACACTGCTGTCACATATATTCCTGGTATTCTGAATTATTACTGCCTTTTTAGGTATCAGGCAAGACATAAGAAACCAGTAGTTACTGTTTAACACCATTCATATACGTATATACGTAT
The DNA here is from genome assembly GCA_933534255.1 of Iphiclides podalirius. Classification (NCBI taxonomy): domain Eukaryota; kingdom Metazoa; phylum Arthropoda; class Insecta; order Lepidoptera; family Papilionidae; genus Iphiclides; species Iphiclides podalirius. Next base: position 10,270,279 of record OW152822.1, on the reverse strand, counting down.
ATATTATTTTTTGGTTGTGACATTAATGTGAAAAAACCTTGCTTTAGCTAATATTTTTGTTTCAAATTTTTATATAATATTATTCTATATTAACTTGGTAATGTCTTAGTCATTTTTAATTGTCTTCTATATTGTTCTTGTTTATCGACGTAAGAAAACTTAGTTGCTTTAAACAAAGTTATAATTATGCCTAACAAGCTATGTGTAAAGAAAACAAAGGAATATATTTAAGTTCGTGTTTTTATGATATTTTATTTCGAAGTTGGTTATTATTTTATTTAGTTTGTAAACAAATAAGTTTTCTTAAATCGCTGTTTCTTTATATAAATCACAACTATACTTAATTAACTTTAAGGTAAAACCCTTCAATCTTGGTGACAACACTAACAGCGAAGGCTTCGTTTCATGGGCAAAAATGGTAAGATTTTCTTAAGCTTGTTTTCGTCATCATGCTCGAAGGTAATTAAAGCTGCATAAAATAAACCAAATTAAACAAATATAGGATTATATTCAGTGAAACATTCAAATCCAACATAGCAAACATCTGAAACAACCCCAAATGTTTGTACAAGCTGTGTACATTCAATTTTAATTAAGGGCCACTACAGATGGTTCATGGGTGGTAAAACGACTTTTATTTAATATAGACTATAATCCCATTTAATATAATTATTACTTTCGGCGATTAAACTAAGCCGCTATTTGTCTAAATCCGTCACGAAATACCTCAAACCGTGTTAATAAGAACAGCTTTACCGACACACAATGTTAACTTCAAATGGAGAAACAAAATCGAATCGAACTGAAAATGTTAAAGTAAAAATAATGAAAAATAAACAAGACAGTAAGTATCTCTACAATTCAAATGCCGTTGATGTTGTTTTCATAAAAGAAAGAAATAAGCAGGGTGAAAAATTAACCTTTAAAGTACTAAAATGTCTTAAAACGTCTAAGGCATCTTTTACGAAAACTTAGTGTATTTTTTTCTTAATTTAATACATCATATATATACATAATTTCGACATAATCATTTTATTAATAACGTAACATTTTTCTGGGCGGTCAAGTAAAAAAATTATTAGTAGCATATACATGTTTGGCTGTTTACAAAGGGCTCTTAGCCGGAGTTAACAATAGTGCTATTTGTTATAGATGTACCATGTGCAAAAACGCGTAAACTCAAGGAATTACTCTATTCACCAATTCTATATGCAACCTCCTCTAATATATATATATAAATAATTTGGTAATTCGACAAAAGTAAAACATTACTATACACATTTCTATAAATGATTAATACCTTATATTTTAAAATTGGAAACATTTCAAAGGCTAGGAAGCACAAATTGATACATGTTCAAAGACATTAAAATGGTGGAAATTGGCAATATACAAGCGTTATTCAATCAACTATCACATCACTATCAAATAATCGATAGTTAAGAATTTTATGTGGTGTTACCATTTAGAATATGTTTATTTTTTTAAATCACAGGAACTATATAAAAATAGTCCATAAAAAATTATTAGTATCAGAGAAAACAAAATATAATCAATTGTTGGACCCATAAATTTGTTAACCTCATCACTGAGGTGTCAAAGGATGCTTGACAATATTTGAATATATTTTTAATGAAATACCAAGACCAAACCTACTAATAAAAACACATAAAATACTTCAAATCATAATCCGAAATAGTTTTTGCTAATTTATTTCTGAGAAGACATCCTTATGAACTTATAATAATAGGTAAAGTTTTAGTTGGATCTAAACAAAAAAAAATTGTTTTATCATTAGTCATTAAAAATACAAACGATTGAAAACTAGGTGTTGTACTTTGGTTATTATCAAAAAGATATTTTTTAAACATGTGATCATTACAAATATAGAGTTAATAAGGCCAAAAATTATAAACACAGAAAGCAGAAATAATTGTGCACTCTATTTGTGAGAAGCCGCAACTATTAATACAAATATTTATAATTACAATCAAATATTAAAATAAAGAAAAGAAACAAAAGGAGCTGCTTAACATTATTCATTGATAAATTCTAAAAACTGATTTCCACCCTGAGTCATTATTGTTAAATTGGATTAAAATTGACAGTGAGTGACCTAACAAAATTTTAACAAAGCTCTATAACCAGTTCACGCACTGCGTGTATCTTTTGTGTAGTCTGAATCCAGAATAATTTTGTTGCACATCAGTGAAAATTACGGTATGTTATAACAAAATTATTATGGACTCCGATTACTTCCATTAATGCCTAATTTTGCCGAATCACCAAAGGCTAGCATGGCAACCAGTCGATCGGAACTAGAGACAACTACCAAACCATTGGCACAACTCTGGTGGCGAGACCATCCAATTTGTCGAAAAAGAACAATATTAATTAATTGAACAATTTATTGAACAGTTAGCAGGGCCGCAACAAGGTTCCACGGCTGGAAGTAAGTTAACAGGCGAATCAAAGCCGAAATACTAACAAAAAAAATAATAATAATTTACAGCAACAGTAGTAGAGTAGCAGACATTCGGAAAACATCCCATACAATTGTAGTTCACGGAGAAAATGGAGCGAAATAAATAATAAAACCTAAAATTAACGATGACCGCCAATTTCATTCGGTTCGCGGCACGACGCGGCGGAACGTGATCCCGCGAACATGCCGAGGGCGCGTCGCTGGTTTGGGGGCGGAGGTCGACTCGGCGGCGGCGTTGTACATTACGTGCGAATAAGGCTATTTATTAATTACGATATACCGCGGGGCGGCAGCGTGACGTCACCGTTAGCCGCGCGCTGGTACGTGTGTTTGTCTGTCCGTCAGTCCGTGTTCGGGCGCCCCGTCACGTGGCTCCTGGTGCGGTGCGGCCGCGAGCGGCGCCGGCGGCGTACGCTATGGCTCAGTTGTATATCTTGATCGCCTTCTCCAGGTAGTTCATGCGGGAGCGCTTCGGCGTCTTGTTGATGTGCTCCAGCCCCAGCCAAGGCCGGCCCGTCGCGTCTGGAAGGGGCATGTCTTCAATTGATTTTAGCAAACGTTCCGCGCCAGTCCACTTGCTGCGGTGGACGCGACAACTTGTACGCGCCTCCGCAATTCGTAGCAGTACACATTGAGTACTTTTTACATATACCGGATTGATGCGGAAGGGGAGAGGACATCCCTCTAATTCGCGACGCAATATAAATCGCTTCCCGTCTTGCAACCATTATTGCGTTTTGTAAACAGACTTTAACATATTAAAGACAAAGTTTAGGCATGTTTAAGTTTTTTGCTACCTTTAACAACACAACATTCCTAAGGGCTGATTATATGAGAGAACTCACTTGCGTTGGTGCTGGGCCTGAAGTCGAATATGTTGATCGTGACCCCTTCGCTTATGTATATCGGCCTGCCGTTCGTCACTATGGCGAAATTGTACTGAAAATTGAAACATTTATAAATTAACTATCACTTCGACGTACAAACAACCAGGCATACTTATGACCTTAATGAGATAGATAAAATGAGTATTGACGCCGCCACTTAATTGTTAGTCCGACCTTTAATATAACAATATGTCTCTGACATAAGACGTTTCTCACATACAAGTTTCCACTTCATTTAATCGTAGACCATAAAAAAATGTAAAGTTTTGCAATTGCTTACACTGACGTTTTCAAATATAGAATAATATAAAAGATAGCAAAACTAACTTACATTTTTTCTTATAAACAGAGTAGAAATTGTTCAAGGTCTTATAGCGTTATAGTATAAAGCGGTCATATAATGTTGTAGTATGTGGCGGCCATATAACTTTATGGTATGTAGCGGCCATATAACATTGTTAGGTGGCGGTCATATAACGTTATGGTATGTAGCGTTCACCTTTTCCCACTCCTTGTCGGGTATGTCGAGCTTCTTTTGCAGGCGGTCCTTGACGGCCTGGAAGGGCTCCAAGTGCTTGACGCGCGTATAGAACGGAATCCCGAAGGTTGCATACACCTGCTTGTGAAAGTGCGCGCATGGAACCAGAGCCTCGTCCTCCTGTGGCCAGAGTTATTGCAATTTGGTAACTTAAAATGAGAGTTCTTGGATATGACAAATTTTTGTAACCTAGCATGTGTATTATGACCAGACTGTACATCATTATCCTATATATGTAATATTGGGTTATTCAAATACAACAAAGTTGATAAAGAAAATAAGCAATAAATACAAAATCTCGTCCCTTTCTGTCTCCTTTCCATTTTCACAGGAAACTTACCAAATAGACGAAAATTTAATACTATATGTATTCAATTACAGTTATCTTTACATCATACAATAGTTTACAGAATAATAATGTTAATATATTAACTACTAGCAGACTCGGCAAACGTTGTTTTGCCATATAAATTATTTCCAGAGGAATCAGAACGCACGTTTATAGTGTTTAACAGGTTACACAGACATAGTTGACAGGTTGACAGGCACAGTTTGTATGGGAAGATAAAATTGTTGCTATTTCGAATTCCCATTAAATTTTTCCATAATTTCTCATCGTTTAAACCTCCCCTGGACTGACACAAATATTTCAAAGTCAAAATTAGCCAAATCGGTCCAGCCGTTCTCGAGTTCTAGCGAGACTAACGAACAGCAATCCATTTTTATATATAAGATTAATAATGTTACTAAAACCATTTAGTAACATTATTCATTTTTTTTCATTATTGTAGTATAAAATATAGATAAAATATAAGAATTACCTGAAGATTCAACTCGTCCTTAGGTATCTCCTCTATTCTGTATAGTCTTGGCGGTGCTATAGTAACCTGGTCCAATGTCAGCTCAGGATCCGGACCCGGTAAAACTTTGTGACATGACACCTCAACAATCCTTAGTCTAAAATTAATAAATAAACCATTGCTTACAAGTAGTTTCAATGAAAAAAGCAAATTATTTCATACTTTATAAAATTAAACATTCAAGAAAAGTTAAAAACATAATGACTAAATACAAGAATTAAAACTTATCTATGTAATATTAAGTTTTTGCTTGCAGTTTTTGACATTAAAATAGCTTTACTTGGCAGAAAGTAAAAAAAAAACAGATCTAGAACAATTATTGATTCGGGAATCGAACCCATGACTCGCCATTCCAAAGGAATTAAGTCAATGAAGTTATCAAACTTAAGAATTTTCTTCATCACAATCTTAATATTGTAATTTATAATACTATCTATTCTATAACCCTAACAGGTTAGGCAGTATCGTAGCAGTTGTTGGATGATGGTTTCACTTGCAGTTTTAAGAGCAATATTATGCTTATCTGAAGCAAGCAACAGGCATAGACAGGAGACTTTGTGAACAAAACGAATCCAGATTGCTAGACCACATACTGGAGTTCCACATTTTGTACAATTTCACGTTATTCATACTAACCTGCCAGATCCATCTGGTGACATTTCAACCACCTTAGCTGCCTCTTCTAAAATATCTGCCACCTTACCACCCTTGTTCGGGTATAAAATTAATTCTTTGTCTTCCTTGTAATTGGGACCGACCTGTGAAACAAAAAGTAGTTGTTCAAATACAGCAGGACTAAAAAGTGACAGTTCGATGACTCACAAGTATACTATTATATATTGAAAACTCTAACAGCAGTTTATAGATTAGTTTCATATTTATGATAATTTTAAAGCTTTGGATATAAAACATTTACCATATACTACAGCAAAAACCATAAACCAGGTAATCATCATATTTTGATATAATCTACAATAAACTTGGCTTTTTCAACATACAATAGTCTACTTAGGAGCCATTGAATTATCTAACTTTAGTATAAATTACATGTGGCATGAGCATGCTATGTTTGCTAATAAGAGCAACATTTAACACTAATTACATAAGACAAAAATCTTAAAATAGTATTCTACATCATGAACCTTGCATTCACCTCCGTGCCTTACGCCGTGTGCTAGTGACTACAAAAAAGCAACATGCCTTTAGGTTACCATATAGACTTTTTGTACCAAACCTCTATTAAAGTTTTTTTTATCCAATTTTTACCTTTGTAACACTTACCCATAAACATTTAAATTGCTTCTTATTGTCCAACTCATTAACTTTAATTGATAAAATCTGATAGAACAATTTCTTAGGGCACTTTGGTTTACAGTACACTAACAAATCCTTAAGTATTCCGTCGTATGAATATCTCAGCGGAGGTCCAGGAGTATCTTTATAACTGTGAAAGATTATAGAAAAACAATTAAATATTATATAAATATTTTCGAATCAAACTTTATGAGTGTCAATAGAAAAACTTATATATTAAATCTAATCATTTTAATACTTAATACTCAATTTAATACTTTTTAATACTTACTTTTGACATTTGAAGAACTGTATTAAGTATGGGTCGACATTAAGTCGCTGCCCAACCGCCCGGGCCATTTGATCATAACGCATTTGCATTGACAACTCCATGGTGAATCTAAAAATTTTGAATAAATTAAACACACATAATTAGGAAACTGCAAACTGTAAACCAGAATTACTGTACAGGGGATCAAATGTAGTGCAATAAAATTGAAAAAGTTGGAAATAAAACAAATACCACCTCTGCTAACATCTCTAGATGTATACAAATTATGTATGCAAGTTTAAGAAATATTTCATCAACAAGCCTACATTTAAGAACAAATACTCTACTAAATTTTGATTAACATTCAAAATTTTGAATAACTCTATGTAAGGAATCTAACTCACAACTCTGTCAATTGTTTTTAAATTTTTTGTTTACAATCTTTACTTTTAATCGACAACGAAGGTAAAATGGTTTTGTTTAACATTGTATCATTTTAATACTAAATATAACGAGACGAAATTATTGGCTACAAAATATAGTTCATCTTAAAAAAATCCATCAGAAAACATTTGCAAATGCGAAATACGTAAAGATAATTATAAATAAGCGATGTTTAGAATAAAAAATTTTGAAATCCGAGCCTATGGAAACTTTAGACACACAGACAAAATAGGACAGATACAACAATAATTATATGAGGAAGAGAATCACAATGTATGCCGCCATTCTTAATTGAAGCGTCAGAATTGACTGTCAAATTTGTGGGAGAGATGTCAGAATAGAATGAGGAGAGGTCAGAAAGTAAGGGTGATGGGATCAACAAAAACATGGTTTTGGAAAAAGTAGGGCATAATTTGGGGTATCAGAACGAAAATGAAACAATATAAAAATATATTCTTTAATATTTAATGAATGAGAGTCAAAAAGGAGGGATACTTGAATGTGTAATCAGATGCAAAGATGAGAGATGAGAGTAGTCAAAATAATGTCAGTGAATGATCATAACGGAGAGCAGGGGAAAATAAAATGGTCGGGAAACAAGATAGAACGTCAAGTTGTTACCGACCCGGGGTCGTTGGGCACCGTCTTGTCGATGAACTGCACCTCGACCTTGTAGAATATGTACTTGAAGTAGTCCTGGCAGGTGGGCAGCTCGAGCTCGTCGTGCCGGTGGTCGGCCCGCTCGAACACGATGATGTCGCCGTCCATCAGTTCGTCCAATACCTGGCCGCGTGCACACGACTCAACCCGAGGGGCGGACGGCCCGTACATACGGAGCGCGGCCGCGTACGCGCCACGCAGTTGTGGGTGAATTGTTCGCGCGAGTTTATGGACTCTTTTGTTTATGGGAAAAGTTACCAAGCGAGCGGGCGGTTCGACTGATATTAAATGAATACCGCCGGGATGCAGATGAGCTGACAACCTTATGAAAAGTGGGCCCCCGGTTACAACACTCAATGGACGAAACGCGAGAGTTTAATGCTTCCACCTTACGCCGGTCTTCTGTGAGGCCGTGGTACTTCCCCAGACGTGCCTGCCCATGTGCCAGACAGAATGTACTATGTATGTCTTACGTATTGGCTTAAGTTTATAAGTGGCAATATTTGTATGGTATTAGAAATTTTTATTTGATAAATATACTCATTCTATTCAAGCATTGAGCATATGTTTATGAAAAGAAAAAATTATGCTCATGATTTGAATGTATTTGCAGTAAAAATTATTATGTCAAAGCTTATGAATGTGTTTAATATTGTCTGAAAGGTATGATATTCGCAATGATGACCAAATGATTAAAAATCTAATTAAATTAAAATAAATCCATACCTTAATCAAAAAAAAGGGATGACTATAATAATTATAAGAACTGACAAAGTTCGCAATGTTGAAAGTTTTACTTTATAACATATTTTTAATAATTTTGTGTAATATTGGGTTTAAAAATCGTCCATCAGCCTAAATATTACCTGCTTGGTACTCAAGTATAATAAAAATTAGCTTGCTATGATATTATGATTCTCAAATTTTTCAGTCAATCTTACAACATTTAAAATGTTAGATATCAGTTTCCTTCTAAGAATTACTTCATCAAGCAAAAACTTATATGCTTGCAAGTCACATATATCGGCTGTACAAAGGTTTTTAAACTAAGTAAAAATTGACAGAGTAAAACTGATAAATAATACCTTTTCAAGAGGATCATTATAATTGCTTATCTTTTCCACAAAGTCGGGCTTGATTTCTTCATAAAGCACAAGTGGGGTGTCAGGTGGAAAACCTGTAGATAAAAAAAGGGTCTGTATATCCATACACAAATATGGTAAACTAAGTAAACAGTTTAAATGACTATAATAATACATTTTAACAAATTATTGATTTTTTCACTATTAATTTAATAGACTAAATTAACTAGCATACAATAGAGCTAGTTTCTTAAGTTGACCCAATATTGTTGTGTTGACATAGGCATTTGTAGTGAATGTTGGTTACATTAATAAAGTAACAAGCCATGTTTTCAAACCAAGTTTTCTACGCTTCTCGCAAAAGCTGTTGCTGCTGTTTCTAGCTTTTTTACAGATTGGACCAGTAGTCCCTGAGACATCCTCTATTTTTGTCCATTCCATCACTATTAAAAATACTTTCTAGTGCGGTTCAAGTCGATATCGGCCCGCCGCTTTCCCTGGTTCCTGGCTTATTTTATGTTTAGCAGATCCAGGGGAGAATCGAACCAATTGAAGTTGGGTTCAAGGTCATTCTAACAGTACATAAAAATTTTGTACATCATGTTTTCGCAAATTTATAGCATTTTAAGTGCTGGTGAGTCGTTTTTACAGATGTACGGAACCCTTCGTGAGCGAGTCCGACTCGCACTTGACTTTTTTAAATTCATATAAACTTACAATCATCATCATTTTACAGAACATAACATACAGTTAACTATAGTTTCATCCATTTCAACAGCACCTATTTATTATATAGCATTTTATCGAACAAATCTTTAATGTGGTTCTTTAATTTGAAATAGTTTTTTTTTTATTTAGGTACAGATTTAAATAAAACTAAATGTTAAATGAAGCTTACTACAATACGTTAGTGAAGGTTGTCCCCATATCGGTATAGCCATTTCGGAAATTAGCACGCACAAACGCACAAACAAAAATTTTAACAATCATGGTATTGGGTTCTATTTCGTTGATAAGGTCCCCCAATAATAGAGATAAAGACTGTAAAATTATATTTATCGACCTTATAAACAGCTGTGAAAGGGCTAACTTACCTGCACGTTTATTGAGTATTGGTATGAGGTCGGCTGGTTTGCTCGCGATCGGCAAGTAATGGTGGCCGCAGTAGTGGATGCGCTTCTGTTTGGGGTCGTAGTACTTGAAGAAGAGCACGACGTCGTTCTCTTTGTCGAAGGGCGGCAGTGTACTGAAGCCGGAGTCAGGGGGCAACATCTCGAGGAATATGTTCCATGGGTTCATGTTCTCCGAGACGTCGGCGACCGTCTTCGAGTGATCGTTGAATATGTCCAGACAAGTCGGTCTGCAAGTCTGTGGATAATTATTTAATAAAAGAAACATTATTGCGACAAGAAACAGTAAAAAAAAAATATAATTGCATGAGTACCAAATTGAATAGAAAAACAGTAACATAGTGAAAATATTTCACTTTATCAGTTATATTCAACCTAGAACTAACCTAAACTTGTATGGAAATGCAATGAAATGATCATCAAATATATAACAAATTATGATCTCCAATTGGCAACAATGTCTTCAACTAATCAACTGAAAAACCACTGGCTCGTTTGACGTTGCGCATGAAAAATTGAAAAAAAAAACTCTGCAAAACAAGTTGTTTCGCTGGCAACAAATGAACACATATCCCTTGATCACCTTGCGACTAACCTGATTGGAACGCGCGCTGAACGGCCACGGGCGTATATGCCTCAGCGGGTACTTGAAGCTCTCGGCCAGCATGTCCATGAGCTCAGAGACGGTGGCCTGCTTGCGGACGCGGAACACGCGGTAATGTGCCCGCTCTGGGTCGTAGAGGTCATTGCCCTGGTGCCCGTCGAACGCCTCCTCCAGCACCACGTTCACGTTCATGTAAAGGTGCGCCTCGTTGCGCTCCTTGCGGCGAATCTGTAGTGTTTCAAATGTTACATTCAAATGAAACTGTAAAACAAATTTTCCAAAAACAAAGGATGATATTATCCTGTGTTGTAAAGACGTTTTCTACACATAAACTTCATATGGACAAACAAAACAACACCAGATCGAACAGCATTAACTGTGGATCACACAAATAGCTGTCCCGTGTGGGAATTGAACCCTCGACCCAAACGACGTCAAAGCAATACCTTGGCAACAGCGGCATGGAGTCATCAAATCATTAAATTCCCAACGTCTTAAACAATTGACAGCGTTCATGGTCACGGGACCTACTTTAGTATTTTCACTTCTTAATGGTTTGGCGTTCGGTCCGTGGCTCCAGGTGTCGTCGTCGCTAATTACCTTTACTTTTGTTTAGTGAACTGGCCTGAAGCTTGACTGATAACTCACTTTGCGGTAAGAGCCCATGAAGGCGAAGCAAGTTGAGTTAGTCAAAGATAAGAAAAAAAGATATGATATTTATGACGACATTGACTTAATATGTGGTTGCTGAATGCCAAATTCAAACACAGCATATGTTGACAATGACAAATATATTACATCATAGTTCATATGCATCAAAATTTGAAGAGTTCGAGAAATTCGGAATATCGATAATAATATAATAAAGATTTTACATAAAAACGAAACTCACAGTTTCAATTCTCTTTTCTTCTGCCAACCTTTCACTAAGCTCTGTGGGTATGTCAGCTTGAGTAACTTCTTGCAATACAGTCTTCAACTGCGAATCCCTGCAAAGAAATAGATGAAGATTTTTAAGTAAACTAAGAGTGTGTTCCATACAATTAGTTAAAAAGATTTTTTTTTTCATGGTAAATTTAGATATCATTATAAAAACATTAACAAATAGTTTAGTTCCAGATTTGAGTATATATAGTATTCAATTTCTTTCCAAACTCTACTGCAGTAATGATAATGTTATACAGTGTTGGGGTTATATTTTTAGACTAGAATATTTTTCGCCCCCAAGCACGCCGAATGTATACAAACACAAATTACCTTATATAGACCAACATGTACGCGTTGGTGCAATGGCGAACAGTTAGAGTCATGTCTTCGTCGTGACCGCCGTAGTTATACTCGATGGCCTCCTGTTTCGTGCAACGCGACACCACATCGTCGTCGAACTTGCACCACTGTTGGTACCAATAACAGGCAACAATTAAAATACTTTATGCCACACCAACACCTTCAAAATTCCACTGAATACATTTACGTAACATCAACGTTATACAGTGGGTAAAAAAGGTAATTCAACATTAACATTTGCATAACTTAAAGTTTAGAGCTCAATAGACCACTTAAAATTCTCATGGCCGAATAAACATATATCCATACTAATATTATAAATGCGAAAGTAACTCTGTCTGTCTGTCTCGCTTTCACTCAAAAACTACTAAACCGATTTAAATGAGATTTGGTACAAAGATAGTCTAGAGCCTGAGAAAGGACATAGGCATATTTTTTATTGGAAAATAGTGTTGTATAGGGCTGAAAGATATTTATTTAAGGGTTTCCACGCGAGCGGAGCCGCTAGCAGCAAAAAGCTAGTAATGTTATAAACTTTCCATCACACTTTGACATGTGACTAGTCTTATAGACATTCGATCAACAATACAGAAAAGATATGGGTTCGGTACTAAAAAATTGTCTATGTAGCTAAGGGTTATCAATACCCGTGCAAACATATGTTTGAGAAAACAGCAGAATTAAGTGTTAGATAATATTACTTTGTAAATCCCTTCGTTAGTAATCAAATTGTCAGACTAAGCATCCATAATGTTTCAACTACAATGAGCCTTTGCCTAAATAAGGGCCACACATGTAGACCATTACTATTTTCAACTTTGAGAAATTAATTAGGACGTACAGTGTATAAATCAAGTTTAGATATGATAAAGAAAAACAATCACTTGGATTCCAAAAATACTTTCAAAAAGGTTTAACACAATCAAACAAGAAACATTATCTAAATAAATAAGGAATTAAAATGCATTTGCCTTTCCATCTCCCTTCGGATTAATGAATACAACATAATGCCCGCCATGGTTGTCACCAGAGTGCACAAGAACCGCGTGTAGCGTGTAGTCCGCTGGAGTCTCTGGTTTCTCTTGCAAATAGGCGTCCAAATTTATGTGCTCGTAAAATTCAAACCTATAAAATAAAGTATTAATCAAGGTAAGCAACATCTATGTATAGAGATACAAATATCTGTTGTTATTATATAAATAGAACATTTTTGAATTGCAAATTCCTTAAAAAAAGATTAGTACTTTTATATGCTAAGGTGTAATAACTTTTTACAATTAAATGAGGTTTAACAGAAAGCAATATTTAAATAAATGTAACATTAATAATAAACTGGAGGAAGTGTAAACAGCATATAATTAAATAATTAATATTGATTTATTACAAATAATAAGTTTTATTTTCTTTCTATTTGATCCATATATTTAAATACTTACAAAATAACAAATAAAAATGTTGCTGGTACATGAAGCTGTGCCTACATTTATGTATAATTATGTATAGCGACGTGATTGCAAGGCAGTCCATAGTCAACGCTGGCAATAAACAGGCGTGTCATAATATGTAGTTTTATTAGCCAACAAACGGCGCACAGTGGTGACCCCGACGTGATTTGAACACGCAACCTTCTGATCTGGAGTCAGATCATGTGTAGAAAAAATAATTGATAAGTTTGTAATACCTTTATTAATCCTCACCTGTCATTAAATTTTACGGAACTGTCAGTTATTGGATCATACTGGAATCTCATCAGGTGTAAATGCAATACAGGTGGAAAGGAAGCAAAAATCACTCCTTTCTCAGCTTCTTGTAATCCATGTTCCCCAGCATCATACTTGTTTTCACCATCCAATGTCTCGGTGCGAATATAATCTTTAAAGGATTCATCAACTAAAAACATATATGTGGTTATTACAATTGATAGAAACTTCTTTCAGTTAATATATTATATTTGTTTACGCAAAATTGACAATGTAGTATAAAAAGTTATAAGTATTTTTATTATTTTTGTAAATATTCAAAAATATACAAACCAAATTACACCATTCTTGGAACATTATAATAAATGTTGCATTCTACACAAATTACTGTGTAATTATTAGTGTTGATTATCATACTTTTTTTAAAGAAATTATAAGTTCATTGATATAAATTATAACCACTATCAAGATTATAACATTTATGAAATAAAATTTGTAATGACTAGTGAAGAATGAAAATTTTGAACACTAAAAAAAATAGATATCTACAATACAAAAAATTTATCACTCACTATTTTTCTTTCCCTTTATATTCAGCTGTATATCATAGAATGTTTCCACTCGTGTACTTGATACATTAACATTCTTGCACTTAATGTAAGAAGTCATTTTGCCCTCAAACAAACGTGGTACTGTTCCCTCCACACATGTGCCCTTCATTTTACTCTCTAGCTTATCTAAGAGAACCTAAAAGCACATATCTAATATTAAATATGTTTATTGCCACTGAATAATCTATGAAAGTTGAACAGCAAAATTTTTGGTAAAAACGAATTAAAACAGAGTGTATTTTGTATGCTATGAATAATACACATTAATAGGTGAAATAATTCACTGTCCAATATTTATTTTTATATTGTTTCAAAATGTTTGGATATTATTATTATTTTACTTGGACATTGTTCACTGACTTTATACCTAATAAAGTTAGTCTACAATGTTCTTACATTGTTACAATAAAATAAAATCCAAAAAATTAAAACCAAACAAAATAATTTCAATTAAATACAACCAAAAAAGATGTTTTTGAGTCCAGAACTGTCTCAGGTGCATTTATTAAATTAAAAAGTACTCTCATAGTAGAAGTAATCACAATAAATATTGATTGATAATTATAAAATTTAAAACAAGTTCATATCTATGCATTATTACGTCTGTATAGAATAAAAAAAAAATTCAAACAATCTTAATCTTACCCGCAAAAATTCCTGCACATCATGTTGCATGAATGAATCAAGTGTTTCCCAACCAAAACTTTTTGTCAACTTCTTTGTTCCAACAGGCTTATCAGAAAATTGCAATTCATAAAACACTCTTTGCAATGCCAAAGCAACCGATCTAGATAAATATAAAATAATTTACATCAAATTATTGAAAAATTTAAGACTAAAAAATTATCATAATTATAATTTTTACAGTACCTTGTACTATCATCAGACTCTGTGGGCATTTTATATACAGCCTTACGTAATTGATTTGTGAAATAAAGGGTTTGTAGCAATGAATTCATGTAACATGTTGCTCCCTGATTTTTAAGACCTGGAATGAAAATATAATGCATTATAATAAAATTTTAAATTTATTTTCGCAAATTATTGTAGATATAAACAAAACCTTTCGGCGCTACGCGATTCGATCCTGCATCTTCTGGTTTTGCGCCCAGAAACCAATACATTTGTGATTTTACCTTACCCTTTTAAATTACCTTAGAATTACCCTTAGTTCCCAAACTGGTCCAGGTGGGACCCCAAGGAGTGCATGGAAGACTTGACCCCCCCCCTGTAGTGGTCTATGAGAAAAATGTATGGGAACCTCTGTCTAAACAAACTAAAAAAATATGTACTGACCTACATATCCTGTATGTTTCTTAGAATCCCAGGAGACTCCATGAGGTGCTTCAGCTGTGACATGGACCTCAAGAGTAATAGAATCATCTTTGATATAACCTTTTTCAGGATCTAATACATCATTCCATGACATGAAGTGAGAGAATCCCCAATCATTTTCCTTACTGAAAAGTATTGTTTTAAAATTAGAAAGTCATTTTCCACTGTGAATGTGATCACCATTTATCAATTTTCACATTTTTATTTAAATGAACAAAAATAAGGGTTGCTCTTGAATAGTTACATAATTTAAGTCCATACAAGTAAAGTTATTACCCTCAGTGGGCTTAAATAAAAGTAATAACTTGAAATGTATAAGATATAAGCATGGTTATGTTGCAATTATCACAAAAAATTACATTAATTTCTAATAATCCTGTTTTCATTCAATATAAATAACAGTTAATTTGTGAACAGAAGTATATTACTAGAATTTTAATTAAGCATAATATTAATTAAAGAATATGTATTAATACAAACAATAAAAGCTAAACAAACATACCTGTAAAACAAATGTTGAATTTTTCTATAGAAAGGCTCTGTATCTGGCTTCTGAGATAGAAGTCTCAGTTCGGCCATGGCATAGCATGACCAGCTTGATGATTCACTCTCTCCATTACATTGAAGGAAGAAACCTAATGATTTCTGCTGTTGGCGATCTGGGGAAGGTGCTTGGCGAGGCATCACCATAATCTTCCATGGTAGATTGCGTACATAGCATGGTTCAGAAAGCATAGAATCCTTAAGGCTTCTAAAATTTGGTACTGTGAAACGGAAGGTTGCTTCTGATCTTGCCTCATCATCCTCCATTTCAGAATCAAGACATGCAAGCTGGTTAAGAATGCAATAATAAGAATTAGTACTAGAAACAGGCATGTTTAAAGTGAAATTTCAGTCAAACAAAAATTGTATATTTGGATAATAAAAAATATTGACAGTGTTGAGTATTGTTCAGCCAAAATATGCTTTCATTTAAAAATCCACAATAAACCACTTGAAAAATTATTTTTGAACAAAAGTTTCAAAAATGAATTAATATCATTAGATCTCTGGCAGGGGGAACATGTAGATATATGAAGATGTATCTGAAGTCAATGGCTCCCCTATTTTCAGCAGTGGACGTCCTATGAGTGATATGATTATGATGATGATGATTAGATCTCTGACATGAAATTAACTATAGCAGCACAATATGCAGTACTTAGTCACATATGATTTTAACATAACCACCAAGTGAGCAGGTAACATTAAATTTATAAACCCTTTATCGTGCATAAAAGTTTTTAGGATTTATATGGAAATACTTATTAATAAAAAGTTCATAACTTGAACTAAAGCAGATAATGTAGCCTTTTTAAGTAAACCAAAATTAAATAAATAAGAACATCCATTCTAATAATAAAAGGTTTATTGGTTACTCAATTCCACCTCACATCCCAAATGAAACAATTAGACACTAATAGCATAAAGTAATTTTTTACTAGATGGTCCTTACTGTCAAATTGGTTGCTAAAATGTTTTCCCTCAAATTTTCCTTATTCAACCAACAACTCTAAATTTGACAATCATTTTAAAGCCAGAGAGAAAAATTGCTAAATTTAACCACTTCATTAGCAGATACAGTATTTGTATGTTTTTTTCTTTTTGTATTCTTATTAATATATATGTAATATAGATATATATTTGTAGATATCTCACATTAAGAAAGAAATAAAAAACTAATAGCATAATTAAAAAAAAGGCTCACCCGCATATCAGAAGATGTAGTCTCCTGATTCTTCATAACTTCCTCCATTACAACCTCACCATTAGACTCTTTAATAAATTCTTCATCCCAGATCTTTTCAGTAGCTGTGTCAACAGTCTCCACTGAAATATTTGGACATATAATTAACAAAGGTGCAACTTAGAAAAATTGCTTCTTTATGGCTTTTCTACTTTTTACATTAAAGAAAAATATTTTTAGACAACAATTTGAAGCCCACATTATAATACTAATGAAAATATAACTTTAAATTGATAACCTACTTAAAAAACTTCTATGTCTATTGTTTTCATGACAGCCATTTTTGAAATTTATGACATGTGATAGTATATGAAGTGCTTGATAAAAATACTTTTTCCTGTGACAGGCAACTTGTTTAAATCATAGACAATGTTCAATAATAAGGAACTGTATTAAATAATGGATGTTCCGTTTTTTTAGAATATTAATAGAAGAAATATAAGATAAAAAGTTAATAACAATTTATGAATTATTTTAATATGACATTAAAGTGATACCAAATTCTGTGTGATTTATAATTTCTATCTGTAGAATCAATCTTGTACCATAGACATGCGACAGTTCACTAAAATACATAATTTTAAATCATAGTACAATTGACTTATAACAATTACCAATCACAATTAAAAAAAAATTACAACACAAAAGCAATGAAAAATAAATTTGTCAAAGATGACATAGTATAAAACTTTTTAAACACTTGCAATGAAATTTGACAATTTCCAATCAATATAGATTTTACTTTGTAAGTTTCACATGATCATCTAAAACAAAGCAATCTAAATTTAGATTGTATATGGTTTGACAACTTGCAAATTCATAACAAAGAAAGTGCACAAGAAAATGTTTACCTTATCAACAAACAAGATTGAGTGTGGCTTTAGAAATATACACTGTGTTTAAGAAAACAAGCACAAGGAAAAAATATAAGATTAAGTACCTATATTTTCAATATTAAATTACATAAATTAACTTAAATTTGAGGTTATCATATAATTAGAACACTCAATAATGTGTCAGCATTTGACAAAAATGTAGTTAAAAAAAGGTATTTAGATGAGGATGAACAATAAATGCATAGTTGGCATATCTAAAAAAAATTCAAACCTCTAAATTACCTGTCTCTAACAAATGTCAAAGGTACAAGTTAATGACTAACCTTCTTGAGTCTCCATCTCCTCGACTTGATTTACATTAGACTCTTGCTGCGGCCTGTCGGGGCCAGGCGTGTGGTTCATGTTTGCCGGGCGCGCCACCGGGGTCTGTCGCCCACTACTCTTCGATATTACCTATATAATTATTTAAGACCATGAACAATTTAATAACTACTAAATTACACAACACCCATTGCAATTACTGGCACATAACATACCTTAAACGCCAGAGAATCACTCCCTTTACACCTGCTAAATATTCGCTGAACAAACTTCAACGAACCTTTCTCATCGACTCGGGTGTCCTGTGAACTCGGGATTTTGCTTTTCTTTGAGGACAAGGTGTTAATTTTAAAAGAGTGTTTACTAGCGGCGCGGCCGATGTCTGCAGATTTTAACACAAGGGCCCGATAATAGTCTACGCTAATAGCACATTCCTAATCTAATAATCATTGCCAGTTTTACTAAATCACGGTGACATAAAATAGAGTACAAAATTTCCTCCAGTTTCCGGTTGAAAAAGTATTTTCACGAAAATAAACAAAATGGTGGATGTCTAATTTAATTTCTGGCTTCAAATGTGTGGCCCGGTTTGATCGACGAATGCACCATTTTCATTCTCTCACATTCACTATAGGGAAGCCCTACACGTCAAACAAATATCGGTTTTTCTGATGACAATGTGTAAGAAAAATATTGTCATTACATTTTATCAATAGATTAATGCGAGAATAAGACAGCATAATTTTCAAATAAAAATTTAACAGTATTTTTTTTCTGTTCATGATGTTATAAAATATTATTGATTGAGGTAATAAAAAGGGATTGATACAATGATATTTTATACTATGTTACGTTGTTAACGTGCCTGATGTGAAGCCAGGAAGACGTCCTAATTAGAACATTTCATCTTTAGTTTACGCATTAAGCGTTACCGTCTTTAGAATATCTGTGAGTTTACGTAAGGCAGGGCAGCGAGTGAAACTGGTGTCAAAGTTTAGCAATACTAAAAATGCCGTTCTGTATTTTATAAAAATATGTACTACTTTATAGTTAACTAAATTCAAGGGATCTCATATCATGTGCAAAGAGCAATGTATCTTTGATTTATTAGTATTTTAATTATTTTCATAATATTTTAAGTTACATAGGTTAGAAGAAATGAAGGAGGCAGCAAACAAGTTTAATACGGCAACAAAAAAGACGGATGCGCCCGCGATCGATTACCGTAGCATTTTACAAGATGAACGAATTATGAAGATTAAGAATTAATTAGAACAGCGTGACTTTTATTCAGGAAACGTTCCTGAAACCCGCGAAAAGGGATCCGAACATCGCCGATTATCGTATAGTTAGGAAAGGTCATGTCGGCACCCCGGGTACAGTAATTTATTACAAAAATTCCATGCACTGCGTGCCGGTAGATACGCCTGCCCTTACAAATCTCGAGGCCTCCGTTTGTCAACTGGCTTGGACTGGCCACTCTCCTATCACGATAGCATCCGTCTACCTTCCGTATAGACATAGCGCGACAATACTGCGCTCCGATTTCGAAGCCTTCTCTTAGGAGGTTCCACCATCCTTGCAGGAGACTTCAATCGCAAAAACACACTCTACACACATAAACAGTCGTGGCTTCGCTCTCGACTCGCTACCCGACAGGCTCGATTTTAACATCATAGCTCTGGTTGAACATACATACTATCCCTACATAGAGCGAGTCTCATCGGATGTGCTTCTCATTGCGATCGTCAAAAATATCAACCATACGCGATGCTGAAGAGATCCATGAGCGTTACTCTGATCATCGACCAGTCGTATTTTGGATAGGGCCTTCTGCATCTGCCGTCCTCCAAAACTAAAACGGTCATTAGCTGCCGTTAAATCATATCCAAACTAAAAGAAACCAATCCGCCCCTATAAGAGTCAATCCCCGATCAACTTAAGAAATAGGATACGGAGACCCCAATTCAAGCCTCGTCCACACCTTCGTTGAGCGAGGCTCGAGACAGGTCCCAGCGATGGATAACCATCGCTAGGCCCCGCCAGACGATGTGCGTGACCTGATGAGACACAAGAATGCAGCCACACGTGCCTACAATAGATATGCACCGACTCGAATCGCAGACTGCTACGTAAATTGCAGCGTGAGGTACAGATGAAAATATACTTATCAGCCTCGCGATCGAACGGTGGGACTCCACCTTAACTTCTATCAAACTGTCTCATCAAGCCTTTTGGAAACTTCCCAAATCACTCAAGGGTAACACCGTAACAACAATGTCACCACTAATCCGCCCGAGAGGTGCGCCAGCAATGCTGGACGAAGTCAAGGCTGAATGTCTGGCTGACAGCCTAGAGTCTCAATGCACTCCTTGACTGCTTCCGGTCAACCCAGTACACCTCCGCAAGGTGAACGAAGGAGTTGAAAGGAAAGTTTTAGATCCACTACGCAACCCGGTTCTCCTGGTCTCCTGGTGCACTGAACAAGAACAAATAATCATACAACTAGATCAAAACGCCCACGCAAAGCCTAATCCCCCACCCGTTAAACTCATGGACAGTATGGTACCCTGTGTGAATAAAGAAATACCTAGGTGTCGCCCTTGACTCAAAGCTCAAGTTCAGCACATGATTCAGGGTCAAGAACCGGGTGGCCTTCGTACTTGGTCGCCTCTATTTGTTAATTAAGAAAACGACAAAAATGTCCCTCTGGAACAAGATGACTTTATATAAGGCAGTAGTTCGCCCTATTATGACATACGCGAGTCCGGTTTTCGCGCAAATTTCTCTGAAGCAAATACACCAGCTTCACTTCATCCAAAATTGATTCTTGCGCAGTACTACGACATTGATTCATACGCAACATCTACCTACTCGTCGCCCACCATCGTTCAATTCCGGTAGTCAGCGTCGCGCTGATACTTTGAGTTCACCGCTGCTTATCCCAAACCCAAACCATTAGTTGTAGGTACCGCTATCTACAGACCCGAGAAGAGCTATCAAAGCTAGGTAAGATCCGCCGTAAATGGCTTAGACCTCCGCAGCAAACAAATACTAGATTCTGCCACGTTTCCACCATTTAATGATAGAAGCGATGCTGGACTTTCTTCTGCCACTTCTCTCAACGCCTACGCTTTCTGAAGTGATAATAATGACATCTATACAAAGTCTCCTAGTCAGATAACAGCTACCGATCGAGTCAATAATGGGCCCCCTCTCGGGCCCTCGAACCTAGTAACTCCATGGATCGTCTGCCAAAGCGACCGTCTCTCAAGCCAGTGATAATAATAATAAAGTGACAGACCGAGCTGGGACTCCCTTGGAAGCCCTCAAGGTTCGAGGATTAAGCCAGGTGAGCTTTGCACCCGGCCACCTTAAGCCCGGTGGATCTGTAAAGGTTCCAAAATCTTAGTCGAAAAAAATAATTGTTTTCTCCGCCTACGGCAATAGTGGATGATCCATTAAAAAAAGCCAGTTGACATCATAGGGCGTGTATTTTGGTGAATATGACTAGAGTTTGGCAATATACATATATATCAGGAAATTATGACAAATAAACGACCAGGAGCCGTGATAGCTCAGTGTTGGAGCGTTCGCCTTTAATTCAATATATGAGTACTCGAGCAACCGGAGTTTGATCCCCGGTGCCGGCACCAATGAAATTCTTGATTTTAAGTGCTGACTTATCACGCAGCCTGCGGTGAAGGAAAAATTCGTGAGAAAATCTGCATATTCCTCGAAATAATTACAAAAAAAAATTTTTCTAAGATACGTGAAGTCTGCCAATTCTTAATGATACTTTGATACTTTGAGTCCTCTGATACCCTCTGTATAGAGGAGGCCTTTGCCCGGTAGTGGGACATGTATCGGCTGTTTCTTTACTTTTTTTTTAACGACCAACGTTAATTTGATGAATAGGCCTAAGGCGAAATTACAATACTAATAGTATTATTTGTAGGGCTAAGCAAGTAAAAAATATATCGATATTTATCGTATCAGCATTTTGAAATAGTTTCGATAACTATCGAGTGATAAATATCGATAAATCGTCACTTTTCGCATGATTGTTCATACGTATTTACAAACAATTCAAAATTCTTAAAAAAGTATACACATGAAGAAAATAGTTGAAAAGATTTTTGAAAGCTAGCAAGGCGCGAGGAGCATGCAAAGAGTATCTAGTAACATTAGACACGAAACCAGAAATTAACACGAATTCGACAGTCTAAAAAAATATCAAATATCGATATATCGCGAGAAAAATATCGACTTTATCGTTAAATGTATGCAAGAATATCGATATTTTTTGCCGTGTCTATTCATTTGTAAATTAATAAAAAAAATATGTTTATATTTGTATTTCGTACTAAATTAGAAATAAGAACACTTTAAAAACTGTTTATTATTTTAAGCATAGATGATACATAAACATATATACTGGTTTTAAGAGTAACCACTAACCATTACAATGAAGATTTGAAACAATTAACTTTTTTTAAATATTCTATCAATTTAAGTCTTACAATGTTCCCTACAAATCACAAAACTATATTCGTCTTAGATCATACTCCTTATTTTGGTATTTCTTCGGATTACCCTATAGATTTTGATGTTTCCAAGAGCCGGGGCCCTGGTTATGTTCCCTTGCCCCCAGTTTGTAAATCTTTATGGACTTGTAGTGTTGAAGCAGCTGTCGAATATTGCAGAATAGTGTGGGATCTCTTTCCGGAAGGAAAATTAGTAATATAAATTTCACAATTTATTTATTTTATATAGTGTATTACTACTGAAAATTTAAATATATGCTTTCTTTTCAGGTTCGATTTGTTGTTAGTGATTCAGCAGCTCATATTTTAAATACTTGGGCTGTGGCTCAGCAAAATTTAACTCATGTAAGTATTTAATGTTTCAAAATATTTTGAGGACCCTAAGTCACAATTTGTCAATCATGATATATTTCTTAGATGTTAAATGGTCTCTGTTTGGTGGGATCAGTGCGTCGTGGGGCAGGAGGTGATGTTGTTGGTTTGTGTGCTGCTATTGAAGCATTGGGTGAACCTTCGCCAGCTCAATCTTCCAGGCCTCCAACTGAGAGGCATTTTCAAAATCGGTATTAAATTGTTATTTTGCTTAATTGTAATAAACATAAATTAATATAATGCACATGAAAAATGTAATTAATAACAATTTATATTTTGTATAATTTATATCTATTTTTATACCTAGTTTCTTTATTATCAAACTTGAAAGTTTTATATCAGGTTTGCTACTATAAATAATTAAAATAAATGGCTATATGTTTATAAATTTATTTTAACCATAATTAAACCTAAAAATAGTAGTGTTTTGATGTCTTGCAGTTAAATAATGTTTGAGCCCCATGTCACATCTTATGTAACACTGTCAGAAGTAGGTTGTGAATGTTTTTCTTATTTCATTCATTATCTTATTTCAGAGGCCGAATCATTTGTATCACAAGTGCCAGGGATGATGATTCTATCAGAAGCTTGGCGGAAATAGCACTCAATACATTAGTGCAACAAAACAAAAAGGCATCTACTGTTCAACCTACCACCAGCACTGATGCACCACCTACCCCACAGTATGAATCCTCATTTTCACTGTATTTTTAATTTGTAAATTATGGACATAATAGGAATGGTAGTAAAGTTTCAGAAGATCAGTACATCAACTAAGATTTTGGGATAGTACTTTCTATATTTACAAATACAGAAAAAATATATCCAATAAATAATCCACTATATTGAGTCTTGGATACAACATGAAACATTCTTTATGAAGCATGTTCAAGTTCCTTTGCAATTCATTCTCCCAACTTTTTTGTAGGGGTATTTATATGTAGGTAAATTTGCCTACTTTTCAATGAATCATACTGGGATTCAAATCAACAGATAAAGGTACATTAATATTTTATTTTTACTTTACAGGTCTTTAGTAGTTCATTACTGTCATTTAGTCATAGTTAATGTAACACCAGAAAAGGCTGAGACAAGAGTAAACAATCAGACTCTTACAGAGGTAGGATATTTTTAATAATTTTTACTTAATTCTCATATTCAGAAGAATAAATTTGGATTTCATGATTTAAATTTAATGGGCCCCTGAATTTAGTACTTCTTTATAAACTAAAAAATATATAAATTTATGTCAAAATCAACAATCCAAGTTTTGTGGAATGGATTAAAATGGCTCATACCTGCCCTTTTAAAGGTATACCAATTTCTCAGAAAAGATTGAATCAGATTTTTGTTTAAGTAGCCTAAAATGTCAATTAAAGTAGTAATCGTGATATGGGTATTTGATGATAAACAACATTCAAGAGTGGGAATAGTATTATTCCTATAAAATTACTAAGCTTAAAAAATTACATGCAAGCCTTTTCCATAATAGATCCAAAGTATATGTCATTGATACTAATCTATATGTCTGCCAATGGATTAAGGGCATTGTGAGAAAGTGAATTACGAAAAATGTTACATTGTTTTGCAACTGATTCCAGATGGGAGGTGGATTAATGGGTGTTGAAGTCATAGTATCCCGTGCAAGTGCGCTGGCGAATCTACTTGGCCGTTTAGTCCTGCCACATTATAAGTTGGCTATTACAACTGTCACAGGAATACCTATGAAAGTAATTCATAGATTAATATTACTGATAGACTAGAAAAAAATGCTATTGTTGGTTTTTATGTATTGGATTGTGGATTTTTTGAAATAAAATAAATATCTTTTAAATTACTAAATCAGTTCTTATTTCTTCTACATATATTATTAGTAGTAGAAATAAGAATATTTATCACTATGGCTTAATTTTTGCGGAATAAAAGGGCCAATGAAGTAAAATAAATTTCACCTGTATTTATTTTTAATCTGTTTATAAATACCTGTTTTTATACAGATATTAATCCAGTTTTTTCAATTTATTATAAAATATATTATTTAATAAAAATAATAATATAAGTTAATACTATTCAATTAAATGCATAATGATACGGATATTGGTGAAGAAAAGATGAAAGCCTTATTACTTATTTTAAACTTTCTATTCTCAGGAGGAACAAAACGCGAGCTCGAGTGCAAACTATGACGTGGAAATTATACATTCTGCCGAGGCGCATGCTGGATTAAGAGCAGCCCAAACAGCCGCAGAGGCTTTAGAGTCTGTAAGTACAGTGTTTTAAATACTTACTCATGGCCTTCTACTGAAAGGGGTATTGGCATTGTTTTGCCCTGAAGAATATTGGTACAAGTTAACCACAATCGCAAATTCCAAAATGATTATTATAATGCAATGATTTATGATTGTTATTGTCACGCAGTAGTGGAACACTTCTCTTATTTATTTCATAGTCTTTCGAACACTAAATTCTGACGGGGTGGGTAGGTGGTGCTGCGCTGGTGGACTCCGCGCGGGGCTGAAGGTGGCGCTAGTGGCTGCAGCGGGCCCCTGTGGCGGGTGACACCAGCCGACGTTGCCTCGCGACCTTCAGCTTGCCTCGTGAACTTCCTGCTCAACGGGCGTTCCGTCACGCTGGAGGTGCCTCGGT
Source organism: Iphiclides podalirius (assembly GCA_933534255.1). Classification (NCBI taxonomy): domain Eukaryota; kingdom Metazoa; phylum Arthropoda; class Insecta; order Lepidoptera; family Papilionidae; genus Iphiclides; species Iphiclides podalirius. Next base: position 10,244,584 of record OW152822.1, on the reverse strand, counting down.
GAGTGGATCTTGTCAAACCGAAACGCCTATGGTATGGTTCTATCATCGTATTTACCGTGGTGGGGCCACTCAACAACAGTGTTCGCTGTTGCATGCATGGGCAGGTCCCACAAAGGGTAAAACGGGATCCTATTACTAAGACTGTCTATATGTCCATCTGTTACCAAGCTGTATCTCAAGAACCGTGACAGTTGAAATTTTCACAGATAATGTATTTCTGTTGCTGCTATAACAACAAATACTAAAAAAACAGAAGAAAGGGTTTCCATACAGCAAATTTTTTTTGCCGTTTTTATAGATGGTACGGAACCCTTAGTGCGCGAGTGCGACTCGCACTTGTTCGGGATTTCTTATATCATTTTATTTAACTAAAAATGTTCTCTTTTAAATTCCGTGACCCCGCACTAGCAGCAAAGGCGGCGGCCGCTCCGCGTCGCACGTGTTGGCCGCGCAGGGCGGCGAGCTTTGGATCGGGGCCCTCGGCGGCCGCACTCCTTATGACGACCCTCCCGCGCTCTCCGAGGGTGTTGGCGGCCGCGTCACCGACTACAGGTACTGTCGCGCCCTCTCGCTCGCACTTTGACGGAGCTGCAACGCTGTCTCTGTCGCATGCGTGCTCCTCCACCGTCGGGCATGTACCAAGAAACTCTACAAGTGCACGCCGCAATGACGGTCACGCTTACGCCCTCTCGCTCGCACTTTGACGGAGCCGCAATGCTGTGTCTATCGTGCGCGTGTTCCTCCACCGCCGGGCATGTATCAAGAAACTCTACACGTCGGACCGATGGCACGCTCTCGCTCTCTCGCTCGCACTTTGACGGAACCGGAATGTTCTCTTTCGCGCGCGTCTACCGATATAGATTTCAAGAAACCACACAAGTTCTGTGCACGCTTAAACTGATAGGTTGTGCAAAACTGGGATGCACGTCTGAAATTCGTACAGCCCATGATGCAGTACACGGTTTCAAGATTTTTAAGATATTAATCCGTCATATAGCGAAAAAGTTGGCATGTCGGTTTACGCACAAAGTCGATGTGTGGTTCTTGTTTAAAGTATGACTTTACAATATGTGTATGTACAATCGAATTTTAGCGAAGTTTTTGTCGTATTCTTTACCCATAACCCGTTAGTTTCTTAAGCCCGGACAAATTTTCTAAATTCTAAACTGTCTCATTACTTATTTTTTCGCAACCATGTTTATAAGGGGATTTTATTAAATGGACTGTTGCAGAATCAAGGAGTTTGGTGCTCTAATGCATCAGAACAAGTTGCATCCGCTGCGAGGCGCCGGGGCCAACTCGCGAGCCAGATCCCGATTACAGAGGCATACAACGTATTGGCCTCTGACCATTTCCTCAACCCTCATCTTCAACTTGGGCTCGGTGAGTTGAACCCACCTTCATAATAGTTATAAATGAAAGTTTTTTATAAATATTTCCGATTCGATAGTTACGTAAGAATTGAGAGAAACTGAAATTTCAAAAACGCCTCACGCTTAGGAACAATTCGTTACATGAGAGAGAAAATATATGTCTCTCTCTGTATCTCACATTAAATCTCTCTTATTCTTCACTTTTTAAGGAGGTTCACTACTAGCATGTGCATGGTGCTGCATGCACACATATTAAGTTTTATGATTTTAATATTTTATTTTATTATGGAGCTAGTCTTGAAAGGATACTTTCTTAATGCGATATGTATTTAAGGACGCTTCTGCAACATTTCGAGTGGATGGCTGCGCATTTTACCACAATATTTACTATTCTCACACCCATTACAAGCTTTTGTTAATATTAAACCTCGACACGGATGTGTTCTCGCTCTTTTATCTTTGATTACGACCAATGATATAATTCAAAATAGAATAGAATCGAATTAATTCATCGTAATTTACATTGTACACCACACAATCAAAAACACATAGACAGTTTATCTAAAGGTAACCTAACAAAATACAACACACTAGAAGCTATATTATAAGATAATAAAATAAATAATACATTGCCAGGCTTACGGCGAAACAAATGATTTATTATTAATGAAAATTCATAAAATTAAAGATAGCCTGGCAGTTTTACAATACTAAATGGCAGTAAATTCTTGAAAAAAAATTTTTTACCTCTCGTGCCAGTCAAAGAGATGGCAAGGCAAACTTCTCGCTCCAGAAATAGTAACTTTACGCTAATTTAAATAAGGACAGTTTTTTGTTAATGGTCATATTATACAGCGTGTCTTTACCAACGCGACAATTAATGAACACATAAATAGAGAATAACTTTTTAAAATTGTCGCAAAAATTTACATTCTTTAAACATCAATATTTACAGTTATTAAATTTTCCAAAACAAACAATTTTAGAACATCCTTACGCATAACACTGTAATGTAAAGTTCATTTGAAAAGGTCACAAAGAATATGAATGGCTTGAATGAATTTAAAAGAGACAAAACATACTATTAGAAGGAGAGGCTTGTAATGCGACATTGTGGCAACGAATGAAAAAGTATCTGAATGTATGAATCAGTCAGTTGTAGTTGTATAGGATGACAAATTTTGTTTCCTTTTTTACCTTATTAGTTTGTTTGAAAAATATTTTTTTTAATTTTGGATTTTTTTTTAACTTTAATATTTTTTTATGATTATTGGCAAGTAGCGTTAGACGTGTGTTCATTTATTGTCGCGATGGTAACGACACGCTGTATAAGCGAACAAAACATTCCTAAAACATTGTCTACTTGAGTTTATTCAAGATAATATACGCAGTCTTCTTGTTATCCCCAGATAATGGAGCCGTTAACCAAGCTGGTAGTGCAAGAGTCGCTAACGGACGAGGAGGTGGACGCCTGCCGCGGAGTCCTGTTATCCCTTCTCGGCATGGAGTCCCGCCACGAATTGCCATCCGCCCAGCTACCCTCCAATATGCGGTACCGCACGTCAATTTTTTTTTAAGTAATAGGTTGTTGCGCGTTTAGAAAATTATGAGTGTAAAATTTTTACTATACTCGCGCACACCGACAGCTAAAATGCTATATGTTGAAGATGTAGAAACGTTTGGTTTCTAGATCTTCAACCGTTCACGGTAAAAATTATTGTTGGCAACCGATAAAAACTTTTTGAAATTTATCTATAATTCCAAGTTATTAAATGACATCATTATCAATTGCGTTTAATGTCGTTTTTCACAAACAAAGAGTGCTGGTACGGGGGATAGAATTATTCGTTATTTTTATTTTAGTATGCTATTAAAGAAGTATATGTTCTTACGTGAAACTTTTTTGTCGGGTTAAACCTTTTAAGAATTTCATGGTAGATCCATCCGGATGAATCCTTAGAAACACTTTAATCTAGTAATTTGTAAGTATACGTGTAAATATAAGAAGTTATCGTGCATTTTCAACTTTCACTTTTCGACATTCGACTTCAAAAACGGAGGAGTTTCTCTATGTTTGTTTACCTCAAAACTTTCGATTGGGTGAAAAGATTTTGATGATTCTTTTTTTGTTTGAAAGCCTCCCATGTGGTCCCGTATTAATTTCATTGGATCTTCGGCTCCGGAGATACGTATCTGTACGGAGTAATTATGAAATGAATACAGAGCGAGGTTATTGAAGTCGGTTTTTGTTTTTCGTTAATAAAAAAAGTTTACCTATATATCAACGCATGTAAGTATTTAATTTGCGGCAGCGGCAAATGGAGCGGTCGGCGCGAGGAGCAATGGCGGCAGGTGTGGGGCGAGTTGGAGGCGCTAGTGCGCGCGCACTCCGCCTCGCCCGCCCACCGCGCGTTGCTGCGCACGCTGCTCGACTGCCGCTCACACAACCACGCGCCAGACGGTACATATTTTATTACTCACTATTGTACTGGCCCTTTGCTTAAATCTACACTCTCACCAAAAAAAAAAACTACTAGGGTGAATGGGGGGGGGGGGAAGATTGAACGGTTTTTTGATGAGACGAGCAGTGTTGTGTTTGACGTCTTGCAGAACAGCACATTTTAAGTTAAGCTAAAATTATATCTATAGTGAATAAAGTACAAAGAGCATATTTTTATGACATATCGATAAATCCCTTTTATATTTATTCGAAAGGGGGAAAGACGAAAGGGTGGTGCGGAAAGATCGAAGTAGTCGTCGGTCAATAGGCTATAATTTTAATTGTCCTGATACTTCAGAACTGTCAAAATATCTTAAATAACACAAATTATTTGTTTTTATATTTCAATCTTGCCCCGCCGGGGAAAATATTAGCGGGTAAAGAGGGAATGTTACAATAAATCCTAAAATACAAAATAATATATGATATTAATAATATAGGAGGTAAATGTAAATAACTTTAACTCCTCCGTAATTCAATTAAAATAAATTTTAAACGATAGAGAAAAATCTCTAATGAATTAATCAACAAGCAGAATTCGGCGGTCGCTTATAGTTTTCGAGAAAAAAAATATTTAAAACTTGTTTTTTGTACTAAGAAATCCACCATTTTATTTGTTTGACTTCAAAAACTCAATACACAGTTCTGCCAACATGATAAATATAGGAAGCGGGCGGCATCATACACGTATCGATATTCCGTTTTTTTTTTTTTTAATTTAATGAGTCACAGAACCGACACAGAGCGAATCCGACTCGGATAGATTAGGTTTCTCTTAACCTTCGATGTTAGGTTTTTTTTTATGACCACCAAGAAATACGAGCTGAATTGACATATTAACTAACGAAAGTAAAAACACTATTTCATTATTTCTTTTTTCGAAAACTATAAGCGACCGCCGAATTCTGCTTGTTGATAAATTCATAAGTGATTTTTCTCTATCGTTTAAAATTTATTTGATTTGAATTACGCCGGAGTTAAAGTTATTTACATTTACCATATATAATAATGCGATATTTAGACATAGCAACATAACTACCTATTAAAAATAATAACTGTATACAAATAAAAAACTCGTACCTACTACCTACCTCGTAAATGATGTTACACGACACGGGGTAAGATTAAAACACCCGACTTGCTCGCGTAAAATTCACAGCGTAGATATTCCCTTATAACACATAAACGATCCCTCTAAACGAAAAGTGCCGACTGAGGTATGGGACGTAACATAATGGCGGTCTTATGAATGTTGCCTGCATTGGATAAATTACACAAAATCTGTCTTTATTGATGCATTTTTGTGTTACCCCTTTTTTCATCTTCCCCCCACTCACCCTATATAATTTAAAAAATCCGAACGGTGGTGTTCTTTTCTCAAACAACTTTCTTTTGCACACATTCGTGTTCTTTCTTTAAACAGGGTGAAGGTATTTCAGTTTTACTTAAACGTTTTAAAAGCGTTAAAAGTAAAACTTAGCGTTTTAACGTGACCATACGAGACGTTGGGCTCCTGTGAACTGGTGACCCACTGTATTTGGTATGAATGAACTTGTTTCGGTACAACACAAACTTGTCCCTAGTTGTCTTGCGGTAACACGAGACCACTTCTTGTTGGGAAATAACCGGGATACCTTAGCCTTAGTATACTATATCCCAAAAAAGGCTGAAGTTTCCGAGTTGAGTAAATCCACGCCTACGTAGACATGAGATGAGTATGTTAATAGCTGCGTTCGATGGAAGCATTGATATCTACCCCGAGTCGTGCGTTTAGTGTGAAATGTCAATTTTATTTACTAGCATTAATTTTAATTTGGTCAAGTAGTGTCCTTGTATTTTCAAAATGAAGATATATACCCATAATTGATTTCAAATGTGTGTTACCCAAAGTCATCGAAATTAGAGCACCTATACAATAATTGCACAAGATTCTTTTAAATAATTGCATGCGTATCAGAAAATATGGTCACATTTCTCAATAAGTCACTCGGCGTAAATTGGCTCATTGTCTAAAAAAGGTGTTACTCTAAAAGTCTACTTGTACATTTGTTAATTAGTGAAAGGGATCTTCGTTTAATCTAACGTTTCAAAATTCCTCATCATGCTTCTACGTTAAATTTTTCACCGTAGAAGCGTAACTTTTAAATCTTTGTGAGTGTGTGTATTTATAGTATACACATTTTTATAGTATATCGTAAATAATTTAAGTATCATCATCCTATTCCAATCCGCTGGATATAACCTTCACTAATATTCCGCCACATACCGTCCTCTGCGGGAGCACGACCCTAACGATGCACGCACAAATGGGCAGTTTACGAGTGCAATTTTCGGCGTTCCCCGCAGGCGAGTCCCGGGCCACGGTGATCCGGGCGACCACAGACTCGCCCCTGTCGCCCGTGGGGGCGGGCAACGGCGCGGGCGCCGGCGACGTGTGGGCGCCGAGGAACGTTCTCGACACCCTGCTGGGGGCGCCCCGGCCGGCGCGCAGGCCCGACTTCGCCGGCAGGATGGCGGCCGGCAACAGGATCGCCACGCTCTACTCGCATTTGCAGCAGGACGTCGAGGCGCAGCACTAACTTTTTATTTTTTTTTAAAAAAAGAGCAAACGGCCAGTACGCTCACCCGATGGAAAGTGACAATAAATCTTGCAAATGTTTTGTCGGCCTTGCTCGTTTTATTGCAGCGCCTATTTCGTTAGGCTCTATTCACACCGAGACGGCAGCAACGGACCATTTCGAGGGATATTCGAATTGTGAACCATGACTGTGGTTTACTGCAGTAGAAAAGGCAACAGATTCAGCTCTCGAACGATGTACGCTTGAAGGGGGAAGTACCGCGGCCTTTTTAAACAGGACCTCTTGTAAAGTAGGGATTACTTGTACTTTTATGTTTGATCTACATTTCAAAACGACGGCGCAACTGTTAGTAAAACCTCTCAGAATACGGAGAGGCATGCGCCTTTTAATTTTTTTCGCCCATTTAATTTCTTTTTGTTTTTACCGCGGCTGTGCGCTGTAGCAGATTCTATTCTTGTACGATTGGGCCCACACGACTGGAAAAGTAAGACATGGCCTCACGGAATACCGGTGTAATGTGGAAGCATTACATTTTATCGTTTCGTTTATATCGGTGGAGCTGAGCTCTTCGGGAACTATTGTAGAAGTTGCTCTAATGTTCTTCATGAGGAAAGCGATTATCGATCCTATTGGAATTAACGTTCGCAACATAATAGTAACCTCCCTGGCTTTAATAATTGTGTACAAGGGAATAAACCAATTTGTTAAAATTTTCAAGTTTGTAAGTACGAAAATTCAAGAAAATAACATTCTTAACCCCCCCCCCCCCCCCCCCCCCCGACAAAACAGAAAAAAGTATAGAACTAAACAAAATATTTATCAAATATTGATGATCAAAAGGCGACCTTATTGCTACACAGCAATTTCTTCCAGGCAACCTCAGAAATTTATCAAAAGAAATTCTTATTGGGTTAACTTTCTTTTTACTTAATTTCATGTACATCCTACATGAAATTAAGTAAAAAGAAAGTTGCAACAAAAATTAAAGTAATAAGAAAAACGTACCTCTTGTGTGTGATCGTCAAAGTAAGAGTGAAAAAGGGAAGGAGAGAGACATCGAGAGATAGAAAGGAGCTAGATAGAGAGATAATGCTTCTTAACCTGTCTTAAAAGAATCTACGGTTTGAGCACGTTTAATAGCCAAAGGTAAAGAGTTCCAGAGTTTAACAGCTACAGCAGAGATGGATTTATGGTAAAAACTAGTTGATCGCAAAGGATTTTTAAGGAAGAGGTTTTCATTTGAACATAGAGGAAGGTTATGAGAGGAGCAAAGAAATTGAAAACGTTCCTTGAAATAATCCGGACTTGATACTTTTATTTTTTTATTTTATCTTATTTGGTACATAGAACAGCAAACAGTACAATAATCTTAATAATGGCAACTTATACACACTGTCCGCCAAAAATATATGTACACTACATGCTTCGGTATAATTAAACAATATTAAGTTATAAATTAAAAAGCCAAAAGACAAAGGTATTGAAAGTAACTACTTAAATAAAAGTAAAAAAATAAGAAAAAAAATATAAAAACATTATGTGCCTCGAATTCTTCGTTTGAATGCACTCAGCTTCTGATGGAATATATCTACTGATTCATCAATGGTTGTAAGTTTGTTGTACAAGGAACACATTTTAGAGATAGGGTTATTTTGGGCAAATTTGGTAGATGCTAGTGGAATATAAAATAATTTGGCATTACGACTACGATAGTTTGTATTCATGCCTATTTTAGCTAGTAACTCAGAATGGGCCACTGAGATAACGATTTTGTACAAAAGTACCAAAGAAAAATGCTGCCGTCGTTTTTCTAGGGTATCAACTTTAAAATATTTTCACCGTTCCTCATAGTCAGGCAAAGTTCTCTTAAGTCCGTAACGATATGCTGTCATTCTAAGTACTCTTTTTTGAACTTGTTCTATCCTAGAAGAGTGTATTGCGTAATAAGGTGACCAAATTACCGAAGCATATTCCAAAATACTTCGTACTAGTGAGATATATAAAAAAATAATACTTTTTGGGGATTTGAAATCTTTACTTTATTCTGAAGATAAAACCTACTAATTTTTGCTGCATCTCGTAACGATAGATTCATAATGTTCCTTAAAAGTCCACTTGCTGTCAAGTATTACTCCTAGATCCTTAACGGAGTTTCTTCGTTCTAAGGGTCTATTATTTATATTATAATTGAATTGTATTTTATTGATGATCTTACTAAACGATATTACACAACATTTATTGATATTAATTTTCATACAGTTATTTCTACACCATTCAGACATTGTGTCAAGATCTTTCTGCAAAGTAATACAATCGGAGAGATTATTTATGAAATTGAATATTTTTAAATCGTCCGCATATAGCAACTTTTGACATTTAAGCTGATCTGTGAGGTCATTAATAAATATATTAAATAATAATGGACCTAGATGCGATCCTTGTGGGACCCCGGAAGTGGCAACAAACGGAAACGACTGAAACCCCCTTATCGTTACTATTTGATTTCGATTACCCAAGTAAGATACAATCCAACGCAATAAATCGCCATGCATTCCATAACTCTCAAGCTTCATGCATAGGATTTTATGGTTAACTTTGTCAAATGCTTTGGAAAAGTCAGTATAAATACAATCTACTTGTTTGTGTTTTTCAAATGCGTTAAAGACAAAACTTTGTAGTTGTAATAAATTTGTTACCGTAGACTTATTAGAAATGAAACCGTGCTGTTGTTCAGAAAGAAAAGGTTTAGCCCAAGCATATATATGGGGATATATCAGAGATTCGAAAATTTTCGCAAATGTACAGAGAATATTTATAGGACGATAGTTTTGGCACAAGTTTTTATTACCCGACTTATATATGGGTATAACATGAGATACTTTCCATTTATGCGGAAAAACTCCCTGTCTCAGTGATTTATTAAAGATAATGAAGAGTGGTGTCGTAAATTCCTCATAACAGTTTTTAATAATAAATATAGGTGGAATACCATCTGGACCGGGAACTTTTTTATATCTAAGTGACGTATTTTATGTAAAATTTCATCGTAAGACAATTTTAATTTCGCCATTACATTTATAGGTTGCACTGAATCTAATTTAATGGATGTTCTGTTAATGTCATTTTTTCAAACACGGTGGCAAAATATTTAGAGAACATTTCACACATGTCTTTACCATTAGATGCAATTACGTTTTCAAATGTCACAACCTGCGGGATTGAGTTGGACACACGCTTACCCTTCACAAATTTCCAGAATTGTCGAGGATTACTTTTTAAAGAAGTTTCCATGGAATTTAAAAATCGGTGGTAGCATTCAGAAATCAACTTTTTTGATCGAGTTCGCAGTACAACGAAAGTGTCATAATCTCGTGGGTTGCCATACTTTTTAAATTTTGTGTGATGTTTCCTTTTTTCTCTGATACATCGTTTAACGGTATCACTAAACCATGGCGGATATTGATTTAAGTTGTGTCGTTTTTGTGGAATATTAACAGAGATGATCGAATTCAATACATCATAAAATCGCTCTACATCAACGTCTACTTCACTGTTTGATAATTTATCTTTCCAGTCAACAGCTCTTAAAGCCTTCTTGATATTATCGTAATTACCTTTATAAAAATTAATTTTAATTATTTTTATTACGACTTAACTATACTATTATGTGCAGCTTGGTGATTTAAATAAAAACTTAGGCATGGATGGTGCTTGTCCTCTTTGCTAAGAGGTATAGTTCTGTTAACAGAGAGTTTGATATAAGACAGAATCAAATCTAAAATACGGTTATTTTAATTTAAAATTGAATTGTATTGTTTAATATTACCGTAGGCTAAACTATCAATAAGTAATGAAGTTTTTAAATCAGTAGCTGGACTGGCACCATTTTCTGACCATTGAATTGACCCAACATTGAAGTCACCTAAGATAATTATAATGTCATTAGTATTAAAATTATTAATAACGTCGGCAACATAGGTAAAAAAGTTTTCAAAGTCGTTAACATTCATATCAGGTGGAAGATAACAACAACACAAATGGACTGTGCAACTATTAATTTCACTCGGAAATATTGAAAGCCACAAATATTCACAGGTTGAGTCCCAATTGCTACGACGCAAGACATTGAACTTTTTGTTTATTGCAACAAGAACACCTCCTCCTTCACTCTTAGTGCTGTTACTTGTACAACGATCGCGACGTTTTTCGTCTTAACTTCCATCAATTAACTCACCGTCAAATATGCTATTATTTAAATTTGTTTCCGTAAGGCATACTATGTCATAATCAAAGCTGAGTAAATTCAAACTAAAATCGTTAAGCTTAGACCTAAATCTATTAACATTTTGATAATAAAAATTCATTGTCATTAAATCTGTAATCTGAATCCAAATAAATACTTCACTAAGTTACAACAAAAAAAATATACAAAAAAAAGAGAAGAGAAGAGTAAAGTCTAGCTACATTCAACAATTAAGTTAGCTTATTTAAGCTTGTGCTGTCTTTTATGTGTACTGCACCCGACTTATCATCTTTCCTCACATATATTCGCCCATTTTTAACCCATACGTAAGTGTAGGTTTTTTCCTTAGCAACTTTCTAGTTGCAGCATGAGTGCTTTACATTCTGGCGAAAGGTGTTCAGATACATAAATTGGTATGGAATTGTAAGTTGTTTCCAGATGTCTTGCACTTAATCGGTCTTGAGGGTTACGTTTATTGTATCGCCGAACAGCAGAAATCATATTATCTCTATGCCTTGGTGTTGGAAGAGATAATAGTATGTTACGGGGACGTGAAGAGGACGGGTTCATCTTAGCCACCCTACGGCAATGTACAATTTCTGCATCAGATATGGGCAAAATGATATAGTGTCACAAATCTTTTTAACTATTGCAATTAGGTTTTCTGATTTTTTTTCTGGAACAGCTTGAATTTCGACATTATGACTACGACTTAGAATCTCTGAGCTATTTAGTTTCTTACTCAATATATTTAGGTTAAATTGTACAATTGCTTTTGTAAGTCAGTGATTGTTTTTTGTGCCTGATGCAATTCCAATTTCGTTTCCGATTGTTCAGCATGAAGAAAGTCAGTGGTTTTAGTGAAATCTGATGTTACTTTATCTATTTCTGTACGGATAATAGACGTATTTCACGTCCTTTTTTAGTTTTGATTCTAACAACTCCAAGTAACCAGTTAATTTTTGATCCAAAGTTTTGTTTAAAAGTTTTTCAATATTATCTTAATTCAATATTTGTTCTGTGGATGCAGATATTCCTCTAGTGAGAGACTGTTGGTTTAAATTATTTAACTGATCTTTGCCTTTTGATTGAACCGGCATGTTGCTGTTGTCTCCAACTTTTGGCCTGTTAGCTACACAAGATGGGCATATCCATTTCGATCTAGAAGTAGGAGAATCAACATATGCCACACACTCATTGTGATATTGTTGTGAGCACTTTGCGATAGTACATTTTATTCGCTTTTGTGTGACTAAGACCGTTTCTTTGCAAGCCGAACATAAAACCATTTTTTAAATATGAATATAAACTAACAAAAAGTGACGGATGTCGGGCTGGGTTCGAACTCGGACCTCGCGTTTGCCAAGCAAGCAACATGAATTTACACAACTCCTATTTGGAATTGTTAAAATATCCAATCCGTTGTACTTTAATAGGTATGTGCGGGATGATAACTCGGTTATTGAATTACAATCGTGGGTAGAAACACTTCACAAGACTGAGTACAGATCACAATACCAATACAGTTAATTGGATTTTTTGCACTTTATACACAATCTTCTTGCAAATAAATTAAAACAGTTTGCACTATTGTTTACGCACTAGACTTTCAACACTAAGTCACGTTCAAAAAGGACTCTGAAACAATTTTAAAATGCAAAAAATAACAAGTGATATCTAGACCGTCTTACGTCGTATTTGCTACATTAAATGAATAGTCATTTATAAATAACAAATGTTTGTTATTTTCAAATCTCTTTCCCAGAGGTAAAGGCAAAATAACTTTCGCTTTTCTTATTCAAATCTCTATTTTCTTTGGTTGGTAAACTTGAACCCGCAAATCGTGTCTTTCGAATACTTAGGGCATCCCCTACAGAAATATCCCTTTCGCAATATGAATGATCTTTATCAATCTTTCTCCATTTATCTTCTTCACGTGAACCATTCCGACGTAAAATCACTTTAGGTGCCTGCTTTTTTGTCTTAAGGTTTGGTTTTTACTTTTTTTTTTAAATAAAAAAAGGGGCAAACGAGCAAGAGGCTCACCCGACGGTGACGGCTCAACGAACACCGGAGGGCTTGAAAAGTGTTGCCGCCCGTTTAGGAAAGAATATGCTCTCTTTTTGAAGGGTCCCAGGTCGTAACAGTTTGGAAAGACCACTGGCGGCAGCTGGTTTCACAGATAGGTTGTGCGAGGCAGGAAATGCCTGGAAAATCGCGCTATTGTGGAACGCTGGCCATCTAGGTGGTGTGGATGAAATGTTTGGTTGTGTTTTTGGTGAAATTCAGCCTCTGGGATAAAACAATTCCTCGGAAAACTACCCGTGATATTTAGAAGATGTGGTAGAAGATGCAGTGATCCTCGGCTTCTCGATCTCTCCGTTCAAGCAGATCGGACACAATCGTCGATAACCCGAGCCGCCCTACGTTGAATGCGGTCAAATGGGAGAAGCTGATAATGGGGGGCTCCTGCCCAGATATGAGATCAGTGTTCCATGTCCGAATTTGCGCCTTATTACTTCTCGCCTTGCTGAGTACACTGAGCTTCTTTGAAGCCAATTAGGCCTTACCTTTCAATTGACCGTAGAACTGAAAATAGCTCGAAATTTCGATGCGAAGTATTCCCACACCAGCTGAGGCAGTGTTCTCAAAATGAGGAGTTACGACAAATGGGGACTTTTATAGCGGTTAAAGAACCAACTTGTGTCTTTTTGGGGTTGAATTAGACTTAGTTCAGTCGACCCCACGTCTGAGACTTTGGTTAACATAGTCTCGACTTCTGACACAAGCTTGTTCCGGCTCTCGTAAACGATTTCCCGAGAAATATTAGTACAGCCAGTGTACGAGTCATGATATCGTCTGCATAACATGTTGCTGACTTGCAACATGTCATTGATATGCAGAAGAAAAAGAGTAGGAGTCAGTACGCAGCTTGTGGAACACCAGCATTAACAAATTTAGAATCAGAGCATGCAATGTCGATAACGACCTCGATGCTTTGATCCAGTTGCATAATTTCTCGGGAAGCCCATAGGAACGAAGCAATTAACAAGCTAGCATGAATTTTTAATAATGAAAGATTATAACGGAAATTAATAGAATGGAAGTGGTACCCATTTTTACCAAATTGATATTGTTTTATCAATCCAAATGATTAAATTTTATAATTGTGAATGGTGAATATAGGCTAGTGCTAAAATCACTACAAGTCTCTAAATCATGATTCACAAATTTCAAAAGATTGGATAGTAATTATTTCTATGCTGTGTGAATATGGACTCAATTATTTTTGTGGGCAAGCCACTTATTATAATGCCATGTTGTCATAAAAAAGGAATCATGGAACAACATTTAAAATAGGTATAATTAACACAGTTTGGACTGATTGATTAGTCTGCGATTTGGACGAATTTGCAGGTTTTTGGTGCAGGTCACGTTTTGAATTGAAAATGCGACATTATAAAATTAATATCTTATATTTGTTCAATAAAAACTACATTGTGGGCCCGTGTGCCCGGCGCCCCGGTAACACGACCTTTGTATTATCTTGTTGCATATAAACTCTGCGGGCAGACTGTGTCATAAGGCAATTGTGAGTGAATTGTCAAGGCAATTGGTTCGGATCCGATACGGCGAAGCTCCCCTCCCCCGCCGCCAACGTACAAGTTAACAATTACTGGAATGTCACTCGGGATGCGAACGTCTCAAACGAATCTTTACAAACGAAACCCTAAACGCTACAGTCGGGAGATTTAATTAGCCACTGAAAAATGACGGCTGCTGGTTTCGTCTAACTAAAAACGACTCGGTAAATATCATCTATAATACTATCTATCGAAAGCAAATCAAACGACACGCGATTGGCGAATCAATCATTCGTGCACTCAAAAGGCGTGTTGGTGTCCCACGACTAAGTGCACGTTTTGAATTACCAACTATAAATAACTGTACCAGTAAAGCTGTATTAAATTCATTTCGTTGATTTTATCACATCGCGAGCGGAATCGAGGAATGCGATTGGTCATACGACAGCGGCTAATTAAGTCTCGGCATTAGGCCCAAACCCGGGCCACTCTGTAAATAACACACATATTTTTACAATCTCCACGTTCCGCCGAGTGCGCCCGGCCGAGTCCATCGAAACACATCCAAAAATTACTTTCAATTATTTTTCAATTTATACCCTATAAAACTTACAAAACCGACCGGTACTCTTAAAACTTAACACTAATTTTTTTTTTAAAATTAAACGGAATTGAAAAATAAATTACCTAGGTACAATATTTTAGTCTAGAAAAGCTATTTATAGGCGCACGAGGGATGTTTGGTGGGAGTGCGCAGATGTCAGTGTGTGGCTTCTCGAAGTTTCTTTGTAACCGGTGGCTGTGCGTCTGTTGAGTCTCCCAGTGAGTTCTCCTCTTCTGCTGAACTCGCCTCCTCTATTTGTCTGCAATAAATGAAAACAATACATATTGTAGCTTTACACAAATGTGAATTTATAGTAAAAAGTAACACCCTATAAATGTCCCACTGCTGGGCAGAGGCCTCCTTGTCCAGAGGGTATTAGGGCATAGTCCACCACGCGGCCCCACTGCGCATTAACAGACTTCACATTTCTTCGAAATATTTTTTTTGTTATTATTTCGAAAATATGCAGGTTTCCTCAAGTTGTTTTCCTTCACCGCTGAGCACGTGATAAGTCAGCACTTTTTCATTGGTGCCGCGGCGCCGGGGAGCGAACTCAGGTTGCTATATATGTTGAGTATATTTGAATTAAAGGCGAGCGCCCGGACACAGAGCTATCACGGCGAGAATTGATAATTATTAATTTTCAAGTGGCTACACGTACCAATTTTATTCAAACATCATTTATCGGCAACATGGTAAATTTTATAGTTTAGGTTGTACATCAATAGTGAGTTTACGCTCATCTACTGACGTATATGGAAAACCTAACAATTATCAAAACTTCTACCTACAAAAATTCTTTTCTAAACCTATGTACCAATAAGTTTTACAGTTTTACACATCTACACTCGAAGATGAGAAAGAACCTTCTATTTGCGTTTTTCCCACATGCGCGAATAGAAGGTATTATTTAAAAAAAAAAACGAAACGAAAACAGATTTGCCTACCGCTTGGCGCGCGGCGTGCTGAAGGCGGAGTCGGAGTTGTCGGAGTGGGAGGCGGGTGTGGCGGGCGAGGCGGCCTTCGCGTCCATAGAGTCCTCCGTGCAGGATGTCGTCGTGTCCTCGTTCACAGAGTCAACCAGCTTGCCTGCAACGGACGACGGAGCTATTAGATATCCTTACTAATATTATAAACGCGAAAGTTTGTATGTATGGATGGATGTTTGTTACTCTTTCACGCAAATACTACTGAATGGATTTTAATGAACTTTTTAATAATATAGCTTACATCAGAATAAAACATAGGCTATAATTTATATTATATATATATATATATTTACTAGCTGCTGCCCGCGACTACGTCTGCGTAGAGGGGTGAAAATTTATGGTTGTATGTATTTTTGTATGTTGTATCATAAAAAAATAGAAATTAAAAATTTTGTCTAAAAAATAAAAAAAAATTTAGGGGTGGTCTACCCCTAACATTTAGGGGGATGAAAAATAGATGTTGGCCGATTCTCATAGATACTGGATAAGCACAAAAAATTTCATCAAAATCGGTCAAGCCGTTTCGGAGGAGTATGGCAACGAAAACTGTGACACGAGAATTTTATATATTAGATGTATACATATCTTTCTGTCTAAATGTTAAACCTTCAGGTAATTCTATGCAGATGTAGACGCGGGTAGCAGCTAGTATATTTATAAGGGGACGTGTAACTAATATTGAGAGCCGCTCGCGCATAACAGTCATAGAAATAATATAAATAGAAGTACCGTTCTAAATATTCGTTAGAACGGTACTCTAAAATGTTCATGATCATCCACCTGCCTTTATCGCACATAGGTGGGTTCAGCAAAATATGTGAACCATGTTGTAAGCGGTTTTTGGATATGTGTTCACGATTGGACACCAATGCAAATACAGATCAAAAATCCTGCTACCTTTTGTTTTATGTCGGCACAAACTTGGATTGACTTGAATATTTGTTCACAAAATCGCCATTGAATATGATTGTTTTTATATATTTTATTCAGAATTACCAACGGAAACTGAACAAAAATAGCCACAACGTAACGTGGTCGACTTGAGCTATTAATGTTAAAAATACTTAATAAAGAAAGTTCTATTTTAGTTTAATTCACGATCGTAATTTTTCACGTTTAATTCACGAGTAGTTTGTAAAATTTTGAATATATACAATACTTAAGGCGCTGTATGAAGTGAATTTTTAACTATTTCCGTGGTGAAGCAGGGGAGCCGAGGAGGGGTAACGCCGCTTAGCGAGCCGCAGCGCGCGAGTTTTGTCGACGCGCCGCGTAACTAAGTAATTCATTACCTATTTGTGGTGGGCCGTAAAATACTATCGCTAGTATCATGGAAGGCTTTCGAAAATGTACACAGCTATGATATCTTATATAGATCATGATTGTATTTTACTTTTATATTATTATAAGAATATTAATATAGAAACAAACAAAGTATGAGAAAGCAATCAACAATTTTAGAAAATCTTCCTATTAATTATTTTAAAGTATAAGGAAACGGATTACAATTGATTATAAATACATCTTAAGGTCAAATCAATTAATAAAAGCAAATGACATTTCTTACAACAAAAACAATAAATAAACGAATAATTATTTATTTTGATTTAAAGTAATAGCCCATAAAAATTTTAAGCAATTTCATGGTCTCCACGGCAGAAAATACGAATACACATCTTTAATATATCCTTTAAATGTTAAAGACTTACTACGTTATATAAATTCCTCAATGAAATGATACTTAAAAATTATCGATAAAATTCCTTATATCGATAAAGGACAACAATTATAACTACAATCGAAATTTTGTCAACTTCCACAGATATCGTGTATTATATCGTGCCTATTGGTCCGAGCGTCATGGTAAGTGAACAATTACGGTGGTCCCAAGTTCAAGCCTTATTGAATGTAAATCTTTTTCCAATTTTAATTTGTTAATCAATTAATTATTGTTTTTATTTCATAAAATGTGGAAAAGAAACAAATTAATGAAAAAATTATAAAACAATTATTTTTCTTATTCGTAAAAGATTAATTTACGTTTTAGTATAAAAAATTAAATATTTTAATAAAAAATCTTAAAATCAATATACAATATAAGATTTGTTAAAATTTTAGGTAGTTTCATGATTTTTTTCTATCGGGGAAAATATATCGAGAATGGTTTGAAAACAATGTTCCATTAGAATGTAAGATTAACATATTTTTTGCTGCTATAAAATGTAGATTTTGTTAAAAAAATCTTTTGAAAAACGTATGTACTGCATACTATACACATTTTAGCATTACATATTTTAGCGCCATAACAATAAGAAACGTAAATTTTAGTTTAATTCACGATGGTAGTCAAATATTTTATTTTCACGACTTCACAGTTTTTATTCGATTAGATGTTTATAGCTCTTATGAATGACAAAACTACCTCCGGTTTCGTAATTTAGACTAGTCCAGTGGAGGATCGAAGAGCTTTGTGTTCCTCTCGCTTGTCTCGTTTTTATCCGTATAGAAGACAGCGATACATCACGAGTAAATTAACAGTAATTTAAAATAATACGTCCGAGTATTTATCGCACTTACACCTCAATATTGTAAAGTACAAGAAGAAAAGTTCATTATTATTTCTGCAAAGCATCAGTTAAGTTAGGTCTACAAGTTGTACATTGATTGAGTTCTACGCATAGTAGATATGACTATTAGTCACACACTGGACAAAACTAAAGTTTCTAACGTCTGATGAAGCACGAAAAAAATATCCTTCATTAATTTGGCATCGGATCACAGTGTTACAGCGGCCATAGTTAAATTTGTATATATAATGTTATCGTGGCAACGCCGTGGAGTCTATTTCTCAACAGCTGCGAAGATAAATCTCATTTCGTATTAATAAATTCCGCATCTCATAAACATAATATTAAGTTAGGCAAGTTTGATATCGCATTTCGGTTGCATCATTGTTCTACGTCAAGTCGTAAGTATGTATTTTATATTTCCGCAATCGTAAACATATAATACAAGCCATATCTCCATATTAATACTTGTTTGATCCAATCTCTATTTTTACAATTATCTCATTTCACATCATATCTCAAAAGCAATGCTAATGTTCTTTGATATGTATTAGAAAACGTCTGATCCGACTCACTGGCCCCAATGGAAACTCGTTACTTTCCAGTATCAGTTTTAACTCTATGAAATTTAGATCGAAACCTTTTTAGGGTTCCGTACCTAAAGGGTAAAACGGGACCCTATTACTAAGACTCCGCTGTCTGTCATAAACCGTGATAGTCAGACAGTTGAAATATTCACAGATGTATTTCTGTTGCCGCAAAAAACAGAATAATTAAATATTTAAGTGGGGCTCCCTTACAACGGACATGACTTTTTTTTTAACGTTTTTATAGTGAATGGTACGGAAACCTTCGTGCGCGAGTCCGACTTGCACTTGTCCGGTTTTCTTTATATTATATACTGTAGAAAAATCCTTCACAAAAGACATTTAAAATATTTTGTTTCTATTAAATAGAGCACATCACTAGTCCGGTCGTATCCTATAATTAATGAACGCAGTACCTGTCGTTTCAGTTTCTTCGCACAGGCAATGAGAGGTTAAGCCATTTTTAAGTTAAGTATAGAGCCGCTTTGCCTTGCACAGCGGTTGGTCGTGCGTTTCTCGCATTGTAATTCAAATGGCAAAATTCACTTCTGAGAAGCGAATGAATGGCAGTTTTTTGTTTTGTTATAATGCGTTGTTATTTTCAATTATTTCGGGTGAAGGAGATGGCAGTGTTTTTTTTTTTATTTTTGTGAATGTTCTTTGTTTTAATACTACTTAAAAATAATTCAAATTTTATGTTGTTAAAAACAAATGCCATCCGACGGCATTTATTTAACAAACAACATCACACACGAATACTCGCATAATATACAACTTAATAAAATTGTATTAAACATTTACTTTCTTTAAACATCAATATTTACAGAGTTGTTAAATTTTCTAAAACAAATAATTTTAGAAAAACCCTATGTATAAAACTGCAACGTAAAGTTAAATTGTAAAGGCCACAAAGCATATGAATTGGTTGAATGAATTTAAATAAGATAAAACATACTGTTAGAAGGTGAGTCTTGTAATACGACGTTGTAGCAACTGATAAAAAATTCTCTGAATGTATGAATCAGTCAGTTGTAGTTGTATAGGTGTTACAATTTTTTTTCTTTTTTAGTAAATTGGTGTTCGTATTTTTTTATTGTTACGTTTATTTTTATGATTATTGACATGTGGGGTTAGAAGTGTCTTCATTTATTGTCGCGGTTGTAACGCCACGCTGTATAAATATAATTTTTCTCGACAATATATTTCGGCTGTTAATGCGTTCATTAATAATAGACTATAACAACTAATGCACGACAAAGCCTGTTGGGTCCGCTAGTAATAATTGCATGGTGATATTTGTAAGAGTACAAAGTTCGCTTACTCACCGTTGCCGTTGGTCGCGGGCGGTTCTAGGTTGCTCTCGTCGCTCGGTAGCGGTGACCCGCCGTTGGTGGGTGCCACTTTGCTGCTCGGCTCCTTGCCCAACAGCTCCGGCTGCAGGTCCGACACGATGTTGTGGGTCCATAACGCCAGCTCGACCATGTGCGGCGACCATTTCTTGCCGCAGCCGTTTTGTTCCTGCGGAATAACAAAAATCCTCATTTTAAGTATAGATGAAAATAAGTTATGCAGCAAAATCGAAAATTTAAGCTGATCTGGCAAAAATACTTTTACTCGAGATTCGAATTTAGGACTTAATTTTACCGGAATAATAAACGGATATGCATACCATGCGACTTTAAACTATTTGCAAATACCCCAATAAAACACCAAATTCTGCATAAAAACTTGTTAGCGGCGTTGCAAAAAGATTTTGCACCATATACATTACTTTACACGTACTTATATAGCTTAATTATATTAGCACAGCAAATGCCATTACGGTCAGAATCGTAGCAGTGACCCACATACCAGTGAGTCAGACAACTTCCTACATGACTGTTGACACATTCGAAGCAATTTATCATGGAATATACAATGCGCACGTTGCGCTAGTATTGAAATTGCCGCAATTTGAATAACTCGTTTGGCATAAGGATTCAAGATCCTTGTAGGTTTATAACTAACGATTTGTTTACAACTAATGAAGATACATGTAACGGATATTACACACATATACACATTGTTATAAATTCCAACTTCTTTTAATTATTACTATACATTAAATTAGTTCAACCTTAGTTTAATGGCCATGTGTTATACAAATTACTTATAACGAGTATCCTGCGTAGAACATGGCGGTTTACATCACGAGCAAGTATCTTTAGAAAAACAACCCAAAAGAATTGAAGTGCGCGAAACACGTAATTATTACAACGTTACATCCTAAACAACGCATATTTATGCGATAGTAGCAATCGCGTTTGATTTCCTGTCATATTTCGAAGAGTTGCTATCTCCGAAAATCATCATCAGATCTATATGAAACTTTTATGGGACCATTTTGGAATGAAACGCTTTCGGACAAAAGAGAATTTTGCAAATCCGTCCATATGTGACGAAGTCATGCCCGAACATACATAAAAAAAAACATAAACATTCGAATTGATAACCTCCTTCTTTTTGAAGTCGGTTAAAAATAATTTACTGACTAAATAAGATTCGAAAAGGGAATATTAAAAGTTTATCATAAATAATAGATCTTCACACATTTTTATCGCTATCAGTTTGAACTTAATATCCCAAGTTTCGAACTTAAAACCCAACTATAAGATTTAATTTTTAATCACGATTGAGAGATTGTTATCGTATGGGATCTGGTGCGGAAACATAATTATGTGAGATGACCATATGTAAATGCTGATTTAAACTAAGCCATTTTATAATTGCGATGACTCGCGGCTCGGTTGTCAAAGTATTGACTTCGGCGCTGGGGTTCGATTCCCACACGGGACAAATATTTATGTGAATCACGGATATTGTTTTCGAGTCTGGGTCCACGTGAACTTTATGCATATAACACGTCTGACAGGAAGGGCAATCTTTTATAAAATACATAACAAAAACAAAATGCTCAAAGTCTTCGCATCCTCACCTTATTTAATCTATCACAGACGTTTCTAATGTGTTTTACAAAATTGAGGTACTCCTTGGCAGTGTAGTCGCTCCCTTCCATCTCGGGGATGGCCTGTATGCACTCGTCTGCCATGAAGGGGGCGATTTCTGGGCTGGCAGCGGCGAGGAGGGCTGACGCTGTGGCAGTTCCCACGCCCTTCAAGTTGCTGAGCGCGGTCATGGCGGACTCTATGTTGGGCAGCTTGCGGAAGGCCTTCTTGGTCTCCTGCATCACCGCTCTTGGGGTGTTCACTTTGATCAGATACGACAGCTGCGGGTAGAACTTCCCCCTCTGCAATGGAAAGAATTCACTTCGCGTTAACCCGAAGCTCCGATGAATGGCGAAAATTCGACGGTCGAAATACGATTTGGTCCTCACATGGAATTGTATAAAACACAATCATGAAATTCAATTGGCGATAAACCCGTGCATTAATTTGTTCAAGCCATGGGTTTCTTCAATAAATTCACACAAGGTAAGGAATGCAAACAGAATCGGAGACGAGAGACGAGTACAAAATTATTACGCCCTAGTAAAATGTTAGGATTATCTATGATTTGTCTGTACAGCTCCAATACTAAATCTTATATATAAAAATGGATTGCTGTTCGTTAGTGTCGCTAAAACTCGAAAACGGCTGGACCGATTTGGCTAATTTTGGTTTTGACATATTTGTGGCAGTCCAGGAAAGGTTTAAACGATGAGAAATTATGGAACAATTATAGCAACAATTTTATTTTCCCATACAAACTGTACCAGTCAACTTGTAACCTGTCAAACACTTTATGCGTGCCTTCCGATTCCTCTAGAAATAATTTATATATCAAAACAACGTTTGGCGAGTCAGTTAGTTCTGAATAATAAAACCTCCTTGTGTTCAATAATAAAATCATGAAGGCTCAGTGTATCGTTATGATGACCGCTCAATGGTTTCCATAGCACCGTAATCGGTAGGTCGTTATCAATTGAGTTTTTACGCGGAAGGCGCATACCCGGCAAAATTATAGCTAATGATACGTTGAACACAAAAAGCTGAATTCTCAAAGTTTTTACTTTAACCTTGGCTAACATTAGAATTATTATGTAGTACTTCTTTCATGAAATACCATAATATTTGATAGTTCAGTAGTATCAGTTATAATAGTGACTTACACTTAAATAAAAAAAGTCAATTACTGCAAATAATACTTCAGGTACCATGGTCCAAAGAAAAGGTTTATTTTACACAGATCCAAGTTTAATGTTCTCTTATCCCACAGACATTGTTTTTGATATTTGGAGTAATAAAAGTCTTAATTAATGTTAAAAAAAGGTAAAATATTAAGAATAATAATTACACTAATAGGAACATATGATTAATTACTTGATGAATTTAAAGTTTATTGAATAGAATTGAATTTTCAAAATTGGATTATTATTAATGCTATAAATACTTATGGAAATTAAGATTTATGAGTAAAAACTATGACTAAATATTAAATAAAATCTTGTCTTGAATATATTAAGAAACTTACAGCTTGTTTCCATTTCATGAGTTGTACTAGCTCTTCATGAATCATATGTGCCTCTTTACCCCTGGATTTAATTTTTTTCGGTAATTCATTTTGATACCTGTAAAGAGAGAACAATAAATTGTAGATAAACACCATTGTATTTAATATCAGAGCTAAAAAAACTTCAAAGATGCAATGGTGATAGACTATTCAGCTAATCGATAAGATATATTTTTATTATAAACCATTTACTCAAATTAGCTTCTTCAAGGCTAATCACAAGTAAACTAAAAGTTTTCGTTGTTTTAAAAAAAAATCATACAATGGTATACTATTAAATTTTTATAATTGATTGTTCTATTTACATAATAAATATGGATGCAGAATTACTATAATTAAAATATTTTATAATAGGTACTTTGATTTTGTATGAGTAATGATTAATGTTACTGTTTTAGTCATAAGCTGAAATAAGATAGTTAAAAGTAAAACAAAATTGCGGATTCGTTATTTATGTAAATAAATAATTGTTTTTTGAATAATTTATAACTCTATATATCACCAAAATAGATATAAAAATAAAACAAATCATTATTTTGCAATATTATCTTATATACCCTATACCTCTATAATTACTAAGAACTTGTGACTCATGCATGGTAATATTTGTTAATAAAATAATTTAAATAACTAGCAATATACTCGGTTAATCAATAATTGCAACAGAAGTATTTTATTTTAAAAACAAATAAAATATGTTGATAAAATACAACAGAGGTACATGGCAAAAGGCAAGTCACCATTTTGAGCGGATGTGAATAGCATACAACAAAGCAATTTAATTTCTACTAGCTACAAGTAGTTGGAAATACAATAACATTTTAGGAGTGTTATCTTGCGAGTTATTTAATCAAAGTATCTACAGAATTAGCGGGAAACACTCATAATGTTTCTAAACTACAAACATTTACGAGCGATGATACGTAAAGGACAGCCACCATTTTATAACGCCTAAGCGCGTTGATATTTTCCCCCACACTGCTTCAGGAAAAACGATAGTGTCAATTTGACATCGATCCCACGTGACGCAGTGATTTTAATGAGCCGTCCGCGGACTAGAGATGCAGTCCGCGAGGGAGGTAGCTATCAAATCAGTTTGCACGGATACACACACAATACAAGTTCATTGACACGCCACGGCCGCATTTTCTCTACTGAAAGACGTTCGCACTTACCAATTGTCCAATTTTATGAGCTCCTCTGGTTTCTTTGTTTTCTGTTCTGCTTTTAGTTTAATTGCTTGTGGGTATAACTTTAAAACACTGTCAAATTGTTTTGCATCTGCCTCCAGAAAGAAAGTAGACGTGTCTTTCGCGGTAGCCATTGTGAACGTTCTAAATGTACAACACTCTGCGTACCTATTTAGTTAGCTATAGCGCCGAACTCGACGCGGCGGCAGCACCTGGCCAACTGGGCGCCCTCTCCCCACTCGCCGCCATCTTGTCGACTGTACTTTGTGACGTTCAATTCAATATTATTATTCGAAATAGTGTTTAAAGCATATTGTTAACAAATAAACAGTCATTTTAGCGCAACTGAGGATTAAAATATGAATTCATATTTAAATAATAACCTACTAAACTCAAAAGCTTCGTTGTCATGCTAAAACTGTGTAATAAACTTACTTGGAATAACAAGGTTATATAGGACGCGTACTGCGTCGTGGCGTCGGACATTAGTCGGGCATCCACGGGGAGTTTAGATCGGGAAACGTTATTTTCATCACTTTTTTTGCACATATTTCACAAAATATCATTTCGAACAATAAATTACCGCACAAAATATAAAATAGAGTACACGATAATGCTAGTCACGTCGACCTCGGCGCACTATCAATTTCCTTAACCGTGACGCAACACACGACACCGTTCTACCGAAACGACTTTGGTAAACACGCATATTTTCCGTTGCATTGCAGTACACACTGAGCTCGGAGTAGTCATGAAGCAGTAACTAGCGGTGTACATAAGGCATTTAGGTAGTACGACGTATATATCACCGGGGTGGAACGTCACCACACCAATCGGCTTTGTTGTTTTGATAGACCGCCATGTGCTCTACTCCCTCTTTATAGATTTTCTTAACATTAAACATTAGCGAATTTAATGTTGCGGCGGACTCGCTTCTTGACTGTGGCTTATTTATTACATATCTTGTATTTATTAAGTATACCATTTCTAAAAATTCAAAGAACTTTTTTATGCTATATAGGTACTTAAATCCTTTTGATTACCTTGAACAAAAAAATTCACATCTAAATTGACGATTTTTGCCCGGAAAATATAATCCTTTTACCAATGAAATTGTATTCTTTTTTTGTTAGAGATTTCATAACATTCCGCTAAGGATTACTGGCCACTTACAGATAACAGGTGTTACATTTGAAAATTGTACTGTTCCAGTGTGTGTCACTTGCAGTCGAGAGAAAAACGTCTTTGTAAAAACTGTCTTTCTATAATTATGTATTTCGTGTTAATTTAATATATTTTTATTATTCTATGTGTCAATAATTTATCTTCATTGAATTCATCATTGATTGGGAATAAATCTTTCCCATCAGGGTTATGGGCCCAGATGAATACTAGTGAAAATATGGAAATGTCGCATGATGGATATAAAAATGAAAATTCGAGTACAGAAATACGAAGTGCGGGCGTTAATGCTGCGTATATTGAAAAATTAGTAGGAAGCTCTAATTTTCACACATGGAAGTTTGATATGGAGTTGTATCTAACGGATGATGATTTGTGGAAATATACGCAAGTGTCACCACAGCCGGAGGATGTAGCAGGCATTCGTAGAGACCAAAAAGCACGGGCTCGAATCGGTTTGATGGTGGATCAGAGATGTCGCACCTTGATAAGAAAGACAAAGACGGCAAAAGAGGCCTGGGAGGCGCTAAGCAAAGCCTATGAGGACAAGGGCATAAATAACAAATGTCGATTGTTGGGCAGATTAGTTAGCATGAGATTGGAGCAATTTCAAATAATTGAAAAATATGTGACAGCCATACTGTCAGTGTCACAGCAACTTAGTGACATTGGTAAAGATGTTGATGATGAGATTCTGGCTACATTGATGCTTCAAGGTCTCCCGAAGAAATATGAACCATTGAAGATGGCTATTGAAAATAGTAATATAACTATTACTACAGACTATGTCAAAACGAAGTTATACAACCTAAGCGATGAGAGCACACCATCAACTAGTTTGCAACAAGATGATTCTGCTCTTACAGCAAGCAAGAAGAAAGGGAAAGGAAAATTCAAAGCAAACCAGAAAGCTAAGGCGATGAAATGCTTTATATGTGAAGGAAATCACAAAGCGGCTGAATGCCCTGACAATCCTAACAGAAGAAAAAATTATTCGGCATCAGCAAATGTTTTTGCGACCAGTGGTCAAGGATCTTCAGCGGAATGGGTGATTGACTCGGGAGCGAGTTCACATATGACAAATGATAAAGGTTGTCTGAGGAATTATGTGGCGTATGAATCGAAGAGAGAGATTGCATGCGCGGATGGTGGTAAGGTGTATGGCTTTGGAATTGGTGATGTAGTTGATGTGGATGGGAGCATAAGAGTGAGAGACGCTATGTATGCTCCTGACTTGGCTACAAATTTACTAAGCGTAAATACGTTAGTCAAGAGAGGTAGAGTTGTAGTTTTTTCAAACAGAGGTTGTGAAATCTACAATTCGGATGATTGCGAGGTGAATGGATCAGTTGTGGCTGGTGACTGTTGGGTAGATAATGGCATTTATAAACTTAATCCTTTTCAACAGGGCACTATAGCACTAGTCTCCAGTATGCAGAAGGACGATCAACTGATGTTGTGGCATCGGAGGATGGGTCACCTAGGAGTAAGCAATCTTAAACTTTTGAGAGACAAACTGGCAGATGGGGTAAATTTTCTAAATTCTAATAGTAACTTAGAATGTGCATCTTGTCTGATGGGTAAGCAAACAAGGCAACCTTTTCCAAAGCGTAAGGTTAAAAGAGCTAGTGAAGTACTTGAGTTAGTACATTCTGATATTTGTGGGCCAATGAGTATCAACTCTATGTCGGGGTACAGATATTTTATGACACTTATAGATGATAAGACAAGGAAAACTTTTGTCTACTTATTGAAGAATAAGAGCGAAGCTGTTGAGAAAATAAAAGAATTTAAAGTTTTTGCAGAGAGGCAAACAGAGAAGAAGCTGAAGTCAATCCGAACAGACAACGGCAAAGAATATGTGAACAATGAAATGAAAAGTTTCACTAAGAAGTACGGTATAGTTCATCAACTTACTGTCGAGTATACCCCTGAGCAGAATGGGGTGGCAGAACGTGCAAATAGAACTCTCATGGAAAAAGCTAGGTGTATGCTGCATGAGGCAGGATTAGAAAAACGCTACTGGGCAGAGGCTCTTGTATATGCAGTTTTTCTTAAAAATAGGTCGCCTACGAAGGCTCTCAAGGATAAAACACCTGAAGAAGCTTGGACGGGAAGAAAGGTGAACCTAGGCTTCGTGAAAGTTTTTGGGTGTAAGGCCTACACGCACGTTCCTGACCAAAAGAGGCGCAAGCTAGATCCAAAGAGTAAGGAGCTTATACTTTTAGGATACTGCGAAAATTCCAAAGCGTACAGACTGTTGGATCCTGTTTCTGGAAATCTTCATAAGGCAAGAGATGTAGTATTTTTTGAGAATAATATAGTTTCACGGAAACAACCATCTAGTGAGATTTTGACTATTAGACAAAATTCTGCTTCTCATCAAAGACCGATTCCGGAGTTCACTGTGGTACCACTAACAAGTACTCAATCAACGGAGGAGGTGGTCTGTGGAGAAGAGATAGAGGATGGTTGTAGAAATGAAACAGAGAGACACCTCTCAGGGAACGGAGGAGGTATTATGATGCCTGAGTCAGAGGATATTGGAGCTAATATAGAACAGGACAGAACAGGTGCTGTTTCTTCAGTTACGGAGGAGACTGAAGACAGAGATGATACTGAACAATGGTATCTGAGTTCCGATGCACCCGTTTCGGAGGAGAATGATCATAGAGGTGATCAAACGGATGCACGGAGATACCCTATGAGAAACAGAAAGCCACGACAATTCCCTGATCACGTTCTATATCAAGCAGTTCTACCCGGAGAGAGTGGTTTTGGTTTGGAGGAACCTATAAATGTCAGAGAAGCACTCGCAGGGACAGACAGCTTACTTTGGCGTGAGGCTATTAAGGAAGAATTGGATGCTCTTCACAAGAATCGAACTTGGCAGCTAGTAAAGAGAGAGCCAAAACAAAACGTGATCGATAGCAAGTGGGTTCTTAAAGTTAAGACTGAAGCTGGAAACAAGCAACGATATAAGGCAAGGCTTGTAGCGAGGGGCTTCAAACAACGCGGAGGTGTTGATTACTTTGAGACATATTCACCTGTGATCAGGCATAGTTCATTGCGTCTTCTGTTGGCAATGGCTGCCGAGAATAAATTAAAAATTGATCAAATGGATGTGAAGACCGCTTTTCTTAATGGGTACATTGAAGAGACAGTGTACATGAAGCAACCTGAAGGTTTTGAGGAGAAGGGAAAAAGAGGATTACGTGTGCTTACTGAAAAGGTCGTTGTACGGTTTGAAGCAGGCCCCAAGAGCTTGGAATCAAAGGTTGGACTCAGCACTGAAACAGTTGAAGTTCACTCAGCTAGACAACGAACCATGTGTTTATATAAGGAGAAGTCAACACAGGCTAATAATCCTAGCGGTGTACGTTGATGATCTATTGATTTTTTGGAACAATAAAGCAGAGATGCAGCAAGTCAAGAAGGAGTTAAGAGATACCTTCGAGATGCGTGATCTTGGTAAAGCGGATTTGTTTCTGGGAATGCGTCTACAACAAACTGAAGATGACATTACACTAGATCAGGAAGGAAGGCTATACAGAGAAAATATTGGCCAGGTTTAACATGCAGGACTGCAAACCTGTTTCTACACCTCTCATTGCTGGTTATAGGTTGACCAAACCGGTGGAAACAAATTATGAGCCGCCTAATAACATTCCTTATCAAGAATTAGTAGGTTCTATAATGTATTTGGCAGTCTGCACAAGACCAGATGTAGCTTTTGCAATAAGTTACTTGAGTCAGTTTAATAGTTGCTATGGAGAGCAACATTGGCAGACACTAAAAAGAGTTCTTCGCTATCTTAAACGCACCAAAAGCCTGGGGCTGGTGTTTAAACAAAGTGGAAGAGATTTAGAAGGGTTTGTTGATGCAGATCATGCGGGTGATGTAACAGATCGCAAGTCCTATTCAGGTTATATTTTTAAATTTGGGTCTGCACCTGTGAGTTGGGAAAGCAGAAAACAAACAGTAGTTGCTTTATCAAGTGCAGAAGCGGAATATATTAGTTTGTCAAATGCTGCAAGAGAAGCAGTTTTCCTTAAGAGGTTATTTGGAGAAATAACTGGACTTAACAAGACTATTAAGCTGAGTAGTGATAGTCAGTCTGCAATAGCTATGGCAAACAGTGAGGACTCTTGCCATAAGAGGTCAAAGCACATTGACGTTAGAGTTCACTTTATCAGAGAGGCACTTCGCAACAAAGTGATCAGTCTGAAGTATCTGGGAACAGAGTCGATGGTAGCTGACATATTCACAAAGGCCCTGCCAAGAGGAAAGTTTGAGTTATGTTTGAGAGGCATGGGTATGAATTTGTGTAAGTGTTGAGTGTGTATCGAATGAGTGATTGAGTGGCCTTATGAGTAGCGCAATGTTACGGAGGAGTGTTAGAGATTTCATAACATTCCGCTAAGGATTACTGGCCACTTACAGATAACAGGTGTTACATTTGAAAATTGTACTGTTCCAGTGTGTGTCACTTGCAGTCGAGAGAAAAAAAAAAAACGTCTTTGTAAAAACTGTCTTTCTATAATTATGTATTTCGTGTTAATTTAATATATTTTTATTATTCTATGTGTCAATAATTTATCTTCATTGAATTCATCATTGATTGGGAATAAATCTTTCCCATCATTTTTCCATATAGTGCTACGTACTTAACGTGTACAAAAAAATATATAGTCATGTTAATCGATTCAGTTTTTCTACGCTGGACCTTTTATAGTGTCCCTTAGAGATTGCTTGATAAATTTTGTTTGTTGGACACATTTTTTAAATAACTAAAGAGCACGCCGCTAAGCGAATATTTTTTTGAAAAAAAAAACGTATAAAACACAAGGGATATCTATTATATCCGGGATTGTACTCGGATCCCCATTCTTTTCGACGCACTAACCACTTAGTAGGCAATTAACTTAAATCATATAAGTATACAAAACTATATAGCAAAACTTTGGAAAACTAAATTTAAATAAACTTGTACCCTAAGATAAAAGTATTGTTCAGAAATAACTTATATTAGTCAATTATCTGGTCTCTGTTTCACAAAGGCTATTAGGCTAGACTAGCCTATAACTAGAATATTGGTACTTCGACAATAAGCTTTACTGAAACACACAGATGGACTTAGTTATACCTTTTGGGAACAGGTCCCAAAAAGTTATATCTTATTACCACCAATTATCACAATAATTATAAGAAAACCATTTTACTAATATTATTATTCAAACCACACGTTGTCCATTACAATAGACAGTTAAAACCATGACTAATAAAATAAAAAACCATCCTACATGGTATTAATATAATTATATCTGTATATATACCGACATAGTATTATTTAATAAATACTAATAGATTTAAGCGATTACATTTTATTGCATTTGATTACGAATACGATGCTCTTACAAGTTCTTAAAAAGACTTATTGCCAAAGACAAACAAATAATTATAATAGCACGACACATCCTTCTTTATTCACTTTCATGTCAAATTTATGAAAATATATACGTCTCACGTCTATAATTATTGTTTCATATTTACGTTATTTGAAAAGTGTAAAGATTTGTAGATTTTTTTATACTACGTGTGCAATGAAATTACGTCTAGCATCACATTGTTTACCTACAGTTTATTAAATAGTTATTTATTTAAATTGCTATAAAGCAAAGTAAAAGTATATTTTTTCATTTATTACTTTAATTTCTTTACAATTTGATCTGTGTTTTACAGGTACGTATACATATATTGAATAACAAAAAAGAATTTTGGTTGATTAATTCATGGGCATCATTACATTATTTGTTGAGACCAACAAATGTTAAAGCTCCCAGAAGCACCCCTTTAAAAAAGAGAAATTGGACCCGACTATAGCAGGGATAATTTAGGTAGGGGCCCCGCTTAGAAGGGCACAAAAGAAATAAAGTAACGCTCCAGGGATTAGGACCGAGCGCGCAGCAAAAACTGCGAAGGGTAAAACGAGGTACCTAAGGCACGAGGGTGTTCTTTATAACTTTTTTTAATAGTCCTTGTTAATATTCCTCGTGAATTTTCTGCATAATGCATAGTAATTAAAGATCATTTGATTTAAAAACCTCGGAAAAGCGCAGCTGAAGCTATTTAATTACCTAATTTCCTAATATTAATTGCAATATAAAGTGAAATATAAATTGAAGTGATATTTCTTTTGGCGCGTTAGAGAAAAATGATGAGAGTAAAATTTTACGATGCGCGCGCACACCGTCACGAAAAACCGACACCCTGAACTTAACAAGACATCTATGTTTGCGTGAGAACTGACAAGTGTATTCACGATATTTATTTTGTGATATTGAAATAAACTTTATTTAACTAGATAATGCGTTATAGTAAAACTTTCAATGTATTAAATACATTTTTTCTATGGTTAGTGTAGTTTTTTCTACAAACGTAGAATAAGGGGAAAGACAAAATTTTTGAAAAGATTTTTATCTTGTTATGCCAAAGAAGTATAATTTCTAACGCGTGTACTTAGGGAAGCGTGTACATTCACTTTTTTATTTATGTTAAATACTGCAATAAGATGTTCCTAAGGTTAGAAGGATTATCTTAGGCTTATGTTCAATATGAAAAAGGTTTTAATTTCACGAATTTGTTCTGAAAATTTTTGTTCATAAATAAATTGTAATAATTTAATTCTTATTCACAG
The DNA here is from genome assembly GCA_933534255.1 of Iphiclides podalirius. NCBI lineage: Eukaryota > Metazoa > Arthropoda > Insecta > Lepidoptera > Papilionidae > Iphiclides > Iphiclides podalirius. Next base: position 10,211,941 of record OW152822.1, on the reverse strand, counting down.
TTACTTATGAAAAAGGATATGCCAAGTTAAAAATTCCAAGAACAAGGCTTATTAATATTCCTTAGCAAGAAAACCCCGCCGTCGGACTTAAGATTATTTCTCCTTTTTGCTTCAAGGTCAGTGAGTTCACTCTGTTGCGATAACTAAGCGTCAACGCGCCTGCTTCAGTTGTGAGCAGTGAGCACCATTATATATGTCCTAACTATGGTTGTGAGCGTAAATGTTGTTGAGAAACATTGCAGAGGAGATATTTTAAGCCGCTACACGCAGCGCCATCTGTTATTGTATAGAAAAAATATTTATGGTGCGTATTTTTAAACAATTATTGTCTTGGAAGCGGTTTAATTGTTAAAAACAATATCATCATATTAGTCCTAGTACAGTTTGACGTTTAAGCCAATATTTTTGAAGTTTACTGTGTGCAAATTATCTTTGTATATGTATGGGAATGAACCCGCTTCCAGTAATTGCAGTGATAGCCTTGCGCCCAGTTTCTGAAGTACTGATCATCGTAAAAGTTAACTAAACAGCTGTCAAATGGCTTTTCAAATTTAATTTAAGTTGCTAAAAATCTGTTAATGTCGATGATTCCTCATCATGCTGGCTTGATCTTGTTGCTGGTGTACCTCAAGGCGGTATACTCTCTCCTATTATTTTTTCTGTTTTCATAAATCTCCTATCTCACGATCTTAAATGTGCGTATCATCTTTATGCTGATGACTTGCAGTTATATGCCCAGACCACTGTTGGTAGCCTCGAAGAAACTTTTTATAAGGTTAACCAGGACTTAGTTGCCATAAAAAATTGGTCTGATAGGTTTGGATTAACTGTTAACCCATCTAAATTCCAAGCCACTATCATCGGGAGTAGTCATAACATAAGAAATGTTGATCTTGACTGTCTCCCACAAATAGTTTTTGATAACTCTCCTATTCCTATCAGCCAAAATGTGAAAAACCTCGGTTTGATCATTGATATGACACTGAGCTGGCAAGACCAAATTAAAAGTGTCAGCCAAAGAGTTACTGGTGTTTTACGCTATCTTTATCGACTTAAGAACTTTTTACCATCTAAAATTAAAATAATGCTTGTGCAGACCTTGATTTTCCCTTTAATCGACTATGGTGACGTGTGCTACTTTGACCTGAATGCAGATCAACTCAATAAACTCGACCGACGTCTGAATAACTGCATTCGATTCGTCTTCAATCTTCGTAAATATGACCATGTGTCGGTATACCGTTCTCAACTGCAGTGGTTGCCGATTCGCCAACGACGTTCTTTAAGAGCACTAACCACTCTTTACTCTTTTTTTGATTCCCCTTCTACCCCATCTTAGCTGTCTCCCTAATTTCAATATCTTACTTCTAAAAGCGATAAAACCCTGCGTTCGACCCATAATCGTCTTTTACTATGTCCTTCTCGTCGTTCGAACTTTTTACATTCTTCTTTCTTTATTCAGTCCATTCTTCCGTGGAATGCATTACCTCTCGAAATCAGGATGGCCAAGAATCGCTATTCATTTAAAAGCAAAGTTCGTGAGCGCATGCTTAAACAACTGTCAGCAGAATCAGTTCATTGTTAATATTTATTTTTTTTGCAAATGTTTTATAATACACTAGGTATTTATTGTTTATAGTACATATTGCGTTGTATCAATGCATATGGATATATATTTATGTACATTTATGTAATATACATATATATTCATATATATATATATATATATATATATATATATATATATATATATATATATATATATATACATATTTATGTATGTTTATTTTTATGAATAATATTTTATCCTTCAACACGTAATATCCGTGCACCTACCTCACTTTTCTCTACACCACCCTAAGGTTGACTGGTAGAGAATGCCACTTGCATTAAGTCCGCCTTTGTACAGTGTGTGCATGAAGATTAAATAAAGAAATAAATAAAAAGATGTTTATACTCTCAGTCAGTTTTTGATAACTTAAGATTTACCCTAATTTAAAGTCAGTGATAAACAAGAAGTTTGGACTTGAGATGTATTGGTCGCCAATGAGTTTTTTTTAGATATTTTACGTGAAATAACCAATGTCTTACTAAAAAACCTCGACTACACCTACCTATTAGTCATATGTTTATCTTATTAGCGACAAAAGTTATGTGAACTTATTATGAATTCTGTTATAAAAACCCTTACATTGCACTACGCTATAACTTCAAAAACCTACATTATTAATACGTTCATTATTTCATTTAATTAATACATATACACATATAAGTTATTAAAAAACGGCAACACTATAATATAACTCTCCAGAATAAGCTTTAATTAGAATAAAAATGTTTCATGCCATCTACCCTAATTCCTTGAATATGCAAAGAGTAGTAGGTCAGTAAAGTAGGTCATTGACATGGGAATAATGGATGTTGGCAGTAGACATAAATACGTAGATAGTGGGGTTATAATTTGTCACATTATGAAAATTTTTTAATTTTGAATGCTGGCCACAAAAATGGTTACTGAAATCTAATGTTAATATATAATAACTTAATTATAAGTTTTAAGAAGCTGAAAACGTGCACTATTTTAAGAGTAGTTTATTTCTAAATATAGAATGGAGACTAAAAAATACTTAATAAAAATTTTAATATATCCGGATGATTCGTTTATCGCTCCATCAAACGGTACAATGAAAATCGAAGTCTAGAAGACAGATAAAGAAGCAGTCCCTTTGCACTGTTAGGACTTCAGAAGTGATAAAAGCTGTGAAGGAACGAATCCAAAGAAATGTTATGTGTACGTTACATTTCATAGTAAACTGTTGGCCCTTCAGATGGTGTTGAGAAGAACCTCGGTGAAAAGGGTGTTAAATGAGAATTTGAGCTTCGAGCTTACTGAAGAAAAACAGGATATCGCATGGATGCGCGTTTAATGAACCTGAGACTGAAAAGGTCCCGTGTTTTATTGATACGGTAAAGGGTAAAGATCGAGTAAAATTCTTTTTTCGGACGAAAACATTTTTACTATGATGGAGAGCTAGAATTAACAAAAATGATAAGATAAAATAGTGAAGAAGCGAGCAGTGGCGTGTCCAGTGAGGCTATTTTCCATCGTCACTCTTGGTTTGGCTGTCATATCCGAGCTTCACTGAGGTATGGTTTTGAAAGAAAGCCATAATATGTTCAATTCAAAACAGTCACTATAAATAATTATGTTTAAAGTAAACCAGACAGTGAAACCGAATACGTTGAAATTTTCGACGCTGACACTTTAAAAGGACCATTCATAGTCTACACCATGCCATCTCTGTGTGCGACATTGCAATCGCGGGATTTGCGTGTAGCCAGCTGTCGTGTTTATACGGTAGTAGTACGCCGTTGCCATAGTATTGCGCCTCAATGAATTCCATTCATTGATGACTAATAATTTTACAAATCGCTTTATTTACATTCTCGCAACAGGGCCGCGGTAGGAAAGAGACGTCGCTCGGGCTCTTTCTTTTGCTGATAGCCCGAGTCCGTTGTTTCCGCGGCCATGCCCCGTTGCGTAGTCACATTTCGGTGACGACGGCAGCCGCACGCGACCCGCGCCGAGATAGCCGCGAATTAGGGCCGACCGCGGCGCCGCTGACAGTTCTATTTTTGGCGCGAATGCGTGCTCCGTCTCCCTTCGATGCTTAGGCGCGATACGAACTAACCGCCAACGTCATTGATAGCAGTCCAATGTTTGTTTTCCGTTCGAACGTACTTACTGCAATGAGAATGCGTGCTCCTTAACGAGGCTCAAATTCGCGCGAATGATTCCGTAAGGGCCTCATAATGTTGAGATTGCGATTTTTTTTATACACAATTTTTTATGTTCAAAATTTTTGCCTGTACTTTTTTTAAATGTTTGACGTACAGATTCTGGCCTGTAATAAGACTTCAGCCGTGAGTGAATAAATGTTAAACAAGCGATTTATTGGTGTATTGAATTGGTGTACATACGTTAGATTGAGTCATATATGTAAGATTTAATGAATGTTCAGTGTTAAGTTATAAACTATCATATCTTTTATAAACTCACAATTTTAGCTTGAACTTAATGTTAATCCTCTATGTTCGCTTTCTCGTTATAGAGGTAAGAAGCGTAGTTCAGAAAATACTGAATTTTCTAACTATTCCACACACTAACGACCAGATCAAGCAGTCACATGCCATCAACGGGATATATTTTGAAAATAGATGAACGTAAAAAATTTTTTTCGTACATAATTTTAAACAGCATTTTTAACTTTATCGTATCGTAAGAGATTTCATAGCACTTCCCAATTTAATATTTGCCAAAATATTTAATTAGAATTTATATTAAAAATTCAATATAGAAGCATTACACTTAGGCACTTATTCATTATTGATTATCAAAATTCTACTACTACTACAATGCCTTACTTACGTAATAAAAAGGATGAACAGTTTCCTTAAGCTGGCGTCAGATAAGAATTATTTGCAAGTGTGCTATAATTTCTTGATTTGAAATGTAGAGTCGAGTTTTTTTCAGAGCGTTGTCTTGTAAGAGGGCTTTAAAATGACCGTGACCATTGGATGGTGCCCACTATCTGATTCAGGATTAAGGCAATGAGAGTAGGAATAAAGAACATCTATCTTCTATATTTACAGCGTGTCGTTTCAACCGCGACAATAAATGAATACTCATATAAAGGATAACTTTTTAAAATTGTATTAAACATTTACATTATTTAAACATCAATATTTACCAAGTTATTAAATTTTCCAAAACGAACAATTCTAGAACAACGTTACGTATAAAACTGTAACGTAAAGTTCATTTGTAAAGGTCACAAACCATGTGAATGAGTTGAATGCATTTAAAAGAGATAAAACCTACATACATTTTAGAAGGAGAGATTTGTAATGCGACGCTGTGGCAACGAATGAAAAAGTGTTGCAAATTTTGTTTCTTTTTTATTAAATTAATTTGTTTGAAAAAATATTTTTTTTCAGTTATGGATTTTTTTAACGTTTATATTTTATATGATTATTGGCAAGTAGCGTTAGACGTGTGTTCATTTATTGTCGCTGTTGTAACGACACGCTGTAATAAAAGACATTTCCACCGATAATTGACTCATCACGATATTTCTGGAACCATAAGGCGTAGAGACTTGAAATTTGGTAGGAAAATTCCTTTCGCCGAGTAGAGGTCAGCTAAGAACGGATTTTACGAAATTCCACAAAACAACGGTTGCCGGATCAGCTAGTAGCATATATATAATAGTAGCATATATATAATAGTAGCATATATATAATAGTAGCATATATATAATAGTAGCATATTATATATTATGGATAGCCAACGCTCGTACAATTAAAAAGGTTTAGTCATGTCGTAAATCGCGTGGAAAATCAAACAGAGAATGACTTAATTTTTTTTATTTAATAAGACTAAGATAAATATACAACGAAATACACGTTCCTTTGCATTGGTAGGTATCGGCACACAAAGGCGGTAATGTGAACGTACGCCCTGAATGCACTGAACTATATATTTAATGCGGCTCTGGAACTGTACGAGCGTCGAACACTGCGTTTTAGCACCAATTCGGTGCAGTTCTATTGGGGTATTGAGGACAAGTATACATCGAGTGCATTTGTTTGCAAGAATCCCCAGTGTATGGAGATCTATAGTAGGTTTTACTATAAACTTATAAGCGATTATGGCTTTAGAAGGGAGTTCGGATGAAGTTATAAATAGAAGAAATGTTTGACAAGACTATTCTGTTCATATCAATATGATCATTGACTGGGAATAAGTTACTTTGGGAATATGGTATACCGATTGTTAAAAATGTCAGCTTAGTCGGCACACTTGCCTAGCTATTAAGTTCAATTCACACACGGGATAGTGTGTTTGCAAACTAAAAGCTAGATTTGCGCCTTTATAAATATGAAATTTGTGTATGTAAATCGTTCTGACAATACAGTATAATGTTATCCGAGCAACAACATTCTTCTTTTTTAATTTAAGAAATTAATAATATTGAGATCAATTGAGTTTCATTATGTATGCTGTGTTTGCTATGTATAGAATGCAATAATTTTGTTAAGCAGACCTAATAAAGTAAAAAACAAACAATATTTTAAGGTGGCTTTTTCCATATTACGTAAATGTATCTATTTTCCGCATTACGCAATCTTATAACAAATAGCTATACCCGGCCCGTTGTAAGGATACGGCGCGGCCTTACGTAATTTGTTACGCGTTTCGAACTACTGCTTTAGTTTGCAGCGTTCAAACCAAAAGTTGCGTGAGTATAGTACGAATGACGTGTCTGAGATATCGTTCGAGAGTGGAAAACAAATAAGCATGAATGTTAAACCTTTTCAATGTATTTGATTTTATTTGAGATTAAAACAGCTTTACACCAAGTTTTGGTTAGAAGACTTGGGTGATACTGATAACCCACCCGTTAAACTCATGGATATCACGGTACCATGGGTAAATAAAGTCAAATACGTGGCGTTGCCTCAGCTCAACTTCAGTCAGCACGTGACTCGGGTCAAGAACCGGGTGGTCTTTGTACTCTGTCCCCTTTATCCTCTAATAAATAAAACGTCCTTTAGGAACAAGGTGACTGAACTATTGCCTTATATAAATACTATGGCAGTAGTTCGCCCTACAATGACATACAAGCGAGTCTGGCTTTCGTGCAAGTTGGCCCCGAAGCAAATACACCGGCTGCACGTCATCCAGAATCGATTTTTGCGCAGAGCTACGGAAGCACCGTGGTTCATGCGCAACATCGACTTAGACGCAACAACAACATCTAGATTTAGAGCTGCCCATCATCTTCAATTCCTGAAGTCGCCCGATACTTCGAATCCGCCACCGCGCATCCCAATCCGTTAGTAGTAGGTGCCGTCAAATATAGACCCTTACCGCTAGGAACGTTCCGCCGCAAATTGTTTACACCGCGACATGCCCACTGATGAGACCACTGATTTCCCTGACGATGAGACCACTATCGCCATCGACAGAATAAAGCAATAAAGCAAAACTGGCAGGTTCTCGCCCGTTAATGTGAAGTGTTGCTGGAGTTGCTTCCGCCACTTCTTCTCCCAGCGCCAACGCTTTCCGAAGTGGTAGTAATAATAGGTTTAGAAATCCTTCCAGTCAGAAACCTGTGAAAATCTCAAACCTGTGAAAATAATAATAGCGTGACGGCCCTAGCCTTATTTACCCGTAACCGAAGTTCAGGCTAGGCGCCATCAGCCCAACCACCTTCAGCCCGTTGGATCTCTAAAGGCCTACCAAGGCCAACAGTGGTTGATCCAGCCAAAAAAATTGGCTGTTAGGAGTATGATTTATGATGTTATATTGAGAATAAGTACCAAGCTTTTCTTTTATCTAGGCCTGAAATTTCGAAACGACATAGTCTGTAGGCATTTCGTAAACTATGACAATCGATTTTTTTTCATTGTTTGCATAATTAGCTTTATTATTATAAGACTAAAATATGTGACACAATGTAATAAATAACCGCCTAATGCGTTATCGGCGACTAAACTACAGGCGCATTACTTACACCTTGTTTGCAATCAAAATAAAAAGTCGCTATTTCTCATTGTCATTGCAGTCGCTAAGAAAAAATGGCGTCAGCCTGCCTTACAGCAGTGACGACAGCTAGTGACCATGTATTCATTTTTATGATCTTATTTTATGACCATAGTGGTTGAGGAAATATTTCTTTTACCATCGGAAAATATGTATATACAAAAAATATGCTATATATAATTATCTTCTATCATATCTAAATTGAGATTTTCATGATTCTCTTTTTAAATTTATCATTTTTTCAACGTGCAGTGGCCATTAAAAGCGCTCTAAAAAAGAAAACCGCGCTATAAAGGCTAATGAATGCGCGTTGCGACCAATGAACGTCAATGGTGTTAGTCATAACACAGGATACTCGTGCAATTTTCACAATGAAAGGAAACTGTGTGCACGATATTATACAGCGTGTCGTTACCATCGCGACAATAAATGAACACACATATAGGGGATAACTTTTTAAAGTTGTATTAAACATTTAAATTCTTTAAACATCATTATTTACAGAGTTATTAAATTTTCCAAAACAATGAATTTTAGAACGCCCTTACCTATAAAAGCGTAACGTAAAGTTCATTTGTAAAGGTCACAAAGCATATGAATGGGTTGAATGAATTTAAAAGAGACAAAACATACTGTTAGAAGGAGAGGCTTGTAATGCGACGCTGTGGCGCGAGTTGTATAGGATGTTACAAATTTTGTTTCTTTTTAACTTAATTAGTTTGTTTGAAAAATATTTTTTTTTAATTATGGATATTCTTTAACGTTAATATTTTTTTATGATTATTTGCAAGTAGCGTTAGACGTGTGTTCATTTATTGTCGCGATGGTAACGACACGCTGTATAACTGTAAACTGTGCTTATTTGTTTTTTTTTAATAAAAAAAAAGCTGCAGTTACGTTTGTAGACAATTCAGTTCCGTGGTTAATATTAAAATTTTATTTTATAATTCCATTTTCAAAACAACAAAATTAATATTCCGTAGTTTAACATAAAATATTGTTTTTCATTGTTTAAAAATAATAATGAAATTGAAAAATCGCGAGCTTCAATTTTTAATAAGGAAGGTCAGTTGAGCAAATTTTTTACGCTCTCCGCTGCATTCACTATTGTGGTGTAGTTTTGCGTCACGACATCGGCCGATCATTACCTACTGCTCGATAACGAAAAGTTCATAAAGCCAAGAAATCACCTCGAAATCAAGTAATTTGACAAAGTCCGGGGCCACGGCTAAATTGTGTCAGAATTTATAGCACGCTTACGTAACCTTCAACGATAACATACTTATTTCAAAAGTTGAATGTTTGTAATATACAATTGGGGATATGTGAAAGTTGGGCCTACGATCGATACGAATTGATACGAAGTATTAAAACTTCGTCTATTATTATTTCGATTATGAATAATTCTATGAATAATACAATAATAAAATTTCCTCCGAGATCTTGGATCTATTTAAAACGCCTGTTTTAATATTTTATTTTCCTTATCTGATAAAACTTAATTGCTTAATGTTCAAGTATTTTTGAATGGTGTTGGCTATACCCAGCTAGCAATCTTTAGTACGTTTCCTGAATTATAAATATACTAGCGGACCCGGCAGACGATGTCCTGTACACACGAATTAAATCGGACAAGTTAGAAATAAAAAAATTGTAGTGGACCGAAATGTGAATCTAAAACATTCTCGAATCGACCTGAATACACAAAAAATTTCATTAAAATCTGTCCAGCCGTTTACGAGGAGTTCAATGACACACACGTACAAAAGAATTATATAGGTATATAAATATATAAGTACTTAAATACTTCAGGACGTGCTTTTACATCACTCTTTTCCTCCGTTTATCTAGTCTCTAACAAGAGTGCTTGTGCTATGGGTACTAGGTTGCTTATAAACATTCTAAAACATAATTTTCTTTTGTATATAAATAAATATTATCTATATTATAACTTATTGTATATAAATAAATATTATTATATAAACGGTGGTAGGGCCTCGCAACAGCCTCGGCTGTTGCAAGAATGGGCAGGCCCGTCCGGGTAAGTACTATGACCTCACAGAAGACCAGCGTAAAGTGGAAGTAAAAAATACTTTCGCGTTTCGTCTGGTGAGTGAGGTAGCCGGAGCCCAATTTTCAAAAGGTTGTCAACGCATCTGTAACCCTCGGGTGTAGCAAATATCCATGGGCGGTGGTATTCACTTACCATCAGGTGAACCGTCTGCTCGTTTGGCAACTTTTCACATAAAAAAAAAATATGCACAGGCACTAGAAAAACACTACGTATTTTTTCAGTAGTGAAAATCGAACCCACACCCTCTGATCTGACTTTGATTGTGATTATTAGGAAGATCATTCTGATCAATTCAGAGAGTTTAACCATTCTTTTCTTTTGGCAACTTAAATAACATTTGAAAAGCCATTTGACAGCTGATTAGTTGACTTCTACGATGATCAGTGTTTCAGAAACCGGGCGTGAGTACCGACATTAACCATGTGATAGGATATGCGGATGTGGTTTGTTAAGCTCTATGCCGTTAAAAATTCCTGATATTACTACCTAGGATCCAATGGAATGTGCGCACTCAGAAGTACATTAGCACTTCAATAGCGTTTCAACTGAAAATAAAGTATAAATGCATCGTTATTTTAAAAAAATTAAATTTCAATAAAGAAAAACTTCCACAAGCATTTTCCTCGCCTCGTAATGTTGCAACAAATGAGTATTTATATATTCCCATTCGAATATTAATCGTCATCGATGCTCGTCCCGTACTTTAATCGACCTTGAGCGAACATTGACTCAGTTTTCATTGAAGTCTATTCTCATTGAAATGTATGGATGGCATTAATAGTCCCAATTATTTCACGAGACATCATATAAAGGTGGATATGGCGAATTCACCGCACAAAACGCTGTGACGCTGTTACGTAAACAATAACTACACGTATTTGACCAACTAATTACCCGATAGCCATGCGACCTTAACGCCGGTTTACAACTGGCAACTATTCAGTTTGAAAACGAAACTTCGCGTTCGAACACGGCGCGGCAAACGTATCGCTTCAGCAGCTTCAAGGCAAATAGAACAGAAGTTGTTTATACAGTGATTAAAGGTCCACTTATCAGTCGCGTTTCCCGTCATCTTGAAAGGAGATCGTGGCGAGAGGCAAGGTAGGCTGTTACTTATGTACTTTTTTATTTTCGTATGCCATTGTTGTGATTAAAGGGTAGTGTGCGTCGATCTTGGGATATCCCTTGAAATAAGGGGATTGATACTTGGGATACCCTAACGTTTACGGTAATTTGGTTACCAAACCTATATACATTTGCTAATTAGAACTTGATATATATTATAGTACAACGATTTGGTCCCCTTTGTTTAGGCCGCGTGCCAACGACTCTGAACTCTTTAGTTTGACTGATTAGACCTTGGCATCTAATCCACTACTTCAAATAGTTTTTTGGTTGTATAAAAACTTTCAGGCCTCTATTAAAAATTTTTGTATGGAATTTTTAATACTTAAAGTAATAACTTTTATGTTATAATTTTAAATTTTTTAAATAATTTTTTTTAATATTGTTAGTACGTGACCTCAAGTGATAAACAATGTTTGTTTTTTTTACTAAATGACGAAAAATTATATAAATAAGGAAATTAAATTTTAATACTAAATGGTTTGCAAGTGATATACTAATTAATTATATGATAACTTATATTATGTACCTACACATTTCGGATCCATGTTTCATCATATATATTTTGGCGAAACTCCAAAATATGCAAGGATTATCCTGTTTAAAGTAGTTCTGATTCTATGTGCCAAAAATGTTTCGAAAGTCAGTTTTTTTTATTTCTGATTATATCTGACTAGCGACGGCCCGCTCGCATACAAGAAGGTTTATATGTATAATTCATTCGCCCCGGCTTCGCACGGGTGCAATGTATTATACATATAAACCTTCCTCTTGAATCACTCTATCTAGTAAAAAAAACCGTATCAAGTTCCGTTGCGTAGTTTTAAAGATCTAAGAATACATAGGGACAGACAGACAGCGGCACGACTTTGTTCTATACTATGTAGTGATGATGGTCACTGGCCACTGCCTAGTGCGCCGTGTTGTGTGTTCCATTTCCATATATTTATTTAGAAAATGTATTCCATAAAATTCATATCTCATTACGTTTAAAAAATAATCCCAACCAGATTTACTAGCAATTTTTTTTCAACGTTGATAATTTAATTTTTTCTTTATGTTAAAGAAAAAGAACTTTGCAACATGAAATAAATGTATTCCAATAATTTAAAATCACACGCAAGTCTTAAATATGCTATAAATAACATTAATATATTTAAGACTATAAAATTTTATTATAATTTTCATAGCGCTGACTTCTCGATATTAATTTTTTAATCGTGACTTTGTCGTTTGTTTGTATGAGGCCAAAGTCCAATGTCTAATATAGCAAGAGCCACAGCTAACCATCTGCTTGTCTGGAACGGGTTTGGAACCATCAAATGTCTGGTTAATGACGAAAAATCATTTACTTATCATCCAAGTTTTATATATAAAACACCTTTGATACTATAACGAAAGTAGTTTTATATATAAAACACCTTTTATACTATAACGAAAGTAAAATTATAATTTCTGGAACATTAAGGGGTTGCCACAATGTTAAGTGTCTGGCAATGAATAACGTGATTTTTATTAATATTCTGAAGTTAAACCAAAATATCGCACTTTATTATTTGACGAATTTAGATGTATTTAACACACCTTTGATACCGTTTACCTGCCAAAGCCAGGGTTAATCCAAACTTCATAGTGGTCCATAGTTCTTACCTATGTTGGGAGCATGCGTTGACAAACTGTCAGCTTTTATAAAATGACGAAAGTATGGGGTTCACTTAGATAAAGTAAAGCTAAAAAAATTATATTCCATTGTCATAAATCAAATATTTTACATTTTATACAGCGTGTCGTTACCATCGCGACAATAAATGAACACACGTCTAACGCTACTTGCCAATAATCATAAAAAAATATTAACGTTAAAGAAAATCCATAATTAAAAAAAATATTTTTCAAACAAACTAATTAAGTAAAAAAGAATCAAAATTTGTAACATCCTATACAACTCGCACCACACCGTCACATTATAAGCCTCTCCTTCTAACAGTATGTTTTGTCTCTTTTAAAATCATTCAACCCATTCATATGCTTTGTGACCTTTACAAATGAGCTTTACGTTGAAGTTTTATACGTAAGGTGTTCTAAAATTGTTTGTTTTGGAAAATTTTATAACTCGGTAAATATTGATGACTGAAGAATGTAAATGTTTAATACAATTTTAAAAAGTTATCCTCTATATGTGTGTTCATTTATTGTCGCGGTGGTAACGACACGCTGTATAGGTTACGCGCAAGTTATTGTTCCGGGTTAAATATATTATAGAATCAAAATGATAAATGGTCCATTACTCGGAAGAATAACCGTGATAGCTCAGTGTCTGGGCCGGGCACCAATGAAATGTGGACTGCAATTTTAATTGCAGATATATCACGTTTTGCAACGGTAAAAGAAAACATCGGGAGTAAACCTGCATTTTCTCTCCTGCAAAAAAATATACATTATTTAGAAGCTATGTGCAGTCTGCCAATCTACAGTCCGGCCGTGTCCTCCACACCCTGTCCCTCGTGCCCTCTGTAAGGTCTTTGCTTGGCAGTGGGAAACACATAGGCAGTTACTTTACTTTTTTACCCGAAAGGAAACAGCTGTTCAAAATACTACTGAATATTTAGACAAAATAATTAACAACATATTTTTATATTACGGACATTGCACCGCTTCTTTAACATTCTAAGAAATCAGAAACTTTTCAAACCATGAAGTCAAAAAGTGCACGAACAAACAAACGTTCGTTTTTGTATGTGTATGTGTCAGACCCTAGGTTGCGTGTTTGAAATCCATTTGCTGGCTTCAATGAGTATTACATTTTTCTCATTCAGGAATCAACGTGTACCATTTGTACCTTGTGTAAGGCGACAAGGCCTGTCTCATTCTGAGCATATCCGTATTAGGCGGAAATAAATGGACAAGAAATCCGGTGAATGAAGTTTGATACGTCATTTATTTTGCAAATTGTGTTTATTATTTCTTTTTCCAATTAATAAATTGATTTGGTCCAATTATAATACAAAAATGATTAGTAGATAGTTCTTTCCGTGCGATTACAATTTTGGTGCGGAACTCGAAGTGAATAGGCTTTATGGGTTTATGGCCAACGGATGCAATGTCAAGTTTATAATTTATTTAGTAATTAAGGATAAGTCATGGGATGTGGAATACTCAACAGGCACTAGCCGGTGAATAAAGCAAAGAATAAGAAAACACTCCGCTGAAGAGCGAGTGATATCGCACTCCTATTTTCATTACAAGAATTATTATATTATGATACATATACTGAAAAATAAAAAATAAATACTATTCCCATTAACTGATTCTTGCCAAACATGACGATTCTATATCAACCTGAAGTGAGGTTTCGAACAGTTGATCGTAACATTGATATCGAAATGTAATAAGGGCCGTATGTTATGTTGTAAACCTAGATTTTATACACCGCCAAAAAAATGCTCTACCCGCCCTTATGATAGAGCTTATGAGATTTGCGATCTCTCTGCTTTTACCGATCGAGGTGTTGAGTCTTAACAATAAATTTGTCCGCAGCTGTTATGGGAAAAGGCGGATGAGTAAAGAGGTAGTCCTCAGCCATGGCTGTGCTCCGCAACGTTGACCACCCCGCGTCTAAGGCGACGGACTCCGTATACACGCGTTATGCTGTGGCTGTCCTCGCCGCGTGGTCTGGGGAGATTGGTAATTATAAACTGAGCCATCAACATTATTAGCATAGGCCCTGAAAGCGAGTGACTCAAATTAGACCAACAGTAGAAAATCATTTTCAATAAATTTTAATATGTTAATTAAAACACTATTCATAGTGCTTTAATTAACAAAGTCCCGATCAGGATAATGGGATAAACTAGTGCAATTATTGCGTTGTCAAGGGTATTTGACGAGTGTGCTAAGTTTGATTTAAATTTTATCATTCAGAGTGGGGTAAAATCACTTTTAAACTTCCGTTACATACATATATACAAGTGAAACTAATATAAGCGTGTTAAAAAGACTATAAATATATTTGTTAATGTAATATCGCATTTCTCAACAGTTACCTACCCATTCGATTTGACAAAAACAAGACTGCAAATCCAATCGGAAGTCGCGAGTGCAAAACATGGATTTAAGGTAAAAAATGTTAAATTAATATTACCCACCAATATTGTAATCAGTCACCGAATGCTAATTATTATAAATGGGAAATTAAGTAAATGTAAAAACTCTTCACTAAAACAGATGTTACTAATATGTACCTATTCATAAACACACCTGTTATATTATAGATTATTAAAATATTTACTTTTTTCAATTTTTATTCTATGTTATGTTTTTTTTCAAACTTCCTTATTGTCATTACCGTTCACTTTTTTGCTGAAATTATCTTTAACACGAACATAGATATCACTGTAAAAGGTGGTGGTTTTTATATTCATAGTGTATATCCAATATAGATATTAATATTAATGAATTGTTATTAGCGGTAACATATTTAATTTTAATTCAGCTTAAATCAGTAATTTTGAAACAGAATGAAGAGGTATGACATACCGACCTTATTTACATTTATTATACAAATACAAATAACTTTATAGGCTAAACCCAATGCGATACAGCAGTAAAACATTATGAAACAACCCAAAAAGTCAAGAAAAGATGGACAGTTATATAATATTCACTTTGACTGTTCGATTAGTGTTATCTATGTTATTAAGTTACTTTTACTAAACTTCAATAAAATGGCCTTCAATTTAACATGGTAATGGAATGGAAAAGGTTTATAGCAAACAATAAGTTTCTAAATGGGTCAGCTTCTAAACAGCTGTAACGAGTTTTGGTAGAGTTTGACCTTTGATTATTATATACTTGTACAAGTATATAATCAAAGAGTTTGACGCAATCGATGATTATGCGACGCCGAAATCTGTCAATTTAGACGTTCGAATTATCTAGGAAATTATTTATTATAGACTCTAATTGTTTGATATTCTTGCACTATATTAATGTCTATGGAGTATTTATGATGCTTATTAAACATAGATTGTATCGACATTGATTACTTTTTGCTGTTCGAGTTCACATTTTCGTTCAATTTTAAAGCAGTCACTGCTCAGTCTTTCTTTAGTATTATTTATTCCCCTTGTATTTAAGTAAATTTACTAGTAAAGCAGACTTTAGACGGTAAGACATAAAAGACAAAATAGAAAGATGAGTCATTTATTCCTCTTTCTATTTTGTCTTTTATTTTTTTTAATAGGTACTTTTATTCGCCAGGTATGCGTGTTCTATAGGCGTACATAAAGGATGATTTCTGCATATAAGATCGGATATTCATTCCAAAAACCAGTCGTTACGATAGATTGTTGAAGTTGAATGTTGAAATGTTTTACATTTCAGCATATATTGATCCACTACTTGAAAACGCAGTCAGGTTGGTTGGTAGGTGACTCGCAAAAGCTCGACAGATTTATTTACTTTGAGTGGATATAAGAATCCTTACTACTGATTTGATACGTAACGAAAAATCCACATAACGCTTGCGAACGAAAGGCTCTACTCGCACAGTAAAAAACATTTCTAGTAACAAAAAAAAACCTAAATATATCACTTACTATTCATTTTCTATTTGATTTTTTAGAAATTCCAATAACAATGAAATAAGTGTCACTACATGGGGCCTTTACGAACCAAATACAAAAAGAATTTTTAAAATCGGTTCGAGTTAGGCGATTATATTTATATTAATTTCCCAAAATAATCTAAATTGAATCGAGTCTAAAATAAATCGACCGTCGAAGTTGACAGATTTTAGTGTCCCATATTGATTGATTATGTAAAACCCCGTCTAAAACTCGTGACAGCTGTTTAGAAACTGACGCATTATGAAAATTATTGTTTGCTTTTATATGAAGTGACGATTTTGTCTTGACTGTGTTTTGAATAACTTTTGAATGACTGTTGTCGAATTGATATTTCACTAGTGCACTGAAACTCACTCAAATTACGCCAATTGGTGTCATTAGATTACAATTCTATAGACTGGTATCTCTTTTCGTATCATACGTTCTATGTTATCCGTCACATTCACTTATATTATGTCCTAAAATGTAAAAAAAATTTAACGCAAAAAATTTAACGTCGCGCAGTATGGACATGCGATATTAATATAAAGGTTAGTAAAACATATTATATTAAGGTGTTTAGTCTTCACGCGCTAATTTTACCGCAAATGACGAAATGTAACAGAATCGATTAAAGTCATTGTTTTTTGGATCTTGAAACTGGGTCTATATCGATTCAAACGTTTGCAGTTAGAAGATCACGGCATGATAAAAACGGCCGTGGCCATAGCGAAAAACGAGGGCTTCTTTAAGCTGTGGAGCGGCCTAATGCCGATGCTGCAGCGTCACGCGGTGTATTCAGGCTTTAGGCTGATCTTCTACGAGAAGTTCCGGAACACGTTCACAGACGGCGGCAAACAAGTGTCCCTCGGCATCGCTTCAGTGGGTGAGAGACGACGGTTCGCTTTTATTTGTGCGCTATTGATCCGCCCCGACTTCACACGGCTCATTGGCATCTTTTATTTCATTACACACAGAGTTTTATCCGCGCGCCATAATATGGCCCGACATCGTCAACGGTGAACGTCATATTACCGCCGTTTTACATAGAATTGTAAAGAATTATACGCTTAAACTTTGCTCACGAATCATAAATCTGTTGGTGGGAAAAAGCACGAAAACCCGTGCAGCGGTTTTTGTGGTCACTGTTCAGTCAGACGAACAGAGGCGAAGGGGGGACTTTGTTGGCCAGTGTGGGTTCTTCTCAAGAACCTCCGCCGTGACAAGGCAGGAACCCGGTCGGTGGTGACTGGCCCATTCGTGCAACAGTGAATTGTTGCGTGGCCCTACCACAGTGACACACAGTGGTCACCTAATTATCCGTTAAACACCATCACCATTCATAAGCACCCGTCATGAACTTGGATATGTTACGATAAATCGATGATCCGTAGGCGGGGCGTCGGCTGGCGGTTTGGCTCAGCTGATAGCGTCGCCAACGGACCTGGTGAAGGTCCAAATGCAGGCGGAAGGCCGCCGCCGGCTCCAGGGCAAGCCGCCCAGGTTCGAGAACTGCAGACAAGCGTACGCAATGATCTTCAACGAGAGCGGACTGAAGGGATTTTGGAGAGGTAAGCGATTTTCAACATCGATGTTATGCGTTTACGTTATGTTACTTTTGTGCGTTGCCGTAAATAGAAAGTTTCGAGAGAAATATTGCGTGATATGTTTACGATATCGAGTAATGTTTTGTTTTTTTTTCTGTCGTAATAATACCTCTGTCTTTAACAGGTAAGGGGAATCTTATCTTTATAACAAAAGCAATCACATTATGAAAACAAATCATTGACCTGTCCCAAGTTAAGTTATATTAGAATTTTCTCTGATTTTTTAACAAAGTTAAACAAGGGTTCCTTTCGCATTTACATTTAATTACGCTTGAATCGGTCCACGTAGAGTATCACGTGTCACGAAAGGCAGCCGTAGATGTAAAGGCACTGGCTCTACAAAAGCCTTGATGACGCCCATGACTATATTATATGACGGTTGCTTACCTCCTCTGCACGACGATGCAAGCTATTTCGCGTGCGTGGATTAATCACAATAAAAGTACAGAGATCTGTAGTTATGAACACAGGTGAAATTTCTTATGCGAATAGTTATCTACCGAGCGGATGGTTAACCTGATGTTAATTGATTACCACCACTCATGGACATCTACAACACCAGAAAATTTGCAGAGTTGACAAACTTTAAGCAGCAGGGCTCGTAAAACAATGCAGATGCGTTGCCACCTTTTAATTGAGTCCCAGTCCGACTCGCCAAACGAATCGCGCAATTGTAATACTTCCACCACGCCAGTTCTGTAAGGCGGTGATACTTCCCCTGATGAATAATTCGTTTTTGATACGACTTTCGACATTGAATAACTTGTACCGACATATCGATACATAGGATCCAAACGTATCGGCTGTAAATGTCGATACGCGAAATCAAAAATATCGATACGTCGATATATTTGCGGCATCGCCAACGCGCCTCCCGCAGGCGCCGTGCCGAACGTGCAGAGGGCCGCGCTGGTGAACCTCGGCGACCTCGCCGCGTACGACTACAGCAAGCAGCTGCTGATCCGCGAACTGGGCATGGCGGACTCGCTGCTCGCGCACTCGATCGCCGCGTTCGCGGCGGGCCTCAGCGCGGCGGTGATCGGCACGCCGGCCGACGTGCTCAAGACGCGCCTTATGAACCAGCCGGTGGGGCCGGACGGCCGGTGAGCGAGCATGTAGCCCGTTTGTAACCCACACGGCAGCCGGCGGTGGGTTTTGGGCCTTCGAAACCTTTTCCCCTCCAGTTAAAAATATAACAACGAATTTTTTTTAAGTAAATGTTAAGTAGATCGTAGTAGTATTACTGCTTTTTCTAAATTTGTAATCACACTAGCCCGGCAGTGGATTAGTGTACTTCACATATCTTCCAAATATTTTTTTTAAATAATATTTAATTACTGCTTTTTCTAAATTTGTTTCTCAATATTTCAGACTTGAACGAAAAATTTGAATATGTTTACTCCATTTTAATGTTACTCGGTCTTATTTCTTTGTAATCACAGTTTTCAATGTTTCTGTCATTTTGTGCACATTTTTGCTGCCGATACTCAGTTCTGTCTACGACCGTATTCCATTCGTATACATGATCTCTCGACTTTGATGACTCCACGACACAGTTGCCACTGTATTGGCTTCGACACTACGGGTTTTGTTTCGATTCCCACATTGTGTGACCCACAGATAATTGTTTCGTATCTGGGTCATTGTCCACGTGAAATTTATGTATGGTATGTTATCCTACAGTGAGAGCAATGTTAAAAAATCAAGTGTGATGTGGGCTTGATATAGATTTGTGATAGATTTAGGTGAATCTCACTTTTACTTGTTTTTCGCGCCGTGTTAGCACATATAATGACGGATGTTTAAAATTTTCTAAAAAAGATATCTTTGCGATTCTGTCAGCGTGCGCCTCGCAATATACCACAATGGCTGTCGTTATTTCCTCCCCCACTGACGATGATAATTATTTTCTATGTACATTTTCGTTACTTATCTGGCTTTACTAGTCTATTACTAGTCTGGCTCGAATATTTATGAAATTTACTTTATTAACGTTCACAAACACACACTTTCCTCCTTCAAGTATGAAATTATTAAAATATTTAATCGGATAAACAAGTGTAAACATGTATATTGGATAAACTTTAAAGATTTTTTTCCATTTTGCTCTGCTGATACACAAATAGTTTTTCATGTCATACATCAACTAACCAAACCACTACTTAAATCGTCTTACATCGACATGATTGTAAAAAACTGCGGGTTCATATTTAATTTCGCCATATTTGAGTATATATTGAATATATTCATATATTTATTACCTATTACTTAATGTCTTTTACTTCTATAGTACAAGAAATCAAGAATCAAAATATATACATCACAACACACAAGATTGACGAAGATACATAAAATATTGTACGTTATTATTTGTATTCATCACAAGAAACCGATAATCATGTGTGAAATCGATAACATCGCGCGGTGTATGTTCAACATCGGTCGATGTTTTGATGCATTATTTGTGGCCTTAGAAACGCGGCGCGGTCGAGGTCAGAGAAACGGGTCAAAGTCACAGCCCGCGCAGGCTCGTTGCAAGCCGTCCTTTTCCTTTCGTTCAAGTCGACATCGGCTGGATTCATATATTTCATTCATTGACTCGTGATTTAGACAATAACGATAGAACAATTTCGTGCGTTTTAACACTTACTAAATAAAAATTAAACGTTTGTTTTACACAGTATTTTACTGGTAAGCTGTTACAATCACGTCGTTTTAAATATAATTGAAAAGAAACTCGGTAACAAACTAAAACATTTATCAAAATGCTGTATCATGATGCGATACAATTCGTATAATTGAGGTGACCCAATATTTTGGTTTTAAAGAATTGCTTGCATCATGACCGTGCAAAATTATAAATTTTCAAAACAGGACTCACTAGCGACATCTCTTGAGGATATTTTGTGCAAACGGTGTTAAAATATAAGTTAGGCAACCGAGACGTAGCGTAGGTTTGATATTTGTTCCATTTAAATATACATAGATGGCACTAAAATTATAAAAACTTTCGTGAGACATTATTAACGTAATAGTAAGACGGCTGAACTCACGTTCCTCCGACAGGACCTCCGATTAGTCCGAAACTAGTCGGCATCTAGTCGGTACATACACCGGGCTCACGTGAGTTCAGACGTCTTATTATTACGTAGATGGCACCACTTCCATTTAATTTAAACGATTCTTTAATGACTTTGTTTTCACTCTTTGAATTCTACCAGAGAAGTCTTCGTAATAACTCTTACTCTTCGAAATCTAAAAGGGAAGTCAGTCATCAGAAATATATATAGTAGTTAGAAAAAGGCACAACTCTAACTAGTTGCTAGGTCCAATTAGGTAGAGTCGGTTGTCTTTCGGACGTAAGTAATTTTGCAAGAACCGGGAAATCCTTGCTCTCACTAGTCGTTATTGATATAAAGCAACTAGCATTTACAAATTCTTGAGAGCTTTAATAAAAATTTTATTTTTTCAGAGGTTCTCTGTACCGGGGAATGATCGATTGCCTACAACAATCTGTGAAGAACGAAGGAGTTTTATCGCTATATAAGGGCTTTATACCAATTTGGATAAGGTTGGGTCCATGGGCTTTGGTTAATTGGATTGCGTTTGAAAACATTATGCTCGCTATAGGTGGTCATACTTTTTGAAGTTGCACGTAGGTGCTTAGTGAATTTTTTTTAGGTATTCCATATAATGGATAAAATATAAATAGAAAAATACCTATTGTTAATTCTTCAAACTGTTCCAATTAGGTGAATTCTTTCTTTTAGTTGTTTTAATGAAAAATACAACAATTTAATTTATATAATCCTCTCAGGATGCCGTAGTGTCAGAAAATTAGATAGTACTTTTATTGTTATATATAAATGAACCTTGAGAAAAGTCTATGGTAATTAGCAATAATTGGCTTATATACAAATATGAATATAGGTGCCCCGCGGTGTCAGTCGATTTTGTTACAGGTATTAATTACTAGGTAATACAATAAAAGCAAAAACAATCATTTACTGTATGGTCTGTCGATACGCTAAGCAGACATAACTTTGGACACTTATTAAATACCAACTCCAAGAAAAGGTTGGCAATAATAGAGCCTTTCTCTTGGATTGTTTGTCTTAGATAAGTCACATTGGTGCTTTAAAAAATGTTCGCAATTAGTTTCTGAAATTATTCACTTCACCACAGCAACTTAAGTTTTAATGTTGAGCCAAATTCCAATTAACTATCATTATATAAGTTCACAATTTAACAATAGTCAGTAAATCCACCACGAGTGTTCAAGAACGAATATTGTGTAAGAATATTGACGGTTTATATTGTTTTAGACAAGGAGAAATCAATGTAAATGCACTAGTCAACATTGTCCAAGACTCAAACGACTAAACGAAAAAGGTAACTTAATATGTTTCAACATTTGATATAGATAAGCAAGGTTATACGAATAAAAGAATAGTTTTAGGTCTGTTTAACAAATAGAATAAAATTGAAATTAACAGTAGAAAAAAATATTTATTAAGAATTAAAAAAAATGGTGTTAAAATTACTTAACGCGACAGAGGCCTGAAACAAAATTTAGGTTGAAATTGTAGGAAACAATTATTGAGTTGATATTTAGTAGTCAGTTGGATCTCCGAAAGGATTTACTATGGCCCTGCGCCGCCTTGGTATACTGTATTCAGTATTTCATATTATCAATTGTGGCCTGTGGAATTATGCTCCATGTCGGAGAAAAATGACGAAAAAGACCTTACTCCGTGTTAAAATTTTGGGGAAGTTGTTCAAATGCAATTCTTCCGAGTAAATCCCAGGCTCAATAGGATTCATGTCGCAAGACATTTTATTTAAATGTTACAAGGTGGTAAACGAGTTGACGGTTCACCTGATGTTAAGTGATAATCGCCGCCATTGGCATTTGCAACACCTGTAAAATGTTGCAAACGCGTTGCCACCTTTTAATAAAGTGGGCCCCGGCTACCACACTCAGCAGACGAAACGCAGTAGTGTAACACTTCCAATTCACGCTGGTCCTCTTCTCGAGGCCCATTCTTGCAACAGCGAAGACTATTGCGTGGTCCTACCACACTTTGGATCCAAGTCTGACGCCCAATTTCTGAAACACTGATCATCATAGAAGTTAACTAATTAGCTATCAAATGGCTTTTCAAATGTCATTTTAGTTGCCAAAAGGATGGTTAAACTCTTTGAATAATCATTCTGAACAATTTAGAGAGTTTAACTAAAATAACATTTTAAATGAAACTACTTTACGGATTTTATCGCGTTTTTTTATTTTAATTTAAATTCCCGACGTTTCGAACCCTTTCCAGCGTTCATGGTCACGGGACAGACTAAGTTGTTAGACGTCTTGATGTCATAGTTAACCCCGGCTACCGTCAATTATTTTGTTTATTTTTATTCCGATCCACGCAGAAGGAGCTTATGGTATCTTGAGGTCTGGCAGTGTTGGTGTGCTTGGATTTAATTTTATAAATTATGGGATCCCAAGCAGATGATAAACTCCAACCATCTTCTCTATTGAAATTAGGATGTTTCTTTATTTCAATAGCCTCGCGGATCATCCTTGGAAGGAATCGGTGTTCTTTTGCGAGGATTTTCGGTTGATCAAATCTAATGTAGTGGTTGGGGCGGTCTAAAATATGATCACAAACTGCAGACTTCTTCAACCGTCGGTGCTTCACGTCAGCTATGTGTTCTTTAATTCTGGTTTTAATTGATCGTTTTGTTTGTCCTATGTAAGAGAGCCCACAATCGCAGTCAAGCTTGTACACTCCTGGATCTTGTAGAGGGATATTACACTTGACAGATGGTAAAAATTGACTTATCTTCTTCGGTGGCTTGAAATATGTTTTAATTGAAGCACGCTTCAAGATATAGCCAATCTTGTCAGTGACTCCTCTGACATATGGCAATACAGCAGGCACTCGCTCGACTGTGGCCGGTTTCACTCGGTCACTGTGACGCAGGCGCGGGATTTGGAGCTTGTTGTCACGCAGCACTTGCTTGACATTGTGTAGCTCAGCGGCCAGGTGTTCCTTGTCACAGATCCCTCGTGCTCTCTGTAACAAACATTTACCAACAGTAGCTAACTGTGAAGGGTGGTGGTGAGAATCACCATTTAAATATTTATTTGTATGGGTCTCCTTTCTATACACAGTATGGCTCAAGTTGTTGTCAAGATTTCGGATGACTAATACATCTAGAAAGGCTAGGGAGTTACATGTCTCTAATTCCATAGTGAATGTAATTTTAGTGTGTAAGGAATTGAGGTGGTTTAGAAATGCATTTACTTTGTCTGATGGTAAAATTATGAAAGTATCATCTACATACCGCTTGTAAAATCTAGGTTGAACGGGTGCTGTTTGAAGGGCCTTCTCCTCAAAGTCTTCCATAAATATGTCTGCGACAATGGGAGATACTGGGCAGCCCATTGCTACACCATCCAACTGTATGTAGAATTCTTCCTTCCACAATAGATAGCCAGATGTGAGGCAATGTTTGAGCAGTAATGCATATTCTATAGGCATGTTGTTCTCCTTAAGCTTTCTAGTAACTATTCAAATACAATCTTCTATAGGTAAGCATGTAAATAAAGACTATGTCAAAGCTAACCATAGTTTCATTGTCAGCAAGTAGTTATCCGTCAGAATTAGTCATCCGAAATCTTGACAACACCTTGAGCCATACTGTGTATAGAAAGGAGACCCATACAAATAAATATTTAAATGGTGATTCTCACCACCACCCTTCACAGTTAGCTACTGTTGGTAAATGTTTGTTACAGAGAGCACGAGGGATCTGTGACAAGGAACACCTGGTCGCTGAGCTACACAATGTCAAGCAAGTGCTGCGTGACAACAAGCTCCAAATCCCGCGCCTGCGTCACAGTGACCGAGTGAAACCGGCCACAGTCGAGCGAGTGTCTGCTGTATTGCCATATGTCAGAGGAGTCACTGACAAGATTGGCTATATCTTGAAGCGTGCTTCAATTAAAACATATTTCAAGCCACCGAAGAAGATAAGTCAATTTTTACCATCTGTCAAGTGTAATATCCCTCTACAAGATCCAGGAGTGTACAAGCTTGACTGCGATTGTGGGCTCTCTTACATAGGACAAACAAAACGATCAATTAAAACCAGAATTAAAGAACACATAGCTGACGTGAAGCACCGACGGTTGAAGAAGTCTGCAGTTTGTGATCATATTTTAGACCGCCCCAACCACTACATTAGATTTGATCAACCGAAAATCCTCGCAAAAGAACACCGATTCCTTCCAAGGATGATCCGCGAGGCTATTGAAATAAAGAAACATCCTAATTTCAATAGAGAAGATGGTTGGAGTTTATCATCTGCTTGGGATCCCATAATTTATAAAATTAAATCCAAGCACAACAACACTGCCAGACCTCAAGATACCATAAGCTCCTTCTGCGTGGATCGGAATAAAAATAAACAAAATAATTGACGGTAGCCGGGGTTAACTATAACATCAAGACGTCTAACAACTTAGTCTGTCCCGTGACCATGAACGCTGGAAAGGGTTCGAAACGTCGGGAATTTAAATTAAAATAAAAAAAACGCGATAAAATCCGTAAAGTAGTTTCATTTAATATGTATAATATTCGCGTAAAATCAAGAAAACAATATAAAATAACATTTCATTCATCGAGCGAGACAGTATTTCCTACCGGCACATCGTTTGCAGCTTTATAAAGCACAGATTCGGCCGCACATGGAACACTGTTCTCACCTCTGGTTTGGGGCACCGAAATACCAGCTCCATCTATTTGACTGCATTCAACGAAGAGCTACTCGAATCGTTGACGACCAAATCCCGTCCGATCGCCTCGACTCTTTCCCCTTGCGAGTTTGAATTCTATACGGAACGACCGCCGGTCACGATTCCCACTCAGAAAAGCTGCGACCCGAAATGCCCTATGACAATATAAATACCGCGCAGTTTCGGTGCTGACAGTTATCAGGTGTTCGGATCGCAGCCTTGAAAGAGTTTCCATTTCCACGCAGCCGTTTTTAACTTCCGTCTGGAAATGTTCCTAATAAAAAAGTCTTGTCTCTTCTATGGTTATGCGATATACTACGATATCGTTTAGCCGTGTTCCCAGTGAGCCGATAACGTTGCCACAATCTTGGGATAACAGAATGGTTCGACTGGACGGCAACTGCACTACATCAGGTTGCTTGATTGAGGGCACGCTTCAAACATGCCTACAGCACGTAAAATTACATCTTGGGTTAAATGGCGGCGTGGCATTAATACCTAACAACAAATTTTCAAGTATAATTAAAAACGTGTATACATCATGTTCGCACGTAACAAGTTATACTTCTTAAGCGTAACGAAAGATCTTAAACGTAACAAAAGAAAAATAACTAAACATTTTATATCCTGTGCCAGTACTCTTTTTTTTTTTGTCAAAAAGACAAATGCAATTGATAACGATCTAATTATATAACTTCGAATTATAATATGTAAATGTCAAAAAGTTATTGATTGCCGCACATTTTACGCACATTTTTTTCCCAAAAACGCCACAAGTATAACTTTAATAATAGACACCAAACAGCTTAAAATATTTACAGTAATGATGAAATCTTTAAACAAAAATTGCCTATAGGCATGCATACACGTATATTCATTCAAAATTGTTTTAACATTAAGGCCTAACATTTTAAAATTTTTATATTAGGACACTTTTATCATGCTTTTAATTCGTTCTTAATTTTTTTTAGTGGCCGATTCATTTTTTAAAGTGATTATACTTTGATTATATATTTGTCATACAAGTATAATATAATCAAAGGGATTACACGAAAAAAAATGTCAGTTTCTGAGTCTTAGACTTTGGTGATTAGTGTATCATGGATCTTTATTAAATTAAATGAGAAAAATTTAAGTTACCAAAAAAGACAATGGAGAAAAATTTGGATTAGGTGTTTATTCACTGCTTTAGTTTTTTAAGGTGGACCAAATTGTTTGTTTATAACTGGGATATTTTGAAAATTTTTCATAACGACACGAGAATATACTTAACAAACTAACAAACAGGGAGTTTTTGAATTTTGCGGTACTATGTTTTGCTGCTTTTTTAAGGATGTTATTTACGTAAGCACAAATTTATATCAACAAATAGGGTTGCCGTTTCTTGGTTATCTCATTCCGGAGAAAAAAATTGTTTGTAAAAAGTATTTACGAACGAAAAATGCATGTCTAGCTTAATTTTTATTTGCCTTTAATTTTTTTTATATTTTATACTAAACTACAAATAAAATACTATTTTATTTTATATGTTATCTAGCTATGGATGAAATAAATGATAATTTATTTAATAAAAAGGACGTTATTGTTGAATGGTTACATAGTGCCTAAATTATTTATTTATAATGTTAAATGGGATATAAAATATTTAAATGTTACTAGTGTTTTATTTCATCTTCATAGTTTAATAATAAGTTTTATATATTACACTATAACACTAGGTTACAGTTCTCCTTGAAGAAAGTGTTTTATTCGATGTTGTGTATACCTTTAATTTAAATGCATATATACGTAATGTTTAACTTAATTTTTAAGTGAATTACATCAGAATAATAATTGTTTCTTAATGTATTTAGTTGGTAAACCTTTTTAAATAAATAAATAAAAGAAACAGAAGAATGAAGGAACAATTAAGCACGGTTGCCCCCTCTACCAACTGTGGCTATGTCAATAATATGAAAAGAACACATCATTTTAAAAGTTATCAATGAACTCTAATATTTGCCAACTTGTCAAATGCCAAAAATTATTTTAAACAACCACAATACATAGATCAAGTTTGAAGAAAGTTTATTGCTGACATATTCGAACAAGGCACCACGATTGGTACGACCCTGCACGTCAACCCTGGTGTCGGCATCCGTTCTGAGTATGGGTGTTGCAAATGTGGGCAGAGGTTATCACTTAAAATTAGAACTCATTTAACATTTACATACACAACTGAATAAAATTATTGCTATAGTTTAAATGTTTATACTCCTCTGAAACAGCTTGACAGATTTTTGATGAAATTTTATACGTATATACAGTATGGAATACATTTATAATTTTTTTTTCTACCGTACAAATACTTTATATTGCAAAACAACATTTGCCGGGTCGGCTAGTATAACTATATAAATAGAGGTGGCGTATAGGTCACGAACCATGTGTTTGAATAAAGCTGTATTAGAGGCCCAAGTATGTCTTTATCCTTTTGAGGTACAAATTGTCACCTACGGGCCACCGGGGTTGTGTGCGGTTGTTGACTATGACAGTTCTTACCTGGCGGCGATGAGATTGTTGGTTTCGCTGTACTTGATGATGTTGCAATGAGATTGTTGGGGCGATTGGCTTTTTTATATTAGCACTGTGTGGATATTGCTGTGACCCCTGTGGACTCGGAATATTCTAATCCCCTTATTTTATCTGTATTTATATTAATGACGCCTTTGTTTGTCATATACGATTTGGTAATAAAAATCGCTTTATCTCCACTCTGTTCGGGCCGAGACATGGCCACATTTCCCGGATGATGCCTTGATGACTTCTTGATACAGTGCTCGGGTCATGGGGTTCGATTCCCGTTGCCCATACCCACAACCGCCAGACCACCAGGGTAGTAAAAATTACTTCATGTGTATGTATGATTAGGTCATTACGCAACCGACGTTTTCGAACAGTCGATTTGGTCTTAAGTAATTTGCTGCGTTTACCACAAGAGGTTTGGGATGATTCTTCGGTTGACCAAACAATCTAACAAATCTGTTTTGGTAACCATGGCCAACGAAAACAAGTAAAATCAATCAAACATTATATGCCATTGGGAGTAACGCTATGATTTTTTTTAAATCACATAAGTATGATGTTCTTCCCTGCATTTACATGAAAGATTTATTTTCAAACAACGAACATCCGGTTACATGGTTAAAATAAAACACAATTGTACAATATTAAATTTATTAGTAAAAAATATTATACATCTTCCACAATATTGGAGAATCATAACTTAATTATTTAAATATTTTGATTATTATAGATTATAGCACTTCCAATTTCTTATAAACTTGCCTTCGTACGCTTACTTTGTCACTACAGCGAGAAGCACAATACAATGGATATGCTCCCGGCTTCGCTGCCGAGGATTGTACCGTCGATTCTATCAGACTTAACCTAACACTGTTTAAATGCTTTGCCGATAGGGATAATTATGTGACGAAACTGAAACTTTCTACCTACGCATCGTGGATTTGGGTCCAACACGAGTAGACTCGTTTTAGATTGTACGCGATCCGCGATAATTATAAATATAGTACTTTGTTGGGTACATTACGATAACAAAAATAAACATCTACATGGGGCCAACTAGTGCAACTTTATTAATTCCGATCTCATGACTATCGAACGCATATATAGTTATATACCCTAGCTAAGTACATTGGGCAACGCGTTGCCACCATCTATACAGGCTTTGAGATTAAAAATGTTATTTACGTTAGTTTACCGTAGTACGCTACGTCGTCTAAATTTTTTTTAAAAATGGTACCATAAAGTTACATTAGAGATTTGAGATTTCAAAATTACCAACTAATCGCCCTATCGATTCGGTTAAATGCGGCCAGCGGGACCGAGTTAGAGACATCTAAAGCTGTACAAAGCATCGCCTGAGTTAATAATATATGCACTCGCTGCATACACGCTTAGTTACGTAGAAAACATCGCCAATATAAAATCGTCCGATTACATGATTATGAATAATAATATAATAAAATATTCGGGCCTTACATATTGTGCGTAACACAAACCGTCGAATGCCTACATCTAAGGGGAGCAAAGCTTTTTTTTTTTGTTGGACGCTACGCTTCACACCGGTTACCTACTTGACTATGGTACCAGATTACATAGCTTTTATACGCGAACGCGTGAGAAATAAAAACCGAAACAAACTTAAGGCCTATCACTTATCTAGCGTGTAAATGGTAAATATTAAGAAAATGAGCATTATACACTAATATGTTGATAAATAACAGTCGTGTGTTCAAAATTATTGAAAACAATCACATCAATCTTTTAAAATCGTCCGGTTGGAGGCGTCCAATGTGTTGTGGTAGCTGACTTTTCCCGTAGACAGCTGATTTGATCCCATTTCTCTGCATTGAAAACACTTAGCGATATTTCTCGAATATTCTATAAATAACTCTGGCACGTTTGCGGACGAAATGTTCGCCGTTCGGTAAATTGTCACGCTCTGACGTTGAACAATCAAAAACTCGATGAGAAACGAAGACGAACGCAGGTCTTCACTAATTCGTCTCGTAGGCAAATTTTGTACTAGCGCGCAACGTGACGTTGCAAAAATGTGCTTTAAGCGCGCTGCATAAGAGCCAGTATGGCGTGGCGCGATGCGCTTATAAGTAACATACATCCGTTCCGTAGATCGGATAGCTGTAGGACACGAAGCACCATAAAACACATCGAAAACATTACCGTATAAAATTAGACCCCGATGCGGCAGAGCCTTCTCGGCACTGGTGTGTATGGATTGAAAATGGAAAACCAATGTTCTTATATGTTGTACGGTTCACAACCGGCGGGAAAGGTCTGCGTGGACTTTGATTGAACCACACTACGGCATCTACGATTAACAGAATGTTCATACGTCAACTGGGCGGAAAAGGTCGTAAACAAAACTAAGATCTTCGTGTGTCAAAACGCATATGCAGACAGACAGACATACATTACATTTTCACTATAGAAGATACCCCAACAATGAATCACATTCACATTCAATCTTGATATGCGATCGAATCTACCGCATAGGATTCAACTACACGAACGTATGGCTCCCACCGACAATTCACTCAACCGACCGCCCGTTGCCAGCGAAAGGAAAACCATCCGACGTTCCATTTCTAAACGCGCCATTCGTACCATAATAGAGAAGAAATATCACGCGGTACTCCCACTGCGCCTTTCAACGAACGGAGCAATCAAACAAACGCACAGCAGAACTGCGATCAGAAATACGAGATCGGTGCGACAAGTTGCCGACACTCGCCGCCGGTTGTGACGCGTACATAGCGGGGCTCACTGTACGTTGAGGGGGTCGGCGTTTTGCGTTAGTTCGCACGCGCGCCGCCGGTGCGGGGGGCGTTCGGGGGGCCGTTGCGGGGGGCTGGCGGGGGGGCAAGACGTCGCATCGCGCCACTATGAGTGGTACGCCGTCACGTAGGAGGCCGGGAACAGGCCGCGGCGGTGAGCAATCTCGCCCTGCAAATTGACACGGTCGAATAGTGATTAAACGTGGTAGGGCCACGCGACAGTCTCCGCTGTTGCACGAATGCCGAATGGGCAGTTCCGTCCGGGTAAGTACTAGACGACATGAAGTTGAAGTGTTATACCTCTGTGTGGCGTCTGGCGGGTGTAATAACCATTTTCTTACTAATAAAAAACAAAACCGACATCAAATATCTCGCTCTGTATTCATTTTATAATCGATTTTCAGGAGTTCTCTAAGTATCTCTGGAGCCCAAGATCTAATACCAATGAAATTAATATGGGACCACATGGGAAGCACCAGCTTTCAAATAAAAAAAAAATCATCAAAATCGGTTCACTCAGTCAAAAGTTGTCGAAGTAACAAACATAAAAAAATACAGTCGAATTGACAACCTCCTCCTTTTGAAGTCGGTTAAAACGGAAAATGGGTCCTTACCTGCCACCAGTGCTGATCGGAGCGGTCGGTCACGGTGATGACGTCACCGCGCCTGAACTCCAGCTCGCCGGCCTCCTGCGGCGTGAAATCGTACAACGCCTGGACAAGCATCTGCAAATTGACAGAATAAAATTAAGCGACAGCTAATAAATAATCACATCACTTGCTAAACAGTGAAGGTAAACATCGTGAAGAAACCTGCATATTTTCGAAATAAAAGCAAAAAGAAAATATTTAGAAGATATTTGCAGTCCGCCAATAGGCAGGGGAGCCGCGTGGTGGACTATGCCGTGATACCCTCTGCACACTGGAGGCCTTTGCACAGCAGTGGGACACGTATAGGCTGTTACTTTACTACTTTTTTAATAAATAATGTCCCCCTATTGGGAACGACCACCGCCGAAGAGGGTATTAGGGCATACTCATGTCCAATCTACGAAACTGTTATTGTGTCCTTTTCGTTATATACAGCGTGTCGATACCATCACGACAATAAATGAACACACGTCTAACGCTACTTGCCAATAATCATAAAAGAAACTCCATAATTAAAAAAAAAATATTTTTCAAACAAACTAATAAGTACAAAAGAAAGAAAATTTGTAACACCTATACAACTACAACTGACTGAGATTCATTCATTCAGAGACTTTTTCATTCGTTGCCACAGCGTCGCATTACAAGCCTCTCTTTCTAACGGTATGTTTTGTCTCTTTTAAATTCATTCAACCCATTCATATGCTTTGTGACCTTTACAAATGAACTTTACGTTACAGTTTTATACGTAAGGGTGTTGTAAAATTCTTTGTTTTGGAAAATTTTATAACTCGGTAAATATTGATGTTTAAAGAATGTAAATGTTTAATACAATCTTAAAAAGTTATCCTCTATATGTGTGTTCATTTATTGTCGCGATTGTAAAGACACGCTGTATTGTAAGCACAAACATATTTTTAATATCAACTAATATTTATTACAACGCTTTCGCGTCGATATCTTTTTTCGGTAAAATGAGAATTTAAAAATTTTAAATTTCTATTATAGGTAACGGCAAACATTTTGAACACAACTCTATTTTTTTATTAACGAAATAGCAAAGCGACTTCAAATACCTCGCTCTCTATTCATCCTCTTTCATACGTCCGGAGCCCAGCATTCAATACCAATGAATTAACATTTCAAATTAAATTAGAATTTTTTTTTAAATAAAAAAAAAAGAATCATCGAAATCGGTTCACATAGTCCAACGTTCTGAGGTAAAAAACATTTAAAAAAAAATACAGTCGAATTGAGAACCTCCTCCTGTTTGAAGTCGGTTGAAAATACAGCACAGTAGGGCAAAGGCCTGCGCTCTTTGGTGCAACCAAAAACAGCTGTTTATTGGTGAAAGCATCGGCATATGAACTCAAGCTTGTATCTTGTATCTTGTACTAACTGATGTTTTTGCTTTCAGTCCCGAGACTATTAAAGCTTCATCGGACGCAGAACCGGTGGGCTAGCCAGAACCCACGGGTTTGGACCCTCCGCTATGGGTAGGGTCGCGCATGTGCTCATGCGTGCGTTTAACTACTATGGTGTGTCATCTAAGGGCCGTCGAGGTCGCCGGTTCGGACCGAGACCCCGACGGCCGTCGACTGTGCATTTAGCTAATCGGTGGCTGGGAGCGGTGAGAACCGCCCCGGAACGCGGGTGTACCTTGTGTACGCGTTTGTGTGGGTCTCGCCGTGCTCGGAGGCGAGGGCGAACTGGTGTGATTGTTGTTACACTAACTGTGGGTGTAGTGTTATCCGGCGGGACCCCCGGCGGTGGGTCCATCGTGTCTAAGTCCTCTTCGTCGACCGGGTCGATGAGGACGTTTCGCGGGCGACGCTTGTTTACGTTCGCGTTTGTGTCCGGTTGGTAGTTTGCTGCGCTTACCACCAGAGGGTTGGGATGATGCTGGACTCTATCGAAGAACCGTTTTGTCAAATCTTTAAAATGTGCGCGAATCGTCGGGAGTCTGCAATCGCTGTGCAGGTCGACGTTGCGCTGATACCACTGCGCACCGGTTGCGCGGCGAATAAACTTATTTTGTACTATTTGCAACCTGAACTCAAGATAGAGACCTTTAAGACGTTCGATTTTAAAAGTTCGGATACATCGAAAGGGATTTAAATGTAGTAATATTAATAGAAAAATAAAATAAATAATATTTCAAGTAATAATCTAAGTATAAACGTAAGTTATTAAAAAAAGTTAAGTAGCAATCTATACACATGTGTGATTATTATATTACGTTGGACATCCCACTGCCGAGCAAAGTACTCCTGTGTAAAGAAAGCCCTACTGAGGTTTGGTGAACTTAAAATATACTATTATTTCGAAAACATGTAGGTTTTCTCGCGATGTTTTCTTTCACCGCTCAGCACGTGATAAGTCAGCACTTAAAATTGCTACTGGTGCTGGCGCAGGGATTTGGACTCAGGTTTTTCGACTACCTATACTAAATTTAATACGTTCAGAGACACAAACACCAAATATCACCACAAAAAAACATATATATTAATTAATTACATAAAGAACTTTTTTTTAAATCATATAGTATTTTTGAGATTAGTTAAAAAGGTTTTTAGTTCTTGTTAGCCCTGCTACGGACCGCTCTGGAAGCGGTAAGCGTAAAATATAACATATATGGTAGGGACATGAACAATACGAACAGTACAATGATAACTCTATTGACAACCGATTGGGAGACCACTTAGAATTTTTAATGAGTTTTTAGAATTTTTAACATACGCAACTCGATCAAAAAGTACTGTACTTTTACCTACACCTATACACCTATAATGGACATGCAAACTAAAGAACAAAAGTTAGGGTTAAGATCTTTTCTCGGAGGCCATTAGTAAGAATAAGTCAAAACAAAATCGCCTATTATCGGAAGCAGTGAATGTTTGCAATTGAACTATGCGTTAGGGCCTCCATTATAAACAGCAACTAATGACTTTATAGGATACTAGCTACTGCCCGCGACTACGTCTGCGTAGATTAGGCTGAAGGCGTAAAACTCATACATAAAGACAGATGTACATAAAAATATGTATATAAATTATAGCTTATGTCTTATTATTATGTAGTACCGGTAGGACGGTTTTTTTTTTGTAAATCGTGTATTTTGGAAATTACATTTAGATACAAATTACTGAGTAATGAAATATGCATAATATTTTTCGATCTTACCGACGTAATAATAAGAAAATATGAACTGATGTTTTTCACAAAAGAAAGAACTTTAAAAAAAAGGGAAAAAAATAATAAATCGACAAAAAATTAAAAATAAAGAAAGCAATGATCTGGAATCGAAAAAAAAGTAAAAAAACAAATGTGTAAAACATCGTGACGCGAACCACGGCCGTCTGTTTCAAAGAGAATGTAATCACTACGTTTACTGGTCTGTTTTGGGGCCGCCCGATTACCGACCGAGCTATTATGACATTTTCTCTTGCGGCGCATTCGAATTATATTTTTCATTCCCTGAAAACAGGGATTAAAGGACATTTTCTAAAAATGAAACCTAGCTAGATCGATTTTTCGCCTCCGAATATATGCAAATACTAAATTTCATGAAAATCGCTGGAGCCGTTTCCGAGATTCCGATTATATATATATACACAAGAATTGCTCGTTTAAAGGATAAGATAAGCTACATGTAAAGTTTCATTAAAATCCATTCGGTAGTATTTGCGTGAAAGAGTAACAAACATTCATCCACACATACAAACTTTCGCCTTTGTAACATTAGTAAGGATTATATCTATTAAAGTAACTGCCGTTGCAAGTCAGTGCACTCGTGTTGAGAGTAACGAGACGATTACCACATATTTAGCACGTAATGTGCAAACCGAATTAGTGACGTAACTATTATCACACGGAGATTGGCTAGGGCGTTGACTCGCTGCAAAGATAGGGTTTCGTATCCCAATGGAGTTTAATAATTGAAATAAAACAACGGTCCTTATGTTTCGATGGGGATATTGCAGGGATAGCTAGAAATTTAACTTCCCGCCGAATTTATGTTTAAACTGTGAACGACAGCAACAGAGCCCCAAATAGGCAATATATGGCACGGCAAACTAATGTGTTGATCGATCTCAGGCTAGTTCTTACTTAAAACATAGTACCTGGAGGACCGAGCTTTGCTCTGCTTTTTTTTGGTAAATCATGTATTTTGGAAATAAAAAAAAATAAAGAAAATGATCTGTTATAGCAAAAAAAAAAAAAGTAAAATAAATAAGTATGAAAATGATCGTGACACGAACCACGGCCTTTTGTTTCAGGGCCACCCGATTGCCGACCGAGCTATTATATCATTTTTTTTCGGCGAAATTTACCGTCATATTCGAATAATATTTTTCATTCCCTGAAAACGAGGATAAAAGGATATTTTCTAAAAATGAAACCTAGCTAGATCGATTTTTCGCCTCCGAATCTACGCACATACTAAATTTCATGAAAATCGTTGGAGCCGTTTCCGAGATTCCGATTATATATATATACAAGAATTGCTCGTTTAAAGGATAAGATTTTTACACGACACAATAAAAATGTAAGTGCGATTAAAAAGCTATTAAATGGTCGGTTTCGACATTTTAACGTAGAATAAGAACGACTTCTTAAGTTGAATTTCCCACTTTAGGGAATGTGATTGCAATTTATGAACTCTAACATTTCTCATTTAAAGAGAAGAGAACTTTGCACATTCGCTATTACACGTGAGATGGTTCCTAATAGACGTCAATTGGAGACGCTATAAACATGTGACGATTATATACGAGTTATTGGACCGTACACCGAGTCCAACAAATGGGTCTCGTCCCTTGTCAAAATAAACACACGACTCACCCTCGTGTCGGTATCGGCTGGGGTGAAATCGGTATATAATGTCTAAAGTAGTTTCAACAGAGTCGGACACAGGAAATCGTTAAGATAATCTGTTTACATCGTTTTAAATTTCGTTTGAGTGGGCGAAATGTACGCATTCGCTACGCTGATACTGAAGTAATTGATAGATCAGCTCCGCGAGTCGTGCTTCCACATGCATGCAGTAGGACGGCAACGAGATTTTTTTTTTCGAAACAAATTTGATCGAATAGGCAAAGGCCCTGCTGATATGTAGACTTTCATTGAATTCTCGTTAAAATAGGACATACATGACGAGTCACAGAGTTACTTTCGCATTTATAATATTAGTATGGATAAGATAGAACTAAATTCAAAGTTTAACCCGATATTATTATTTCTTATACGATCCATTCTATCGAACACTGAAATTGTATTTGAATATTTGACGTGTTTAAATTTACTGTTTTCATTAGATATCAAAAATGGAACAGCCCCATCATATAGCTGTTTTCCTTACTAAAAAAAACAATATAATTTATGATATTAAAAAAAAATCAAGGGATATGTATGATTTCTTTATCTTTAGCACGCCGTAACCGTAGCTATTGGAATACAACTGGACCGAGCTATTTTCGTTACTGTATCAGGGCCAGAGCGGCCGGCCGTGGTATTCACGAGGCGGGAAGTGGTTACACGGATCGGCCACGCTGTGCACGTAGACCCAACTGATGTACACATGGACGCAAGGGATTTTTGGTTCCAATTGCAACATATCGAGCAACACAGCGCGGCTATAGCTTGGCTCAGGTTGCTGTACGAAAGAGTTTTTTCGCTTTTATATCTATGTACGTTTTAAGTAACTAGCCAGGATGACATAGCATTTTGTGTTGATTTGAATCTTAGAACATAAATGTGAATTAATTATAACTAACGTTACGATACGTTTGTGTAGAATAGGTTGAAGGTGTAACATTAAGAGAGAAAGACAGTTATATACAGCGTGTCGTTACCATCGCGACAATAAATGAACACACATATAGGGGATAACTTTTTAAAGTTGTATTAAACGTTTAAATTCTTTAAACATCAATATTTACAGTTATTAAATTTTCCAAAATAAAGAATTTTAGAACACCTTTACCTATAAAAGCGTAACGTAAAGTTCATTTGTAAAGGTCACAAAGCATATGAATGGGTTGAATGAATTTAAAAGAGACAAAACATACTGTTAGAAGGAGAGGCTTGTAATACGATACTGTAACGAGAGTTGTATAGGATGTTAGAAATTTTGTTTCTTTTTTACTTAATTAGTTTGTTTGAAAAGTATTTTTTTTAATTATGGATTTTGTTTTACGTTAATATTTTTTTATGATTATTGGCTCGTAGCGTTAGACGTGTATTCATTTATTGTCGCGATGGTAACGACACGCTGTATAAAATATGTATACAAATTATATCCTATGTCTTATTTTGATTTTTGTAATAAGCTATATTATTGTAAAGTTTCATTAAAATCCAACCAGTAGTATTTGCGTGAAAGAGTAACAAACATCCATCAATACATTCAAACTTTCGCATATATTAATATTAGTAAGGATTAAGTAAGGATGATAACACATTTGTTTTAAATGATATCAGGGCACAATTTCGCAACAATCACAAACATTTGCTTTTAAATATCCTTTTATATTATTACGGGATCACGCAACTAGGGGTTGCAATGCGGAAAAACGGATCCGGCATCGTTAAACGTTTACCAGATCCAGTACCAATATACCGCATCCGATATATCGCTAATACACTTTAATAAAAGTAATGTGATGAGATCTCATCTAAGTAATTATAATTTTAGTACTGAAAATGACGCCGGATTGCAATCCCTACACGCAACAGACACAAGCTGTTGCGTGTGTTTCTGCTTTTGCACGAATGGTTAGGCTCGTACGAGGATGCACCACGGCCTCAGAAAAGACCCCGCCACCTGTAAAACAGCCGGGGCGGACTGTTTTAAAGGTGGCGGTTAGTGTCTGTTAATTTACGATTTATAAATAGCATGCTAATAATTATGTTTGTCACGGAACAAAAGACATTTGACAATGTTGTTAATTTGATGACGTTGATTGTAAAGACTGATACATTGAGAAAAATGAATTTAAAACTACATCGTCATCAATTGATAATGGAATATTTAAAAAAAATACTCTTAAAAACTTTGTGCTATACACAAGTTTTAACACCATTGACATTAGTGATAATGCGCAGTGGGAATTCATTGCGTAATAACTGCAATATCAGAACTGTTTCTTTAGCTTGTGTATTCTTTTATATATCTACTAGCTGACCCGGCAAAAGTTTAGCTATATAAATATACAGAATGTTTGCGGTGGACCCCCCTTAACATTTAGGGGGATGAAAAATATATGTTGTCCGATTCCCCACCCTGGCCGATATGCACACAAGATTTCACGAAAATCGGTCGAGCTGTTTCGGAAGAGTTCAATTACAAACACCGTGACACGAGAATTTTATATATTAGACCAGCTGACCCAGCAAACGTTGTTTTGCCATATAACTTATTTGTAGGGTAGAAAAAAATGTTTGGGTGGACCACCCGTAACATTTAGGGTAATGAAAAATAGATGTGGTCCGATTATCCGACCTGGCAGATATGCACACAAAATTTCACGAAAATCGGTAGAGCCGGTTCGGGGGAGTTCAATTACAAACACCGTGACACGAGAATTTTATATATTAGATTACGGAACATTAGGTTCGAAGTTTATAGCGTCCCAGTCTAACATTAAATCCGGGCAGGATTCCACACTCATACAATTAGACAGATAACGTTTATTGTATTGTAGAGATTTTCTTCTTTCCTTCTCTTGTTTATTTTGAATTTAAACTAAATTAGGCTCGACCAAAAGGTAACTGAATGCTTTGGACAATCACAATGCAACGGAAACTCGTTACAACGATGAAGCGCTTATATAGCATCCGATTTATAAAGATTTATGAAATATGTAACATGTATGTATCAGAACTATACATGACTACATATATTAAAGTATTATTAATTTAAATTATATAATAATATGGTAGTAGTAGTAGTAATTCAATTTTTAATTTATTATTAATGTATTTTTTAACGATTATTTGTTTATATTTTATTTTTTATTTGAAAGACGAGCTCACGCACAAATTTATAGTCTATGGGAGCCTTATTAAGTACTTGTGGATAAACTTGTAAGGTTATCTCAATTTAATCTAGTGGGTCATTCGAATACTTGTCTTATATGGTAGTCGAAAGCAATCGACGCCGTGGTCTATCGCTTCGCAACTGCGTCAAGTTTCGTGTGAAACAATCCTGAACGCAAAAACAAACAGTCTCTACCGTTTTAATATATTGCTTTCAGAACTGAAGGAGCATGCAAAACTGCAAACATACAAGTTTAGTTTAGTAGAGACAGTGGTTCAAGTTTGGTTGGCAAAGTTTGAATTTCACGTACACACATACATGTATGTGAATTTCAATACAAATTATTGCATAGTACTGCCATCAGTTAACGAATGGTGATATTAGGTCGCTGGAAAAGATTATATTGTCGTCTCTGAGTGTTACCGCACTTACGTTGTTCAAAAAACAGTTAACGTTACGGCCGAAATTAATTATGTACGCTTAAAGGCGAATGCTATGCTTTCTACTGTGAGCTGCATGACTGGGCTGAGCTGGATTTTGTATCACGTGTTACATTTAAGAATGGACGCGATATAAGCATTTATTCTTACGACTACTCTAAAGGCGGTAGACAGAGTAAGTGGAGTACGGAGACTATTCCATATCAATGTAAGTCACGACCACGAAGTGTTTATAACCGTCATCTCTACAAAATGCGGGTTGTACATGGGGACTGTAAAATTTGTAGGGTTCCGGTAGGGCCACGCAACAGCTTCGGCCATTGCACGAATGGGCAGGTCCGTCCGGTTAAGTACCACGGCCTCACGGAATACCAGCGTGAAGTGGAAGTGCAACACTTCTGCGTTTCGTCTGGTGAATGAGGTAGCTGGGGCCCATTTTATTGAAATGTGGTAATGCATCTTCAATCCTACGGGTGTTTCAAATGTCCATGGGCGGCGGTTATCACTTAACATCAGGTGAACTAGCGGTTCACCTGATGTTAAGTGATAACAGCTCATTCGTCACCTAAAATAAAATAAATCAAATTGTTCGTTTATTTTGATGATACAGGTAATCCCTTTGTTTAATTTTATGGAAGGTGTCAAATGAGGACGTGGTGGATGCCTCAGTGGCCCACTTGCCATTGCTTTCGACGCCGGTGGACGTGAGTTCGATTCCCATACGGGACAAGTCTTTCTGTGACCTACATATTACTGTTCCTGAGTTGGGTGTTCGTTCCAAAGGGTTCGACGTCAGACAGGCGTCGTGGAAAAAAAAGTAAAGTAACACCCTATAGGTACATATAATATCCCACTGCTGAGCAAAGGTCTCCTCTTTTACAGAGGCTATCATGGCATAGTCTACCTCGCGGCCCCACGTCGGATTGGCGGAATTCACATATCTTCGAAATTTTTTTTGTTATTATTTCGAAAATATGCAGGTTTCCTCACGATCTTTTCCTTCACTGTTGAGCACGTGATAGATTCAGCACTTAAAATTAACAATTTCATTGCTGCTGGCACCTGGAATCGATCTTAGGTTACTCGAATATATTGAATTGAAAGCGAGCGCCCGGACAATGAGCTATCATGGCTCCAAACTCTAGCCATTTGGCTAGAGTTTGGAGCCTATCCGGGTATATCTTGGTATTTACCAAGATATACCCGGAACACCATAATATTACGGATTTTAGAGTGTTAAATATATATACTAATACTAGCTTTTCAAACACAAACCAAGAATAATACAATTAATCTTCACATGATATAAGATACACCGGAGTACAGAAGAAAAGGAGATTATGTTTACAGTAATAATCCGTTAGGGTTATAAGAAAGCTAACTTTAAGATGAAATCGAAAAATAACCAGGGATATAGAGTTAATGTTTGGAAGAGGACAGATAATTTTATTGTTAGTCAAAACCTCAATACCAAAAGTAGTGTAAAAAAGCTTTACAAAAACATCTTATTACAGTCACATCATACTAAAAAATTTGATTGTACGTTTCAAATAAGAGAAAAAAAATACTCATGAAAAAAAAAGCTTACAATACACTACAATAGGTGTGTTGCAAAAAGCTCGAAATAAGGCTAAAAAATGTACATAATACTTGCTTCCTCAAGATAGAAACCTATATTTTTAGCAATACGGAGGGATGGATACCATAAAACGATACGATACGATAATATTGTTTAGAACAAAAGCAGATAATGGCGAATATAAATATTTCAAAGATGATCCATACAGTTTATACACATGTATATGTTGCAGAGACCCTTCTCAATATTCAAATATCGAAGAAATACTTATAGATGGTATGCAGTTATAAATCATCATCATCCCGCTTAGATAGTGTCTGCGGCATAACATATAATTCGGGTTGCAAGTGTGAATAGGCTAGCCATCTCTTTCCACCACTTGCCTAATTTCAACCATCATCGGAACGAATACTCGAAAACAATTTTTTTATGTGATAAGGTGGCTAGCGGGCTGATAGTTCACCTGATATTACGCAACACCCGTAGAACTGCAGATGCGTCGCCACCTTTTAATAAAGTGGGCTTCGACTACCTCACTCACCAAACGAAACGTAGAAGTATATCTTCCACTCCACGCCGGTCTTCTGTGAGATCATGGTACTTACCCGGACACCTGCCTATTCGTGCAACCAAGATGGCCCTACCACAGTTAACTGTGAGTCATATAAGCAGGTGATATCCGACGGTGAAGCCAATTACGTCAGTGATTCATCGTACGCAGATATAAATGAATGGTTGGAAAAAAAAGAAGAAAAGAAAGAAAAATTATGGATATCAGTTCGGAGTGGGCCTCAAATCCCGCAACTTGCGTCACCAAATGATATAGACTAAAATTACCTCCTCCGGCACGACGTCTCGCAGTTTGACATCCTGCAGGCGGCTGACTGATGCCGTGCGATGGTAGTCCACCAGCTCGTTCAGAGAGTTGAACTTGACCACCCATAGGAAGAACTTGCTGGACGCGTCGCGGAGCACCTTGAAGTGTTGGACGCCGTCTGGACACCTGGTGGCATTGCATGTGGCTCGTGACGTGAGTTGTTTTATTTTCATTCGATTCACTGGTGGGTAGCGATTGTGCTGAATCGAACGGACCGGGGAATTCGGGGAAGCTGCGATAGCTCAGTCTCCAACCGCTCGCTTTCAATTCAAAATACCCGACTGCAAACCACGGCGCGGGACCAATGAGTGTCAATTGCAAATTTTACGTGCTCAATTATCAAGTACCCGGCGGAAAAAAGCATCGTGAGGAAACCAGCATCTTTTCGAAATAATCTAATATATAAAATTCTCGTGTCACGGTGTTTATAATTGAACTCCTCCGAAACGGCTCGACCGATTTTCGTGAAATTTTGTGTGCATATCGGCCAGGGTGGAGAATCAGACAACATCTATTTTTCATCCCCCTAAATGTTAACGGTGGCCCACCCCAAATATTTTTTCTACCCTACAAATAATTTATATGGCAAAACAACGTTTGCCGAGACAGTTAGTAATAAATAAAGTTATTTCGAAGAAGTTCGAAGTTTATTTAAAGGTGCCAACGCATCTGCAACCCTACGGGTGTTGCAAATGTCCATGGGCAGAGGTAATCGTTTAACATCAGGTGTACCGCAAGCTCGTTTGACACTTTCTCACAAAAAAAGAAATTCTGCCAATCCGCGGTGAAATCGTGAGGTAGATGTGAAGGGAAGGCCTTTGCTCAGCATTGGGATATACAGCGTGTCGTTACCATCGCGACAATAAATGAACACACATATAGGGGAAAACTTTTTAAAGTTGTATTAAACATTTAAATTCTTTAAACATCAATATTTACAGAGTTATAAAATTTTCCAAAACAAAGAATTTTAGAACATCCTTACCTATAAAAGCGTAACGTAAAGTTCATTTGTAAAGGTCACAAAGCATATGAATGGGTTGAATGAATTTAAAAGAGACGGGAAAAAACATACTGTTAGAAGGAGAGGCTTGTAATACGACGCTGTGGCGCGAGTTGTATAGGATGTTAGAAATTTGTTTCTTTTTTACTTAATTAGTTTGTTTGAAAAATATTTTTTT
Source organism: Iphiclides podalirius (assembly GCA_933534255.1). Classification (NCBI taxonomy): domain Eukaryota; kingdom Metazoa; phylum Arthropoda; class Insecta; order Lepidoptera; family Papilionidae; genus Iphiclides; species Iphiclides podalirius. Next base: position 10,167,994 of record OW152822.1, on the reverse strand, counting down.
TTTAATTATGGATTTTGTTTTACGTTAATATTTTTTTATGATTATTGGCTCGTAGCGTTAGACGTGTGTTCATTTATTGTCGCGATGGTAACGACACGCTGTATACAGCGGCCCTGAAAGACAATATCGCTAAGGCCGGCACTGCATATAGACTATATTCGGAAGTGTCTCAGAGTGTTCTGCGTTTCTCTTAAATGTCGCCATCGCAAGTACATTCCCACGGGAGTTATTGGTGCCAATGAATGTCGATAATAACATGAACCGATTCTTTTCGATTCGTTTGCCACATTCTCTATGAGAGAAAAGTCGGAAAATCGCAATTTGGCAACGTTTTACAATTTCCTACAAAATCAAAATGAGTGTTACTACAAATATGCGATCTCAGTAAAGAGTACATTTATGTATGTTTAAGGGAACCGATTTTTTGCAGTTGTTAAGAGATAAAATAATGAGTATTAACTATAACTACTAAATATATATAATAGTTAATGTTTACGAATCATCAATAGTTTCTATCGAATCTGATGAGAGCAGCACTATACGAGTAGAAAATCATTAACACTGCATTGTTACAAAATTTAATTAATTTATTTTAGCGACATTTGTGGCCGAAGAATGGACGCGAGTTACCGAGAATGTATTTACTAAATTGTATTTATTAACTCAAACATCAAAGATGACATTTACATTATTAACTATATTTACAAACATGACGTGATCAGTGGCAACTGAGTCACTAACTACGCTATTCCTAATTTCTTTGAAAAATTCTTATCTTGTTATTACTTCTAACCAATTTCATTTGATAAAATGTATGTCCCTTGTGTATACATGTTCGTATAGATAATATTGGTCACTATTACCATTCATATTCACGATAACTTGGTTAAACAAAAACTTCTACTAATAATAACTACCGACACATAGTTAATTAAATTATTGTAATATGCAATGTCGTGGGTTCTGTCTAGCGGACGAGATCTTCGTTTGATTAAATAACAATAGTATTTCTGAAACTACTGAAAATATTAGAAATTAATCTTTTTCGAAGATAAAAAGTTACAGTATGTGTGAGGAACAACAATAATAAAAAACCCAAAATGTATTTTACTTGTATTTGTAAAGAAATTTTCAATATTTTCATGTCAGAAAGAAAAAGCATAACGACTGAAAATTTTTTAGTAGAATACCATAAATACTAGTCCCCTGGGATATGTTAAGCGTTATTGTTTGATGCATACGTTACTTTTTGCTGCTCAATAAAATAATTAAATAGGCGTATATTGTAATTATTGAAGTTTCTATTTGTATTTTGTGTGGCAAACTATAAGATCCATTGTAGTCTTCCCTTCGAGAACAATGCCTCCTTATTGTAGGATAACATATACTGTGCTGTTAGGATATTTTACATACATAAATTTCACGTGGACAAACATCCAGATACGAAGCAATTATCTGTGGTCACAAAGAGCTGTCTCGTGTGGGAATCGAACCCACGATCGACGAAGCCGGAATTCCTTGGCAACTGCGCCACGGAAACGTCAAAAGTCTGGTGCAGCTTGGTCTCTTTATGATAAGGCCTGTCCCAGAGGTCATAATATCATATGTATCATGTATACAGGGAGGCTTTTCAAAGTGTATCCATTTTTTTTTATTAAATTCTATACATAAACAATGTTATATAAAAAATTATAAATATTTTAAATCACTCGTAAGTAATTAATTACATTCATATGAACTTATCTCAAAAAGTGCGTGATTTATACGCAACTCATTTATTTTACGCGCGATCATTCATAACTAACACGCACACAAGTTCGCTTGTGTGCGTGTTCAATAAAATTTAGGTATTTATGAATAACTATCGCGTTCAACAAGTTCTGTTTTTTAGGGGATTAGAATGTTAATTTTAAAAAAAAAGTTTGTTTTTATTTCAATAGATTTCACAGGAAGTTCAGACTCCTGTGAAATTTATTGAAATAAAAAAGCACCTTTAAAAAAGCCTCCCGTATAATTATTACTTAAGCACCTATATTAATTTGTTAATGCCATAGCGCCATGCGGAACTTGATAATCTGAATGAGAAATCACTTATAAGTGTAATCTCGCGGAACAGCAATAATTTTCTATTAAAGCATTTTTATATGGGGAAAATTCATAAGGTCGCGTGACCAACATGCTAATGGCATGTGTTTTGCCATTTATGTTGGTGACTTTATTTTGATATCATTTGGTTTTCTAATATTTGATATCTGTAAAACTAAATCTAGTTGTTAAGGCTGTATACCATTTAATTTTTTTCATTGTCATGCATATTAAAATTATTGTTATTCTTTATTAGTTTTAACAGTCAGAAATAGGTCTTTGACAGCAGAAATTAGTGATTTGTAATTTTAATTATTTTTTAAACGGTTTGATAAATTTCAAATATAACGTAAACCTGACAACTCTTAAGGAAATTAAACAAAACTCTTCCTTCAATCTTCACTCGCGACCATTCAACTCCTCGATATCGAACCAATACTTATATGCGCAACATTATATACCGAGTCTGCAATAGATCAAAACAGGTTTCAGTTACTTCTCCCCACATAGGCTGATTCATGCTGTTTGACAAAGAACTGGTTTGGGAGCGTTGCGAGAAAATGATTTCAGCTAAATTGAAAAGAAAAAAAAAATCGATTCCTCATCACCATTACGTATTACGGACATTTAGGATGACTAAAACAGCACGACGTCAAGAGTTTCTTACATACGAATATTAATAATATCTTCAAATAAGAGCAGCTCGGTTACGTGTGAGTCACGCGCGACGAAAGGCTTGCTTTTTTTATCAACCAATTTAACACTGAATGACGCCAATACTAAGGGGCCGACCAACTACAGGCGTTAACGGTCGAAGTGATTTCGCCCATTTTCAATTCAAGTTCGCACGTCACAGAAACTTCCCTAGACAGCTGCCAAGGAGGCCGTGAATGAGATAAAGGCTTGTTATCAACTATTGCAGGCATAACAATTATTTGTCATCCGTATTCTTGGTAACGGTATTGGAAATTGTTGTCACGATAATACCGATCAGTTTACTAACCCCGCTGTATTTGTATATTTCTTCTTTGTTATAATGAATAAGTGTTTATTAATTAATGTAATAAATGCAAAAAAGATAAATTTTGCAAGCTGATATACAAATATATATTAAACATAATGTTACTGATTATTATTCAACAGTTTGTTGTTAGGTCAATGTTTCAACACACATGACATAAGAAACAAATCAGTCATTCTAAAGAACCATTTCAACAAATATGTAAAACACAATGAAAAGTCAAATATTAAAAGTTAGAGATGAGCCATATTCAAATATTAGGGTTTGCCACAATAGAATAAGCCCACCTTGTTCCACAAACAGGAAAAACATGATGCCTAGTAAATTGTCTTCATAACTCGATTCTTATAGAGTTTATTCTGATAGTTGACAAAAAGCTTAAAAGAAGCTTTCACAGTAACATCATTATCATAAATAATCTCAAAATTAAAGAACAAATCTTGATTTAAGAATATCCAACTACTGTTGCAATATTGAAATTCACTTCATCATCAGCAGTTGCAGTGAAATCGTGTCTTGTTTTGAATGTGGAGGCTACATTACAATTATGTATGCGTTTGGTTTTACAAATGAAAAAGATTTTTCAAATGAGAATTACCAGGATGTAATGTATTATTTGGTGGCCTATAATATTAAAAACTTACTATTGAATAATAAATAGAATATAGAGTAAGAAAACAGTAGACTGTGATTAATTTTTGAAATAAATAATAAATATTTACTTATGAAGTAACAAAAGCAGTCAGTAAGCTTAGGTATTGTTCTAATTTTAGTAAATTGCTTAAGGCCCTACCCACTCTATGTAGAATTAGAGAGTAATTGTTACAGGTCACACTTCAGCCAATTTGAGCACTAAGTTAATTAACTTCTTTGTCAGTTTCTAACAGTTGTTAAATTAGGTGTCATTACCTCAATTAAAGAATTAAGGAAACTTGTTTAAATTTAAACTATTTGAATTTTTAACTTATTGGAAAGTGTTAATTATATTTAAATTTTAAAAAGAAGATAATGTACCCAGTGTTACATTTACATAGGGACAGTGTTTTGTTCTCACAGTATGTGACAAGTAACTGTTAATAAGTCAAAGTGTATTCAAGTTGTTAAAGAGTTTTATTGATACTTATTTAAAAAAAATAACAAAATTTGTACCTATTTGTACTTATTCATGGTGTTAAATTGTCAGTATTTAATATATATATAAACTTATATATATTGTACACAAATATTTGTATATACTTACTTTACAGATAAGGAAAAATCACCAGGGCTTGATTCACTGATCCTAATAAGAAATCCTCCCTCAGGTTTATTTGCTAAGAGTTTTTCTGCATCTGCTCTTGTGATCCTACCATAGTACCAACTGAAAAATACATCACACTTAGTATCAAATTTTTAGTAAATTTATGGTTATTAAAACAACTAATATATAGTTAATAAAAAAAAAACAATATTATAGATTTATTACAAAATGCAATAAGTTAAGTTCAATACTTATTTTTACTACCTAATATGAAATCCCGGCGATTGTATATATTTTAATTAAACTATGTTAGCTTTAATTTGATTCTACATTGATATCTAATAAAACATTAGGTTACATTGTAATTTTTACTTTGTTACATACCTATGACTTTTCATTTGTATATAGTTACTAGGGATAAGTCCTTCTTTGCCGTCTAATTCAGCCCTGTACCAATTCATATCGTCCTCCATATTAAGTATCTGCAACAACAAGAATTCTATAAGAAATCTGACATTAGACTAGGAAAGACGTCTGTAGAATAATTTTCAGAAGTAAAAACATACTTTGAGTACTTGGTTTTTCTTAAAACTCAATTCATCATCAGCAGTTGCAGTGAAATCGTGTTTTGCTATAGCCTCCATGTTCAAATTAGGCACTTCACTCAAATGTCACTGAATACCAAAATAACTTGCAAAGTATATAATCCAACAACAGCACTTAAGGTCAAGGAAGTAAAGTAATCATAATGCATGTATTTTTCAAGTAAAACGTTCAATTTAAGTGTTTAATGCAAATACGCGAAACAATTTTGTCCAATCTCTGTCTACACATCAGTCACCTCAGTCACACACACCACTTGATTGACCCTGGGTTGCCACTTGCCACTTGCTACTACTTAGTTTGCCAGATTGATGGAGCACAGATCGCAAAGCAGTAAAAACATTGCTTGTTTACCGTATATGTATTTCAATACATTTAATAAACAGCCAAATTGTGATAAAAAATTACTTATGTCTTTCGTAATTAACTATGCCATGATTAAACGACTTGCAATTAAATTATAATAACAATACGATGTAAGCGATTCTAAAGTAGACTGGGGGTATCGTGTGCATATCGAGACATCGATGGACATTAATCATCATCCATGAAGCGATACGTTGTCCGGAGACGCGTGGCGACGGGAGACTTAAATATTTACGTGGGTCACACTGATACTTCTTAGGTATCTCGAAGTAGTATCTGATCCCTCTATACATCTTTGCATTCGATGGAACCACTGAAAAAAGCAATGTCCTCATTTTCCCTAAATGATCTCTTATACGGCATTTTTAAACGCACTTACCGCATATTTAGGGCTCAAAGTTTATCTTTGATTCTTGGGAACAGTGCCAGTTTTAGCACTACCTGCAACCTAAGCGAAATTTCTTCATTTCAATTTCTTCATAACTGGGATTCAAACAATACGACAAAAGACAAAGATACACAATAGTTCATACAAAAAACATGCTGAAATAACCATTTATTAAAAAAAACCTAATAAAATTTTATTTTTCTAACCTATCTATTCTCTATATTCTATACTCTATCAGCGAACTCTTGTAATACGTTATCAAAGTCTATATTTTCAGGAATTTCATTTTCGATTGACAAAATTGTTAAGTTTGTCAGCCTAGATAAGAATATTCTTGGTCGTAGATAGGTTTTAATCAACTTAAGTTTAGATCACTCCGTGGCGCAGTTGCCAAGGTATTGGCTTCTAGGTAGGGGGTCATGGGTTCTATTGCCACAGGGGTCAATTGGAGATCACCACAAAGGTCAGATTTTTGTTGAATCTGTTTTATATAGTACAAAAAATACCTTGTTTCAGAGTACTCATTTAACTGTTTAAATCTTTCCTTGACTGAAATCTATAAGTCAGTTAAAAAATTCAACGTCATTTTTTTTCTGGAGAAGTTATAAGCTCATCGCGGGCAGTTTCACCAGATTGACGCTCAACACATAGAATTTTAGTTGTGGCCCTAAACAAAGGTTGAATTTCTAATTCTTCAGCAAATTTATTCGCAGTAAAAGGCAACTTCTATATTCATGCACGAAAGTGCACTATTTCTGTGCATTTACCGAGATCCATGTCTGTTGATTGTAGTGATTTGCTAACGACATTAATTTGAAAAAGTATGACGTAGCAGAAAATTATTGAAACTAAGAAGCTAAAATTTTTTAACTGGTGTTCTGAGTGTCAATTGTCAATGATAACAAACTGCTCTAGCGTTGCTTATTCTTGTTTCGCGACTTTTTAGTTTAGATAAAACAAACGTCAACAACTCTTTTAACTGAGCATGAATGAGAGTGAGCTGAATGTTCCGCTTAGTCAAAAATAACGCCAACTCTTTTAACTAAAATGTTAAAGAGAGATAGATAATGTCTTTTTTATGTGAAAAGTTGTCAAGCGAGCAAGCGGTTCACCTGATATTAAGTGAATACCGCCGCCCATGGTTGATGCTACACCCGAGCGTTACAGATGCGTTAACAAACTTTTGAAGATTAGGCTTACTACATTGTCGGGGATTCTCCAAAACATGAACTGTATCTAGGGCTCGGATCGATCGGATTCGACAATGCGATTCATTCTAGAGTTGCCAACACAGTGATTGTTTAGTAAGTTTAGGGAACTTTAAATAAGCTAGATATAGTGGGGCGCCATCCAGTACCCTGGGTGGTCGCCCAACCGTGCCCTAACATAACGTCGCTACTTCTTGGGAATAAATGAAATTGCAGGGCGCTAGGTTGGGACTATATGGTGAATAAGTACATACTCATTATCTCGATACCTAAAATGTCAAATATTCGATTGTTCGTTTCGCGGACTGTACTGAAGCGTTATAGTGGAGGAGGAGGATCCTGCTTCGAGGACGCTGCTGTCGAATATTTTCTAATATAACAAGCAAACAACAGTTAACATACGGAACTGCAGTAACTATCCTTCCTTTTTCCAGCACAACTATCGTATCCAGCACAACCATGCGTTTCTGGTCAAAGTATGGGGAATTTATCTGGTACAAAGCTTCCTGACGCCCAAACGGTCTTGTAATATTTTTTGTACTTGATTCATACCAATGCCAAAGCTTGCCGAATCTGCAGGAAGGTCACTCTCTTATCTTCATCTATCATACGTCGCACAGCACTGATGTTATCTTCAGATGTCGCTGTTAAAGGACGTTCACCAAGCAGATCATCACTGAAATTGCTGTGCCCACGCTTAGTAATCATCAAAATCATTAAACCAATTGTAAACAGTGGCATGGATTTAAAAGCCCTCATTAATAAAAGTCTCATAGGTCTGTTGTCGAGTAAGACCACAACGAAACTACTAATTCCAATTCACAAAAACAAATGAATGCAATATTTAACATTTGGTTACCAAAGAGTTTAACATAAGAAAAAGTTTCATTGGATATTTTTCTAACTGGTCAGTTGTAAAAATTTTCAGTGATACCCTGGTATCGAGAGCGTTAAAGTATCATCTGGATCGTCTATTTAATATGCTATATTATATTCTGTCAGCGTAATCTCAGAAGCACGGTTAAAAAAAAAGGAGTTGAATGCATATTGATTCTTTTCAACGCTTATTTAACGAAGGTGGTCATAGTTATTATTTTTAAATCGCGATGCAATTTAGGGGGTAACATATACCATGGGAAACGGGTGCACGACGAATACATCAATTTTGGATCAGTTTAAGGGTTTTATATAAAAGGTTGATATGACTTTAGCCATATATTTTTTTAATTTGGCTTTGTCAAACGTCTTTACGATGTCGAATAAAAGTAATTCCATGTGGTATTACTTCTTGGTATTAGAAGAGGGATGATTTGAAAGAATTTGCACCGTAAGTCGGTGCACATGAACAGTGTTCGAATGTCCGGTCCTAAAGCCGTTAAGGATTAGATATAACGATTAAACGCATTTTTTTACCTTTGGATTGTCTAGGCATAAAGCAATAATGAATTTCTACTCTTTAGGTAAAATGAAAACTTTTAACCATATTTTCAGATTGGCTAGTAACAATTAGGTACTTAATATTAATTTGAACAGATAACATAAAATCACGGATTATTTTTTTAAATCGATTAAATTATCGATTCAACTATATCAAATCAAACCGCTGCCGAAGGTACTAACGTGTCAAACTAGAATTGACAGTTCTTTCATGTCCAATCGCCTCCCAGTGGCATTACACGCGTAAGTTATTTATTCAAATCTTAATATATTATTTTAATCCTTTTTAGAAATTGTTTCAAAAAACGATGAAGCTTTCTTGTGGTTCCCGTTTCTTTAGAGTGTAATATATTTTATTAAAATAAAGTAGCTTTCGTCACATTCCGGTGTGCATTACTCTTCTGTTTGTTTTACAGGTTTAGTCGTTACTCTAATAAACGCAACGATGTCGGGAGGATTAGATATCTTGGCCCTCAACGAGGAAGATGTCACCAAGATGCTGGCAGCAACAACCCATCTGGGTTCTGAAAATGTTAATTTTCAGGTTAGTATTGTTTACACTAAAGTCCATCGACTCATTTCTATAATGATGAGACGAGAATCCGTTCCATTTATAATGTCTGAAAATTATGAGGATCAATTCTCCCAACTGAGCTAAAATATACACATTACTTGACTTATCGTTATATATTTTTATTTAATACCGGTTAATATGGTTATAGATGGAAACCTATGTCTACAAACGCCGTGCGGATGGAACGCACGTGATCAATCTGCGCCGCACATGGGAGAAACTGGTACTGGCTGCACGTGCCGTTGTCGCCATTGAAAACCCCGCCGATGTGTTCGTTATATCGTCCAGGCCGTTTGGACAACGTGCTGTACTCAAGTTCGCAGCGCATACTGGTGCCACGCCTATCGCTGGACGTTTCACACCTGGTGCCTTCACTAATCAGGCAAGATTACAGCAAGGTTTTAAATTTTGCACACGTAAACTATTTGTGAAATAATTTTAAATGGAATATCTACATCTTCTGGGTTCAGCACAACATGTGAATCATGTTATTGGTATTAGTTAGGTTTTTATGAGTAGTCGCTTTCCTATCATCTTTCTTGGGAACAAATACCCAGATCCTGAACAATTGCTTTGTATTAAAAGAAATTTGGCGAAAGAAGTTCTTGTCTTAATTCATTATGGGCAATACATTTCCAATTTTCTCTTTTGTTTACTTTAGAGCAAATAGCTCCTTTTTTTTTTGAGGGACAATTACTCTTTGTGAATTGAATTTTTATGGTCGTGGCACCTGGACATTGAGCTGTGATAGTTCAGTATCCAGGTGCTCCCTCTTAATTAAATTTCCTAGAGTGGTCTATTCCTCCTAACAGCTACTGCAAAAAGGCCTTTGCCCAGTTGTAGGACAGGTATAGGCTGTTACCTGTTAGCCTATTTATAAACTCTTTATATTAAGGGTTTAATAAAACATAACAGATATCAGGAAGCGTTTTATATTATAGAATGATGATAAAATTAACTAAGGAACCACTGATCGCTTTTAAAGCTTATATGATTATATTTCCATCTGATCTATGTTCTAAAACATGTCATCTTCTTTATTTTTTACTAGGATAGTGTGACAAGTATGTCTTTTCGTCAATAGATCCAAGCTGCATTCAGAGAACCCCGCCTGCTTATTGTGTTGGACCCGGCTCAAGACCATCAACCTATTACAGAGGCATCCTATGTCAATATTCCAGTTATTGCTCTCTGTAATACTGACTCACCACTTCGATTTGTTGATATTGCTATCCCATGCAACACCAAGGTAAGCAATTTTTAAACACCTAAAATAAACAGATTATTGGATAAATTAGTCACAATTTTCTAAATAAATGTGAAAAACTTTCCTCACAGTTTTCTAAAATAGTGGTGATAAAACTTAAAAAACATTCTATGGTGCTTCATCGCAGTCTGTGTTGGAGGCATATGTTCAGCAGTAGACTGTAACAGACTGAAATAATGATATATGTTTACGTTTTAATTTTTTAGTTTTATTATTACAAAATAATAAACATATAGGTAAGAAATATGAAATTCTAGTGACTAGAATAACCTAAGACTAGACTACTACTAATCTAGTTTAAGGTTATTAAGTTTACAATTGAAAGATTTTTTGTTGGTTTCAATTTTTATTTATCATATATACACGCCCCTCAAACATTAAGTTTAATTATTTTGTGTGATTTCAGTCATCTCATTCCATTGGTTTGATGTGGTGGTTGCTGGCTCGTGAAGTATTGAGGCTGCGAGGTGTTCTTGCACGTGACCAGCGCTGGGATGTAGTAGTAGACTTGTTCTTCTACCGTGACCCTGAAGAAAGCGAGAAGGAAGAGCAACAAGCTAAGGAGCAGGTAAAATTTAGCATTTTTTATTAAACAATGTACCATAAAGTTTGATAGAAATGGATCAAATGACTTTAGTTTCTCTCTTTAGTGTGAGGGTTATTGAATAAATTATGTCTTGACCAGTTATAAAAATTGAAAATAGTTTTAGTATTACCTCAGTACTCAGTTTTAGTTTCACTTGAGGTAAAATATAAGTGACAGTTTAATAATTGATAAAGTGTTTAACTAGATATATTGTGAAGGAAAAGTTAGGTGCTGCCAGAATATGAGCCTGAATCTTTGGGTAATGAGCCCCGCACATCTAGTCAATTAAACTAAGTGCCCAATATCCTCACGGGTAGAAAATCTTGCCAGCTATCTACTTCTATCTTGCATTTTTAAATAATATTGTAGGGCCATCTAGCGAGAATCTTTACAGTTAGCACTCAAATAACATTTAACAATAAATATCTGAAGAGGAGGTATTGCTTTGGCTTTCGAAATTTATCTATTAAGCTCACATTTAAATTTCATCGTGGGTGCACACTAGCATCATAAAAAAAATCGTTGAGTGTTCAAGGGAGCTGGGGCTCATTGGGAAGCTTAAAATCAATAAAAAATTAGTACTAAATAAGTAGATTAAATATATGCTTATTAAACATACCTTTTCATTATTTTAAGGCGGTTGTGGTGGCTAAGCCTGATGTACCGGCACCAGTGCATGAGGATTGGAATGAGCCTGTTGAACCTGTTGCATCATGGGCGGAGGAATCTGCACCACCAGCAGCCCCTGCTTTTGGAGCACCACCAGCAAATGAAGACTGGGTTGCCCAGGTAAATTATTTTTTATTCTTTTACTAAAAATATTTATTTAAGTTATATTTGGGAAAACATATATTTCTGGAACAGCTTGGGAGTGCTTTAATTGAGCTTTATTTACATTGTTGAAATTGAACCATGTAATAACTAAGTAGTGGAAAATAAATTTTTCATTACATTCAAAGTTTTTGACAAGGGTGATAAAATGAAGTAATACATAATGTTTTAAATGTCATTATTTGGTCATAAGCACATAACAAGCTGTATTGGTTTACTCAATTTAACAATAACATGAGAGCTTTTATGTTGAATTTATAAAATTATACCTAATAAGGCCCATGAGCAAGAATGTTGCCGAAAAGTATTCAATGGTTATTAAATAAAAGTGAGAATGCCCTAAATCTATAAAATACTTTCATTTAACAAAGAATGAGGTGACATTTTTATTATGTATATTCTTTATCATTATTTATGTTTAGGTCCAGGACGAGTGGGGCACAGCAGCTCCCGCTGCGCCCGCCGCTGCTCCCGCCGCCCCTGCACCCTCTTGGGGAGGCTCCGCTCAGGACTGGAACGCTGCATAGATGTGTTTCTCCAGCAGTGTTTGACCTAATTATATTGGTTTAAAACACACATTGTTTTATTTCAACTTTTTATTATTATAAATCGAAGATAGCCGGGGGTAGGGTTGCCAACCATACTTTATAACATAATTATCCTGCTTTATTTTTGGAAATTATACTTTTGCATAAGAATAAAGTATGTGAAAATACTCTATTTCCGGGCGATAACTTTTTTATTGTCTTTAACTACTCTATTTAAGGATAACGAAAAACTGTCAGTGTCCTAGAATCACACGAAAATATGTCTGAAAATCGTTTTTCTTCGAAGTTCTTTATTTTTTCCCTATTGAAAATTTTGATACGTATTTTTCCCAAAAACAGTTGGCAACCCTAGCTGGGAGCTACCCTTGTAAAACTTTGCAATTCTTTAGCTACTTGTAGGCTATTGTAGATGTCCATGGGTTGCTTCTAATATTAGCAGATGATCACCATTTTGTCAATCTTTCAGCTCTCCTATTAGTCCTTATAATTATTGTTATTCTATTTCGCAGAGCCGTGATAGCTCAGTGTCCGGGCGCTCGCCTTTAATTCAATATACTCGAGCAACCTGAGTTCGATCCCCGGTGCCGGCACCAATGAAGTTTTTAACTTTAAGTGCTGACTTATCACGTGCTCTGCGGTGAAGGAAAACATCGTGAGGAAACCTGCATATTTTCGTAATAATAACAAAAAAAAAATATTTCGAAGATATGTGAAGTCCGCCAATCCGCAGTGGGGCCGCGTGGTGGACTATGCCCTGATATCCTCTGTATAGAGGAGGCCTTTGACCAGCAGTGGGACATGTATAGGCTGTTACTTTACTTTTTTTTTTCGCAATATGATTTTCGTTCAATTGATTAATTCACAAAAACTCATATGAAGAAACTAAAAAACCGGCCAGGTGCGATACCATTTTGTAGAAAGCCTTCCTGCCGGTCTTCGACACCTGGATGCAGCGGCGACAAGGTAGACTCACCTACAGGTTAATACAGATAATCACCGAGCATGGATGCTTTAGTGATTATCTGTGGAAAATTGGACGTAAGGCGACGGCGATTTGCTTCCGCTGGTGGGAACAAAGAGGACTGCATCGCATACCTTGGCGGTGTGCCCCGCCTGAGATGCGGAGCGGAGGGTCACATTGGAAGAAACCTCAATTTGCCCGCAGTCGTGTCGGCGGTGATGAGAGAAGAAACTGCGTGGACCGCCGTAGCGTTTTTCTGTGAGACTGTGGTCCAGGAAGAGGCTGCTGAGCGGGATTGAGAGAGAACAGATCCCATTCGGAGACGGGGACACCGACGCGTTCATGCGGCTCGTCACGGCCCTCCTAACGGAAATGGGGTCATGAGCGGTTGCTGGGACCAGCGCAATGCCGTTCCCGAACGGGTCTATCATAGGCAAGCTAAGGAGCGGTAGCGTTCCAAATACGTTCACGGAGATACCGTGATCCCTCATTAGAGTAGATCGCGACCACCGTAGGGTGTTAGTCTGTGCGAGTCCGACATTATTTGGTTCTTCTGTAACCGGAGAGCCAGGTATCTATAACAAGTGGCTCAGGGTCATTCTTCGTGGCAGTCTATGAGGGAAATCTATAATGATGTGTATGCGAGCCTGAGATGTCACCATTAGCTACCTAGTATTGTGAGATATTAACGTTATCTTATTTGCACTGTGATACCTAATGCAATTATTCGTACTCCTGGACAATTGTTTATTATTTGAATTTCATTGAAAAAGTTTTCATTTGACTATACTTACAAAAGTATGAATTACTTACATACAACCGTAGAAACATTGACAAAAGTTCGTAGAAAAAAGTCCGATATTGATATATTACGTAATTGAATTTACACATTTCCGCTAAGTAGCGTAATTGACAATCACTAGACTTTAGGAATTACGCGGAAAACGCGCAAAATTACAAAATAATAAACTTATAAAATTTTTGATTAGTGATATTAAATAAGACTAATTAGAACATCAACATACAAAACGTAAAATCCCTGGTTGCTTAGTTTCTGTAATACATTCTTCGGAACGGACAATTTATTTCACGTTTGAGGAGCAACAGAGCTGATCGAGTTGCTAATAAAATATCTTAATAGCAAGACTGTTTAAATAAAAAAAATAACTGGGACATTTGCTATGTATTAGTGATGTTCCGGGATATCCGTAGGAATAAAAGATGCTACATTATTGACGGATCTTTTACGGATCTTTACCCTTATAATCGTAATTAAATGATAGAATTATTAAGTAAAATAAGAATTAAATTTATAAAAATTAATACACTGTTAAACTCAAAGTGTTAACTTTTAATTAAAAACATAATTAAAAGTGAACGGGAAATTGTACTTCAAAAAGAGTAACTTGTCAGCTTTATCCCCCAAAAGTCATGATAGAAGATAAATGTGCGAGCAATATAAATATAAACATTTTCGGATACATTTTTTACACAAAGTTCTCTAGTCACAAACTAAGCAATTACTATGGGAACTAGAAAACTGATAAACATACTTTTATTTTGTAACAGTTCATCACACAATATTTTTCCAGTAGTGGGGAGTTGAACACGCTGGGGCGCAAGATTATTTATTTGTTTGTTTATTTTTATTGTTATTATTACTGTCATCGTCGTCATCTATCGACCTCTCCAGGCTCCACTGAAAACCAGCAATCGCGAAATTTTTTCGCAATGTAATACTGAGTGGGTGACCATTTTGGTGCTGATAATTTTTCATGGTTATTTTATTAAAATACCAAATAAACATTTCTTTCTTTCAGGGGGCAGGTTCACGGTCAAGTCGTATGGCTGAGACATCCAAACTTTTTACTGTTAATCTGCCAATACTTTAGTGGATCGTGGTTATCTTGATAATCTTTTTTCTGACAAATACTGTATGAGCAAATAAGTTTTCGTATTATCATCACTATGTAGCCATAGACTCTTCTGGACTCTGGCAAAAATAATTGGTTTGTCCTTAGTAATTTTTCTAGTTGCTGTGAGATTTACTTAATTTTTCAAAGTTGTAAGCAATTTTTTTTATTCCTTTGACCCGTGGGTGTAAATGTGCTACTTGAAACAATTTTTTTTGTTAATTTCTGAAAAACTAAAATATAATTTACTCTTCAAATTAGAAACAAAATCAAGGACGGTGGATTAACCAAAATTGAGATTTTCCTGGATATTTAGTTAAGATCCGTATCCGCGGATTTACAATTTTAATGATCCATCACATCACTATTATGTATATAAAAAAATCCATTAATCTATTATCCACTATTGATAAGGATAAAAGGGCTTGTCATTTAAAAAAGTATTTGCGGAAAATCAGACGCAGTTTATGGTCTTCATGTCTTGATGCACCAATTGGCAACGCTGCGTTGGTGACTGTGAAAGTGTGGTGTAAAAGCTTGACTATGAGCACAAACGCACATATCGTGAGACAGACTTGTAAACCCAAATTTTTGTTAATAATAATTTGTTGCCATAACGTTTATTCTCAAAAAAAAAAAATTGAATGTGCAATTAATTTAAGTTTAATTAAACATGAAAACAAAAAAAGAGAATTTAAAAAGAATACTAACACTATTGTAATAAATTTTTAAAAAAATATTAAAATTAATTAGGGATAAAAAAAAGAAAATCTCCGTGGCAAAAAGTGGAAACTCAGTTTATGCTACAACAGACGTCATAAGGCTCACTGGATAGCGCTGATTTTCAGTTTCCCCTGGCCCTGTTATAGAGCCGATTACTTTTGAGTTTCTATTGGTCGGAGTTCGAAGAAATAAATAATTTCTAAATTAAAAAAAAAAAAACCTTTTTCAAACTCAATCATTCTAAATTATACAATGTTTAAATTTGAAGCTATTCATGTTTAATTTAGCGTTTTATTTGCCACTTCTATAAAGTGAGAAATCATACATTCATAGGCAAGTATATTGATTTAAAGCTGGTTTATTAGTAATTATTCAAAGGAACGCCATTCATTCATTCATGAGACGAATCCCGATAGAACGTGAATCGAGTTATTACGTTACGTTCCTATGTGGATTATGCACAACAGCTCCAAATTCGACGGTAACGGGCATTGTTCTGACATTAAGGCAATTGTTATTGGCATGCCACAAAGGTCTGTCCGATATTGACAACAATGTTACGCACAGCAGTATGCTGCCACGTGCCATTTTCTCTAATCACAAGACTCGATAGTGGTCAGTTTTGGTTCACAATCAGTGAAATCAGATCAAAATAGGTAATATTTTAATCTATTATTTTTATTGTTAATTCGAGTAATAATCTTTATGGTTTTATAAATATGGCATTAGCAAGCAGTAAATGTTATTAAACTTAAAAACAATATTTAAATAGCGAATAACATATTTGTCCAGCTTAAATGAAGTATTTTTTTTTGTCTTCATTTGTCACGTTTTTTAAAGTTAATATTAATTTTGTCTTATTTTAGTAGACCCACACCCCGCGACCCCACTGCGGATTGGCAGACTTCACATCAATCTTCGAAATATTCTTTCTTTGCAATTCTTTCGAAAATACGAAAGTTTACTCACGATATTCTCCTTCACGGCTAAGCAAGTGAAAGTATTTTCAATTTATGAGTTGCATAATTTTCGAGAAAATGTCAATGTAAACATGAGATATGACATGTTGGGGACCCTTTAATGTTTAAGTATAAAAGTAAACCATAGGATCATTATGGAAGTTATCTGAAATTGAATTATTTCAGGAATACAACGACCTGATCTTTTATGCTCAAAACAATGTACATATTAATTAAAAAGCAATTTCTAAATAACCTTTATTACAAAACAATGGTTTGCTCGTCAACGTCACTTCCGTACAAATGTATTCTATATATACAAGTATACTTCGGGTTTCCCTGATTAGAGAGAACTCTGAATGCAACACTTTTAACCGGTAAGCCCCTGTCGCTCAGCGAAAAGTATTGTTTGGGTGCCATATTGTATATGTAAGTACCACGCGCGGTTTCAAGCCGCGTGTTGTTCTCGAGTAAGTTCTGTAAGAATACGTTGTTTAAATAGTTTTCATTTATAAAAATGTACTGGAGGATTATTAGACACTAGTTATCCGCCACGGCTTGGCACGGGTATAGTACATTAACAATACATATTAACCTTCGTCTTGAATGACTCTATATAGTTAAAAAACCCATCAAGATCCGTTGCGTAATTTTAAAGATCTAAGCATACATAGGGAAAGACAGAAAGCGGGACGACTTTGTTTTATACTATGTACTGATAGTGAAGAGTTTATAGGAGACCTTGATATGTACTATGCAAGTTCTGATTGAAAATCGGTATCTTCAAACCTCTTCGTAAAAGGCATTCACGGTAAAACTTTATACGTTACCTACTTCTTTTGTTGATTTGTACGTTATATCCTTACGTTGACTAAAAATTGGGATGAAATTGATTCGATCCATTAAAAAAAAATTACAAAGTATAAAATTGTCAAATGGCCTACAAATTTCTTATGAATAAAATGACAAAATGAAAAACCTTAAAAGTCCTACGCCTTGTGAATATAATATTGGTCATATTTTAAGGTCGGTTGCTTTATTTTATTTTAGTTATGGTGCGTCCTGAATTCTAGAACATATCCCGGATCATATTACCGTCTAGAAATTGTAATGTTATAAAAGTAAAGTAAAGTAACAGCCTTTAGATATGTGTCTTACTGCTGGGCAAAGGCCTCCTCTGTACAAAGAGTATTGGGGCAAAGTCCGCTTACTCGACCCCACTGCGGATTGGCGGACTTAAAAGTAACAAATTAATTAGTGCCGGCACCGGGATTTGAATTCGGGTTGCTGGAGTATATTGAAAGAAAAGATAGCACCCGGACACTGGGCTATCACGGCTCTTGGTACGAAACGATGCTATTAGTCAACGAAAATATAATGTATCTATACTACAACTGTAAGAAATTCATGACTAACACTGATCGTCAATGACATAGCGATTAGCATGGGTACATGGGCCCTATCCACTGAGGAGGGCATCAAACCCGTGGGTTCTGGATAGCACACCGGTTCTGCGCTCGATGAAGCTTTAATAGTCTAATGGCTGAAAGCGTAACATCAGTAACGCAAATACATAGCGACTAGCGGCGATGTGTTAAATTACACCGGGCGTTTCGTAGGGCCACATTTATTGAGCGTTCACTGCGCATTATTGCATAAATGTACTTACGTAAACGACAAAGTTCTTAGGTGCGCTGCGGGCCGTGTCGGGGTGCACGTGTTCGACGCCGATATAGTCCAACCTCGCTCTATGCGCTAACTCGATAATAACTTCGCCGTATGATCCGCTGTTGGCGGGTTTAAGCGTAATGCGCTTATTACGTGGCCGATTAGAGATATTAGAGATTTACTGCGTGCTCCGTTAACGGCTCTCGCAATATGAAAGTTTCGTAAATGGAACGATACGAAAGTTTAGGGCGGACGTAACTAATGATATTTTATGGCGATATTTTTTTTTATAACTTTTGGATTATTAGCCGAATAATTTTTATTTATATGCCACCCGAGAAGGTCGGTTTATTGATTTATATTATGACGATGGTAAATTTTCTGTATTGTAATCTGTTTAATAGTAGGTAATCAGACTCTTTGGCGAGCGTAGCATGTAATTTTCTTAGTCGAGTGAACATTCGCATCCAAAACTGTTTTACGAAAAAATTTTTAGTTCACAATAAAAATCCCCAGCTCAGCCAAAAACATAAACAACCAACGTTACTATAACAGATTATGTCTAATGTCTATTGTGCGATGACGCTAAAACGTGTTTGTTTTTGGAGTTCTTCTACGTGCAAAATTTCTGTAATCGACCGCAACCCGCGACGTAACGACAGTGTTATAACTAATTAAGTTATAGATGATACCGTATGCAGGAAATCCACACCTGAAAGGCCAGCAGTCGGAGGGCTTGGGCGTTCGCCGCGCCAGTACAGTGTCTGGTGGGGGGGCGTCGCGCCAGAGTGGTATGACCCCCCAGAGAGCAACTCTCCCACCCCATTCCACAGTGTTGCCGCCTTTTGAAGCCCTCACCCCCTCGACGTGGCCCCTTCGCGTTACACTTTCGCCGTCACTGAACTCTGCAAATAGGACGTGCGCCAAAGCGGCAACATTTTTTAGCACATAACACATTCGCTCCGTCCATTCCGGTGGCGGTTAAACCGAATGTGAGTAAAAGAATATATATGTGATAAATAATATATCTTTCTGGAACTTTTTCTTTGTTATTTCTGAGATTTTGACATTTTGTACGTTATAACAAGACTTAAAATTAAATGAGCTATATTATAAGTATTATATACTTTAACTATACTACATTGATAAGAAATCGGATACTTAATAATTGATGAGTTTTTTTTTATCCTGACAGTAAATAGGAATGTAAATATAATTTTAGGAGTTAGAAAGAGAACTCATTCTAGTGGCACTTAATCATTAAGTGACAACTTATCTCTAAGAGTCTTTAGGTTTAATAATATTTTCGTTATATGGGATATTTAAAATTAATCTAAATACTATGAGATACTTCTAATTACAGGACCAAAATTGG
Organism: Iphiclides podalirius; assembly: GCA_933534255.1. Lineage (NCBI taxonomy): Eukaryota > Metazoa > Arthropoda > Insecta > Lepidoptera > Papilionidae > Iphiclides > Iphiclides podalirius. The sequence continues at coordinate 10,148,241 of OW152822.1, read as the reverse complement.
CTGTATTGTGGTTGGGTCACGTAATTGCTTTCGGTGTTACGTGATTGGCCACTGGGATATCAAGGCGGTGGTAATCACTTAAAATCAGGTAAACCGGCTGCTCGCAAGACAAATTTTTCCATAAAAAATTTAAAATCAGTCTTAAATTTAGTCTCCATTACGTACTGAAGAGTAAAAAGGACGTTTACACACACAGCGATAACATTTTAAGCCTTCTTTGTACTTTTTGATGGTTTATATTTTATGGGGCAGTTTATGCATCTTATTTACTTATCTTAGTCAGAATCTGAATTACAAAATCTTACAAGAAAAAACATAATATCCTCACATTTGTCCCCGTCTATATATGCGTCCTCACCTATTATCTTCGGGATCTAAAAATCTCATTCAAGGTGGCTAGTACTACTTATCCACGATCGAGACCTTTCATTAATACGACGCCAAAGGCCGGCCTCTTCAAGACCCTATGACGAAAGATTCTAACATAACCCATTTTGACCCTAGCGAAGGCGGGTATGATGTGTGTGTATAACAAAAAGTCAGTTGTAGACAAAAATACCATACCATAGACACCAAACAAAATATGAATTAAAAGTCTTTGAATTTTTCATACTTGTAAAAAAAAAGTAAAGTAAAGTAACAACCTATTCATGTCCCACTGCTGGGCAAAGGCCTCCTCTATACAGAGGATATCAGGGCATAGTCCACCACGCGGCCCCACTGCGGATTGGCGGACTTCACATATTTTCGAAATACATTTTTTTTTGTTATTATTCCGAAAATATGCAGGTTTCCTCACGATGTTTTCCTTCACCGCGGAGCACGTGATAATTCAGCACTTAAAGTTAAAAACTTCATTGGTGCCGGCACCGGGGATCGAACTCAGGTTGCTCGAGTATACATTGAATTAAGGCGAGCGCCCGGACACTGAGCTATCACGGCTCATACTTGTATGAAATAACAACTCAAAACGATTTTAGTTATTAGAACATAATATTACTGTCCGTTAATGAAATTACCGTGATGTTAATTAACTTACTTAATATCTCTTGTGCCTGTAAAACACTTTTACACAATTTTCTTATTGCTGCTTTTGTTATTGTAGGCCGCTATCTCGAAAAATAGTAGATGAAATAACAAATCTGCACAAACCCTACATAATAATCAAGAATGATGATTTTTTCGTTAATAAGCAAGAAAAAGTGGATTTTAAGAATAAACTAAAACATGTTTCAATGTTACTTTTGAGAACAGTTTACCTACTAGCGCTTTGAAAAGAACCTTATCTCTCATTAATTTTATAAAAATGTTATGATGGCGAAAATTGATCCTTGCTCCTTAATTTTACAAAATCCTGAGGATAAGACTAAAACTAATTATAAACTGATAGTAACAATATAACAATATGGGTTTTTGCCTAGGTGCCCATCTTTCCTTGTATTAAAGATTTATGAATAGAACAATTGTTGTAAGTGTAAGTATTATATTTAGCTTTACGTAATATCTACGGAGTTTGTGATCGATCACAGTAGAGGAAAGCCTGGGGTAAGTTTAACTGTCAATCAGTAGGAGCAAAACGATGAGTCAGCACTATTATTCTCTCGATTCCTACGCCGTTATCTCACGCCATTAGGTATTGTCATTCATTCAAGTTGTATTTCTTGTAACGGTTCCGGAATCGTTGTTAAAAGTTTGTAGGACTTTGTACTAATAGATTTAAACTGTTACATTCGTTCACGCAGTGATCGATTATAATCTCATTATGTAGAAATTGGACTCGATTTGAAGAGAATGGAAGGTTACTTTCATATACATCTATGTCAGTCACAGATTTTGGTAAACACGTATTCGTTCATATAACATCGTAAATTCATATAACGGAATATATATTAATGACTCGGTGGCGCCGTTGATAGGCTTTGGCGTCGGGGTCGTGGGTTCCATTCCTACACGGGACAAGTATTTGTGTGACCCAGAGATAATTGTCCGGATGGTTGACGTCAGGCAGGCGGCCGAACAAATATAAAAGCCAAAACCGGTTACAACATGATTCAAACCTGTGCCGACTCCACTTAGGTGGGATAAGGACAGGAGGATGATGACAATGATTATATATTGGAATATATACAAAATGTAATCGTTTAATGTGAATATATTATAGAAGTCTTCTAAGGCTCCCAATGATTATAGCGATACAATCAGACTTCCGTTTAATTCAGATATCAACTAAATTAATAATGGCGTAGCGCATGTCTGTTTTCTCAGAGGAGGTGTTAAAGAATTTTGATATGGTAAAAAAGGCATTAATTAGCTCTTGTTATTTAGTCATATTTTTATCGTATATAATTAAAGGGATTATGAAATAGTTTACTCTGTATTTCTCTATTAAGTGTATAATTATTGAATAAATATAAAAATAATAGTGCTCTTCTGACACTTATTGCGAAAAAAAATACGTAATAAATTTCATTCTATTTTCATTATTTAATGTATATTATTTGCACGTGTTTGTCAATTCGATACCATAATATTGTGAAAAAATAAATTATCACAGCCTTTTATTACAGCAACATACTAATTACTTTTCAACGAAGTGCCTCCTCCATACATTCGCACAGCGTTGACTCTTCCAGGTACGGGAAATTTGTAAATTGACAACAATGCAGACTGCTGCAGTCTATATGGAATTCAGTATACAAGTGCCGAGAATGCCCCACGGACGTTCGAATTAGCACTGCTGAATAACCTGATACAGTATGAGGTATGAAGGTATTCATTCTCCCCGTTAAATTTATTAGAAGGAACTTTCGTAAGATTAAGTCCACGTCGCCCGTGTTTGTCATTGTGTTAAAAATAATTCCCACGTCGTTCGTTATATATATATATATATATATATATATATATAACTTTTTCATACATTTGGTTTTATAAGTTAACGGAAAATAAGCTGCTTATTTCTTCATACAGGGAAAAAGTACACTATAAAGAACACAATTCTAAAAGTGACTAATTATACCGTCCGTATATGACTGTATATTACCCGTCAGATGACTCCGTGGCGCAGTCGCCAAGGTATCGGCTTTGGCGTCGGGGGTCGTGGGTTCGATTTCCACACGGGACAACTATTTGTGTGACCCACAGATAGTTGTTCCGGATCTGGGTGTTTGTCCGCGTGAAATTTATGTTTGTAAAACGTCCTTACAACACAGGATAATATTATCCTAAGGTAAGGGCAATGTTTTTAAAAAAAATAAAATAAAATAAATAAATAAATACCTGGTGTATTTTTTGACCTCATCAAGAAAGCTCTACGCAGAAGCGTTGTGCGTCTGTAAAAAAAAACATGGTTATATTAAGTTATATTTAAATTGCGTTGCCTCGTTGAGGCAGTGTAATGAACACTCGTCGTACCTGAGTGCTCGATGAGCGCGAGACAATTCCACTGCTAAGTGCAACAACCGGTGGCAGCATTCCGCCTCCACAGACGTCCTGCAATCTATACCAGCTGCATAAATTAGGAGCGTCTATCTCATTAGCCAGTCATTTGGCGAGCTATATATCAGGGGGCGGTAGATTAAATAATATTCTTTTCAAATTAACGTGATCTATAATTGTTTTCATGTGAAAAGTTGCCAACCGAGCAGGTGGTTCACCTGATGTTAAGTGAGTATCGCCGCCCATGGACATTTGCTACATCTGAGGGTTCCAGATGCCTTGACAACCTTCTGAAAATTGGGCTCCGGCTACTTCACTTTCCAGACGAAACGCGAAAGTATTATACTTCCACCTCACGCCGGTCTTCTGTGAAGTCGTGGTACTTACCCGGATGAACCTGCCCATTCGTGCAACAGCCGAGGCGTGATCCCCGTGATCCTACCACAAATGACCCGGTAGAAGACATTAAGCGCCGGGGGTCATTCGGTTCGAATTTCACACGGGACAACTATTTGTGTGACCCACAGATAGTTGTTCCGCATCTGGGTGTTTGTCCGCGTGAAATTTATGTTTGTTAAAACGTCTTTACAACACAGGATAATGTTTTCCCAAAGTAAGGGCAATGTTTTAAAAAAAATAATTTTAATACAAGTCCATGGGATTTGTAAAAAAAAAGCGTTTTGTTGCCAATATACCAACGTAATCCGACACATTGGATCTACTCGTACATACAGCCAGTGTATGTCCCTACTCCTGTGCTCAGATATTAATTAAAATTACTTCCTGAGAAAGCAGATTGCTCTTAACACCTCTCACAAACTTGTAATGTATTGGTTGTTTTGAGCATCCGCGAAGCTTCTGTGTACCGCAGTTATTCCAGAGGAAACACGCGTAGACACAAAAAGATTTTAATTTTATTTTTTAACATCAGTTAAAAAATAAAATTAAAATCAAATGTTTTTAGCCAAGTTTTGTTTTGTAAAATGTTTTTAGCCAGAACCCACTAGTATGAGGCCCTCTGCAGTGTGTAGGGCCGCGCATGTGCTCAAGCGTGCGTTAATTATGGGGTGTCGCCTAAGGGCCATCGGGGTTCGGTGCGGACCGTGACCGGAAAAAAAGTATCTTAAACCCAACCCGTATTAATATTATTAACAGAAGTCGTCGGTACTTACGCAAGGAGATAAAGCCCGTCCTCGGAGCAACTTTCGCTATTAATTCCCTGCTTGAGATCGAATTATACTTCCAAAACGACACTACAAGTTTTTAAGTATTACAATGTTAGATAAGGGAAATAGAGTTGCGATAAGACATTTTTTTTTATTCGCAAAATACTGACTCGTAAACGCCGCGGCGAAGAGGGAAAATATGAGTAATTTGAGAAAGTTTTTTCCGCGTCTTTTGTGTCCGCATTTGGGTTGTTTGCTGTAGTTTCTGGCGGTTTTTCCTTTGGCGCGAGCGAAGTCGCAAATCCCTTTATCGTCTTGTAGATATTCCCAGATGTTTTCGCGCAGCGGGTACGATGAGCGCACTTCGTACTCCGGCTTCGACGCTTTGTGTCTTCTCTTTCTCTCTATGAGTCTCCCTAGAATGGCGTCCGCAAAGTGATTTAACGTCAAAATGTGCTAATTATATAATGACGCGACACAATAACACCCGATACAGCAGAAGTACAGTGTGAGAAGTGTACAGTGTGAACTGTGCTAGGGCCAGGCAACATTCTTCGCTGTTGCACGAATGGGCAGGTCCGTCCGGGGAAGTGTTACTCTGAGGGTATACCCTACAAAACCATGTTCTACAAAGATCAACTAGCACATTTAAATATGGAATCATTAGCGCATCGTAGAGACATCTTAGATCTTTTGTTTGCATATAAGGTACTTCGTAACCATATTGACTGTCTACAACTCCTTGCTCTTTTTAACTACCGCATACCTCGCAAGTATCCCCGCAAAGCTATCGCTCTCTTAGCTCCGCAAATTAAACGCACTATTCTGGGAAAAAACTCACCAGTTTCTCGCCTGTCTAATTTAATTAATGAATGCACTACAACCATTGATATTCATTTTGATTCATTAAAAGTATTTCGGAGAAAAATAAACGAATATCTTAAGATAAGAAGCTCTTAAAATTAATTTTAATGCTAAGATTTAAGTAATTTTTATTTGTATAAGTCATTTGTATTCTGTTTGATGTTGTATGTAACCTAACATTTGTCATTTAAAACAATACCATATACCACATGACTTAAATTTCTTCATAGATTTTACTCTTTTTTGTCTTGCCTTATAAAATTACAATCTGCTTTTTTTTAATCTTAATTTATTTAGTAATAAGTTAGTAATAAGTAACGATATTTTGTTCACACTTTTCGTTTAACTTTTATTATTTTTTTGTTTTAATTATTAAGCATGCTGTGTTTGTCTCTTAATTACATGTACATTGCAACAGTAAATGCGCAAAACCTGCCTATAAACAGGTTTAAGAAATTTATTAAAGAAAAACTTTATAAAAAGGGTTATTATAATACAAATGAATACATTAATGACAATAACCCATGGGAATGAGTTGATCGCTCCCAAGCTATTTCTAAAAGGAAAAAAATCAGTTCTATCATTTTTGAATTTTTTGTTAAGAAAAAAAAATAATTACAAAAAAGAGGATACCTACGGAGTTTCTTTCGCCTGTTTCTTCTCCGCTAGAGGAACCTCATTACGAAACGGTGGTAGATTTAAAAAAAAATATGACTATTGATAAATGAAATGTAACTTTCTTATGTCGATGAATAAATGATTTTGATTTTGATTTTGATTTGTAGTTCACCGGTCTAGCTCGATTATGCAACTGTTTATTTATATATGTAATTACTGCAAAAAAAATTACATAAGCTGTTCTTTCTCTATTATACTCCACAATACAGTTAGAGTTGTCTATATATTATAATTTATTTCAAATAACATGATTCGACACAGCCAGTGTTGAATCACTCGTCTAGTGTTGATTTGTTAATGTAGTGAATATAAAACCAATGTTGGTTATTTTCAAAAGAAATACGCGAACGAAAGAAAGACGACGAGATTTTATATTCTTGCGAAATGAATTATTTATAAAACACGTTTCAATTATTCGTGCGGCTTCATTCGGTAACTTTCAAGTTGCTTTGCAGATAGTGTTAGTTATAAATTTATATGATGTAATTTTTATGATTTTAAGAACAAAATATTCAACCGAGTAATAATATAAAATTAGCTAATGCAAGTAATAATGACTAGCCAATTGACTAGTCAACGTGAATAGCAACCATATATTATAAATACTATTATATAAACACGGATTATACATTTCTGGCATAATATTAAAAAAATAGATTAGATATATTATAACAATAAAGTAAGCTTCGTAAAATAAAGATAAATATAAACCAAGAAAGCGGAAAGAAACCCGCTGTCTGTTAAGGGAGTGAAATAATAAACCTTTGTGTTCATTTAAACTTTTTATCCCGTCCACGTTTAAATTAATCAAAGTCGGGAGTTTGTTTTACAGTGATACTTCTTTTAGTAATTTCAACGTTATCACTTGAAAGTAAAAAAATGTTTCAACTTGGGACTAAACTGAAGTAATGTCCTTAGCTACATGATACCCGCTAGTGTATAGCCCACCACGAACGTGAATGTTTTACATATGAATTAATATGAAACATTTCGAACATGCACTGGTGCTGTCTGCGAAGACATGTTACTCGAGTTCGATGAATTAAAATATTCTAATGAGCGCCCAGACACACAGAGCCGTAACGGTTTAGTTAATGTGACTATTTAAGGTAAAATAAAGAGCCAAATAAAGCAAATTTTTGTATAACACTAACTATTCAAGTTCCCATCGCCAAAATGATGTATGACGGATGTTTGGTAAAAACACATCGGATATCCCATGATAGAAAACGAGGATAGGAATATTGTTACGCAAACAGGGTCGGAAGGAAGGATTATTCATTATTCATATTTCTCTTTCACAAACCGCATCTACATTCGGAACCCTTTTCTGACGAGATTATTGCTCTCCGAAAAATGTAAGACGAATACGATCATGCTATTTAAGAAACTTGTCGTTCGTCAAAGTATTCAGATTGTAGTAGATTTCCTTTATGAATTAAAGTTAAAAACAAAAACTGTGAAAAATGATCTTAGTTAAAAACAAAAAAACTTACTTAACTTTTTCTGTACTTTTTCAGTGTAAGATAACATAATCAATTTTCATTTAAAAAATGTGCAATACCGATAGAAACGTTAAAAATATATTTTCAAATCTGAAATTCGTAGTAAAATGTAAAATTTATATAAAAATATTTATAAAATTAAATTGCGATATATTTACAAATTACTTAGTGTTATAATTAATGACATTTTATCAACGTAATATTGCTATTGTTCTGTTATATAAATGGAAGGTAATTACAACTATATAAATAACTAACTAACAATAATAACACTGTTAAATAACAAACTCAAAAATGGAACATGAACATTAAGTGTTGATAAATATGAACAAATATAGGCGGTGGATTGGTAAATGATGGGCGTTATAATGAATAGCTACAATCATTGGCCATGTTATGATATGAACACTAAAAAATAATATTTCAAAAATCGAACATGATATTAAGTGCTGTAGACATATTTACAAAATATTATAATGGCGTTGCCTCTAAAAACGGTATACAGATACTATCATAATCATAGGCCTATCTATGTGAATATTTAAAAATGGAACACGAATGTGTGGCGTATCGGTGTTGAGAAATATTTATAAAACATAATGGCGGTGCCTTTGCAAATGATGGGCGTTATTCATTGCATTGCAGGTGGTGGCTCGCTCCAATTGCATTATGCAAACAGTTTGGACGCGTCGAATCGGTTTTTGGGTCGTGCGGATTAGGGGCAGGCGGCGATAATTTCTGCCGGTGAAACTCTACTGATCGGGATCTCGTCTTGCTACGTGAGCTGAGGAACATTCTCGAGCGGATTTTGTCGAACGCCGCCTTTGTAATCGTGGGAATTACGCTTAGCCGTTTTGTACTTAAGTGTAAACGCTTCTTAAGGTATTACGCGGTACGCCCGAATGGGCCGTGATTAGTCTCACCGTCTTGATATTTGTGTATGCATACTTACTCGTATTTGAAGTGGTGATATTTATTTATAGGAAAAATAATTTTTGTCTTATTTTGTTAGTGGAAATGTAAAACTAGTCTTTAAATATATCCTGAGCCTGCTTTATTATTTGTATCTGCAAATATTAGGGGATAAGGAACATTTTGTTGTGTACGTGAGTTTTTCAAAGCTTAAATTACGAGCAGAGGGACGTTTATGTAGGAATTATTTATTTTAATTTAATTGGCATTTACTATTTAGCCTCCCTATTTACTATTTTTAGCATTTACTATTACCCTCTGTATAGAGGAGGCCTTTGCCCAGCTGTGGGACATGTATAGGCTGTTACTTTACTTTACTTTACTTTACTATTGAGCGTTTTAGTTATGAATAAGATGTGCATCACATTTTTTGTAAATAATTTCTGTGTCTTACGGCATAAACCTACTATAAAACCGCAACACTATACATTTTAATTCTTGCGTTGTCAAGTATTTAGTAGTATATGTGTAAAGAGAAGCGGCTTTGCCGATTTTTCGATTTAGAACCGTGACCAATTCGAGTTTACCGATATTATATGGGTGTTCTACATTGGAAGATGTTATTAGATAATCTGTCTATCCCACCTCGGTAGGGATTTGAGAGCTTAATATTTCTCTGCCTGCGCACACTACTACATGAGTTACGAGTGAATATAAATATATAAGCTATGACTACATTGCTACAGGTCGCCGTCACCTAGACGCCTTTGAATTAATAACGAAACGGGCCCAGGAGCGAAGTGCCAGCCAATGGGGGTCCTGCAGTCGAACTGCTCCTCTCATGAAATATTCGTAGTCAGTTGTTTATTTGATGGAAATGCAAACAAGTCAGTGGGTCGCTGCACAACGCTGACCGGGCGGACACGAAATACGATTTTTAAACAATACCATTCGCTTCGTGCAAACAATTTATGATGAGGCAATGGAATTTCTGTGATTCAGAGCTGCCTTTGTAATAAATAAAACGTATTGGTTACTATGAGTATTGACTACGTTATTTTATGATGAAAATTATAATAGTGTTGTTGTAAGAAATATTCCAAACTAGCTGCTGCCCGCGATTACGTCTGCGTTGAATAGGCTGAAGGCGTAAGATTCAGACGGAAGGACAGATATACATAAAATATGCATATATAAATTATAGCCTATGTCTTATTCTGATGTAAAAGCTATATTATTGTAAAGTTTCATTAAAAATTTAAATTGTTTATAGTGCTAATCTTTGCACTTAAGATTGAACATTAAAATAAGAATAAATTAAGATAAGAATAATTAAAATAAGAAAAAAATAAGAGCGTCAGGCCGCGAATGCCGAAGACGTGGGTTCGATTCCCACACCGGCGACAATCTTTTCGCACTTTTTCTACATATTTTAATTTTAAGTTTCATTAAAATCCATTCAGTAGTATTTGCGTGAAAGAGTAACACACATCCATCCATACAATACAAACTTTCTCCTTTATAATATTAGTACGGATGGTAATAAATCGTTTACTGTATAATCTATTCTAGTCGAACGCAAAATATTGATGCATAGTAAAATATGCTATAAAGTAATATTTACCAGAAGAGCACCATGGCGGTATTATATTGTTTTGCGTAATATCACTACTATCATTACTTTCCGAAGCTTTTCTATACGCACTTCTTGTAACCATAACCATTTATTTGTTATATAAAACTATACGATATGCGACGACAATATTTATTATTGTGTTATTTATTTGACAACGCGCAAAATACACCACCTTGATTTATTACTTGTCAAAATGGTGATGATATAATTTTCGCGCGTTTTACGAAATATAGATTGTTAACTTATTCAGCCGTATAAAATAAAAAATGCATTGGTAAATTTTAGAAAAATTTACTTATGTACATATTTAAATCATATTGTTGTTATAATAATTTAAATATATTTTTGATAAAAAAAAAATGATCTAAAGTTTTTCTGTGCTAAGCTCAATTAGTGGAATAAAATTATTAAATTTTAATAAATTTCTTTGCATTAATTTACAATTTTTATATTATAATAAAATTCAATATTCGTCTTTTACCTAAAATTGATCATCATTATCATCTTCATTATTTATTACATGATAACTAAAGGCTCAAATTGGCTTGGAGGTTTTGTTACAATGCCATAAAATTTTTATAAAAAAATAAGGGCTGAAAAAGAGAATGGAAGCAAACTATGTAATGCGCAAATTTTTGAGTTAGTTGAAAAAATCTAATTTACTTTGTGATTTTGTTTGAGTAAAATCGAATATATTACGTGCAAACTGATTTCATGTAAATTACGTTATGAAATCCGCTAGTTAATTAATATAAAAAAATTGACGTAGAAAAAATATCTCTTCGGTAGGATATTATATCGGCATTATAATACTACGACATGTTACATATCGTTTAAATATACAATTTTATAAGTTTCAGTATTAAAAAGTAGTTGCCACTGACCCCGTGATCGTTATCTTCCGTTGACCGTTGAAACGAAACCGGGGTAATTTCTCATCGCCGCGCACTTTAAGTTCAAATTAAAATTTCATGGCGGAGGTATTAAACTAGGGAAGCTTAGTGGGGCATGACAGTTTTTTTAGTCATGTTCGTCGGAATTGTTGTCGTCTTCGTCGCCGCGCTCGCTGCTGCCCAAGAACATGCGTTGAGTACGGCGCCGCCGTCGAACCCGCATCCGTTCCCGTTTTTGGATCTCTTCACGGGCTCGTCGAACTACTATCCCGATATTAGGAAAACTTATACCGATTCTGGCTACTACACGTCGTGTCCGAAAGCGGATACGCTCGCGTCGTTTGCCAGTATTCTATCCAGCGCCGCCAAAATAATGCTATCGGCGGCAATTATAATGCTGGTGAAGCTGTTAGGCGGGAAACTGTTGTTGTTGCCGATAATAGTTATGTTTATCGCAAAACTGGGCTTGAAAGCGCTGCTGCTGTGGCCGCTCATATCGAAATTGATAAAATATTTCAAGAAGAAGAGAAAAAAGGGGCTAAAGTCGAGAATAATAACGGATTGCTCGCAAAGATTCGCCTGCGTGATACAGAAGTCTTCGCAGGCTGGCTGGATGAGTAATATCGGTGCTGCTGTTGCTTTTTCGTTTATAGACGACGTGGAGGAAGAGAGTTTGTTCGCTAAAAGTATACTCAGCGCTTTAGCCGGAGACAAGGTCGCGGAATGTATGTCAATGGAATGCAGCACTGGGGTCGACATTAGCTGATGGCCAAATGTTTACAAATAACGAGACTGTGTCAGCGTTTTGCTTCGGTCGAAGTTTTCGGACGCTACGAATTCATGTTACTAATAAGGCTTAGTCAGTTATCGAACATGTGTCCGTCAAAACGTTTATTATTTTTAGTCGTGTTATTTAAGTATCTGCATAGGTCATATGTTAAAGGGAACGCTGTGATGATATATCCATCTTTTCAAGTCCATAAAGCGCCTTTAGTCGCACCATTTTCGAATACCCATTATACTCCGTTCAGAAACGAGCCTCAACAAAGAAGCAGGCCTCAAGTTTTGACTGAAAGAAAATCATTTTTAAACAGCGGTGTAAATTTTCCTTCAGGTAATATTTATGACACGAAAGAAATTAATGATATGAGAAATCTGTGGAATGGAAATACTAGTGAAGACAGATATCATTACGTTGAAAAACAGACATCGGAGTTGCATCATCGAAATTCTGAATATGGAAACGTACAAACAAAATATTCACCAGCCTCGTCATCTAATCAGTTGCCGGAACCCAAGGACGCGGCGTCAATTTCACAAGAACCATCTACGAAGATCTCATTTCAGAGCGCCGACCTCACAAGCCTCCTCAAACCGATTACGATAAAGGCAACAAGCACATCCAACGGTTTGATGGACCTTGTCACCACCTTCCTTACTAGCACGTCAACCGGAAACCTGGAAATGAAAGGCTTCAAAGACCTCGTCATCAATGGTATTATTAAGCCACTGTTGATAGCGAAAGGCGGCATCAAAACTTTGATAAGTAAATTGACGATCCCGTTGATATCGTTGCTGTTAATCAATTTGGAGGTGCTGGTAACCGTTTGGTGGTTGTGGGAGGATTGTCCACAGCCGAAGCCGCAGCAGCCGACCTATGCATATCCCAACCAATCGTACAACAGTTATAACACGTCTTATAGATAAATAACTTAGTTTATTCATTGAATCCCAGTACAGAAGTTAGTTTTAAAATTAGATTGTAACTGTAAATAGATTCTATTTATTTTCTTAATAAACATTTACAGCTTCTTTTTTTATGTTTCTCACAACAAACCCTTATTTGGCTAACATGCGCAATAGGGCTCGCAATTTTCGTAAATTATCTATTATTATATTTAGTTCTGAATGCTGTCCCAATTTACCTTCAGGTGAGCCACTTGTTTCGACATCATTCTTCTGAAATGAATAATAATACTTATCATCGTTTCCTTTGTCTTAAGCCTGTAATGTTGGAAGACATAATAGACTTTTACAGCAGTAAATATCCTTCAAACTTGCTTTACATTACTTAAAAAAAGTGAGGTGATAAGCAGTTTTAAAGTTGTCAACGCTCACTTCTTCTTATTCTGCATTGTAAACAAGAAGTAGCGAAAGATTTAAAGTTCGCCCGAACGAAGTCTCGGGCACGAGTAAAACATATTGAACGTTCAAAAAGGAGTTCATAAAATATAATAGAACTGCGATAGTATTAAATGGGATTAACCTACTTTAATGCTATGTAATGTTATCGCCGTCAACTATTTGCTGCCAGAGGTAGGGAAAAAATATGTCGTAACAAACATTTTTATTTAGAAAAAAACAAAACAGAATTCAAATATTTCACTCTCTATACATTTTCTATTTGATTTTGAGGAGTTTCTTGATGTAGCTCCCGAAGTCCAAGGCCGATGAGCTAAACCTAATCCAATGCAAAAAGAGTTTTTAAAATAGGTTCATAAATGACGGAGTTCTGACATAACAAACATAAAAAAACATATAACCTAATTGAGAACCTACTTTTTTTGATGTCAGTTAAAAAATAAATTATTGTTGATGCTCTAAATCAGCAAGTAAGCGATTTTTTTATGTGAGAAAGTGGCAACTGAGTGGGCAGTTCACCTGGTGTTAAGAGAAACCGCCGCCCATGGACATACATGCAACACCCTAAGGGGTGCAAATACGTTGCGATTGTGAATAGTCCCAGATATCGAAAATAAAAAACAAGTCTGAAAACAGTGTGTAATGAAAGGTTTTATCATTTCAGTAGTATAATAGAATCAAGCAAGTATTTGAAGGGCCTTTAGTGAAGTAGTGTCATTCACACAAGACAATCTTTATCGAAAGGTTTTGTTATCAGCTGTGGGAATAATTTAAAATTTAAATAATATTATTAATGTTAATTACGCGTTATAACGCTGAATAAATTAGGTACATTTAAATTAAAATATATAAAAATAATAAAATTACAAATTATAACGTAAGGTTCGGCGAATATGGCAATGTAATTTACGTACATCATGTTGTCATACCCAATTAGCTTAATGTTGCCATCGTCAAATAAGTAATAGGAACGTCAAGTAATATTGTGACTTTTTGATGACTCGGTGGCGCTGTTGCTAAAAGCTATTTAATTTGTGTGACCCGAAGATAATTATTCCGGATCTGGGCGTTTGTCCACGTGAAGTACGTGTATTAAAAGTCCTTACAATACAAGATAAATGTTATCCCAAAGGGAGGACATTGTTTTCGTAATAAACAAGATTCATAGGATATATACATTCAGATACAATAAAAAAAATTACATTAATTTTTTGTTAATTTAGCCTTGTTTCAAATATTCAGCCTCGTCAAGCCTTAAGGTAGGTACACCTGTACTTACCCGCTGTATGGGAGAGCAAATGAATAATGTGATTTAAATACTCCTGGAGTCATCAATTACATTCTGAATTTGATTAAACCGTATAATGCTATAATATTTAGCGCGTTGTCAGAATTGTCTTCTGGAAATATCCGTTTTTCCATAAATAGCACGCACATTGCTATTTATGGAAAAAACGGAGACTTGGCTGTAGTAAACTAACTGATATTTATTGAGGATGTTAACAGTATTTGTTGGGGTTCCAGCAAATTAACTAGTTCACCTATTGTTGCGATAGCATTCCATGAAGTAACGTCCAATTCCATTAACTGTTATACGGAGAGTGCACACGGTAAATGAGCATAGTTTTCACCTTTTAAAATTAAACGATATCTAAATATGAAAGGTACATTTATTTAGTATTTACGTTCTTTTGTTGTCTTTATAAGTATCTAGCTACGTATATGCATGTTTTACACACACAAAAAGAACCCTAAGGAATCAGCTTTTATTTTTGCATGAATAATCAGACCCATCTAAGACCATCTAACTGGAAGTATACTTAATACAATTGCGTTTTTCCTGGTAACATAACTGGAGGAAGCAAACTCTTTTTAAAGTTTTTCAATGCATCTTCACGTGTGATATGGATTTCCACGGGTGACGGTAATCACTTATCGTTTGCCTTCTTGTTTCTTAAATGTTCACACAATCCGTTAAAAAACTTAAAAAAAACATACAGACCATTATATACTTGTAGTTGCTTAGTTAAAAAGTGTTTTAAATCCGTAAAACCTTTTATTTTTATCACTTTATCACGTTTTAATTTCAGTTTTTTAAGTTTTTATTAATGCAAAGTAGTCGTCCTTCGTTGTTCTAGACATTTTTTTATCCATGTGCATTAATGTTTTTACAAATTTTATTAGATTACTCAAATATTTATAGAAACACATTGATCTCTAGACACTTGGAAGAAGGTTTAAATACGTTGTAAGACGGTTTTTATTACTTATAGCTGTGTCCGCGACTTCGTCCGCGTGGAATTTAAAATAAAAAAAATCTAAAATAAAAGTAGCCTGATTACATCAGCTATCTGCCAGTGAAAGTCCCGTCCAAATCGGTCCAGCCGTTTCAAAGATTAGCCAGAACAAACAGACAGACAGATAGACAAAAAATGTACAAAAATGTTATTTTGGTATATGTATCGCGTATACATCCATATGCATTTAGTAAAAAGCGGTTATTTTAATATTAAAAATACTGTATTAAGTTATATTGGTGGCAAAAAATATTGGACTGACGCAAAGTTCTTTGAAATATTCTAGTCCATGTTTTCATCCGTTCTGTTGTTATTTTTGGGCGGCGGCCGTTGTTCAACAAATCTTCGTAAAGCCCCAAAAGGAAAAGTCAATGGCGTTCAAGACCATTTGCGTCTAGCTTCTTTAAAGAAATATGCATTATTGAGACAGTTCCCTCGGCGGGCAACTTGGCATATGATTTTGTACTTTGAAACAGTCTATATACACGTCTATTTACCCGGCTAAATGGTGCCTATAATGTTACCTCGGAGAAACATAAAGGCAAGTACTTCAAAAGTTGAACGTTATGCTTCCATAAATTTGTATTTGTTATATGAACACGATTCCAACTTCCTATTTATGTCGGAACTGATTTTTTCTCATATAAATATATGAGAAAAAATCATATACATATATATACAGGCCAGGTGATTTAAGTATTTTGTGATTTACTAAATAATAATTTGATTGTTTTTATTTTGTTAGGAAAAATTTAGTGGCGTAAATACGTCATTTGCTTTATTATTACACGTGACCTCAGGTCGGCGGAACATGTTTTATAATAAATTATTACACAACAGAATTCGTGCATTTAATTATTGTAGGCAGACAAATAAATTGCTAGGTCTTACCGCCACCGTTGCGAGCTCTAAAGCTCTTGACCGTATTCCCTAATTGGGTCAGAGGTTGAGAAAATTTAACTAGTCCAGTTGTCGAAGATTCACTAATATATCCGAATCCACTTATCGCAAGTGCCCATTTGAAATTGAACAAGTAATGAGCAATAAATATTCTATGAAAATTCCTGTACCAGATCGAAAGTGATGAAAAAAGGATTTTAATAATGAAATTGTTCCATCGGTTTCACGAATTAATCTTTACATTTATAATGCTATGTAAAACACAAAATCATTTTTTTTAAACACATGACCACATTTTCATAGCCGTCCGCGTAAACACGCCACTGAAGTTTTGCCTTTTTTGGAATTTTCCGACCAATTAATCGCCGACATGCCGTCAGAGCACGAGCGAGGGTATTTTACGCGAGTTGACAACATCCACACGAGCCCGTGTGTCGGTCATAAAGAGGGCGCCTAACAAGATTACGCGACAGGTGTCTGCATTCGTTACCAGCTGGGCCTATTACGCCTAATTGGGTAATGGACTCGAAGATATCTCCCCAAGATGCAGCCTTATTGAATAACTCGAGTATTACGAGGATTTTATTGAGCCTTCGCGACGGATTATACGTCGAAAGGCGACGGCTTTTAACGCGGGCTTTAACGAATGCGATGCGAGAACGATGATACGTTGGCGAATAGATTTTATCTCGACGCTGTAATTTCGCGTTAACTGTCCCTTTGTATTCGTTCCGCGGATAAAGGATTTTTTATTTAATTGGCCCCGTCGTTCCGTTTTGAAATTTACGGTTGAAATCATAATATCAAGTGCTTATATGATTGTATTTTTGGATTTTTATACGTGGCCAGCAAAATGAAGATTGATTCTTTATATAGGTATGTATAAGTGAACAATAAATTATGATTAGTTTCAGTTCTACATCATTTGATAAATAGAAATAGTTTTAAAAATTTGATATTATCAATATTTTTTTGTAATCAATAACAAAATAAATGGCATTATCAAAACGTTAAAACCAGCATGTTTACTTAAGAACATAATTATGTACTGCAAACAACTTATATATCTAAAATGCAATGAACTACTTTATAAATTACATAAATTTATAAGATCCAATTAATTTCAAATTGTTACTTAAAGAAAACACATATTTTTATCATAACTGCGTTACCGTATGTGCTTTCTATAAAACGTGATCTTTGTTGATTAAATAAGAATTTGGGATTGAATGTTGCAATATTTACAATTTGTAAGTTTTATTTGGAAACCAGACAATTTAAAGGTTTTTATAAAAATTTAGGATATTATAAAAATATTATAAACTTCTTTCAATAATATTATAAAGACCATATTAATACGGGAAATTCCGATATTACATCGGCCCCAATGAATATTATTTTAGGGAAGAATCACTCACGTTTTTATTTAATGTTTTTATATTGAAACACTTAAAAGCAATGATGAAGCTTATAACACATGGTTTTTTTTAATCGTGGAACAGTTATTAATTTGTTTGATATGTATAAATTTGATATGTATAATTTTTGTTGGCACTCGTTATGAATGTACGTTAAACAATATTAGAAAATACCTCAAACTGCTTATTTATATAAAATGATGAAATTTTAAAATTGTCGATTCTACGTTCGAAAATGAACATAATAAAGATTATAATCATGTTAGCGTTGACGGTAGACATAACGGAATTATCCTTCTGACGTTAGTTTATTAACTCTTTATTAAATTGGTGCCGTTGAACCATGTTGTCTCTCCTGCTTTAATGTGTAAAACATTAAAAGAAGGTTCAGTAATTATCATAAATTTATTTCTACTTTACTAGTTAATCTATCATGCATAACAAACTGAATTAACGTTCAGCTTTAAAGCCAGTCTACAAAGTTATTTAAATTTTAAGCGATTTCCTCAGTGTAAAAGCAGGACATCGAATCTAATTACGGATTATCAGATATAAAGTAGGGCCAAAGCAGGCTGGTACTAGTAGGAGCTCCTGAAACATCAGTGTTACTTTTTGCCGCCATTTTGTTTCTTATATTGTTTTATAACATTACGTCGCGTCGTCGCTTGAAGTAAAATACAAAAAATATCATGATTGCTGTTTAAAGATACTTTTTAATATTCCTTTTCTTAGGTTTTTGAATTGTTTACGTACATATCTTATTTCTTCGATTTTTCTGTACAGTTTGAAGCGTATACTATTTCTGATAATATAAATATTGCTTTGCTATCTTGAATTCTTTTATCGCTATTTACGGCTGCGTGCAGTTTGTTATCGACCTTGACGTATGTCATAAATTTATAGGAACGTTGTAGTTCGTGATGATGTGGATTTGTATGTATTTTGCAGGATATGCAGGACGATTTATCACACAAAGCTAGGATAGGATAAAAAATAAAAATTGAACGGGGACTGTTGACTGACTTTATTCACACCTGATGTGTAAATTGATCCGATTAAACTTTAAGGCGTTTATAATTTGGTGTCAAATTCTAACATTATTGAAAATCATCAATTATTTTTGAAGTTATTTTTGAAGAAGAAGAATTTTTTCCAAACGGAGTACCCGTTTGGAAAAAATTATGAGAGTAAGATGTTTACGATGAGCGAGCACACCGAAAGCCAAAAAGCAACATGATGCAGTTCATACCCTGAATTTGATGAAGTTGGTTGGAAATCGGTCGCTTTGCAAACAACAATCACCAACTTCGCGGTTTTGCCATGGCGACCATAAACAACTTTTTATCATTTACCTATATTTCAAGTTATTTCATTAAACCGTTATCAATTGCATTTAATGTATTTTTTACAAACAAAGATTACCGGGGATAATTTTATTTAGTTATTTTAATTTTGTTGCGCTAAAGTACATAAACACATACGTCTTTTGTATATAACTTTTTTTGTAATTTATCTATTTTTGAATCTATCGCACCAGGCGTGGGCACAGCAACTCGATGCAATCGTAATTCGGATGCGACGGAAACGTGTTTGACCTTTATATCCAATATATATTTGTCTACGTTTATAAACGATGAACATATGTTATGCCCCTCCAGTAAACGTCTGAATCTAGTAGTACTACATACGTTGAATATTTTATTACATAAGCCTAAGGTAAATTCTTCCAAATATGGAGTTTAATCTACAAGAGTGGGTAACTTACTTGCGTTAAATAATGGTGGCGTGACTTTTTATGTTAATTATGAGTTAAAAGTAAAATGTTAACTAAAACGTTTCTTTATGTCTAAAGTTGGTAAAAGAGCTGGCGGTTCAACCGATGTTAAGTGATTACCGCCGCCCATGGACATCTAATACAATTGACGGGCAGCTAACATTAAAGCAGTACGCCCCACTCACCACACCACACTCACCAGACGAAACGCGAAAGGATACTTCCAGTTCATGCCAGTCTCCTGTTAGGCCGTGGTACTTCCCTGGACGAGCTTGCCCACAGTTCAAGCTGCTGCGAAGCCATAGCTCTTTTCACACACTTCTTTTTTGAGTGCATTTATAACGGTAAAAAGAACTAAAGGACAATAATAATATTGTTGTTTTGTAAAGAATTGGAAGACAACAGTAATATTGGTTTCTTTTTAAATTTACTTTTAAAAATTATTTTGAAGTATATACCTCCACTCGGAGTGAAACTTAAATGTTTTTTTTTGGAAGAAAAAAGACTGTCACCACTTATGAGAAAAATCTGTAATAACAAACAGTTAACGACTAGATACCTTTTAATTTTAAAATATTTTTGTAAGGTTTATCCTCTTATAAAACCTTTATGTTGCAACTAGCCTCAACGTGGTCGTGTCTCAACGTAGTTTAGATGAGTTTAATTCCAAACTAGAATAAAGAGTAATAACGTACGTAATATTTGATATTGAATAAAACTATTCTTACCTACTATATTGAGTTTATTTCGAACTTGAATTCAATTCAACTTAAAAAGATTGCGATAAATTTCTATGTAGAGAATATATAAGAACATATATAGGAAGTCGTTATGTAATAACTGTGTTATATTCAAATAAGTGAAATAATCGTATAGGACTGGCAGTTGGGATTAAGGGCAAGAGAAGTGTGTTTATTAAAAAGTTTATTTATTTTTTATTTGCTACTTATTTCAAAATTAAATCGTTATAAAAACTAATGCCGCTGATCTTGTATGTTTTACCACGACATTTTCTACTTGTTGATCTAATACATCAGTTTTCCTTATTGAATTTATATTTACGGTCGTTAATAAAATAAACAATGACGGAAACAGCTTATCAAACAGGATTTGTCTCCCTTGGGAATACTAGATATTTTCCAATTGAAGATGATTTATCGAGAATAAAATAATTTCCTCGTTATATTGGAAACATAACTTCGAATGAATCTGAACGTTCAAAGTCAAAATTTCTTTATTCAATATACGCTTAATTTAAGTTTTTATTGAACGTTACAACAAAAATACCACAGCTTCACGTGGTTGTACTAGTCTTTTTTTTAGGGCGCTCGGATGCGCCTCGCCTCGGGCCATTTCTTATTAATCTCACCGGTTTAGGAGGCCACCAAGCTCTTAGGCCGCTTTGGCGGAGGCTCCATGGAGTGACTAGGCTCAAGGGCCCCGGAGAGGCGGGAAGGGACTTCGTCTTGGGCTGTTACTCAATGCCCGTTTAGCATTCCGATTCGAGGGTGCCAGAGAGGGCCGAACTTCGGCTCGATCGGTAGCTATAATCTGACTGGAGGACACATAAAGGGTAATAACAAATACAGTAAGATATTTTGTCTTAAAAGCTGCTTGGAAAAAACAAAAAGGCAAAAACCCTTTTTAAGCTCATTTAAAAGTTTGGAGCAAATAGGGTCTTACGTCGATATATACTTAACCTTTTATTTTTGCATTGTTGATTAATTTATATTCTTGCTGCTCTTCAGCATAAAAACACTTGTCACAAGCATCTTTCAGATGTTGGATGGCCGCTTCTCTTAAAGTCCATTGTATTCTATTTAAGATATACATGTTTAAATCACAGCGATGAGATTATTGTTAAATATTATTTAAAATCTTGATTGATTTGTTACATTAATAATAAAATAGAAATCACCAGCATGTGTTGCAATGCACTTTCAATAGTTTTTACTTTTTTTTATAACGGACGAACATACATAAATTATTTTTAGGGTTCCGTACCAAAATATATAATTATATTTTTCATGTCTATATATATATATATGACTCTATCAGATCTATCAGAAGCACGGACACAACGTAACACTTCACCATTCTCCATCTGAGTTTAAGTGCGATGTCTTTGTTATTGTAAAGTTTTTTCATTTTCATGAAGGTGCACCTGGCGATTTATATTCTCGTACGGATTCCTTTTTCAGGGTCGGAGTCTTCGTTCACCCAGGTTCCGAAATATCTATATTTTTGAACTTTTCCGATGGTTTGGTTTGCTATTTTAATGTATCTGGCATTATCTCTTCCTTGTTAATACTCTAATTTAAGACCATACTCTAATATTTTGTGTTCAGTTGATCAAGCAGATACTGCAGGTCTTCGAGTGAGAGTGCCAGAAGGATGGTGTCGTCAGTATTTCTCATATTATTTATTACGGTACCCTTGACTTTAATTGCTGTTTCGATTCGAGAGATATTTAGAGATTGAACAGTAATAGTGAAAGAATTCATCCCTGTCTTACCCCTTTTAAAATTTGTAAGTTCCCCGTTCTGTGATCTCCTATTTTAATATGTGTGTTCTGATTCCAATACAAATTGTTTATTAATCTGATATCTTTACTATCTACCTCGGTTCTCTTTAAAATTTGCATCGATTTTCTGTGTTTAACGTTGTCAAAAGCTTTTTCAAAATCTATAAAGTATGCATACACATCTTTGCTAAATTCTCGAGACTTCTGTATTCTAATCCGTTACGGAAACCAAATTGCGTGTTTGATATATATTTATCAATTTTGTTGTATATTCTATGATGTAATATTTTTAAGAATACCTTAAGGGCATGTACTCATTAAGCTAATTAATCTATGATCAACGCATCTCTTTGCATTAGACTTTTTTGGAATTCGGAGAAATGAGGATTGAAGCCAGTCGTTTGGGAACTTTCCCGTATCATGAATTTCATTGTAAAGTTTTATTAATAACTGCAAACTATCGGTATCTAATAGTAATTTCAGCATGTTCATCTGGGCCATCCGCTTTTCCGTTCTTGATGCAATTAATGGCTTTTTCTACTTCCTCTTAAAGTATGGAGGGCCCTTCCAGTTGATGTTCGTGTTTATATGTTTCGCCATGTGAGTTTACCATCTCTCTCTCATCCCCAAACAGATCTTTTATATGTTTTTCCCAGGTCTTACATTGTTGCTCTTGACCTATAATTAACACATTTTCTGCATTTGTTAGATTTCCCGTTAATTTTTTTCTATTGGTACTTGTAAATTCTTTGATATTTTTATGTAAATTGAAGCTATCGTGATTCTTCTCTAATGTTTAGATTTCTTCGCATTTATCTCTATACCATTTATCTCTTACTTCTCTGATTTTTGATCGGATCACTATATCTATCTCTTTACATTTAGTCTTGTCTATTGCTTTATGTTTCTTTCTCTCTTCCATTAAATATAAAATTTCTTTTGTAATCTATTCTAGTTTTTTAGTTAGTTTTCTGTGTCCTAAACATGATTTTGCAGTATTAATAATTCGAGTTTTAATCTTATGCCAGAATTCTTCTATATCAATCGAGTTTACTGTTTCTGACAGTTTCCGGAGCTCTTCATCTAAAAGTTGTTGTGTTTTGAGTTTTATGTCTAAATTTTTGAGTTTATCAATATCATTTTTTTCAAAATTCAAACAACAAGTTTGGTTTCTTCGTTTAATCAAGCAATGATGCTTGGAGTTTTAACTTTAATTTAGTTACGAGAGGATTATGATCCAATCCAATGTCAGCGCCTGGGTATGTTTTCATATTTATAACAGAATTTCTAAATCTTGTCTGGGTCATTATGTAGTCTAATTGGTTTTTTACTATGCGATCCGATTTATCCATAGGCGAGATCCATGTGTATAGTCTACGTGGTGGTTGTTGACACCATGTATTTGTTATAACTAGGTCTCTTTCTACACAGAATTGTAGGCGTCTATGGCCTCTTTCATTTATTTCTCCTAGGCCAAAGTTTCCAACAGTTTTGCCTACTGACCCTCCTCCAGTATAAAATCACAAGAAGTAGTATAACTACTAGAAGGATTCTATCTCATCATCCGTTTTCTCGGCAGTGGGAGCGTATACTTGTAGCACATTAAGATTGAAGGGGCGGGCACTAAATTGTAATAGTATACATCTATCTGAGTATGGGACAAAGTTGGTAACGTATCTAGCAAGCTCGATGGTGACGTTCTTTCTCAACGGCAGGCTTTCCAGAGTGGTAAATTATTGTATCGTCCTTATCGATTTTTCCATTGTCCATCCATTTAATCTCGCTCAATCCCAAGATATCTTTCATTTCTTGAATGGTTTCCATGTTCAATACGTTCCATGTTCAGCTATCTTCAGTTACTGGTTCTGCAATTTCATGTTGATCATATTTTCTTCTTGTTTCATATTTTTTTCTCCGGTAATATATTTCACATCTGAGAGCCTGGTACTCCTGCGACGCCGGGTGCTAGCTGGTTCACCAGGCAAATAATTCCTTTAATTTGTACTAATCATGTTATGTGTGTTTTTTTTTCCCGTGCGGTGTTATTCTTAGGGTCTTGTTTTATGCAGTAATTTAGACCTCAAGGCTTGTTAGGCCTCTTCCAACCGGTGTGATCCGGTTGGTTGTCTAGCAGGGGGTACCACGGCTCCTTTTGGCCGCCGCCGCAATCCAGAACGTGCAGGTGGGGTTGACATTTGGGCCCGTTAGATGTTGTTTCAGACCCCTTACCCCACTTACCTAATAATTAGACAATGTAAATTTTCTGAGATGATGTATTTCTGTCACCGATATAACAACGAATACTAAAAAGCAGAATAAAGTAAAAAATATTTTAATGAGCTCCCATACAAGAGACGCGAGGCGGTTGATAGGCAAACTACCACTTACCAATTTTTTTATTATAGATGATGGTACGTGCGCGAGTCCGACTCGCACTTGGACGTTTTTTTAAAGAGCAGGATTTTTTTATTGGCGGAAATAGTTGTTGTACTATAATTGCATGATGAAGCAAGTTTTGTCCCTTAAATTAATTGAATATTTAATCTCGTTTTACAATATAACATTTAAGTAAAATAATGAGAGTAGAAAATAAAAGAAAAATGGAAAAATTTTATGAGTATTTTAAATTTTAAAACTTCAATTTAAGTCAGCAAATAACCGCCATCCTTTTACATATTTTAACCTTACGCTGATTGTACCCCTAATATCTTCTGTGGTATTTTTGCTCAGCGGTGGGACATCGATCTTCTAAGTAGTGACAGAGGAAACAAGAAAAATCTGTCCGTAAGAAATGACCGTAGTTTATGTATATCCGTTATTTTCGTGTGATTGCAGTTGTATTGCTAACTTTTAAGGGGGTACCTGGTTGCAAATTGACAAAGAAACTTTAGTTTATAAATACTTCTACTTCTATTTTACTAAATCCTTCTACTTTGTGTTCTGTTAAACCGTGGTATTCTCCTAGACGAGCTAACAAAAGCAGATTCTGCCCAGCTCGGCTCTTTCGCAGCAAGAATAGTTATTTTGTTAGTTAATTATTGGTTAGAGATTTTGAGTTTTTTAACTATCAAAGATATTTATTTAATTGTGATGAGAGAAAAAAATATTGCGTTACAATTAAAGGCTTTCGTATTAAAAAGAGTCATCTGGGCCGATATAATGGCTGCAATAACTATTGACTACCAACAAGCGTGGCCTATTTAATTGCAAGTTCACTTTTTAATTAAAGTAATTATTAGTTAAACTTCTAGTCTGCGGTCGTATTCAAACGCTATGTTGGTACCCGTGGGTGGTAGTTTTTGGTGTGTTTGGTAGAAGTTTTTTATGTTATACGTGATTGTAAAATTGTTACATATTGCCGATTCAATGAAGCTGGCGTTACCGTAAAAATGTATGTATATGAAGTTCTTTTTCATTCCGCGGGTCCTTATGTCCTAGATAGGGCAGACACCAGCCCTGTTGTCTCGAGCTCATAGAATAATAGAGCTAAGGTATCCCCTGCCTGTCGTAAAAGTCGACTAAAAGAGGACACGGATTGGCAGCAGCACGAAGTGGCTTCGAGCTGATGGCGAGGGAATCGGGGAAGGTTTACCCATAAGGGTTCGGTACGGGGCGTGAGCACGCCTCGTTTAAACGAGGCGTGCTCACGCCCCGTACCGAACGACAACCCGGACATCCCGGAGTCCCTCCAAACGTATGGAAGGTGGCCACCGAGGGGGTTTTAGTGGGTAAGAACCCCACATAACCCTTTCGATTTTTAAGATTTCCTCCACGATACCAAAAAAGGTCGAACCGACACAGCATGTGATTAATTTGGTTAATTCTATCGGTTAGATATCTAACGGCTGTCTGACATTTACCCTGTTATGTCTATAAATATTTGTGGGTCACACAAATATAGGTACGTGTTGTGTTCTATTGTTACTACCGATATACAGTTATAATCTAATCTTAGTTCTAACAAGTTGTTTAAATGCTTAAAGCGTCCTTAGTGTAGAAGACTTATAATATTTTTATTCAATAAAAGTGTGCAGATTTAGTAAATTAAAAAAATACGTTTCTCTTCAGTTCCGAAATTGGATTGTTTAAACTCAAATTACTCAGTATGTTTATGTTGTGGCTTATCTTGTTTGATTAAAGAACGATTTGCCTTATTGTTGAGATTAATGCATATAGAGCTATCTATTTATCTAACATAAACCGTGTGGGGATCGAGCCCGTAATCCCCGGCGCCGAAGCCAATGCCTTAGTAATTGCGCCACCGAAAAATAGATATGCATACATACGTATTGATTTTACGCTATTGATACAAATAGATGCTATTTGTTCTAGCTAGTTAAGAACTAACGTGTAATAAACGATTTCATCATCATCATTTTCTTATCGCAATCCACTGCTGGACATCAGATTTTCGGCTAGTCGCATCATATTGTTTTCAGTCACCCTGGGAAGATCGTCACACTATCTTGCCTGAGGGCGTCCTACAATACGTTAAGAAACTTATAACTATAAGAGACTTATACCAATTAAAACCTTTAATCTTGAAAAAAGAAATGGAAGCTTAGAACATTATCTGATACATTTTAGTTAACATCAAGAATAATATGTTTATATGTTGTTAAAGAAGGTAGAATTTGAAACAACCTCAATACAAAATGTTATGCTCAGATATTTTAAAGGTCATGTCCATAAATATGTCACAAGTACCGACGTAGTTTAAATTAGCGTAAACCTGTAGTTTCTTATCTATATAATCGCTGTGGGAATCGAACCCACGTCTTCGGCATTCGCGGCCTGACGCTCTACCCACTGAGCTAAACGGCTCATAGCCACAGCGACGACCGTTAACTTAAAAAACTTTAAAATTTATTTAATGCTAATCAACATTGTTATGGTCTACATTGCGTAAAAGCATCTAAGACAAGTATCCATTGGATTTATTCTTAGGTAGGTTTGTTGGTAACTTTCATAATCTTAACGGTGGTAGTACCACGCAGCAGCTCCGAAGACCAGCGTAAAGTGGAAGTATGACAAATACTTTCGCGTTTCGTCTGGTGAGTGAGGTAGCCGGAGCCCAATTTTCAAAAGGTTGTCAATGCATCTGTAACCCTCGGGTGTGGCAGATGTCCATGGGCGGCGGTATTCACTTAACTTAAGGTGAACCGTCTGCACGTTAGACAATTTTTCGCATTAAAAAAAATCTAGGCTCATTTATATATTTTACCTTGAACTATACGCGTTTGAGTATCAATTGTCTTTATTACAGGGTTTAATTAATTTTATAGTTTATTTAACATAGCCAATTATAATTAGACTGCCAGTATAGTCAAAGAACAAGCATTTTTCTCTGAAAAGGACAAACACAGTTAATATTAAAGCAAGACGTCAGTGGGGTAATCTAACAAGTTGAATATAACTTAGAAAACTGAAATACCCGACTGCGTTTCTGTGTAATTTTTTATTTTGATATATCCAGTGTCACGTAAATACGAATCTAATGACACCTCTCAGGCTAAAATCCATCAAGCTGTTCAGGCTGCAGAGTGTGCCAAACAATTATACATACGTACATACTCTCGAAAAACATAACCCTCCTTCTGGCGCAGTCGGATAAAAATGAGACATCCGGTGGATCCATCAGCAACTAAAATGGGCGTTAAAGCCACAAATTTAGAACGCGTTTATTTAGCAGACCATCGCGTCGCTTGGGTACAAAGTGAAAGCTTGGACTAATCACAATTATTGACGCACGAATAGCGACAAACGTCCACCGGTCGAGTGGGAACCGCTTTATGGTAACGGCTATTTAGCGGTCCGGGAATTCCGCCGGCCCAATTGAAAGCGCAAACAAATTAATGTCAAATATTGGTTGCGGCCATGACTAGAGGCTCGTTACCGATTCCAACACTATCACACAACACCGGTAGCGTTTCCGACATTCTATTAAACATTCCGCCGGGCGACGTCTATTTCTTGAGAATTAACCGCTATGTTTGTAATATTTATGATTGCATTTCAAATTGTTATTATTACGTTCCGTTGATTTGATATTGCTGTAGCGGCAATAGCAATAGAGCTGCCGAATTTGATCATAACTTTGTTTCCTATTCCCCCAACTACCAAAGCCATCTTCCGATATTAATATAGCATGTTTACCCCCAAATGGGTTTTGTCAGCAAGATCTAATTTGTTCCTTGACTAAATAAACACGACGAAGATGACAATCCGTAAATGTCTTACTATGGGTAGCTTGTCAGTGTCACCTCTGTAGTTGCGGGTATATACAATAGCACCCCACATAACCTTATCATATAATGACAGAGTATCTTTCGAAGATTTCCCCCCCGACACCAAAAAAGGCCCTTTCAATATTTGGAGTTTCCTATATACAGTATAATTGCTACTGTAGGGGCACCGAGTGCTGTTGGTATTTGCGATTTCTGATCGAGTTGGATCGAGGTGTAATACGGCCTGCTTGAGTCCCATTCGAGTATCGTCTAGAGGCTTTGTCAAAACCATGACATCAATTTCAAACTCTTGGTTGTTTTCTATCTGTCTTTCTAGTTAGTGGTTTCCGTGAAATATGCTAGTATACTAAAATCGTCGAATCGTTCATCTGCAGACACGAGCATCGTCGATGATCAGAATGACAGGAAACCAGAAACCCCTGTCACATGAAAATCCCACGCGATGCTTCATCTATTCACACAACCCTTGATCCGCCGTCATTAATGAATGTTATCACGCCCTGTTTTATACAAAATCGCTTTCCGTCATTCGCTTTTACGATATCGCCCGTGACACGTGTCGCTTTTGTTTATCGCGCTATTGTGTTTACCAACGGGCCATAGCGAGATTCCGCTAAGCATTGAACGCTTGTTATTAGGCAAATAGTGCTTTGAATTCTAGCGGTTGCAAAAAATCAATATTTACGTACGCAGAATTGCAAATGACACCAAATTAACGAGTTTAGTGCTATCAATAGCAATGCTATGTTCAGATAATTAAACTTATACTATACAATATATTGTATTCGATAAGTGATCATGCGTAAATATATAAAAAAATGGTTCGAATGAAAAGGAATTATAAACATAGTGAAATATATAAATATGTTTATACTTTCTTTTCATTCGAAGGCTTATTCTTGAATGTCTCACAGTGACAGTGGAAAACTACAAATATGTTGAATCTAAAAGAAAATTTTTATTCTTTAAGAAAGATTGATTGAATGAACGAATATTTTATTTTAGTTCAACAAATAGCATTGTTATTCACTTTCTTGTATTTCAAATGTTTTTTGCTCTATGTCTCCAATAGCTCATGATTGTACATTTTTCTTTTTTTGCGTTGTTATAATATTTATTAGGTGATGTTTCCTTGATAGTTGCAATAGTTCTACTACCAATAAATTTGTTTTCTGCAAGGAAATAATATATAAGGAAAAAAATATTTAAGGACAAAATTGTAAATATCTGCACGCTTTATGTAAATTTTTATTTCGTCTTTTGTTCTCGTTTGTCTTCAATAAAGTAAATAAAATAAAATATTGCTCTAGTGCATGCTGTAATGTTTTAATTAATTTTGTTCCTTATAGCTACAGAGATAGTTCAACAGACAGAAACAGACACTTTCAGCAATATTTAAATTAGAGATGAACAAGTGTGAATACATTTAAATAAGAAAATGGCTAAGATTTTAAATAATGTGGTTACCAGAGCCGAGCACTACATTACTTGTATGTTTCGGAGCCCGATGTTGTCTTAAGTTCTACGTAGACTATAAATAGCATAATTCATAACTAGTTTGCCTAACGAGGGTCAAATATTAGCGCTTTGCGTGCTCGCTCGCACAAGCTGCGACACCTACGAAAAATCTATCTAGGTTAAGAGTATTTCGTGTTCTATTTACATCAGTTTAACGCAATGACTTATAATTATGCCAAAAAGGCACGGTAAAAACCAGACAAGTAACGGTAGAAAAATCAATCAAGTTTATTAAATTTCCAGGAAAATTGGATGATAGGTTTGAATTTCTAATTTAATTTTGTCAGTTAAACCGAATCGTCGGATTAACGGAATTGTCTTTATTGTCGATTTGGTTTTATTACTATATCAATAACAGGTTTTTGTTATTTTTTCTCAATGCTGGAGTCTATGTTATGGTTTTGTGCTACTGGTATACTTCATTATACTGACTTAAAATTTTACCCTCGATATGGTGAAATATATTTGGATTTTCATTACATGAGGATCATGATATTAAAAAATACTTTGCTTCAAAGTAAACATTAAAAAGCTTTAAAATATAAATATTTTCATCTCTTTCATAATAGATTGTTTCTGCTTGTACGGAGTGAAGGTAGCCGCGACAAGGGTTCGACGCAGGCAGCATCGATACGCGCATAGACGTGAGGTCGGCGCTGCGCCGCCCCGCGACCCCCCCGCGACCCCCGCCCGCCCATCGCCCCGTGCCGCACGCCGCCCGACCGAACGCGGCACTCCGCACGCTCCACGCCGCCGCGGCCGCGACTCCGCTCGTCGCTATACCACCCTGCACCGCGTTTACCGACCAATTGACCTCACCACCACCAATCGCAAGTGTCGCATATTCATCACAACACCCGGACCTGGTGAAAATAAACATTGCGGAACGAACGACGCGCAAGCGCGCATCTCGCGGCCATGACGACATCGGCCATCTTGCTCGAGGACGCACTCTCGCCTCGCCCAAGAATTGGAGCCTAATCGGTGGTTCAGGGACCCGGTCTGAGGGAACGATGCGTGGAGGCCGGTGCTCGGCGGGCACACGTTGAGCCCGCACCGCGCCGCCGTTATCGATCCGACGGGGCGCGATGGCGCTCGTGTGAATGCGGACATCGGGACCGCGCAGCAGCCGCGTGCCAGCGAAGCGCCCGTCCAGTGACAGTGCTAGAGTGGCCGCGCGGTATGTGAGACGGCGTGCCGCAGCGGCTGGGTGGGCGCGCGGGCGGCGGCGGGGCCGGTTGGCCGCGCGCCATGGGCGACGAGTACGCGCGCTCGCCGTGCGAGCGGTTCCCGACGGCGGGCGCGTTCAGCGTGGCGCCGCCGGAGCGGCTCAGCCCGCCGCCGCCCGCGCCGTTGCCGGACCGCTTCTCGGCGTCGCCGCGGCGGGTGCGCCGCAGCGCGGAGGCGGAGCGCGCGCGGCTGCCGCGCTACGTGCCGCCGGCGGCGCACGTGCCCGTGGAGCGCTACGTGCCGCGGCCGCCGGGCCCGCTGCGCCCGCCGCCGCCCGTCTACTGCGGCCTGGCGTGCCGGCCGCCGGCGCCGCGCAAGTGTTGTGGGCCCGCGTGCAGAGAGGACCTTGTCGGCTCGCCGCCACCCTCGCGCTACGTGGAGTACGTGGGCGCGGCGGCCGCCCGTCGCCTGGCGTGCACGCCACCGCCGCCGCCGCCGCCCGCGCTGCAGCTGCCCTGCGAGCCGCAGGAGCCGCCGTGCTGCGTGCAGGCCCGACGCCGCACACAGCCGCCGCATGATTGGTGAGTTTTATTCGCACTCCAAATCTTTATGTACGAAAATTTAGTTTCCGTATTATTTTTTGTCCACAAAAGTCAAAAACTAGCCGATGGATTGACTTGATGGTATTTGATAACGACATAGCTATTTAACAAAAGAGTATTTTTATATACTTTTTATTCCGAAGTTAAAACAGAAACGAAAAAAAAAAAACTATAGTGCAGCCGTGGTTTTACTAGCCTAACTCGTGGCTTAGGCTAGTAAAATACTGAAATGATAATGTCGGAAAGAGATCGATCTAAATTCGTGAACATATTCAATATTTCACTACACAACTACCCATCAAACGTTATCAGCAAATTATTAGCACTCTTTTTTTAAAAGTATGATTAATGATGTTACCGCAAACGGAGAGTGCCCAAGATTTTACCTAAAAGAAACGTGAATAAATTTACTTATAATGGCCTGTATTGAATATTGGTCAAAAATAATTTTATCTAATGATTTAATAAAGTGTCATTGATTTTGTTTTTGCTCTTTTTAATTTTTCGGTGTTTTAGAACAACACACTTTATGCTGCATCCCTTTGTAGATTCCTATAATTAAAGTTGGTAAATTAAAGAAAATTCGATTTTCCCGACATGGCGGACATTGTTCTCAAATTAAATATAAGGCCAATAGAATTGTTTTGTTAAAGTAGACTATTATGTGAAATTAAATTTATGTTAAAGTGAGTTTGACCTTATTCGTTTGTATATTAATTGCTAATTGCATTGCTTTCTTGATCATGTGATCAAGTAAGAATTTTCCCTTTGTTATTATTTTTCATATTTAATTGAGACATTCAATTGCGTTTAATGCAAATAGTTAAGTTAGATACAATTTAAATAGGTAAGTAAGATACATTTAAAACTATTTCCAAGCATCCTATTTTTTATGGTTATTTAAACGATTTAAGTTTAAAACAGTACAAAACGTCCTCACCGCATGTTACTAAATCATGGTGTTACATAACTACATAGTATAAAAAAATCGTCCCGCTGTTTGTCTGTTCCTATATATGCTAAGATCTTTAAAACTATTCAACGCATCTTGATGCGGTTTTTTTACTAGATAAAGTGATTCACAAGGAAGGTTTATATGTATAATAAGTTGCACCCGTGCGAAGCCGAGGCGGGTCGCTACTACATATTATAATATTGGTATAAATTTCTTGAGAAAGCGTAATATGATTGAGATAATCTGTTCTGTTGGTCGTTAAAGCTGTCGGGATAACTTTTCAGAAGGAACGCTCCTTTCTTGGAAATCAGTATGTAGTATATTCGGTTATAACCATCGAGTGGATGAGGGTCCGCTAGACGAAGGCAAATACCTCCTTTCAAATAACGTACACAAAAAGGTCGTTTTCAATGTTCCACGTCCGTGTTCGCGTTTCGACGGAACCTCTGTCAGTTCACGTCAAATGGACGTTGATAAAAACTATCCCGGCATCCTTTTCATTTGTTTGACCGTTAAAGGAGTCCGGTTGTATTGTTAACGTGATTTTTACTTGACTGCTGTTGCTTGTTGACTGGTAATGTTTTTTGGGTGTATTTTTTTTCTTCCGTGCGTGTCCATGTGACCGAACTGCTCGAAAACGGCTGGGCCTATTTTGATGAATTTGTGTGTGTTCAAGTGGATTCTGGAATACTATAGATTCACAATTCGGTCCACTAAAAATGTTTTTTTAACTAATTTTTTATTGTTGTATTTACGTGTATATGTTGTTGGATTTAGGAGTATGACTGATGAACAGGACAATATCTGACGGATCCACTAGTATAAAAAAGTCTTAATCTTTTGAAGGATTCAACATTGAAAGTTAAACTTTTAACTTTAATGATCAATGAATAATGTTTTAAAGATTATATTGGGTGCTATGCGATGTTTGTATTAATAAACCTCTTACTGTATAAAACAAACTATCGAACCTGTTTTAAGGGCCAGTGAAACGGACAGGAGCGTAAAAATTTATAGTTTTTGTATTTTCTGTAAAGGTTTTGTTTCTGTAAGATTTGAATAACTAGTTGCTTTTACATGAAACTTCTCTTTTGTTTCTTATTTAAAGAGATCACGGTTAGACTGATAATCACTGATGTATTTGACTTTGACCGTGACTGTTCAATCTGTTATTTTCATTTATGTTTCTTTCTGCCTAAATTGCTATTAAAAATCACTTAAATTTTCTGAGAAGTCACCTATTTGCGTAGTCGGTTAAATCAGAGAAAAGTCTGGCATACAGGTAGACATAAATACTGAACATTTTTATAATAAGTAAGTCAATTTAAAAAGCGGACTGCGTAATACCGGACTGCGTAAAACCGGACTGCGTCAATATATTTAAAAAGGCCAATATACTAATCTGATGGAAGGATACTCTATAATCGGTTATAATTTTTTCACATTATAGCGTTCACCTAGTTGTAGTCATACCGAATTTTTATTACTGTCACTTCTTTAGTGACTCTCGTAAGGTATTCTCGACAATTCGATTGATGTAATCGACCCATGCGTTTGATTTTCGTCACAAAGGAACAAAAGTACACACGAGGGGATGAACATATTACTTACCCTCTTTTTTGACACACCTTTTGGTAAAAACACTTTTGTTTGGGTCTCGGCTATGTATATGCAAATAACCATACGGAATTAAGAAATTGACTTTATTTAGTAATTGTACATCTTTAAATGTTTATAAATTTCAATATCAATCTTCTTTAGTTTACTAGGCTACGTTAGTATACTTTAATCAACGTGTAAAAAGTTAATAAAAGTTTAATTTCATCCTATACAATGTTATTTATACGTCAACTTAAATGCCTTTCGATTTTTTTATGTGCTACCACACCTTTACTTAAAGGGATTTTACTGTTACAGTTAAGTTTGATTGTGGAGTACTTTTAATTTGCTTTGATCGTCATTGACATAGGTACTCCGATATAACATATATTATTGTAATATTCTGTGCAATGGTTATCATGATTTTTAGATTTTATGGCAACGTCAACATAAATCATCTTTCATTTACCGCAGATATTGAGATTAGATATTGCATAAGATAATTTTTTTGAAGTTATACATCGAAAAAATTATGATAGATAAAATTTTATTTTATGTTGCGCGCGCACACCGACACCCAAAAAGTGACATGATGAAGTTTGTACCCTGAGGCTGATGAAGTGGGATGGAAATCGGTCGCTTTCCAACCAACAGCTACCAATTTCGCGGTATTGCCATGGGAACCAATTACGACTCTTTGACATTTACCTATAAGACCACGTTATCTCTTATCCTTTAAACGAGCAATTCTTGTATATATATATATATAATCGGAATCTCGGAAACGGCTCCAGCGATTTTCATGAAATTTAGTATGTGCGTAGATTCGGGGGCGAAAAATCGATCTAGCTAGGTTTCATTTTTAGATGTCCTTTTATCTCTGTTTTCAGGGTTTGAAAAATATCATTCGAATATGACGGTAAATTTCGCCGCAAAAAAATGTTATAATAGCTCGATCGGTAATCGAGCGGCCCCAAAACAGACGGCCGTGGTTCGTATCACGATCATTTACACACTTATTTTTTTACTTTTTTTCGATTCCAGATCATTGCTTTCTTTATTTTTAATTTTTTATTGATTTGTTATTTTGTTATTTTTTTCCCTTTTTTTTTTAAAGTTCTCGGTCCTCCGGGTACTTTAATTAAACCGTTATCAACTGCGTTTAATCTTTTGTTACGCTAAAGATGTATAACTTCTTACGTGCGTAAATTAAGTGTACATGTCCTTTTTTAATGGAGAGATTGCGGTACTCAGCAATGTTTAATAGCATTATTAAAAAATGTCTGAATTGGTTCGGAAGATCCTGGGATTAGGGTAGATACAAACAACAACGAACATAGTTTAGCTCGTTATAATATTAATATAATCTGTTCATGTCATCGTTTCGTGCAATGTTGAGAAAAAAACATTTTTAAGAGTAATTTTACATTTATGACTCCTTCAGTCTGCAGCCTTAACGAACGAGTTGTTATTGTTTCGTTGGATTGAAATCAGTTGAATAACGCCATTGTTATATAATGTAACATTTAACCACCCCGACGTAATGCTGACTGGATAACGCGTTGTTTTCTTTGTATGTTGTTTCACGCAGTTTCTTTATACGGTTCGTTTTATTAACGGCTTTTTTAATGTCGCCCGGGCAGCCGTTTTATGACATCGATGGCATTTCGCTCGGGTCTCGTGAAAAATCCATTAAAAACTTTCGCCACTCCTAACATAAGCGCGACCTTCCATTGCCTCTTTTTAATATTGAACGCGATTTAATACTCCAATCGAAATTAAAATCCTATTCTCGAAATGAAATAAGCAAAAGTGGAATGACCCTAAATCATTCAGCAGATGAAAAGTTTACTTTTAAGTTTTCTGTACGCATTGTAGTACGTATTTGTCGAAATTCGGATATCTAATTGGACGCAACTTAAAGTGTGTTTTGTTTGCGTAAAAGTTGACTACATAAAATGTTTCGTAAAAATTGTTGAGGAAATTAGAAGAATATATATTCAAAAATAGAGAAAGATGAATATTATTGTTAAAATCCTTGTTTGAGTATCGATAACACTTAAATACCTCTAAGGATTCAGTTTTGTTATTACTATTATGTTAATTAATCAACATGAAGATCAAGAGAGACACGTAAATTTTACTTATTTTTCATCTATACACGACTTTTACCATGCACCTTCGCCGTTACTTTGGATTAACATGTCTGACTGTCACGTCATGATTATTGGTAAACTAGACCTTGTAGTATTGTAATGAATTCGCTTTCACCCTTATGGTGGTAAATGGTATATTTGAAATTATAATGTTGCAATTTCAAGAAGTTTTGATTTGATATCAAATCCAAATCCAAGGTCTTTCAGCACAAGTAAAGGGAAAATTCTGAAAAGTAATTGAAGGTAAATTTTGATTTTCGCCAAAATCTAGTTTTGCCCATATCTTTTTATAGTCATGACTCAGCCTTGATATTTATACATTTAATAAGAACTATAAACCTCAGTATCTGATTTAAATTTGAACTTGCTAGGTTCACCCGTTCCTGCGAAAATCGGTGGTAACACACGCAGAGACAGACGAAAAAGAGATCTTATAAGGGTTTCTTTTTTACCTTCTAAAGTACGAAACTCTAAAAATGACTGTAAATATATGAAATGTATGTTTTTTATTTCGATTAATAAATTAATTGATTTGACTTGATAATTGTTCCTGGCCTGGGTATTTATTCTTTTATAATTTGGCTTAAGAAAACAAAGTTTCGCCGGCAGTATCACAGGAATAGAGAACACAAGTGTAGTTTCAGTAAAACGTAGTTTGGGTCTTATACTCTTATGGAATGTAGAGTGATGCTAAAATGTTTGTAGATAAAATAATGGCAAAAATAAATATAATAAAATTAAAAGTATGTTAAATTTTTACCATTGTTAATTTATTAATTTCATTAGGACAATTTCGTTAGCTCTTCGAATTTACGGTTCTAATTTTCTTTATTAAATATTTTTAAGTTTAAGAATGCCTTAGATTTTTGATGTTATAGTAGTTCTTTTGGCGCGTTTATAAAAAAAAATATGGGAGTAAAATTTTTACGAGAGCCAAAAAGGGATATGAAGAAGTTGTTTGCTAAGCTATAACATCACGGTATTACCATGGCAATCAATAACAACTTTTTGACATTTACCAATAATTCCAACTTATTTAAATAAACCGTTTTCACAAACAAAGAGTACTGGCACGGGATAAAATTTTAATTATTTTTCTAAAGAAGTATAACTTTTTACGTGCGTACATTAGTACACTCATAGTTTTTCGATTTTGAGTATCTTCATTTATCACTAGCTGATACCCGCGACTTCATTTTCTACATTAACAACCCCACTTCTCCACGACAAGAAAACATTCGCCACTGAACACGTTGTACTTATACAAATCGTTGTTTCTTAATACTTTAATAATCTTATATTAAATCAATATATCATAATGTGTTTTTAGAAGGACCAAGAAGTAAAACTTAGAATAATAATTTGAAATGTATCCAGACGTTTTTCCGTATTGCGCGTGCAACGACAGACCTCTGTCATTTTATTAATATAGATTATTAATTAATAGGGATATTTTTCATTACTTTTAAAAGGCTGGTCATGCCAGTCCAATTTCAATCGCTTAATAACGCTTCTTCCATTATTTTGAAACAAGTCCATTGTCTGTATAATAACAGAAATAGCATGATGTCTCAATGTGGACTTCTCATTTAAGCTATCTTCCATATTTGCATTCATTTATTCCGTAGATTATTAAAATTCATGACAATTCATAGTAAAGACAAGTCTGTAAAGAAGTTAGAATTGTAGATGATATTCAAAAGTAAAAGTAACAGTAAAGTAACACAGCCTATACATGTCCCACTGCCGGGCAAAGGCCTCCTCTATACAGAGGGTATCAGGGCATAGTCCACTACGCGGCCCCACTGCGGATTGGCGGACTTCACATATCTTCGAAAAATATATATATTTTTTTTTTGTTATTATTTCGAAAAAATGCAGATTTCCTCACGATGTTTTCCTTCACCGCGGAGCACGTGATAAGTCAGCACTTAAAGTTAAAAACTTCATTGGTGCCGGCACCGGGGATCGAACTCAGGTTTCTCGAGTATATTGAATTAAAGGCGAGGGCCCGGACACTGAGCTATCACGGCTGATATTCAAAGTGAAAACGAAAAAAATATACGGATTAATAAAACTGCTTAACTCGCGTAGGATCGGTGTATGTAAGGCTCTAAAGTGTTATTTGAAAACATTCAATTCATCTTTTTTTTTCAATTCATACTGGCAAGCTAGAGTTTTATCATCTACGCGTACACTCCGTAATGATAAGAAACAGGTGCGCCTGGTTGTCAGCTGATATCATTCGACCCGTTTTTGTGTATCGGCTTTGCAGCTATTACATTAACAAGGCTGCGTGTTTACGTTTATTAAATATTAATAAGAGAACGTTCGCTGTGTGGAAAGTGTCAAGTGAAAGTGACGAGTTTGTTTACAAGAGGAATAGTGATAATAATGCATAAAAAGTAAGCCAATTCTTATATACTTTAGACTGTTATTATGTATACAAACCGCTTGTTGGTATCGTAGGATAAACTTTTTGCAGGAGATGGTTTGTTGATTTTAAAACAGAATTAAACACAAATATGAAAATTTTAACTAGAGGATTATATGTCAAGTGTTTATTGCTATTTATTTTGAAGTTTTGGGGTAATTTTTATCGGAAGTAAAACTTGAAAGAGGGCGAACAATATGTCTTTGTAAATTATAATGTATGGTCAAAAACCTTGGATATTTACATTTAGTTTTTCTTTAATTTATTCTAAACTGTGTACAATAATGGAAGGATATTGATGAAACTAGATTTCATTGCATGTAATTTGAAACAACAATAAAATTATGAGAATGTATTTATCTTGTAACGTCGCGTTCGCCAAAGATCTTTGATTGCGGTGACGTTAGTACTCGTAGTTGACTGACAGCCATTCTTATTCGTAACAATTTATAGCAAACTGGATTTATGTTCCTGCTGGACTGATGTTGATGGGAATAGATTTATTGTCAGATATTTTATTTATTGTTATTTTGTTAACATAAATTATATATTTTTATATTTGTTTCTATAATTATCATTCATCGATCGCATTGGCCAATGTAATTAACGGGTATTGGGTGGTTATGAATGTGAATAGGAATTAAGCTTAACTATTTGTATTGATTAGTCTTGTTAAACAAATCAAAAATTGCTATTAATACAGTCGAATTTTTAGACCGTTAATTCACAACACCTTGGACATAGAAGCAAGTCTGACAATTGACAATATGGTGACAAGAAATCCACTCTGGGATCAATTAGAGGACTGCATTTGTAATTCCTCAAGTTTATAAGTTATTGTAAAAGCTTTTAATGTTTTTTTATTATTTAATCGGAATATCTCAAGTTCGCGATAAACCACAAGTTCCTAATTCTGAACTAGTAAGAGCAAACTTTGTATGATATGTTATATTGCCGGAAACTCTCACGTATTATAGCGTCTTCGAGTATTTAGCATTAAGTAAATGAACTCGAATATTTTTTATATTCGAGTTCATTTACTTTATACGTTTAATGAAAATATGTAATATTTACATTATAATTTTAATATATAATATTTATGTTATGTTAATGGCGTTCTTAGGAACACTCGTTGTATTGTATATGTATATACATTATATTTATATATATATATATATATATATATATATATATATATATTAATCTATCTAAAATTACGTATTATCTACTAAACGTGTCAAGAACGCTAGCAGCATTTCCTTACTGAAAAGTTATGCTTAACCATTAAGCGAGAAAAGAATCAGCTCTGTTGTCAACAGCTGCGGCATTAAGCCTAGGGCCTAGGGACTAATATGACACAGAAACTCCATTCAATAACGGGACATCCGCTTAAAGAAAATGATCTGGTATAGAAAAAAAAGTAAAAAAATAAGTGTGTAAATTATCGTGATACGAACCGCGGCCGTCTGTTTTGGGGCCGCCCGATTACCGACCGAGCTATTAACATTTTTTTGCGGCGATATTTACCGTCATATTCGAATGGTATTTTTCTTTCCCTGAAAACAGGGATAAAAGGACATTTATGAAACCTAGCTAGATCGATTTTTCGCCCCCTAATCTACGCACATACTAAATTTCATGAAAATCGCTGAAGCCGTTTCCGAGATTCCGATTATATATATATACAAGAATTGCTCGTTTAAAGGATAAGATAAATTAAAGTTTTAAATGCGCGACTCCAATTCTCCGTTAATAAACTCAGTCCTCCATTGATAAGGTATAAGCTTTGTTCGTCCGATATATGTAGTGACGAGAACATTATTTCGCAGTCCGATACGTTGCCGATACGTAGAATTAATTTATTTGGATAAAAATTCTTTATGAAGTGAGGTAAAATTCAAAAATGTGTTAACAATTTAAATAATCTGTAATATTCTGGAAATTTGAAGGGCTTGTCGTTCCGTCTGTAACAAGAGTTTTACTCTATTTATCGTGTTAAATGCGTTAGGTCCTACAGAACTGGTTAAGAAAGAACTTGCAGGTATAATTTTAATAGACCTATAAAAATCAAGTAATGGCTCTTGGGATAAAAGCATGAGGTAATGTAAGTGCCTACGAAACCCTAAGTAAGGCAGCAAGGTGCGTGATTTATTGATAGCGTTTCAGAAAAAAAAAGCGCGCCGAACCAAAACAAGCGAATAAGGAAGATAAATGAATTACTTTCTCTTTGAACGACCCCATTTGTAGTAACCTGGCACAAGGAATTGCGATGTAATCTTTGTTCGATCAACTCTAGTGTTTTGATAATTTTCAAACAGCAACGTAATATTTTGTAGCTATTTTAAGTCAAAAACTGTTACGGTATCAAATAAGTTTGGTAACGAATGAGGTCAAAACTGGACAATTAGCGCAATGCAATAGTGAATGGAATTAAAACTTTTATGAATTATAGTTTAGCCATATAAGTATGAAACTTTCAATAGTTTGGTGACAGAAAAATAGAAACTTTTTGTTTTTGCCAGTGGTACAGTTAATGCCAAATCATAAGAAAGTTTAGTTTTACCTGTTTTTTGAAGAAGATTAACAAAGCAAACGCTTGGTGTGCAATTCACAATTTTTATTAATGTATATTAACTTTATGAAAGCTTTTCGCACTTTCTTAAATCAAATAATCAACCGGTTTTAGTCAAATGTCTATGATTATTCATAGCAGTTGTGCTATGCGTAATGTTGAATTCTGATGTCATGAAATAATTTTCCGGATCCGGCAATTATTGTATTACACGCAAGGAAAAAAGGTATTAGAAGTGTGTCGTAATTGTCGATGGCACACATAGAAATGTATAAAACGTTTAAAAATACAACTTGAAATTTAAATCACGATGATTTTATTCATCGTTGATTACCCTGACTTCTGCCCTGACCCTGACTTATGATATTAAGAATTAATATTGTTAATAAAATATTATAGTTAAATGTATAATATGTTTTATTTAAATATAAAAAGTACGTATAAAGCTGCTTCTGGAGACTGGATACCGACGATACTGTGAGGCGCCTTATTGGTTTTAGGCGTATAGTGTCACGTAACTTTATTAGGCGAATTAGCTGGGTGTTTCAGGAGATTAATATATGTCTTCATAAACATTGGGCTCTCGACAAAAACATACAAAGCTATTCGTCATTGTAACATTTATTATTGTATTTCTTCTTGAGGAGGAGCCCAAAAAATTTACCTACTTCAAGCTGCGTGGACTATATTTAAACTAATTCTTAGATTAGCATCCCACCACTGAGCTATTCAAGTCCATTATTATGTAGCCCAGTAAAACATATTTTAATGCTGTACGAACTTTAATCAAAATCTTAATATACCTAAGTGATGCAAACAAAGGATGAAAATATAAGTACGCGACCATTATTTAGGTTTCATTGGTAAAAAAATCGGTATAATTTTTAATTCAAATTTTGAAATATTTTATATATATGTTGAATATCTTACAAATTTTTCATTCTTCCAAATTGTATATAACATTCAGTTCATAGTGATCAAGTAATGAAGCCGTTGTCAACACTTATA
Source organism: Iphiclides podalirius (assembly GCA_933534255.1). Lineage (NCBI taxonomy): Eukaryota > Metazoa > Arthropoda > Insecta > Lepidoptera > Papilionidae > Iphiclides > Iphiclides podalirius. The sequence goes on along the minus strand of OW152822.1, from coordinate 10,105,835 downwards.
TGATTCACACACGCGACTTTATATGATTTCACTCAGTACATGACGTTATACCTCTTGTGGTTTGGTTCAATTTTCACCGTAATTTAACAATAAAGTTGCAATTTATATTCAAATCGAAGTTCAAAACATTGTTACAAAGTGACAATATAGACTATAAACGCCTCTGTTCTAGCATAATAAAATTTAACATTTTAATGCTATCTTGAAGAGATAAAATGTAAATGTTTTACATGTGTAATAATAAACAAAATATATACGACCTTTATAATAAAGATAATAATAATAATAATAAAATATCTTTATTCACATAGACGCTTGCGCGTTCTTATGAAACGTCAAAATTTTACAAGAAATTAACACGTTCGTAAGTTACCACCGGTTCGGAAAGCAGTTTCTGTTGAGAAGAAAACCGGCAAGAAACTCAACAGTTGCTCTTTTTTAAAAAATCAGTTTACAATATAATAGTACAGGTACAATAGTCTTGTTTTAGCCTACGTGAGTATCAACAGTATTAACCCCACACATTGGCGTCGTCAAGATATTCGGCAATAGTATAATAGGCTTTAGCCATAAGTGTACTTTTAATTTTTCGTTTAAATTTATCAAGTGGCAGACTTAACATCGACTGTGGGATTTTATTATACATGCGCACACTTTGCCCCATGAAAGATCTGTTTACTTTTTGTAGGCGAAATAATGGCGTAGTTAGTTTGTCCTTATTTCTAGTATTTAGTTTATGTCTGTCACTATTCTTTAGATAACTATTAATATTATTTTTAACATACAAAATATTACAATAAATATATTGAGACGCAACAGTGAGTATATTAATCTCTTTAAAAAGGTCTCTGAGTGTATTCCGGGCTCCGATGTTATAGATTGCTCGGACAGCTCTTTTTTGAAGAATAAATATAGAATTTATATCAGATGCACTACCCCACAACAAAATGCCGTAAGACAAGATGCTGTGGAAATAACTGTAGTAAACAAGTCTGACAGTGTCGATGTCTGATAGCTGCCTAACCTTCCTAATTGCAAAAACAGCGGAGCTTAACCTATTCGCAAGAGATGATAGATGGGGACTCCATTGGAGCTTTGAATCTACTGTGATTCCCAAGAATACAGCGGACTCAACAGGATTAAGGGTTACGCTATTCAATTTTAAGCTAAAACTTTGCCTTCTTACGTTGGGAAGGGCAAAAAGAAGTTAGTTTTTTTAGCATTTAACACCATATTATTAATGGTAAACCAGTGGAGGATACGCGCAAGTGCACTATTCACGTCGTCATAATTCGATACATTTCGGTCAACCTTAAAAATAAGCGATGTGTCGTCAGCAAACAGTACAACATCACATACCTCACTGGCATAAAAGGGGAGATCATTTATATATACTAAGAATAATAATGTGCCCAAGATCGATCCTTGTGGAACACCCATTTTCATGGGGGACCCTGCGGAATTTACATCATTTATAGATACTTTTTGAATTCTATTATTAAGGTAAGAAGCAATGAGATTGAGGGCGATGTCACGAATGCCTTTTACTTAAATAGGTACATGATACGAGTATATATAAAAGAAGCGAGGCCTACAATAGAAATAAAAGGATATGCAATAGAATTGGTGAATACAGGCTGCAGTCTTGGTCTTACTATTGATTCTGAAATCCGGTTTGAAACCCGCATAAATAAAGTACTGAAAATTTTTTTTATAGATTAAAAATATTATATAAAAATATATATCACGAATACGTGACTATATAAGTGTAGAAGTAAGGAATCTGTTGGTAGAAAGCTCAGTACTTTCTAGACTTAATTACTGTGATACATATAATTAGCATATGATATATATAATTAGTATATGGCCCATGTCTACTATCGAGGACAGGACAGTTAATGCAACGTATACAAAATGCTTGTGCTCGCTATTGTTATCAGATTCCTAGGAGAAGCCACATTACCCCATTTTTAAATAACAAAAATGTCCTTAAGATGGCAGCAAGAAGAAAGTTACACCTATCTTGTTTATTGTTTGGAGTTATTGCTACAAAAAAACCTAAATACCTATATGACAAATTATATTATTTTGGTATTTTTAAATATATTGTCTTGGGAAATAAATTACCTTTATGGTATGTCCCATAAGCAAGGTGGGATTTTGAAAAATGGAAGCGGCATACTTGGGAGTCAATTCTTACTTACTGCCTGTTGTAATTCTGATGTTCTTGGGATATTTATCTCAGTGACGTGGCCATTAGCCATCTTTATAGGTTACCTGCAATGCAATGCCACGTGGATTTTTTATTACATTCAGCCTTTAATACTTTATAAATACTAGCAAATAGTTGTCTTATAATAATAATGATACATACCTTCTATATAGATGATAATGGAACGTAATATTTAGTAAGTAATTGGAAGCTTGTCTTTATTTGTCTTAGCTTCATATACGGTACATATATTTCGTTGTAGTGTTTTTGTGTCTGTTCGTATTATCTTTAATCGTAAGATAGCACATCTTATTATATTTTTGTTGAAGAACTTTAGGTACTTAATTTATACACGGTAATATAAAAAAAAAATAATGTTCTTTTACAAGGAGCGCATGGAGGAGAGATAATCCGCCATATTGTTAATGTGATAATGTGCCACGCAATCGTTGCGATAGTCAATTACTGTTGATATTGTAAAGACTTTCTTTTGGTATATAATTAACTGTAATAAGTTACATAATAATTGTTACTAGTATTACTTTGCTGTGTATGGGTCAGTCAGGTCATCGAAGTATTATGAAGCATGAAGGTTAGCACTGAAAATCAGCGCTGTGTTGGGGCCTTGACTTCCGGCACAGTATAATGCTGGGCTGCTGACCTAATTTACCGAAATAGGGCCTACAATATTTTTTTAATTTTATTAAAGTTATTTTAATATTTTAATTATGTTTTTATGTTCTTTTGTTTTATTGTATTGTTTATAAGTATTTTTTTATTTTTTTCCTTAATTTTTTTTCTCTCTTTAGTTGTTTGCGTCCTTTTTTTTGATAAATAAATGTATTTTCTTTCTTTCTTTCATATAAGCTTTCGTAACAATTATTGTTTAAATATCTTTGTATTTTATTTATAAAAAAATATTATAAGAATTACAAGAATTTGATTTCGATCAAACGCCATTTGAAGTTCAAATTTCCGTAAAACAAACCTTGAAAGTTATTATTGTGAGAGTTAAAAATGTCAAAGGTAACATTATTTTTAACTTTCGTATTTTAGGATGAAAATTCTGTATTAAAGTATGATGGGGATTTAATGCATTAATTTCAGTCATGGTTACGCAAATCTTTTAAGATTATTTTACTAAACAAAGGACTTTTTTTTTAAAATTTAAGTTATAAGTATCAATTGTTAAAATATACATTTGCTCTAACATTACATTGTGTATCCTTATATATGTCGTCGATTATGATAATTTAACAATAATTAGTAACTCAATTGATATTGTTGTAGCGGTGAGGAGTGAACACCGTGACGAAACGAGTCACGTGATCGGAATCGTTTGGAGGGGGCAACTGTTACATTTTAAATACGAGCGAGCTTTGAGCCTGGGCTCAGTATTTACGGAGTAACTGAGTTGATTGGTGAGCGCGATACAGTTCGGACCTTCCAAATCGGACCGGTGGTTCACTTTGGAACTTTGTACTATATTCATTATCTTCATAGGATACAAGATATATCCTACTATATCTTTGTGCTTTAATTGCCTGAGACCTACGCCATGAACCCTGCACCAGAAGCTCCAACCGAAGACGTTCGTATCGCTAACCTACCGCAGTCGCCGACATATATATTAATCTTTAGTGCTCGTATACATTTAAAAAAAAAAAAAACGAGCACAGAGTTTTAGAGAGGTGATTGGATAAGACCTGGTCGTCAACGATTCGAGTACCTCTACGTTAGATATGGTCAAATGAAAGGAGCGGGTATTGAGTTGCCCTGGCCCAGAGGTGAGGACCGTTTTCGACCTAACGTCGAAAACTCTCTTTGTAATGTTGGAAACGATAGACTAAAGCAAATTGGGCTTTCGCTTTCAAGTGACAGCAAAATTGAACAATTGTGTAGAAATAAGGGGAATGTTCTCAAAAAAGGGAGATGCGTTAAAATGACTTACTCTAAGGCACCACATTTTAACGCGCAAATTTGAAAAGGCAGAGATGATGCAATCCGTATGTTCTTCGCCCACACGCACCCTACTCGCTTGTACAAGCTGCAAATAGTACAAAATAAGTTTATCCGCCGCGCAACCGGTGCGCAATGGTATCAGCGCAACGTCGACCTGCACAGCGATTGCAGACTCCCGACGATTCGCGCACATTTTAAAGATTTGACAAAACGGTTCTTCGATAGAGCCCAGCATCATCCCAACCCCCTGGTGGTAAGCGCAGCAAACTACCAACCGGACACTAACGCGAACGTAAACAAGCGTCGCCCGCGAAACGTTCTCATCGACCCGGGCGACGAAGAGGACTTAGATACGATGGACCCACCGCCGGGGGTCCCGCCGGATAACACTACACCCACAGTTAGTGTAACAACAATCACACCAGTTCGCCCTCGCCTCCGAGCACGGAGAGACCCACACAACGCGTACACAAGGTACACCCGCGTTCCGGGGCGGTTCTCACCGCTCCCAGCCACCGATTAGCTAAATGCACAGTCGACGGCCGTCGGGGTCTCGGTCCGAACCGCGACCTCGACGGCCCTTAGATGACACACCATAATTAAACGCACGCATGAGCACATGCGCGACCCTACCCATAGCGGAGGGTCCAAACCCGTGGGTTCTGGCTAGCCCACCGGTTCTGCGTCCGATGAAGCTTTAATAGTCTCGGGACTGAAAGCAAAAACATCAGTTAATACAAGATTCCAAAATCAGTATGTAGTGATTTTTAAAAGAAATGCTTTGTATTAAACCCATTGAAAACTTTAACCGCCAAGGACTGTCTTAAGTCTTAACCATTTACTCCCATTGTTCAGTCAAATAGGTACCTGAGAGGTACAATGGGGCATCCTGGCCGTTACTTCTCGTTGGCTGTTACTTCTCTCCCAACACATCACTAGCCGATTATGAAGCGTTTGTAGGTACCTCATCCAATCGTACGATCTAACAAGGACAACTTCTTCAGCAATACAGTTGGTATCGGGCTGGCGAGTGGCTGAAGAAGTAATAATACTATCAGAGCATCGCCCCATAGTGTTTGATATTACACACCACGCCGACAGGTTAATTTCTCCAGCCAGTGTGATAGTGGCCCAACTCTACGTTGGTGTCACAAGCAGCTTAACCACGACATTCTTGAAGCTGCCACCGTTGTTGCAATCTAGCCAGAAAGTACTGAAGATGTTTCTTCCAACCCGGAAAAGGAAGCGGACTGGTTTCAGGGTACAATGACGCAAGTCTGCAATGCCTCAATGCCTCGCAACAGTTGCCACCGAAGCAGAGCTGTGTACTGGTGGTTAGCAGAATTCGCGCCGTTTGTTTGCGGTGCGCCTGCAGTACTCCAGAACCCGGAGGTGAAGAAGAGCGGCAGCTGAGGAAGCAGCTAGACTTTGCATGGCGTACCGAGTCCAATGCCATATCTCGGCAGTCACTCAGTCCACCATATTAACACCTGGGAGAGGAAAACAGAGATGGAAGTCTCAGTGTCGAGCCGTGCTGTTAGCCGCCTGAGGCCTGGAAGGAAGCTAAATTGTTTCTTCTAACCACCGAACCACCCGATTCACACGCCCATGTTTGTGAAATTGAAGTCAGAGTGGGAAGGTACATGAAGTATTTGGGACTTCATATGGACGGTCGCTGGGGCTTTGAGGAACATTTTAAGCGCCTCGATCCAAAATTTACGGTATCCAGCGGAGGATGGCAATACGGATTGTACAAGAATACCGAACCGTATCCTTTGAAGCGGCGACAATCTTGGATCGCTTCCCTGGACCTCAGGATATACTGGCAGCCATGGATGCACGATTATCATCGAATCTGCATTCTCCGGCAGGACGGTGGAAACGAGCCAGAAGAGGCGTTCCGATTAATTAAATAGAGGGAACAGCAGAACGCATTAGCGACGTGGCGCGCTCGGCTCTGTGAAGAGTGTTATGCGCGCAAACGCGTTGTTGAAGTTTTCCTGACGGTATTCGAAGCCTGGGTGGATCGAAGTGGAGTTAGAATCGCTTACAGACTTACACAGATAATTACCAGAGTTGGATGTTTCGGTAATTATCTGAATAAGATCAGGCGTGAGTCGACCGCGAGCTGCAGACATTGCGGGGGGACAGACGAGGACTCTGCATCCTATACCCTGGCGAATTGTTCGGCGTGGGAATCGGAACGTACTACCCTAACGGGTGAAGTCGGACGGGACCTCTCTCTACCAGCAGTTGTCAGTGATGCTGAGTGGAGATACGGCATAAAGGGCCGTAGCCACTTTCTGTGAGAAGGTAATGGTCCAGAAGGAGGCTGCTGAGCGAGAGAGAGAGAGAGGACGGATCCCACTAGGAGTCTGGGCCACAGAGAACCTTGCGCATCTACTCATGCCCCCTTAAATATTAATGGTTCTCCCCTACCTGAAACAGGGGCACAACAGTCGCTGTGAAAGCAGCAGAAGCGTGTAGGTACAAGTCCTAAAGGTCTTGCAAAAAATCCCTTAAGAGTAGGACTCGATGGCGCGACTTGGTCCTGAATTATATATAGAACTGCGGGGACGGGGCTAACATTTCATGTTCCATGTGAAGTAAAATTATTAATACTAATTGAAGTGTAAGCACAACATCATTTATTATAAACGTATGCTGTAACCTCAATTAAAAAGTTCATCGTGTTACAGAAATCATTTATATGAAACGTATACGGGAAATGGCGAATTGAATTTTTAATCAATGATTTGTTTGGACGCAACGGGACGTTTAGGGAGCATCAGAGGGTGGATGAGGAGGCTGTTACATTCATTTCAGATAACAAATGATGTGGACAAACCGTAACTCAGACGGTTGACAGTCGTTTGATATATTTAATTCCAAAACTGTCATCAATTACACTTTATCTCAGTGTCAGTTAGCGTAGGTGTACGATTTGATTGATGTTAATTAAATGATAATTTTTGTTAAGCGTTCTAATCATTCGGTGGTTGACATCAGGCCTGCAACATATCTGCTGTTGTGTGTCCTCTTCCTCATTAACCATGGAAAAATTAAGTATGAATAATCTGTGGCTAAATAATTTTGGCTCCATTGAAATGAAAATAAAAACTGTTGGAATAATACAAATGGGTTTCAGTAGTATACGAAAGGATACCAAATCAAAATAGCAAGCAATGTACGATTTGGCCGGCTCCCAAATATAGGTATGTTCATGGCAGTCGCCTGTGGCTTGATTGTTATCGCTTAATTAAATGCTACATATCAGATAATAGTCCTGCGCTTAAAAGTTGTGAATCAAATCGTTTCGGCTCATAAACGATAAATGAGAATTCGCCTTAAATGTACCGTAGGAAATCAACTTTGCTAATTTTCCTAGAATTATGGCTGATCTTTTAATTTTTTCTATTGCAATTAAAAAGCTGATGCGGGTAAATTTGCTAAACTATGACCGTAAACGTTGCACGTATTGAGAATTTTACGAGGTAAAATACAAAGAAAAATATGAAACGCATTTTCCTTAACTTTGTTACAACAGTACAATTTTATCCATGCGCGTTATTCGAATATCAATGTAAAATCTGCTATAGCTTCATGTGTTAAACATGAGTTTATAGGAGATTTTGCCTTTTGCCACAGTCTTCAGTGTTTACTAAATTATACTCTGTATTCTGTTTTTAAAATGGAACTGCTATTACTGTTCTATAGGAGGACGTATAAAGCTTGTGTTATTGTATGGAAACGAGGTCTTGTTACTGTAATGCACTGCACGTCTTGTGAAAACATAACGATAGCTAGCATTTCTATAGACGGAGATATCAAAGACAGACAGATTAATTATAAACGGCGGCTTCCAAGCATTTTTGATACGTTATTTAATGTGGCGGGAAAAATAAAGTTGTTTGTTGGTGAGGCTGTCTGATGTTTTTTTTTTCACTAGCCGCAACAGAAATAAACTAATTGTTAAATAAATAAATTATTAGTATTTCATATTGTATGTAGTTAATTGTATGGAGTTAATACTGTTTATACTCACGTAGGCTAAAATAAGACTGTTATACCTGTACCATGTTATATTATAAACTGATCTTTTAAAAAAGAACAATTGTTGAGTTTCTTGACGGTCTCTTCTCAACAGAAACTGCATTCCGAACCAGGTAGCTTACATACGAACTTATATAAAATTCGACATTTCATAAGAGCGCTCAAGTGTCTATTTTAATATTTTGAATTTGAATTTAAATTTTCTTTGGAATCAATCCCATATGCCCGTAGACCTCTTCCGAAGAAATCACACACAAAAAATGTGTATCTAGTTATTCCAACTACTTATTATTTTATTTTTCCTACTTTACATGTAGAGTATCAGCCTATATGTTTTTCTTCACCGCTGAGCACGTGATAATTCGGCATTTAAAATTAACAATTTAATTGATGCCGGCACCGGGGAGCGAACTCAGATTGCTCGAGTATAATGAATTAAAGGCGCCGGGACACTGAGCTATCACGGCTCTTTGGCTCTCACGGCTCTTTACAATAACGTGTACAGAGTTTACATTTACATTTACTTTACATTTACCATGACAAATATCTAAAAATCCACATAGTTTTAACTGTTTAATAATGAAAATAGAAGGTAACTCAAAACGTTCCATTGTGTTTTATTCACGGACCTAGTTCGAAGTTAATATCGGAATAGGAATGTATAAGATTATCAGAGTTTTAGAATTTATTGCTATGGGTCTGCTAGAAGTTATATCATTCCGAGATATATTGTGTGTGGCTCTAAGAAAGTGTAGTTTTAGACCGAGATTTATTTCGGATGCTTTTTTTTAAATTATATTACTTCTTTGTTGTGTGATTTTTTATTAATTAGTTTTTTTGCTCGGTTTTGTTTTGCGCGTACAGTAACGTGTACAGAGTTTAATCTTTATTGAAACATTAAATGTATGCCCCCTTTAACGTAGAAAATAAAGTGGAGGGCATTAATAAATTCTATTCGATTTATCGTAAGCCTGTTCGAGATTTATTGACATTTTACGATGTAACTGATCATTGGAGCGGCGACATTAAATTTCGCCCTTGGTATGTCTTCATAAAAGCCCACCTTAATTCTTTCAATGATATATTATGGAGTCAAAGAGATTTTCATAAATTTTCCTCGGATTTATCTATTTTAATAATCTACGGAATATGCACTGGAATATATGCTTTAATGGTTTATAAATAAAACATTATTCGGGAAGACGTAATAACAGATTCAATAAGGACAATGGTCTCCTTTCCGGTTTCACACAATGTTTATATTCATTACTTCGAAATTCATTTTCTCTTATTTGAAGGTTTTCCTACGTTGTTTCTTAACTGCCTTTGATATCGTTTAGAAAAAAAATAACAACAACTACCATCGGCCCTTCATTTCAATTGGCTCCATGGTATGTTTTTGTAAATAGGTAAGAAAAATAATTTATTAAGGATATTTGATTATTATATAATATGGCATACAATACTAACAGTGTTTTTATGATATTGAATGAAGCAACGTAGATTGCCCTTATTTTTTTCTTCATTTTAGTTGTTATAACGCTTTTGTTATTAACACAAACCACCTACATACGCAAATACCGTTGTTGGAATCTTGAACTTGTATTTTTCATGCCTCATTGATCGAATAGAATATAGGTAATAGAATTTTACTGAAAAGAAGCCAAATTCACTGGTAAAATTATAACTTTATTCTGACTGTAGACAACTAAAATCAATTGCTAACTACATTTTTTTACTCGACTATTGCTTTTTTAAGAGAAACCTGTGATTGGCTATGCTTTAATTTTAATGATTTATCATGGAAATAAGTTTGTTGTGTGTTTTGTTAAGAATTAAAAATAAGAATAAGTAACGGGAAAAGACAGTAAGAGACTAAAAGTACGGTTTTCATTTATGAAAACTGATCACGATCATAAATATGTACATTAAATACGTAAATCATATATTGGCTCTCAGAAAAATAGAGAAGTTTTTTAAATAGTTGCTTAGATACGTTTTTCTACATTAGTCAAGTTGCCTTTGCGTCAGGGTTGTGATTTGATTTGGTTTAACCCCACTGAGTAGATGTCTATTAATATACCTGTGTTTAATATTAATATTTTGTGAGAGTCACTGAAGATTCAGTAATCAATACGAACATGGTATTGTGAAAAAATTATACATAGAAGAGTTATAAGTATACAAGATAGTGCTGTCCTATCGGTAACACAGATTAAATCGTCAGAGTTTGGTTTCTTTAGTGATCTAAAAGTGAAGATAAGTAATTATACCAGTGTTATTGTTGTGCAAAGTAAACTACGGTGATTTGGTAAGGGTATTTATATTTCTACCTGCTTAGCTCGATAACACAAAGTATAGCTAACATCAGAAGCGGGATTTAACCCTTGTGTGTAGTTTGCATTCGCGCCCTACGAGTGTAAAGTATGGTAATGAAAAACAAAACGTGAACTTAAACGGAAAAGTAAAGACGCTTCGCAATCATTTTTCAAAAGACGTAGAAGGTAAATTCAGATTTAACGAAATTGTGAGTACATTTATAAACCTTCATAATATCATGGGCCCTTTAAACGGCAAAAACAAGAATTGGTTTTCGTGGAATTATGGCACGATTCGTTACCAGACTTTAATAAGGTTTGGTATGAGTGGCGATCAAATGGAAATATATGAAACTGTGGATTAAGATTGATAACTGAAATGTTATCTAGATTATAATTTATAATTGAAGCATGTTGGTAAGAATCGGAGTAGTGAGCTGAAGCAGTCTCTACCTAAGACTAAAGGTATGAGCTGGAACAGGCTAGCGCCGGGGTAGCCCTCGGATTAAGGGAGTATTGAGCATGTAGTGGATAACCCAGAGGTGTAAGTATTACTCACCAGAATCGGAGTAGTGAGCTGAAGCAGACTCTACCTAAGACTAAAGGTGTGAACTGGAACAGGCGCTACCCCAGATTAAGGGAGTGATGAAACTGCTTAAACATCGTCTCACTGACCAGAATCGGAGTAGTGAGCTGAAGCAGTCTCTACCTAAGACTAAAGGTGTGAACTGGAACAGGCGCTACTCCGGATTAAGGGAGTGATGAAACTTGTTAAACATCGTCTAAGCCTAAAGACAATGTTTAGGGTTATCCAGTACAATCTATTTAATTAAGCTTTTTATTTTTGCGGGGTAGTTTATGGCTAGAATGATTTGTGTTACAGACGATTTATGAAAAGATTCCTTTCGATATCTTAAAGATTTATAAGACTAAAAACATCGTACAGAATTCGATGTAGTGGGATCTCTGGGAAGGATTTAAGGAAAAGAATGGCTGAGCAGTACTTTATAAAACAAATGTTTAAAAACAAGATGTTGTTTTCAGTTGATTTTGTCATGTTTTTTCCCGGCGACTGGTTTTGCATTGTGCCTGGGTCATGCACAGTGCAGGAGGGCCGTGTTGGCAACATTAAAAGAAGTCTTTCCTTGAGGTCGTTGGCAACACTAAAAGAAGTGTCATTCTATGAGGTAAAATTCAGCTGCACGAATCATTTCATGGTCGTCGTCGTCGTCTTCTTCGGCACAAGAAGTATACAAGATAGTGCTGTCCAATCGGTATCACAGATTAAATCGTCAGAGTTGTGTTTCTTTAGTGATCTAAAAGTGAAGATAAGTAATTATACCAGTGTTATTGTTGTGCAAAGTAAACTACGGTAATTTGGTAAAAGTATTTATATTTCTACCTGCTTAGCTCGATAAAACAAAGTAAAGCTAACACGTGAAAAACCAATTTCAGAAAGAATTTTTAATACTGTCATGTTTCGTGTGGTTTCAAGCGCTGTTGCCTTATAAATATAAAAAGTTTCAAGGATAAAAATCCAGTTGACACTGCTGAGCCTATGGAGGCCATAACTACCTTCGACTCTAAGCGACAGAAGCGCATGAATCGAATCTTTATGTCTGAATATTGTTTTTTTAACGTACTTCAGTAGTTTTCCCTTTGTGAACTCTTAAGTACTTTTAAGTTCAGCAAATAATTTCTCATTGTAAACAGCTCCATGCATTATTTCTTGGCGTCGCACTTCTGAATATTGAAACGAACGGCAAAAGTTGGGCGGACAAACTCAGGAACTATGAATAATCAGCAGTGCTCAGTGGAACTAAAGAGATTGTGTTAAGTTGAATACCAATGTTATCTAAACATTAAAAACAATTAACATCCGTTCTTAAGCCGGAGAAACAACGCATCTGATATAATAAGAATAAAAAAAATTTTGTAAGAGATTTATTCGCGTACGATATGCTACATAATTATATTAAACAAAACTAAATTGTAACGGTTTGTATTTAATTGGTTAGCTACAAACTGGCTTGTACTCAAATACCATTACACCTGATAAAAAACGGTGAATCATCCTCAAATAGTAAACGCACTAGCTAAGTAAACGCCTATTTATCTGTCTTGAACACGCTCTTGTACTTTTATGTTCATAATAAACAATAGCGAGTGAGAATCTACTATATATTGATAGAACAGAGTTATTATATTCACACAGGGAAAGCCTGAATGTGGTACTAGACTGAGAAAATAAGGAGTGGTAGGTTGATATTGTATGGGCACGTTATGGGACGCGATGAAAGTCATTTGACTATGCGAATGTTGAGTATGCATGTGTTTGGAGGGTGAAAAGCTAGAGGAAGACCGAGAAAGATTTCAATGGACTGTGTGAAGAGTATTGAGATGAAGGCTGAAAGAGGTAAGAGGTAGAGGACATGGTACGCCGACATCGCCTAGTTTGCAGGAGAAAGAAGATACAATTTACACAATCTTGGTCATCACGTGACCTTAAAATTGAGCACTACTTCTTTTTATAATTTACACATTTAATTCTTTTTCTTTCTTTTTCTTTTCCTTTTCATTAATAGAATAGTACAGTATCTCGCTGTAGTAGCCTAGGTAGGAAATAATTTTAATTTAAATTTCTTCGCTGTTTTCCCTAATAAAATGTACATCGAAAACCCTTTGAAAATTGTTAAGGGATCCTTAAAATAAGACCTTTTATGACTAATAAAATTCCTGCTACAAAAATGCAAATACCTTTACGGGAGCACTTAATTCCGGTCCAAATAAATTGAAATCCTATGGATTAAAAAATTTCTCGCCATATCGCTAGAAAATTTTCTGGCGACGCCATCTTGTTTTGTAAGCCTAACCCTTCCAGTGCTACTGGGTGAGCAATTATGTTCAATCCAAAACTACGTCTTCGTACCGCCGAATCCGTAGTGCGAACGTAAAGGACGCAGTTTGAGGTCGAGTGCGCGAGTCGACCCAGTTGTCGGCCGCAGTGTCGGCGTCAATATACTGTCACGGCGCCGCAAATTAAACTGGGCCTTAATTGGGTGGCATAGAGACTAAAATAGTTCAACTGCTCACTCCGTGTGTCAAAGTGTCGATGGTGTGTCGTGTGCCGGTTGCGAACTTAAGCGTTTATGTTGCATTTATTTCAGAACGGTACGGAGCTGGGTTCATAAAGAATTCAGTTGCCCTGCCTGATCGTCCTTATTATCTTTTATGGGTCGCCTGTGCATTGTTCCAGTTTGGTTTTCGCTTTTGCAATATCGCCAATATCTTGTTAATTAGATCTTCTCTTGCAGATGATCTTTTTGTTAAGTTTTTATGAAGTTCGTTGTTTAAGTAAATTAGTGCCGAAAATTAACAGCCTGTTCATATATGAATCCTCATTATTTTACCGTGGTATGATTCCTATGATTGTCATGTGTTGAAACAATGCTTGGAAATCCGAAACTTGAAAAATTGCATATAAAAAAATTTAGTTTCAAGTTTATACTTTACATAGTCATAATCATAAACAAATAAATAACAAATTTATCAAGAAAATAAATACTATATACCAAAACCTATATCTTTTGGTTGTGTAAATGGAAAATTATACTAGAACAAGAAGAATTCAAATTCAAATAATTTATTCATCGAAATAAGAAATATACATTTCATTTATCGATAGTCATTTTTTAAATCTACCACCGTTTCGTAATGAGGTTCCTCTAATTGAGAAGAAACAGGCGAAAGAAACTCCGTAGGTATCTTCTTTTTGTCATTTTTTTTTCTCAACAAGTACATTGTTATTCAGTACATATTTTTTTTATTTAGAAACAGCTTAGGATCATCTCATTCCCAGGGGTTATTATGGTTAATGTATTCATTTATATTATAATAATCCTTTTTAAAAAGTTTTTCTTTAATTAATTTCTTAAACCTGTTAATAGATAGGCTTTGCACATAAACGGGGATTTTGTTGTAGAAGCTTATACACCATTCCATTAACGAGTTACTGACTCTATGGAGTCTAGTAACTGGCGTTCCAAGCTTGTGTTTGTTCCTAGTGTTTAAATTATGTGTTTACATCAGTATTCTTATTAAAATTATTAATGTTTCTATGTACATACATTACATTTTCATATATATATTGAGAGGCCAAGGTTAAAATATTTATTTCTTTAAATTTCTCTCTCAGAGATGCATTCAAATTAAGATTGTAAATTGCTCTTATGGCCCTTTTTTGCAAAATAAATATTGTTTAAACATCGGCCGCATGCCTCCATAGCAAAATACCGTATGAAATTATGCTATGGAAATAAATAAGAAATGCAATAAACTATTTCTGACATAGTATGATTTACCTCGTCAAGTGTTACAATACGTCAATTAATTTTAAAGATTAATGAAGTATCATCGACAAACAACACTAAGTCATGATTTTTTCCTACAAAGTAGGGTAAATCATTAATATAAACGAGAAAAAGGAATGGGCCGAGAATCGAGCCTTGCGGAACGCCCATTGATATCATCGACCCAGAAGAAATAGTACCATTAATTACAACTTTCTGAATTCTTTTACTTAAATATGACTTAATCAAGTCAAGCGCGGTATTTTTAATGCCATAATGGCGTAATTTACTGATAAGTGTTTCATGATTGGCCGTTCATGGAGCCTTGGAACGATCACAAAAAACACCCAGATTATACTGTGAATTTTTCCAAGCCTCAAATATATGCTGAATCAGTTCTACACCAGCATCGGTTGAAGAAGGACCCCTTGTAAAACCAAACTGATTTTTGTGTAATAATTTGTTTAAATTAAAATGTCTTAACTGCTGATCAAGAATAAGTTTTTTGAAAATTTTACTAAGAGTCGGTATAATAGAAATAAGAGTAAAGTTAGTGGGGTCAGAAGAAGTACCGGATTTAAATAAAGGTATGACTTTACTATGTTTCATCAAATCAGGAAATACGCCAGCTTCTACGCAATTGTTAAATATTATAGTCAAATGAGGGGCGATTACATCAACGGACATCCCCCATATAACTGCCGTTTTCTTAAGTTCATTTTCAAACTGTTAAACATTTTCACAATATCTTTTGAATTTACAGTCTGCAATTTAAAGGTTGTGGTGCAAGAACTTACGTTTACTTAAGTAATGTCTCGGCAACAGCAGGCGAAGAATTCAGGGACAGTGTAGTTAAAAAAGGAATCTCACTAAACAATTTCTCAAATACTTCAGCCACCTCCTGATTATTCGTTATAACTTTATATTGTTAATATTAAGTTGGTAGTCAGAACTACGCGATTTGTTCCTTCTCGTTTCCCTATTAATGATATTCCAAGTCATTTTTACTTTATTAGAAGCATTTTTAATTTTATTGCTTAAATGTAATGAATTGGCTGCAAAACACTTTTTTAAATATTTTTGAATAAGTTTTGACATAATCTTTAAATGTGTTAGAATGGTTGTATGATCTTTTACTATAAAGTTCATACAATCTTCGTCTACTTCGGTGGATTCCTACTGTTGCCCATTCATTAAAAGTCTTAAGACTGTTCAAAGAGAATGTTTTAGAAAAACGGCATTATATTCAATCATTAGGAAATTAAATAACGAACGATACAAGTCGTTACTTTTGTTATAGTATGACCACATAGGAAGATTTTTATTACATTACTTCTAAAAATTCTAGAATATTTTTAACACTAATTATGTAAACCTTAAGAAACAAATAAAGGAAACATCGATACGTTACTGTCTTATAAAAGTACCAATTTGTACCTATTCAAGGATGATTTCGTTCATTGGATTGGTTCGTTTAACGAATTACAATCGTAATCCCGATCGATTTCCAGCGTAATACCGACTGGTATTTATGTCTTGAATAATATCATAAGTCAACGACGGAGCTGGCCGCATCATAAATAAAGTGCTCGTGTTGCTGAATAAGCTTATGATGCGTATATGATTGGAATGCCAGCCATTGCCACGCCCGACCTGGGCACAATATAACACGAATAGGCGCTTTCGTTTAGTCATAGCTACTTATGTGAAACGAAGTGTTAATGTATTACGATTGACGTTGTAACCAGCAGGCTGAAATGACCTTTGAATCAATCTTATTGAATACCAAAATCTCCTCGTCTTATTTATCTTGTTTTTATTACATTTTTAGCAATGCGTAGCGGTCGTGATTATTTCAACCGCTTAGCTTATTGAGTGGACTTTATGGGCGCCTAATCCGGAATGCGCAGGTTCGGATGTTGACTGTGGAGAAAAAATTTGCGACAGTTTTATCTAAACATTGTTATTTAAAACTTTTTCTTCGTAATTAAACGCTTTATAAGTAAACCTCTTCCACAAGGATATCTTTAAAAAAATGTTGGAGTTTTTATTCTTCCTATATGATTTTTTTTCTTAGTGTGAACTCACCAATGCTTGAGTAAGTAATGAAATAAATTTGTTAAATATACGCCTAATCTTATACCCAAAATTTTAAATTAAAAAAAATAAAATCCAAGCGTACTACCAAAAATATTTTTCATTGTTCAACATGAAATTCAGCTCGCTAGGCCCGTATGAATTTTATTAAAATATTTGCTAGTCTTTATGTTACAATGCTATGAACACGGTCTAGGTAAAGTCCTATTTTAGCAACTTTAGCCTCCTGCTGTCGGGCACTGTTATCTAATCTGGGGATTTTGTCTGGAATCCTGTTCTTTATACGAACCGACTTATCGGACCCCCACATGCCAGGACATTTTCCCAGAATTTGTTAGCGGAAAGTTATTCGCGAATTTTTTGAAGGTTCCGTATTAACGCTGCTTTTTTGAATTTCTTCTGGTCCGAAGTTTATTTTAGTAACGAGTGCTCGTATGTTAAATCCAAGTGCCGTAAAATGAAAGATGCAATTTATTGCCTAAATTCAAACCATTTTTTCCTCTTATAGTGATACATGGAGGCAGAATATATCAAAGTTTGATGGAAATTATCCAGTCCCAAAAGTAACAGGTGATGAGCCTTATATGATGGTGATTTTAGGATGATGGGGCAGATAGGTTTTCGCAAGAGAAATCGGAAATCCGAAATACGGGACACACAGGTCACAATGTTTCTGGATACCTGATGCTACATGATAAATAGAGGTTTGGTTTATAACAGTTAAATCAGAGTACGCAGTTCATTGTAAGACAAAGCAAAGCGCCTCTTAGTAGACATCACGTAATCTACCAAAGATGTACACAGAATGACGGAATCCAAACTCACTCGTTAAGGATAAACCTACCGTAATATTCGAAGAAATAAATCATCGAAATAATTTTCATTTGTATTACATTCTTCAGTTACATTTCGTATTTAAGTGAAGAGTGGACTAAACTACAGGAATAGAAATTCATATATCCTGCATTAATTACACTAACTAGCATAAAAACCAAACCTACTTCGCAACTTACGGAACATTTTTTTAAATCTAACAGAAGATTTTTTGCAACGGACCAAATCGTCACACTGGTGCAATCGTTACTTTTTAGCACAAGTTTCGGTGTATTTTCGCCAGTTGTCGCGTTATTTGCTAATTCCAAACCTCGCGAATAAAATTGCAAACCTATCGATGTTTTGGAGTCGAGTGCGAGGGAGCGGGCGTACATTGCTTTGTTTAAGGCGTGGCGTGTCCTGCGCTAATTCTCGGTTATGGCCATTTCGCTGAGATTTGAAACTTCACGGGCTTAAACAATATGCCCTTACTCTTTGCGTAAGGAATATTTAGTATTAGTCTTAAATGTCCCATGGTTAATAAAGTTCTGTACTAAATATGTGGTTGTCTGTTGTAGATGTTCCCCCAAACATTTTTTTTAATTGTTCTTTAGTTACACTTTTTCGTAAAATACTTATTAGTTTGCTTATTCGCCTCGATGGCAAAGCGGGATGTACCGGGACTGTTAGCATTTAATAACATTATTGAGAGGTGCAATTCTTTATTTTTGTATTTATGAAAATGAAATACCTTGTTTAGTTTTTTTTTAAAGAACGCTCTGTTTTCCTTCAGTACATTAGCATTTAATAATGTTATTGAGAGGTGCATTTGGTTATTTTTGTATGTATGAAAGTAAAAAAAAACTTGTTCTGCTTTTTTTTCAAAGAATACTCTGTTTTCTTATATTACCTTAGTATTACCAAACCATTCAGAAATTGTATTGTTTTCTAAAAGGTTTTTGAAAGAAACCAAGAAGCTAAGAAGACTGTTGTGATACGTATAATATAAAATGTTTGTTACTTTGATTGAAAACTTTAATAGTTAAACGAGAAATTCAATGTAATTTTGTTTACTTGCCCTTTCTTAGTTGGAATGATCAAAAGTTACACATAATGAGTAATTTTCACAAAGTTTCCACTGCCACATTCCTGGACACACCTGGACCTCGAGATACTACGAAACTTTTTTTTGACAATTTAACAAACAAAACACATGTTGATTGTTAAATTAACAAAAAAAGGAGAATTATTAGTTCAAATCATTGCCATAATGTTGAAATTATAACTTCTTTTTGTACTAAAATTGATTCTTAGAACTAGACTAATAGAACTTTAAAAAAAAAACGTAAACTCTTTTCTTTAAGTGAGTTTGAATTAAATATTGATCTAGAATACAAAGAATTGAAATTGATCTGGATAAATTCCATAATATTACCAGCAGTTCAGGTCCAAAAGACGATAAAGAAAAGAAAAGAAAGATATTAAACTTGTTCGCCTAGTAAAAATGATTTTATTAGATGAAACGCTTTGAGAAAAGTCCATTTAACAAAATAACGCCCTGTATCAACTTGGAGTCTCCAACATTTTGGCTGGCGGCAATAAATGTTGTTAGCTTTAGAATAATGTGGTGATAAAAGCTGTGAATTTAAACAAAAATCTCATTTAAAGTATAAAAGGGCAAACTTTTTTGGCAAATCGCTCAGATTAGGAAGCGAGGGAGACTAAGATTACGTTATGTTAGCCTCTGATAAAGAGTCCACTAAGTGGTTTCATTTCGTTTTACAGATGTTTACTTTACGAAATTGGTGTTACCAGTGAGCCGAAGTCTATCAATTTGGCTAATTTAGGGAAAGCGTAAATTGCTATGTTAAAATTAGAAGCAATATAAATTACAATATTAAGATGTTTTTAATGTAACTTACTTTTGTAACTTTCCTCTTTAGGTAATCGAAAACTACGTTACCTTACATAAGCTTACCTTTAAATTATTAACGTTTTAACTTGGAAAAATAATTGAAAATTTTATAAGTAAATGTGATTGTTGTGCTCTATAGATAGGATAACATTTACATACATTTTGACCTATATGGTGTATAAATATATAGCTAAATAAGAATTATATCTGCCATATTAAAATTATTTAACTATAGCAAAATAATTGAAGGAACTTAAATATTATATTTGATAAATTAAATATTTTTTTTATTTATTATTTGATCTAAAGTGTCAGAAATGTTTTAATTTTTAATTTGAACTATTAAGGTTAGTGTTTTTATTCTTTAGAAACTGATATTGATATCATGTATAACAACTAAAACCTGTAGTTATATTCAACAACATTTATAAGTTACTTAAAAGTGTTCGTCTAAGCAATTAAAAAGTCGTAAGATCGAATTATTACACATTTATTGTCATTATCGTTTCGTTATTGATGATGCCAAATCTGTAAGGCATTGTTTATGAAAATATTCGAAGTTTTGAACTAAAATGGTGAAGGAAGTGAGCGCGGACAACACGAATCTTTCCATTTTGCTTAATTCAAAAATGGAATGGGCCACAGATTACATCGGTGTTATTAGGGCAGATGTTTTAAAACGACGAACGGTGGGCTAATTTAAAATCACTCAAGAGTGTCTGGGAGGCGGGCTGCTATCTTCACGAAGATCACGATAGCTCGCATTCAGCGAGCCTCCGTCTGGTGGCGGCTTGGCAGCCAAATGCTTCTTCCAGTACAGTAAATGTGTACCTTACGATTTTGGCCGGAGTTCACCTAAGATTGGTTTAAAAAAGGCTGAGTCTGTCGGGATTAGATTTAACTTTCTTGTCGTAATGCCTCCTGCGTATTGTGAGATTTATCGTCATAACAATATACTGTAAATAGGGTATAATAGAAATTTACGTTTTTTTTTATCATAGAATACGTTTATTAAAGAAACTGATTTTATTTCATTAAGTTTGTTAAATAGAGCACTTAATGTAATCTACATGTGCCTTTTTATAATGCAAGCGACTCACTAGAGTTACGTAAAAATATAAGCGTCGATTATCCATTTGGTTTAACGAGAGGCCGTATTTATCGTACCTTTGTCTGTTTCATGCACCGCAATTAATTAAGGGGACAAGATTTCACCCTCGTTTTCAAATCAAGATACAAAGGGCAGTTAAATTGAGTTTTGATTGGGCTAAAACAGAAGCTGTTTTGTGTAGCCATTTGCGGTGGCATATTTCAAAACACCCATTTGTTTTGTGTTCAGAAACAATTATTAATAACACTCAAAGCAATCGTAATGCAAACTCTGTCAAAAGGACATTTAGTACAGTTTCTTTCAGAAAGTACTGCAATTTTGTAGCTGTAATACTTGATATTGTAATACTTGGTGGTCATATTCAAATTTTCTTTTAATCAGTCCATGAAATGTTCCGTTTAAGCTATTGTAAAATATAGTATTAATCTTTTTATTCATTTTATTTTAACAAGGCGATTGCTATTGTAACTCTCCTAAGAATGTTCTGTACAAACTTTTAGTATGCATTTTGTAAAGTGAGATTTCTGATTTTACCACTTTTGCGTGGATTTTTGGTCTTGGCTTCTTTTAATTCTATGCGAAAACCTTTCATTCACATTCAGCTCATTGACTGAATTACATTGCTTTCTATTCAACACGCCGCGCGCCTAAGTTTTGTTTGTTCACCGAAGACATTCTTTTCTTTTTCTTCTAATAAGCAACATTGTTGTTACGTCTTATCTTGCGGTTTTTGTATCGTAACGAGGCAATATTTCTAATTGCACTGTACTCTGGAATCGAATCGTTGTTTTTCTAAAAAACTAGGCATTCTAATTTTTTAAATAATTAAAAAAACGTGTCAATGTTTAACACATTTTCTGAAAAAATATCTATATAAATAACAGTCAGCGCGAAATTAATATCGTTAAATATATAGCTGCCGCAATTTTTTCCGATTCATGCTCTATTTCATTCACGAATATTACCTTGCAATTTTCTGTGGATGTGGTGCTTCGTATTTGCTTTCGTTCAAGAGATGTAGTTATAAAAGAGCCTGATTACATTAGTGGGGATTACTTTTGGATTTTTTTAACTTTGATTACATTTGCGTAATACTTCGCTGTTGCTTTGTTGAGATTTGTGTGAATGTTCGATTAAGTACAATGGATGGTTTTGTCGTTAGCGCAGACAGAGAATATAAAAGGTAGTTTTGTAATTATTTGTTTCCAGATTTGAAAAAAGGGAATACCAGAGGCCTGCTCTTTTATATTTTTTTTTAAATTTTAATTATATTAAACAAAGAAGTCGTATACAGAAATACGTATATTGCACAGTTATGCTGAATATGTCTAATTAGAACTCCATTTAGAACTGAGAAGCTTAATATTGAAGTCCTTAAAAGAATCACTAGTTAATCAGTAGTTCAATCTTCAAAAACTTCGAGTGCAACATATATTTAAACCAAAAAAAGTTGAACTAAACGTTTACGCACAGCGATGCATACACTCGTAACTAACCGAAGCGACAAACTCGTAATTCAATAAAAGCTCTTACCTAAGCAACATTACTGTCCACACGCATGTCACTTCACGTAGCGAAGCGAGAAATTCCTGCTATTCGATTTTCGGCAGCTGAACAAACGAACGCGAATAACCGAGCGACAAAACAAAACAACAACGATGTGCGTAATACTTTTAATAAATTGTCCTTGTTAGGCTTGTGTGCGGCGTGCCTAGGGCATCAATCATCTGGAGCCGGTAACAGCGTTACGTAGCCACTAATTGTGATACCTCCACAAGGAGAATATCAACGCACTTCCACCCAGCGATCGCGCTTTGCCCCCATCGCCGCTCGCGATTCGATTTCCCCTCCGATGTACAACTTTCATTGAACCGCGGGCTTCCTTACAGATGTCCGCAGGCAGTATCAACGCAGCATTAGTGAGGCTGCATCGGAGCTCTTCCCTTTCGTAGCGCTGTGGGGTAGCGGGCGACGAATGTAGGTCGGCTACGAGATCCCCCTTCGCTGTTGATGCTTTCAGCGCGTTCAGTTTTCGGGATGCTTAATTTGATTGCCTTGAGTCGATCTTGACTTTCTTAATTCGCGTTATGTAAAAAAAATGCTAATTTTTATTATTATTTTATAGTGTAAATTCTTATTACACTCGCTATATAGTGAGTCCTAGAAGTTTGATTTGTATAGTTTGATATGTCTGCGTATTAGGCTTTGATTTTCAAATCGATCAAGTGGAAATTCTAAGTCTAAGAATTTACTCGAACGGGATTTATTCCGTATAAAAGCGAAAATGACTCATTATTATCCTAAAACATTTATATTGTTTGAAAAATTACCTTAAAAATGACTTGGAGTGCTTTTTGGGTAAAAAAATATTTTGCATAACTTACAAGATTACATTTTTATTTACTTTGATATAGGTAAAAATATGCAATTAAACTATACAGTTTGCATTCACGAGCGAGCAATGGAATCGAGCGGAAAACTCAAATTGAAATTAATAAAGTTTCTGCTTAACACAATAGTTATTTTCGTTTTCATTGAATTATTAATAAAGAGAAGCTTAATAGAGAAGTGAGCATTCATCAACCACAAAAAATTCTTGTCATTCAAGTTCTTTGTCAAATGCATTATAAAATGACATTACGAAAGCTTTCAAACGTTTGCGATGATGTCATTGTGTGATTTATCTTTTTTTAAAATGATTATTACAAATTCTTCGCATTATTTAATTAATAAAGGAATAAGAAAGTTTCAATGATTAGTTTAATCAATAATAGATTATTATTGTTAATATTAGAATATTAAAGCCTTAACTATTCAAAATAAATAAACCTGGTTAAATAAAACTATTTTACAGATTGCATGAATTCATAACTACGTAAAATAGTTTTATGTAGACATGAAAAAAAGAAGAAAAAAATCATAAATAAATATTTCCTGTTCTACCACCGTTTCCGTGCACATTTTAACCGACACATTGCAAGTTAAAATAATAATTAGACTCTATTTCATTATGCAATCCTTATAAAATATGGTAATATCATTAAATCGTTCACGGTAAGTGATTAGTCCAACCATATTCGTGGAAGCGTTCAGAAGGGTTGTTTAATTGTACGTTCTATATAAAATTCGAAGGAAACCTTAAAACGATTTGATCGCTGAGGCGTGTTTCAACATGAAGTTGCTTTTTTAACACAAGCTTTGACTGTAATTGTCATGTATAAACGTTATCGCCACTCGAAATTAATTATATCCTCATACTTCTAGGTTTATAAAGGTTCCTGTTTAGCGGGAAACACAAATAAGTTTATGGCGTGTTGTTTATGCCTTCTTTCGAAATTTTCATTGGAACATAATTCATAACCATCTACCCTAATTGGTACCTATTGGGGGTCTTATGTGCGGATTTATTTTTAGTGTAGGCCTATAGTGTAAAAGGTACTAACTGGCAGAATTCCAAGTTTCTAATCCATGAGGGCTATAACACCCTATTTACTTTCAAATATGTGTTTCTCTTAAGCACCTTAGAAACAATTTTTGTACAAATTATTTGTTTTTATGCGCTTATGTAAAAGCAAACAAGATACAATTTCTACTGTAATGGTTTATCGTAATTACAGTAATGTCACAATCATGTCGATGTTTTTATAATAGCTTAGCAAGTTGTTTCGTCGCAATTAAAAGGAAAATAAAAAACCTACTATAAGAAAGATGTTAAAAAAATTTAGATATTCGATTTGTAATTTTCTTTTTCATCCACAGTATTCTTCTGTAACTACTTACATTATATCGTTAAAAGGTTATATTTTGTGAGTGATGAAAGCAATATTGGCCCACATATCAATATCAATGTGTTATCTACCATTTTTAGGGTTCGGTACCCAAAGGGTAAAACGGGAGCCTATCACAAAGACTCCGCTGTCTGTCTGTCTGTCCGTCCATCAACAGGCTGTATCTCATGAACCATGATAGTTAGACAGTAGAAATTTTCACAGACGATAAAAAATATTTAAGTAGAGCTCCCATATAACAAACATGATTTTTTTTGTCGTTTTTTAGATCAATACGGAATCCTTCGTGCGCGAGTCCGACTCGTACTTGGCCGGTTTTATCTTATAAAAATAAACAACGCGCCCGAAACTATTTATCATGTGGCGGGAGGTTTTGTAAACATTTAAATTGTATACACTAACATATCCAGAATCAGTACAAATATGTACGCTTTACATTTTTTTTTGTTGTGTGTTGTGATCGACACGGCGCGTAATTGGTAACACCTAAAACATTGAGCTATCCATAAAAATATACTTTGGAATTAATAATGATTTTTATTCTGTCGGAGTGAGGCAAGAGTTGATTCACCCGTTTGGACGTTTTTATATCAAAAAGGCGTCTATAAATACATGAATCTAAACAGTAATATATCATAGCCGTATTCATATACGTGGGCATGTTTGTGAAAAGGCTGCGTTAAAAAAAATGTCGCATGACTCTGCAACCATACATCATAAGCGTTGGCAAGGACATTTCAAATTGTTCGCAGCGCGGGTACATAAGTAGATACTCGTGACTGTGAAATTATTACAAAAAGTATCACGAAGCTTTACCTAACGAATGTTACAAGGCTGTTAAAATGCGATGTATTTTCTTTTATACAGCTGCAGAGGCCATTAAGTTAATGCGAGAAACTGCCACAATGTCTATAGTCCATATAATATAGTAATGACTTCCTTTGATGTAGCCACTTGCAGTATAAATTTACTTTGTAATATCATATGTAACGCTCAAGTGCACTGTATTGCGGTGAGCTATTAGGTTTTAATTATACTTAGCCATATGTGAAGAATGTTTATAGCTTCTTTTATTACGGTTATTACGTCCATCAATCCAATTATTGTATTACAAATTTCAGTGTTCATGATATTTTAGAAATAAAAAATACAAATAGTTTTCGAAAATATATTTACACTTATCCAAACGGCAATTAGGCTGTGTGACAAACCTTTCTCAAACAGCTGCTGCAAAGAGCGTTTCAGTCAGATGTTGTGCTAGTGGGTATGTATGTGTGTTTGTCTTATGTCAAAGTGAGAGACGTCAAAGTAGTGCTTTGTTATCGAACACGCGAATTCAAACCTCGAAAGCGCAGACTATTCGTGTGTCGTACAAATGAAACAATAAAAACGACGGCGGATGGCATGTAAAAACGAATAGACGTCATTCATCTTGACGATAGATCGCTCTGTCACTGTTAACGGCCAGTGTTAATAGACTAATCTGACAATGTCACTGGCAAAGTCGGCAGAATCGGGTTGAGGAATGTGACTAATTTGCGATAGTCAAGAGCGAAAATATATCCCGCTGCATATTTTACATAGTTATAAAATGAAGACAACAAGTGCGTGGTACCTCGGGCGGCATGATGAGGGCCATTAATCGTGACGCAACCGACCTCCGTGCAGTGAACATTTTAAATGGGCGTCATTCAACTCATTTGACGTGTAATTATTTCGCGTTTCGCGGCGAGTTTCGGAACGTGACTGGATGGCCGCACTTTTTACGGACTTGTTATTTCTATTCTGTCGCTCACAGATTGAACTCATTATGTTCCAACTTAATGAATTTCTTTTTGTTCGCTGCAAACAATGTACGTTGTGATCGGTGTAGGTTGGAATCCCCATGGAGTTTACTAATAAGATTCCGTTTAGTGATGTCGTAAGCGCTGGAATGACTTTCAAATATGTGCTCTGTCTTAGAAGCCATATAGAAAATTTTCCTTTTTACGTATAACTTTTTTTGACGTTATAATCCTTTCGGCGCGTTAGGAAAAAAATAATCGGATTGGATTTTTTCGATGCGTCCGCCCAAATACATTATATTAACACCATGACATCGATAAATCACCCTTTATTAATGCCTCAAACAGCAATAGGGCACCACAGTCTCAAAATATTTCTATAAAATTTTTTTGGAGTACGTGCTTACGTAAGAACGCACACCCTTTTTTATTACTTTCAGTTAATGGCTACACCAGAGCTCTAAATGTCGTTATAATGTAAATTAAATTTCATAAAAAGCAGGGATGTGGCAATCTGCTACTACCAGATATTAGTTTCCCTTTTGAAATTCTTTTTTTCGGTATATTTTAGTAAAAGCTCATTCTCAGTAAACGTATCATTTGGCCGGTTAAAAGAGAGCGGTGCCGCTTTGTATCGTGCAAAAACCACGTACGAATTCAATGAACAATGCACAAACATAATAGAGGGGAGAGTAGAGCAGGCGTCGGGAGAGAGCACGGAGGAATGGAACGGGTGTTTTTGTACTCTTCGTAACTAGCAAAAGAGGCCGGGAAATATCGTATGCTTTTGTGATAACCTCCAACACGTTTTGAGTGCAATGGTAAAATGATAGTGAGTGGATTCGAAACATGTTATGTGGGAAGTTTCGTCTAAAATAGGTTATAGATTTATGTTCTATTCTCTTTCATCTCCTTTGAGTGGATGGATGTTTTGATTGCATTGACGGCGAAGTGCTGTAGGCGTCACGTTGCCTTCTCCCGCCAATAATTTGAGTTCTTCGAATACAGTCAGGGTGTTCTTTGTGTCTGTAATTTCAAATTTGTGAAAATTACACCTAAATAAAATAAGTACCAGTAGCCGTAAGCGAGTTTTTTCTTCAGGGCGTATAAACAATTACGTGCCCGTTGCCCTTGCGCTTGTTCTGTATGTACGAACGAACCCGTCCCTCCTGACGGTGGTGGCGGTGCTGCAGGGTGCGTTCACCCCGAGGGATGTGCCACTTCACTTGAATACGAATGTGTTCCCGCGAAATACTATCGCCAGCAAATATGAAGATGAGATGGGAAACGTTTATGCGCGTTTGTTAGTCTTACGTTGACGGATATCGTCGGGTGCCATCTTTTATTGTGATCGTCCTCAGTTTCAATGCGAAAGAGCTCGGGCGATTGGAGACATGTCTCCAAACGAAAGGCACTCACGTTTTCCACATTTTTATTTAAGGTTGTCTTTTTCTCAGGTCGTATAGTTGACATCTGAACATTAACATTTAAAATAAAAAAAATGTTAATAATTTATTATTAATTATTTTAAAGATTTTTTTTTGGTTGTTTAGTGACTAAGGTCCATTTATGTAAAGCACCCGTTTGCGGTTCCATTGTCAACTTCAAGGACCTTTGTTACCCCGCATACCTTATAAAAGTTGTCAAGTTAAAGGAAAGGCAAAAAAAATACCGTAAGCTATTATTATTAAGTGAAATATTTTCCCCTTGTGAGCACTATAATGACATAATGACGAGATTACGAGTATGTAGTCATTGCGTGAATTGCACCATAGTGTTGTTTATAGGCCAGAGTTCAAACAAGTTGTGCCACAAAAGAACAATACCAATAATAATGTTTACAGAAACTGGTTGCAGTGTCGAATCTCAATGCACGATTGAGATTCGACACTGCAACCTCAGGATGTAAACTGTTTTGCAGGATATTATTCGAAAATTAATAAAAAATATCAAAATAGTTTTTGCCGCGTCTTCATAATTTCGTCACAGATAAGTTAACGAAACGGTCAGATTATACCAGATAAATAAAAACTGTTTTCAACGATAAAAATATTAACCCTTCTCTACTGGTTAGAGTTTGGTGGGGTAAATAGATTTCGTATTTGCTTACAAGCTGTTTTGTTGACAAAGAAAATAGAGAGCGCTCTGGCTTTATTGTTGGTTATGATGGTAGCCGAAAATAAATGAGAATTGTAAAGAAACGTCAGTTTTGATCATAATTTAATCGTTTTCATTAAATGCTGACTCCATCGGCAAAATATACACTATGTTTTTGTTCTATGCGTTCTTTAAACATTCTATTCAAATTTTAATGTAAAGAGAATCAGTTTAACACATTCACTGCCAAATGCATTGTAAGTTGCATCTCTGTAAGCAGTTTTTGGTAATGAATGTACGACTGTGGCCATAAGTTTAAAGTGTTTTAATTATTTGTAATTAAGTATTATAGGTAAGTTTTTTTGATAGCTCAGTGTCCGGGCGCTCGCCTTTAATTAGAGCCGTGATAGCTCAGTGTCCGGGCGCTCGCCTTTAATTCAATATACTCGAGCAACCTGAGTTCGATCCCCGGTGCCGGCACCAATGAAGTTTTTTTTTTTTTTAACTTTAACTGCTGACTTATCACGTACTCCGCGGTGAAGGAAGGAAAACATCGTGAGGAAACTTGCATATTTTCGAAATAATAACAAAAAAAAATATATTTCGAAAATATGTGAAGTCCGGTGGACTATGCCCTGATACCCTCTACATAGAGGAGGCCTTTGCCCTGCAGTGGGACATGTATAAGGCTGTTACTTTACTTTACTTTTTTATTTATTGATAAAAAAAATGCATTTACACGGCGCCGTGTACTTGGCCTACGGAGCTATGAGTGGCCAAACACACGGCGCCGTGTATTTGATTTTTGTTACAGTATGTGATGTATTCATAGTGTTTTTGTGTTAAATTATTTAAACTAGAACATAGGTATTACAAATTAAACAAATTTAATAATCACACAAGTTTAATTGCAGAAAAAAAAAATACCAATAATGACAAGAATTTTCAAAAATTATAAATGTTGTTCAAAGTAACATTCAATGCATAGGGCTGGCCTTCCAATACAGCTCTTGCATTCATAGATAGTGGCAACTCGGTTCTTCTTTTCTCTACACCCTTTACATTCTTTTCTTACCACTTCTGTGATAGATCTTGTCGTGTTACCCTCTTTTTTTAGACGCGTCTTAACGTTCTCAATTTTGGTTAAAATATGTTTAGTTGAAATTTTCTCAGTTATTTGTTCAGGTTTTGGTAACAATTTTTCTAAAATATGTAAACGAAAATGATAAAAATTCATTTTGCTACTGATAGTAAATTTATTATATAAATGCCACGCATTATTCAAGCTCATTTGGAGTGTGTGGAAGAATATCTTCTTATACCATCTCATGGTTTTTCTTTCACATGGATAATAAGCCAGCATTTGGTCCTGTAAATCCACACCTGACATAAAATTGTTATAATGAAGAATTGCTGATGGTTTTATGATGATAACAGTGCCTCTTTTGTTTGTGGTTTCCATCATTTCATTATCGTGCTCGGTCGATATATAGAGCACGTATCGCTTGTCTTTCCATTTACCTATATGTACACCATTTAAAAACAAGGATTTATTTTCTCCTTTACGCAACGTGACAGTACCAAGTTCTATTGGATTACCTTTTCGATTTTTATTTAAAGTACCCGTACAGTATGTTTGGCGATCTAATAGTTTGACAGCTAAATCATACGAGTTATAATAATTGTCCATATAGACACTGTGTCCCGCGTCCAATTTCTCTTCCAGTAGTTTGAGAACTATTTTTTTAGTGTACCCTACTCCAGACGTATCATCACCTGCACCACCGTATATTTGAAACTTCAGTACTGTGCCATCTGGTTCTGCAAGTACGTATAACTTTACCCCATACTTATGGCGCTTATTTTTAATGTATTGCCTAAACTGCAAACGTCCACGCCATAACACCATCGCTTCATCCAGAGAAAGCTGTTTGCCTGGGTAATAAATATCATTCATTCTATTGTTAAAATGATCTACTATCGGACGAATTTTGGCCAGTCGATCTTCTTCATTTGTTTGAGATGAAAAATGGAGGCAACGCAATATTAACATAAAACGGTTACGAGACATATATTGTGCAAAACAAGGAATATTAAAGAGCCAATGCTTTTTCCAGTAATCATTGAGTCGATTTAACCGGATTGTTCCTGTATGAAGAATTAGCCCAAGAAATGTTGACAATTCAGCTCGTGTTATGTCTTTCCATGATGTTATTCGCGAGTGTTGTTTAACACCAGGTGCATTCTGCACTCGAATGGCATTAGCATTAGTTTCACGCACTATTAAATCTAGAATATTGTTGTCTACTAGTAACTGGAATGCCTCAAATGGATCAGATGGAGGTGGAACTAATAATTCCTGAGTTTTGGTGAAATCTATAATTTTCATTGTCCCTTGTGTACTCCAAAAAGATGTAGCTCCTTCCTCACATGGTAGGTTATCTAGCCTTTCAACTCTAGTACATGAAGTTTCGACTGAAGTTGGTGACCTTAGCGGCGATTTTTCAATATCTTCAATGGGAATGTTGATCGATAAGGCATCGGACATTAACATAGATACTGATGGTGTAATAGAATTATTTAATAAATTATCCGGAATATCAGGTAGCTCACCATAATCTTGAATGATAGATGGTGAGGTTGCCATGTGCCGATCTGGAGACATTGGACGGTTAAATGTCTCCTCGGGTTTTGAAGTCTTCTGACGACTCGATGACTCAAATCTGTCCATATTAGGAGTATGTTTGCGTTTGATAAGACGCCTAGAATCAAAAATACTATCGTAACTATCGTCGCTAACCCCCTCTTCATAGTCCTCTTCATCTTCATCACCACATTGAGAGAATTCAGCTTCCACACTTGAGCACTCAAAGTCATCCAAACTACTGTTAGCACTATAAATACGGCCTCGTTTAGCCCGAGAACCCGAAGTTAATACACTCCCAGAGCGTTTAGAAGGACCTGGCTTGTCACTCATTTTACTGTAAGAAAGTGTATTTTACATACAAAATAATCGTGCAAACCCAAATCCAACACTTGGTTTTAAAACATCTTTTCTTTACGCGTATGGCCACGGTCGTCACATACAACTATCGTAACGGCCGGAGCGGTACTGATGCATAAACAAAACACAGTCGAAAACCACGGCGCCGTGTGTCTGGCTCCCCACTCCTCCGCGGCGGCGTGTACTCGGCCACACACATCTCCACGGCGCCGTGTAGTTGGCAGTGAATGTGTTAATTATATGAATTTAAAAAAAAATGTCATTCAATAGTTATTATACAACGCGAGTTTCAAAACCTGAAATGTTATTTTCAAGAGCTTTGTACCAATAATCTACGTGACAATCTTTTTTTATTTTTTGTTTACGTTTTTTATACTCATTTATAATATACTCGATAAATATTTGACATATAAGTTACTTGTGTAAATATAATTAATGTAACAAACTTTTATTAAATAATGAAGGATAATTATAATAACAGCAATTTGATACAAGTTAACTTTCGGTGTTAATTATAATGGTACGGAGTTCGAGGATCTACGATTAAAATAATTTACAACGTTGAACCTTGGAATAAAAAAGTGCTGGCGAGCCGTGACCATGATAGGGTGAATGTGTACATTGTTTCAATTAATTTTATATTTTCAGTTCGATTCGATTAATTGTTTTTTTTTTAATTTCATCTCTTTCCTTTGTTCTTTTTACTGCAGCGTTAATACGCGTATTTGTTTTTATGTTCTGTCTGGTTATTTACCTAATACCTTAATGAAACTATTGACATTCATCTATCAAAATAATGGCTTCCCTTAACTTTACGTTACGATAGAGAATGATGCCAATTAGACAGTGAGAAATGTTGAAAATTTCCTCTAAAATGATTCGCTACCCGACCGATTCACTGACTTTGTCTTACTTAAAAAGCAAAACTGAAATAGAAGTTTGACTCGCAGAGCGTCTTAAAGTCGAGAGATGACTTCGTAATTATATGATGTAGCTTTGATATAAACATTGTTTCTTCACAATGTAAACTTTTCCGTTCCCTTTACGATTTCTGATTTCTGTGTTGGAATTCTTATACAAGTTCCGAGGCACTGCTTTAAAGTGTCCAATTTAAAGTCACAGTCAAAATTTATTTATTCCATGCAGGCTTGTTTTAAGCTCATAAAACTAAAGCTGGTTCACTAATCTAAGACATGTCTAGAGAATAGCCGGCAAGAAACTCTGCGGTCTTACTATTTTTTTTTAATTAAATCATTTAGTTTATTTTAGTTAAATCAAGTATACAAAATTATTTAGGTTTCAAATCATCAGCATTTGCCTGCTCGACTTGCAAGTTATCCACTTGTATTTAACTTGTTGTGCAGTGTCATTTCTACACATCCTGGTATTCAATTATTTATTCTTCGACATTATAAAAAACCCTTTCCAATAAGGTAGCTTTTACGAAATATTTGAAATTGTTTACACCGAGTTTTTTGTGGACTTTACATATTTTATTACATACGTTAATATTACAACTAAGAAACGACTTTCTGATTTTAGCCAGTCTAAACCTCGGTATTTACAGTGTGATGTGGTATTTTTTTTTGTAAAAAGATGGATTTTGATTTATCACTTCAATCGAAATTTTTGTATGGTTATAATAAAGTATTTTTCAAATATTTTTTGAACCCACAGGCAAACGGATTATTTTATAGATTATAGTACCTTTTCTGCTGTTCTTCAGTGTGCAAACCGCACAATACTCGGTACACACAAATGGTGTTAGATAACCACAATACTTTATTACTACCAAGAAGTAATTAAATGATTAACCGACTTTAAAAAGAAGGAGGTTCTCAATTCCGATGTTTACATTTTTTTATATATGTTCGGGCATAACTCTTTTCTCGATTTGCAAAATTATTTTTTCGTTCGAAAGAGTTTCATTCCGAAATGATCTCATACAAATTTAATATATATCTGATGATGAGTTTCCAAAATATACAACAGAAATCGAATATTAAATTTGTTGAAAAAGTACGAAAATGTTGTCGCCGCATATCTAGATTGTTATTTAGCATTTGAAGCAATGCTTGGCGCATCTATTGTTATATCCTTTCCAGCATACAAACAATTTCGTTTGTAACACAATAAAAATGTTGATAAAAGGCGTTAAGATTTTCGTCGGTGTGTCAATCAGCCGTTTAGCACAGTGGCTAGAGCGTCAGGCCGCGAATGCCGAAGACGTGGGTTCGATTCCCACAGCGGCGCCAATCTTTTCGTACTTTTTCTACATATTTAATGTTCAGTCTTAAGTGCAGAGATTAGCACTATAAAAAATTTTAAATTTATAACAGAAATCTTCAAATAATGACAGCAAATCAACCGCGATTGCTGCTACCGCATAAATATGCATTGATTTGCTCAATCACACAACATAACATCGTATTTACATAATTAATACGTTGTTTTCGCGTTCTTAGCCATTATATGTGCATTGTAACAGTCTATTTGTCGACAGTGGAATAAATTCGTACTGCAATCCATCGGCAAAATCTTCTATTAACAGTATTCTTTGATGTTCACAAAACAATTTGTAAGTTTAATTTATTATTAATACTCCAAAAATTGTTAAATTTTTTTAACGGTTACATAGGTAGGATAACATAGGTGAGATTTTCAATATTTTATTATATTATATTATTATAAAATTTTTAGTGCCAATAGAGTTTTTTGAAGTCGGTTCTTTTTTTTGTGAAAAAAGTTTCCATTCTAATTAGCCGTCGCCTCATTCGATCGATTCTCGATCCCAAATAAAAAAAAGTAAGTAACAGCCTATACATGTCCCACTGCTGGGCAAAGGCCTCCTCTATACAGAGGGTATCAGGGCACAGTCCACCACGCGGCCCCACTGCGGATTGGCATCCCAAATCCCAAATTCGAATAATTTCATGAAATGAGGTTTGGCTTTTAATCTCTTTAAGATAGACCTTAACATTTCAGTTCATGAAAATTCCCAATTTTTCAATTATAAATACATTGATGGATATTGTTGTGCTAATGTTCATATAGACCTCTTAAGGGTGATTTACAAATGTTTAAATCGATGTATTGTCGTAAATCACACACAAATGAGAGCGAATTGCACGTAAAAAAATGTAAAGATGAAAAATTACAAGTTTTAAGGATTTGAATGTGTTACCTCACAAAGGCGAGATGATGAACTTCAACTGCCACTCAAATATTATGCTGCGAAATTTTTAAGCGAAATATCGGGACTTTAATATTAATTTTGGTGTATATTCGAAAACATGACATGCAAATTTAATTTTATGTTTTAATTTCCTTCGTTTGGAAAGCTTTACGGCGGCCGTGATCCCGATGGGATGACCGCAATGCTATTAGTCTTATTTAATGTTAATACAGTTTGTTAAATAAAACTATGTATAGGACAATTTTGCGTGTAATTTTGTTTTCAACATCTGTCGTTTTGAACATTTTACAGATTGGTTACGGAACATACATGATGTTTTTACGTGCCAATTTGGGTAACCCAACATACGGCCTAAAGTGCGTCGTTTTGTTTGTAGTTATGTCGCACTATAGAGCATTGCATTTGTATGTTGTACCAAAAGATCTTCTTCGATTAGAGAGAATATTTAAATAAGGAAACAGTCTTATTTCAATAAAGAAGATGGTTGGGTGTTCCGATTGTTGGTGATTCTACAATTTATCAAAATAAATCTACTTACGCACACCAAAATTGATACATCTTATGACACTGTTAGATGTTTTGCTTTTAGTGGACCAAAATAAATTACAAATAAGTATCATAAATTTACCATCACAATACAACATGATCATGAAAGTAACCTGGATTAGCAATAATACTCAGAAAGTAACACAGCCATGTCCGGACTACGGAAAACTGCAAATGATTACAAGATTTGGAAAGTTAAATATTTTTATTTGACACTGCGGAAGTCACGCCCTGTTAATTTAATGTAATATTATTAAACGAAAAGAAAAAAAAAAAACAAGTTTGATTAGATATTTGTCAGTATAATTAGAATAAATATTCATGATGAACTGACTTCAAAAAGAAGGAGTTTATTAATTCGGATGTTTATATATTTTTTACGTATCGCTCGGGCATATCTCCGTCCTATATTGACGGATTTGCAAAATTCTTTTTTTGTTTGAAAAGGTTTCATTCCGAAATGGTCCCATATAAATTTCAAACAGTAGATCTGATGATGAGTTTCGGAGATTATCTTCAAATAATGACAGCAAATCAACCGGATTGCTACTATCGCGTAATTATGCATTGTTTTGTGCAATATCACAACATAGTATTTTCACAACAAATACGCTGTTTTCGCGTTCTTAGCTATCACGTGTGTAAAGTGTCTACTTGTCTGACAGTGGGATAAATTCAAACTACAACTCGATTAGCAAAATTTTCTACCAACAGTATTCCTAGACGTTCGCAAAGCAATTCAAGTTGAGCCGTTGTCAAGTCTTTGTAAATAAACTTATATCCAAACGAGTGCGAATTAAACCTAGACAATTGTGATTTTCTTATATTTCGTCATTTAATCTACGTAACATATAGGACTTTTTTAACAATCTCTTTTCGCTTTGGTCAGGGCTCTCATGAAATGCTTAGAGATTTTCTTCCTTATCAGCTTTTTTTTTAATAATTTTCCTTTTTCATTCCCGGTTTTTGTTTGACGCCGCTTTCTCATACAAACAGCGTGTTTGCTAGGTCTACATTATTAATAATGTAATTACATATTTTTCAACAAATTCACAGGATTTCAGTTAGGTTATGAGTTGCCGCCGACATACGCAAGTTTCGCGGTTGTAACGGTTTTATTACAAGAGTGAAATGTAAAATTATATAAGTTTGGTCTTTAAAACTCCAAAACTAAAGTGATTCAAGCGTTAATATCATGCTGTACGCATTGCAATGTATCATACAAATAAACAATAGTTGACGCGAAATCAATATGCAGATATATTCATAAAAATAATTTACGTTTATGTACGTTTTCATTACACACTATACTAATTTGATAAAACTGAAGAGTTTGTTTGTTGAACGCGCTAATCTCTAGAACTACCAACTACTTTGAAAAAAAATTTTCCATTTGGTAGCCCATTTCTTGAATAAAGTTATAGGATAGAATATTTAACATCACCCTTCGACCAACGGAGACAGCCAGTTTCATTTATATAACCTGTAGTATTAAGTTTTTAACATCTTTTTCCGTCACCTTACTATTAATGGTGTAAAGTTTTCGAAATGTTGGGAGTTTAAAATATAAAAAAAAAACCGCGATAAAATCCGTTAAATTGTGGTACTGAAATTATATTCGACTTAATATAAGAAATTATTAAACTTTCTGGAATTGTGCCTTTTTAACATAAATTTAAAGCAGTAAAATTAAGTAAAAATCGGTCAAGTGCGAGTCGGACTCGCGCACGAACGGGTCCGTATCATTGTAATGTCTGTATTAAATTAACCGCTTCTTACTAAATGCATATGGATGTATACACGGTTCATGTACCAAAATAACATTTCTTACAATTTTTAGTCTGTTTCAATGTCTGTTTGTTCCGGTTAATCTCCGAAACCGCTGAACCGATTTTGACGGGACTTTCACTGGCAAATAGCTCATGTAATAAGGAGCAACATAGGCTATTTTTATTTTAGAAATTTTATTTATTTTAAATTTAACGCGGATGAAGTCGCGGCACTGCTACTGTAAAAACGGATAAAAAACCATGTCTGTGGTATGGGAGCCCCACTTAAACATTTTTAATTCTGTGTTTTTTAGTATTGGTTGTTATAGGAACACCAGAAATACAGCATCTGTGAAAATCATCTGTCTTAATATCACGGTTCATTAGATACAGCCTGGTGACAGACGGACAGACAGGCAGAACGACAGCGGAGTCTTAGTAATAGGGTCCTGTTGTACTCTTTGGGTACGGAACCATAAAAATTATTTTTATGTTGTTAATTAACAGTAAGTAATCGTAAATTTATAAATAAATTATTTTTATTAACGAAACAAAAACCGACTTCAAATATCTCACTGTATTCATTTTATAATTGATTTTTAGGAGTTCCCTAAGTATCTCCGGAACCAAAGATCCAATACCAATGAAATTAATATGGTACTGCATGGGAAGCACCAGCTTTCAAATGAAAAAAGAATCATCAAAATAGGTTCACTCCTGAGGTAACAAACAAAAATACAGTCGTGAAAATATAAATCATTTTTTTTATTTCTGAGACAAGGTCGTCGTGAAGACAATTTTAATGAATCGTTTCATAAATTCACAGCGTTGTCCGAAGTTGGTTTGAAAACTATTGCAACTTTTGAAATTAATTTAGTGAAATCTTACTCATAACGTTTTAAGTTAAAAACTTTGTTTAAAATGGATGATATTTTTATCGCCAAAGCGGAAATTAAAGATTAATGAGTTAGTTTAGTTAAGCGATTGAAAAGTTTAGCAAAATTTAAGAGAAAATTAAAAAATTATATTAATTAATTTTGTTTTAATTAAGCTTTACTTTTGAATAGAGTAGTAAATTCAGAGACAATATCAAGATAAACGTAGTTAAGTTTTAGAAAAGAAAGTTTATATAATATTACAGGTAAAAAGATAAAGGAGTACCTATGAGAGATAAAAAGAGAAGCAAAGACACGTAGGTAACGTGTCTTTGTTACATTACATTAATTAATAATCTCGAAATTTAGCAAAAATTACTTAAAAACAAAACCACCCGAGTGCCATAGGCATCTAAAAAAGAGTTTTTTTGTAGATCTTGGAATAGTGATCATGTGCATTTGTTACTCAGTATAAGATAAAATATTAATATTATTAAATGAACGTTTTTTACATTGGGCACTTTGTGATGTTAAATTCCTTTAGGTGCCTAAATTGATCCAACGCGGCATAAAAAAATAAGTTGAATAGTTTCAAGTGCGCTTAAGCTTTTTCATTTGTGTATATTATATGTAATGAAAACCAAAGTATCTATACGGCTGAAATTTAATTGTAAATGGTATTAAAGTCGATTCGGTCCTTCCTACGCTTTACATTTCAATTAAGTTAATTATGCTTTTTTGTCACTTGCAACGTGAAGTGATGTCCCACGAGGGATAAGCAAGAAAGGGCCTATTCCGTCTCGTGATCCATCTTAATATTGACGGACGTCAGAGCAAATTCCAGTAATAACTTTTTTAATGACTAAGTAAAGAAATTAAGAGTGTCTCTTATTACATTTTCATCTATCTCCTTGATGTCGTGCCTCTAATAAATTCTAACAATACTTACAATATTTCATAGTTCGGAATTAAAAGTACCTATATATAATGATTTTGAGTTAAACCATGCAAAACCTAGAATTATTAATTTTGCTTGGTTAAAATATTTAGTTTTGATTACTAACAAACTAATTCAAATAATTCAGTACGAAATGAATAATTCCATTGCATGAAATATCTGTTCAATTTATGTATCAAGTTTGCGTATTTGTTAGTCCCAATGGCCTTGTTCTTCAAGTTGCTTTAATATCTTTAACAATTATAAATGTGAAACAACAATGATAAAAAACAGTTTTCTCAATTTATTTACATAAAATGTTAATATATAACATTTATTTATAAAGTAAATACCAATCTCTCCTTCACTAGAGTCCGACACCTATACGACCTTGTCTACTATCATGCTATTACCATTTTTAAAAGAATTTTATTGGCTTTTTAATGTTTTTGAAATACACAGTGGGTACTCAAATATTTAATTTTAAGTACTGACTTATTACGTGCTCAGCGGTGAGAGAAAACATTGTGAGTATTTTCGAAATAAGAGAAAAAAAAAAAAAGGTTTGTACTACTGTTACTCTCATAATTTTTTCTTAATCTGCCAAAAGAAGTTAAATGTAACGTCTAAAATATTTCAAAAACATGTGAAGTCCGCCAATAATAAATAGCCTCTGTTTAGGGGGGCCGTCGCCCAGCACTGAGACATATTTTCACTCTTATTTTATACATGAATGCAGAACGAAAATGCATGTAGAAACAAAAATGCATGTAGAAGCAAAAATGCATTTAAAATGCATGTAGAAGCAAACGAAAACGCATGTAGAACGAAAAGCCTTAGTAGAACTGCATGCCGTTATTATTTATATTTCGTGAAGACTCAAGCAAACAGCATATATCGTTTCAGTTTGCTTAAAGACAATGACCATAGAAAGGCATTAAATATGTTGCTAAAAGCGGTTTTCTTATTTACATGAGTTTTATAATATGTAAACAAAATCTTTATATAAATTGGCTCACAAAACTGTTTTTTACCATTTTCTCCTCCGTTTTTCAACGAATGTTATTAGTTTTTGTTCATTTAATTAGAATTTCGATTTTAAAGTTTTTTTCATTTTTTTTTATATCTATCTATAAAATTTATCGAGAACATGTTTTGAAAACATTGGCCCATTAAGAAGTAAGACCAAAATTATCATAATTTTTTTCAATGTTGTAAAATTTATACATTTTGTTAAAAAGAGCTATGACAAACTTGTTTTGAATAAATATTAAGCGACTTAATTCTTTGTTCACGTCTATTAGATAGCAATGTATGTTTCCAAATGTTTTATTATGCTCATGATGGTATTAAAAATAGTAAATAGTAAAAGTTTCCTATGTTGTTTCAGGTATGTAGCCGTTATATGCATGTTAATGTGGAAAACTTTTGGTAAGCAGCGTGGAATTGAATCCGGTGTAAAGAAAATTAATTCTTAATCAAATGCCGCATTATAAATTATGCCGAAGCGAAATCCTATTCGCGGACCTTTAAATTTTATACTACGTCGATTTGGATTAAATGCAGAATTAGAGGAGGTAGGTAAGATTCAAGTTGAGTGAAAAACAGATGCCTGTATTTCTGAGCGTAATGAATATTTAATGTATCATTTCGCAGTCCGGGAAATTTATCTCCACTCCAAAGATTTATATCAGCCAAAATCTTGAGTTTATTCGCGGCGTGCACTTTAAATGTGCCGATATTCGCCGGGAATACGTTTGCGAATTTTTTCTATGGCCTACATATGGCCTCTAATATTCTTGAAAGATATTTTCATAGCATTTAAAGTGTGAGCGTTTTTATGTTTTTAACTACTTAATTTTGGTCGTAATTTATTTTTCTTCTTCGTTTTTTCATTAAAACTAACTTAACTCGTTTAGGGGAAAAGTTAATAAAACAAGTTTTATATTACGTCTTAACCATTTGCTAGGAATAGGTAAAGAGGATGGAATATACGGAGGCATCCGTCATACATTTCCCTGGGAGCACATTAACTTACACCGAAATCGATATTCGCGATGTGATTATGTGAGTATGTGTACTCAATGTGTACGTTATGTTCGTGTATTTACTGTGGTAAATACACGAACATAACGCTGTATTGTAATATTAAATAAAGGGACATTGTAACAGGAACTTGAGCAGTTTGCCGAACTGTTAACAATGCACACGGGCTCAGTCTATCATGAAACGCCACGCGCTAACTGAAGGCCCTCTTTACAGCTGAATCAGCAGCGGTAATGTGATTGTCGATTGTTCCTTGAATGGCGCTTCAAGTTAATGCCATTGTTTGGACGAAAACTGGAGCCTGTACTAAAGTCAATGACTGTATTAAATATAATTATAATTATAGATAATAATTTCTTGTATTTACGCGATTACACATTATAAATGAAACTAATTTTACGGATTTATCGCGTTTATTTTTAATTTTAGTTCCCGACGTTTCGAACCCTTTACAGCGTTCATGGTCACGGGACAGACTGAGGTGTTAGACGTCTGATTGTCAACTCAACCCTCTTCTCTATTGAAATTAGGGTGTTTTTTAATTTCAATAGCCTCGCGAATCATCCTCGGGAGGAATCGGTGTTCTTTTGCAATGATCTGTGGTCTATCAAACGTATCAAATGTTTGATGGGAAGAGGGTTGGGTACTACCATCAGCTTGGGATCCTATCATCAATAAAATTAAATCTAAGCCCAAAAGAACCACTACTGCAAGACAAGATACAATTAGCTCCCTCTACATAGATCGGACACAAAATCAATAATACAAAAACTGACGGTAGCCCAGGTTAACTTTGACAATCAGACGTCTAACACCTCAGTCTGTCCCGTGACCATGAACGCTGTAAAGGGTTCGAAACGTCGGGAACTAAAATTAAAAATAAACGCGATAAATCCGTAAAATTAGTTTCATTTATAATTATAGATTCTAAATAGTTATACCAACTTTATGGTAGATAATAAATGCGTATGTATAATAAGAAGCAATTTGATCTAGCAAATATTGAAAGGTAAAGGAAAGTCTGCACATGTAAGAGGCCAACACTAGTGCTGCTGTTAGCGAAATGCCTTTTATTTTTTAATGCAAAACGTTGTAGCTTCTCTGACAGCAGATTTGTTTTCGAATAATGTACCGACATTTC
Source organism: Iphiclides podalirius (assembly GCA_933534255.1). Classification (NCBI taxonomy): domain Eukaryota; kingdom Metazoa; phylum Arthropoda; class Insecta; order Lepidoptera; family Papilionidae; genus Iphiclides; species Iphiclides podalirius. The sequence goes on along the minus strand of OW152822.1, from coordinate 10,063,822 downwards.
GAAATGTAGCTTGCTTAAAGGACGGATTTTCAAAATTATCGTGTGTGAAGTTAAATCAACCAAATTTTGATTAAATAATTTAAAAAAATAGATAACATTTTACAGCTTCGTTATTTGCTCAAAGAAATCACGTTTTAGTTTTATGACACTTGGCTAATAGCTTTAAAAATTATATCTTCATTTCATACAAAGTTATTAAAGTTTTAAGAAACAACGATTTTCATAAGCACTACGTGTTCCATAATGCCTGTTTTCTTGCCGTGCTTGATGAAATAAATAAATAATATAATTATCAACGATGAAGTCGCGGTTCTAGGGCTAGGTATAGCTAGAGCAGAATAAAAATACTTTTATTGAAGAACAGTCAGCAGATACAAGATAGATTTTGCTGAGATAGTTGAGGAGAAAAAGGCAGAAAAGCACTTTGGTAAGAATTAGAATATCGCGATTCGTTCAAGTTTTTTCTTAAGTTTATAAACTTGTAGTACTTTTCGCTCTCGAAGCTGAATAAGATTTTTGCTTTCATGTACTCGTTTATTTACATACAAAGGTTTGATATCTTAATATTATAAATGGAATTAATTATCATTGTTCTTAGAAATGAAATAGTTGTAAATTCAGTCGTTAGAGTCTACGTGAAGGCGTTACCCCTTTAAAGGTGAAAAAGTCTTTGCCACATTGATAATATTCTTAAGACTGAGACAAAAACATACTTAGCCTTGTCAAAAGACTGATTGGATTGAATGAATGGAATGTGTCAAGAAAGATTGATATTTTTTACGAACTTTTATATTAAGCAATTGATTAAATATAAAGCAAACATTTCTATAAACATAAAACAAAAGTTTTCTCTGTTGATAACGGTAATTAATTCGTTACGTTAGTTTGGTTAAAGCCATTGGTAATTATTTATGAGTTTGGTTGTACTCTAATGGAAGCAAAAGTGATGCAAATTATGTTAATTGCTATGGAGGCTTTGAGATAAAGGTGCGTGACGCGGTGCTCAGAGACGGGAGAAATTATTAAACACCTGACCTATTTCAAAATTAGGTTTCGTATTTGCATAACGTCGTTTTGTTACAAGTTTCATACATCGCTTATGGGATTGTTGAGTGCTTTGATCATCCACTATTGTAAAAGGCGGACTCGCGAAGTATTTTACAGATCAGAAACGGCAATGCTAAAATGTAATAGGAAGCCCTAATGCGCGGGGTCTTAGCGAGGGCTCGCTCTGAAATTATTCTTAATGGCGTCATAAGCGGTTTTCGCGAAGCGTCCAATTTATTTTCATAAGATAACTCGTTGCGGGTGGAATTAAATGGAGATAAAAGGGAGAAATGCGAACTGGCGTTGCGGACACGGTGACCGACTCTGTGAGTTTCCAATTGCAACCACGTGATTTGGTAAATTGTCCAAAGCTAGCATGACAGCCGACTCAGGTAAATGGGAGAAGGCCAAAGCGTATAGCCTATTATGTTCGAAAGACGCGTCACTCGGCAAATCCACACGGTTCTGCGGCGCTTGGAGCGCTATCGATTTTCCGCAGTCGAAGGGGCGGTGGGCGCGGGGGGAGGAGTGTTCTCAGCTGGTCGACCCTCCTACCCCTCGCCCCCTGTAAACATAAACACGGGCACACGATGCCCGCGCTCTCCTCGCAAGATCGACATCGGCCGAGGTGAAATAACGACACTGAATATTTATGAAACCCTCCTATCGGGGGCTTAAGATTCGACTTTTCTGGGTCATTAATCCGTGAGGCGTTCGTGTGGCCGACTGATGTGTCAATATTGATAGATGAGGATATTGTGTATATTTTAATTACTCGTGTCATGTTTTATCAATTACCGCTATATGTCAACTTTCCATATTGACAGCAGAGATATGTTACTAATGTATATCTGCAAGAGAACAATAGAGATAATAAATAATCTACAAAGAAGTAAGCAATTAGTAAGTTCTTAATTAGACAAATTTAGAAGGGTAATCCTCTTTGTATACTTTATTCTAATATTCAGATAGTTTATTACCATTTCAAATTTTTAAAGTTATTATCTAAATATAAAACACTTAATACCGTAGCTTTGTTATGAACACTCACGAACCTTTCGTTCAACGTATGTACTTACTTGTTTTAACCGCAATAAACTGACCTACTTTTTGCTAATGAGGCAAGGTTTATTGGACGCCATTCGTAATATAAATTATAATGTGTGATGGATATTTAAAGCTTGATATTGAATTATTATATTTACCGCATATAATTAAATTGGGGAGATAGTTATTTAGCAAAATATGCAGTAGGCATGTTGTTCAAAATTAAACTATTTAACCAGTTTTCCGAAAGGGTAAACGATTTAGTACTTTATATCACTATGTTTATTATACTAAATGCTGTAAATGTTAGGAACGGTGGTAATTTGAAATTATGATAAAAAGTAGGTATATGTAGGTACGTAATGTTATCGTTGTTTAATTACATTCGAATATACGTATATTTTCATATTAATGCATGCCTAAGAGTGTTAATAAGTGCGTAGCTCCCAGTATTGAAGCAATTATAGGGTAGGGTTTTGGGATTATCAGTAATAAAATATACATTGCGAAGTGTTACAGTTACGTGTCGTTTTTGATCTCAACACAATTTGCGTGGATATAGAGGTGTTCTCTTGATGTATCCATTCACGTACACTCGTTTCAGAAAAAATTTACTTCGTTATTTTATTATATTTAAAAAGATAGCTACGATGTTTACCGTAAACTTATCGGAACTTTTATTAGACAATGTTCTGATGAATAACGGCCCGGACGGATCTGAACTGCAGAGATGTGCAAGACTTTGCATTTTTCAAAATTTTAACTTTTGAAAATCGCTGAACACGCGTTCGCTTGTAGAAATTACGTTATCGTTTTTTTTTTCTGTTGTTTCTTTCTGTTTTGTGTTAATAATAAATACGAAAACTTGTTTTACTCCTAGTGTGCCGTTTAACATTTTATCATGTGTAATTGTTACATTTTCTCTTTTTATCAGCGAGTTTAGTCGTGTATTCAGTAGGAAATACATGAAAACTTGTTTCAGTGTACTGCTTAACGTTTTATCTTGTGAAGTTGTTATTCTTTCTGTGTGTGTTAGAGCTTTTTAAACCAAGCAACTACTGCCACCGAGACAGTTATTTATACTATATCTTGACGGTCGCACTAGCGCGGCAGTAGCTATAGTCAAAGGGCAATTTTCCCGTCACACGTGACAGGTATGAGCAACGAATGCGCACGTTTCAGAATTCTCGCATGAGAATTCTTAAACGTGCGCATCTCGTGGAACTCAGGAGGCGTTTCCAAACGGCCGTGAATATTTCAATTTGAAACTCAACACGGTGCTACGAGTGAGCGCCGATTCTGAAATTAATAAAGCTTAAGCCGCGACGGAATTATAGCGGCGCCGTAAATTACACCTATTATTATTTTATTAAGGTACAGCGCGCATTTAATCTATTGTCTAGCACACAGGTGGGCCTGTGTATTGAGTAAACAATATACAAGATTAATTCCAGGGAATGAAAGCCTATTAACAGACACGCATATATTATGTGTATAGTTTTATTATTTAAATGCGATGCGTTGGTATAGCTACTGTAAACATGAACATGGGATCTAGTTGACAGCTGGAATCGCTCTTTTCTTGGCCAAAGGTCCACATTTTTGTAGCAGTTCGTTTAATGAACTTTACCATGATCTTTTTCGCCTATAGAGACGACACTGATGTATTTAACACTTGTGTAACATATCTTACCTATGTAAAAATCTATAAAAGATATGTTTGGGTGCTGCACAAAGATGAAATTCATATATAATTTAATTTGATGTGGTTGCAAAAAAAGTCCGTTTTGTTGTAGAATTTTATGCATGTGCTTTTTGTAAAAAAACCATCATTTTATTTAGCTAATGAAATGATGTATCTAATGTGTTCATTGAATGTAATGAAAATTGATATATTGCTTTTTGTGGATTTTAATAAAACGAAGTTTCTGTATTGTAGGTGTCAAATCGTTATTATTTACTTAATGGATAAAATAAAAAGGATTCATACAATGACATACAAATAGAGATAGATATGACACTAGCGCACCGAAATTGAAGCACTCAAATTAAACCAATTGGTGTAAATAGATAGCAATTTCAAACACTGCTATCACATTATAGGTTCTATAATGTAAAGCGAAACAAACGAGACGCAGTACGGACATGCGTCAGATATATTATTAAACATCATTGGACCCATATATTATGTATAACACCATAAAAAGGTTCAATCAGAGTTGAAAAATATGATAGCACAGAATTATTGGCATTCTGTCAATTTGACGTCTATGTCATTTAAATTTATTATGATTTTCTATATTACATACGGAGTATAAGTAATTCTGTTGCAAACATTGCACTAGGGTTAACAATTCGCATATATTTTCTTCAACTAAAATACAACTTCTATTAACCCAGTTTTAGCGTTAGGTGCTAAGGGTATTTTCCTTATTAAATGCGAGCGAGAGTTATTAGTAAAAGTAAAATATGTTTCAACTTCATCCTTTTAAACTATGCTTTGTTTACTTGCAAATAGTTTAATAACTTTAAGCTTAACTAAAGTTCGTATCCTTAAGAGGTGTTATTTCACTGAATCTTTTAACATTTTAATTTCGTCTAAGTTTAAGGCAAGATGGCGGAAATTGTTATATTTTTTTCAATTATTCTAAAAGTAATTAAACCTCGTCAAAACTGTTTAGATATATTTGCTTTACGCCTGTTTAAGTACTAATTACAGAAAACTTCTTTATAAAGGATTATCGTGTGAAGTTTGATAAATACCTTATTTTTTCTTTAATAAAATACTAACTAGTTATTAATCAAAAGTCTAATATCCCTTTGAAATGAACCTTTGGGGAATTCCTAGCCAGTTCTATTCGGCTAAGACTAATTTAGTAAAATAATGGTTCTGTCATAAGAAAGTGTAATAAGTCTCTTTTGAAGGAAAAAATTTGGACTCTAACTTTGACTTTGTAATGTTGCGAAGAGGGTACGTAGGTAATGCATGACGTTCACCAATTAAACCTTCATCACCAAATTATCAGCAGGCCTAAGTCTGCAATTTGACTATTTTGTACCGATTTGTTAAATCAACATCTTATTATTTTTTCCGTTTCAAAACATAGCCTACTGTAGGATAACCTGATTCTATGTTGTGGGGATGGTTAACATACATAAATTTCGCATGGACACGTGGGTCACACAAGTACTTGACCCGTGTGTGTAACAAACCCACGACCCCCGACATCAAATCGTAGCAACTGTGTCATTGAGTCATTAATAGCAATATTTTAATTTGATTTTTTCAAGTCACGTATCTGTGTCAATAAAGTCAACTTTTTACAGTCTACGTGCGAGGAGCGTTCATGTATTTCGCTGGAAAACGTATGCCTTTGGCTACATTTTATATATCGAAGCTTTAAATAGGTTGTTATTGTATATTTAGGTACGTGTTTAATATATTAGGCAAGTAATCAATGAAACAGAAGGATGTTTATTATTATTGACTAGAAAATTCATAGAGATTTATATTTTGAATTTCAGACGCAGCTTGGGTCTGCGTCTTTCTCGCTCTTTTATAGTAATTCTCTGGTTGGTTTTATATTATCAAACGCATATCACGCGCCGTATATTTTAATCAGTTACGTAAGTGTTACACGTGTTAAGTTTTGATCATTGACCCCGGGAGAGCTTTTGTTTTCAGTCACGTATTCTCCTCATGTTTGGCTTTGTTACATAAGGCATTCTGATTTTACTCAAGTCTCATGAGAGTAATGCCGCTCTAGCTCATTATGAAAGGCCTTTTTTTCTCTCTCCTCGCATAAGGTGACTCAAGCGTATCGTACAACTTTGTGACATGTCTATTATATTATGACCTCCCTCCTCGACGTTAAGGTGACCCAGTTTATAAATATTACCGACAAAATGTAACGATCCCACTGGAAGTGGAGTGCATTTGAAAGTTCAAATGGCCACTTTCAAATGTGTTTTCGGTGTTCCTTTCAGACCACGTCCATATAATACCGCTGTTTTTTTTTCGGATCGCAATACGGACATCTTTTATGAATTTTGTAGACATGCGGAGTAATTTAAGCAAATTACAGCGTCAACAGTCTTGTGGTTTTTATATTCTAAAATGTAATAATAATACTCGTAAGTCCAATCGCTTCACGAAAGACATACCTACTATGCATACACTTATAACATTTTCTACATAAGTAAAAAATAATCTAGAAACCATCATACATTATATGGATGTATTTTACGACTTTTAAAAAGCTTTTCACACTGCATCCCCTAAAATATAATTAAAGGGCATGAAGCAGTTAATAAATACTATTGTGGTAGGGCCACGCAGCAGCCTCGGCTGTTGTATGAACGGCCAGGCCCGTCCGGGTAAGTACAACGACCTAACAGAAGACCAGCGTAAAGTGGAAGTATGACAAATACTTTCGCGTTTCGTCTGGTGAGTGACGGAGTAGACGGAGCCCAATTTTCAAAAGGTTGTCAACGCATCTGTAACCCTCGGGTGTAGCAGACGTCCATGAGCGGCGGTATTCACACACCATCAGGTGAACTGTCTGCTTGTTTGGTAATTTATCACATAAAAAAAACAATACTTGTTGTCACACTTGCCTGGTTCAAGAATTATTTAATGACGAAGAGAAGCCAAAATGTAGAAGGTATGGGCTCTCTTAACGTTGTGGCAACTTCTAGCTATTCTTTAAGGATATACACATTATAGTCTTCTAACACTTAATGATGAAAAACTAAATATGTTTATAATACAAGTCTCCAAAGCAACTTTGAACTTAAAATGTCTACAGACGAGTATACCTGCAATACAAAGCTATCCTGTGTCATCAATCAATAATCTAAAAATCTTAATTATATACCAATACCTTCCGTCCATTTCTGTATTTTATTACGTCTGCGGCTGCATCATGTTCGCTGTCCGAAAAATTTCAGAGATCTAAAATTTGTCAATAGCCAGAAACAGGAATTTTACTATTGCACAAATGGTCAGGCCTTTACGGGGAAGTACCACAACCTCATAGAAGATCAGCGTGAAGTGAAAGCGTTATAATTCTGCGTGAGTGAGGTAGCTGGGGCATACTTTATTAAAAGGTCCCAACGCATCTGCAATTCTACGGGTGATGGAAATGCGCCAGTTATCACTTAGCATCAGGTGAACTACCAGCTCGCTTGCCTCCTTCTCACACAAAAATGGCATAAGTGAGTCTCGTTAGAGCGTGGTGATGACTGGGATCAAACTATGGAAAAAGATGTACAGTGTCAATCACCGGCCAAAGTCGGGGACCTTTATGTGACTCTCATTTCATCATGTGGACTCTCCAATCCTCAAGATGTGTGGAAAAGATATAAAAGTTATATAGCGGCGCTTTACGAAGACTGTAGTCAGACACACGAGGAAAATTGAATGGTCAGCCCTCGACGAACAAACAATAGTTAAATTAGAAGAATAAATCAAAACCGCAGGAAATAAATTATGTCGTCTTAGCTTTGTAGCAGCAAGTGTCTAAATTGGTACCTCGCTTATTCCCAGAACAAAAACTAGTGTGAAAAGGTGTTATGCACAGTAGACTCAGGAAATGGTACACCCTACTTCTTAGATGCCTCCGGAGGATCAGGAAAAACATTTTTGTTAAATCTTTTGCAGGCGCAAGTAAGAAAAGAAAAAAAAAAATGCTGTTCGCTGTTGCAAGAATGGGCAGGTCCGTCCGGGTTTTTTTTTTTTTTATTTTAACAAAGTAACTCTACAGATTCGTGGTCCGTACCCTTTTTTGATTAACATGGTTTTTTTTTTGCAAATTTTCTTTTTGGACTGTCACCGCCGCGTACATAAACCGGGCTGGTAGCGGTGCAGCAGTGAGTTCATATTTATTTATTTTTTTAAATATTACTATTATTTTTTTAAATTGTTTCTTTTTTTTCATAAATAAATATACATATATGTAAAATAATTAATTTATATATATTTTTGATCTGCACAGTTTTTGCTGTAGGGAGAATGGACGAAGATCTCGTCGTCGCAGGTTATTTGGTAATAGGTGTTATTTCTTTGCTAGTCTCTCTGCGACCGCTGCGTCTCTGTTCCTAATTGCCATTTTAAGGTTACAGTCTCTTATCTTGCAGGTTAATGCCGCTATGGCTTTTTGGATAAGGCGGCCTGCTGCGTCGTCACAGTCGTCTGTGTAGTAAACACAGCTGACCGTGTGCCGGGATACCGCCACTACGGTATGCTTAACGCTGTCGTGCAGCTGTAGCTTGCTCACTTTTGTAGGCATGAAAACGACTGACCCGTATGTTAGTCCTTGTGCTTCATGGATGGTGAGACACCGCGAACCGTTGCCCGATCCATATCCTTGGTTGATAAGGGCGGTCCGTCCGGGTTAGTACCACGACCTCACGGTAGACCGGCGTAAAGTACAAGTGTTACACTTCTGCGTTTCGTCTGCTGAGTGAGGTTGTCGGCCCACATTATTAAGAGGTGCCAACGCAGCTGCAACCCTACGGGTGTTGCAAATGTCCGTGGGCGGTTATCACTTAGGTTACCCACTAGCTCGTTTGCCACTTACATAAAAAAAGGTATCAAATATAGTTTACCGAGTTTAATGAGATAAACGCCATTTTGTAAGCAATGTAGAGTGCTCTCATTTGTATCTAGATCGATGTGTGTTGAGTCCGAAGGTTCTTGGTTTCTGTTTACGTGATTGACATATTTAAGGATTTTGATACACAATCCGTTGACATTTTTCCTTTCAATGAGGATGAATTTATTTTGACACAATTAAGTTGAGTGTAAATAATCGGCATCTAAAGTCACAAGAAGAAGACACAAGTCTTGGTATCCCTATTTAAGATTATATTTTAGGTTTTTACTATTTACTATTTTCTCTCTCTTCGTTTGGCATTTGTGTACTCTGATTTTGTTATGATTCGATGTTAATTTACCGGATTCTCTGGATTCGTTTTTGAAACAAAAACTGTCTTACATAGCGGCATATGTTTGAGATTCGATGTGACCTCTTAACGCGCCAAGCCGTTGCTGCATTCGAGAGATAGGCAGTGCAACAGAGATAGTCGCGCATGCGTACCACACGGGCTGAACTAAGCCAACATAAACCAAAAACCTTGTTTATAAATGATGTTTATTATAAATTTTAAACAAAAAGTTTCTAAAATAAAACAAATGCAGTACATTACGCGTCATAGGAAAAACACCGGCCAAGTTAGAGTCGAACCCGCGCACTTAGGGTTCTGGCAAAACGGCAGAAAAATTATGTCTGCTGTATGAGAGCCCCACTTAAATATTTTTTATTCTGTTTTTTTAGTATTTGTTGTTACAGCGGCAACAGAGATACATCATGTGTGAAAAATTCATAAAAGTCAATCACATACAGCCTGGTGACAGTCGGACACACAGAAAGTGAAGTCTTAGAAAAAGGGTCCCGCTTTACCCTTTGAGTACAGAACCCTAAAAATATGGCTTCGTTGATGCATTTTGCGAACACAGCGCCATCCCAACAAGTGGAGTTCTACTGAGTTGCAAGACCCGGATGTATTTCAAACATGTTTTCTATTACATTCATGACATTTAAAATGATGTGAGCGTTATGAAAATAACACTATTATATATACATCATTTTCGACAGAGCTATTTCTAAATTCAGTTGAAATTGTGCAAAAGCAAACTACTCACTAAATTCGTCCTTAACAAGCGTTCTCTACTCGAAAATCTTTCCGTCGGTATAACACTGAATTCTTTCTCATAAAACTTCGCTTTCTTGCGAAGAACATAAACAGAAACTTGATTTCATATGCGCGAATGGTTCTGCTCAGTCTAAGATTGTGCCGATAAACTTCAGAAAGTTTTCAATTTAATCGGCCCATTACTGTCTTTATTATTATCTCTATATACGTATATTATATCTCAAATGTGTTTTTTGTTAGAATGCCTTCCAGACTTCCATAATTCCTCATTAAATGTAGTAATTTTAAAGTAAATATTTGTCGTTATTGACTAATAATAGATAGAAAATAAAGTTAACGTTTTCATTAAAAAATCGTTATAAAAATGTATGATATTGCTTATCTTATTATTTACCTTTCATAAATGAATTATAGCGAAGGAGACTGAAAATCGTAATTCTTCAAAATATGACCTTTCATTGATAAATAGTTATTTACACATTATCATATTACCATTCAGTGACTGTATTTGTTTTATGTGTTTTAAAGCGAGCAAGCGGTTCACGTTATGTGATATATTAAGTGATACCACCGCCTGGAAATCTACAACACCCTAGGGCTTGCTGATTCCTTAATAACTTTTGAAACATTGGGCCCGGTTACCGCGTGTCAACATCGTTATCGAAAACAATGATGTTTACACGACTACGATCGGCAGTATTCGGTAATGTTCGTTACCAATTCCGACATCCGATGTTAGATATTTCACCCACGGATGCCGACGTCGCTAACTGACATCCGATATCAACATCGTTGTTAGAAAAACGACCATCTCTACCGCAGACGCGCTGGCTCATTAGTGTCACGATAGAAGCTGTTGCGTGACTTAAGCACAGTAAACAAAAAAGTCAGACCAGCCTACCACAGTAAACGATAACCATTTCGCATGGGTCAACTAGTACGTATAATTTTTATTTAATTATCGAATACATGTATTAAATTAGGAAAGTTATATGCGTTGTTATGTATGTTGAATTACGTATACTCATATAAAACGATCCAATAATAAAACATATATACATCACTTCTTATTCTTACAAGAGTAGGGCAGTAATAATTTAGTTAGTTAATTAAATTAATTTGATTTGCTAAAATTAGGGCAATTAGGTAGGACTATGCAACAGTCTTAACTGTTGCTCGAATGGGCAGGTCCATCCGGGTAAGTACCACGACCTCACAGAAGATCGGCGTAAAGTAGAAGTGTTACACTTCTGAGTCTAATGAGTGAGATAGCCGGGGCCTACTTTATTTAAAGATGGCAACGCATTTGCAACCCTACGTGTGTTGCAAATTTCCATGGGCAGTGGTTATCACTTATCAGGTGACCGCCAGGTCGTTTGCCACTTTCTCACATAAGAAAAAATATTAATGGACTTGAATCATTAATATAGTAAAGGTAATGGTAGTAAAGATTTTTCAGGACAAATGGGGAAGCAGACTAAAATTAATTAATGAGCAATTGATTAATTGCGAATAAATAAGATTTTCCTCTAAAAATATTAGAACAGGCGTTAAAATTCCATTTCAGGTAGAAGTTCGATAAAATGAATCAAATATGCAATATTTTTCTCTAATGTGCAGTTGTTTTGTGAAGACCTGCTTACAAAATATTTAACTGCATCACTTATTCGTAAAGCATCATATTTCTAAACGTCCATACATACATATTCAGCGTGTAATAAATGCAATAATTTATGGCCCGTCATAAATGTGTTATCGGTGCCAGTTCGCTTTGCCGAAGCTAAAATGGCTCCGATGAGATATTGCAATGGAGTGTAATATTCTTTTTGATTTTTACTCTATTTTATCTGTGGTTTTTACCAAATTAATACTTTCATAATTTTTCGTATTTCGTGTCAATTACAATATACTTTATTGTACACCAAAAAAGAAAAATGTACAATAAAATATAATATTTATCAAATATTGGTCAATTTGGTCAGCAATTTTCTTCTAGGCAACCTCAGAAATTTACCGAAAGGAATTGTTAATTGTAGGATGTATATGAAAAGGAAAAACGAAAATAGCAACAAAAATTAAAGTACTAAGAATATTTTTTAACAAAAAAAACCAACTGCAAACTAAACTATTAACTAAAAAGTGAAAAAATTAATTTACTCAGAACAAAGTAATTTGTATTTTGATTTAGTTAATCAGAAATTATTAAATAATATTTTATAACTATGAAGTCGGTGTCAAGTAAATACTACTTAATCTTACTACAATAACAAATTAGTAAATACACACAATGTTGTTAGCTATGTCAAAAAGATAACAGACTAATAAAAGTATTAGGAATAACAATAGGAATACCTTCTCACTATCAAAGTAACTTTTTAGATACAATGCAAAAACTATGGCTTACAAACTAACAGTCAATGAAAAAAATATGAAAGAACACTGAATACAAGTAAGAAAGGTTTTATCTGTAAAATTACCCAACCTTAATTAAATTAGAGAAGTTTCGTATTACGAATCATCACATGAACATAACATCGACTTCGAGATTCAACCGCCGATTATAGTTTGTTATTAATTTTATAAAACACATCGATGACTTAAATAGCTGAAGGCATCGGGCTTTAACTCCCTGGTTCAAAGTAGTTTTGTTATGATTGTGTGAAAATAATTGTTTTTTTTTATGAATCATGCGTCGTCGTACTTGCCATGCCTGTCACGTTGTCATACGCATTAATATCTGTAAAACGTGTATAGATCTATTTGTATTCCTTAGGGTTAAGCTGGCGTTTGAATTTAATTTTTATTTTAATGCTTGTCTCTGCATATAGGATAGAACTTAAAATGTGTAGTGAAACATTTTTAACCGCTGCCAGTATTCGAACAGGCACTTATCAAAGCGGTGGATATTCTCACCATGTAATCGTAGCAACAGCGAAAGTTTTTCGACAAGCAGCCAGCCGGCGGTATACCTGATGGTAAGTGATAAACGCCGCCCATGGACATATGCAACACCTTATGGGTTGCAGAAGCGTTGCCACCTTCAAATAAAGTGGGCCCCGGCTACCTCACTCACCAGGCGAAACGAAGAGGTGTAACAGTCCTACTTTACGCCGGTATTCTGTGAGGTTATGGTACTTACCCGGATGGACCTGCCCATTCGTGAAACATGGAACACCATTGTGCGTGGCCCTACGACAGTTGAGCGCCTGTATTTTTCATGATATTTTTTCTCAAAGGTCTTTCTTTCTCAGAGCTGCTGAGGCTGCATTGCCGTGTACCGCTAGAATCGCACAAGCCAAGTGGGTTCACGCAAATCACTTACGCGGGTGGTAGTCAAGCACTACTAGTTAGTCAGTAGAAAATGTTTTAACGATATCTTTTTAGTCGCTATCTTTCTTTTATCACAAGATTCGGTTTTCTCCCTGCGACGTTTCTGCCACGTAATGCTTACAAACAGATTCGGGATGAGACGATCTATCGACGATGCAGCCGGGCTTGGCGCGTTGCCAGGGGGCGGTCGGCGAACCGAGCCGGGAGTGCCACTAAACGAACCACTACGAACCTCATACAATTTGGCGCTATTGTCGGACCGTTCTAATGAAAGTTGTTAGGGTAAACACTCCTCGCGCGGTCGAATCCACTAGCCATGCCGAATTATTGAGGGTGCCTTCGAGATAGTAGTGGTTGCGAGCGCAGAAGGTCGATATCCGTTTTCAATATGAAAGTCGATCCTCATGGTGCAGATGACTCAATTTGCGTCTCATTTAATAAGTTCGTTCTTTTTCCAGGGGGTGAGTATTCTGAATAATCGGTAAGGGAAAATGTTATAAGTATTTCGACACCTAATAGCGAAGAGTGTCCTTTGTTAGTTTTTACATCAATTTGGAGTATCTTTAAATAATAATTATTGAGGAATTCACAAATTCAAAATTTTTATGTTACAAGTCATATTGAAAAATACTGAATAAATACTCGTACTTTTCATTAAATGACGTTGAGTTTGGTTTGCTAATGACATCTTATTAAACTACACTACTACGGAACAATTTTAATAACAACTAGTGTCGTGTGCCGTCGATAATTAATTATGAATCATGCATAATTAGATGCTTTCATTTCAATACGAAATATTTTTGAGCGAAATATTTAGAAATATTTAGAAATATTTTTATTATGAGCTTTGTAGAAAAATCCTTTTGCCATTAAAGTGCGTTTTCCTTGCTTAACCTGCCATATAACGAACCTTACGAAACTTATATGTAAATACTAGCTGCTACCCGCGACTACGTCTGCGTAGAATAGGCTGAAGGCGTAACATTCAGACAGAAAGACAGATATACATAAAATATATATATATAATTTATAGCCTATGTGTTATTCTGATGTATAAGCTATATAATTGTAAAGTTTCGTTAAAATCCATTCAGTAGTATTTGCGTGAAAGAGTAACAAACATCGATCCATACATACACACCTTTATATTATTAGTAAGGATTAGTAAGGATGTTTCAAAATAGTAAAGAGTAGTTAATAATATTTATTATTATATATTTTTATTTCATTAAGGAGTTACAGTTATCTCTTAACTATAATAATTATACCAGTATTTAGGCTTAGTTATTTAGAAGGGATTTTGACTACCTTTAATTTATACAATTGTTTCAATAGAAATGTTTTAAGAAAGTTTTTATGAAAAAGTTGATAGATTTAAATTCAATGAAAGCCCATCTTGAAAGGAAAGAGTTATTAAGTCTGCTGCGAGTACTCTAAGAAAACAAAGAAAATTTTACTAAGTCATCTCTGTCTATTATAAATGATATTAACAATATTATGGCTTTATAATATGTAGAAAAAGTGCGAAAAGATTGTCGCCGCTGTGGGAATCGAACCCACGTCTTCGGCATTCGCGGCCTGACGCTCTAGCCACTGAGCTAAACGGCTGATTACCACACCGACCAAAATCTTAACGCATTCTTCCACATTGTTTTCTTAGCATTTGAAGCAATGCTTGGCGCCATCTATTGTTATATCCTTTCCAGAATACAAACAACTTCGAATACCGTTTTACAACGATAATTCGAACGAGAGATGTCGCCATTGCTTTTTTTTAGAAATTTAAATTGTTTATAGTGCTAATCTTTGCACTTAAGATTGAACATTAAAATATGTAGAAAAATGTTTAATGTTTAATGTTCAATCTTAAGTGCAAAGATTAGCACTATAAACAATTTAAATTTCTAATATTATGGCTGTCATGATTAGAATGAATAAAACAATATTTAAATTACTTTTGAAGAATACTTTTACTTATAAAAATATATATCATGTTTTTATAAGTAAAAGTATTGAAATGAATTTGGAGTTAATCTGGAATTTCCAAAAAAAGAATTAATTATTTGGATAAATACATAAGTAATATTTTTTATGTGAAAAGTTGCCAAGCGAGCAGATCGTTCACCTGATGTTATGTGAATACCGCCGTCCATGTACATCTGCTACACCCGAGGGTTGCAGATGCGTTGACAACCTTTTGAAAATTGGGCTCCGGCCACCTCACTCACTAGACGAAACGCGAAGTATACTTGCACTATACGCTGGTCTTCTGTGAGGTTATGGTGAGGCTGCTGCGTGGCCCTACCACCGATATTACACTCCACGCTCTTTCATCGTTGTTACACGACAGGTTTGACACCTAGTCTTCAAATCAAATCATTTATTTATCGAAACAAGAAACATTTTTTTCATTTAACGAAAGTATTTTTTTAAATCTACCACCGTTTCGCAATGAGGTTCTTCTAACGGAGAAGAAACGGGCGATGTAAACACCGTTCCTATCCTTTTTTTTCCCAAAAACATTAACATTACATTAAAATATTAAGGCGCTGTATGCATTGAATTTTTAACAATTTGGGTGGTGAAGTATAAGGAAGCGGAGGAGGGGTAACGCCGCTAAGCGAGCTTTGTCGAGCCACGGTTATTGGCATTCGCAAGCCGAATAAACCAGCTAATCAGCCCTCTAGCTATCGTCCCATCAGCCTCCTCAGTTGCCTGGGGAAGCTCTAAGAGCGGCTCTTGTTAAACAGGCTCAAAGAGCACGTATTTTCCAAAATCCTTCTGCCGACGGAACAATTCGGCTTTCGAGCTAGACACTCTTGTCCCGACCAGGTATACCGCCTAACGGAGCACATCCTAAAAGGCCTAAACCACCCGAAACACATAGTACAGGGGCTCTTTTCTTCGATGTCGCGAAAGCATTCGACAAGGTCTGGCACAACGGCTTGCTTTACAAGCTGTACACACTCAAAGTGCCAGATAGGCTCGTACACACCATCCGGGCCTTTTTGTTGAATCGCTCTTTTCGAAATCGAGTCGAGGGCACCCTCTCCATAAGCCACCGCCTCACGGCCGGCGTACCACAAGGTTCCTGCCTCTCACCTTTGCTCTTTACGCTCTACACTAGCGACATACCTAGAGACCCCCACGTCAATCTCGCGCTTTTCGCGGATGACACGGCGCTCTTTTACTCAGACCGCAACCTCAGTCAATTAACAACTCGAATCCAAAGCGCAGCCGACCGCCTCGGCGATTGGTTCCGCAAATGGAGAATTGATATAAATCCAGAAAAAAGTGTGGGGATTCACTTCAAGCGTAGCACCCCCAACCCCCATCCGCCACACCGTTACAAAGGTCCTCGCCAGTACAGAAAGTTGGGGCAAATATCACTTTATGGCCGATCACTCCCGTGGGAGAAAACAGTTAAATATTTAGGAGTCACTTTCGACTCGCGTATGACTTTCACTACGCACATTAATCAAGTCCGTAATAAAGCCACGTTCGTCTCCAGCCGGCTACACAATTTAACGTATAACAAAAGTAAAATGCCCTTAAGACACAAATTACTGTTATATAAAGCTTGCGTAAGGCCAATCATGTCCTACGCATGCATAATCTTCGCACATATAAACCCTACGCGCATTAACAAATTGCAAGTAGTCCAAAGTAAGTTTATCCGCCGCGCAACCGGTGCGCAATGGTATCAGCGCAACGTCGACCTGCACAGCGATTGCAGACTCCCGATGATTCGCGCATATTTTAAAGATTTGACAAAACGGTTCTTCCGGCCGTCCAGCATCATCCCAACCCTCTGGTGGTAAGCGCAGCAAACTACCAACCGGACACTAACGCGAACGTAAACAAGCGTCGCTCGCGAAACGTCCTCATCGACCCGGTCGACGAAGAGGACTTAGATATGGGTCCATCATATCTAAGTCCTCTTCGTCGACCGGGGGTCCCGCCAGATAACACTACACCCACAGTTAGTGTAACAACAATCACACTAGTTCGCCCTCGCCTCCGAGCACGGTGAGACCCAAACAACGCGTACACAAGGTACACCCGCGTTCCGGGGCGGTTCTCACCGCTCCCAGCCACCGATTAGCTAAATGCACAGTCAACGGCCGTCGGGGTCTCGGTCCGAACCGCGACCTTGACGGCCCTTAGATGACACACCATAGTTAAACGCACGCATGAGCACATGCGCGACCCTACCCATAGCGGAGGGTCCAAATCTGTGGGTTCTGGCTAGCCCACCGGTTCTGCGTCCGATGAAGCTTTAATAGTCTCGGGACTGAAAGCCAATACATCAGTTAATACAAGATACAAGAAGAGTTTCGTCGACGCGCCGATAGACCAAGTCATTCATTTTACCTAGTGTGTGTGTAGTGATGGGTCGTAGAAAAATAAAGAATGATGGTCCTATACACTGTATGTATAGGACTGATAGACCAATCAATCACGAGATAAGACATTGAAATTATGCTTTAAATAAATTGATTAAAAACTGTTAATACATACAAATAATTTATAAATATGAAATATGTGAATATATATTTTTTAGTTTCGTGTTTTCGAAGATCTAATAAAATTAAAACTCTCAATAATAAATAAATACGAAACATATTTCGAAACGGTGAGCGGGCGATGAGCGGGCGATGAGCGGCATAAGTCCATCTAACAAGGCGCCTCAGCACTCTGTTCTGTTTCTGTAGTATTTTACTTTACTGTATGACTCTGTTCAACGTGTGGAGTTGGAAAAGAACCGAAACAACGCCGCATTGGCGCGGTGTTTTGGCCATCGCGTTCGAATTGATTTTAATGAATTAAATTAATATTTACAAATATCTTACTTCAATCAACAAATTAATACAACAGCCCTTTTTATTAATATATTCTACACCTCTGATATTAATTTCATTAAGATTTGTTCATTTATTATAGCTATTTTTTTTTTTTGAATTTCACGTTCAAAGGTAGGTTCGTGTTTTTTTTCTATCGAGAATATGTTTTGAAAACAATGGTCCATTAGAATGTAAGATCAATATTAACATATATTTTTTTGCACCTATAAAATGTATAGATTTTGTTAAAAACTTTTTGAAAAACCTGTTTTTACTGCATACCGCGCTTTAAATATATATTTTTTTGTTAAATCAGTTCAGCACATGACTAAAGTTCCTTAAATAAGATGTTGTATTTACGCGATGCGAGAAATTATTAGGTAAAAGATTATAAAAGACGAAAAATTTATAAAAACAATATTTTACAAGAAGAAAGCTGTTGAAAAAATAACATGTTATTAGATATATCACCTTTTTAATGATGGAGCTTTCTTTGAGATATGTAAATTTAAAAAAGAAATCGTTTTGGGATATATTACACAGTATCTCGAAATATTATGATGGTTCATCATTAGAAACGCTGAACGCATTAGAATACATTTTGTAACGTGAAACTAATTGCTTTGTCTGAAATATACAAGTATTTTGTACAGAGGAGAACGAGGCCTTTTCTTTTAATGTTTATCTTATATGAATACAAGACAAATAGATACGGGCTGTTTTTTTAACTTCTTATTTATTACTCCGTTGGCAAAATAATATTCTACTTAAAGTGGATTTATGAATTTGCCTCTCGAAATAATACGTTACGTCTTTTAGGATTCTCTTTACATTGAAACTTATCACATAATCTATCCAAACGCTCAAATTATTAATGTAATTTAATTACTTTATTCATTAATACAGTAGAAGCTTTAGGTTTAGCTATTTAGGTATTTAATAAACAAAATGCGTCTTATTAGTAAGTCTGACAATACGGGAGTTCGTGACAGATGCTTTTAACAAAGTAATTTATAACACATACCTACTGTGATGTAAATATTATGAGTGTTTTCTGTGACAAAAATATTGTTTTGTACGAATTCTTAATTAGAATTTGAATACACTATTGCCTTCGAATATTTTTTTTCAATTCATAATTGTAAATAACATAACAATGCTTAACTAATGTGTTACATAACTTAATTTGATAACGGTTGTAACAGTCGTTACGACGTTGAAGCACGACCTTTACGCGTTATCTCGTATCTCGCTTCTCCCTCTTCTCGGGAGCACTATTAACCTTCGAATGTGGTTCATCTCAAAGCCAAATACACACTTACATGCGTTAGGGTAGCCTGAACAAATGGCCCGAATCAACTTTTGCTCTAATTTCAAGGAGAATTGTTTCATTTTAGCCGAAATAACATACGGTCTTTTAAAATAAAGTTTTCGGTAAGAATTACTTTGAACAGTCCATTTTCTCTTCTCTGCTGTATTATTCATTTACAGTGTTTTTGTACATATATATAATATGCTTATTTCGATCTTGAAGTTAAGATTGCTTAATACTAAGATAATGTTTTTTATTACTTTAAAATTAAGGGCGTATTAAGTAATATAAACAAAATATTTATATTGACGTTTTCAGTTTGAAAATAATCGTGTAGTTGTTGTAATAAATCGAGTATTTATACTCTTAACTTATGAATTGTGTCAACTTAAACGCAAAAACCCTTAATGTATTTAAAGTGATACAACGAGATCGTTCTATAACGATCGCTTATTATCGTACACATACATAATATTATTTATTCATCAAAGAGAGATAATTTAAACATCATAACGAAATGTTAACATTAAAAACGAGCGAGAATAATTTCACGCTAGGCCCGAAGTACCTATAAGCTGTTAGAAAATTGGAGTAAGACAAATGGTTTTCCGATGAAAGCAATTATCGAAATGATTGTGGGGCAAATTGTTACACGCGAGGGTATTTAGTATAATGGAGTACAAGATAGTGTCTTGAGGTAATAAATTTTTTTTAAATTTTATTCATGACGTGATCATTTTAGTGGAGAAAAGTTTTCGACGAATTTATAAATACATAGGGCTGAACTAAATATTGATAAATTTAAAATGTTTAAACGTTACCTACCCCATTCCATACGTGTTAGTAAAACTGTACTGTATTCTATAAGTACACATTTGTAATGAAGCTTACAGCGAAAGAAAATATACACACTATATTACACTACTACACCGACATAAGAGTTCGATTAAAATGTTATTTTATTCAATAGTAATGTTCAATTTATTATTGCGTAAATGCAGAAAATCTTATAAAACACATTTTTGTTGATTTATTTATTGTATACACAATATAAAGTATACAATTTGGAGTGAATGGAGTTGCAGGCATATGACCTGTCTGGTAAAGAGCTCTGGGGTAGTGTCCCCATTACTCAGGTGAGTCTTTAGCTGGCAATGGCTAGCCGGTTGTCGGCTGATGCCGGGCCCAACCGCAGCAGGGGCTTGTGTGCGCAGATGTGGTGCTACGACCATCGACATGGTCCTCAGATGATAATGAGAAGCGCGCCCAGCCTGTGCTAGGGTCCCCATAGCCTTTTCATGGCCGCAGCAATTTAGAACAAATGACAAAAAACATGTACAAAAGCGAGCTTAACTCTCAAGAGAGTTAGTTCTCTTTCAGCAGACCCTTGAAAAGCAGGAAACCATAGTAATGTTAGGTAACTAGTTGAAGGTGTGTACATTACTAGAAATTTTACTAAAATAATCATAAACATAAATAAATATCAATGTATAAAATAATAAACAATGGCGACATCTCTCGTTCGAATTATCGTTGTATTCTGATATTCGAAATTGTTTGTATGCTGGAAAGGATATAACAATGGATGCGCCAAGCATTGCTTCAAATGCTAAAAACCAATGTAGATAAAAGACGTTAAGATTTTCGTCGGTGTGGCAATCACCTGTTTAGCTTAGTGGTTAATGTGTCAGGCCCCGAATTCCGAAGTCGTGGGTTCGATTCTTGCGACAATCTTGAGTTCCATAACTTCACCGCCTTAACAGTAAATGACGCATAATACCTATTAGTAAAGTGAGTAGGTGTTTCAGGAAGGAGGGACTTCGTAGTCCGACATTGAGTTCCGGGAGGAACCAGATATTCAAATCTCTGTCAGATATAGGAAGAAGCTAAAGAAATGATAGTACGTGTGGGTCTCGACGTCTACGCATTTTTACGTAACGTACAATTAAAAACAACCGGCAAATGAATGTGCAAACATTTCTAATGAAATTTATATATAATAATTTATATTACTATTGACTATGTTAAAGTAAGCCAGTAGAACATAAATATAGGACCAATGGGAAATTTTATTTGAAAAGTCAATTGAAATTAAAATAAAATTAGGTAATAAAATACTTTATTGTTGGTGAAAATTGCCTCTAATTTAGCTCGTTTCTCTATCCATTTCATTATTGAATCAACGCTCTGTTGAGTTTCTTTATACCTTATTAACTACTGTTTTACATTTTTTGCCGAATACGTTATATTTAGTACAGTTTATAAATAAAAAAGGTCTGCATAAATATTAAAGTTGAAAAAAGCAACTTTCACTTTGAACTAACTAAATCTTGAGGTAATAACCTTGTTTATACAAATGATCTTAGGGATCTGTACTTGTATCTTGTATTAACTGATGTTTTTGCTTTCAGTCACGAGACTATTAAAGCTTCATCTGACGCAGAGCCGATGGGCTAGCCAGAACACACGGGTTTGATCCCTCTGAAAAATACTAAAAACGGAATAAACTAAATAAATATTTTAGTTGGACTCCCATACAACAGACACAGTTTTTGTCGTTTTTATAGATAAAGTAACGGAAATACGGTGCCCGAATCTGAGTCGCAATTTTTTTTATTTAATACTCTAGTAATGTTTTTTTAAACTAGTAAATTTTTTGATTAGCAAAAAAATATTTCTGGACATTTTACACAACGTTAAAGGCTTCGTCTAACGTCTCAAACTAAGCAAGGCTTGTATTATGGATACTAGGTAACTGATAAAACTATTTAAGGATACTTTTACCTGTAAATGAATACATTACATATATATATAAAGGGAGATTTTTTGAGAAGTGCCCAAATTTACATGAAATAAAAAACAAAGTTTTACTTAAGAATAGCGAAGTTGACTGTTCTTAAAAATCAGATGTAGACAGACACAAGGCGTTTGAAAGTAAGTGCAAAATTTTCCTCATTACAAAATGCGATACATGTCAATATAAATCAATATGTACATATTTTAATAATAAGTCCTATTTAAACATCTAGTGAAAATAAAATCTCTTGTCCCCAGTCGCGTTTTGCAGCGTCAAAAGGCGTCGATTTTTTTGGCCTCTCATTTTGCGAAGGTTTACAATTTCTTCAAAAATGTCTTCGCGAAGGAGATGTTTATTGTAAAGTCCAAAGAATAGAAATTTCGTGCGATAGTTTTCTGAAAAGAGTAATGAGTATCGTTTTAATACTTTGTATAATAATTGTCAGAAATGGTACATAAAGGACTTTTGATACGTTGAACTGTCTGCACAGTCACATTTGCCTTTGTAATTTTCCTCACCTTTCAAAAAAAAAACGAGTCGACATGCGTGTCATTTTTAATAAATTCCTATTTTACAGGTCTATTCGGAGAACCTTAAATTAAAAGATGTACAATTTACATACGTAGAAAAACGTCGTCTGGCATTAAAAATGTCGTCTGCGAAGCATAAAAGGCCACAGACAACATTGTTACAAAGGATATATTGTGGAATACTGATGGTGAGTATGTTTAGTACGCACATAAGGAATTGTATGGATCTTTATGATTCATCTCGGGGGGGACAATGACAAGAGAAATACGAACGGAACCTTTCAGAAATGTATCATTCATTATTTTACCCATAAAAATAAAATAAAATAAAAGTCTATACAAATTAAGAGGCAATCTAATCCAAATAATTCAGGAAAACCGTTGCGAGAATAGATTAAGTTAAAAACTAGAGATCTATTTATTTCAAACTAGTCGCGATTATATTTTGCCAAGAATTTTTTTACTTGTGAGAAGGTGAAGGTGGCGAGCGAGCTGGCGGTTCACCTAATGTTGGTGATAACAACCGGCCATGGAAATTTACAACAACAATAGGGTGGCAGATGCGTTGCCACGTTTAACAAACTTTGCCCGGTTATGTCATTCAACAGATGGAACGCAGAAACGTAACACTTCCAATTCACGACGGTCTTCTGTGAGGTCGTGTAACTTCCCCGCACGAGTCTGCCCATTCGTGCAAAAGCGAAAACAATTGCGTGGCCCTACCACAGCTAATCTTATATATAAAATTCTCGTGTCACGGGGTTCGAACTTGAACTCCTCCGAAACGGCTTTCCTGATTTTTACCAAATTTTATATGCATATTCAGTAGGTCTGATAATCGGCTACTATCTATTTTTCATACCCCTAAGGGATAAGGGTCACAATTAACATTTTTTTCTAATTTTTGGACAAAATTTTTTGTTTTTATTTTTTTATGTAGTCGCGGGCAGCAGCTAGTATATCTATACATATATAACAGCGAAAAGGTTTTCTATTAACATTATGATACCGGACGCGTTTTGTTAACTACTAAGGATGCTTTTTAAACGATTTAGATGTAGTAAATATACGAAGAAACGTAAAAACGAATATATAAACAATGTCCGATCCCATAATAAAAATGGCAAGTGGTCATGCAGTGTAAATGTGTAGTAAATTCACTTTTTCCTATTTATGCGCTTTAAGCATTTAATACATTGATAAGATTTTAATGGTACTATATATCTCACCTCGGATTGCTTTTTCCGTGAACGTATTACAATTACATTCAGCAGAGAGTGTCGACGAGATATCCTGTGGTGAGTAACATCTTTCTTAACTTCAGAATGGCCAGTGCCCTATCAATGATGACTCAGTGGCGCAGTTGTTTGGCATCTGCGGGTATGTCTGCGTGAAAGCATTTATGTTTGGAAATCGTACTGACAACTCAGGATAATGATATCCTAAATTAAGGGAAATGTTTTTTAATAAAAAAAGAGAAAGAGATTTGCATATAGATTCAGCGGAATAAACAAATAAGCTTAGCATGGGTATGATTT
Organism: Iphiclides podalirius; assembly: GCA_933534255.1. NCBI lineage: Eukaryota > Metazoa > Arthropoda > Insecta > Lepidoptera > Papilionidae > Iphiclides > Iphiclides podalirius. The sequence continues at coordinate 10,039,658 of OW152822.1, read as the reverse complement.
ATCGTACTTATATTCGCCACACTTGTAGGGCTAGGGTTTTGTGGTCAATATCGTTTATTAATAGTACATTTATATATGATATATTGTAATGATTGTGATCACCACTATTGCTGCTTGTCGTTATAATAGTTGTTAATATTCAAGTTCAGTAATAGTTAAAATATTAGGATCAAGGTAAAAACGTTAGAACTCTTATATCAGAAGTGGGATACAATACGAAAACTCGCGTTTGGCTATTCAAACAATCGGCGACATATTTTCTCCTTGGGTACCTACCCTCGTAAAATAAAACAGTGTGTTTTATAGTTACTATACGTAATGGTGATAAAATCTTTTAGTTAAATGTAACGAAAGTTTTGGTGAGTACCTTCCAGTTAATTAATTATTTAAACATATTTGAGAAAATGTTAAATAGCGATACAAAATGGTTTACCCGGTTCTGTTACAGCAGCCGAGCATTCATTAGTTGGAAAATTTAAGGCTTGAACGTGGCGATATGCATCCCAGTTGTGAGAGATAAGCCACATCGTAAGTGTTTTGAACGTGGCGATATGCATCCCAGTTGTGAGGGATAAACTACAGGATAAGTGTTTTGAACGTGGCGATATGCATCCCAGTTGTGAGGGATAAGCCACAGGATAAGTGTTTTGAACGTGGCGATATGCATCCCAGTTAAGGGATAAGCCACAGCCACAGTGTAAGGTGTTCTGAACGTGGCGATATTCATCCCACTTGAGGGAGATAAGCCACAGGGTAAGGTGTTAATGTAATAAGCCACAGAGGTAGGTGTTTTTGAACGTGGCGATATGCATCCCAGTTGTGAGGGATAAGCCACAGGATAAGTGTTTTGAACGTGGCGATATGCATCCCAGTTGTGAGGGATAAGCCACAGGATAAGTGTTTTGAACGTGGCGATATGCATCCCAGTTGTGAGGGATAAGCCACAGGATAAGTGTTTTGAACGTGGCGATATGCATCCCAGTTGTGAGGGATAAGCCACAGGATAAGTGTTTTGAACGTGGCGATATGCATCCCAGTTGTGAGGGATAAGCCACAGGATAAGTGTTTTGAACGTGGCGATATGCATCCCAGTTGTGAGGGATAAGCCACAGGATAAGTGTTTTGAACGTGGCGATATGCATCCCAGTTGTGAGGGATAAGCCACAGGATAAGTGTTTTGAACGTGGCGATATGCATCCCAGTTGTGAGGGATAAGCCACAGGATAAGTGTTTTGAACGTGGCGATATGCATCCCAGTTGTGAGGGATAAGCCACAGGATAAGTGTTTTGAACGTGGCGATATGCATCCCAGTTGTGAGGGATAAGCCACAGGATAAGTGTTTTGAACGTGGCGATATGCATCCCAGTTGTGAGGGATAAGCCACAGGATAAGTGTTTTGAACGTGGCGATATGCATCCCAGTTGTGAGGGATAAGCCACAGGATAAGTGTTTTGAACGTGGCGATATGCATCCCAGTTGTGAGGGATAAGCCACAGGATAAGTGTTTTGAACGTGGCGATATGCATCCCAGTTGTGAGGGATAAGCCACAGGATAAGTGTTTTGAACGTGGCGATATGCATCCCAGTTGTGAGGGATAAGCCACAGGATAAGTGTTTTGAACGTGGCGATATGCATCCCAGTTGTGAGGGATAAGCCACAGGATAAGTGTTTTGAACGTGGCGATATGCATCCCAGTTGTGAGGGATAAGCCACAGGATAAGTGTTTTGAACGTGGCGATATGCATCCCAGTTGTGAGGGATAAGCCACAGGATAAGTGTTTTGAACGTGGCGATATGCATCCCAGTTGTGAGGGATAAGCCACAGGATAAGTGTTTTGAACGTGGCGATATGCATCCCAGTTGTGAGGGATAAGCCACAGGATAAGTGTTTTGAACGTGGCGATATGCATCCCAGTTGTGAGGGATAAGCCACAGGATAAGTGTTTTGAACGTGGCGATATGCATCCCAGTTGTGAGGGATACGCCACTGGATAAGTGTAACCAATACTTTGTGTCAATACGCCTTTGCGCTTAATTTGGCCAAACCTAGCTTTTGTAACGAGATTTTTTATTCGAATTTTAGATGTAGACATTTTTAGAAAACTTGGTGGCCAATCACATTCGGCGTTTAGCCATGAGCAAGCATTAAAACCGATGGTCTCATCAGAAAATGGAAAATATTCCATTGCTGGACCCACCACAGGAGTTATGGCGCCCAAGAGGTACGGTGGTTTTTCAGAAGAAAAGTAGATAGTCCACCAAGAGATAATAAGACGCAAATAAATGTAGCAACTCTTTTTAATTTGCTGACAGTACTAAAACTGAAACATTGCTTAGCTTTCTTACAAATAAAATTGTAATTCAAAAATGGAATGTTACTCTTTATAGCGAATGTTGTGACAAAAATTGTACATACATACCTAAACAATATCAGACAGACCAGCAAACAAGAAAAATATCAGTGGAATTATGTAGACGTAGAAATTGCAACGTACATGTTGCATTATTCCTAGTTCACGAATCCAGTGTAATCGTACTAAAAGCCGGCGCAACCCTACATACATCACAGCGCCCGGGCAACCCACAATTTGTATGTTAATTTTCTCGTACTGTTCGGAAGGAGACAGAAATATAGCTGCGAATGTTTAAAAAGGGCGAGAGCAATATTATCTATTGACCTCGTTTTGTGTGAATTGATTTTGTTTGAAAGAAGAAGAACTAGAAGTTCAGCAAAGGCACAATCTTGTTGATTGTTCCATTCTTTCTGTCATGCAGTCTTTGCTGTAATGATTATATATATAACAGTTCAATTATTTTGCATTAGAAATAAAACTTCGGAGCATATGTAAATTAATCTATGACATTGTTATGACATGGGAGGAATACTGAATATCTTTGGACAAAATAATATGATGAAACCAGTGGAGTCGTGCACGGAGGAAACTAGCGTGTTATACCTCGTAAACAATGCCACGGAACATGGCTTATGACAGCCGTATAAATGGAAATTGTCGCTATTTAAGTTCCCCGGGCGTCTCATATTGTTGACTGGTTTCGGAAATGACAGCGCAGCGACTTAGCGAGGGCGTCGGAACCTCGTCTAGTTGACTTCTGACGGGCCCATTGGCATATTCAATTTCGGTTATATTAAAAAGCTCGACCGCATTCTGGTTACGTTTACGTCGGTAACGTACATGTAATATAGGGATGAAGGAAATATTTTCTATGAATATGCACGGAGACATTTGCAAACTACCATGTGTTAATATATTTATTAAAATAATGAATTTAATTTATAGATAGACTTCAGACCTCGTGTGGAATTGCTGAGGCACAACAGTTGTCAGTTGATAATATTTGACAAGCAACTAATTTCTATTAATTAAAAAACTGTTTTAGTCAATATTATGTTGCATATATGTTAAAGATCACTTCTGTTTTAACTAGACCCAATCAAGATTTTTTATAACTTCAGTTCGCCAGGTTTTGCGATGATTAAAGGATCGATCGGTGGGTGGTTTAAAAATTAATAGATGTTCAAGTTTTAAGTATTTTTTGATAGTTTTATAACATAAGATAATAAAAAACATGATGGAACTACAAATGGTGTAAGCTATGATTCATAAGACTTGTTAATGTTACAAGTGAAATGTAAATTTATAGTTCATATGTTTTAATGCACAGTATCTTTATGACGAAGCGGGAGCTTTATTGCGCTTGTAAATTCAAATGTATGGTAATGCCCTATTATTATCAAAACTAGTGAAACAGAAGTAATGCAAAAAAGCGCACAATAAGAGCGAGTCATTCCACGTCATTCATTAATCTGTAATAAAAATTACAAACAATATATAAGTTTAAAAAGAAATTAACTTAAAAATAACCGTTTTGAAAAGTATGGAATTCGGTGTTACATAATTATGTTGATAGGATTTAGAATTTTACTTTAACAGACATTGAGTTAATGGAATCCTTTGCTTTTATTAAAATATGCTTTTTTTATCTCACGCAAGTTATAAAAAATATATTGTATTCTTTGTTTACATACTTTTTTTATGTGAGAAAGTGGCAAACGACCTGATGTTAAGTAATACCCGCCGCCCATGGATACACGTCTACTTTACGCCGGCCTTCTGTGAGGTCGTGGTACTTACCCGGACGGACCTGCCCATTCGTGCAACAGTGAACATTGTTGCGTGGTCCTACCACAGTCTAGATAACACGTTAGCCGTACCAAACACCGCAAAAAATATTTACAAAAATTGGTTGACTCGCGTTTCACTTACGTCGGTCATTTGAATCATTCACGGAAAACGTGCTTACGAAAAATAATTAATTATGCTGGTTTGTGCTATCAAATCGTGGTGCAATTATATGGTAAAATCATATAATAATACCATGATGACTTTTCATCGCTAAGTTTTATTATTTAATCGCATTTAATTTAAGAAAACACTATTCTAAAATTCGTTATTTCGTAGATTGGTTTTAGGTAAACTATGAGAGACAAAATTCAAATATTATAACATCATCTTTCGATCAGAGCATTACGCCCGGTTTCTGAAACACTGATCATCGTAGATGTAAACTAATCAGATGTCAAATGGATTTCAAATTACAATTTAGGTACCAAAAGGATGGTTAAACTCTCTGAATTGACCAGAATGATCTTCTATATGATCAGAATGATCAATTCAAAGGGTTTAAACATCCTTTTGGCAACTAAAATGAAATTTGAAATTCATTTGACAGCTGATTAGTTGACATCTACATTGATCAGTGTTTCAGAAACCAGGCGTTAGTATTTTAAAAATTAAATTATTTATTTGATCAGTAAGTGGTACAACAACCTACACAAAATAAATGAAACTATGTCAAGTCACACAATAAATAGTATTTTTGTTAGTTCTTTCTTTAATTTTGGGTTTCACAATTCCTATGGATTCCGTATTTGCAAATTGAGAGCGACTATACAGCAGATTTTAGAAACAGATTTTGATGTATAAACAACTAAATTTTCTTATTGTATTTTTTGTTCTTACTAAAATAAATAAAACTATAAATAATTTCTTTATTCAAACTATTTTGTTTAGCTTTCACCTTATTAAATAATGGGGAAAACTTAAGTTAATAATTTGGAGCAGGTATCCCTAAACACGCACCTTGGTACACGAGCGGCACTCACACGTATCACGCAATCGGAGACAGTTTAAGCGCGTCGTTTGTTAAGCATTGCTGCATCTAGACAAGTATATTAAAATTAAGTAATCTTTTAATTAATGGTATGTTGTATACCCAAAAGAGAATAGTTTATTGTACAAAACATGTTTTAGGAAGTTAATGCATGTTACCTGTGTATTGAACGTTACGCTGTGTATACCATTAATAACTTCAATGTAGGCAACTTCTAGATCTGTGATGACTCTTTTGAACATAAAAAGTAATAAAGCAAGGCCCTCAAATACGAAGGTAAACAAAAATAGTTGTAGGTAGTTGCTACTAAGTCTTAATGAAAAGTTTTATCTCGAGCGATGGCCTGTAACAATGTTACTTATTCGTGATTGGAATTTATTTTCACAAAGAATTTCCGCAAATATGATTCTTCAAGAATTCTACAAGGAGCCTATCAATTTGTTTGCTTTTTTTCTATTATATATTACACTGTGCCATGATAAACGCTCCAGTATTTCATTCACTAAAGCTGCTTCTCAGAAAAGACGTTCTACTTTACAGTGTTCAAAAATTTATAATAAATCAAAAGAGCGAATCTGTTAAAGTAAACAAGTTGTTTACAAACTATAGAACTCACACAATTTCCTGTATTTACGAGTATATATTTTGTTAGAAGAAACTATGTCGTTACTGAAATATAATTTTTTTTAAGAATATTAAACGAGTGATTTAAAAAGTATCTGCGATTCAATTTCTCTTTTGAGAAAGAGGAGAAGTCGGTTGATGAATTCGTGTTACTTGCGATCGTGTCCACTTTACAGATTGCTTTGGGGAGACGATACAAAACATTCATCTGATTATATTGGAAAGGGATGAGGGTAGTTTAACGCGTATAAACCACACACAATTGTGTCCATCGTCCGAGGTTCGAGAGCGGACGATGATAATACGTAAGATGAACTTGCTCGAACGATTTCTTTTTTGGTTGGATTGTTAACTGTGGGCCTTTAGAAGTTCTTCACAGATCCACCGAGCTTGTAGCCGGGCGATAAGGCTGCCTAGCTTGAAACTCGTTTATGAGTGAGGCTCGAACGAATATTCCTGCATTATTTATACGAATCCCAGACTACACAATACGTCGCGGAGCAATGTTTTATATGTATTGCCAACAATGGCCGCCCTTATTGCCTGCCAACTTGTATAGGCTACGGACGATCTCGCGGTCGGTCCGCCCATTTAGCGAGGCCAGTTTATTTATTACTCGTAATTGGTATTGTGCTTCTGTTTTCTTATTGCACAGTTCGTTCTGTTCTATTATGTTCAACGGATTAATGTGCAGTTCGCCGCACACCAGTCTTTCGCCACATTCACGGGCGTTAATTATAAAAGCTATTTTCGCTGTAACTGTTGCTGAAACAGCGATAACGTGCGCTATTCATTAGAGCGGTTATATACGGATCCGTGGAAAATCTAGAGGTAAATAAATGTACACATACACAATGCACATTCATTAGAATAATTAAGGTCGTTACTAAATGACATAATCCTAGGTATAATAAATAAATACAAATTAGCACAAGAAATCATTATTTTTGGATAGGTTTTTGTAAATTGTGTCAGTGCACATCTAGTACTGTGATCGATGCATGTTCCGTTCCTGATATATTACAGAATAATAATAGTTATAAACGTTCTGGTTACAGGTTTGCGAATTGCAGAACAAATATAAAATATAAACGTAAATAAAAAAAAAAAAATTATTTGCATTGGAATTTTTGCAGAAAATCAAAAACACAGTCGGAGTTCAATAATTAAGGAAATTAAATCCAAATACATCAACACTGCAAGGTGCAAAATACATTAAGCACTACCATGTAAAATACTAAAAAGCTAACGTGTTAACTATAACATTGGAACGGAAGAAATTTCAGTTTCTGCGTAATCAATACAGGAGAAACGTCAGGATTTTAAAAACAAATTTAAACGATATAAAACAACTTTATGTTTTGTTCAAAGAATCGATACTACTATGAATATTCAAACTGAGAAAATGTTTAAAGTTTTAAATTAAAAATTTATATCCTTAAACAGTCACCTTTTAAGTTCAGTGGCAGGTCTGTAAAAGATTTATTGCCGTTGTTCACGAACAAAACGAAATGTAGCATAACAGTTTCGTTTAAATAATTCGTTTGACTAGACTATTACAAATTGCGGAACATTTTTCCGCAATAAATAAACTACGTTCGTATTAGTCTGATCAAATAATTCGTTACACTTCAATGCATTAAAACGTTGCGTGTGACCAAACAGCTAGTCCAAATAGTTCGGTTTAGTCAATTATAACTTGTTAATTAACTTTAACTTTAATTATTCGGTTCAAAATGATTAAACTAACACTCGTATTTATTACAAAGGGCAGAGTAATAAATATAACTATCGGTGGGTAACAATTGGATCGGATATATGAAATAAAATAACCTGTAATGTATAATAAAAATATATATATATGTATATATATATGTCGGAGATAGGTGAATCACATGGGACAACTCGTTGTCAGATCCCTCATTGTAATTTACTTGTTCGATTAAAATCAACAGTAACGAAAATAACTATTAACCACACTGATGTAATTGAATGGAAACGTAGCAAGTTGGATACAGGAAGATGACCGTTCGTACCGCCGTCCCTTTTCTAAGTGGCGTGCCCGAGCACGTCCAGAACACACCCCCGTGTCCGATGTGAGTCCGTTCTAAGTGTGTGACAACAACAACTGGACCTATTTTAATATTTTTTTTGTGTGTGCTCAAGTGGATTAGAGAATTGATTGACTGAATTGATGAATTGATTGGATTGACTTTTTTTTCTATTTTTTTATTTATAAGGTGAGTACAGGACGACGTCTGTCGGGTCTGCTACAATATAATAATATAATATCTATATAATATATCTTTAATATAATAATATAATATTTACACCGTTGGTTATAGTTTTAATTTTGTCAACCGAGAAAATTAATCGCAGCAATATGAAAGTTTAGTGTGAAATAAGGAGGAACCTTTGAAATTGCCGTTTTGTATAAAAGATATTTAAGTATTTTTTTTTGTAGACTGTTTATACATCCTAATGTCATATTGTATCTGTTAACTTTTTTACTATACATTTTGTTACCTAGTATTTTTAACTGTTGAAGAGCTATTAAATCTGTAATGCATTGAATGTTGTTTAGATAGAGTTAAATAAATGTTTTTCCGGTACGAAGGGAGGCCAGAAAATAAATTCTTAGCAGCCGGGCTCCTCATTTGCATCTAGGATCGCTTGTGCTCCCTGACCGTGGCCCGCCTCTCCCAGGAGCTGCCATTTGCATTTTACAGCAATTGCTTTTCACAAGTTCACTAATTTTGTTCGCGAAAATAAATTCTGGTGACATCCACCGCCTATTCAATTAGCACTCAAGGTCATTGACATGTAATAACTCAAAATTTTATTCATGAACTAGGTGCGCCCGCGACTTCGTTCACGTGGAATTTTAAATTAATAATTTTTAACAAAAAAAAATCGACTTCAATCAGAAAATTAAAAAAAAAAAAAAAAACATTGTTAATACCTATAACATTCAATGATGGCACTCGATTTCTCTGGGATGCCATCATCAGATCCGGGTTTCCTTATCATGGTACCACCCTTGGAATATCTCTTTTCCAACAAAAAAAGAATCATCAAAATCCGTTCATAAACGAAGAAGTTATCCACGAACACACATAAAAAAATAAAAATATATACGGTCGAATTGACAAACCTCCTCCTTTTGAGAAACCTTTTGAAGTCGGTTAAAAAAGATCTAAAATAAAAGTAGCCTAAGTTACTTCTTATTACATCAGCTATCTGCCAGTGAAAGTCCCGTCCAAATCGGTCCAGCCGTTTCAGAAATTAGCCGGAACAAACAGACAGACAGACAGACAAAAATTGTATAAAATGTTATTTTGGTATACGTAGCGTGTATACATCCATATGCATTAAGTAAAAAGCGGTTATTTTAATATAAAAAACAGACACTCCAACTTTATTTATCTGTATAGACAACAATTAGGAATTAAATGTCAACGTGTGAACGGTAGTTTGCTTAAGTGCAAAAATTCTGTGTAGTATTTGAGCCTCGTATCTGGCGACAGCATTGAGACTATCTGCTTTAACGAAACTTAAGAAGTTTTATTGTAATTTTTTAACAATTTCTCATTAGTCCATTCATAATATTTATTTCCACTATTTTCATCAAAGTCTATCAAAGTTTGTTAAATGAAATAAATGATTTAATTACCTAGAATATCCCGTCTATTTTAATAATAAAATGCCGAATCGCTGTTGTGCTTGGAACGTCGACAGCGAAAGGGTGGTCCACGCTGAATGTCTAGTTGTCCGATGATGGAAAGGGGCGGAAAGAATCACACTCTCCAAAATACGTCCTGTGGATAGGCTGGCTACTGGACGCCTGTGCTTAAAGGTTGTGAGATTGGTTTTAACCACTCACTAACAAACCTTACCGCACGATGCACAATGGAGAGGTCATTGACTCCAGGGTAGCCTGATGGCATTTTGCAATACCTGCCCAGATATGGCAGCAATACTCTACACACGATGAGACTTGAGCTTTGTAAAGGGTACAAAGCTGTCCCGGTGTGAAGTACCATCGCACCTGTGTAAAGACGCCTAATTTCCTTTCAGTTGCTTCGGCTTTTTCGGATTCGACTCTTCAAACCCAAAGCTGAGGTTTGAGGAGACTTCGACTTCTAACAACTGAATGCGGTAGAAATAATCCAATCCAAACAATCTGGAAAGTAGGAGTCAAGTTAAAGGGACTCGTTTTTGCGGAAAAGAGACACGCCTGCATTTTGGCGGCGTTGAAACTCAAAAGAGCATTGCCTTCGATCGTCGCCAGGCGAGCTTGGCATCGCCCCATTAATACCATCAGAAATCGTTAATATGCAGGAAGAAAAGAGTTGCGTGAAAGACGGACTTCTGATGAAGTCCAGGTCGCCATTGAGTTGCATGAACAGCCATCGACAACAACTAGAAGAGATCCGTATACTCAGAAAGTCCTTCACCCTTCTCTACCGCGCTTTCCGCATCATGGGACTCGGTCCTACTCAATAGTTTAACGTAGCGAAAGTCTTCAATCAGGTTTGGTACAAAGCTTTTCTTTCCAAGACGGCTTCTTATAGGTTTTCTGACATATTATGCGATTGCATTGCCTAACAGATCTAAATATAAAACTAGCTGTTGACAGTGTATGGTCTTACGCCAAACCCGTGAACATTGGTGCTCAATAAGGCGTGCAATCCCCTACCTCGTTTATTCGTCATATCAATGACTTGTTGCATATGAGTGACATTAATTACTATGCAGACGATACTACATGTGACGCAAAACTGCTGTGAAAAACGCTAATGAATGTCGGAATAAACGTGAATATAAAATAGAGGTTTTATTAAGCAAAATTACGAATTGAGGCTGAATAAATATTGTTCAATTTAACCTCAAAAAAACGAGCGTTGCATTGCATTGCGTTGTATTGCCTTTTTGATGAAAAAATTTGGCAAGCGAACAGATACAGTAACAGACAGGGCTTACGAACTCTATCATCACTTTTTAAAAAGACTCCCGACTACCTTCACGGTCGAGGTATTTCTTGGTGACCTGGGGGAAATGCGAAAAAAATTGGGCTATGCCGAACTCACATCCTCTGTCTGTAATAAACGGTAAAGTCGCACATGGAATACTGCTCTGATCTCTGAGCTGCGACACCCCCCGACCAGCCCCTTCCATTTGACCGCATTCAGCGTTGAGTTGTTCGAACCATTATTATACTTTTTACTTTAAGTGACAAACTGCAAAATGTTATCGATATCATTTTGATAAAATGTGTGTTTTCCCGAAATTTTCTGCCACGTACAGCCAATTAGTGAAATCAATTTTTAGATTTTTTTTATTTAATCAGTTTGTTTTTTAATTATGGATTTTTTAACGTTTATATGTTTTATTATTATTGGCAAGTAGCGCTAGAAGTGCGTTCATTTATTGTCGCGGTTGTAACGCCATGCTGTATACATAAATGTATGTACAAATATATGCATTGACTACTTTAAGTACGGTATTGACTTTACGCTTGTTAACACCGAAGTTTCTTTGATCGCGTCACATGGGCGACGTCTTGGTTAGATTGGGAGAAGTTTGTAATAACTTTGAGTGGTAGGGTGGAAATGGGGGGAGAGTTCTATCGGGGTTAATGTTGTCGGAGGGCACATTTATAATGACGAATAAGAGCATACTGCCTGCGCTATGTTTTCGCAAGTAAAAATGATAATAATTATGACATAAGTACGGCTAATCTATAAAAACCATATTAATTAAGATATAAAATTTATATTGTGAGATATCGTTACAGATATGATGAACGTTAATTTTAAACAGTACAAAATGTTTATAAAGACAGTACATAAGTTTAATTAGGTTCTTCATTAGGGTCGTGCAGTGACTAAGCGATTAATTGTGCAGCAATAAATCTTGGGTTTGATTCCGATCTAGAAACATCGGTAATTGTGATTGTATGAAAATCAACGTTTCCAACGTGTACTTAAGATTGAAAAGGAATGTTCGTGCAAGTATGATGTAATTTTCATAATCTTCCGCTTTGTTTAAAAGTACTACATACATAATACAACGTGTAGGTTAACTCCTAACGAAAAGTATAATAAAGGGCAGACTCTTGATGAGAGTGAAGTGATAATGAAGTTGAGACAATTCATGAGGACTGCATGTAATGGTGAACTCATCAGAGTTAAGTATATAACGCGACTTTTACAACAATTTCTGTCTTGACAACCGATACAAGCAATTTACCTTAAAGTAATTGTTTTTTCTACGTTTACATTGTTTGACTTTTACGGGCCTCAGAAAAAGACTTCCTTGTCCAGATTTGACTGAGATACCACTGTTCTAGGCCTAACGGCAAAACTTTATACTGAACTTGTGCTGACATTTGTTTTATCTGTAGTGTGTTATAATTATATAGTCAGTAATTATCTTTTGACAGGAGGTCAATTTTTTTTATTGCTTATTTTTAACGATATTAATTCATTTAAAATAGAGGTATTATTGGGATACTTTTCAAGTTTTCATAAAAAGGAAGAAGTTTTTATGAAGAGGCAAAACTGATACTGTGAGACAGACGTCAGCCGTTAAAACATTAACAAAGCCTATTTATAAAGTTGTCATTTGACTCTTTGTACAGTTTTATTTTCGCGTTCGCTATATTCGACGCGCGGTTACGTAAAAGCTGGAGTGATTGATCGGGTCATGAGTAGTTGACTTCGCAAGTGTCGTAAACTTTCCCATCAACTCATGTTCAGCGAGGTCTTATTGAAAAAGTTGATAGGAAAAATTCAGAGGCCTTCTGGGGCGTGACATTGTGCGCAACTTATAAATTCAGTCGCCGCTATTTTTGTTGTTAGTCTTTCATATCGAAACGTTCTGTTGTAGTAAACGGAATGAGCTTAGAGCCTTTTATAAAAAAAAAAACAATTAAGTATGTCAATTTGCCTATTACAAGTGACACGATTCCGGAAGACGTGGGTTCGAATCCCGATCGATGTGGGATAATTTAATTTTTTCTACAAATTTTAAAGTATCCGTCTTTCTTAAAACCTTTAAATAAATTTATTATTGCACATACATTTTAACGGTTGGATTAAATTCGTAATAGTAATTTCCATTTGGATTAAAACAAACAAAAAATTTTGTTCGCTTTTATAAAAGTAAAAAAGTAAAGTATCAGCCCATACATGTCCCACTGTTGGACAAAGGCCTCCTCTGTACAGAGGGTATCAGGGCATAGTCCACCACGCGGCCCCACTGTGGCTTGGCGGACTTCACATATTTTCTAAATTCTGTTTTTGTTATTATTTCCAAGAAGAAGATGCAGAGGGTAGTTTCCTCTAGTTTATTTACTATATCAATTAGCAGGGGCATGAATTTCGCTAACCTAATTAATCTATGGTAATGAATTAATTATATTTCCTACAACATGGCATATGGTCCTACAAACATCGGTTACATTGACCTAACATGTCTAAAATCCATCCTCCATACTTTTATCATCAAATGTATCACATATCGAAAAAAAGTGAAGTATCACCATATACATGTCCCACTGCTGGACAAAGGCCTCCTCTGTACAAAGGGTATCAGGGCATAGTCCACCACCCGGCCCTACTGCGGATTGGCGGACTTTACATATCTTCGAAATATTTTTTTTTAATTATTATTTCGAAAATATGATTTCCTCATGATGGTTTCCTTCACTGCTGAGCACGTGATAATTCAGCACTTGAAATTAACAATGTCATTGGTGCCGGCACCGGGGATTGAACTAAGGTTGCTCGAGTATATTGAATTATAGGCGAGCGCCCGGACACTGAGTTATCACGGCTTCGCTTTTATATAAAGGAAAAATGTTGAATATGCACTCTCTGTATCCCTTTATTACAAAAACAATGGACTAAAGATATACTTCGCAACGCAAAAGCATAATACAAATTTCAAAAGGAATAAAAAAGGAAACATAAAAATTTACGAGGCGCATTTTAAATTCTGGTGAGCATGAATAACTTTCTGTGTAGATTTTGCCGAATGCTATGAAATGTTTTTACTCAGAACAGAAGTATCAAATTAACCCTAGTGGTCCGCAGACGTTTGTTGGTGTAACCTTATTTGTGGAACGATAAAGTTCTGAGACAGTTTTAATTGCTTCCAAGGTATCCGATTGCTTCCGCCCCGTCATTGTTTCTTTAACATCAACATTCGATGTTGAAAAAAACTATGACGTTATCTTGCGAGTTATCCTTTCGTGTTCAATGGGTCTTCAAATTGGTTCAATATGTCAGTCAGGATTTATTTTTGTGATAACGATATGTATTTTAAAACAGTTCTTAAAGGCAATTATAACATCCATTTTACTAAAGTAGGAAAATTGTTATTTAAAAACTGTCTTCTTCTCTTTATATTTTTTAAACTGATTTTTCTTTTCAAATGTTCTCAGACAACTGTCTTGTTATTGTCTTTAAATCAATTATTAAAATCAGTTAATTAATAAATACTTTGCGTTTCATCTCACTGATAAAAGTGCGACTAACTTTTTTAACATTAATGAACAATGTACGAGTTAATGATAAATAAACTTGTTTGATAAAAGTCACTGCTTATTATTTTTTATTTTATAAACGAAAGAAATGCTTATAATTTAATTTTTAATTTTGCATCCGATTAAAATTCATAAATCTATTCGGCATATGTAGTGTCGAAGTAAGTGTAGAAATTTATTTTGCCGCACCTTTCAAAATTGACGTTGAAAGATGTACATACATATTATATATATTTTATTAGAATTATCGATATAAGCGGTGCTGGTTACCTTCGTGTTAGTGAAATACGGTCGACATAATAATATTTTTACTGCCACGACACTGATGTTTTATGCACAGTATAAAGGTATAGGGCGCGAATAAAAAAAGGCGAGGGAATGGTGTTAAGAAGTGAAATATGCCTTAAGAATCGTGTGCCTAACGGACGTGACTCTCGAGCCACGTTTAATGTAATAGATCGGTAATTTTCTTTTATGATTTGCTTTTCTACTTTTTTTTTATTTTGACGTCACTCAAGGCGCTTTTCATACATGTGTATCTCCTCAAGTATGTTGATCATATTCTTTATCCGCATATTATATTTTAATATAATGTAACATATTATTTGTAAAAGTGAATACATTTCCAATTACAGCTCTAACACACAGCTTGAATCATATTCCTCAAAACAATAACAATATATTGAATTTAAGACATTTATTATCTATCAGATATCTTCACCAAAGAAGGCTATGGAAATTCGACGGTGTAAACTACTAACTCGCCTTATTATGTCACCAGTAATAACTAGACACGATAAAAAAAGTTCTGTTCTGAAAGATACTATCTATAAATAAAACATTAAACACCGTGAGTCTATAAATAATAATGGATAAGTTTGTAAATTCACTAAATTCCTTCCATTTATATATATAACGGAAAATAGTACATTCGTTTGTACCCTTTTACAAATAAATTTAAAGTAAAATATATATTGTGTCATGAGTAAATGTTCAAATGTCCGAATGAGACTAGACAGGCCTTTAAAAACTTATTGCTTTAAATATTTTAATGAAAACACAAAGTAATTACAATTTAAATTGTACTTTAGATTATAAGAGTTAATGAATAATCAATTTCTTAATTGAAATGTGTAACTTATTTGTTGGTGTTGAATTGTTTGAACGTTGTAATATGAATGGTAGGCATGTTAAAATTTTGTCTTCCTTGGATCATGTTCATCATGAGCCGTAAAAGCTGTGTCGGGGTAAAAGTAAAGTAAAGTAACAGCCCACAACTGTCCCACTGTTACAAAGGCCTCCTCTGGTTATCAGGACATAGTCCACCACGCGACTGTACTGCGGGTTGGCAGTCTTCGGATATCTTCGAAATATTTTTTTGTTATTATTTCGATCATAAATACAGGTTTTCTCGCGATTTTGTTTAGATAAAATTCAGAACTATGCCAGAACTCTTTGTGAAAAAGATTAAATGCATTTGATAACGGTTTATTTAAATCTCAATAAGTTGTAATTGGTCGCCGACGTAACACCGTGATTAACGTGCCAAAAGAAGTATAACTTCAAAAAAATGTTTCACAGATATATGAAGTCTCTCCCAAACCGCAGGGGGTTCGAGTTGTAGACTACGCCCCGCTGTATAGAGGAACCCTTTAATTAACAGTGGGGCATATATAGGCTATTGCTTTACTTTAATTTTATAATAAGGTTTTTGCTTTTGTTCATGTATAGCTTGCAATTTTGTGTAAATTGCTAATCATAAATTATGACATTAGTCAAAAATGAAACCACAAGGTGTAGTGTTATTTCCACGCGCTTTCTGTTTTATCTTTGAAGTTTCAGTCCCATTGTACCTTAGTCTAAATTACTGATAGGAGAATACATAAACATCTATTTAGGTTAGCTTGCGATCGAGTTATATACACATTTCTCGTATTCAACTAGTAATAGATAGAGACTGATAGATCAATCACGGTATTATTTCATTTCTAAATAATAGTTTAGTAAGCAAATGTTGCACATTTCATTACAAGTTTTTAAGCATAGTTAGGATATAAATAGAGTTAGTAGATACTTGATGAAATATTCGAAAAACGATTATGTGTTGAACGAAGTTAATACGTCCATGTTTTCCATTTTATATAAATACTAATATAAAACTGGCTTCCACTCCATATTTGTATATTTTTTTCACTAGTATTAGTATACCTATTTGGTTAACATAAGATTTATACGGGCACTTAGAATATTACATTTCTGAACTACTTTGTTATTTTATATTACCGTGTCTTCCTACATTCCTCGGTAAGGGTTAAAATATCGTAGTATTACAACGTGTGAATTAATTCGTTACACAAATTAAACGTAGCTACGTCTGAGACATAACTGCGGTGACCCAGTTCTGGTCGCGATGTTATAACGAGAGTAGATTGCGTCGGAAAGAGGTGGGTCGGCTTAGGGACGAGCCGCATCAGGCGGAGTGTTAATGGGAGTTTTTAAAATTTAATTTCGCCGGATAACCTTTACGACACATATTTCGGATTGCGTTTGGCCTTTAGCGTGCTTATTAAACTGGAACATATATTTGCTAATTGCGTACCTATGGGGACGTGAGCGACTTTACACGAATCGTTTGGGTTGATGTTTTGGTAAAATAAAACATTCCAATGGAATCTGTTAAAATGGCTGTCGGAATCAAGTCCATCTATTATTAAACCGATTGTATTTCCTGTTATAGTGTATTAAAAATAAGTAATATTACAACAAGTTAAATACCAATATTCATAGGGATTTGTTACAATTGAACAAAGTTATTAAAAAAGATTGGGCAACGGTGGAAATTTATAAAGATTAAAACAACAATTATAAAAAAGTAACAAGATTGAATTAACTTTTCTAAAAGCTCCTCTATAAAATATTCAAATAAGATTTCGTAAAATAATCGTTAGTCGTCTGTCTTAGCGGGATTATTAACTTCATAGGACACAGAGCCCGCAGAAAGGTCGCAGTCCCTACGAGCTAGAGTTCGTTGAGTGACATTTATATGCGATACAAAACATCTCAAGAAAATCTACACATATATACAGTCATAGAACGTAGTTTCGTAGACGGATTGAGATATCATTCATTTCCGCGCGTCGCATTTTCGATTACGAAAGCGTCCAAGCGACGCGGTGTCTGTTGCGGGCTTTTAAGGGTTCCGTACCCAAAGGGTAAAAAGGAACCCCATTAATATAAATAAATTAATAAGTCTGTCCGTCTGTCCGTCTATCCGTCTTTCAATAGGCTGCCCGGGTATCTCATGAACCGTGATAGTTAGTTGAAACTTTCACAGATGATGTATTTCTGTTGCCGCTATAACAACAAATACTGAAAAACAGAATAAAAATAATATTCAAGTGGGGCTCCCATATAAGACATGATTTATTTGGCGTTTTTATAGATAATGCTACGGAATCCTTCGTGCGCGAGTTCGACTCGCACTTGGCCGGTTTTTTTGCGATATTCGTACCTTCTCGCAAAACGGAATTGTGGCAGGAAGCGAAGAGGAGTTCGATACGTCCCTTGCAGATTGTGCGATTAAGTTCTCCCGTACCGCGCCAAGTCTTGCGGCTGAAATGACATTGATTTACTCAACACAAACTGAAACATAGAAAAAGTCTTGGCTACGATAAAACACATGTATAAGCTATTGGTATCTAAGATGTAGGGGTAGTGCGGATTTTTTATTTTCACCATCCTAAACGCGAAGGGCGAACACATAATACGCATTTCAAATTGCGTGCCCGAAACAAGATTGAATAATGAAACATAAATATTAAAAAGGTTTCTCTCGCCGACGAAAAGGCACGTTTAAAATTTCAAATTGATGAAGAGTCTTTCACAAAAGTTAGGGCGCTGTAAAAACTTTTTTATGAATTTAACTATCCATCTTGGAGATTTCTATTTTAATCCGCAGTCTTATCACAGGGCCGGGATAATGTGACGATTTAAGATTAAACATTTCATTAAAAACTTTTCTTTTAATGAGTTTTTAATTAATCCAATAAAAGTGTTAATTTTAAATTTTTAATAGAAAGGGATTACTTTTCTATTAATGGTTTAAACTATCATCAGTATTTTTTTGAAAATCTCTTTTTCGGCTAAAAATAACTTAAATACGCGAGACGCAGCATTTTAAAGGAGAATTTATGTGCATGACAATAATTTATGTCCCCTATTAAAATTATTATTTATTTTTTCTCAATTTACATTCTAATAAAAGTAGTTGTCTATTGTAAGCAAAAAGAAGATGGTAGTGGCTATAACTACCTCTCACGTTATTAAAGGCCGGAGTGATCTGTTTATGTCTCTTTCAACACAATTACTTTGTTTTTTTTTTTACGTTATAACGCAGGAAGCGTGTTGGTTGTTATCATAGTTGTTGCTAACCAAAAATATTGCAAAAGTAAATCTAAGAAGAGGGCTGCACCGTCAGGTGGGGTGGGAGTCAAGAACTGGCCAGTTTCCATTTAAAAAAACCGGCCAAGTGCGAATAGGACTCGTGCACTAAGGATTCTGTATCATTATCTATAAAAACGGCGAAAAAATCATGCCTCTTGTATTATTGAGATTCATACTTAAGTATTTTTTTTATTCTGGTTATTGTTTACTAGTACTGACTTCTTTGGTGTATCGAATATTTCATGAGCGCAGTGAACATTTACCGTCAGGCGCCCAGACTGCCCGTTTGCCTTTGTTTTCATTAAAACACCTTGAAAATCGCTAATAAACATATTTTAATTCATTTTCTCTATACTTGTTCGGGTGAAAAAACAACAGACATTAATGAAATCGCACGGTATTTATTTTCCCTTGGAGGAGTTAATCTATAAGCATGTATTTCAATGTTTATAGTTTCTCTCATTCGAAAAAGAATCAATTGAAGTATAAAATTAAATATTATGAATCAATGCGGGGATTTTATCGCGTGTTATGTGTGTGCATTTATTATTTCTGAAATCGTATGAAGTATGAAATAATTATCACTCCGGTACCTGTACGAAGGAATATGGAAACAAGAACGATGCGCACTCGAAACGAATGAACACTCATTTCAGCGTTGGAATAAAGAATTCAATAGAAAAGCAACATTAATTAACATACATTCCCAACGTCTGCGTAAACAACTAACGATGTAATTACAATGCATGCCTATAATCCTTTAAGCTTTTTCATAACGGTTTCGTGTATGCTCTTTAAGTGCCTGTTTAATTAAGATTAATTAACAAATGACGTCCATGCTTATATGTTATATAATGATGATCAATGATGTAGTACGTGATTAGAGCTATTAATTATACATATTATGTGACAGCGTACAATAGACCCGACCACGTGTAATTTCTCATTAAAGGCAAACGGCTGTGTACTAAAGTTTGTCGAAGTTTACGAAATAGTGATTAAACTATTAGATTCAGTTCATTTAATTAATTGTTAAAAAGTGTTGAGGAATTCAAACCCTCAAATTAATGGTTAGCATTGTTATAGCGATATTAGTAGTGATACTGATTTTATAGTTTTGAAATATGTGCTCTATTTTATTTGGAAATTTCCCTTGTTGAAATGGGTTTACTTTTTGGCGAACTCTGCCTAAATTCTTTCGAACTTACACACCTTTAAATCTGCAGAGGCCATTGTGTTAAGACAAATAGCATATTTAAAATATTAAAATAACGGGATGTTATAACCTAATTCGTGGTTAAAAGCTAAGTACGCCACCGTACCAAACTAAATACCATCGCTACCACATCGATGGTTGACAGTCCACAACTGTGCTTTTTATTTAATTTTCTGCCACGCAGTGTGTTTGTTCAGTTGTGGAATCAGTTATTATCATCGGTATTTCCGGACCGATACAACTTAGCGACCTCCAAGAAAAGAGTCCATTCCTACCTCAAGACCGGCAACGCAATTGTGACTTCTCTGGTCTTGCAGGAGTCCATGTGCGATGGTGAACACTTATCATCAGCTCGCCCAGCTTCTCGCTTGCGTCCTTTTCTATAAGATTGCAAAAAGACCACCCGGCTTTTTATGTTAACAAAATATTTTAGTGAGGTTTTACATGTATATATATGACTAAAATTCCACGTGAATTACAATGCAGCTGACGTTTAATAAAAATGTTTTTATTGGTTTCACGCGCTTCAAATATATTACGCGCGCTTCTGTCGGTTTTAAATCTATCATGAGGATTAATTGCAACGGCTTGTTTCCTATTCCAATTTCGCATTGCATTATTTTTATGAACAGACATAAGACACATTGTACTATTTCCTCTCATAAAGCAGTTCGTAATTGTGATTGTTCTATACAAGTACAAATAAATATAAATTTAGTGCAGCCATAGAAAGAAGTCAGATGGACACAAATTTAGTAACACATTGGTAATAGAACCGTCCTTTCCGGTATAATTTAGATATCTCTATGACGTCAGCATTATATGCGATCACGTGGAATATTTCTGCATTTTTATGAACGAATATGGTTATGAAAAAGAAAGCTCTTGCCATACATTTTATAATATTACGTGCAATCCGAACGCCGGCTAACTAGGTTAACGTCAGACGCTTTACGTTCTCCACAAGTAAAAGAGTGCGTTGTTTATGTTTCATGAAAAATATAGACCCTAGATTCTGATACTGAATTACACTTAAGATGTGAATTAAATGCAATTAAAATGTTATATTTAACTGAAGTTTTATCATGTTTAACCAAAGGATCGTGAAACATGTATATCACAAACGAAAAAATGGAGACATAAGGATATGATGGCAACGTTGTTTTAATTTTCGAAAACATAATTTTAACTTCAATTTTATTAACGAAACTAATAAAGCATAATCTATACTTTCGTACTTAATTAGGAATCCAATCATCGTAATGTTCATTAACTTGAGTTCATTTTCCGGTCCAGCACAAAGGAACTGTTAATTACAACATTAAATTGCCCTTTTCCACGTACTAGGCTAAGAATTATGAAGCTTTATTGTAACCATAGACTTTATTAGCCCCACGACTTCTTTCTCTAGGAGATGGTTATTGTTTATGTTTATGCTGGTTGTGTTCGAAAATAATTTGTCTTTATATCCCAGATAACTTTGTAGTCATTTGAAGCGCAAGATTGTTGACTGCACTGGCAATGTATATCTGAGATCTGAAATATATATAAGGTTCAGTATGTGAGCCGTGATAGCTCAGTGTTCGGGCGCTCGCCTTGTATTAATTCAATGTACTTCTCCGCGCTTTAATTCAATGTACTCGACCAACCTGAGATTGATCCCCGGTGCTAGCACAAATGAAATTGTTAATTTTTAGTGCTGAATTATCTTGTGTGCAGCGGTGAAGGAAAACATCGTGAGGAAACCTGAATATTTTGGAAATAAAAACAAAAAAAAAATATTTCGAAGTCCGCCAATCCACAGTGGGGCGGCATAGTCGACTATGCCCTGATACCCTCTGTACAAAGGAGGCCTTTGCTCAGCAGTGGGACATGTATGGGGTGATACTTTAAATTTTTTCAGTGTGTGATACTTTTGATGATAAAAGTATGGAGGATGGATTTTAGATATGTTAGGTCAATGTAACCTATATTTGTAGGACCACATGCCGTGTTGTAGGAAATATAATAAATCCATTGCCATAGATTAATTAGGTTAGCGAAATTCATGCCCCTGCTAATTGATGTAGTAAAGAAATCGGGATCAAATTACCTTCTGTACATAAAAGCTTATGGTCGCTACAATACAACTATCATAGTTATATTGTAGTGACCATTGACACATTTGTGGTAGTTTCATGCAGGGGCATTTGCTGTTGTGCTATGAACAAGGCTCAACAATGAACGTTTTGCGGCCTCACATAAGATCAGCATAAAGTGTAATTGTTAACCTTTTGCGTTCTGTCTGCTGATATATCGATTACGATATATGTAAGGTGCGTGACACATTTTAAGTCAAAGTCAAATATCTTTATTCAATATAGAAGCATTCTACTTACTTATTGAAAGTCAAAAAACTTTACTACCGGTTCGGAAGGAAAGCCACTGACCTGAGAAGAACCGACGTAAGAAACTCAGCGGGACTTTTTTTTGACTTGGCAAAAAAGAAAAAACATGTGTACAACTAATTAAATTCCACTGGAGAGAGCCTGGAGCGATCAATTCATTTCCAGAGTGTGTTATCATTCAAATAATCACTAATACTATAATAGCCATTAACAAACAAACGTTCCTTTACAATTTTTTTTGAATTTAGCAACGGATTCATTTTGAACGTTTTCTGGAATTTTGTTGTAAAAGCGTATACATTGTCCCATAAAAGATTTACTTATTCTACGCAATGTAGTTGAGGGTAGAACTAATTTATGCTGGTTCCTAGTATTTACATCATGCACATTACTAAATCTTGAAAGGCCATTCTTATTTTTGTGGACATAAATAACATTTGCAAGTATGTACTGTGAAGCTACAGTCAATATTTTTATTTCTTTAAAGAAGTTTCTTAGTGAATCTTTGGGGCCCAGGTTATAAACTCCCCGAATAGCTCTCTTTTGCCGGATGAAGATAGTGTTTATGTCGGTTGCATTTCCCCAAAGTAGAATGCCATAAGACGTTATACTGTGGAAATAGCTAAAACATACCAGACGAGCCGTATCCACATCAGTCAACTATCTAATTTTTTTGACCGCTAAGTCTGCTGAGCTAAGTCTACTCACCAGTTTATTAATACGGGGCAATTTGGTATGTACAGATATGCCAAGAAATACAAGTAGAGTCAATGAGGTCTAACGCTTCCCCATGTAAAAGTACATCAGTTTTTCCACTTTACGTTGGGAGTTTGTAAATTGAATACATTTCATTGTTTTACTATTCAACATTAAGTTGTTAGCATTAAACCAATGCACTACAGTAGAGAGAGTATTGTTAACATCGCTATAATTTAGAGAATGTCGTTTAATTTTAAAAATTAAAGAAGTATCATCAGCAAACAATACTATCTCATGGTCATTATTAACGATATTAAAATTATAAACTATAAGCGAATTAATGCGCGACTTTACGTAATTACCTCGGTATTCATAGTTCTTCTTTTATCGAAATAAATCTTACAAATGAATATATTAACTTTTTAGGTGGCCATTCGATAATTGTGCGAAGCGCGAGTGATATTTAGCGGGCGTTTCTCGATAACGCATATTTTTTACACGAGAGACAAGAAGGATATAACGCAGAGATTATGAGTAACAGCGAAACGATAAAGTACCCTACCGCCGTTAACAATGCCTAATAGCACTTCATTAGCCCTAGATGACTCCGAAAAAGCCGAATGCCTTGCGGACAACCTAGAGCAGCAATGTACGCCATCGCGCGAACACATCGACACAGCCCACTTAACGGAGGTGAACCGCGTTATCGAAACTAGGGATGCGCTTCCACCGGAAGGCGATCCATTAAACTCAGTGACCCCCGAAGAGGTCCAAGATATTATCAAAAATTTAAAACCCAAATCCGCCCCGGGCCCAGACAATATTAGTAATAAAATCCTTAAAGCTCTCCCTGGCCCACTTATCTGTTTACTGGCGACCATTTACAACACTTTACTCTCCAGTTGTTCCTTTCCGGACGACTGGAAAGAAGCCACGGTTATCGGCATTCGCAAGCCGAATAAACCAGCCAATCAGCCCTCTAGTTATCGTCCCATCAGCCTCCTCAGTTGCCTGGGGAAGCTCTACGAGCGGCTTCTATTAAACAGGCTCAAAGACCACGTGTTTTCCAACGGCCTTCTGCCGGCGGAACGATTCGGCTTTCGAGCAAGACATTCCTGTCCCGATCAATTATACCGCCTAACGGAACATATCCTAAAAGGCCTAAATCACCCTAAACATATTAGCACGGGGGCTCTTTTCTTCGATGTCGCAAAGGCATTCGACAAAGTCTGGCACAACGGCTTGATTTACAAGCTGTTCTCACTCAAAGTGCCAGACAGGCTTGTACACACCATTCAGGCCTTCTTGTCGAACCGTTCCTTTCGATATCGAGTTGAAGGCGCCCTCTCCACAAGCCGCCGCCTCACGGCTGGCGTTCCACAAGGCTCCTGCCTTTCACCCTTACTTTTTACGCTCTACACGAGCGATATACCAAAAGACCCCCACGTCAATCTCGCGCTTTTCGCGGATGACACGGCGCTCTTTTATTCAGACCGCAACCTTAGTCAACTAACCACTCGACTCCAAAGCGCCGCCAACTGCCTCGGCGATTGGTTCCGCAAATGGAGAATTGAAGTAAATCCCGAAAAGAGTGTGGCGATTCACTTCACACGAAGTACTTACCCGTCACATCTTTATAAAGGTCGTCGCCAATGCAGAAATCTAGGGCAAATATCTCTTTATGGCCAACCGCTCCCCTGGGAGAAAAAGGTAAAATATTTAGGAGTCACTTTCGACTCGCGTATGTCATTCACAGCGCATATTAATAACGTCCGTAACAGAGCCGCGTTCGTCTCCGGCCGGCTAAGCACTTTAACTAACCAGTCAAGTAAAATGTCCTTAAGACACAAATTACTTTTATACAAAGCTTGCGTACGGCCAATCATGTCCTACGCATGCATGATTTTCGCCCACACGCACCCTACTCGCTTGCACAAGTTGCAAGTAGTGCAAAATAAGTTCATCCGCCGCGCAACCGGTGCGCAGTGGTATCAACGCAACGTCGACCTGCACAGTGATTGCAGACTCCCGATGATTCGCGAATTTTTCAAAGACCTGACCAAACGGTTCTTCGATAGAGCCGAACATCATCCCAACCCTCTGGTGGTAAGCGCAGCAAATTACCAACCCGATCTAAACGCGAGCGTCAACAAGCGTCGCCCGCGAAACGTCCTCATCGACCTGGTCGAGGAAGGGGACTTAGGTACGTCGGACCCACCGTCGGGGGTCCCGCCGGATAACACTACACACACAGTTAGTGTAGCAACAAACACATTAGTTCGCCCTCGCCTCCGAGCACGGCGAGACCAACACAACGCGTACACAAGGTACACCCGTGTTCCAGGGCGGTTCTCACCGCCCCCAGCCACCGATTAGCTAAAACACAGTCGACGGCCATCGGGGTCTCGGTCCGCACCGCAACTTCGATGGCTCTTAGATGACATGTCGTAGTTAAACGCACGCATGAGCACATGCGCGGCCCTACCGCGGCCCTACACAGCGGAGGGCCCAAACCCGTGGGTTCTGGATAGCCCACCGGTTCTGCGTCAGATGAAGCTTTAATAGTCTCTGGACTGAAAGCACAAACATCAGTAAATACAAGATACAAGATACGATAAAGTATGTAGAAAAACGTTGTTTATATATCTGATACACAACTTATTTGTTTCATAAAAATCACTTCTCTCATATATGAACTGATAAAATATAATACGAACTAGGAAGCTTAAAATATTTCAAAAAGAATAATTTCTTATATAGCGTAGTTATATAAGAAACGTTTAACTTTTCTGCTCTTTAGGAGTTTTTATTCATAATCGATATCAACTTCATGGTTGGCAAAAAAGGGGCAAAATTGTCAGTCACAAGAGTTCAATCAAATTTATTACAAATTTCAATTGCATTATGAGACAATATAAATTTATTATTTTAATCGTGAAAATCGTCCTCACTGTGTTGTATGTATTTAACAAACTTCTGTAAAACATTTGCGCGTGCTAACTTGCGAGTAGCGTAGTTAGCGTTTGTTCGGGGTGACTCATTAAAGTTGTTTGCATATTGAAAGTGTATGAAGCCATCCTGATGTGATTGGTTAGGAACTTTGAGGGTTCATCATACAACAAGTAACGCCCTTGTGTGGAATTTGAAATTTAATATTAAAAAATATTTTTTTTGAAACGTTTGCGTGGTTATAACGGTTTCTTTTTTGAGTAGTTATTTAAAACTCCCCGCACACCCTATAAATACACGTTAACATCTTTATTACCCTTTACTGTTTTAGTCCACTGCTGAACATAGGCCACCGTCACAAACTGCCACGAAGTACTATCCTGAGCCAAGTCAATCCAACGACTTCCCAATTATTTCTCACTTTAAAATTTAAATTTTATGTGAATAGTTGCAAAGCGAGCAGACGGTTCACCTGATGTTAAGTGAATACCGCCAAATACATCTGCTAAATCCGACGATTGCAGATACTTTGACAACCTTTAGAAAATTGGGCTCCGGCCACCTCACTCACCAGACGAAACACGAAAGTATTATACTTCCACTTTACGCCGGTCTTCTGTAAGGTCGTGGTACTTACCCGGACGAGCCTGCCCATTCGTGCAACAGCCGAGGCTGCTGCGTAGTCCTACCATAGTTAGTTTTAAGTCGCCTCAAAGCATTTCCTTCTCTTCATAGATGTGTTAAAACATTTTCATTTCACAGAGGGGTCGTTATTAACATTTCACGCTATAACTTATTTAAATGTACTACTACACTCAACTCTACGTTATCAACGCAATGCGTCGGAATACTCAAGACAAATTTAGCTTTCCGAGTTAATTAATTGCAATTAGCTCAGTGTCTTATCTTTATAGCGGCATTTTGTCTCTAGGGAGTGTTCGGGATGTGTGGTAATAGCGGCCATATTGAAGTTTATTAGTAGTTGGACTAACGTTCCTTAATTAAAAATAGTTATTAATATACCAAATCTTTAAGTATATCGAAGAAAAATCGGACAACCAGCTACCTTCGCAGGGATACAATTAGGATTAATGTATTTTTTTCCATGTAAAACTTTTTGCGAGACAATGGTGTAAATCACCCTATAAAGGGAGGTGTTTCAATTTTTAAATTATGAAAGTTTATGAATGGAATAAAAGTAAGAGAATGGTTAAACAGCTCGCTTTTGTAATGAAGGCAAGAGATTTTTTTTAGAATAAAAGACAATTTCTCTAGAAATAAGAATGGACAGGTTTTCTCAAATTTTAAAAGCACATTGAATGTAAAATTATTTTAGCCCGAATATATTGTACTGAAGACAGATTTTTTTAAGACGATGTTACCTAATTATTAGGTAACATCGCCCCATCCCGCCCTGGCTGCACGGGTGCATGTTATTACTCATGTAAATCTTCCTCTTGAATCACTCTATCTAGTAAAAAAACGTTGCGTAGTTTTAAAGATGTAAGCTTACATAAGGACAGACAGACCGAGCGATGAATTTGTTTTATACTATGTTGATGATATCCTAATAAGCTCATCGACCGTGGACATATACTACAACTGTACTGTACATGTAACTGTACTGACATATACCACATTTTTGAAAGTGTGGGGCCAGATACTTTACTCTTTAGAAGAAGATCAATAGTATAATTTTATAACTTCCTGCCGGAACAGACTATATATATATATCTAATATATAAAATTCTCGTGTCACAGTTTTCGTTGCCATACTCCTCCGAAACGGCTTGACCGATTTTGATGAAATTTTTTGTGCTTATCCGGTATCTATGAGAATCGGCCAACATCTATTTTTCATCCCCCTAAATGTTAGGGGTAGTCCACCCCTAAATTTGTTTTTTATCAAAACGTAAAAGTATCTAAATGTTCATTCGTAAAAAATGTGGATTTAAAAAAAAGTTTCTTCTCATCCTTCTTGGTGACATTTGTTTAATTTAAAAATGCAACATAAAATGAAATGTTACACTTTTTTTTTATGTGAGAAAGTGGCAAACGAGCTGGCGGTTCACCTGATGTTAAGTGATAACCGTCTGCCCATGGACATTTGCAACACACGTAGGGTTGCAGATGCGTTGCCACCTCTTAATAATGTGGGCCCCGGCTACCTCACTCGCCAGACGAAACGCAGAAGTGAAACACTTCTTTACGCCGGTCTTCTGTGAGGTCGTGGTACTGACCCGGACGGACCTGCCCATTCGTGCAACAGCGAATACTGCTGCGTGGCCCTACCACCTACCACAAAGGCAATCAATCCTAATCATTCGCATGAACACAAAACGTTTGGTCTGGCTTTCATCCGGCATAAAAACACTGAACATGTAGCACCGTTTATAGCTGAAATAAAACAGACTCATAATCTTGGCATTGGTGTTTACGGAAACGACATACGTTTCGTTTACGAGGGCGATACATTATTAAAACGATCTCTTCCCTCCCCTTAACTGGCATGTACAGCGACCAGTGTTTATTCCGAATGAGGAGACAATAGAGGCACGTCGCGTGTATGTATTTATGGGCATTACTGGAATAAGTCATAATTATTAAAACGGGAGTTCGCTGGGCGCTTGGCAAGCAGCCCGCTCGGTATATAAGTCGCGCAATCTTAAAGTAATTGTTGGAGACCGGGTCCCTCGTTGTTAATTAATTTATAATTTGTTCGCCAACTCTCGACTGCCTCACTAACGCTTTATTCGGCGGCGTTTTAAAATCTCCAAATGCTCTCGGAAAATTGAGTTCGGGAATGGCGTTCATTACTTAACTGAATCAATTGACTTGCCTTTTTAGGTTTGTTTAACTGAGACAATGCGAGAGGCTAAAGGTAGACTATTAACTTTAATTCAGTGAGCAGAATTGTTATTGTGTTAATACGTACGTAACATATACAATGTAATAGAACTATGAACATAACCCCTGATATAAAATATTTATGTAAAATTAATCTGAAATAAAATTATCTAATTTTATTGTGTACTTCAAATGAATTGATACTCTGGGTGGATATTTGATGAATTTTTCAGTAAAATACTAATTCAAGTACAAGAAAAGTTAATTTAAATTATGTATAGTTTAGGCGTAATAGCTCAGTGTCCGGGCGCTCGCCTTTAACTCAATTTCCTCAAACAACCTGACTTCAATCCTCGGTGCCGGCAACAATGAAATTGTTAATTTCAAGTGCCGATTAATCACGTTCTTAGCGTGAAGGAAAACATCGTGAGGAAATCTGCATATCTTCGAAATAATAACAAAAAAACCGCGTGGTGGACTATGCCCTGATGGGTATCAGTACATTCCTCTGTACAGAGGAGGCCTTTGCCCAGCAGTGGGATATGTACAGGCTGTTACTTTACTTTTACTTTTTTGTAGTTTAGGTTAACAGTAAAATAAATAATATTAATAATTCGTTAATATTTTATCTACTATTTCGCATTTACATTTCTACTTTTTTGAATATCCGGTAAGAAACGTAATTTCGATGATGATCGTTCATTAGGTTATTATCTCATATACGCATTCAACGTTCCGGTAATGGGTTTTGATCAGATTTTAGATTACGAGTATATCGTAAACGATGACATGAAATGGAAAGCAAAATTGTTAACGTGGCGTGATAAATATCCGAATTACACAATATCTGAATCTGAAATCAGCTATCCAATCGCTAATTTAAAGTGAAAAGAATCTAAAATAAAAAAAAAAAATTGAAAGAACGTGGAAAATTCAAATAATTTCCTTAGAAAATGTAATAAATAAGTCACACGGTGCATGGTAGAAAACGCCCAGTTCTTGTAGAATACCGGAGTAAAATGTTTCGTACGTTGAGAAATGAAAACTAGGGACCTAGGTAGCCTAATTACTGGTACTGGGGCACCTTAGTCCACGGGAACGACGCATCTGCGCGTCTCAACTTCGATTCTTCATCAGTATGCGGAGACGAACGGTATGCGGAAACACAAAATTTCTATCATATTTGTATATGTATATAAATATTTAAATTTTATAATATAATTAAAATGGCGCAGCTGCCAAATAATCAGTTAATATTATAAATATCCGTGGGTTCGCAGTTCCGTTTCCAAGCTTTCAGTGGGTGGACTCCGGCTACCTCCATTGATTAATAGTATTAACTCCCGGCTATTCTATAAGCCGTCCTATTCTTGAACCAGCAGTTTTCGCGCGACTTTACCACACTGGTAGACCAATATCCACCCTTCGCATATTTAGTACTGACAGCCGATAATTATAGACAGTATAGGCAGTATTCTTAGCACGCAAGGGATCCGATGAACGGACTACTCATGGAGGTCAACGTTCTCCATTAAAATCGCAAGTTCTGCAACTCACTTTCCGCATTTGTGCCAATGCGTCGATTCCTTCAAACCTTCCCAGTGCGCCCTGATTTGTTATAATTTCTGCTAGCACACCGCGCAAAACTTTTTACTAAACCGCGCAAAAGTAGGGATTTAATGGTACTTTCAGTTTAACCTCCACAGAATCTCAAGCCGACTGTCACTAAGCAACGACACCGGTACTGTAGAGCTCATATTAAGCTTCTCCGTATAACATCGGGGTAGGAAACTTCTTAATATGTTTTTACTGTGACTGCATCAAGCTCAGAGCTAAACTATGCACGACGCTAATGTATTCTTACGTTTAATCTTTTTACTTGTTGTACGCGTATAAACGGTAAACTGAATCTGCCCGGATTTTCGGTTAACTTAGTAAAAGTATAACGAACTGTCATATAATTTATTTATGTCATATAATATTACTGTGGTAGGACCATGCAATAGTGTTTGTTCGTTGTTGCTCGAATGGGCGGGTCAGTCTGGGTAAGGACCAGACTTCACAGAAAATCGGCGATAAGTGGAAGTGTCATGCTTCTGCGTTTTGTATGGTGAGTGAGGTAGCCCGGGCCCATTTCATTAAAATGTATCTGCAACCCAATCTTGACTACGCCGTTTTGAACTCTACAACATTGCCGTATCAATTTGCATGTGTCAACAGCATAGTGCAGCGGTGTTTGAATCTAGCATATATTAGCAATAAGAACCGATACCTGAATAATGTTTGCCGCAATAATTTGTAGTGGAAACCATTGCGTAATACGACCAACCTATTATTAAACCGTTGTTTCCGACGTAATTGTCCTTCGCTAGAGGAACCTTATTACGAAACGGTGGCGGATTTAAAAAAAATATGACTATCGATAAATGATATCGATGTAAGTTTCTTATGTCGATGAATTAAATGATTTTGATTTTGATTTGATTTGTCGCTGTGATAGAACAACGCAATGATATCGATGTAAGATAAAACATTTCTTCTTAAATATGTATAGGTGAACTGGTACTCTTGTACTTATGTACCGGAACTCTTTAGCGTTTTTATATCATGTACCGGAACTCTTTTTTATGACATACATTAATATTATAACGGTTTCATAAAATAATTTGGAATTATGGGTAAATATCAAAATTTGTTATTGTTGGTTATGGCAACCAATTTTATCATGTCGCTTTTTGGCCGTCATAATTTTTTTCAAATGCGCCAAAAGAATAATAAAACTTTAAACAATCTGAAAGGCAGCATTCAAAAGGTGGATCGCGGCGCACCTATTTAGCGAGTCCTAGGATTCTTCAATTGTATGTAACAGATATTTTCGTAATCGTAACGTTTGTTACCGGTAAAAACGATTAAATCTTTTCCGTTATCGTTTATAAACGTCGAATCGTCGAAATAAACATTACGCCATATAATCTGTGAAACTGTCCACAGTGCACGAAGCGCAGAATGTATATAACTTATTTATTAAATTTAATTTTTACGCTCGACGCAACATTGCGAATTCTGATAGGGCTTTTAAAGGTTGAATGAAATTTCGAATATCGGCGGAAAAAAATTAAAATGAAAACATAAACCGTTTTCAATTACTACAGCTAAAACAAATTGGTAGAAATGTTATCACGAAGGAATTTATCGCTTTTGAATTTAAATGCAGTTTCATTTTTATTTTGGTTTATATTGGGTATATGTTAATACACCAGTAATATCATTTATATTTCTTGTACCAAGCGAATACAAATTTTTAAACAAAAACAACAATTTGTAAATATTTTGGAGTGTAAGCTGTTGAACATCGAGTAAAAATCAAAATTAAATGTGATAAAATCGGCAAAATAGTTTGATATATCAGTATTGTATTTCGTTTGTTTCATAGTTATAACACGAAGGACTGAAAGATCAAACATCGTTATTTCATTTTAAGACGCCCCGACCATATAATACTTGAGAAATCAATTAAAATCTTTTGCGGAAATTATCCGAGCATATCAATACCACGTTAACATCCTCTACCTACATACAATGGTGGGCGCCGGCTACCTCACTCAGACGAAACGCAGAAGTGTAACATTTCTACTTTACGCCGGTCTTCTGTGAGGTCGTGGTACTTAACCAGACGGACCTGCCCATTCGTGCAACAGTGAAAATTGTTGCGTGGCCTTACCACATTTTAAAATAACTGTTGTAGGGCCATGCAATATATTTAATAAATAGTTTAATTTTTCTTTTACTGG
This sequence comes from Iphiclides podalirius, assembly GCA_933534255.1. Lineage (NCBI taxonomy): Eukaryota > Metazoa > Arthropoda > Insecta > Lepidoptera > Papilionidae > Iphiclides > Iphiclides podalirius. The sequence goes on along the minus strand of OW152822.1, from coordinate 10,006,956 downwards.
GACTTTAATTTTAAGGAATGGATAAATAAAAGACAGCCAATATTTTTATTTATTATGTATTACACATATAAGGAAAATCATCTAACGAATAAAAAATTGAGATGGTGTTCTTTATATTAACCGCCATATTTATCATCAATTATTTTTACGCGTCTTTTTAGTATATGTAAGTCCTATAAAGACCAATCAACTACAACAAACTAGACGTGTACAAAAATTTTTTTATGGTGTAGCTGTTGAAAAAACCCCACGAGTGTGGCAAATGTAATATAAAAATACATACATGCATGTATACATTTACAATAACAACATTAAACTTTCGAAATTTTATATTATAATATTAAAATATATTGAATACTACCTACTATTAATCATCAAGTATTGATAATCACAAAACAATAAGAAAGCTTGTTACACTAAATCCCAGTAGAATGAATATTTAAATCAGTCTCACTACAAATATTTGAAACGTGACTCGATAATAATATGAAATTTTCTTTTACAAGGTGAACTCTTGTTTCGAATATTTTGTTGAAATTTCATCTTGTATCAATAGTCCTTATTACTTATATTTCAAAGTATGGGATATCAATATTGCTCAATTGCGTCAAGCTTTCACTCTTAACATGAAAAGGTAAGCATTTTCAGATAATATGAAAAACAAAAAGCATTTTCTTTGTTTAGTTCAATATTTTTCATTACATTCTATCTTTAAATCATTTATTATTATCAAAACAAAATGTACTTACTACAAGATAGTTTTTTAAGTAAGAAAGCACAGTTGTTAAACCATAGAGTTTAACGTGAGCGTGAGCGTCAGCTTTCAACCGATATAGGAACTTGTTTGTACTTTTTTCATTTGTGTTTGTCAACACTTATACGATAGAGTTATAACTAATTACCATCAGGTGAGCCTCCTGCTCGTTTGCCCCTTTTCTCCATAAAAAAAAAATAAAAAAATAATTACAGAAGACGTAACGGACTCTTATCAACTGTTTTTGCGTAATAGAAATTGTTGTTCTGGGTTGTGATCGATCCTACGTCATGGCGATCACTGAAACCATTGCTCCACCCATGCTGTTCGACCCAATTTGCTTGTGTTTTTATTTAGCACTTATTTAGCTTGTTATCTTTTTGATGGGGACGCAAACGCGGATGAATTTATAACGTCAATTCTGACGAATACAATTAGAGATGTAATAACTTGCCAGGAATGTTCAAGCCGATGTAATATGCTCGTTAAAGTAAGCCCTCAATCCAACTTTAATTGGTGTAGCTTTGAACGACATCCTACGAACGATCCGCACCGCTTCGTGACTTCCCCCCGTAACTTTTTATTTAAGGCTGAAAGAACATTTAAAATAAGCCACGCTCTTTAAGTCTTACATTGCTTACAATAAATTTCAGTATGTAGTTACGGCGGCTCAACTTTAAAGGTTTTTTACTGAATGCACTGACTACTATGAAGTTTCTTTTTGATGTTGTGCTTTTATGTCATATTTTCATTGTGGTACGAACATTAAAGTGGAGTTTAGTAGAAGTGTTTACACTTTTGCATATTATCTGGCGAGTGAAGTGCATATGTTCTGCAATCCTATCAGCTTAGTGAATGTCAACGATTGATGGTATTCACTTAACGTAATAACTGTGCTAGGGGAAAGCAATAGTCTTCTCTATTACACGAATGGGCAGGTTCATCCAGAGAAGTACCACAACGTCACAGAAGCCCGGCGTGAACTGTTATACTTCTGCGTTTCATCTGTTGAGTGAGGTAATTGAGGCAGACTTTATTAAAAGGTAGCAATGCATCTGCAAACCTACGAGTGTTGCAAACGTCAGGTGAACCGCCATCTTGTTTGCTACCTTCTCGCATAAAAAAAAACATCAGGTGAACTGTCATTTGCATCCTTCCTCTAAAACGAAAAGTTTATAAACATCAAATTTTAATCCATACTTTGCCGTAACATTAGGTGTAGCTGCGAGTTAGCTTTCTGTGAATACAATGTTACATAACAAAGAACTTAATCACATTAAGCTCAAGTCTAATGTACATTTACGTTTGGAGCATAGTTGGCCTTTTATTTAATAAACTTTGCATGGGTTTTAAATGAGATTTTAAGAAAGAATGAAGAAGGTAATGAAAGAAGTTGAATTTATTAAAATATTTTACTCACCACAGTTGAATATTGAATTTACGACATATCCGCTTTGTAAGCCAAAATCCAGTTCGACTTTGGCGGCTCTACTTCTCCGGAAATAATAAATTTATAAATCTTATGAAGTGTTAGCTTATAATGAAATGGGTAAGAATTCTTTTGACTCTAACTAAAAACAAACAAAAAGGTAATTTTTATAATGCAAGTTTTAAAATACCCCATTCGATTAAAGACCGCCAGCCTAATAGCATACCATGTTGCATAAGTGCTGTTCAGATTTTTAGCTAAAATTTTTCAACAATGCCATGATTATAATGTTAAGCACGTATGGCTAACTCCATCAGCGGAATTATGTATGGTACGTGACAGTGAAAAATTATTGTAAAAGCAGTGGAAAATAAACAACTCAATACTAGAGAAATGTTTACAGGGTATAGTTAAATTTATCACTAACTAATTATATGTTACGATGGCTTAGTGGTTGGGACGTCGGTTTTGAGGAATAATCATGACAAGTTGGTGATTTCGATTCTCGGCGTGTGACGGTGAGTTATCCATATTTCGTTTGTGACTTCTTTCCTTCTTTTCTTTCTTATTTCCGCATAACCCGTAAATATTGTTAGAACCGACAACTTGTGAATTAAGCTATATTAGTTACCTAACAATTTCTATTTCTTCTCATGCGGCTACTCCTACAACCCTTAAGAATATTTAAATGAAAATTCATTTGATTAGTCTCTTTTTTGTTAACATTCAAGTTACTCGAACCAAAAGCTCTCGCTTATTTCTAGTTCATTATGCCTACAGCTATAAGTCTATAGAAATGGAGAAATTTGCCTGCATCTTTCCATTTTCAAGGCGAAAGTGAATAGAAAAATACGGCTTCGTTATCGCTTGGCATCGGATAGGATAGGGTAAGTGTTGGCACGTTTTAAAAAAAAAAGAGAAAACCCCCTCTTATAACTATACCATTACGAATTCAATAACTGGAAATTATTCGTTATCACTTTCCACTACAAATAATATTATCCATTCGTGTAAATGGATTGTTCAACCATCAAATTCCTGGCCTATAATTTGTGCTTTATATCAATTCGTTTCGTTAGCACCAACTGAAAGCTACCATTTATTTAAAAAGCCACCGTCCATGAAAATATTTGAAAAGAAAATATCGGGTGGTTTTTCTTCAGTATTTTTCTTGTTCATACGTCATTCGGCCATTCATTAAAACTCATTCAGTTATCGCTTCTTAATTTATATAAAATTACAAGAAGGATTGCACAATGCGTATTTATAAGTTTAACAGTGGTAGGGCCACGCAACAGTGTTGCATGAATGGGCAGGTCCGTCCGGGTTAGTACCACGACCTCACAGAAAACTGGCGTAAAGTAGAAGTGTTGCACTTCTGCGTCTGGTGAGTGAGGTAGCCGGGGCCCACATTATTAAGAGGTGGCAACGCATCTGCATCTCTACGGGTTTTGCAAATGTCCATGGGCAGGCGGTTATCACTTAACATCAGGTGAACCTCCAGCTCGTTCGCCACTTCCGCGCATAAAAAAAGTTTGGTACATATTTTTTTTCCTCTTAATATATTTTTAAATAATGATATCAAAGACAGCACAGTCTTTCCAATTTATACTTTTAGTATTCATTTGTTTTCAATAAATATCTTAAGAATGTCGTGGTCAAATTATCGCGAGTTTTCGTTATTTCCACATAGAGGAGAATTCTGTCTCAATCCACCAGTAGTTATCGATCGATCCAGTTATCTGTTCGTTGGTCACAATAGCTTATGCGGCCAATAAGCCCTATCTAAGCATAAACATTTGCATATTAAAGGCCGAAATTTTGCTGTTATGTGCTTATTCCCGGCACGTTAATGGGACTATGTAGATATATCGACCTTTAGCTGTATTAATACTAAAACTCAATGGCAATCTCGGACCAGACGGTTTAATTTGTAATATCCTGAGCTATTTATTTCCAGAAAATATATTTGCATACGAAGAAGATGCAACATAAAGCATATGCGGTTACTGCTATCGCACGAATGGCAGGCTCGCCTGTCAGCGGTGAAGCCAGGGCTGGAGTAAGAGATCCTGAGGCCTAGGGGCAACAAAGGAGTGGAGGCCCCTTGGCCCCAAATTGTTTTCCAAATAAAATTAACAAATTTTTTCAGTGGAGTATTCGAATAAATAATTTATTGTGAAACCAAGTAATGATTCTTTTATTATTTAACGAACATGTAAATATAATCGGAAACAAGAATTATCTAAAATAAAAAGTGGTTTACTAGTCTGAATGTGAATTTTTTTTCCGAAGTCTCTATTATGGAGGCGCCTCTTTTGTGGAGGCCCCGGTTGCCCTCACCTAAATCTGGCCCTGAACCACCTGCTCATCTGGCATTTTTCTCAAAAAAAGAAAAGAACGGTCTGAGCATCAGAATTATAAACTTGATTTGGCTTTTCATGTTTGTTTCCTTTTCTTATCAGATTGTGTAGCAGTGCCTCTCGGTACTAATATCTTGTAAGCTTTGTTGAATATCACTATTTTTACGGATTACATCACGTTTACAAAACTCTTAACGGTTGGCCCTCGATCATTTAATTCACAAAAGTATAATAAATATATAATTAAATAAGTATAACTTACGCTTGTCTTGAATCATCTCATAAAAGTGAAAGTTGAAGCATCTATAAAGTTTAAGGTCTTTGTTATAATATGCTTATGTATGGTAGTTTTTAAATGAAGTCGATTATCTAATTAACCAAATAAATCAATTCTAATAGAAGCAAATTATTCTAATCAAGAGTTGATTGTTATGACTATCAGTGAAAACATGGTTCATATCAAATTCAATGCGGTACCTCGTATTTATTGAATTAAAACAATTGGCCTCAACTATGCGCTGTTAGAATTAAGCATTCATCACAATTGCAGCGGCGATGTGTATCATATGATTGGATTATTTACAGTGTACCGCTATAAAGCTGCGTTACTAGCACCGTGCTCTCGTGTTTATGAATACGTAATAGGGTCTATAAAGGCGTGCAGGTTTCGGTATGTAGACATAACTGTGTTCGTCATGCAGTTACTAATCTAATTAGAGCCCGTGTTGCAGTGGACGCAGGTAAAATTTTGCACCAACCGTTCATTTGTGTTGTGTTTACAGTAATTATGTTCTGAATGACGCTTCAATATTGAAGTAATTTTTAATGAAAACGGCAGTGAATAAAAACATCGTGAGCTCTGCATAACTGAGATATTATAATAAAATCGGCCAAGTGCGAGCGGACTCGCGCACGACGGGTTCCGTACCATTAACTATAAAAACAGCAAAAAATCTTGTCTGGTAATACATCATCTGTAAAAATTTCAACTTTCAAACTATCACGGTTAATGAGATACTATCTGGTGACAGACACACAGACAGACAGACAGACTGAAAGACATACAGACAGACAGTCAGATAGACAGACAAAAGAGACAGCGGAGTCTTAGTAATAGGGTTCGGTTAATAATTCGGAGATAAAATAAGACATTTGTAACACAGAGTACTTGTATATCTGCACGCTTGGTGCAAATTTGAATTTGAATATTTATTAACATTTTAAGCTGTAATTTACGTTAAAATATTATATTTTTCAAATTAAACACGTCCTTTTTGATTAATGGACTTTGTTAACAGTTTAGTCGACGCTTAAAAAATGTCAACTTGTAATCCTTTTACGTTAAACATTTAGAAATTTCAACTTTTTCATGGAAATAAATTTTAAGCTCTTTAATCTAAATTTTTCTTTTAATATGAACCATCGACATATTAAGAAATTTTTTGTAAATTAAGTTAATTATTTTATAATTCAATAATTTGTAGGTGGTAGTATTCTGTTTACCAATAAATGAGTGCAATGCAATAAAGATATTTGATTTTGAGTTAAAAATTGTTATTATATGGTACAAACAACGATGACCATTATGCCCAAAAAATGTCTATAAAAATCATAAGTGTTTTCAACTTAATTTTAATTTATGGTGTAGGTTTGGTTACGACTGAATTTTATTTGGAGAAAGTTCTATTTCAAAATATTTTAATCAAATTATTTTAATAACAAAGAGGTTATTGTTTTTGTCACCTTTTACTCTAGTTATAGTTCGTATTTTTAAATGAAAGTCTAATTTTACACTAATAAATTATGTGACGATTATATTAACACATTAACTCTATGTCTAGTTCTTCAGCTCTAAAAGATGTTATAACTAGTTTTTGGACATTTTTATTTTGTAAAAAGTTCCCAAACGAACACGGGCCACCTCATCATCAGACAAAACGCGAAAGTATTATACTTCCACTTTACGCCGGTCTTCTCTGAGGTTGTGGTATTTACCCGGACGAGCTTGCCCATTCGTGCAACAGCCGAGGCTGCTGCGTGGCACTACCACCATAAAAACATGGCTAGGGTATACTCCACCCACCCCCACTCACTAATGCAAGAGTGCCTTACTGGTTGACAACCTCACTTACCATCAGGTGAACTGTTAAGGTCAGTAGTTCGTTGAGTTAAAAATGATTGATATTCCTATTAGAAATCACGTAAGTTTTTATCGCCCTTCCGACAACATTTTTCTTATTCTTGTTCAAAACAAAACTAGTATTACGTAACTTTTCTACTTTCCTTGTTACAGAATCCATTTCACCTGCCCGTTGAACGCATTTTTGTATTTTGTTTAAAAATGTTATTATATTTCCGAATCCAATAGCAAAAATATAAAAGTTTTCTTCACGAACAGTTTTATTAGTTTCCTATTATGCATTTCATTCAAAGTTTTTGAATGGTTCTTGTTTGTTTTACGCCCAGAGGAAAATGCACGAAGTAATAGGTAATATGCAACCGAACGTTTCAATATCATCTTTATTACCTACGTGTTTGAGTTTTCTTTTTACGGAAGTGGATGTTCAGATCATTGATTTTGAGATTATAATGACAAATTACTACTGTGCGATGAAATGCTACTGTAACTCTGTTATATTTGTAGGAGTAAAATGCATCGGAAGCAATATCATTTAAATTCATTGCTTATTGCGATATTCATGGAACCGGTGTAATTTCGTCATTGTTCATTATCGATGCTTTTATGCGAACATATGGTTTGCATAAAAGCATCGATTAAGTTGCTTCGTTTCATATATCGTACTTGTAATAAAGTAAAATTAAAAATTAATTTTACTTGTCATGTTTAAATTATGGACTGTATTTTGACATCTTTAAAGCAAATATATTAAGCGTAAGCTCTGTAAGTTTATATATATATATAATTATTCTGTACGTGTGTTTGTCACTGAACTCCTCCTTAACAGCTGGACCGATTTTAATGAAATTTTTTGTGTGTGTTCAGGTGGATTCGGGAACGGTTTAGATTCAAAAAGTTATTTAAAAAAGTTTGAAATATTCGAATTTAAGACTATGTGTGTACAGGACAACGTCTGTCTGGTCCGCTAGTATTATATATATTTAGTATTCTTTTTATATTCTATCGACTTTTACATCCTAAAAACTTAGTTGAAAAAGACGTTTTGATTCAACAAAAGATATTGAAGATTTACTAATGTTACAGGCGTAATATTACAAGGATACTGTCGTTTTCTGCAAGAAATGAACCTTAAAGTTTACTCATTTGACCTGTATAGGACGAATCTTCCAAGTATAATTATATAATTGGGCAGTAAGAAAGTTAGCAATTGTTTTTCGACGGGGAAGTAATTAAGTGTAACCTTATTCAAGATCAAATGGTTAACTTATAATGCTTTTATGCTAATCAAGATTAAGATATTTTAACGTAAGCATAAGTTAATTTTAACTAAACATTAGATCACATTTTTTAGTTTTATCATTGAATACTGAAAAAATTGTCATAACCCATTTTCTTGAATTTCTAATGATCTTTTAATAAAAAACGTTAGATCTTCTTATTTTTACAAACTTTCTACTAATTAAATTATATCGTCAGTTACGTTCGGCTGAATATTTATCGACATTTCTAATTAATCTGGGAAGGTAAAAATCTACATTATAATGCTATAAATACGATACGCTCACAAAGTTTTTGGTGTTTTTATACGAGTGTTATCGAAGGCAATTTAATCTAACTGCATGGGTCATGTTACGTTAAAATGTTCCTCTCGCGTTCTGCGCCTATAGAAAGCATTCTAACATGACAGTTAAAATTACAGTCAACGTCTTAAAACTTAAGAAAAATCTTTCACCTCAGTGTTCTTATCATCTTATCCTTTAAACGAGCAATTCTTGTATTGGTATATATATATATATATATATATATATATATATATATATATATATATATATATATATATATATATATCAGAATCTCGGAAACGGCTCCAGCCATTTGGATGAAATTTAGTGTGTGCTTAGATTCGGGGGCGAAAAATCGATCTAGCTAGAATTTTTAGAAAATGTCCTTTTAACTCTATTTTCAAGGAATGAAAAATATCATTCGAATATTAAATAGTAATTCGAAATTTAATAGAATAGTAAATTTCGCCGAAAAAAAATTTTATAAAAGCTCGGTCGGTAATCGGGCGGCCCCGAAATAGAAGGCCGTGTTTCGTGTCACGATCATTCACATACTTATTTTATTAGTTTTTTTTCGATTCCAGATCATTGCTTTCTTTATTTTTTGTCCATCCAGATGATTTTGTTCTTTTTCCCTTTTTTTTAAAGTTCTTTCTTTTGTGAAAAACACCAGTTCATATTTTCTTATTATTACGTCGGTAAGATCGAAAAATATTATGCATGTTTCATTACTCAGTAATTTGTATCTAAATGTAATTTCGAACATACACGGTCCTCCAGGTACTGTATTGTAAAACGTTGCATCATAATACGCGATTCTATATTCTATAGATGTTTTGCTAAAATACTGTTGCAAGAACAGCGGTGTTCACAAAACAAAACATGCACCCTTAAGTAGAAAATGGAGGACTGACTCTAGACTCATAGAGTTCAAGTGTAAAATGCATTGCAGCAGTTACTTTGTTAGCCAGTTAAGTTCAGTGAAATGTTACCGAAGTTTACTAAACTGTCCAAGTTTACTTTTGCTCCGCACTTCTGGAGCCTACTATGTTTCACGTTTGACTTCGCTGCACTCTGAAACCATCCCTAATTCATTTATGTGAAATTTATGATGTATTCCACAGTCGCATCCCGATGACTTACAGTTTTAATATGAATTCATTTTAAAGGAATGATTTATGTTTTGTGGATTAATTGTGACGTAAAAGTTAAGTACAGAATTTGATTCTAAATCAGCACCCAATTTGTGACAAGCACCACTGTTTGCCTTTAGATTATGATGCTTTTGCACTAAGGTCTTCAATCGAAATAAACTAACGTAAATTACATTTAAAATATAATAATAAAATAATTGTGAGCAATTTCTTACATTTTTCTTTTTTATTCCTATTTTTTAATACCACAATTGACCTAGATCTTATAAAGTCTAAAAACTTATTTCACTTAATGATCTCTTTCATGTGGCGTGGTTCTGACAGGTTAAAATATGGAATTTCCTTTAGTTTTTGTATAATATAATCTTTCATAAGTTTGGAGTATTAAGAAAAAGCATTACAATTCAATTCATATTTTAACGATTTTTTAATGATTTAAAAATGAAATAGTGTATTTTTTTAGTGTTTTATTACATACAATACTTCTGCAATTTATAATGAGTAGAGTTAGATAGAAGTGATAACAAAGTTATATAAAATTATAATTTTAAATATTAATTTCCCCAATTTTCAAAAGGTTGTCAACGCATCTGCAACCCTCGGGTGTAGCGGATCTCCATGGGCGGCGGCATTCACTTATCATCAGGTGAACCGTCTGCTCGCTTGACAACTTTTCACATTAAAAAAAAAAACTTCTCAGTCAAAAAACCCAACCAAGAAATGGTTTTCTAATAGAAATAAGTATTACTTACGAGTAAATCTGAAATTATGATTAAGAGTGTTGAAAATACATTCCACAAAGTCGTTTTACGTTTCTGTAACGAAGGTTACCTGCGTACTCGCCACATAGTGCATCCTAAATACGGCTTTAAGATCAGCACAAATTTGCCACGTTTTGAGAAAAGAAGGAAACACTTTTCTGACGGCTTGAGTTATAATGGTGTCGCCTGTAGCGTGTCTCCACTTGACTCTCTCTTATAGAGTCTGAGCTCACTGAAGCCGGACGCGCGCGCGAATGCGGCCGTGTTCAACCCATTGAGGTTCTTGGAGATCTTTGAGATGCATATTACATAATATTAAATATGTGTAAAGGAAACTTGTGCAATAAACACAAATTCTTCTTCGATTTTGTTGCTCAGTTCTAAAGGGCGTAAAAACTAGTGCGTGAAAGGAATTAGTAATATGAGATACTATTTCACGTCACGTGGATTGGAATAAGCCAACTCAGACTCGAGGTGGATAGAAAATATGCATATGTAATGTTTCTTAATCAATGTTAAGAAAAAAATTAAACAAATTGTTATCTATTTAAGTAACCAAATATTTATGCTTCTAAATCTTGTTGTTTTCAAGTAGTATTATATAGAAAATACTTTGACTGGTTAAAGCTTACCGAGATTCCTGCAATAAATTTATAGTAAGATCAAACATTGTTGGTTGCGGGCTTCGACTGTAAATAACGAGTGTCTAATAAAAACTAACTTCAGACATCAACAAAATAAGCACCAGGTTTAGTTTCTGTTATACTAGCATATCATCTTTTATTTTTTATTAACTTAAAAAGTTACGCAGTCAAATTCCTTGGAAACCTAAACTCTAGGATATAATTACGATTGCAATTTGAGATGCCGAAAACATGACGCGTTAAAAGTTTTGCAATTTTGCAATTGCTTTGTAAAGTAGGCGGTAAGTAGATGTCGTCTACTATTTCCATGTACACCCCGCTCTATGTCGCTCCGGAGCTCTACCTGCTGAATTATTAATGTTCTCTCAGAGGAGACATGATACTTTGCGTCATAGGCACGTACGCGGTGAGAGTATAACTGACTAACTAACAATGTAAGTTACAGAGATGCGACACATTTTACTCAATATACTTTTGGAATATTTTCGCATTGGTGACGTGTCAACATCGAATTTGTAACGCGCAATAAATTGTGTCAAGGATAGCATACATTTATTGAACATAAAAGTAAAGTAACAACCTATACACTTCCAACCGGGCAAAGGTCTCCTCTGTTCTATATAGGGCCTAGCCCACCCCGCGCCCGCGACCCGAATGCAGATTGGCACACTTCAGATAATAATATTTTAAAAGTTTTAATTCCTTTGACGCGTTTGGAATACAATATGAGAGTAAAATGTTTACGATGCTCGTGCACACCGACTGCAAAAAAGAGACATGATGAAGATGATTGCAGAGCAATCGCTTTGCAACCAACCTTATCCACGTCATAGTTGATAAGGTTGATTGGTAACACCATGGCAACCATTAACAACTTTTTGTCATATATAATTCCAAGTATATACAATAATTCCAAATATCTAACCAAGTTATCTAACTCAACCGTTAATTGAATTTTTTAAAAACAAAGAGTACTGGCACAGAGTACAAAATTTTTAGTTATTTTTCTTCTGTTATGCAAAAGAAGTATAATTTCTATAAGTACACACAAAATGTTTTTTTATTATTGCGAAAATACGCTGATATTCAACGACATCATGATGTTTTTCTTCACCGCTGTGATGTTAGCTTTTAAAATTTCAATGAACATTTTTGTTGGTACCGGTACGGGAATTTGAACTTAGGTTGCTCGAGCCTATATAATTAATAACGAGCGCCCAGACACAGAGATACCACGTGCTTATTGAAAGTTATCATCAGTCAATGAAAAATTATGTGTTAAAAAGTAAATGCCATCTTCTAGCCCGTCTCTTTAACTCAGGTTCGAGAAGTCACGGTAAATGTTTGGATCTACTTTTTTATGATACTTTACAGAGGAGCCATATACACTTACTATGGTTTATTTCACTATCACAACATAATATAATATACATGTTAATTTAAGGATCAAAGCATTTTAAATTCATCGAAAAAAGTAATGTTTCTAAGAAGCGAAATATCTCTCCTTTTCTTTATTGAAGTCTTAAAATGATACTTAACTTTTACGAATAGGTGAACTGTTTGTTCTACTTCCACTATTAAATAAGAAACAGAGCGTTCAGTACGGTTTAAGACATTTTACACATCCGGAGCATTCTGAGCAAAACGCGTTCTATACCTACTTATTTGCTAGTTGTGTTAACTAGGTGGAAAGTCATTTGACTATGCCAAGAAACGAAAAAAAAAAACGAAGCTTATATAATACGTACTCGTACTTCTAGTGGAAAGTAGGTTAAGACGTGGCAGCTCGCCTCAATTTCTTACCACCGCGGGTAATTTTACCACCCATAATACATTGAAAATCTGTGAAATATTATTGTTTAAATTATAAAGTTTTATATGAACTTTGTGACGTCAAATCAACATAAAATAACGAGTCGTCACAATAAGTATAGGTCACCAGCTGCAGTCTTCACTGCGGAGTTTTTTTTTTTAATAAAATGGGTCCGTCCTAACTTATGGCAATAAATAGAAACTTAAAGTTCTCCGTTAGTTAACAACGGGCGAAAGCTACCTCGTTTTCCGTTGCGGAAGTGATGGCTTGGATAAGCGGCGGCCCGAGCTATATTGTCGCAATGCACGCCATATCGGCCCCACACAACTCGGGCTACGAGCACTCGAATTTTTCAATGTTGTTGTTGTGGATGTTGAAAAAGATAACGATCGCCGAAATATTTCGCCGTTAAAATGCAACAATTTTTACAGTCTTTTTAAAACTATTTTGATTTCGAATTGATTTACCTACTTTAGAAAATAAAAACATCACTGATTTCATAACGACTGAAGGAATCGGCAGTGCAAGAAAGTAATGCTTTGTATGTAATTCAAGATAAGCTTTATTTATATCCATATACAGCTTCTGTGAGTTATGACTAACCAAACAGAAATATACTTACTGATTTTTGTAACAAATTGAATAAAGTTTAGCAATAACGCAATGGTTTTCGTCTGTTTTTAATCGTGATTAGAAGATTACGTTTTTTACGACCGGCCGCCTGCCTGACGTCAACCCTCCTTGGGAAACAAACACCCAGATCCGGAACAATTATCTGTGAATCTCACAAATACTTTTCCCGAGTGGGAATCGACCACGACCCCCGGAGCCGAGGCTAATAGCTTAACAACGGCGCCACCAAGTCATATTAGCATTCTTGCATTTAGCTTACTATAGTGAAGTAATCGGTGCCTATCTTCCCTTTGTATAAGTGCATGTTATCGTTCCAGTTCGTTTGTCACATTCCCACATAAAATGAATATCATTGCAAACAATTTTAAATAGTTTTAGTATAGTTATTTTAGTTGTTGAGAAAATGGAACTGAGCAAAAGGACCCGTCGACCCGTTGTAAGGCTATTAACATAATAATTAAATCAAGATAAGTGGATTATAATGCAACCCTCAGCAGTGAAAATATCTTTAAAATTATTCGTTAGTTTTGATAGAGTGAATGTAAAATTTGCTACACAGAGAAGTGCTACTAATTACTTATTTCAATAGTCGAATGCGTACCAACAGACAGTATGTAAAATCATTTGCAGTAGAGCTCAGTGTCTGGGTATGTGCCTTTATTCTTTAAACTAATCCAGTCTGAATTCGCACTAATGTTATTGTTAATTGCAATTTTAAGTGGTGATCGAACTACCACAGGCGGTTGGTATCTAAGGCAAGTACTTTTTGTATTCATACTCTTACGATTTAGTAAGAGTATGAAAACTGAAAGAATTCATTACTCTTAACTTATAGATACTTTACTCCGATATTCTGTGAGGCCGTGGTAGTTCCCTGGTTGAACCGTTCCGTTAAGCAATAGCAAAAGCCAATGCGTGGCTCTACCACTTTTTCCATTTTCTTTTTTATCCCTACTTAAGTTTAAAAAAACAGCAAAATGTAAATCCATCAAGGTATAACGGCATAAAAGTAATTAATATGGGCTTTCATTTTCCATTTCGAAAATTTTGAATAAAAATTTAGGAAAAGTGCTGCGACTGAAAGACTAAAATTAAAAATTAATCTAGGAAACATCACAGACACTGTATAATACAAAGCGCTTATATTTATAAACGTCGACGAATTAAAGCGGTCGTCACGTGAAATAAACTGGTTTTCTCTTGGCAATGTCAACTGTAAATAATTTGGTATTAAAATTACTCGGAACGTTAAACTAATTTTACCGTAAATGCAAAGAGAGTCTGCATTCAAAAGAGATTGCTAAAAGCTCCTGGGTATACGTTAATTAAAATGCAATTCGATCGAGGCTTTTATATTTGTTTTTAATTTATCGATGGCATCCCTTTTCAGTCCAATGAAACAACTGAAAAAGAGGACGACAAAATGCCAGTTTTTAGCATCCAATAAAATTCAAATGAACAGTTCAAAAGAATCCATTGCAAAAATAGTAACATTTAACGGTGGATCTGGAATATTTGACAAACAAAACAGGGTTGCTTAGACCAAAAAAATAAGGGAAAATTCCTCATTGTCAACAAATCACATAAGTTCATAATGGTAGCTTAAGTATTGTCAAAAATCGCGAACATGTCTATACTTGTGTGTTTGTCACTCGTACATAAATTAAAAACGAAGGTTCAAAGAAAGTAATTTTAACGACGCGGTAACAATTACGAAAAACGTTAGCTAGGCCTTAGAAAATTTTGGCTCAAACTTTTTAATTTTTTTTGCAAGGATTTTCAAAATTGTTGTAATTTCTGCTTGGCAGTATTTTCACTAAAATTATGACCGCTGATAAGACTGACTTGTTTAATTATTTGGCTTTGGGTGTACATAGACTAGACTAAATCATAATATTACCTTTATGTCAATGATTTAGAATATCAACTAGTTGACCCGGCGAACTTCGTATCGCCTAACAGACACTGAATGTCGTGTTACCTTTTAACTGAACTTAATTTAGGCTTTTATGAATGTAATACAATAAATAGAAAAGAAATATTAAATTTATTAATATATATAATACAGAAAGAAAATAAAAATTCAATAAAAAAAAAAAAAACACGTATTTATACCGGTGTTTCCTGACATGATTGAATTAAAATATATATTGTGCATTTACAGAACCGTCTTTACACATAAGGGCACACGGGGACCGTGCCCAGGGCCCCTGTCGTCTATGTCGTCTATGTCGTCCGAGGGCCCCGCATGGCCTACGTATTCGCTTGAACTATAAAAAAATATCAATTTTTGGTCTATATATTCCGACAGAAGTTTATAGAATAAATAAAAAATAGAAGATAAAAGAAAAATGTTTTTGTCATCCACTTTATTTTACTTTCCACCAGGGCCCCAAATTTTTGTGTCCCCTTGGGCCCCGATATGGCCTAAGACCTCATTGTGCAATATGGAATGTAAACGGGTTAATTCTCTTCATTCAAGCACCATTTTATTATAATTAATATATTGATGGGGGAAATTCGATAAAATAAATTCAATTTTAGAAATGCTTGGCGGGCCGCATAAACATGTTTAAGGGGCCGCAAGCGGCCCGCGGACCGCGCGTTGCTCATCCTTGGTCTAGACGGTGGCATTGTTATTAATATTATTACTCACACAAAACAAACAAATCTACCAGTACTGCTTATTCGAGTAAGGACGTTTTAAGCTGGCTATTTAAATAAGATAGTACTTTAATATTTTGCATAAAGATTTAATTTGACAATATACAAACATCATGTTCGGCGTCACTACCCTTTTTTTTTAAAAAAAAATATAGATCACGAAAAAGAAGTTTACACTTTCGCGACTTAGACAACAGTTTATATACTGTACTTTTCAACCTTTATAATTGATCTTAGAAAAAATCACACACAAAATGAAAAAGAAACTTAAACTTAAGCTTCCCAACATAAATGATAGTTTTTACACTGCACTTTTTTATTTTTGTAATAGATCTTGAAAAAAAATCACAGACAAAATGAAAAAGAAATTTATGATTGCGCGACATAGATAATAGTTTTATATGTCAGTCTTATGTAATTAGTGACAGTATTTCGGAGAAATAATTTTTCATTTACAATTATTTTAGTCAACTTTTCATTGTTTTTGATGTTTATTCTGCTATTCCAGGCAGAGACAAAGCCAACAAATCAAAAACCATGAAAATCGGTCCAGCAGTTCGAGTTATAAATGTTGTAACAAACACGAATCACGATCCTCTTTTTGTATATATAGTACCTGGGGGACCGAGCTTTTGCTCGGTTTATTTTTTTTTGGTAAATCATGTATTTTGGAAATTGACATATTTTAGATACAAATTACTGAGTAATGAATTATGCATAATATTTTTCGATCTTACCGACGTAATAATAAGAAAATATGAACTGGTGTTTTTTTTTTAAAAAGAACAAAATAACTAATCGCCAAAAAAGAAGGCACTTTTTTATTTTTGTAATAGATCTTGAAAAAAAATCACAGACAAAATGAAAAAGAAATTTATGATTGCGCGACATAGATAATAGTTTTATATGTCAGTCTTATGTAATTAGTGACAGTATTTCGGAGAAATAATTTTTCATTTACAATTATTTTAGTCAACTTTTCATTGTTTTTGATGTTTATTCTGCTATTCCAGGCAGAGACAAAGCCAACAAATCAAAAACCATGAAAATCGGTCCAGCAGTTCGAGTTATAAATGTTGTAACAAACACGAATCACGATCCTCTTTTGTATATATAGTACCTGGGGGACCGAGCTTTGCTCGGTTTATTTTTTTTTGGTAAATCATGTATTTTGGAAATTGACATATTTTAGATACAAATTACTGAGTAATGAATTATGCATAATATTTTTTGATCTTACCGACGTAATAATAAGAAAATATGAACTGGTGTTTTTTTTTAAAAAAGAACAAAATAACTAATCGCCAAAAAAGAAGAAATAAAGAAAGCAATGATCTGGAATCGAAAAAAAGTAAAAAAATAAGTGTGTAAATGATGGTGATACGAATCACGGCCGTCTGTTTTGGGGCCGCCCGATTACCGACCGAGCTATTATAACTTTTTTTTTGCGGCGAAATTTACCGTCATATTCGAATGATATTTTTCATTCCCTGAAAACAAGGATAAAAGGACATTTTCTAAAAATGAAACCTGGCTAAATCTATTTTTCGCCCCCGAATCTACGCACATGCTAAATTTCATGAAAATCACTGGAGCCGAATCCGAGTATAGTATATATACAAGAATTGCTCGTTTAAAGGATAAGATATATATAATAACGTAAACATAAAGTAACATTATTTTAATAAAAACAAAAAGAGATTTTCGAAGAAGGTTAATCTCAGGCTAAATCAATATCTTTCAGTGCAAATTAAAGTACAATTAATTATATTTGTTAATCCGTCCGATAGGTACGCCAGCAATGCTGGACGAAGAGAAGGCCGAATGCCTGGCTGACAGCCTAGAGTCTCAATGCTCCCCCAGTCTGCTTCCGATCGACCCCGAACACCTCCGCAAGGTGAACGAAGAGGTAGAAAGGAAAGCCTTAGAGCCACTTCGCGATCCCGTTCCCCCAGTCACGTGCTCCGAACTAATAGACACCATTAATAAACTACGCCCGCGTAAAGCACCAGGCTCAGATGGTATCACCAATAAGGTGACCAAGCTCCTCCCTACTAGCATCCTTCAGATACTAGTATTAATTTACAACGCGGCCTTAACCGAAGGCTTCTTCCCATCCGAGTGGAAGGAAGCCGATGTCATAGGGTTCCTCAAACCCTCTAAACCCGCCACTCTCCCAACCTCATATCGTCCAATAAGTCTTCTCAAAACATTTGGGAAGATCTTTGAAAGACTAATATTAGCCCGCTTAAGATCCCTTATGGACACCAAAGGGCTCCCCATCCCAGAGCAGTTTGGATTTAGAGCCAAACACTCATGTACCCATCAAGTGCACCGCATCACGGAGCACATTTTAACTAAACGTCAACGCGGACTCAACACCGGTGCACTCTTCCTGGACGTGGCAAAAGCGTTCGACAAAGTCTGGCACAACGGGCTCGTATACAAGCTATACGGGTACGGAGTGTCCGACCGTCTCGTATGCATAATACGAGACTTCCTAAGTAATCGAACCTTTCGCTATCGCGTCGAGGGCGTGTGTTCGACTACGCATCCCGTTCGAGCCGGGGTGCCCCAAGGGTCGGTGTTGGGACCAGTCTTGTTCACTCTCTACACCAATGACATGCCGCGTGTCAAAGATGTAGAACTTGCTCTTTTTGCCGACGACACCTGTATCTATACCACAGGCAGAACACCCGAATTGATCCATCGACGCCTCCAAGCTGCGGCCATCACCATCGGTGACTGGTAAAGTCAAATAATAGGCGGTCCTCGAATCAATCACCCAGCCGTGACCCAGCCAAAAAGCGCGGCTTCGTACTCGGTCGCCTTTCCCGCACAAAAAGTCAAAAATACCCTTCGGAACACCCCCCTATATAAGGCTCTTGGCCCTATCACGTACCAGCCCTGTCTTCATGGGTTAATCCGAAGTCAAATATCAGGCGTCGTCCTCGACTCCCAGCTCAAAATTCACCCAGCACGTGCGCAGAGCCAGGAACCCTGGTTCATTCGTACTCGGTCGCCTCTACCCGTCCGATCAATAATGCCCAAAATGCGCAATTCCGGAAGTCGGCGTCGACCCTATTTCGCATTCCGCCGCCGCCATCCCAACCCACTTATCGTACGCGCCGTCCCCGCCCTTCGCTCAAATATTTGCTCCGCCGCGATTACCGAAGACCGCGTCAGGTGATTCAAAATCGATTCCTGCGATGAGCCACGGGAGCTACCCTGGTTCATCGAAATATCGAAAACTACAAGTCGACTACAAACACCACGCGCATTCCTCGCCGGCGAGTGCGGCAAACATATACTAGGTTCCACCACGTACCGGCAGGTTTTCCCCTATTAATGATAGAAGCGTTGCTGGAGTTTTCTTCCGCCACTTCTTCTCCCAGCGCCAACGCTCTCCGAAGTGGTAAATGTTTTCACGTAATTCCCCCAGTCAGATAATAGCGAAGACCGATCGAGCACGAGGTCCGACTTCCCTGACGATGAGGCACCCTATCGAATCGAAATGCTCAAAAAACGCGTGCTGAGTGACAGCCCAAGCCGAGGTCCCCTCTCGGGGACCCTTGAGCCTGATCACTCCATGGAGCGCCCGCCAAAGCGCCCTAAGAGCTTGGCGGCCTCCCAAAAACCGGTAATAATAATAGCGTGACGGCCCGAGCCGAGGCTCCCCCGGGAGCCCTCGAGCTTAGTCACCATAACGCGTAATAATAGTACGCCGAGGTTCAGGCTAGGCGCCTCGTGCGCCAGGCCACCTCAAGTCCGTCGGATCTGTAAAGGCCCCTAAGGCCAACAGTGGCTCATCCAGCCCAAACATATTTGTTAAACAAACGATGTCATTTTAACTTATTTCTATTAAAATATGTTTTAACTTTCGTATTTAATATTTTAGTTTTAAATTTATTTACGATTTTAAATCTTTAAAATTATTTGGTACTATTGATCATTTTTTGATACACGATCATTTTTTTTTCATACATTTTTTCTCTTTCACAAGACATTATTGTTTGCTTATATTAAATTTAAAAACCTTGGGAAAGTGCGCGTAGTTTTTTTGGTAAAAATGTATTCAACGACGATCTAAATTACGGCCAATCTTAAATTGGATCGGATTTACGAATTTGTTTAGATAACTGCCAATGAAAGGTTCCCACGATAATGGCTCTCATTTTATATTACCTCCTGTAAAGCTCTGATGTGCTTCGGAATTCGGGAAGAGGGGAAAGAATTAGGCTTTATCGTATTTGGAATCGCATTGCTATTATTATACGATTGGGATCATGAAATGTGACTTTTGAGATTTTATTTAGCTTTTTCGGTAATTGGTTATTATTCAAAAGATATATAGTTAATAAAGGTAAAATATTCATGTCTGAAAGAAATATCAATGCCTGAAAAGAGAAGGTAAAAGGAGCTCTCTCATTACATTCGTTATATAATATTTGAGTTCATAGAGGCTTATTAAGATATAAAAAATATTACTTTTATATTTGAAGTCATACTATATATGTATAGGTAAAGTAAAGTAACAGCCTATACATGTCCCACTGCTGGGCAAAGGCTTCCTCTATACAGAGGGTATCAGGGCATAGTCCACCACGCGGCCCCACTGCGGATTGGCGGACTTCACATGTTTTCGAAATATATATATTTTTTTTTGTTATTATTTCGAAAATATGCAGGTTTCCTCACGATGTTTTCCTTCACCGCGGAGCACGTGATAAGTCAGCACTAAAAGTTAAAAACTTCATTGGTGCCGGCACCGGGGATCGAACTCAGGTTGCTCGAGTATATTGAATTAAAGGCGAGCGCCCGGACACTGAGCTATCACGGCTCATACTGAGCTATCACGGCTCATGTATAGGTATATTAAACAAAAAAAACAGAGCTTCGATACTACTTATTACTAGTTTTTAGTGAACTGTAAGTAGTATCGAAGCTCTGTTTATTTTTTGAATAATAACTCGGTTGATTTCATTTTGGGTTAAGCTACATAATATTATTGCTTTAGCAAACGACCGGCATTACATAGTAAATCTCGCCCCGGGCACTTGAAATAGTACTTGAAAATTGAAGAATAATACATTTTTAATAGTCTCACAAACAGAATACTATAACCGCAAGATTTCTGTGATTAGTGTGTATGCAGTTATCAAATAAATAGTCCTTATTAGTTTATAAAATACCTTAAAAGTTTATGATATTTCAAAAAGTCTTATACTATGAAGTAGACGATGGTTTCTTTTCTGCTTACTTCAATACACATTTATCAAGAAAAGTTAATAGTAGAGAAGAAATTTAATTCTAAAACATACGTTTCAATTGAATTCATCATTATTGTTACTATATGATACTTCTATTTTTACGCCGTATCACTAAGGCTCAAAATAAATACTGTATTTTAAAGACGAATTATGTTGTCTGGTTGCTTTTAGACATAAATATTTTTCACATTACTTTTCCGAGTTCCTGTATTCAGCAATGCGTTCTTACAGGCTAAAATGATGACGATGATTACTTTTCTGAGTCTGTATTGGCAACTATTTACATAAGATTGTGGATGTATATAAAATTAAGTTGGCGTGTTCAGATCTAAAATATAGTGACAAATGTAACATGGTTGATTATAACTGGAAATCACTTATTTGTCTCCCTCCGTAACACATAGCTCATATCATTGACAAGACTGGATGTCTTTCAGATTTTGCTCCCGTATGTTTTGATTTATCGGGTCAAAATTAGATAGAAAATGCATCCCTGATAATCGTTAGCCTATAATATCCGAGATATTAGATTTCGTGATGACAAAGTTGAGAAAGTTGGTTTTCCCATAGAATTTATTAAACTTCCAATCGATTCCTTAATAACGGCGGTGTCCGTTCCGTTAGACTCGGGCAATATTGGTCGAAGATATTGACAATGCTCTAAGAATATCAATCAGTTGAGCACACCGTTAGGGGATCAGTGGTTGTCTCGATTTAAATTTGGTTTTAAATCGACCTAAAACTGACAGAATTCTCTCTGTAGTGGACTTAGATGATCGATAGTTTTGAATTTAAACGTTGACATTTACAGTGTATTCAAAGCTATTTCAGACGATATCAAAAATGTATGATCGAATATAAAATTATTGCTAAGAAATAAAAATAATAATGTAACTGAATTGCATTGTACGTTTCTAAAAATAAGTGAGCACATATCCTTACTAATAGTATAAAGATGAAAGTTTGTATGGATGGATGTTTGTTACTCTTTCAAGCAAATAATATTGAATGGATTTTAATGAAACTTTACAATACAATAGCTTATACATCAGAATAAGACATAGCCTATAATTTATATACATATTTTATGTATTTCTGCCTTTCTGTCTGAATTTTACGCCTTCAGCCTAATCCCCGCAGACGTAGTCGCAGACAGCAGCTCGTATTTTCATATAGTAAAGTGATCTGAGTTTAAAACAATAGACAGCTGTATGTTTGAATTTGCATATTATCTTAATTTTGTTGAGCATGGAAAAATATGCAAACCCAATTTATAAACTGTTTAAGATAATACGTGGTGCTAAACTAATAAATATGGGTTACGTTAATAGAATACCAATCTTCATTCCTATCATATGATGTTATATTGGCAAAAAGTTAAGCGTATTATGATTGTAGGCAGTAAGTTGCTAAACAAGTAGAGTAAGGTAGCTTCACGCTCTTCAAGTACATAAAACTTACAAAAATCCTTACTAATACTATAAACGCGAACTTCAGAAAAATTGTGCTTGCACATGACTCTTTTAAGCCATGGAATGCTCTTCAACCTAATTTTAGTCGTTTCGCGAGACTTAGTTCAGATTTAACTTTTGTTTCAGAGGCCCTTAAAATAATTTGGATCTGTGGCTGTTCGGCAGGTCTTTTTGTCTTTTTTTATCTAACAAAGTGGCAAACTAGCTGGCGATTCACCTGATGTTAAGTAATATCCGCCGCCCATTGACATTTGCAACACCCGTAGGGTT
This sequence comes from Iphiclides podalirius, assembly GCA_933534255.1. Lineage (NCBI taxonomy): Eukaryota > Metazoa > Arthropoda > Insecta > Lepidoptera > Papilionidae > Iphiclides > Iphiclides podalirius. The sequence continues at coordinate 9,984,027 of OW152822.1, read as the reverse complement.
GCAGATGCGTTGCCACCTTTAAATAAAGTGGGCCCGGGCTACCTCACTCACCAGACGAAACGCGGAAGTGTAACACTTCTACTTTACGCCGGTCTTCTGTGACGTCGTGGTAATTACCCGGACGAACCTGCACATTCGTGCAACAGTGAAAACTGTTGCTGTGGGGCCTACCTTTGTTAAATACGTCTTACTGTGAATTTCTCCGCAACAAAAAGTATCGCATGCTTCGGGCCATGAAATAATTCATATTAAGAAATCATGACAATTCATGCTTCCGTTTTTGTGTGAAAGAAAAATAATTAATTAAAATAAATTATCAATACAGTTAATTACTTAAATTACTTGTTATAACATGGTAAATACAATCTGAAATATTGTTTGGTTACTACTAAATGGCGTACAGGGCAAGCATAATTAAATGTAAAACGTCATATTCATCTATTGGGTAGTAATGCAGAAATTCCTTTCTTAATTTAATTTTTTTAATCAACAAACATGCTTTATTTTTCTTTATTTCATGCAAGAGTATCCTTATAATGTATAATAATTTTGTATCGTGCCATTATATTTATATATATAAGCTATATAAAATCATGATAACTTGAAATTTTTAAAAGATGTCAAAATATATCCTGTGTATTAATCCAACAGTTTCATCTTGAAAATCCGATCCCATTTTCCATCAAGGTGAATAATATTTGTTTCATTAGTAATCGTTATCTGATTCATCGACTTTTAGGTGGTCTGTTGTCAACCCTAAGTTGGAACAAAAGCTTGTTATTAATGAAATGTTTATGACTGAAAACGTGGGTACTCTCTGTGGGTCGTATTTAATAATCACCTGTTATTTAGTTTTTTAAGCAACTGTATTCTTTCTAAAATGCTTGATTGATTGATTTGATTGCAGAGTCGAGTCTTTAAACAATTAGGCCGTATTCCAATAATTATCAACCAATGAATGAAAAATATGTGCTATTTTGCATTACGACGGCAGTGACAGACAGTTCAAACTCAGAAAGTTATATGGAAAATAATCAATTTTTTTACTTTTTTTAACCTACAAAGCCATTCCCCTATTGTATATATAAATTAATAACAGTACGAAACTACTTTGAGCGAACACAATCTACGTTTTGTCCCACCCCTCACAACGTGCTCAAGTAGCGGATTTATCGTATATCTTGATTTGTACCGAATCTCGGAAAGTAGTCGTCGCGAGCACGTATCATAATGTAAAGTGAAGAAATCTATGCAAGCGGAGCTACTAAATCCTCTTTAAAATATGTGGAAAAATTACGAAAAGATTGTCGCCGCTGTGGGAATCGAACCCACGTCTTCGGCATTCGCGGCCTGACCTTTTAGCCACTAAGTTAAACGGCTGATTGCCACACCGATGAAAATCTTAACGTCTTTTATCTATATTGTTTTTTAACGAAGCAATACTTGGCGCAGCTCTTGGCAGCGACAATCTTTTCGTACGTTTTCTACATATTTTAATGTTCAATCTGAAGTGCAAAGATTAGCACTATAAACAATTTAAATTACTTAATCCTCTATTCAGTTCAGATAGCGTCTTACGTGCCGCACAATGATATGCAATATTTATCAAAGATAATGCTGAGCCACCAAGCGAATGTGGTTTGATTTACGTGAATCGTTTGCTTCAGTGTGCGAATTATAGTCAGTATCCCAGCGCACCTGCGTCTTCTAGGCATTGTGTTTAATAAACTGCTCCTCGCGGTAGCTTATAATAAATAATGAAAGTATTGTGGGCAATGAATGCTTAATTTATGGAGGGCTATTTAAGTATCTTCCGTCTTTGAATAAAGGAAGATTATTTTTTTCAATTTATTAAGATAATGTTACGTTTTTATTGCTACTTCTGTTGTGGTATGAAAACAAGTTTCGTCTTTTTAGACAATCTATCAGGAAATTTATTTGGATTGTTCATAAGAAACAGTAAAGTAAATATTATAAAAATCAGATTAGATTATATTTATGGCATGTTATGATATTCAGGACATTTTTGGCTTGTTATAAGAATTAAAGATAGTCTTGGTTTTTACCTACATTACGTAGATATGTTAAAATTCACATAAAATTATTATAATTTCTTTTTGTGTATAATTAATAACCATACTAACAGCTTAAAAAAAGTAGAATTTATCAAAAGTGTAATTGTATAAAGGGCATGGGGTTTTATATCAGATTATTAAAAGTTTTGGTTTACCTAGTGTAACACCTACCGTATTACATTGAAGGTACTCGATATAAAACGGTAGAAATAATCAAATTGAAATAAAAAAATGTAATAAGTAAGTAAGAACACTCGTGTATCTGCTTATTTTATGAAGAATATTGTAATGAAGGATTTTTGGAACGAAGTTCCTTAGCGCACGGTTTGGATTCAAGAATTTGGACTCCAAAATATGCTAACACTTTAATACTACGCTTTTGAATTAAACCGTTATCAACTGCATTTGATACCTTTTTCACAAATAAAGAGTGGTAGCTGTGGTAGGGCCACGAACTCACAGAAGAGCGGCAGTGGAATTGTTATACTTCTGCCTTTCATCTGGTGAGTGAGGTAGCCGGAGCCCACTTTTTTAAAAGGTGGCAACGCATCTGCAACCCTACTGTGGCAATTAACGTCAATGGACAGCGGTTATCACTTAAAATTGGGTGCTTGCCACTATCTAACATTACAGACAGGGATCACCGTAATTCATAAATTGGCATATAAGTTGACGTAAACATAACATCTCATATTAAATAGATATTTAAAATTGCATTTAAAATGTATTCTAGCATCTGGGTTTCAAAAGCGGATTGCACAACAGAATTAAAAAGAAGACTGTTAGGTATCAAGGGTTGTATATTAATATTTTAAATTTGTAGAAAATAATATAAGAATACACATTACAGTCTAGTAGCATAGATACGATGTAAGTGACCGTTTCATTTTCCTATTCCAAGTGACAATGAGCCGACAATTCTAAAATTGTTAACTAGGTTATAATTGTTCCGGGCTGTACTTTTTACATTTGGCAGCTTTTCGCAATAAAGAGGCTTTAGTGGAATGGAATTGAGGCGACAACATTGGGAGAGACGTGCTACCGATCTGTGTTCTCTTCAAATGAGCACTGAATTTCAACGTGATTTTACATAAAAAGATTTTCATTTTAATAGGTAGTTTCTTGCTCCAAGCATCTGTCTACCTCCTACTGTTATACTGGTTTCTTAATATTTTATTAACATCATGGTTTTTATGATGAAATTATAACTTTGATTTATTCTTCAAAGTTGTACGGTACTAGCAAATTCTCGGCAAGATCTTGGAATGTTTAGTAATTTTCTTTCATCTCAATGACAAACCTATTTCATTCGCGTGTCTAAATGGCATTGGTTCCGGATTCTTGAACATTAACTTATACTATCTTCCTTGACCCTTTCTCTTTGTTCAAAACATTGAATTGACGTTATTGAATCGAATCAGTAAGTTATAAAGTTGTCTTACGTAAAAGTAAAGGTTGAAGAGGACTTTGGTAAATCGAATTAGTACCAAACTTACGTAAGTTATTTACGTTGGTATTAGGGAAATAATATTTTTCAGGTATTTTTGTTGTGTGGATATGGTAATTCTCAAAGCAATAATAATAATAATAATAATAATAGTTCTATATTTTTGATGTTATACCTATTTTATAGCTCATTGTCGGGGTCTCTCTGTCCCCTGTCCCTCGCTTTTAGTTCAATATACTCGAACAACCTCAGTTCAAATCCCAAACAAGCACCAATGAAATTTTTAATTTTAAGTGCTCACGTGAGCAGCTGTGAAAGAAATCCATCGTCACCAGCATATTTTCAAAAATATTAAAAAAAAAAAATATTTCAAAGATTTATTTTTGTGCCTGCCAATCCGCAGTGGACTATGTCGCGTAGTGCTATCTTCTAATATCCTGTATACCGAAGACGTATTGTCTTGATCTTTGCCCAGAAGTGGCACGTATATAGGCTGTTACTTTTCTTTCTTTTTTTTTATATGAAAGTTGCCAAGCGAGTACGGTTCACCTGATGTTAAGTGAATACCGCCGCCCATGGACATCTGCTACACCCGAGGGTTCCAGATGCATTGACAACCTTTTGAAAATAGGGCTCCGGCCACCTCATTCACCAGACGAAACGCGAAAGTATTATACTTCCACTTTACGCCGGTCTTCCGTGAGGTCGTGGTACTTACCCGGACGAGCCTGCCCATTCGTGCAACAGCCGAGGCTACTGCGTGAAATTTAATTTAACAACAATTTAAATATAATTTACCACCGTAATTTTTTTTTCTCTACTTTACTACGCATTTTATAATCAGTACCTAAGGCGCCGCCCGATAACCGACCGAGCTATTTTTTTTTCGGTGAAATTTGCCGTCATATTTGAATGATATTTTTCATTCCCCGAAAACAGGGATAAAATGTATTATTAGCAAGTTCTATGTTTTAAACTGTTTACACAGCTATTTTTAACGGAAACATTAATCTGAATTTGTCTGTAGCAATTGATCAGTTTACCCGTGGTGTTGTTGTAAAGCGTTAGAACGAAATTATCCGGAGCCATTTTCGATTATTGACTTTCAATCATTGAAAATTGATTTGCGATGGAATTGCAGTCGGAAATACCGAATCAATCCGAGCAATTTAACGATGACGACCCCGACGGAATTACGAATTTCGGCGCTAGTACTCTAGGAATGTTTATATCCCCAAGTTTTTTTTTAAATATTGTATTACTTACGCATTTTCGCTGGACAAAATATTATTTACTCACGAAATTATGCACTTTTTATGTCTCTTCTATAACGCATGCCACTTCAACCGCTCTTTTACTACGCGTATCAAATTATTATATCTGCCCAGGGAAAATTGAGATAAAAACTTTTTTTTTAATTACGAACTGACTAGAGCTAAACTAGTTAAACACGATGAGGAATGATGGGGAATGATGAAGTCTTAAGTGTTAAACGCAGAGTGACTCCTTTTTGGCCGGTTTTTGGTACTACCTGGTGACGGATATACTCAATAAAATTTATTCCTCTCTCCTAATGATTCCATTTCGTTACAGGCGTTCCAGCGCGGGACTGCTGGCCTCGCAGCTTACCTGCCAGAGTTCGTCGACTGCTGCAAACGCAGCAGCCCCGCCCCACCAGGCGCCGTCGTCGCCACCGCGCGTGGTGTCCGCGCCGCCAGCGCCACTGGTTCAACCGCCCCCAGAGCCAGCGCCCCAGCCCGCCCAGGAGGACGGCGTACGATTGCGTCGCGCGCACACGGTCGCAGTGCGGGACTACTTGAAGAGGGAGACGCAGACGTTCTTCGGAGTCCAGAGGGACAATGAGAGGGAGCAAAGGAGGCTCTGGTACGAAAGGAGGAGACGCCACGCGGCTAGGGCCCTCGGCGACCTCCGGCTCGACTTGCCACCGGATCACCATCCCGATGACGATGACATTAGGTGAGTTTTGTTCCCATTCCGGTTCGTGGCACTTTGGGGTGAGTTACCCCTATATATGCTATTTGGACCAAATATCAAAAGTCAAAAATTGTTTATTTCGTTCCTAGCAATCGTTTAATTTTCCAGAGTGAATTTTATAGCATCAATTTTTTTTAACTAAATGTAGACATTCTCATGATCTGAGGCTTCAGCTCATTGCTGAAAGTAGTTATTCAAATACCACGATTGCTGTTTGAGTAGATTATTATATACAGTAAAGATTCTTCAATGAAGAATTACTTTTTATAATAACGAGTTAAAGTTATTTGTTATATTATAATATATTTATTTGTCAACTTTTATCTATGAACCAAACTTAAGAACATTTCGCCTGCTAATTAAATATTTAGGAAATAAAATTATTTAAATATATACAATTTTTTATATAACATAAAGTATAAAGCGGTTTAAATAAATAGTGAACTAAAATAAAAGAAACATTTCCAAGACGTATTTCTTTAGTTTTGTTTCAAGACAACTGAAATAGGTCACTTGCCGGGTGGAACGGTTGAAAATTTAATTTACTTCTCTCAACAACTAGACTATCGCGTTCATTGGAACAGGAAAAGATATTGAACTTTTCCTATGAAATCAGCATTTATCTCGTAATTGCCCTTTCATATACCAAATTATTTCTAGTTTTTATTTTCGATTGTCACGTAGATTGAAGGGAAATGAAGATTTGGCATTTAGGTATTTGATTAATTTCAAAACATAGACATAAGGTGACAAATGGTTTGGCACCTAATATTATATATCCATTTGAATAAGTTTTCACGAAATATTATTATTATTATTTACACAATTATATATTAAATATTATTATTTACACAAATAATTCATTAATATTATTCATTATTATTTTATATTGTTGTGTGGCGAGAGGATTGTTTCTTTAGATTGTATATCGTTCAAAGTTGGGAAATATTAATTATTAACTCTAAAAGGCATTGCAGCCAAATCTATTCAAAAACCATCTGGAGTTGGCAAAAGCGCATTCTCAAAGCGAAAATCTTCACAGCATTCAGCGTGAGTGCTTAAATTTAAGAGGAATACATTTTACGCTAGCGTTAGTTAATAGTTTTAAAACATCTAAATCAGGCGAAAGTAGTAGTGGTGAGGACTATGTATAGTATTTATTGCTTACGTTGCTGTTTAAAATACTGCGCAATATGCAATGGCCGTGTTTGCGATTCACAATCGTGCAATTTAGTTGCTAATGAAAGTTACGAAATTAGAGCTGAATATTCAAAGCCCGTAATAAACGGTTATTGTATAATGCAAACTGCAATAATTCAACTACATTTTAATAGAATTTCTTAGTAATAAAATTTCTTCAGAGATTCTTTAAATTAAAATTTAATATAAGTAAGGGAAAGTAACGTACTATATAGGAGGCCTCTGCCCAGTTCTGGACCTATTTAAAGTAGGGCACATTTCAACAAACGACACCACCGCGGATAGGCAGACTTCACATATCTTCGAAATATACATATTTAACATTATTTGGAAAATATTATGGTTCCTTATGAGGTTTTCCCATCACTTTCTGCTGACAGAGTTTCAACGAGCTTTTATTTTGTCCGACACTTTTAGCCATACACTGGGTTCAGGGGATACACAGTCTTTTTTGAGATAAGTTCGGGAGTGGTAAACTGTGTATTGCATGTCACTGTAATTTTTTGCGGTGTCCTTGTGCCCCATATATTCCGTATATTTTATATATAGTACATTTTATAATTCTCTATTATTAAACGGTCAGGTCTCGAGTGCTCTCAACAAAATAATTGTTGCGTAACCGTGTGATATTTATAAAATTTCAAATAAACACACTGAGTTATATCGTTACATCGCGGCCTCTTGTATAATTCTGGAACATGTGGGAGACCTTATAATTGCTTGTTCAGAGTTACAAGTATTGTCTTTTATACACTTATTTTCATTCAAAATTTGAAAAGCAAATGTTGCTACAATTAAGAGTTAGTTCCTGGTATTCAGTAATGGATCGTATATCATATCAAGTGGGCTATATACGTAAATGTGATTTTTATTTGAAAAATTTTTTTATCAGAAATATCAATTTGTTTTACGTCCTCGTTCCTTTTGTTTACCGTCTGCTTTTTAGAAGTTAGTTTAGTAGTCTGAATTTACGCAGAGATGATTTTTATAATAACATAATTCCCTCGTACAAGGTACGAAACCTTTACAGGGTACATATAGATAGATTTTGAATTAATATTAATGAAACAAGGTGTGTATGTGTCACAAATGTAAGTTAGTAATTTTCATTCAAAGAGATGCTACAAGAACAAAAAAAAGGCTTTCATTCTAAGCCCTCTTGTTGCTATTACAACGGGAAATCCAGATAAACGGAGCCGATGGTAAATGATAGTGAAATGACAACTCTAAGGTCGAGGGAAAGTTATTTTGCCGTAAATAGTACAACTAGTACAAAAAAAATGCAAACGCATAATTAACACCTACAGATTCGAACCTAAAGTATGTCAGACGTTACAATGGTGAATGTAGGTACATTTATAGTTAGGCGAGCGGGAATATGTTATGAAAGACTAACGGCGTTGTTTACCCCCGGGGAGGTCCGGAGGCGCGAGCAGCTTATTAATGTACTTGTTAATTCTTGACTGTTGGGCGACGGGAACTTTGCATGCTCCGTTGAATCGGGAACTTTGGACGCCCAGACTAATTCTACGTAGGTGCTTGTTACAGTTAGCGGGAATCTCCATAAGTTACTGCCCCCTCGCTCGTGATACCGTTATTAGTCTGGTAATTGGGCAGGAACGGAGCACTCTAACAAGCCCTTAGGCATTTGTGATTAAACTTTTTTTGAAGTAACTTGATTGCCTTAAAATTAGTGAAGCTTCTGTAAATTATGACAATCGGTAACGGCCCTTTGTCTGCTAGCATCTGTACAAATGAGTACTTTGCCCCCTTATTGATACATGTTAATAAGCTACATTTCTATGGTAGGGCCATGTAACAGCTTCGGCTGGTGCACGAATAGGCAGATCCATCCAAGTAAGCACTACGACCTCAGAGAATCGGGAAGAAGTGGAAGTTTTATACTTCTGCGCTTCGTTAGGTGTATGACGTAGCCGGGGCCCACTTTATTTAAAGGTGGTAACATCTGTAACCCTAGGGTTACAGATTTTGGGTGGCGGTTATCACTTATCATCAGGGGAACAGCTCGCTTGCTACCTTCTCACATAAAAAACATAACAGCATACTTCACTCCTTCAGTTGACCTCTCTGTGCGCTCTTCCATATTCATTCAAATAGTGAGGATAATTGTCTTAATATATTGAAAATATATTATAACAATTAATTCTTTTTAAAAAGGAATGGTCTCTATTGCCTTACTGCTGATACCATGACTGATGGTAAATGGCAATATAGCCGTAGATGGCCTTGACTGCATCCATGTTATATTTGGACAAAAAGAAATATGCTGACAAACTTTTCTATTCCTTAAATGTGCGCATAATAAATGATAAAGCAAAGCGCCTGGTTCGAGTGCGTGGAATGTCAAAGACGTTAAGAGAAAAGGTAGAATTGTACCGAGCCTCTAATCGTTTGAAGGTGGGGGAGTTTATTAAATGAAACTAGTTTACGGATGGGGAGTAGTTAATAGGTTTAATTTCTGTAGAAATGGGGACTGGTCTACTGTATTTTAGAAGCTGTTTCGGTGTAAAGTTCCGCCGTACGTAACTTTTTTCCGAAGGGTACATAACTTTCGTATAGCTGCTTGGGCCTCAGATTCAATGAACCACCCTAAGATGTGGTTGGAGGCCACCTCAGTCGCAGCAACTAAAGATGGTCGGTACATAGGAAGGTCACATTTTGGAAATTTGGAGCTAGGTTTAGCTCCATCATATGAAATACCCAGTTTTCTGTCATGTAGTCTTATTTGTTCATTTAATTTTTATACTGTTATACTGTTCATTTTACGGTGGTAGGGCCACACAGCAGCCTCGGCTGTTGCACGAACGGGGAGGCCCGTCCGGGTAAGTACCACGACCTCACAGAAGACCAGCGTAAAGTGGAGGTCTGACAAATACTTTCGCGTTTCGTTTGGTGACTGAGGTAGCCAGAGCCCAATTGTCAAAAGGTTATCAACGTATCTGTTACCCTCGGGTGTAGCTGATGTCCATGGGCTGCGGTATTTACTTAAAATCAGGTGACCCGTCTGCTCGTTTGGCAACTTTCGCATAAAAAAAATATCATAAAATAATACTCGTAAAATATGTCACTAGTGATTTAGGTGTAATATGATCACAATAACTGTCTCATTATTATTTTGCCAATCTTATATCAAGGGAAAATGGCAAAGATAGACAGAAAATTATCTCGATTTAAATATTTTCATATTCATAACACAATTCATCTGCTCTATAAAAACTGATTTGAGGCGCTGATATCTCCGCGTGAAAAACTCTCATTTAATTTCCTTCAACATTTTTCCTATTTTTTTTGCCCAATTTGCAAAAACTGTAACTGTTGAGAAAGCTTTTTGTAAATCAGATTCCAGAAATACTCTCAATAACGTTGAAACATGTAGTCTGAAGAATTATATAATTATTTTCCTTTTAATATCCTAGAATATATTTAAAATATTTGAATAAATTGGTTTAATGCGACCGTCGGAAATTGGTCACGGATTCGACAGTCAGTAATCAGTGAATTCGAAATAAACCTACTCACTGAACTCAATCGCTGCCATGAAAAAGAAAATTTTTCTCCACATAAGAAAAGTAGGCTGTCGGCCTAAATATTTTCTCATATTCGTCGAGGCAGCAGGCTCAGACATGCTTAGTGGAAAATATTTATTAGACAGGACCTCTAAGTTAGTTATGGGAGTCATCAAGTATTGTGGAACTTAGAAGTTCTCGTGTGTCTAAATCAATGTGCCGTATATAGGAACTTGTTAAAATAATAACTGTTGTCAGATTTTTTTTAAATGCAGGAAACAATAGAAAAAAAAACTAATAATAGAAGTTTAAGCATTCTTACATAAATGAAACCAGTTTTATTACACATTTCATTTTAACATCAGTTAATTTGATGTGAATATCAGCTTCGTATTTTAATAACATTTTTATTACGAAATAATTAAATTTGTAATCATATGGTTTCACCAAAGATGGAAAAATAACTTTTTATTCTATGAGCACTATTTTTTTCATATAAAATTGTAAGTTTCTTTAATTAAAGGTATAACTTTATAAAATAGCAATTAATTTTAATTCAAATGTCTTCACATATCCTACGATACAATATTATTTTAACTTTTATTTAAGAAAGTAACAATATATATATCCCACTTTTGGACAAAGGTTTCCTCTATATAGAGGTATTCAGTTGTCCCCGCGACCCCACAGCGGATTGGATGCATACACAGTCATGTCTCACATGTCTAAAATATTTCTTTTATTTTTATTTAAAAATATAGAGGTTTCCTCACGATGTTTTTCTTCGCCGTTGAGCACTTGATAGGTCTTACCTATAAATAAGTACTAAAAATAAACTAAAATTAGTCAAAATTAGTACTTAGGTAAATTTTAGTACTGGTAAAATTTCAATTAAGAATTCCATTGGTGCCGGCACTGGTATTTGAACGCAGATTGCTCAAGAATGTTGAATTAAATGCGAGCGTCCCGACATTGATTTTTCTTAGCTTAACCCAAAGTAACTCTAATTTAACATAACAATTAGTTTAATTTAAAAGTAGTTTCATTTTAAAATATATCAATATAACGATTGCATCAGTGTTTGTTTGCTTTGGTGTTCTTAGACAGAATTTTTAATTAAATGAGTGTAAGTTCACGTCACGAGTAAAGTTATTGATGGATGAATGTGATTTTAAGTGTTATGTAAATGAAACCAAACACCCCAATATCATATTTACAATCTAGGTCGGAATATAAAAGATTTCGTTATGCTAACATCTTACATTCTTTTTTTACAAAAATCCTATGTAGGAGTTACGAGGTACCCACTAAAAAACCCACGATGCACCTGCGCTGTCACTTTTGCCGGGGACACGGGAACACGAAAACGAAATCTTCCGCGAACCCCGGCGCGACTATGGCCTTGTCAGGCCTCCTCTCTCCGGTTATTTGGACACCCGGTCCAGCCAAATGGTGTCGTGTCGGTGCAATGAACACGGCACCCTCTCAAGCCCTCCGCGGGGCAGCAGTTAGATGCTAACATCTTACATAATCAACCTGGTCAACTACATATTCAATCCAGTACAAGGTATGCCGTGATAGCTCAGTGTCCGGGCGCTCACTTTTAATTTAATATACTCAAGGAACGTGAGTTCGATTCCCGGTGCCGGCACCAATGAAGTTTTTAACTTTAAGCGCTGCCTTATTACGTGCTCCGCGGTGAAGGAAAACATCGTGAGGAAACCTGCATATTTTCGAAATAATAACAAAAAAAATATTTCGATGATATGTGAAGTCCGCCAATCCGCAGTTGGGCTGCGTGATGGACTATGCCCTGATACCCTTTGCATAGAGGAGGCCTTTTCCCAGCAGTGGGACATGTACAGGCTGGTACTTTACTTTACAAGATATGCCCAACTCTTATGCACTTTTTGTTATATACTTACGACGCGTTTACGTATTTAGTTATAAAAAATGCCAGAATATAATACAAAGTTCAAATGGCACAATATAAAAGAGTTTAAGTTAAGTTTTTTTTTTAAATCGAATTGCAATTATTTAAAACGCAGTGCTCCTAAAATACTTTATTTCCTTAAAATATGTAGAAAAAGTAAGAAAAGATTGTCGCCGCTGTGGGAATCGAACTCGCGTCTTCGGCATTCGCGCCTGATTGCCACACCGACGAAAATCTTAAGGTTTTTTTTTCTACATTATTTCTTAGCATCTGAAGCAATACTACTTTATTTCCTGCTAAAAACATGCGCATTACCAATGCAAGCTGTTGCATTCTTTAAAATTCTAAATAGCGAAAACAAGGCTTTGGAAAAAGCACAAAGTAAGGCAAAATAATCTTGTAGCGACCGCGCTGCTAATGGAAATTTATATTTTTAGTCTTTGTTATTTCGTAACAATTCGATATCCTTCAAAATGTTTTCATAAATTCTGCACAACTGTTAAGATTTCCTTGAACGCATTGGTTGATAAAGCAAGTAATTCTAAATGACAATTTTAGTTAAATGAATGTTTTTTGTGTGTGTTAATTGTTGTATAAGAGACGACTCCTTCGAGACGACGAGGTCTTGGTCCATTTTGTTATACTTCGGGTGTATCGTATCCTAACACTGAATGGAAAGGACAGAATATTTGTATATTTACATATCATTTACCACATTTACGAATAGTAGATTAAAGTCATCTTGTTGTCGTCGTGGAAAACGGCACAAAACTACAAAATAGAAAAAAGAAATATATAAGGATACAAAATATAAGTTCTGAAATTATGATTTAAAACTTGATATACGAACGTTCACATTATTTTGTAATATAAATCGGCGCGGAGCCGACATTTAGGAATATGCAAAAATATTGTTTCATTAAAATTCAAAACCTAAATCGTTGGGAAAATTAGTTAAATATTTAAAAAAGTACAATAAAGACACAATTGTCTCCTTTTTATCAAATCGAAATCACCCGCAATTCTCTAGAGTTATGCTCGAAATTCAGACTGCGCGAGAGAAAATTTGGAATGCTCTACATTTTCCGCGAGTCCTGACAGAAATGTTCGGTGATTTTTCTATTCTACATTACGAACGAAAAATATCTTTTAGTGTTAGTGTGTGAAATATTACCAGGCATAATATTTAGAATGTTGCACGTTACTTGTAAATTTAACGAGAAAACTATATTGGACATTAAAGTAAACCGAAATTGATTAAAAATATGTTGTATGTAAAAAAAAATTATCAAATTTTCGCTACGAAAACATAATATCAACATAATAATAAGAATTTACTTGTATGATTTACGTATTAAAAAATTTACTAAAACACGGACAATTTTATTATATAATAGTATTCAATTTTCCTTAGATGTTGTGTAACTTGTAAGTAATGTAATTAACACATCATCAATACAGCAACTGATGTTAACACCGCCGCCGATGAAACATCCACAATACATGTAGGGTTGCAGATGCGTTATCAAAATTAAAAAAGTTGGACCCATGTTACTTTACTCACTGGACGAAACGCGTAAGTGTAATACTTTCACATCACGCCGGTCTGCTGTGATGCGGTAATTCCCATGATGAGCCTACCCATTCGTGAAACAGAACCTGCCGTGTGGCGCTATCACCGAATGTAGAGACGATGCTTTTATGTGCCAGTATGTACGGAGCGTCGGGTGCAGCGCCAAGGGAGGCGCGGGGGCGTGCCCAGGAGCGACCCGACGTGCTTCCAGCGCCGGCGTCGCTCGAGGAGTCACCGCCCACGCTGCCGCCACCCGGGAAGGATAGCGTCGCGAGGCTCACACTCACCGGCCTCTCCTATGTCGTCACTGTGAGTTTTATTATAAAGAGATGTTAGAAGGCGGCAAGCCTGCTGGTGGTTCACCTGATGTTAAGAGATAACCGCCGCCCGCCGAACACGCGTAGGGTTTCAGATACATTGCCACCTTCTAACGAGGTGGGCCCCGTCTACTTCAGTCACCAGACGAAATGCAGAAGTATACGTCTATTTTACGTCAGTCTTCTGTAAGATCATAGACCTGCTCATTCGTACAATAGTCAATGATCAAAAGATTTACCTGAGGGCAATTGACATGGCTCATGACTCCACTACACAGGAGGTGATGAAGGTGAAGTGCCAAAAGAGTGCGCTCAGGTTATCCCATTCGTCGGGTACTGTTTACTGAGCGAACAGTTGACCAGGTAGGAAGTGAGAACCGCCGCTGATGATCACAACATCAGAAATGTTGCAGTTTTGCTGCTAACTACTAAAGACGACGAAATGCAAGAGTTTAATCTTGTTACTTAGCTTCGATCTTCTGTTAGGTAATTGTACTTTGTCGATCAAGCTGACCTAATCGTAAAAAGGGGGCTGTTAGATAAGATGGTGTTACTCTATGACCGGCAAATACATATACGTACGTACTGGCCTTCTGTGATGTCGTCAAACCGCCTGTCGACTCGGCGCGGCGATCTACGAATATTATAATTCTCATTAAAAGTTTATTTCTAGATAGCGTATGATTTACATGCAACCCTGAAATTTTTGCAAGTCATTTTTAAGGATTCATAGAAGTTGTATGTTGAATTAGTTGAAACGGAGGTAAGGAGTGATAACAAAAATGAAATGGCTAAAATTTGAGTCTCCTGCTCAAAACTATAATAATAATGAAGGTCCAATAGTAAAATTTTTTAAACCTTCACGATTTATTTTTTTAATTATTATGTTAATTCGTAGTAAATAAGAATGCATAAACACAGGCATATTCTATCTTATACAGAGTTGAAAGCTTTACATATACGTATTATTATATAGTTTCAAATCGAAAACATACAAAAATGAAATAAAATCGTCTTCTTTGTCGCACTTTTTCTTTTTGAATGTGATGGTGATTTCTACTAGATTCTGCCAGTAGTGCCTGTCTCTAGCCTATCGGAGAGCAGTGGTAAAGGACAGGTTAAGTATGGTCTTGATCTGCTTGGACCATAGTTGGACTTATCTCTAACATACACTTGGATGGAGAGTCGGTAGTGAGAGTCAACGGTGGCGTCTCAAAACCCTTCCGCCCAGGAAAAGTAGTCCGGCAAGGTTGCATTTTATCTCCACTGTTGTTCAATAGATGCGGGGAATATGTAACGAGGAAAGCTTTTTATGGATGGGAAGGTGGCATTTCAATCGGGGCGCATAAGGTCGAAGTTGTTTGCATCCGTGGATGGTCCGAGTTCGAGTCCAAGTAGAGTTTATTGGACTGAATATCAACAAGGCGTAAACCAAAACCAAAACAAAAAACATGAAAAAAACAATAATTGACACTGAAAGAATATTTATTGTCAAGTTCACCGTCAATCAAGGAACTCCAATCAACACCAGATAGCAGGACTTATTAAAATTTTAAAACTTAATACAAGTTCAAAACATAATGAAACCCGATGAAGAAGAAGAAACATCTAACTAGGTATCTTACTATGTTCAGTTCCAACCAACTGATTCCCGCCTCCATAAATTGGTCAAATCTTGGTTGTATTTTCTCATCTTCATCATCAAATTTGAAAGATTACGAAATCCAAACTCATTGTAAACAATAACCTTTGCATTCCTTTGTTATTGAATAAGAATTGGAACTGCGTCAAAATGCAGAGATGATTTTATGCAGTAGTCGTTGTGGTAATAAGATAATACGCAACTTTGAATCCGTTTCACAATTCTAGTAGCATTGAACCTCTCTGTATTTCATTGGAATTACTGTTTGTAAGTTTCCTTCCAGAAGTTACAGGGCGATATAGCTTCTTTTCTACAAAAAGGAATTCTCTAACAAACATTACGTTTAATAGAAGAAAAATGAGCTTAAGTGGAATGCATTCCTAAATAAGCTGTACTTTGAGTTTGGTCAGGGAGAGCTCGGATATAAACTAGCGTTAAAGTTAATGCATGACCAGATAACTGCGGGATTGAAGTTGCTCGTAATTCTAATATGATTTAATAAAATACACGTATGTAATCAGCACGTGGAGACGCTTAAGTAAGTAATAACAGAGTAAACAAGAAAAATTACTTAATGATACTATTGTGTAAAAAGCGAAAACCTGCAGGAATGGACAAGAAAATTTAATTATAGACTAACTTGATATATTGGGATTGTTACTGATATTAAAAAATGCAGAAAGGTCTAAAATTGGCTGAATGTTGGGGCCAATCAAGATAAATAATACAAAATAGGATTCATTTTTACAATCAAAACATTGTATGACTTTGTTCTTGTTATTAAATAAAACTAATTTATTTTAAACTCAAGTTTAATCTGCTAAAGCTGCACAAGCCATTATGACCACAGGTGGCATAGTTAGCTTTTAACCCAGTTTTACAGGTTCAGTATTTAACGTTTGTTAGATAAACATGCCATACTCTGGTATTTAGTACAGCGAAGGCGTTCCATTAAGCGATGTACTTCAGCGCATTGCTTTATTGACGTGCTTTTCGATTTTATAGTATTTTTCAAGAAACGAATGTGAAATAAATATTAACTACCATTATCATAATGAATTGTTAGAAAATAATATTCAACTGCAAGAATTTCTAGTCCTCCTTAGTCAGCCAATTAGCAGTTTTAATATTTATTTTATGAAAAAAAAAAAAGAAAAACAAACTTACAGAAACATTTTTGATATCACAATAAAATCAAGACAAATCGCATTTGAGAGTTTCGATTCACTAAAGTACGTGATCTGTCCGGAGCTTTGATCTACGGTCATAAAATCTTTTGAATGATTCGACTTCCATAAAACATTAATGGTGAAATTGAGGAGAGTCAATCGTACTTTCTCATAACAATGTAACGATACTGGTCTTTAATATCAAATTTAAATTTACGTAACGTTCATTATTAGAGCGCTGAACTTTCCGTTTGTTAACAGGTTCCTAGTTACTGCTTCTAATGTTCTCATACATAGTAGCGAGCGCTTACAACAGTTGAAATAATTGTTCCCGCTTTTGTGGCGTTCGTTGTTATGTTTGAGTTTTATTAAAACGAATTGTTCTGCAGTATTTCTCAATAAGGATATTCTTTTTAATGAACAAAGAGTAATTACAATCTCTAAATCCTTACCAAAGTTGCACTATTATTGTGATTGTTTTAAAGGAAGGAGCAACTTATATATTTTGACAGAATATTTATTTATTAGTAGTTATAAATAAATATTTATAACTACTAATGAATAAATATTCTGTACGCTAAATATCTAAACGGTACCTATTTAGGTTCCGTTTAGATATTTAGTAGGCCAACTCATGAAGTAAATTTCTTAAAAATGTGCTATTACTTATAAGCGATAGTTGTGCAAGTTCAATTTAAAATTAAAAATAATCGTGGGGTAAAAATGACAAAGAGTTGTCAGCACAAAACATTAAATTTAACTATAGGTTACGCTTTAATACTTATAATAAGGTGTCAGTTGGTGCCATACAGTAGGCGTAGTTATTAGTAGATATATGTAATTATAAGATGTGGTATAGACGTTCGTAGAGAAACATTGTTCTAAACTTATAAAATTAATATATTATGCTCCGTAATTTTGATATGTACTCAAGTTAGGAATTAAAATTTGCGACGGGCTAAAATGTAAACGCTAATTGCAATCTAATTATAATTTATTATAAAATTGTTGATGGTACGAATGACTAAATACTTACCCAAATGTTTAATTGTCGTTTGCATGTCAATTAACAAAATATATTTGTATCCACATGTTCATTAAATATTTTGAATAGTTATAAAATGGATTAATAAAACTATTTAATATCGCCTTTTATCAGTTTTATAATTATGTATGTATAGTATTCGCCTAAAAACAAGAAATTCTTATTTGTAAAATATTTGAAGTTTTCTTGTCTAAATTGTAATTTATAATTTAAGTGTATATATTGCATTCAAAGTCACCTTTAAAATTATTGCTCAAATATTTTTTTTTCATTTGATTAGGAAAATTCCTAGTAAGACAAACGACGCTACGCCTATATTGATTCGTGTAACACGAGCCATCAATAATTTTTCTTTTTAGTGTGCTCCAAATATGCGACGGACGAATTAGGGCACAATATTTCCGAGCGATAAATTATAAAAGCGATGTCTTTCGGGATCGACTCGACCGTTATGGCGTCGTAAATAATGGCCGGAGGAGCGGTGAGCTCTGCTCGCAATATCTCCGGAAGGAACTCGCCTATGACATCGCGAAATACAACTGCTTCCATTGCAAGAACTGCCCTGATATAGAGGATATTTCAAACTGTTTTTGAACCGTGGCGGAACTTTTTTCCTATTGCGTCGGTTGGGTTTATTCCAATGTTTTTGTTTTGCACACTTATGGGTTTGTTTGCGATTTAACTGTCAAATAATTACGTCATACTAGATCCTTTCTCTAGTTACCATTACCCTCATTCGGTAGTCGGGTAAAAAGTGATCTTAATTACTGATTAGTAAACTGTTATTTTCTTAGGCTGTCACGCGCCGTTCCCGACAGTCGACATCGATGCAATGGTCACGTTCGTTTCGCGGCAACTCGGGCGTGCAGCACGACGATGTTGATGTCGACGACGTGTTCTTCGCTCCGCCATCGGTGACGTCACCAATCAACCAGCAGCACCACGACGAGGGAGACGTCGGCGACGGGCCGAAGGGGTAATGAAATAGAAAAAGGCCTAAATCTGCGTTTGGCCCTTCATGCCACCAGGGCTTGATCCCTAACTTTAAAGGACACCTTTTTTTAAAAAAAGAGAAGCTGGCAAACGAGCTGGCGGTTCCCTGATGTTAAATGGCAACCGCCACCCATTGACATTTGGAACACCCGTAGGGTTACGGATGCGTTGCCACCTTTTAATAAAATGGGCCCCGGCTTCCTCACTTAATAGACGAAACGCAGAAGTATAATACTTCAACTTCACGCCGATCTTATGTGAAATCGTATCCGGATGTACTTATCCGGACGGATCTGCCCATTTGTGCAACAGCCAAAGCTGTTGCGTGGGCGACGATTGTTAAAAGAATTTAGTGCCCGTTTCGTTTTCACCACCGCTTAAATTTCACCTTAAGGCTTAAGCGTGACATTTAAGCGGTCCCTTAAAATTCGGAATCTATGGTGAAAACGGACATAAGTGTATTTAATTAAAACTCTAAAGAAACTAAGTTATGTTTTAAAAACTAAGTATTTCGATAGCCGCAGCTTAATAATGGTTCCGATCACTTTTCTTTATTAATAACTTACGTAATAATCTACGGATTTCATTGTTGATATTCAACGTGTTTCTGCGCGAATTTAAGCTAGCGAATGAATAAACAAACCCATATTAGTAAATGTTCAAGCTATGGAGACATCTACTGAACACACACACTTCGATTTAAAAATAGTTGAAATTTCGTTCTAATTTTGTTTTTGCTATTTTTTTTGAGTTTGTCTAGTTCGGTATAGTACCTTTTTTGTATTGTGAATAAGTTAGTCAGCGTAAGAGAACAGGTTTCATTTTTAGAAAAATGTCCTTTTATCCCTGTTTTCAGGGAATGAAAAATATCATTCGAATAAGATTAATTAAGCAGGTAAATTTCGCCGGAAATAAAATGTTATAATAGCTCGGTCCCGAAACAGAAGGCCGTGGTTCGTGTCACGATCATTTACACACTTATTTTTTTACTTTTTTTCGATTCTAGATCATTGCTTTCTTTATTTTTTATTTTTTTGTCGATCCAGATTATTTTGTTATTTTTTCCCTTTTTTTAAAGTTCTTTCTATTGTGAAAAACACCAGTTCATATTTTCTTATTATTACCTCGGTAAGATCGAAAAATATTATGCATATTTCATTACTCAGTAATTGTGCCATTTGCTGTTGAAACATTAGGTCCGTGGGGTCCCCGCACATAATTTTTTTTTTTTAAAGTTTATGTTCTAGGCTTAACGCCGCGGCTGGTGACAAGAGAGCTGGTTCTTTTCTCGCGCAAAGGTTAAGCATAACTATTAAGCGAGGAAATGCAGCTAGCGTTCTTGGCACCATGCCGCGTGGATTAGGTTTATTAGATAATATGTAATTTTAGATAGATTTAATCTTGTAAATATTAGATCAATAAAGATTGACTCAGTAATTTGTATCTAAATGTAATTTTCAAAATACATGATTTACAAAAAAAAAATCGAGCAAAGCTCGGTCCTCCTGGTAATAGTATTTATAAGCCAACATAATAACTTTATTCAACTAAAAAATAAACCAGTTGACAATAACAAACTGAAACCTAAACGGTAAATTGACTTAAGGTAACGAAGATTTTTAGTGCTATTCATTGTCATCATATCATATAGACAGTATGTAATAAAATTGATTACAGGAAAATAATAATTTACAAAAAATCGTGAGATTTACATTTTTATGGATTACTTACATAGTTCCGTGTAACATCGTCACTAGCATGGGTAAATGTCATTTTCCACTTTCATTGGAACTTTGCTAATGGATCAAACTAAAATAAAGTTTAATAACACTATGGACACACCATTTATCGTTGGTTAACTGCACGATTTTCTGATATTTTAAATTCTACGTTACATAATAAGACTTGAGCGTTTATTTATTTTTAATGTTACTTGTATAAGAGTAATGTTTACACTATGAAATACGTTACAAAAAACTCGAATATTCCACTACCTTCTGCGAAGTTTCATTCGGTTCAAGCACCACTCAGCTGCTTTAAACATGAGAATACTTAAAAATGTACTTTTGAATTTTAATTAAGCTAAAGTACACTGTTTCATCTAATCGGATTCAGGAATCACTTTTAATGCTTTCAAGCAATGTCCTTAAAATGTTATACAAGCTCGATTTAATTAGCGAGTTGGAAATTTTATACAATAATGTTACTTAGTTGATTTAACTTACACCAGATTTGCTAATTTAATAAACTATAAAAGAGTTAAATAGTTAGTAAAATGATAAATTCTGTTATAAAACTTGATAACAAACATTGAAATCAAAGTTATCATCCATCAACATCAAAATGTACAGAAGAAAACTGAACCACAATTGAATAATGGCGATTTTAAATTTTCGTTAAAATCGATTATCGAACAACTCTTGTTTGATCCAAGTAAATGTGGTGGATAAAAAATTTGCTGTGACAACGTTACGTAATATCTTTTGTTCAATTCATAGAGTGCCGTTATTAAAGTGGAGTGCGGGAACTGAAAGCCGTGCTAGGGAAGGGCGCAAACTTTGCTTAATAATCGCGCTAGAGTCAGAACCGAGCTCTTAATACATCGCCATGTTGCGCTAACTTGACAGATTAATTAGCTTCTAATTATAATTATACATTTCGCTGTAGCGCCAAGCACCGAGACGGGAAGTTGTTGGGCAATTTATTGTTCAGCTGCAAACTGATTGAATGCTTTTGTTTATTAAGCCGAATCGGGCTCTTTTATTTATAACTCGTTCCCTTTGGATTTTCTTCGAACTATTAACCGCAAACTACTGAAGTTTGTGGGTGTTTCTTGAAAATAGACGTTGTTCGGGTGAATTTTCTTAAGTTAAATAACTCCTATCCACGTGCGAAACAGATTTGCAGTAACCGAATTATGTTCTAAGTTCAAATAAATGAAAATAGTAGTCTATCATAATTCGCAAAACAATTTTTTGAACCAAATAATACTTTGGTTGCAACTACGAACGTTCAATTTTGTCATTGTAATTCCGTTGTAATTTTTAGAGGAGATTATGAGTGATGTAGAAATACTTCACCTTTGCGTTTGGTGAGTGAGGTAGCGAGGGCCCATTAAAACCTGATTGAAACAATGTAACTGAAAATAAAAGGTATACGTATATGTGCGGCGGTTATTACTTAACATCTGGTGAACCGCCTCCAAATTGCCACCTTCTTCCATAAAAAAAAAAAACTTCACAACACTAACCTAACAGCGACGGCTCAGCGATTATTCCTTTTTTTTTAAACTTTGTCTCGAGTCTCAACCATCCCGCTATACTCTTGGTAGCGTACACAACTAGGTTTCCCCTTTTCGGATTTTCTTCGTTAAAAATAAACCGGTTCATATAGCCGGTGTGTGGTAATTACTACAATACAAAACGATAACACATAAACAATTTGCAACTTACTAGTCAAAATTTTGGTGAAAACAATTCAGTGTATGTTTATCGAATTAAGGTCAATGACAATATTTATTTTAATTTTTTATTATTTTTTTTAAAATTAAAAACATTGCCTTTAATTTAGGATAACATTATCCTGTGTTGTAAGGACGTTTTAGAAACATAAATTTGATGTGGACTAACAACACCCAGATGCGAAACAACTATATGTGAGTCACATAAATAGTTGTCCCGTGTGGTAATCGTACCCACAACCCCCGACGTTGAATACCTTGCACTTGCCAACTGCGCCTTACTAATATTATAAAGGCGAAAGGTTGTATGTATGGATGGATGTTTGTTACTCTTTCACGCGAATACTACTGAATGAATTTTTATGGAACTTTACAATAATATATTTTATACATCAGAATAAGACATAAGCTATAATTTATATACATATTTTATGTACATCTGTCTTTCTGCCTGAATTTTACGCCTTCAGCCTATTCGACGCAGAGGTAGTCGCGGGAAGCAGCTAGTAATATATAATTGTAGTGAGTACGTTTAACAATACGAGAGCCAGTGCTCTTTTTTATACACACAATGATCAGATTAAGATGTTAACGAAATTCCGCCCGGGACATTTAATTTCACGAATGATTGATTCACTCCAATAACGTTAAATACATAATGTCTTTGTCTGGGAAGGATATCGTTTTGCCCAGATCTTTGTGACATGGGTCGCTGGAATGGACGACTTAATCTGGGGACATGCTAACATATTCGCGTCGAATTAAGCAGTCAATTTTGTTAAAAGCAAATATAGTAGTTTTCAAATGATATCCAATTTAGTATATTTTCGATTATGCACAAGCTATATTCATAATACTGTTTCTGAGTTGTGATAAATAAATTTGGTATTCGAATTTGAGTTAAAACACAACACTTTTCACTTTTTAATTTTTGTTCGTAATTATTATGTTGTTTATATTTGTTGTTCACATTGTCAGTATCGCTACGAACTACTGTATGGTAGTTCAGTCAGAGGAAGACACGTCTTTTGATTTAACAACAGTATTTAAAATATTGATTATTTGAAAAAAACGTCTGTAGTCTAAAATTTAAGAACTTAAATAAAAGAAGACGTAGGTATAATCTTAATATAATTTATTATTTCAAAAGACAAGCAACAAGCACCACCGTTTAATACTTTATTTGTTTGTCGTGCACTATGTTAATTCAAAGAGATTAATAAGTAAGTAGTGCAGTATGTTTTTTAAATGTCTTCCTTTTATTATGTTAAAGGGCCAATAGAATCAACATTACCGTATTATCGCTGTCTATTCAGCTGACAATGTTTCAATCGGTCTAAGTGTAATGCAGCTACTTGGGTATTCCGACCGAGTTTCCACAAAGCGATCAATAAAATGTATCCGTTCAGGATCGCTTTAGTTGTATTTCCGATTTCGTTTATGTACAACCCGCTTAAGCGATGCTCGGGCTATAAAGATTTATTGCTGTTTTCTATTTATTATTTCTCTCGCATTCAATATTTAAATTGTCATGGTGTTAGGTGTCCCGGTGATTCACGGTTCTTTTGGATTACTTAATATTTACCTTTTTATTATATAAGGAAACGAGTTTTTTATAGTTGGTATAAAAAAACTTGCACATAATCTTATGGAGCCTATTGAAAGATATCGAGAATTTTAAATTGATACAGCGCTAGTATTGCGAATAGTATCTCCCATTTTCAATGTCTCTACTAAAAGATTTTTTTGAAATTAACTTACCTATGTTAAATAGCGATTCATAAACTTTTATCCTTTTTTATCAATACAAAGATGTACGAGAAATCACAAGGATAAAACTATTCAACACTTGACTTCTTCTACTTAAAATGCAGATATTGTTGAGGCTTTACAACCGACTTTAAAAACCTTTCAAGCCTTTCGATTCCATTGTGTTTTTTTTTTAATTTTGTTACATGAGAACTCCGTTTAAAAATTCTTTTTGTATTGGGTTCGGTTTAGCTTCCGTCTGGTCCCATGAACTTCATTAGTATATTCTACATTAGACTCCGAAGATACATCAAGGACCTCCCTAAATGAAATAGAAAATATTTTGTGAGTCAGATATTTAAAGTATTCTTCCTTCAAAAAAGGAGGTTTCATGTTCGACTGTACGTATTTTTATATGTGTGTTCACCGATTTCTCCCCTATTTGTAGACCGACTCTCAAAATTCTTTTTTTTGTTAGTAAAAATAAATAATACTCAAATTACATTAATTGGTGTAATTAGAATGCTCTTTCCATATCATACGTTCTATGGAACCTGTCACATTCATGTCATATAATGTAAAGTGGAACAATTTTTATGGTCATGTCTGCCGCATGCTTAACACCTTTTTTGCCAAATCTGCTACAGAATGGGTCCAACAAAATTTAAGACGGGCACGCGGCAGGCCCAGACGGAGATGTCGCAACGAAGTGGACGCATTTGCGAGGGATTGGGGAAATGGAAGGAGGCCTTTGCCCAACAGTTGACACTAGTGCATGAATACGAATACGAACAATTTTTAAACGCCACGCAGTATGGGCATGCGTCATGTATTTTATTAAAGATCTTTGATAAAAAACGTTTTATATGTTGTGCACTACATTCGGATTTCGTTATCAGGGCGCGTTCGCCGATCGTGCCTGGCGTGGAGTACCGGAGGCCTGAGAGGAACGTGTCGTGGGGCGCGGGGGGCGCGCGCATCCACATCCCGATGCTGGAACCTTTGGCGGATAACTCTAACAGGAGGCAATTTGGGATGGGCGTCGTCGGCCGTTTCTTCCGGTGAGGTCTTCCGTTATGGTTACATTAATGCTTGGAATAGCCGGTTGCCTTGTTAGGTATTGAGTCTGCACGACACGAAGACCAATTCTTCCGAGCTGCTTTAAAATTGTCTCACATCGCTCGGTGTTTAACGGTGTTTCAGAAGGAATTATTTGCTAAGTCCATTGAGGTGAGAGTTTCGTAGAACTTTAATCGACCCAATGTATCTATTCTTGAAATACTCCATTACGAATGGCGTTTAAACAAAAAAAAAACATATTCACAGCAGGTCTATTAAATGAAACATAAAGGAAATACAAAATGAGTTTATTGCAAGTTTTATACACATAATATGTTAATCAATATGTAATCAGTTACTAGTTCTACTGTTACCAGCATTATTATTTTATTGATTTATATTATGTTCTTTTTTTTAGATTTTCATTATTGACTAGCCCCCAGTAAGAGATAAGCAGACTAAAATAACAAAACTACATCACTTAAGGCTTAGTGAGTCTATGCAGCAATGGAAGGCGGTAATTATTATTGGATTGCAATTATTAATAGCATAAAACAGACAACGACATAGGAGTGTCAATGTAAAGAGTAATTGTATGAACGATACCGCAAAAAGTACCTTAGAGCATCATTAATTTCGTTCCGACGCCAAATCAGAATGCAATTAGATCAGAATAAATTTGTGAAAATATAAGGTGATATCCCTGGCTATGACCTGACTTTGTAGTTACATACAATCAAAGCGCACGCATAGTTTCTGCGTCATGCGTATATGCACCGTTTCGTAAATTGGCGTGTTCAAGATGAGATTATAGGCTTACAGTAATTCCGGTTTGATCCGTCCGCGAATGTATCACCTGCGCCCTCAATATATCACCCTGTGTACGATGCGAGCCCCCATTTAAAAGTTGCCGTAATGGGTTTTTGAATTAATACGCCGTGGACGTGACGCAGGATATAATTTATGATATTCCCCGCTATCCTTTGATTCTTTCTGAATTATTAACGTAATCCTTTGGGATATTTACGGTTAAAATAGTCATTTCATTCCACATATATTATGACATCTCATGTCTTATTGTTATACATTAAGTAATGCTCGAGTATACTGTTAGTTTGACTGTATTGTTGTGAAAAATAATGAATTAGGAATCCTTGACTATGTTATATTCTTCATATAATATAGTCAAGCATCCATATAATATAGACAATAAAATATCTGCTTACTGACAAAATACACTGTTAATAGGTACATTCTGAAAGAACTTTGTGAAACATTGGCTACTAGACACAATGGTTGTACATTTTAATTCAGTTATGTTAAATAATGCGTGAATAAAAGCTCGCCTTGCAAATGGACTGCGAAAAAATTAAAACACATTTTCGAATTTCGGCATCCGTAGCCTGAAGGCGAAGGGCAAAAGAGCAGAAGGTAATTTGGATTTTTCTCATTTTCCAGGCGAAAACTCTTTTTGTAAAATATTCCAAGCTTATTAATAATAAAATTTAAAAGTGTATTCGGTACGACCGTTCGTTAAACTGGTACACAGAGAGGCTTGACATTTTAATTTTGTCAGAGTGATAATCATTTCATTAGGTTAACTCAATTATTTTGTCTAAGTATATAACACCTACACCTAAAGATAATTGAACACGGATATAGAACTATTTATATTTTACTTTTTTAAACTATCCGTTATTTTTAAATGATAACCGTCTTTTATTTAAGTGTGTTTATTTAGACACAGAGAGAGAGAGTCGTATCATCTGGTTTGGCAATAATTTTTAATACCCAAAGGGTAAAACGGGACCCTAATACTAAGACTCCGCTGTATGTCTGACTGTCTTTCTGTTTGTCCGTCTGTCACCAGGGTATTTTTCACGAGCAGTGATAGTAAGACGGTTGAAATTTTCACAGATGATGTATTTCTGTTGCCGCTATGACAACCAACAAAAACTAAATAAAAAAATAATTAATTGGAGGTCCCATACAACATACATGTTTTTTTTTTTGCCGTTTTTATAGATATCTTGGTGCAAGAGTCCGACTCGCTCTTGGTCGGTTTCTTGAGGACACACTTTTCTTGAGGAAATTCTTGAGGAAATACGACGAACACTTCATGCCACCCATGGACATCAACGGCACCTGAGGATGCGATGCCAACACTTAATGGGGTCATCTCTTTCTATAGAGGAAACTTGACATAATTGAAGTACTCGTATTATAATGTCATTCACGTTTTCTACACCGCAAAACTTAAACAGGAGAGATTTTTGCGTGCGCCACACTAACTATTTAACTAATACTTATTCGAAGCTAGTACAGTACATATTCTACACCTTATACGATACAAACAGCAAATTCACCGTACACTTTCGTGATCAATAGCATCGCTCGAAGTTGCTCAAATTCATTTATCAGAGTCCTCTCCCCTTGTATTGTAACTTGCGACTTTGTCGTGATTGAATAACTTAGTAGATATCTTTGTTGGAACATCATCCACATTACCTATATTACTTGTTTTGTTTAATCAGATATAAAACATGCATCACATTGATTTCGCCAGCTTTATAAATTAGCAATTGTAATGATTGTTTAAATGAATTGATTGATTTAAAGGTGATTTGAGCAGATGAATGGTTAAAAACTTTTCCGTGCTTTCAATTCGAACTTGCGTCTTTCGGATAACATGCCTAGACGATTTAACCAACTGAGCTATAGTACTATATTTAAATACAAAAATATCACATTTTAATTTCGTCTTCAGTTCAGAGGCTAGCATTAAAATTGAAATTAATCATAATCGATTTATGAAACAAGTTTTTTTTTATGTTAGAAAGGCGGTTCACCTGATGTTAAGTGATAACCGCCTGCCCATGGGCATTTGCAACACCCGTAGGGTTGCAGATGCGTTGCCACCTCTTAATAATGTGGGCCCCGGCTACCTCACTCACCAGACGTAACGCAGAAGTGCAACACTTCTACTTTACGTTGGTCTTTACGAAAACACATCAGATAACACCGCACTCGCCGGCGAGTGCGGCAAACATATACTAGGTTCCGCCACGTACCTGGCAGGTTTTCCCCCGTTAATGATAGAAGCATTGCTGGAGTTTCTTCCGCCACTTCTTCTCCCAGCGCCAACGTTTTCCGAAGTGGTAGTAATGTTAGATCTAGAAATTCTCCCAGTCAGATAATACTACCGATCGAGCCGAGGTCCGGCCCTCTCGGGCACCCTCGAATCAGAATGCTAAACGCGTATTGAGTGACAGCCCAAGCCGAGGTTCCCTCTCGGGGACCCTTGAGCCTGGTCACTCCATGGAGCGTCCGCCAAAGCGCCCTAAGAGCTTGGCGGCCTCCCAAACCGGTAATAATAATAGCGGGACGGCCCGAGCCGAGGCTCCCTCGGGAATCCTCGAGCTTAGTCACCATAACGCGTAATAATAATACGCCGAGGTTCAGGCTAGACGCCCCGAGCGCCCGGCCACCTCAAGTCCGGTGAAACTGTAAAGGCCCCTAAGGCCAATCTTCTTACGGAGTATTTATTTTATTTAGAGAATTTAATTTAATCGTCATTCTAGAACAATTGAGACATTATCCACAAAAAAGAAAAAAAATTATATTTATATTAAATTTTGACTGCAAGCTTCCCGCTTTTTGTGTTGAGTATTATACAAAAGCTTTACCCATTTAATGGGTTTTGAAAGAAAAAGGGAAATATTAGTTATATATTATAACATATATAAGAACAAAATATTAGTTATGTAAACTTAAATAAATCCTAAAATGAAATTACCACTTAAAATTTTAAGCATCTTCCTTCTACAGCCCTCTTTCCCATCTTTGTGGAGACGTGGCTATGTTTTTTCAACAATTTAGGTTGACAAATGTAAAATTACAAATATATATTTACTTAACCTCCCCCTTTATAAGAACCTTCTCTTTTTTTAAGTCGGTTGATTACGATAGAAGAGAGCCGTGATAGCTCCGGGCCCTTAATTCAATATATTCGGGTAACCTGGTTTCGATGGCTGGTGCCGGCACCAATAAAATGAGGGCGGCCACGGGGCCGCGTGGTGGGTATGCCCTTATACTCCCTGTAGAGAGGAGACCTTTGCCCAGCAGTGGGACATGTATAAGCCATTACTTTTCTTAGCTAATTCGTGCAGCAGAAGTCAGCTACTCATGTACACGAACACGTAATTTCCAGGCGTTCGTTGCGCAAGTCGATGACGCACCAAGAGGAGGTGGCGCGGCAGCTGGACGAGCTGACGGACTACCGGCCGTACTTCACGTGGTGGGTGAGCACGGTGCAGACCCTGGTGCTGCTGTTGTCGTTGCTCTGCTACGGCTTCGGGCCCGTGGGCTTCGGCAGGCACACGCACTCCGGCCAGGTGATGGTCAAAAGCCTCAGCTTGCAACAGGTGAGGATCCTGCTAACGGACGGAGTTTACGTTTCTGAAGTAATATCGGTATGCACAAATGTTGGACACAACTGTCGAAGAGTTTACATTTAACACTCAAAAACCATATACAATGCTGATGAATGAATGTTCTAAATCTAAATACGTGACACTGCATTTTAGTGAAAATATATTTTTGATTAGTAAAGTAAAGTAAAGTAACAGCCTATACGTGTCCCACTGCTGGGCAAAGGCCTCCTTTGTTCAGAGGGTATTAGGGCATAGTCCACCACGCGATATCACTGCGGATAAGTAGACTTCACATATCTTCAAAATTTTGATCTTTGTTATTATTTCGAAAATATGCCGGTTTCCTCGAGATGTTTTCCTTCACTCATGAAGCACGTGATAAGATCACGGCAGCCAAGCACCAGGGATCGAACTCGAGTTGCTCAAGTATATTGTCAATGAGCGAACAATAAGCACAAAGTCAGTAATAAACTACATTTTTGACTAGTTTAATTATGTCATTAAAAATTGATGTTTTCATTTATTTCATTTCAAATGAAAATCATTGCTCGAGTTAGTGCAGAAAAGGTCAAGGTTGTTTTCTTTGATGCAGCAACTAGCGATACATGACGGTAGTTTTTCGCATGACTTAATGTCGATCAGTACCTAATAATAAGTTACGCATGTTCTTATTATCATGTTTTGACATAGCCAACCAATTCGAAGTCTTTGATTGTATGTAATGTTGCAATAAAAGCTCGTATTAAGTTAATGTTAACTACTGTATATCAAAATTAAAAAGTTACACAGAAACGCAGTCGGGTTTTGTTAGTTTTTTTTTAAATTATATACTACTTCTTAAGTTTTCCAGTGGTCATGGTGATTCACGGGATAGACATTCTGTCTATGTAGACAAAATAAAAATCTGTGAAATGCTTTCATTTAACCATGCATAACATTCGCGTAAAACAAGAAAAAAAAATGTGAACGTGATATAGCTTTAACTAAAAGATAAGATAATATATCTAAATGAGTTACGAAATTCATTTTGTATGGATGTGACTAAGCCGTCGCCGGCGGTGCCACAAACAGTTAAATTTCTGGATTTCAGAATGTGTTATATACATATTTCAGGATTTAATTTCCCAGGATAATAAAACTTTATGGCCCTAATGAATGGACAGAACCAGTTTTACGTTGTAACAGATATTAAAACATATAAATAAAATCGAGTACTACGTTATCGCAATTCCATTTATAAGCCAATTTGGAAATGGAAAAGGCTTGTTGAATGTTAATTAATCTTCAAAGTTTGTTTTAATATTTTTCAGCATTATCAACAAGCTAACATTACTGTTTTTAACATTAATTTTAAATATTTAAATTGAGATTAATTCGAGTCGTTACAGTCTTGTTTGATAGAATCACTCGCGTAAGGGTTCATGTTAGACGATACCGCTTATCACGTTTTTTTCACGAGAGAACAAAAAAGGCACAGGGAGCGACTGTTAAGTAGCTATAAAATAGAATTAAACTTTATGTGGAATAAAGACCTTAAAAGTAATGCGTGCGCCACATTTACAGTTTCCAAGACATTGGCAATTGATGCTTACGCTGTTTACACTCCAGTAAGTAATTTTATCTACCGTTCCAAGATAAAGCCGTCTTTTCGTAACTGTTTTTATTTTACCTATAGGTATTTCAAATTTTAACTTTAAAGGACGGATATGTCGCGGGAAATAGTAAATTTTGATGCAGGAACTACGCCTTTTAAATAATAAAAGGTATAGTCCCTGCATCGAACTTTTCGATAATTCTAATGTCTTTGGAGTTTATTTATATGTATATGAATAATTAATTAATGTGCCCTCGCTTTATAGTATATTCGAGAAACCCTAGTACAATTCTCGGTGCCGTTAACAATGAAATGATTACTATGTTTATGTGAAGTTTGCCATTCCGCGGTGGGGTCGTGTAGGTCATTGGATATGCCTAATACCCTCTAACAAAAGAGGCCTTTACCCAGGACATATATAAGCCGCTACTTTACTGTACACCAATGACTAAAAATTCAAAGCAGGTAATTTAAAAATAAGCCAAATATATAACAATAAATATTAGAACAATAAATATTTGTAATTTAGGCTAATGTCTCATGGTTCACCTTAGACGTTTCACGTGCTCGAAAGCAGCGGGGGCTATATCTCATTTATATGTTGACAATTTCTACACTGAAAATTAATATTTTTTCGTTGCATTTCTTAATTGAATCTTGATTTTTGATTAAAATTTAGATTTAATTAAGTATGCAACGAATACAAATGAATAATAACAATAACTTTTTTTTTAATAAAATTTAGTGTCACGTTTGTCCATTTACAGGTCCTAGTACAGTTAGTAATTATTCTAGTATTAAGTCAGTAAGTGACATTATGGTTAATATTTTGCACAATCACAAAACTTTGATGGTTGTTAGGATAACATTATTTTTGTTCTGTAACAAAAATCGGCAGCTTTAAACTTAGTTTAATAAATAAACTATAGATCCCAATTTTAAGGTCTTTAAAGTGTTAACTACATATTTGGGTTTTGAAGGTGCTTAGAACATCATCGTACAACAGTGGGCATCATCCTTTGCCCATAGATAGATAGACCTTCACAATATTTTAAAATGTACTTCAGAAAATTTTCTTATAAATTTTATTTTGAATTCCAATATTATATTCATGATAGCCACGACGACGTAGGGTCGTCAATGTAGCGCAGCAAATTCGGTCTCGCGGGAGCAATGGCGCTCGTCGAGTCCCGAAAATCCGTTTCTTTGTTTAAGACTTTAGCATAACGAGGTTAAATGACGCAAAGCTTTTAGACACAACGCGTTCCCTCGGATTTAAAGCCGGAGAATCGCGTTTAGGAGACAATGCACAGTTTGGGAGATTTATTATAGGGCCGAGCGTAATGCGAGAGGGCAAGCCTAAAATGTTATATCCAGTACGATCATTGTTCAACTGGTACTGCAATCAAATGTGGGACAGGTTAAAAATAACATTCACAACCAAATCTGTGCTTGGTTTTTTTTTGTATAAAAATAAAATGTAAATTAATGCCCGTTTTCACCATCGATATCTAATTTTAAGGGATGCCTAGAAAAATTAAGTGCTAGTTCATAAGTGGTAAGTTTGGTAAAAACGAAACCAACACTTACATTTTTTTAGGCGTCTCTTAAAGTTTATTATCGATGGTGAAAACGGGCATAAGAGAATTAATTGAATAAACTGAAAAGCAATGGATGATAGATAATTATCACGATTTATAGCGAAAATATTCGTCAGGCCTTGCTCAAAGAAACAATGTAAAATTATTAATGAATGAGCAGCGAGATGTGGGTCACATATGCTTTGTGCTCTGTCTTTTATGTACTTTTGTCGCTTTAGCGAGTCACCCACGGATTGTTGTCTTTTAAGCTCGACTGACCGCAAAGCGAGGGACGAGCGATGGAAATTATTTTGATACACTTTATTGTTTCGCAAGTAGCAGGACACAAATTCGTGATACAAGTCTTCGGTGCGTCGTAAATAAAAAGATAACAACACAGCGTCTTGGATTATAGGAATGTGATATAGATTATGGGAATTTGTTATCCAAAATTTAATTTTATTTTAAATTTTACATTGACACAAACAACAATAACGATAGTATTTTTTTTTTTCATTTATTGATATTTGGTATTAGTCAAATGTAGAAAATTGTAGATTCTTGTATCTTGTATCTTGTATTAACTGATGTTTTTTCTTTCAGTCCCGAGACTATTAAAGCTTCATCGGACGCAGAACCGGTGGGCTAGCCAGAACCCACGGGTTTGGACCCTCCGCTATGGGTAGGGTCGCGCATGTGCCATGTATGCGTTTAACTACTATGGTGTGTCATCTAAGGACCGTCGAGGTCGCCAGTTCGGACCGAGACCCCGACGGCCGTCGACTGTGCATTTAGCTAATCGGTGGCTGGGAGCGGTGAGAACCGCCCCGGAACGCGGGCGTACCTTGTGTACGCGTTGTGTGGGTCTCGCCGTGCTCGGAGGCGAGGGCGAACTGGTGTGATTGTTGTTACACTAACTGTGGGTGTAGTGTTATCCGGCGGGACCCACGGCGGTGGGTCCATCGTGTCTAAGTCCTCTTCGTCGACCGGGTCGATGAGGACGTTTCGCGGGCGACGCTTGTTTACGTTCGCGTTAGTGTCCGGTATGTAGTTTGCTGCGCTTACCACCAGAGGGTTTTGATGATGTTGGGCTCTATCGAAGAACCGTTTTGTCAAATCTTTAAAATGTGCGCGAATCGTCGGGAGTCTGCAATAGCTGTGCAGATCGACGTTGCGCTGATACTATTGCGCACCGGTTGCGCGGCGGATAAACTTACTTTGAACTACTTGCAATTCGTTAATGCGCGTAGGATTTATATGT
Source organism: Iphiclides podalirius (assembly GCA_933534255.1). Classification (NCBI taxonomy): domain Eukaryota; kingdom Metazoa; phylum Arthropoda; class Insecta; order Lepidoptera; family Papilionidae; genus Iphiclides; species Iphiclides podalirius. The sequence goes on along the minus strand of OW152822.1, from coordinate 9,949,975 downwards.
GCGAAGATCATGCATGCGTAGGACATGATTGGCTTTACGCAAGCTTTATATAACAGTAATTTGTGCCTAAGGGCATTTTACTTTTCTTATTCGTTAAATTGTGTAGCCGGCCGGAGACGAACGCGGCTTTATTTCGGACTTGATTGATGTGCGTAGTGAAAGTCATACGCGAGTCGAAAGTGACTCCTAAATATTTGACCGTTTTCTCCCAGGGGAGAGTTTGGCCATATAGTGATATTTGCCCCAACTTTCTGTACTGGCGAGGACCTTTGTAACGGTGTGGCGGATGGGGGTTGGGGGTGCTACGAGTGAAGTGAATTGCCACACTTTTTTCTGGATTAATATCGATTCTCCATTTGCGGAACCAATCGCCGAGGCGGTCGGCGGTGCTTTGGAGTCGAGTCGTTAATTGACTGAGGTTGCGATCTGAGTAAAAGAGCCCCGTGTCATCCGCGAAAAGCGCGAGATTGACGTGGGGGTCTCTAGGTATGTCGCTCGTGTAGAGCGTAAATAACAAGGGTGAGAGGCAGGAGCCTTGTGGTACGCCGGCCGTGAGGCGGCGGCTTGTGGAGAGGGTGCCCTCGACTCGATATCGAAAAGAGCGGTTCAACAAAAAGGCCCGGATGGTGTGTACGAGCCTATCTGGCACTTTGAGTGTGTACAGCTTGTAAAGCAAGCCGTTGTGCCAGACTTTGTCGAATGCTTTTGCGACGTCGAAGAAGAGAGCCCCTGTACTAATGTGTTTGGGCTGGTTAAGGCCTTTTAGGATGTGCTCCGTTAGGCGGTATAACTGATCGGGACAAGAGTGTCTAGCTCGAAAGCCGAATTGTTCCGCCGGCAGAAGGCCGTTGGAAAACACGTGCTCTTTGAGCCTGTTTAACAAAAGCCGCTCGTAGAGCTTCCCCAGGCAACTGAGGAGGCTGATGGGACGATAGCTAGAGGGCTGGTTGGCTGGTTTATTCGGCTTGCGAATGCCGATAACCGTGGCTTGCTTCCAGTCGTCCGGAAAGGAGCAACTGGAGAGAAGGGTATTGAAAATAGTCGCCAGTAAACAGATAAGCGGCCCATTGAGAGCTTTGAGAATCTTATTACTTATGTTATCTGGGCCCGGGGCGGATTTTGGTTTTAAATTTTTAATAATATCTTGGACCTCTTCGGGGGTCACTGAATTTAGAGGTTCGCCTTCCGGTGGAAGCGCAGCCCTAGTCTCGATTACGCGGTCCACCTCCGTTAGGTGGACTGAATCGGTGTGTTCGCGCGATGGCGTACATTGCTGCTCTAGGTTGTCCGCAAGGCATTCGGCTTTTTCGGAGTCATCTAGGGCTACTGAAGCGCTATTAGATCTAACTAACGGCGGTAGAGATTCGCGGGGGTCTGCTTTCAGACTGCGGGCCAACCGCCAGTAGGCGGTGTGCGATGGCTCGATGTCCTCTAGGAGAGTGTCCCACGTTGTGTGTCGGTGTTCCGATACACGATCTTTGACTTCTAGCTGAAGGCGTCGAAGTAGAGTTCGGTTCGATTCCGATCGGTATCGGTCGAAGGCGCGTTTAGCTGCATTTTTTTTCTAATTAGCAGTCGTAGGTCGGGCGGAAAGTTAAACCGTCGGTCGCCCGACAGTTTCACCGTCCGTTCCGAGTCTGTGACTGCGGAAGTAATAGTTTCACGGAGACTCGCTATCGCTCGATTTGCGTCATCGAACGTAGCTATCGTCTCGGGTAAGTCTACTAAGTCCTGGGGGTCCAAGGCCTTGAGTTTGACCTCAAGACGATGCCAGTCCACTACGGATTTGGTCGGAGGGACCGCGCCGGCGTTCTGGCCCAGTTTACACAGGACGGGCCTGTGGTCTGAGTCTAGTTCATTTTTGTCTCTATCGACTCGATGTCGAGCGAGACCTCCCTGAATAACATTATGTCTAGGACACTCGGTGACGCGTGCTGGTAGTTGTCCACCGTAGGATACCTAGTGGGAGTCGCGGGAGCGACTATACTGAAATTTAGGTTATCGGATAAGCTAAAGAGATGCTTTCCGTTGTTGTTTGGGATGCTGTTGATGTCCCATGAGCCGTGTTTGCAGTTTAGATCTCCTGCAATTATCACGGAAGGGCCTAAGTTAAGAAGCGTATCTAGGTCGCTTTGAAGGAGGGTTCTATTCCCCGAGAGGTAGGCTGAGACTAGTACAAGCGGCCTGTAGCCGGTGAGCGCTAACCTACACGCGGATGCCTCTATTTGACTTAGCCCTGGAATGTCGAGCGGGCAACAGTGCAAGGGCCGTTTATAATAAATTAGTGTGCCTCCCAGACGGTTTGCTAACCGATCGTGGCGGACAATATTGTAATTTGCGATTCTGGGATCGCGTACACTAGGTTTCAAGAATGTCTCTTGCACTAGGAAAATATCTACGTTATAGTCGCGAAGGAATTCCGCGATTTCATCCCTTTGACCCTTTATGCCGTTTGCGTTGAAATACGAAACAACCGGAGCCCGAAGTTTTGTTCTACCTGCGGTTGTACTTCCCATTAAGGTGTTTTTATGGGTCTAATTAACGATGCGGAGCGCGGTTTTATTGCGCGGACTATTGTTTTTGTTACGGTTGGCTCGTAAAAGCCCAAAGGGCTTCCACAAGCGTTTTGTGTTGGCTAATTGCCCTAAGATGCTCGTGGCGGCCGCTATTTTAGCCGACAATACGGCGAGTTCCTGCCTATTGATTCTATCTAATAAGCTGCAGATGTTAGCTATTTGCGCGAATGGGTCGTCCTTGTTTTCCGCGAAAACTGACGGAATTGGCTGCACCTGCGGCCGCGGCGCCGTTTGAGAGGCGGGCAGCTGTTGCGCGATTGGTCGTGAGGCGACCGGGATTACCGGCGTGGTTACCTGCGCAGCCACCTGGGGTTTCGCCCAGGCGTTTACGACGGGTACGGGCGCGGGAATGAATCTAACGGGCGCGGGTTTGGGCAACGTCGATTTCGCGGGAGATTTCCTCGCGGGAGTTTTCGGGGCCTTAGCGCAGCCTCTGTAGCTAGCCGGGTGGCCGGTGGCGGTACAGTTTACGCAGTCCGGTGGATCTGCGCAATCTTTCGGCGTCGTGCACTCGATTGTGCCGTGGTCAGCGGTGCATTTGACGCACCTTGGGTGAGCGAAGCAGTTATTGGCCGTGTGGCCAAAATGTTGACAGTTGTGGCACTGTGCCACAACACCTGATTTACGTGGGGGCTCGAAGACTAAGTCACTGAGCCCGCAGACCCTCTTAAGGTTGAAAATGGCCTTACCTTCCGGGGTAGGGTCAAGTTCCACCATGACCATGTCCATAGGGACACGGGTGCGAGGGTGCCTGAAACGACGCACGGCGTGAACCGGGAATCCCTGAGTGCGACCTTAGCCATATCGACATCCGACTCTTTTGTGACGCCCTTAATTACGACCCGAAGTTTACGCTCTTCGGGTAGTGAGTAGGTGTGGAAACCTACCTTAGCTTCGCGCAAGTACTTTGTTACGCGACGGAAGTCGTCCGAAGAATCGAGGTATACGCGGATACCCATATGCGTATTCTTGGACCGGGGGTCTCGGATGTTGTGGCGTTCAAACCACGAACAAACCTGGTGCCACTTTGCCTTATCTTGTATTATTATTGGCGGCGGTGGCTTGGTTTTTCGCTCGGAGGCGAATGTCGGTTCCGACTAGGCAGACGCGGCTGCCTTTTTGGCGGGGCGTCGCGGTGGGACGGTTTGACGGGGCGGCCTCGCTTTCGGGGTCGCTGTCGGTAGTAGCGGGGCGTTTCTTGCCCTTTTTTTTTTTTTTTCGCGATTTGACGACGGTGAAGCCGTCGGCGTTCGCGTTGTTAGCGGGGGTCGTTTCGACCTCCATGTCTGAGCCGCCGTCCGATTGTGAGTCAGGAACGACAGCGCGGAAGGGGGCCGAAATGGTTTGCGCGGAAGGCGCGTTGGGTTCGTTCGCGGCGGCGGAAGTCGACGCGACGGGCGTATCAATTGTCGCAGAGGGCGACTCGATGACTGGCGCAGAGGGCACCGGAGATGGCGGCGAGGCGGCAGCCGGTGAAGCCGGACTGTCGCTAGAAAATTCGACGACGATGCGTCGTTCCCTCGCGAAATTCAAATATTTTACCCATAATTCAGGGCATTCTTGACGCAGGAATTCCTCTATGAGGGAACCCATGTCGACGCTTGAGCCTTTGGGGCTTGCGCCCCGCCGGCGTGTGGTTTTCTAATTAGGCCTCCCCACCTTGCGGCAGGGAGGTGTGTGCCTAAAATTAACCTTTAGTCGCCTGCGCTTTAGGTGCGCTAGTGTGAGTACCTAGCGGTCGCCTAATGCAACAATGCCGCACACAGGTAAAAATTATAATGCCGCCTCTGAGACGAGAAATGTGTGTAGAATTCTACTTACGGACAGGAACCTGCCTACGAGCACAACACTACACTAACACTATCCGCTCGGAAGTCGGGCAAAGTTTCTTCTTTCTTCTATAATGTTTTTTCTTTCTTCTATAATGTTTCTTCTTTCTTCTTTGCTTGAGACTTCCCTAACCGTAGACCGCGAAACACGACAACGATGAGGCAAGCAGTGCACACCAAGAGATAAAAGAAATGATATTAGCAACAACGGTTGCAAGATGGCTTCCGGGTCGGTTGGCATGGACCCTCCGGCTCAGATTAACCTCCGTTCCGTGTGGAAGCACGAAGCGGAATGAATTGTAGATTATTATTAAAGCATCTTTTTAATACGTGATTAGAATGTCGTCGTTAGAATAATAATATGAAATAATAACATTCAATGTACATCAAACAGAAAACAGAATTTAAGTTTAAATTGTTGTGTTAGTCTCAGCACTTAAGCTGAATTTAGCACTTAAGATGAATTTTTTGAAAACATAACACGAAGTAAAATCTAGTAATACACTATAACGTCAAAAGCCTGTCCAACACATACATACTCTTTCTGAATCAGATTTTATGTACGTTAATCTAAAGTCGATGTATAGGTAGATCGATAAAAGTTAGTTGTGTAAGAAGCTACACATACGAGTACATTAACTAGTAATTACATAGCTTGAACATGCACAATAATGTTTTATTCTCTGCTCCGCCCATGACATCATTTGACAATATTGTAATATTTATTGCAAGAATTGTAAGTATTATACAACATTTGTAATATCAATAATTATATCGCTACTGCATTTGTGGCTAACGAATAGGCTTATTGACCATGGACTCAATGATAAAACCGAAGTTGAAGTAAGACATTATTTGTACCTTTGTATTTTGTCTTTTCAGTTCGGTAACCGGGGCCGGCTAGTTAATTTGCTTAAAAAAAATTGTGGGAATGGAACAGTTGCCATTATAAATCCATTTTTTCCAAAAGCTGTTAATAATTTTGTAATGTATGTATCATGTGATAGGAAAAGTAACAATCTTAAATATGTTGCAACACAAAACAATGGTCGTAAAGTCCTTATTTAAATCACTTTTTTATGTGATGATGGCGGTACATCTGATGTTAAGTGACAACCTGCACATTTTCAACACCCGTAAGGTTGTACGGGTTTTGAAATACAAATACAGATTTACAACCGTAAATGCCCACCTATTGTTAAATTGGGCAGAGTTACCTTACTCACCGGACGAAACGCAGAAGTATATCACTCGCACTTCACGCCGGTCTTCCGTGAGGCCGTGGTCCTGCCCACTCGTGACACAGCGAAGAGTGCAGCCAAAAACCGCATTACACGTGTTACATATCCAATAGCTACATACCGTTTCTCATCTTGCTTGTTGAAATGCTTTAAGGTGGAGTGGGAGGAGCCGGCGTCTTTTTGGCTGGGTCCGAGGGCGGCGGACCTGATACATTTAGGGGCTAAGTTTGCGCCTTGCATGAGACGCGACGCGAGGATAGCTCGCGCGATAGCCGCGTCCGCTAGGAGGGAGCGGGACACGGCGTGCTGCATACGAAACGACGACTCCGGGTGTGTGCAGTCGTCTAAGGCTGATTGTTCGGTGAGCTCTTGTTTTTTCCCTCCTCGAACCTGTAAATTATTCTGGCATCCGTCATTTCTAAATTGCGCGATGTCATCAGCCGTCTTAATAGCGCTATGCTTTTGACGAGTCAGCTTCATATTTAGAAGGTAGTGTAAGCGTTTGCCAGTTTGTGATAAAGAAAAGTGTGGACGTCTATGACTTTAATTGCATAACGTCATATTTTAAGAATTCATGTATAAAAAAGGCTGAAATATATTAATCCACACTTCTGTGATGGTCTTAATAAGTGTTATTTATACATAAGAGTTAATATACCAGACTGCAATATTTCATCGCTTCAAGATTAATGATTAGGTATACTTTTATTTAGTGATAAATATATATAATTAAAACCAGTCGCTGTAAAAAACAAAAATTTTGACCTATTAATATACATTGCTATTAAAGTTAAAGAAAAACGGATACCAGACGGCAAAAAATTATCATGAAACACGCATATATGTCAAATAATATGTATTCATATTTTTCATGCACCACGTAGATAAGAGGAGTAGTGGCAAAGGTAACTATAAAATATATACGACATAAATTACATTTACATATGTCATTTATAGATATCGAACTAGTAATTTTATGATATATATATATATATATATATATATACTTACTATTAATTATTTTATCTGTATATTATATTGCTTTGTGTATTTCAACGAAATCATTTCTGACCCATTTTAAGAACACGATATCAACGTGGAAAAAATGGTCTTCGGGTGAATCAGGACCAGGAGGCAGAATATCGGGGTCAGTTTGTGGTTTGGATCCGAAGTGAGTATTACTATTATTTCTCAAATACTATTATTTGCCCTGCCTTTTACATAATTTGAATGTGAACACAAACTGTTTCTATCGTGTAAAATATTGCTCCAATATAATTTACGCTACTCTTATTCTATATATCTGTCACAATGAAGTATATGACAAATCTATTATAAATTATCTGAGCTCTGATCATCTTGGTTTAAAATTTTCAATAAATGAAAACATTACTACAAGTGATATTAAGATCAGGTGTAGACCAGTCACTGCTAGGAGACTAAATTCTTTTAAATATAAAGTAGCACAGCATGTATTCCATAAAGATATCGGAGTCAATAACGCTAATGATTGTTATAGATCAATGGTTGATTTTCTCATAACTTCCTATAATCATATTTTTAAACCCCGCACAATTGTTAAAAAGTCAAAATTAAAATTTAGTGACTGGGCAACAGTGGGTATATATAAAAGTAGGGATTCACTGTATGAATTATATAATATGAGGCAGTGGAATCACGACCCTAATTTCCATAAACGGGTACAAAATTTTTCAAAAATATTTAAAAAAGTCTGTATACATGCAAAATCTATCTACATAAGAAATAGGATTTTAAATTCTAGTAATAAAATAAAAGCTACATGGGACATCATTACCTGTATATCTGGAAGACCCAAGATATTCAGGGAACCTATAAAGCTAGTGATAGGCAATACACCCATAACTTCAGATAACGAAATTGCAAGTAGTTTTGAAAGTTATTTTTCAGAAATTGCAATTAATGTTACATGCACGTTAAAATCCTTAAATTTAATCACATAGATACTAATGATATTATAAAAGTTTTGAATTCTATTAATCTTAAAAATACAGGAGATTTGTGGGTCATGTCCATAAAATTAATGAGTACAATAATGCCGTATATTGCACCATATTTGGCAAATATTTTTAACAAATGTATAGATTCTGGAATATTTCCAGATCTTATGAAATTCAGTAAGATAATCCCCGTTTTCAAAAGTGGGGATAAAAATGATCCAGGAAATTACAGACCTATCTCCATATTGCCATCTCTGAGTAAAATTTTTGAAAAACTAATTTTAAATCAACTCTTAGTACATTTTAATATGAACAAAATTTTCCACAATGAGCAATATAGATTCACTAAAGGCAGATCGACAACGGATGCGGGTGTCGCACTTGTCTAGCATATTTATAACGCCTGGGAAAGGTCACAAGATGCAATAGGTGTCTTTTGCGACCTTTCAAAGGCTTTCGACTGTGTAGACCACGAAACCCTCCTTCAAAAGTTAGATTATTATGGCATTCGTGACATCGCCCTCAATCTCATTGCCTCTTACCTTAGTAATAGAATTCAAAAAGTATCTATAAATGATGTAAATTCCGCAGGGTCCCCCATGAAAATGGGTGTCCCACAAGGATCAATCTTGGGTCCATTATTATTCTTAGTGTATATAAATGATCCCCTTTTATGCCAGTGAGATATGTGATGTTGTACTGTTTGCTGACGACACATCGCTCATTTTTAAGGTTGACCGAAACGTTTCGGATTATGACGACGTGAATAGTGCACTTTCGCGTATCCTCCACTGGTTTACCGTTAATAATATGGTGTTAAATGCTAAAAAAAAAAAACTAACTGCCTTCTTTTTACCCTTCCCAGCGTAAGAAGGCGAAGTTTTAGTTTAACATTAAATAGCGTAACCCTTAATCCTGTTGAGTCCGCTGTATTCTTGGGAATACAGTGGATTCAAAGCTCCAATGGAGTCCCCATCTATCATCGCTTGCGAACAGGTTAAGCTCCGCTGTTTTTGCAATTAGGAAGGTTAGGCAGCTATCAGACGTCGACACTGCCAGACTTGTTTATTTCAGTTATTTCCATAGCATCTTGTCTTACGGCATTTTGTTGTGGGGTAGTGCATCTGATATAAATTCTATATTTATTCTTCAAAAAATAGCTGTCCGAGCAATCTATAACATTGGAGCCCGGAATACACTCAGAGACCTTTTTAAAGAGATTAATATACTCACTGTTGCGTCTCAATATATTTATTGTAATATTTTGTATGTTAAACATAATATTAATAGTTATCTAAAGAATAGTGACAGACATAAACTAAATACTAGAAATAAGGACAAACTAACTACGCCATTGTTTCGTCTACAAAAAGTAAACAGGTCGTTCATGGGGCAAAGTGTGCGCATGTATAATAAAATCCCACAGTCGATATTAAGTCTGCCACTTCACGAATTTAAACGAAAAATTAAAAGTAAACTTATGGCTAAAGCCTATTTATTATTCTATTGCCGAATATCTTGACGACGCCAATGTGTGGGGTCAATACTGTTGATACTCACGTAGGCTAAAACAAGACTATTATACCTGTAAAATTATATTGTAAACCGATTTTTTTAAAAAGAGCAACTGTTGAGTTTCTTGCCGGTTTCTTATCAACAGAAACTGCTTTCCGAACCGGTGGTAACTTACGAACGTGTTAATTTCTTGTAAAATTTTGACGTTTCATAAGAACGCGCAAGCGTCTATGTGAATAAAGATATTTTATTATTATTATTATGGGGGATATTCATTTGTTTTCTCGTCTGGTTGGGTTTATAAATAAAAATAAAGATATAGATATATATTGCATATGTAAAATAAACATATATATATATATATATATATATATATATATATATATATATATATATATATATATATATATATATATATATATATATATATATAAATATTTTATATAATACATATATAAATAGGACTCAACCAGACAGAAGCCCTCGGCAGGGGAGACCAAACGGCCGAGGGTTAGGGCGAAAGGGAGAGAAACCAGCGGACGATGCGGGCGGTATCGAGGAGCACCGCCTTCTGCATTTGAGCCTGGAGCGATCCGTCCCGGAGTCCCAGTCGCCTCAGATGTTTAGAGAGGCTGACTGGGATCAACCCATTCGCAGACACGACTATCGGGATAATTTCGGTCGGCACACCACCCCACATGTCGGTCACCTCGTGAGCCAGGTCCAGATAATTCGTCTTCTTATCTGTTTCGGCTTTCACGAGGTTCTCGTCTTATGGAATGGTAATGTCGACCAAAAATACCCGCGACTGTGCCCGGTCCATCAACACGATATCAGGTTTGTTCGCGACAATCGTCCTGTCCGTAATGATGGACCGGTCCCAATAGAGCCTGGCGCGGTCATTTTCGAGCACGGCCTCCGGAGAGTACTTATAATACGGCAGTTTCCGTTCCACGAGACCGTATTTCAGAACGAGCTCCTGGTGTAGGATTCTGGCTACTAGGTTGTGTCTATGCAGATACTCAGAGTTAGAAAGCATGGAACAACCGGAGATAACATGCCGAAGCGACTCCCCGGGATGGCGACAAGCTCGACAGATGTCGACGGTGCCATCCTTTAGGATGTATCTCCGATAGTTGTTCGTCTTAATAACCTGATCCTGTATCGCACAGACAAAACCTTCGGTTTCCCCAAAGAGGTCACCGTAACGTAGCCAGTTAAGGGAGGCAACAGTATCTACGAAAGGCTCGTGTAGAGCCTTGTAGAACCTCCCGTGGAGCTCTTTCTCCTTCCATACGGCCTCTCGGTCGGAAACGCTCAGTACTCCCAGGTCCTGCCATTGCTCGTTGGCTAAGGATAGAGGGGTAAGTCCTTTATCACAACTAATGACGTCCGTGTAGATTGACTCATCCGATCTCGCCAGGAAGTAGTTGCGGAGGCTGCACACCTCGCGATTGTGCATGGTAAGGGCGCTCAAAAAGCCCCTCCCGCCATGCTTCCGCGGCAGGTACAGCCTCATCACTGACGATCTCGGATGATGCATTCTGTGGGACGTCATAGTTGTGCGGACTTTTCGGTCCAGGGCATTGAGCTCAGTTTGAGTCCACCTGAGTATGCCAAAGGTATACATGAGGACTGGCATGACCCAGCCGTTAAATGCGCGTTCCTTGTTCACGCCTGACAAATGGCTGTTAAACACCTTTGTCAGGCGTGCAAAAAACACTTCACGAACTGACTGTTTCATGCCAGCCTCATTGATACACATGTTTTGTGACATACCCAGGTATCGGTATGTTTCAGCCTCAGAGAGGGTCCTTATGTTAACGGGCATAGATAAGTCTATGCCCGCCGTATTAGTGACCTTACCTCTTTCGATTATATTATATCTAATTATATTTAATTATATTATTATTATTATTATTATTATAATTATTATATCTAATATATAAAAATGGATTGCTGTTCGTTAGTCTCGCTAAAACTCGAGAACGGCTTGACCGATTTGGCTAATTTTGGTTTTGAAATATTTGTGGCAGTCCAGGGAAGGTTTAAACGATGAGAAATTATGGAAAAATTGCATGGAAAATTAAAATAGCAACAAATTTATTTTCCCGTACAAGCTCTACCTGTCAACCTGTCAAACGATTTATGAACGCGTTCTGATTTCTCTAGAAGTAATTTATATGGCATAACAACGTTTGCCGAGTCAGCTAGTAAAATATATAATTGTAGCGTAATTTAAATGTCACACTTAAATTAAGAAATAATTTATTTTAGTATTCACATTTAAGACAATACGGGATAACTACTGCTTCCTCCTGAATAGCTTTATAAGGCGTAGTTCGCTTAGCCGTTGGATGTGTAAACTTTTCTTGTATTTACTTGCTTTCATCGCCGCTTTAAATCGAGGCCGCACATACACAACAAGTTCACCTAATTCAGTCACTGCGCTGCTCTTGCATTAAAAACTTCTCGGTTCCAGATTCTGCGAGGCGCCGCGATCCATTGCGCCACACGAGTGGCCGGACGACATCACCAAATGGCCGATTTGCCGGAAGTCCGTTGTGGACGGCACGACGGCGGTGGGGCGGGCGGGGCACGCCGCCGAGCACATGGCCTGCGAAGTGATCGCTCACCCCTGCTGCATAGGCGTCCACGGGCAGTGCGTCATCACCACCAGCGAGCACTGCGACTTCGTCAAAGGCTATTTTCACGAAGAGGCCTCGTTATGTTCTCAGGTACATTCATATTTTTGATTATCTATCTGCATTAAGTTTATCACAGACCGTAACAGCCTCGGCTTCTATGATTTAATGAGTTATAGACAAATCTGCTAGGTCAAGTACAGAGGGTGTTCAGTCCGACGATTTCTCCGATTGTTTATCTGAGCATATGCGTACTTGACTCCGGGCTCCACAGCTAAAATCACAGTGGGCAAATAATTTTTAATATGTTTGACAACAACATGTACTTGATGAATTTAATCTTCAAGAAATAGCCCTAGATGAAAGTGAAATAGGGATGCCCTGAAGCTGTGATCAAAAATAAGACAACTTTAATAAGGTTTATTATATATAGCAATACACTGACATATACACACCAGATACACTGGACCAATTATCATTGCCAGGAAACCCCTAAAGTTTTTCAGAAATGTATTGGCTTAAAGTAAATATATTGGTAACCATGGGCAAGACATACGAATAGACAAATACAACGTTCAGTCAAAAATCGAAGAATTCGGTCGATTTTCGATTGAACGTTGACGTCATAAGACTGAGCAGAACATTCGGCACAAGATTTTTTACTATCAACACAATAAAATATGATCACTCACAGTTGGACTTGTAACCAAATAGTCACTCAACGAACAATGGAGACAGCTTTGCTTGGAGGTTCTCTATTGGTTGTGATCCAAAATGAGGTAATTCGACAGACGACCAAGATTATTGACATAGATCTAAGAGCAAGTAAGCTGATGTGGTAGTGGGCTGGTTATATTGCTCGAAGAATTAATAACCAACGGAGTAGATGCGTTCTTGAGTGGAGACTGCATTTAGGCAAACATAGCGTGGGTCGCCTTCAGGCTAGGTGGATATTAGGAGCATAAAATCGAGTCAAATGGTGCTTACAAGAAAAGGCCTTCGTTCAGCAATTCGGAGCCAAGATGGTGATGATAATGATGAATAGAATTACTGCCATTTAATAAATGGTAGTTGGTATTCTAGGGAGATTTTTGTTATTCATATTGATTACATCTTGTTCACAAACACAAGTTCACGTAAACGTTTTGTGATATACACAAACACACGTTTAAATAAGATATAGAAACATCTGTGGTAGGGCCACGCACCAATCTTTTTTGTCGCACGAATGGGCAGGTCCGTCTGAGTAAGTATCTCGATCAGAAGAACCACCGGCATGAAGAAGAAACGTTATACTTGTGCGTTTTGTCTGGTGAGTGAGGTGACTGGGGCCCATTTTATTATAAGGTGGCAACGCTTTTGCAACCCTAAGGATGTTGCAAATTTCAATAGGTAGCAGTTATCACTCAATATCGCAAGCTCCTTTGCCACCTTCTTGGAAGTTTTTACCGCCGCCTAAGCACATGTACATAAACCAGAGGTGTTGCAAATGCATTACCGACCTATACAAAAGAAGGCCCCAGCTATCTGTGTGAAAGTATAGTAATTCCACTTCACATCGATGTTCTTAGAGGCCCGTCCGTTTATAGAACAATTGAAGTTGTGTAGCTTTACTGCAGTCAGAGTTGATAACATTTTGTTTTTACATTCCTACTTTAAATAGTGAATAGCGGGGAGCGTTAATAACGGGACTGGCACAATTATTTTACTTTGTACTTTGGCTTTTTCAGGTCTCGTGTCTTGACGATGTGTGTGGGATGCTACCATTTATGCGAAGACGTCGACCGGATCAGCTGTATCGTGCTTGGACCTCGTTGTTTGTGCACGCTGGTCTTCTACATCTGGCAGCTACGCTCGCTATACAGTGGCTCTTTATGAGAGATTTGGAAAAGATGGCTGGTCCGGTTAGAATTGCAGTTATATATCTAGGTAGTGGTGTGGCTGGAAATATGGCGTCAGCAATTTTTGAGCCCTATCGAGCTGAGGTATGAGCATTTCCAAAAATAAAAAAAATATCTTACAAGTAAAAACCGTTATCAAGTTTTATGTTCTTTCCTATTTCAGGTGGGTCCCGCTGGATCGCATTTTGGTCTCCTTGCCTGTTTAATCGTGGAAGTGATTGGTGCGTGGCCTCTGCTAAAGCATCCTCGTCGCTCGCTCATGAAGTTGATCGGGCTCGCACTGACGCTATTCCTCCTGGGCCTTCTGCCCTGGATTGACAATTTCGCTCACGTGTTTGGTTTTGTGTTCGGGTTCCTGCTAGCGTACGCGTTACTGCCCTTTATAACGTTCGGTCCTTACGATAGACGGCGAAAAATTGTTTTGGTGTGGGTGTGTATGGTGTCGGCGGCCGGAATGCTGTGCTCGCTGATCGCCCTATTTTACGCGGCGCCGGCGTATGAGTGCTCTGTGTGTGCGTACTTCACGTGCCTGCCGTTCGCGCCGGACATGTGCGCGTCGCAGGACGTCCGAGTGAGGCAGCTGGACGGCGTATGACGGCGCGCGGCCCGGGCGCCCCCGCCGCCGCCGCCCCCCTGCCCCGTGCCCCTAGCGCGCCCACCAGCCCGCCGCCACGTCGCACATATTTAACTTGTTCTACATCCAGTGCTACGCCGAAGTTCGATGAAGCCGTAATGAATAGCCTATATTGTCATTACATTCGTTTTGAATCGATACATCAGTTTGGAATTTGCTGATGTCGTTATTTAGTCTGGTGCTGAAGACTGTTAATGGTTCGATTATGTTCCATGTGAACGTGTCAAGCCTATGGTGTATATTTAATTGTATATGTTCGTGTTGCTTTTTGATAGATTGGTGAAAAATATCTTACGATATATACAGTATCAGAACTGAGGTATCGATATGTATTCGACTATACTTCAAGGGTCATTGACATTCAAAATCCTCTGCGAGCAAATAGTGACTTATGTAAATAATAGCACGGAATGTTATATGGTGTCGATATAAAGTCTTAATCCTCAAGTTCGACTTCATCTATTTTGACTTCATCCACTTTCTAACAAGTTTTGGTAGGAATGTAAAAACAACATTTGTGCCTCATCGGTGTCATCTTATTTATTATCACAGTATTACTGCCACCCTTCATCATAATGCTCAAACGCAGTCAAGAGACGGGTTGAAATTTTTTACTGCTTAAGCCATTGTTTAACGTTTTTTATAATTGTCTAGATAGACTTATATCACTTATATGTATGCCAATAAAGCAATTATTACTTTTAATGGACTCTAGTAACTTGTTATTGTATAATCGAGCTCTTTGTTATGTTATTTTACGATTTCACTATTTTTAGGATTATCGTTCTCAGCTATCAGTGTCTAGGGCAGATTTAGATTACAAGCATCTTAACTGAATGGTATGCGTCGGTTATGGCGTTAATATACCTTAAATTATTTATTGACTAGTGTGTAATGCAAGTTAAGGTGCTTTTAAAATAAATTTGGTGTGAACTAACCCTTATGAATGTGATACCTTATGACTCATTGGCAAGATACGAGTAGTACTTGCTTTATAAATGAAATTATGAAATGTAAATATTCTGTAAAAAGATACTTATGATTCTTAAATAAGCTGTATGTATGTGTCACTATGGTTTCACAACAATGTTTTTATTGGCGTGCCTTTACGGGAATTGCGGTATGTCAGATGCTATATCGGATAAGGTGGCAGCAAACTACCTTTTCTGTATAAATAATATGAAATTGTTTCTTTAAAGGTAATAAAAAATGTGATAGGAAATTGTCACATATGAATAGAGGTATTTTTGTATACACGCCTTACGTTTATTGTCTTCGCTGGTATTCTCTGTAGCAATCAATTCCCGTAAGGGCATAATATACATAATTTAGTATATTACTAAATAATGTAAATAGCGTGTATACATATAACGAATGTTTTTTATGAGTTTCATTCACTGAATATAACGAAAATAATGTTAAAAATCAAAGTCGATACGTTTTAATTTTGTCAATTTACATAGTTGTACGATGAAGTCTGTGTAGGTTTACAAGTTATTTTATATAATATGCTAGTAATATTTCTATCTATTTATAATTAGGGATATTTTGGTTAATTACATGTTAAAATTTACGAAATTCATTTTTATCTCAGTGGTAGAAAAAGTTTTAAGCATAAAAGTTACTTTACATGAAAGAACATTGCTAATTAATTTTTTCTGCCTTAACGCAGCATTTAATATGCAGAAGGAGAAGCATTTATTATATACTTTATATCATCACGTTCAAATTTTCTTGGACTAAATAATAAAATGCACTTAAAAATATGGAATATAATTTACAATAAGTTACCATTTAAGAAAGGAAAAACAATTTTTGTCTAATAGCCTTATTATCCATTTTCCTTTAAGTATTATTCAAGTAATTTCTTTTTCACCCAGCTCCAGAGCAGAAATTACGTTTGGAAATGATGTAATAAAAATGTTATTTTTTTTACAGCATGCGGAAAGAACAATTCTTGTTTTAGATAAAATTGGCTTAGTAACTAATCCGTAATGAATAAAAATTATTAACAAGCAATTAAATAACGTGGAAAAAACTTTCTTTTGTATTAGAAAATAAAATTATGCTAATGTGATTACAAAACATACTGAAAAAGAATGTAAAGAATGTAACAGAATCGGACGAATGAATTTTATATATATATATATATATATTTAGGTTTTCAGGCGTATTATTTAATTGCAATAAATTATAAAAAAATAGAAATTTAGTGTTCATAATTACTGATATACCAAGACTGATAAATCTGAAAAGGTACCCTTTCAATCAGATCAATGAAGAAAGGATACTGGTTTCTGGCAATAAGCTTTTATTGGATGATTTTCAATAATTTCCGTGAACTGATAAATCCAAATCAGCACACAGTTGGGTAATATGGATTGATATTATAGTTCGTGGTTAGGTTGACAAAAATTATTTAAATGCATGATTTCAAACAATCAATGAATTCGTATACACATTTAAAATGGCTATTAGAAGTCAAAGATCTCATCGAAAATTATAATTACCGCTTTCGTTGCCTTTTAATGTATGATTATTTATTCATATTGAAATATATTTTAGATGAATATTTAATTATCCACTTAGGCTTATCGTTATTTTGGAATTTCAAGTTATTTGGTAGATTAATTTTAAATTGTAAATATATTTTAAATTTGCAATAATAGTGCTAGTATTCGTTTATATATTGAAACGTTTATATACGTAGACATTATTTATAAGTAATTTATTTTTTGCACATCATTTCTTGTATTAAAGCAATTTAAGCTGCGCTTGAGATTGATGGTTCAATACAGCAGCATGCGTGTGGTCTGAATGATGTAATCGTATCTGATATGTAAGTTTCATAACCCGATAACAATTCTGATACGGTGGAAATATCTAAAACTTTTAATGCCTCTCAAAAGATCAATTAATGATCTTCTAAATCCTTTTAGATTGTTTTAAGAGTTGTGTTAACAATATTTTCAAGTGATACAAGGGCTTCAAGTTTGTTTAAGCACTATTTCTATTCAAGAGAGTAACATTGTGGCTGTATTATCTTATTGACATGTAACATGTTTTAGGGATGTTTTCTTAACGTGTGTTTGAGTGTGGTGTAATGTGTCAAGTATCAATTGTTGATTTAATTATTTCATGTATGTTCTCAGCAACGTTATCTCGAAGTGCCCTTGCGGCCGGCGCGGGCGGCCCGGCGAACTGCTCCCAAAATTTAACTATAAGAACAAAAAAACACATACATATTGTACATTGTGAACATACAACTAATTAATATTCTAATACATAAGGAAATGGTAAAGTAATCTTACTGTAAAATAGTATTAATCGAACAAGAAACTTATTATCATATTAGGTTTGTGTTTTATTTATAAATCCGATTTATTTTATAGAATAATCGTTTTATTAAATTTTACTATAATGTGAACGGGTTATGGCAATAAAACAGGCGCCCTCATCGGAGACCTTGTTTTCTCAAATTCATTGGCACTGGCGTTGCGGAAGCATTAGATTTAAATGAGATGTCATCTTCTGCGACCGGAGCAAAGGAAGTTCCACACTTCTTCTGTAATTTTAATTATAGAAATTGAATCGGAATATTATGACAAGGTGAAGAGTGGGCGCGATGGTTTAGACTCTTAGACTTTATAAAAAGCAATTTACGGGGGATAAGCAGAAAAAGCGGAGATTAAAATGAGACATTCTCTACCAGTAAACCTAATATACGATGCAGTGATAAAAGAAATATGTAATAATTTTTATTACATATTTCTAAAGAAAAGGAAGAAAAATAGCAAAACAACAATAACAAATATTTTATAATGCACAAGAATAAACACGAATATCACAGTACTACATAAATATGTATAAATATATTATAATGCTAATTATGATGTTATACTAATATTATACTAATAGTGGTAAAGTAATGATGAGATCGATCTGCCAAGCTATCCAGAAATACCTTCCGTTTGATAGATCTTAAAACCATAACGATCGGTAGACCTCTTAATTTGGAAAGTAGAAAAATAGATTGGTCGGAAATGGATGGACAATATCACAGTTGTCCCCTACTGGATATTGTTATTTACTGTTAAAGGTTCTGTTACAGTTAGAACTCAGAACCTGAAAGTATTTATATATTATAATTATTTATAAAGTATTTTTATATAGATCCAAAAGGTTGCCGAGTAGAAGACAAATAATAAAATGTAAGACTAAAAATTATTTTTGTTCCCGTATATAAAGTAAAGTAACAGCCTATACGTGTCCCACTGCCGGGCAAAGGCCTCCTCCATAAAGAAGTTTTCGTATATATTTTTCCGTAAATCTGAAACATATATCAGACTTCTCAATTATTTTATTTATTGTAAAAATACGTTCTTCTTATTTTTAGAATACGATTACAATAATGACTTGACACTTTCTTGGATTGGACCAAATCAAATATTTTCATACCAAAACTTAATATTTTCTAGGTCTCTATTGTCGTACTCACCACTGCGAACAAATGACGCTAGTATGTGTGTAGAGCTGCAAATCAACGGAATATAGGTGATACATGAGTATGTATCACCTATATTCCGTTGATATAAAATATGAATTTTCAGTAACGACATCAAAACAAAAAAAAAATAACTAAGAAAATAAAATACTGCTTTGAGGAACACTAGCAAGTATGCTACACTAAAGAAGATATTAATGGATAAACTACGAAAATAATAAAACGAAAACGAATCCAGAACCAGTGAACCAAGCCTTGGTTGTGATCATAATAATGAGAGGATTGCGTGTTCGAGAAATGAACAAAACCAACATTTACGATTCCAGCCGCTCTTGATGGTAATATAATATTGTACAAATGATTACTTATAAATGGGATGTGTCTTATATTGAAGAACAACTATAAAATTCAGTCTTCTTTGCTATCTTTAATTTAAACAAATTTTCAATACAAGGCATTAATACACAATATAAAAAGTTTTAAAACAAAGGTTTTCTTTAAAACATTGACTTTATTCTATTTGTATGTTTTTCGTCACTAGCATTAAAATGGTATTTGAATCATTAAATTTATCGAATACAAAGAAATAAAATATTCATTTTCGATTATATTTTATTTCGATGTCTGTTTCTGCTTTCAATATGTCATTTTTGTTACATCGTAGTCACAAATGATGAATGAATCTATGTACTAAAGAACCATTGCATATAATGATTTGACCATAATGTGAATATTCGCTTGTTATAAGAAATATCAAAATAAATTTCTATCTTGTTGAGTTTCTATTACTCTACAATATATTAAAATTAGCGGTTAACGATTGCAATCGAAATATTTGAATAATGTTAGCGAAAACTAAAAACTGGCCTTAGACAAACATGATAATGAAAATAAGAACCTGAATAAAGAAATTATCTCGACAGTTAGAGTTGAAGAATCTGATACTGTTATCGTTAAACGCAATGTGAGAGTTTGGCTAGTCACGTGTACGTAATATATCCTTGTAACTTCTATCGGATGTCTTTTTGATAATAGTGGTGTTACAAACAGTCACTAGGTTAGGGAATTCCCTTTAATTGAACATAAACGTAAAATAATATAATCATTTTGATGATTTTCTTAAAATATTTTCGGAGCCGTAAATAATATGTAAAGCAGAAAGTTATCTTTCTGATAGTTGTATCATAATATTCACTGGTTGATTTACATAACGTCAAAGAACTAAATCCCCAAAGAGGATGAATTGACAAAATTATTTCTTATTTTTTTTTGTAAAGAAACTATCTAGTATTGTCGGAATAATTTATTGCTAGAAGCATGAAGTTCCTGAGTGAGTCTAGTCTAAACTGGACTAATTCCGTCAGTATAGTGTGTTTTAGAAGATGTTTGGTGTCTAATATCTAAGATAGCAAAATAATTTCTTGCTAACTAATCGATTTGGCGAATTTTTGGCTATTAAAGAATTGTACCATCTCTTTTTAAAGTGAAATAGTTATCAAATAAAAATGTTATTATGAAATGATTTAAGATTACGGCATGCCATCCTTGTGCCTAAATAAATTTGTTGAATGATAACAGAATTTTAGTATGTTAATATGAAACATAGAGTATAGAAAAAAAGCCTTCTAGTTTTTATATTTAAAGAATTAAATTTTCCAGAGAGAATACGTTTTCCTACTGAGAAGATCGTACTAATATAATAACCGAAGGTTAGACATTATGATTTTGATTTTGACATAATATCCTTATTAACCGTTCGCCGTAACATACTATTTATAAACACGTATGTACTGACTTTGATCTAGCTATTAATTAAAAGTTATAAATTTATGTCGCTTTGATAGAGATAAATATGGATGAAATAAAAGTACGAAAAATACATGTTTATTTAAATCATATTACAGATTTTAATAAACACACGTATTTCAGATGAAGTAGCAAATAATGTACATACTAATGCATCTCTAGGGTAATATTTTTCTTACCTTAGAATACATTGAGAATTCATTTAATATTTCTTGAGTTCTGAATAATGCTCTGAATGTGCTCACTCCTAGTTACAATATATAACAGTCCTCTTGTTTTATTTTTTAGGTCGCTAACATGGCAAGCTCATGCCATTTAATTGCCGAAGGAACTAATTGTGAAGCCTAGAATTTTCACTACATCGAATTTTTTTCCAAGCCACGAGCACGAATTACATTAACATAAATGAATATGTATTTTATACTTTATATCTTACAAATAATGATAAAACGAACTATAAAAATAAAAAACCGAAAGAGAGTTTTGTTATTTTAAACAATTCTACTTTCACCGCGATACTAAATAGTTTAATATTTTATTTATTCACAAATTGGCCAGTGCTTGACTACGATATCATCGGATGGTAAGTTAAGATGTAATCTTTTATTGAGTTTCCGTATTAGTTCAGTAACAGCCTATTCACTCACGTTTTGAAGACATTCAAAGATTAATCGTACGGGAAAACTGGTGCTAGAAAATTATTCCACTCTTTACTGTACGCAATACGCAAGAGGAATATCTTCTTCTAAGAGGCAACTTCTTTGTTCGAAGGCGTGGAATGTCAACAACAAGAGGATAAAGTCCTACAGAGCATCTTATTGTCCGGTGATGGAGGGGACCTCAAAAGTGTGCATAATCATGCAATACCTGTGCATAATTTCCAAAATATAACCTACAGAACTCTGAAATGCTGGCTTTTCTGCACGTGTTCTCGAGACACCTCTACCAGTCCGAAGCAGCAAAGTCGTAATTTGTAACACCAACCCGAATATAGAGGAAGTATTCCGCACAAAATTTTACATGGGCTTTACAAAGTGATAGTAGCTGTCCTAGAGTGATACACAACTACACCTTCTTTGCTGTTTCTTTCACCCTGGACTCTATCATTTTAAGCCGGTCGGGGTATTCTAAAGACGCTTTCAGCTACGGTGGACGTCCATTTCTAAAATGCTGCACCTCTGACATCTATGTCCCCCTCTGAGTGTCATAAGAAGGTAGAATAAGTGGCATGGTGTCACCGGAGTCTACAAGTGAATTATATGCATATACCAATTAACGATCAGGTTTTATCAGCGATGGCCGAGGCTGGATTCTACTGATTGGCTATAGACCAGTAACCTTTTTTTGACAGATGTTTTTCTGTTATTTCCCTTGACGTGACCAGGGCCTGTTTTAACATGTTGGTTAATTTTGTGCTTAAGATATACATTTTTCCGTGTGGGTAAAGATATTAATGTTTTTTACATACTCTTACTTAGGTAATTATTTTACCAATTTTGCTGGCTTTCTTTTTTTTTGCGCGTATTTACATGTTTTCGTATAGTTGTTATCTACTTTATTATATTTCTACTTAATTGTACGTGTACAATTATGTACTTTTTTACTTTACATTAGCGGTTATACTGTCTGATTCCTATCGTTAAGGCGCTGTACGCAGTGAATTTTTGATTATTTGGGTGGTGAAGTATGAGGAAGCGGAGGAGGGGTAACCCCGGTTAGTGCGGCGCAGTGCACGAGTTTCGTCGACGCGCCGCGTGACCAAATTATTCATTACCTACCAGTGGTGGGCCGTAGGATACCATCGATAATATCATGAAAGGCTTTTGAAAATGTACACAGATGATCCCAATAATATATAGATCCCTATAATATTTTACTTTAATATTATTGTAGGATTAGTAAAAAATAAACAAATTTAAAGTATGAGAAAGCAATCAATAATTTTAGAAAACTTTCCTATTAATTATTTTAAATTAGCAGGAAACGGATTAGATTTGATTAAAATACATCGTAAGGTCAAGAGGCGCGGTTGCTCGGTGTTTTGGTCTTCAGTTCGAATTAATTTTAATAAAGTAAATTAATATTTACAAATATCTTACTTCAATCAACAAATGAAGACAACAATCCTTGTTATTGAAATATTCTACACCACTGATATTAATTTCATTACGATTTGTTGATGTATTACGTACGTTCATTTTAAGATTGATGATTTTTTTCTATCGTGACAAAAATATCGAGAATATGTTTTGAAAACAATGCTCTATTAGATCAAATTTAGCATATATGTCTTTTTGCTATAAAATGTATAGATATTCCAAAAAAATCTTTTGAAAAACCTATTACCTTTTACTTAAACACTTTTATAAAATATGCTAATTTTATTTTCACTTATTTAAGTACGCTCTATTTATATTTATTAATTATATATTCATTAACATGTATATGTTGATTAATATTGTAATGAACATATATAATGTTTGTTTTAAATTTTCTCTCAAGTTCATTTCCTAATTCACTCATTCCGTTCACTCGTTCTGTTTCGAACGTCTAGTTGATTGATCAATTGCGATCAATTAATAGCGCGTATAGGGCTAGTGGATACCTTACGGTGTTAACGAAGCTAGCCAAGGCTAGCCCCGATTGCCTTGCGGTTATCTCCTGAGAACCGCGAATTATCGGAAGGGACCTCCATCACCGGCCTTGGGTGTAGACCCTAGTCAACGTTGGTCCACGTTTTTAAATGGCCAAACGTGGCCGTTTAAATAAGTGGTAGTTTTAATTAGTCATAATTAAACACCCGAGTGCACAATAAGATCGGCACTTGGACGCACTAGGGCTACGCAACCTGGGCACTCATCCTCCCTGCCTATACCTGGCAGGGAGGGAAACGGGCACACACCCCAGCATCCCACCGGGTAAATCATTAGTAAAAATTAGGAAAACGTCCCTATCGCCATGGCCGACTACGAAGGCATGTGCGAAACCCTCCAGCGGGAATACTCGGCAGTAGCCGGGCCCTCCAAGCCCACCCAAGCGACCCAATCGCCCTCAGCGATCCCCTCAACTCCGGTTGCCACTCAAGCACCCCGCTTCCCGCGGCCCCCCGTGCGCCGCAGGCAATCGCCCGCCACCTATTTTTATACAAGACATCAGCAAATGGCCGATGATAGAGGCCGCCCTATCTAATAGGGTCAAATTCGGCGCCACTTCCACCAACCAGGGCATCAAGCTGCAGCTTGAGACAGCCGACGCCCATAGACAGTTCTCTAAATTCCTGCGAGACTAAGAGGTGTTTCACCACACCTACACGCTCGCAGAAGACAGAATACTCCGCGTAGTAATTAATAGGAACCTCGGTAATATTTTCACCGAAAGAGTGTTCGAATCACTCAAAAAACAAAACCTCCCGGTCCTTGCAGTCCATCGCATGACTAGCAAGCGCATGCGTACTCCGATAAACTTGGTCATGGTCCACCTCGAGCTAACCCCCGAAGGGAAAGAAATTTTCAATATCCAATCCGTATTAGGACTAGATAATATAGTAGTCGAACCCCCACATAAAGGCGTGCTCCCTGGGCAATGCCATAAATGCCAAAAATACGGACACGCAGCCCATAATTGCTTCGTCAGGCCTAGGTCCGTCAAGTGCCTAGGAGACCACGGCACTCCAGACTGCCCCCGGCCCAAAGACAAGGCACTTCTAACTAGCTACGGGCCTCCTGCTTGCGTACTTTGCTAACAAAAGGCCACATAGCCAACTACCTTAGCTGCCCCAACGCGCCTAAGCGCAGACCCACCAAACCAGCCCCTCAGGCAATTAGAAGACCAACCGTACCAACGGCTGCCTCCTTTCCTCCTCTACGTCCCGCGTGGCAGAACCCCATGGCCCCCGCTTGGGCAAAACCGAACCCGCCTATCATGGCACACAACCGGCAGCCGCACAATCGGCTCCAATCCCAGTCCAACCAACCCCAGCGACCGGAGGTAACCCCCTGGACTCGCTAAGCCAGCTCCTCCGAACCGTCAACATGGCGGAGGTAATGCATTTCGCCGAGCAATACGCTAAAGGCGACTTCGCGTCCCGCATCCTACTACTTAACCAATACCAGCACATAGTTGCTGCGTTATCTGTCTAGGAACCCAAAATGTACACCCCTACATAATAATAATAATAGCACCGCAAACACCAGTCTCTCTGCTACGCGTAATAACGGCAGAGTCAAACCGCAATCGATTAATGTAGCCTTCTATAACGCGAACGGGCTTAAAGAGCAACGCCACGAAATACGCATTTTCTTGCGCGACCACCAAATCGACATACTTTTAATTCAGGAAACGTTCCTGAAACCCATGACAAGGGATCCGAACATCCCCAATCATTGAATAGTTAGGAACGATCGTGTCGGCGCCCCGGGCGGCAGCACACTAATTTACTACAAAAAATGTCTCCACTGCGTACCGGTAGACACGCCCGCGTTCACGCATCTCGATGCCTCCGTCTGTCAGCTGGCACTAACCGGCCACTCTCCCATCACCATAGCATCAATTTACCTCCCTTGCAGACCAACCGCAACAGTGTTGCAATCTGATTTTGAGGCCCTCTTCTCACTAGGAGGAGCCACCATTCTTGCTGGCGACTTCAACAGCAATAACACCCGATGGAACTCCTCACGTACCAACAGTCGAGGCACCGCACTTGACTTGCGACCGCTATCCGCTATCCGCGACTTGCTATCCGACAGGCTCGACTTTGAAGTCGTAGCCCCCGTCGAACATACGCCCTTTTCCTACGTAGAGGGTCACTCATCGGATGTGCTTGATATTGCAGTCGCCAAAAACATCAGTCTCTCCATATGCGAACCGGAAGTGATACACGAGCTTCACTCCGATCACCGACCAGTTCTTCTTCGGCTAGGGCCCTCAGCAATAGCCGCTCCCCAAACCAAAACTGTCATCAGCTGGCATAAAATAAAATCCAAATTTAACAACGTAACGTGTAGGCACTTAGATGGCACCTCTAAGGTATTGAAAACCATGTGGAGTTGCCCGCAACTTCGTGGAAACACGTATGAAATTAATATTCTGCTTATATCAACTACTACTAAATTAGAAAATTTCATATACCTACTAAGAAATAAAACAAATGAATATTTAATTTATTATAACCAAACCTCAATTAGACATTTGAAGTAATTAAGTTGCGATACAGTGTAAAATTAATATAATTAATTTTTTAAGTTTTGTATGTATCCATTGTGCGTAGACCGTGAAAATACGTTTCTTCTTCTTCTTCTTTTTCTTCATACATGGTTGGCCACTATTGTAAAGTTATGTAAGAATTTTTTGCGCAAGGGTGTGACATAATATTTACTAAGGTAAAGATAACAAATTTAGGTTTAACACCGTGTGCCCAGTTAAAATGCAGCTCTGATTAACTATTTCTATTAGTAGCACTAATAACAAAGGCAAATGAAGAAAACAGTACAATAATAAGTTATGGTGTCACAAAGCCGGCAACCTTTCAAATGCTTCCAATGAAGATGATAATGTCAATCAATTTGATAATCGGATATCCCAGAAAACCGCGCAAAATAATGCAAAAGGTATTCAGTTAGTCGCATTTCGTGTTCGGCCAAGATCGGTTTTAATTTATGGGCGAAAGATAGTAAGTAAAGTTCAAAATATTTAAGAACAGATCCTTTGCAAATTTAAAATTCTGAAATATAATCAGTTAATAATTTATTATAATTAAATATAATGTGATTATCATAAAAAAACTATATTTTAAATTTATTTTTTAATCGTTTAAATTTTTCAATGACATGCCTACTTTGGGTACGATATATATACCTATATCAAATTAACACATAACAATCCTTGTTCCTCAAAGAATATAATTAAAATATTTCTTTTTATTTGCATTTTTTTTGTAAAGAATATCTGATATGTTTTTTAGAGATATTTCAATAAAATTATTAAAAAATTATAAATACATTAAAGAAAAACTAAAACAATAAGCAAAATTACCTAATACAAACATTTTAAAAAACTGATTAGTTAAGTGTATCATTTTGCCTCCAAAGCAACATTAAAAATATTTTATGTAAGTTGACCATTTTACGTGAAAATATGCTACAAAATGGATTCTTTCACCTTTTTTTCAATAAGCCCGGATTATTTACGATAAAATTGGCTTAAATTCGTTCTCCTTATTTGTTCTTCGTTGATGGCATTATTTTCATTACCAGTTACGCTTTACGAAATCGAAAAAAATATTTCAGATATTATTATTTTGTACATGTATTTGTTCTTAAGTGAACAATGCTAGTTAATCCTGTATTACTAATATTTTTTTTATGTGAACGTTGCCAAATGAGCAGACGGTTTAACCGATGTTAAGTGAATACCGCCGCCCGTGGACATCCGCTACATGCGAGGGTTGCAGATGCGTTGAAAACCTTTTGAAAATTGGACTCCGGCTACCTCACTCACCAGACGAAACGCGAAAGTATTACACTTCCACTTTACGCCGGTCTTCTGTGAGGTCGTGGTACTTACCCGGACGAGCTCGCCCATTCGTGCAACAGCCGAGGCTGCTGCGTGGCCCTACCACTGTTAAAATATGTTGGCTTATTGACATAAACGTGAGCAATACCTTTGAAATTCAGTTACACGAAATGTTTATTAAATTTATAATTTATAATACATTTGACCAGCTAAATATATTCAACCTTTTTTATATTTTCGATTCGCGTTATTATCACGTAAATTAAAAGTTATTTTTTTCATAAGACAAAAACCTTTAGAAATTCTAACTGGCACTTCAAGATGTACCGAGCAACTTATTATTTGTTTGTACAGTATATTGTACAATATTATCTACGGTTTGTTAGTTGTAGTGAACGGGTAATTACACTAGTGACGTGCCATTGATAAAATATTTATACAATAATTTCTATAAACTTTTATATATGTTTGTTTTGTTAAAAAATTATGACTAATGAAATAGTGTTTGAAAAAAAATACTGAATATTTTTGTATTCAAAAAGAATTTGCTCTGGCAATAATTCAGTGTTCTTTTTATAAATATTTAGTTGTATAAGAAAGCAATTTAGTAACTGAAAACGTTTATAAAATATTACATTAACTTTATAGACAATAACTTTACTATTTTATCTATATATTTTATAATTAATAAAACTCGTAAAATAAAGTTTATCTAGCCGTGATTGGTCAGTGTCCGGGCTCTCCGATAATTCAATATAGTACCCGGAGGACTTTGCTTTGCTCGGTTTATTTTTTTTTTTTGGTAAATCGTGTAGCGTTTGAGTAATGAAATATGCATAATATTTTTCGATCTTACCGACGTAATAATAAGAAAATATGAACTGATGTTTTTCACAAAAGAAAGAACTTTAAAAAAAGAGGGAAAAAAATAAAAAAATAACAAATCGACAAAAAATTAAAAATTAAGAAAGCAATGATCTGGAATCGAAAAAAAAGTAAAAAAATAAATGTGTAAATGATCGTGACACGAACCACGGCCTTCTGTTTCGTGGCCGCCCGATTACCGACCAAGCTATTATAACATTTTTTTTTGCGGCGAAATTTACCGTCGTATTCGAATGATTTTTCGAATCTACGCACGTACTAAATTTCTTTAAAATCGCTGGAGCCGTTTCCGAGATTCTGCTTATATATATACTTGTATATATATATATATATATATATACAAGAATTACTCGTTTAAAGGATAAGACTTGAGCAACCTGAGTACAATTCCCTGTGGCGGTACTAATGAAATCAATTGAAATTAATTTTAATTGTGCTTTAAATGTGCTTAGCGGTGAAGAGAAACATCGAAGAAATCTGAATATTTTCGAAATAATAACAAAAAAAAAATATAAGACATGTGAAGTCCACTAATCCGCAGTGGGCCGCTATGTGGACTATGCCCTAATACCCTCTTTACAGAAGAAGCCTTTGCCTAGTAGTGGGACATGTATAGACTGTTAGTTTAATTAAACTGAAAATGTAGGCACATTTCTTGTTTCTCGAAACTTATTGTGGTGTCATGTCAGTCATAAGTATCCAAATTATCTTTCTCTTCTTATAATAGCGTTTACTTTTAACGTTGTTTCATGTTTGTAAAAAATGAGCCATAAATGTAATATAATATCCATTTTGGTCCTAATTAAGATCTCAATGGGTGGAGTACTTCACTAAATTAACACAATACCAAATGATACGCCTTACTGTTTCTGAAACGCTACCAGCATTTGCAGAGATGTCTGCGATGCGTAAAGTAATATAATTTTCATTAAGTAATATATTCGTATATTAACAGCTATCATTTTACAAATTCTTAAATGAAGTGGCTGCTCGTCTATAAATTATTTAGCAAAGGTAAGTAAATGACTATTAACGAAATAACAAAATGAACCTAATTATGTCAGTTATACAGTGATTTTGTACTCTCTTCAAACACAATGGCTTAACAGATTCAATTGAAAATTTAACTGGAAAAGCCGGAACACGTTTGTGCAGGACAAGGTACAACCGTGGTGTTTATTTTTCACAACTGCAGTAAAATAAGCAAGATTTAGTTATTAAGTGCCTGTAGTGGTGATTGGGTAAGTAATTAAGTGGCTTTTTAATTTATTCTACAGAATAGGACAGGACTTCTTTTTTCCTAATCACTTGAAAATTCTAAAATAAGAGACGGAAAAGTGAAAATACAATATTATTGTTATATAAATACTAAAAAAGTGATATTCACTAGTATTTAGTAGTATTATAAATTCTAGACATAAATAATGTTCTATAAAAATGATAAATATTTAAAATCACCCGTAAGTAATTGATTACATTCATTTGAACTTAGCTCAAAAAGTGCGTGATTTAGTGGGGGAACTCATTTATTTTACCCGCGCTCATTAATAACTAACACGCACACAAGTTCGTGCACAGTAAAATTTTGGTATTTATGAATGACTACCGCATTGTTAACACGTTCTGTTTTTTAGGGAATAGAATGGCATTTTTTTGGAAAAAAATCTGTCCTAAAATATTTATTTATTGTTATTAACGAGGTTCAGGCTAGACGCCCCGTGCGCCAGACCACCTCAAGTCCGTCGGATCTGTAAAGGCCCCTAAGGCCAACAGTGGCTCATTAAGCCAAAAAAAATGCATGTTAAACATTTTTTATTTACTTTCATCTGAGTAGTATTGCTAATAATCTAAGAATAAGGAAAAACACGGTACGCTCTACGTAAAAGAAAATTATCAGTTTGTAATAAATCAAAGTGTTACTGCCGGATGCGTCTTGAACATGGCAATCGATGTGTGATAAACAAGTAGTGGCTGATAAGTATCAAATACTTTAGTAGAATTAAGTAGGATAAGATATGTAGGATGTGACTTTTCAGAATATGTACCAAATAAGCTCCCCTGTCGTTTATACCAAATGAAGGTGTTATTTCATCTATTTAGTTACTAAGTCGCCTAGCATCTTATAGTATACATTTGCTTAGCGATTTTTTAATTATTATTTATCTTCACCTTTAAATAACGATTGGGTGGTTCTATTATTCGACATATTGTTAGCTATAACATTGATAAACAAACAAAAAAAAAAAAAGACAAGAAATAAAATAATAAAAAACCGCCGAAGTGCGAGTCGAGTTCGCGAACGAAGGGCTTCGTACCATTATCTAAAAACGACAAAACAAGCATCTGTTGTATGTATATGTATTTTTTTGTTATTATTTCGAAAATATGCAGGTTTCCTCACGATGTTTTCCTTCACCGCGGAGCACGTGATAAGTCAGCACTTAAAGTCAAAAACTTCGGATCAAAGTCAAAACCGGGGATCGAACTCAGGTTGCTCGAGTATATTGAAATAAAGGCGAGCGCCCGGACACTGAGCTGGTCTTTCATTTGGTCATAATAAATGTAAGTAGTAAATGAGAAAAGCGGTGCGAGATTAAAAATGATACTGTTTAATTTAAAAAAATAACATAATTCATAATCTTTAGACCTAGTTATGAAAAACCTTGTCAAAGGACCTTATGTCCAAATGGTGACCTTTCCGGCTTCAATTTTCCGGTAACGATAACTCATTGAGACGTAAGTTGATGTTAACAAGATTAAAAAATATTACTCTCTGCAATCCCGATTAGGAGAGACTCTACGGTTAAAGGAAAACTGTCTATTATCGTGTAAAAACGTTCAACAAATTTAGGTTGAACTTTATTCGCTCGGATACACACAATCGGATCATTTTTTCCCGCTCTTTTATATCAAATAGTCGTTTACAATTCGCTATTCAGGAACTGTTGTTTTAGTGACCGAATGTGACGGTCGTTGTAAAGAGAACATTAAATTAACTCGATGGGGCTGAATGAGAATTATGAGAGTGTTAAGAGTGATTTCGTTGATTTCAGGAAAAATAGCAACAACATGCTAACAGGATGGAGACTTGCCCTATCTAAACGTAAGTTGTCAGTTTTTTAAAGTTTTTCAAATATACTAAAAATATAACACTACCGTATAACACCTTTGTAAACTTCTACAACGATAACAGAAATAATTATGCAGTGATTGTGGTCATGTACAAATATTTTTCGATGAGAATTTATTTCGTAATTATTAATTATTAAGTATACCTACTTTGATTTATCTTTTATGGTAGCTTATTATAATATGTAACGAACAATACTTCTGGTCACTTATAAGTGTTACTTAAGAGCAACATAAATCTCATATTGAAGGTTTAAGGCATAGTTATGTAAACCATGGCTTTGCTTTGTCCTAAATAGCATATTGGTTGATGGATAATTCGTTTAATTATTGCGTTATATAATCGTTCGTAAATTATAATAACAGCGTACTATACTCACGGATTATACTCAAAATACAAAAAGAATACAGAAAATGAGTTTTTTTCTGTATTCTGAGATATTATAGTAAAGTCGCTAAAAAGACAAGTTGTCTCTAAATACGACAGGTACCTACTAGTCAGATAAAGGTGGGTGATGAAACTTCTCTTATATTATTACAACAAATTTGAACTCGGAAGTTAAGTTAATTAATCATACATAGATATTTTATAAAGATAAAACGCGCGAGAGTAAAGGGACTCGATAATTTCTTCTCAAGTTAAGGGATAAACACCACCCATGGTTACCATTCCCAACTCCTTTGGAGATGCCTTACGACCTGAGGTCGTGGTACTACCCCGAACGAACCTGCTCATTCGTGGAAAAGCATAAGCTGATCGTTTCCCTACCACAGTGCCTAGAGAGTAAAAGTAATACTTTAAAAGATATAAAAGTGAAGATTTTTGGCTTAACAGGACATAGGAGAAAATATTAGAAAAGATTATTTTACGGGTATAATGGTGTTTAATTTAACAAACTGTTCAACTTCAGAGGTTTCTCGTCAGAGGAATATGAACACGAAATTTGAAATCATTCAGATGCCTTTCACTACATTAAATCGTCATATATATACGAAGCGAATAATAAACAGTGTATTTAAAACAAAAATCACAGTGGTTTTGTGGAAATGTGTAGAATTCATAAAACGTTAATTGCAATGCGTAGGATTGGTAATTGTCGTTGATACGTTATTTTTGATATTATATTATTTCTTGTCTCTAGTATTCATAATACCCCAGCGGTATGTGTTGGCCATAATGGCATTGCTTGCCATTGCCAACGCGTACACAATGCGAGTTTGCCTGAACTTGGCCATCACCCAGATGGTGAAGAAGACGGTGGCTGTCGAAGGGGACGCGCACTTCGATCCTGACGCGTGTCCAGATATGAATGTCGTGTCAAACAGCAGTATGACCGACCTCAAAAATTTTTACAGACAGGATGACGAAGTGAGTGCTGTTAAGTTTTTTTGTATGAGAGAAACTTCTGCTATATAGACTGCTGGACTATTGGACTGCTGGAAAGATGTCCCTTTCGGTATTAAGTTACCTCACTCACTAAAAGAAACACGAAAGTAAAAATAATTATTTACGCCACTCTTCAATAAAGAAGTTACATTTAGCCAATCAAGCCAGCCCATTCATGCGGCAATGGAACCTGCTGCAGTGATTAACAGCAACAAAATAGAACTAGATAATGCAAAATAGTTTAATTGTTTCCTTGTTCAGATTTTATAGTTGGTAGTAATGGGTGAATGATTATAATGCACATGATAAGTATGTGAAGAAACGTTGAATTCTAGAAGTTTTGATTGTAATAAAAAAAATAAACTATCACATCTTGAAACCTTGACGGGATAGATAGAGATAAAACATGATATAAGATCCTGCTAACCATCCCTGGAGTTCCAAAGATTGTAAATTCCGAATTTCCTCTCCTATATAATATTATGTTTCATATAAAATCCAGTTAAAACATCATCACTGCTATAATATTTCGAGATTCCCTTCGAATATCCATGGTGCCGGCACCAATGAAATTGTTAATTTTAAACGATGAATTATGATGTGTTCAGCGGTGAAGGAAAACATCGTGAGTAAACCTGCATATTTTCGAAATAATAATAAAAAAAATATTTCGAAGATATGTGAAGTCCGCCAAACCACAATGGGGCCCCGTGGTGGACTATGCCCTGATACCCTCTGTACAGAGGAGGCCTTTGCCCAGCGGTGGGACATGTATAGTAGGCTGATACTTTTACTTCGAATATAATAAAAATAGGGAGGGGACTGCCATAGAATTACTTGTACCAACTTAGGCAAATAGAAGTATGTCGGTAAATAAATTTTGTTGTTTATGTTAGTACTGTTGTAAGTGCTTATATTATGATTATATTATGTAGTTAAGCGCCGTATGTGTTGGTAGTAAGTTAAGCAAAACTTATTGTGATACGGCAATGACAAAAATTAAAACGGTCAACATTTTTCCACGCCCGTGTCTTCAAACTTCAAATTTCATACTGTATGTTGACTCGGCTGCTGGTAAGATTGGTGGGATTTTCATAATTATAGTTAATTTTATCCCTAATTTATATCACCGTGGGATTTACAACATACAACAAAAATAACTACGTTTCCACTATGAAAACTCATAAGATATATTATATAATATTATAATGAGTTTGTTATATTTGAGAATTGAAAATAATGTAAGATGTATTGTAAAATGGTATTATTTCATTTGTGCTAGTAGTACAGTTAGTTACGTTTTTTTCTGGTTAATATATTTAAGGATTTATTACATCGTACGTTGATTTGGTAAAATGAAATGTAGCATTCACAGATTATGGTTAATTTACCCATGAATGACCTATGCAGCACGTATGGATTCTCACTTGTAATCGACCTGCCTGACGTCAATCCTCCAAGGGAAACAAATTCCCAGATCCGGAACAATTATCTGTGCGTCACACAAATATTTATCTCCTCACCTGTGTGGGAATCTAACCCGATACCGAAGCTTTAGCAACGGCGCCACCGAGTCATCTTGAGACTTGTATTCGTTTGTACTTTGGTGAAATGAGAACAGACAATTTACTACGTATTTATTTTAAAGTTAATATTTTTTTTTACGAAATTTATTGACTTTGTGTAGTTTGAATTGCGCGCAGAGGTTTATTCAACGATCATTATCTATATCCTAGTCAATGCAATCTCAAGATATAAGTTTAAATGTTGATAAAGGTTGCTCTTACGACGAAGTGTGCTGTTAAGGCCACTTAATTTTTTTTTGTAAACAACACATTGTTACGATGGTGTTGTTTATAAAGATATAATAACAGCAGTAAAAGAAAAGCTTAAAACGTTAGTTGAGAATATTTTTGTAAGTACTAATTTAATTTAGTTAGTAATGTGTGTAGGATTTAAGAAACGAATAAAATTTAATAAATTTATTCGCTTTCATGCCTCTTAGTTATGGTTAAAATTTGAAATATTGGGAAGTTGGTCGAAACACTATTACAAAATTACCCGAACAGAAGTTCCCCGGAGGATGATGTTAAAACGTGTTAAACAATTATTAGAGAAAACTGGAAACAGTTTTTGTAGTGTTGCATGAACTAATTGTGTGAAACAAATTCAAGAATCAAAGACGGAAGCGAAATAAACTTAGGGTTATTTTTTCGTAGTGGATGGAAGAACATATTTTATAGTTTTGATATTTCCCGACTTCATTTTCTCACTATGATAAGAATATTAATAATTTCTTTCTTAGTTTATTGTCAAAATATCTATAATTGCAATAGGTGCGAATTGAACAAAACTAAATATAACTCTTATGAAAAATTTGAGTCACATTTGGAATTTGTACCTTTTTAATCATGGATTTAAACAGTCCACACTTCAGGTGTATAAAACAATTGAAGTGAATAGCCAAAATATTTACTATAACCATTTTTAAAATAATATAAAATATCATAAATCATATTTATAAATGTTATATATTATGCAGGTAGTTCTTTTTGAATGGAGTGAAGCAACACAAGGGTTGCTTCTCAGCGCATTCTACTATGGCTACGTTTTAACCCATATACCGGGTGGTATGTTAGCAGAACGATATGGTGGCAAATGGGTACTTGGTCTTGGTCTCCTTTCGACAGCAATTTGCACCTTTCTGACTCCAATGATGGTCAAAATGGGTGGGGCTACTGCCCTATTCATACTCCGAGTTGTTGAAGGCTTTGGGGAGGTAAGGAGGACAATTAATGTCCAATTATCTTAAAAATTAAGATATAATATTTCAAGAAATCGCTTCAAATAAAATTAGTGTATAGTAATTGTGATTTAATTTAACAGTGAACGAAATAAGATTCAAAGAAATTTTAAAGTAGATGGTTGTTAATACTGATTTGCGTCATACATGTCATCATTGATTCCATCTCTAGTCGCGAATATTATGTATTTTTATGAAAATTATTTACGGATATTTTCTTGGTTTATTTTAATTTTGAAACACCTGACTTTTCACATGCTTTACATCATTCGTCCTAACCGGCTGGACTGTCACTATAACTTCTGACCTTATTTCAGGGTCCAACGATGCCGGCATTAATGGCTATGGTGTCTAGGTGGTCTCCCAAAGAGGAACGAGCTCGTATGGGAGCCATTGTGTTTGGAGGTGCTCAGATCGGAAACATTGCGGGATCATATTTCTCCGGTTTGATTATGCATTCAGGGAGTTGGGAGAATGTATTCTACATGTTTGGAGGCATAGGACTTGCATGGTTTATTTTGTGGGTAGGTTCCAATGCGCTCTACCTTTATTTCTAATGAATTACAACACGCTGTAGCTCGGTTCGAAGAGCTGCATGCATATTTCAATGACAAATAGAGTAGAGTAAAGAAATAAATAAGCATTTGGAAGCGTATTCAGCCTTGCCTTTAGGACAACCATATACAACGTGAACTGCAACGAGTTCTTTTGGTTTTATTTTGCTGATTTAAAAAATGCTAGAGACGTACGTTGTTCCCCTGAAATTTCTTTGCAAGATTATATACATGTTAAGTAAATTGTTTTTCCAGACGGTGCTTTGCTACAGTACACCGAATACTCATCCGTATATTTCTGACAGCGAAAAGAAGTTTTTGAACGAGAACGTTGATTCATTGATACACAGCAAAAAACAGACTCTGGATCCAGTGCCTTGGAAGGCATTGCTTAGATCAGTCCCACTATGGTGCCTTATTATTGCCGCAGTAAGGAAATACATATTTGTTTTTTAGAAAAGGCTGAAGCTGTGTGTTACCAACAAATATTTCAATTTCATCTGATACGGAACTTAGTACACATAAAAACATATTGCTCTTTGGCAACAAGCCATACCTGTTATACTGAAGGTCTCGGTCATTTAATCAAGTGTGATGCTATTTTACGAAAGCACTGGGGATTTTTGACACTACCATTGAATGAATTTGATACCTTTGTAATAAAAATTTGAATGCATTCAAATGAATAAATTATCCACATTGAAATATATTAACATATAATGTTTTCTGTGTCAATTTTTTATTGTTAGGATTATTACATTCTGTCTTATCATCTTTTAATTGTAAACGTAGTTTACTGAATAATAATAAAGTTTCATTGCGATCCATTCCGTGTTCAGCAATTTGGATTGAATTGAGGCCGAATGAGAAGGATTTGGATATTCAACGGACATAAAACCAGTACTATATTTAACCAGCTTCACTCGAATTCTTTGTTCTTGATTAACCATAAACTAACTGAAGGGTTTTAATAGGATAACGCAACAGCTGCGATTGTCTTATGAATGGGCAGGTCCATCTGGGGAAGTACCACTATTCACAGAAGATCGACGTGAAGTGTAAGTGTTATACTTCTGCGTTTCGTCTGGTGAGTGAGCTAGCCGGGGCCCACTTTAGTATAAGGTGGCAAAGCATCTGAAACCCTACGGGTTTTGATAATGTCCATAGGCAGCAGTTATCACTTAACATCAGGTGAACCGCCAGCTCACTTGCCACGTTCTCACATAAAAAAAATACCTATTATCGATTTTTTATTGTAATACGAACGTTTTACTTTGTGTTCTCTAACAGATCGGTCACGACTGGGGCTACTTTACAATGGTCACAGATTTACCTAAATACATGACCGACGTTCTTAAGTTCAACATTAAGTCCGCCGGTCTGCTGTCTGCGATTCCATATGTAGCGATGTGGATTGCCTCTTTCTTCTTCGGACTTCTGTGTGACTTCTGCGTGAAGAATCGCTATCACAGCATAAAAAATGCTCGAAAAATTTATACAACAATTGGTGAGTAGCTTTCAAGAAAAATGGCTATCGATCAAGAATTCTAAACGGCTCAAAGACATTTATCCCGTCACCTTAATTAACACTATCTTAATTAGATATTTCATAATTTTAAAATAATATTCTAAGCCAATAAACACTCTTGAAGCAAATTATCTAAATGAATCTTTAAAAATATAATAATTAAAAATAATTGATTTGACCCATAATTGCGAAGTAAAATTAAATTACCGTCTGTTTTGCAGCTGCCACGGGACCGGGAATTTGCATCATTATGGCTTCCTATTCCGGTTGCGACACCACTTTGGCAGTCTTCTGGTTTATTTTCGCGATGACGCTTATGGGTGCATACTACAGTGGCATGAAAATCAATGCTCTAGACATTACACCCAATTACGCTGGTACCACTACCGCTATGGTGAACGGTATTGCTGCCATCTCAGGCATCATATCGCCGTACTTGATAGGCTTACTAACGCCACAAGTAAGTAAGATCTTATACAATAGAAGTTCAAAGGATAAATTTTCAGCGTTATCTGGATTCACAAAAGCAGGTTATCACTAAAATAAAAAAATCCTGAATGATCTTATTCTTTAGATATCACTCACACGTGGTCGGGCCACGCAACAGTATTCGCTGTTGCACGAATGGGCAGGTAAGGTCGGGTTAGTACCACGAACTCACAGAAGACCGGCGTGAAGTAGTTACACTTCTGGTGAGTAAGGTAGCCGGGGCCCTTTAAAACTTTTAAAAGGTGACACTTTATTAAAAGGTGGCAAAAAGTGGTAATCTTACGGGTGTGGCAAATGTTCATGGGCGACGGTTATTACTTAACATGTGGCGAACCGCCTGCCGGTTTGCCACTTTGTAACATAAAAAAAATATCTTAAGATTCCTTTGAGCCATTGCATACAATTACAGACATTACTTTTAGTGTAGTTTTTAATCATGAATCTATTTATTTTTTTGGAAACGTGAGCGAACGCATCTTTTAATTAAAAGTTATTTAATGTATATGTGATAATATTATATAATAATTTTGATTGTACGTAATACATTTAATTCGCAATTAATTGATAAATAAAAACTCAATGATTCAATGCTTCTTTTATGTTTAATTTAGCTATCAATTTGAATGTTTAAATGTGAAACAGTTTACTGTTTTGTACCGTTTTTGTACTTTGGCTTACAATTTCCTCCTTTTTTCAGTCAACCCTGAAGCAGTGGCGCGTTGCATTCTGGGTCTGCTTAGCAGTTTTAGTGATAACAAACATTGTGTATATAATATTTGCCAAAGGCGAACAGCTATGGTGGGATGATGTTCAGAAACACGGATACCCGGCCGACTGGAAGCATGGTCCATTACCAACGAAATCCAAAGACACAGAAGATTCAAAGAATACCGAACGTACTGAGAAACAATGATATTTTTCTATGTTTAAAATAATATTTTTTTAAATAGATGACACGTGCAATTTTTTGCCACAATACTGTGATCTGTGTGTTTATACTTACCAAATGGTAATATGATAATAAGGAAATAAATATTTATCTAAAAACAATTGTTTTGAAAAGTAGTGGTAAATATCATCCCTAAGATTATATTGATTTACTTCACTCTTTTTCATCCAAAAAATTGTCTACAAATATTTTTTAACGAAAACATTAACTCTTCTCTATTCGTCTATTTTTTGTCAATACCGGCTTAAAAATTATGTCTCAATAATTTATTTTAATTAAAAAACACCTTAGTATTAAATGTACAATAAAACATTCACAGCCATTTTTTATATATTATAAATACACAATACCGATACATGTAAATAAGATAAGTAAAAAAGAAACTTTAATTAAATAAAATAATTACAAGAGTTAATTCCATAAGTAAAAACGAGTTCATTTACTATCTGTCTATAATAGATTTATTTATCTATAGTGTCAAAAGTCTTTCATCAACGCGAGTCTTAAGTTAGTTTCGACAACGATCCACGGTTTAATCAGGAATTTAGAAGATACTATAGTATACTATACTATACTATGCTATCAGCTGACAGCTGACACATCGGATGTAAATGCTGGCATATTTCATATTTTATAAGAGCCACGTGAGTCGATTTACCTCAACAAGGGGAAAGTATCTTATTGAAAACTTGATTGATAAACTTATTAAACTTCTGTTAATCTCGCTTTACCTAATGTTAGCAAGTGTCTGTGCTTGCTGCTTTGTTGTCAATAATTGGTTTCTTTATCACTTAAGTTATATTTTTTTCGAAAACAAATCACCTAAAGTCGATTTAAAAAATTATTATACCAAAGGTGAGGTTAGCAAACAAAGGCAAGGTTTCCTAGATAAAATTACTAATATTATTTGCTTATCTCCTTAAAACTATTTGTTAATATTATTCATTACCAAAATATGGTGAGCCTTATCTTTATCAGAAGGAAACGGAACAAGATAAATGCAGAAAGTCGTTCTTCAACCTTCAAACACATACTCATAGTTCGATATAAACCTTTAAATGAAAAGTAAAATGACGTTTCTAGGAATCAAGTTAAAGAGACATCGGATCCTGGTCGGAACTTCAAACTGAGCTATCCAAATGATCCATGATTTTAGACCTCACGTCTCCAACCGACAGCCTTGTGCGTTGCAGTTGATAAAAATTGATTTTTCACCAAGAGCAAAACTACTCTTACTACAATCAATTAGTTAGTTGGATTGTTCGAAAATGATTTCGAAATCGGTTTTCGGAAAACAAATATGATTAAATAGAATTATTTATTTATTGTTTTATTCAGTATTTTATTTTTTTATAATTAATCGTCGCCTGAGTAATGCCCTTGCATTGTCATTGCTCCACCCACTTAGGTTTCCTAACGATCACAACTGCTATAATTTAAACATCAAAATAATAAACTGACGTGAATACTTTAAAATATATGGTTCAGTGAAATGTTTTTCCTATTGGAAGATCGGACGATTTACTCTTTTACTATATCAGAAGAAAACATACATTAATATTGCTATAAGTAACATAACACAGCAACATAAGAAAGATTATCCTACAGTCTGCAACGTATGGTAGTATTGCGCAATATTTGCAATTTTTTTTTTATGTGAAAAGTTGTCAAACGAGCAGACGGTTCACCTGATGTTAAGTGAATACCGCCGCCCATGGACATCTGTTACACCCGAGGGTTCCAGATGCGTTGACAACCTTTAGGCTAATATGCTCAAAGCTATGTATTAGTATACGTGTAAAAATGTTAGTTCATGATCCATTTATTAAAATAACCTGCAATCCTGTTTGAGAGTTTGGGAAAATTCTTACTGATCACAACAACATAACAGCATGCATTTCCAAACAAAGACTAAAGTCATTAATTAATTTTATCTCTTCATTACTCGTTTTCAGAGCCACAGAATCATTCTTCTACTTTTCAAATTTTAATTGAATTTGAAAACAGTGGATTTCCACATGCTCACATTTTTTGCTGTTTACGGTGAACGTATTGCCGAATATTGTAACCTAAAATTATGCACGGAATAATAAATACAACCATAAATATAACCTTATCGTAAAATACATTCAAATATTCGTCGCTGTGGCAATGAGCCATTTAGTTTATTAGTAGTTAAAGTGTCTGAGCGCGATTCCAAAAGACGTGGGTTCTATTCCTACGCGGGAAAAAATTTTTTTGCATTTTTTTCTAGAATTTTTCCTTTCATCTTAAGTGTAAAGATTAGGAATATAAAATTTAAACTTCAGGAGTTATTAAACAGCCTTGTGTACTCATTATTGAAATTAAAATTGACAGTGAAATTAATTAAAAATCAAACGAAATAATAATGTCACCACTTTTACAAAAAAATAATCGTGAATCCGCCCCCAAAAAGCGACATGATGTAGTTGGTTGCAAAGCAACAAACGTTTCTTGGGGTCGGTGTACGCGTGCATCGTTAAAAATTTATTAATTTATAATTTTTTCCGAACGCGTCATAAGAAGTATAACTTCTAAATATTAAGATCATATTAACATTGGGAATGTATGGAATTGTATGAAATTAGGAAGCATGAATATACATAATGATTATTATCTGAGTGGTGTGCAGTGGTACCCGTGATACTTCAGTGTCCGGGCGCTCGCCTTTAATTCAATATACTCGAGCAACCTGAGTTCGATCCCCGGTGCCGGCACGAATGAAGTTTTTAACCGACCTCAAAAAGGAGGAGGTTTCTCAATTCGACTGAATATATTTTTTTTATGTGTGTTCGCAGATAACTTCGTCGTTTATAAACCAATTTTAATGATTCTTTTTTGTTGGGAAGGCGATAAAGCCACTATGTTATAGACCTAAGTAAACACCTTTTGTATTCCGAATATAGGTAATTACCGCTTGTTAGAATGCACCGCACACTTTGTAAAAATTCCTATGTATTTCTTTTGTAACTACCTTATATTTCATCAATTTTTATTATAATTAGTCCACTAGCTTCGCCAGTTCGGATTTTTTTGTTGTACATAATATAGTATTTGTATTTTCTCTGTAAGTGATTAGGTGTAAATCTTTTGAGAAAATAAATGTCTTAAACCTTATATTCCAACGGTGGTACCATGACAAGGAAACCCAGATCTAATGTTGGCATCCCAGAGAAATCGAGGGCAATGCTCAAATGTTATAGGTATTAATAATGTTTTTTAATTTCCGGTTTGAAGTCGTTTTTTTTTTTTGCTAAAATTATTAACTTTAAGTGCTGATTTATCACGTGCTCCGCGGTGAAGGGAAACATCGTAAGGAAACCTGCATATTTTCGAAATAATAACAAAAAAATATATATATTTTCAAGATATGTGGAATCCGCCAAACCGCAATGGGGCCGCGTGGTAGACTATGCCCTGATACCCTCTGTATAGAGGAGGCCTTTGCCCAGCAACTTGTTGATACTTTACTTTTTTTATTAACTGAGTGGACTTTGATAAATGGACAAATTTAATATAACGGTTTAGCAAATGCACCGAAGTTTTGAGAAAGGCCGTAGTATGTTCAGAATAAGCGCTGAAGGATTATATAAAACTTCGCCTTTTTTAGAGTAAAACATCTAAGACAATAAATAATTATTGGAACGTTACAAGAAAATAAGTATATGTAAATGTCGTTATTGTAGATATGTAGATGTCATTCTGGTACTCAAGTCACGGGCAATAACTTTAACGATAAACAAAACAGGTAACATCGCATGGAGGCTTAAACTGGGTATTTCTGTTTGCAATTTATGTAACATTGGATAAGACAAGGTGACTTAGCAGTATCGCTTGCATGAAGTGAAATATTTATCTATGGCTTATGGTTATGGCTTATGGTAAGAAAGTTGCACCTATGACTTGCAAATTGTAAAAAGTTACCGATCAGATACGATATAAGATAATGTTACGAACAGATTTATCAAGAAAACCCTAATGATGGTCGTCCAAATATTATGAAATATATTCACATACAAAGGTTGCTAAGAAGATTATTTATTTTACACTATTTGTACATTATCAAAAATTTTGCATTGTCGAAATGCAAAATTTTTTATAATTAGTTTTAACATATATATTTTTTTCTAGAAACGCAGAATTTTCCATCGGTGAATAATTATGTATTTGTATTGAGATATATATTTATTTGTATTTGTATTGAATATAAAACCATAGTGAAATTAAGTGAAAACCTGCAAAATATTTTTTTTTACTTTTAAATAAACTCGAGTCCCCGCTTGTCAGTATTAAAAAAGTGTTATTACAATTTCGTTTGGGATTTAAGAGGTACGTGTCTGTGTTACAGATATTAATAAGTCAGTTTTCATTTTAATTTTGTTCTTCATATTTTTGTGAATATAACTTGTGAGTATAATATAGCAATATAACTTTATAGTGTAGTCAATTGTTTTAGTTCTTATATAAAGTTCTCTTTGGGTAAAAGTGGATATTTTAAAGACCATTATTTATTTCTTTATTTATCATTATTTGATTATTCAGACTTACGAACGAAATACACACAAATATGTTTAATTATACAACATTATAAATATAAACACAATATTATAAAACAGATACTCTAATTTCTAGTAAACAGAAACTTATTTATTTATGAAAATATCTTTTATCTTTGAGAAAAACAGAAAAGAAATAAGAAATTCATTTGAAATATATAAACTAGAATTTAGCCCATTGTTAAAATAATATGATATTAAAAAGATTTGAAATGTATATGTTTTTTTTTATAACGTGTATAATATATAATTATTTACATCACATAGCTATAGTCGATTCAATCCGTAATTATTTCGACGATTTTACGTTTATACGTAAAAAGGTTAATAACTTTGTACTTTGCTCTTATTCTAAGAAGATAAATATTAATATTATGCTATCCTGTTTATTAGTAAAGAACTTGAGCAAGAAAGCTATGTTCAATAACTCCTTTCCTCACTCTGAGGAAATTATGTCAAAGTGTTCCAGTTTTATTTCGATAACATTTGCTAAATTAAGATAATTTTGATAATTATAATCCTCCTTTGTACCCTTTCTTTTCTTTGTTAAATAGGATACCACACACTAGAACAGTAATCAATATTGCTATGGACCAAAGAGAAATATAGGCTTTTTTATTAACTTAAATTTATTTGTGAAGTGATAGATTTAATTTCAAAAAAATAATGGCGACATCTCTCGGTCGAATTATCGTTGTAAAACAATAATAATTTGAAAGTGTGTTTTGTAAACGCCATAACACAAAAGATTGCTTATAATTTGAAAAAGCGATGTAGATAAAATACGTTTAGATGTCGTCGGTATGGCAATAATCTGTTTAGCTTAGTGGTTAAAGCGTCTGCGCGAGAATCTAGAAGAAGTGGGTTCGATTCCCACAGCATCGAAAAACTGTTCTCCCATTATTTCTACTAAAAGAATTTTAAATTTCAAGTCATTAAGTTGCTATTTGTAGATCATTTTGCAATAAAGCCATGTAGCTTATAAGCTGCCTAATGTATCGTTTTATATGGTCACACAATGTTTTAAATCCATATTTTAGCCAAAGTTGACAGTATGCTGGAATTATGAATTGGAGTGATACTTAAGTGCTTTTTTCCACAAACCCGGAAAAAAATCCTTGACAAATGAACGGTTGTAAATTATACAAAGAGGCGTTGATAATGTTTTGATGCACTTTTTAAAGAATATGGGAGATATTCCATCAAAACCGATGCCTTCCCCTTTTGCCTTTAGATTTCGAGAACCAAGATTTTCCACTTTGTCCAATTTATAAGGTGGAGTTTGCATACTAGAGGGTATGTTTTATACTGACTTAGAATTTTCAGCAAACAATTAGAACAAGTAGGCGCCATAAAACAACACGACATCGGTTTAATGTAAAGTAGTAATAATATTACTCTGGTAGGGCCACGCAGCAGCCTCGGATGTTGCTCGAATGGGCAGGCTCGTCCAGGTAAGTACCACGACCTCGCAGAAGATCGGCGTAAAGTGGAAGTATAATACTTTCGCGTTTCGTCTGGTGAGTGAGGTGGCTGGAGCCCAATT
This sequence comes from Iphiclides podalirius, assembly GCA_933534255.1. NCBI lineage: Eukaryota > Metazoa > Arthropoda > Insecta > Lepidoptera > Papilionidae > Iphiclides > Iphiclides podalirius. Next base: position 9,904,988 of record OW152822.1, on the reverse strand, counting down.
TTCAATTTTCAAAAGGTTGTCAACGCATCTGGAACCCTCGGGTGTAGCAGATGTCCATGGTCTGCGGTATTCACTTAACATCAGGTGAACCGTTTGCTCGCTTGGCAACTTTTCACATAAAAAAGGTACTTACTAATTGTAATACGTTTCGATACGAATGTTATTAAAAAAAAAACCGGCAAGTGCGAGTCGGACTCGCACACGAAGGGTTCCGTACCATTATCCATAAAAAACGGCAAAAAAATAATGTCTTTGTATGGGGGCCCCACTTAAATATTTTTAGTGTTTTTGTTATAGTGGCAAAAGAAATACATTATCTGTGAAAATTTCAAATGTCTATCAAAGTTAGTAATAGGATTCCTTGTTACCCTTTGGTTACGGAACCCTAAACACGGTATCGTTAAAGTTATATATGTGTTAACACTGACACTAAATACTTTCGACTTTCGACTAGTTGCCGACTAGGGAACTTTGAATGTCTCTCTTAATACGATAGATGATATATTTTATCGCTTACGCAATAAGAGATTGCGATCTCTTTTCTATCTCGAAATGGGTTACGTTTAGTATCAGTGCTCTTGTTGGTGGATTGTTACAGCTCTCGCGTCACTAATCCACGATAGGATATCTCCGGTATTTTTTGTGTGCAGTTTCAATAAATGTACTATTGCGGTATTGAGGTGCTGGCGTGCAGATCGATTAATTAATTATATTAAATGACGTTGAAAGGATGGAGGCTATTTCTGAACAAGGGTATGCTTTATTATTATTAAGTATTTTCAAATTATTTTTTCTTGTTATTAAAACATTGCACTTACTTTAGGATAACATTATCCTGTATTGTAAGGACGTTTTTACAAACATAATTTGCGTTGATTGAGTTTTGAGTGTTTGTCCACATTTCATGTGGACAAACACTCAGTTGCGAAACTACCTGTGGGTCACACAAATAACAAATAACTGTCCCGTGTGGGAATCGAACCCACGACCTGGGCGCCAAAGCCAATACCTTGGCAACTGCGTCACGGAGTCATCATATATCATGTATCATCAACTATGTTTCATATACACACATCAGGATTAAACGTTTAGTTTTGGGTGTCAGCTAATTGGGTCTGGGCATTGCCCGATATTTAAGCCCGATCCATTGATCGGCTTTACTATCGGAATGTAACAGTTTATTTATATTAAGTTTTGTTAATCAACATCGCTTAAAACTTTTTTATTCAGGAATATATACAGTAAATACACCATAAAATATACAGTAAATTTTTGCAGCATGCCGATACAAGGAATTAAAGACGATAAAAAATTATAAATAAATGCTACATAATGCGTTAAACAGTTAAACTTTAACAGGGCGTACTACATGGGACTCTTTTACACAACAGTTAAATACCGTAAATATCGATCGCGTATCGTATTTTTTAAAGAGCGGTCTAAAGTTTGCGTTAATTTTGAAATCTTTCCAGCTATGTTCATGCCACAGCGATATGTTTTGGGTGTCATGGGGCTATTCGCCTTGGCAAACTCGTTCACCATGCGAGTGTGCCTCAGTATGACCATAACGCAAATGGTGCTACACCCGGAGTCGTCCGAGCACATAGTCGGCGAGATATGTCCGGATAACGATGGCCCTGCGACTGAAGAAGGAAATAGCACACTAGTTTTTGAGGTAAACTACTCATTGGATTGGGACAATTTAACTTGCCACGAGTACAGGCACACACTGGTTGAATCAAATTATAATAATGGTGGAATATTTATCTGCATAAACTGATGCTTGTAATAACTAGAAAGTGTTTTTCGTATGGGCCCCGGTAATGTTGCACGATTCTGTACTTATTACTATTTCATGGTCATGAACATTCTGTGTTCAAACGCTGTAAAAGGTTGAAAACGTCGGGAAAAAAAATTAAAAATAAACGCAATAAATCCGTAAACATATTTTCATGTAGTAATTGTAATCACGTAATCTGCATGTAGATGCTGTGTTATTACTATCAAACTTATTCAGCTAAATATTTTATTTGAAATGTTAATCAAACGTTTTAACTTCTTGCTTTTGATGAAGCGATAAAGTATCTTTACGACGTAATAAAGTTAGGAGGAGTACTTTGTTTGTCACGACATTGTAAAAAAATTCGCTACTCGCTCTGTTTTGTCTCTAGAGATTTAAAATGTGATGTAAAGCATATTAGGTCTTACGAATTGACGAAGTTTTTCTTATAAAGATAATGAATATAATTTTATGCTTATTGCGTGAGTAGTAAAATGAAAAAAAAAAAAAAAAAAAAATAAACTTGTTACACGTCCTATCACTACATAATTAGACATTAAATATATTTGTGACAGAATATACAGCAGGGAAAATTGATGACATCGTTGTAAACATTAGTCATTATATGGATACATGTCATCTTTGCCAATTGAACAAAATTTACTTTTATATAAAATTAGGGGACAGCTAGGATATAATGTTCTGATCACAGGGCATCAGATTAGAAATTCTAAAAAAATGTATATTAAAAATTGAAGACAGCAGCAACGCGAATCTATTTAATGTTTATGCTTTGAAAATTGCATCATCTGTATGCTCTATAGTATTCCGTATTTTTATATTTTAATAATATTAACCGAATAATCTACCTTAACATACTTTTTTATACTAGCCCGGTGCTTTTCCAAATATTGGTGCACTCGAATTTTAGGATGCTTATCCAAATATCGGTCGTGGTGGACATGTGATAAGTTGAAAACAAATGTGCCGGTGCCGGTTTTCTGTGAGGCTATGATTCTTCACCGGACAATATGACCCATTTGCACAACAGGTCAGGTCGCGAATGCCGTAGACGTGGGTTCGATTCCCACAGCGGCGACAACCTTTTCGTACTTTTTATACAAATTTTAACAGAAGAATCTGTTGAATGGCCCTACCATATAGTTTATTGTTTTAACAGGGTCGAGATCGCTACGATTGGGATGAAGCTACGCAAGGTTTACTGCTAAGTGCCTTTTACTACGGCTACGTTATAACGCATTTGCCAGGAGGTTTATTGGCTGAGAAGTTCGGTGGGAAATGGACTCTTGGCTTAGGCCTTTTGTGCACTTCAATAGCGACTGCTTTAACGCCTTTAGTAGTAAGCCTTTGGGGAGCGGTTGGGCTGTTTGTCATTCGGGTCGTGGAGGGTTTTGGTGAGGTAATATTTTATTGAATGCTGCCCTTAGTCGCTGCTTACTTAGCTGGCCAAGTCAATGGTTTTAGAAAGGAGAAAAGTAATAATATAAATTATTTCACCCAGTGTTAGTACAAAGAGGAAAACTATTTAAATGAATTAAGTATGAATAAAATTGCTTAATAACAGTAGATTTAACCGGTGCCGTAAAGTTTGCAGTCTTACTGAGGTTATGCTTAAAGAGCCCAAGGCGTAAAACGAAAACACTAAAATATTCTAAAATAAATCTCAACTCAGATTTTGCTTATAACAAGTTTTTAAATAAATCTTCATGATTTTTTACCGTATAAAACTATTTTAGGGACCGGTGACACCAGCTTTCGTGCTGTTGTTGGCTAGATGGATTCCACCGTCTGAGAGGTCCCGTTTTGGTGCCATGATATTTGGAGGAGCCCAGATCGGGAACATACTCGGCCCATACTTATCTGGTTTGCTTTTAGCGGATGGAGGCGATTGGGCTAACGTATTTTACGTCTTCGGTGGATTGGGAATTATTTGGTTTATATTTTGGGTCAGTATTTTGATAAATCCTAAATACTTATATATTGTAAATGAAATTTGTATTGAGGTGTAGCTTTTTTCTGCATTCTGAAAAGATAAGTATAATAAAACAGACAAGATAACACGGTGATAGCTCAGTGTCCGGGCGTTCGTTTTTGATTCAATATAATCGAACAATTCTGGATTCAAATCCCAGTGCCAATGAAATTGTTAAATGTAGTTTTTTATATGGTGTTATTTTACTTTTTCTGGGGATTGGCTGATAAATATATATACAGATAGAACGTCCAAAAACACATTAAATTTCCTGTTGCGCTGCATAAATTTTATATTTAAAATAAATTATAACAATATTACATTTCTAACAGTTTCATAATTCCGGAATGTTATAAAGATTGCTCCTAAAAATCTTATTTAGCACTGAGAAAATAATTTCACTATTACCAATGATATTATATACAAATACGATGTAGATGTGACACTAGCGCTACGCAACTGAGGCACTCAAGTTACGCCAATTGGTCTCTGTCACATTCACTTTATATGTCATATAATGTAAAGCGAAACATTTTTTGAATGCCGCGCAGTATGGACATGCATCATTTTTATTAAAACATCATTGACTCTAACAATTAAAGCTAAAAGCTAAAACCATAGAATTTCTATAACACTCATACTGTAAAATAAAATGATATTCACCTAAATAAGTTACACCGAACAGTGTAAGGTTTCTCGTTCAGCTGCATTAAATATATTAAAATGTTTCCACAAATATACGGAAAAGTTTTACCGTCTGAAAATTTTCCAGGTTGTTTTATGCTACAGCACTCCTAATTCCCATCCTTTCATTTCGGACGAGGAGAGGGATTATTTGAACAATAATGTGGCAGCATCCGGCTTGCACAAGAAATTGGATCCAGTCCCGTTTAAAGCTGTGATAAGATCTGCTCCACTTTGGGTTCTCGTAATGGCCGCTGTAAGTTATACCTACTCACTAGAAAATATTAAGTTTGTAATCTCCTTAGCTCTATACATATATATATATATTATTTTGAAAAAAAATTAAGAAAATTATAAAAAAATGATTATAATTTATAAATGACATAAGTCTGTGCCGCAGTTGCTAAGCTATTGACTTCGGCACTGGGGATCATGGGTTCGATTCGGCCACACCGGGCAAGTACTCGTATTTATCCGACCCACAGATAATTATTCCGGATCTGAGCGTTTTCCAAAGAGTTTTTTCCTAATACGTTGACGTCGTTGACGTCAGGCAGGCGGCCGGTCTTTTTAAAAACGTCTGTAATCTAAATACAAATAAAACTTGATGTGCTGGGTCAAGCTAGGTAGGATAAAGGCTGGAGGATGATGATGTTTATTTGATTTATATACAGAAAATAAATAACGTTCATACTATCAATGTCAAACATATTCCGTTAACAATAAGTTGCATAGAGTAATGATTGTAGCTAAACAATTTTAATATATCAGATTTATTGAATGGGTCTCAGAAAAATAATATTATATTAGATTTAAAATTTGATGAATTTGGAACCATGGGTTTTTTTGGGTTTTTGTATTATATTTTTATACTTACAAATAATGATTAAGTCAATTAACTTGTACACAGATTGGCCACGACTGGGGTTATTTTACGATGATCACAGATCTGCCGAAATATTTCTCCGATGTCCTCAAATTCAACATTAAAGAGACCGGTTTGATGTCAGCTCTTCCATACATCGCGATGTACATATTCTCCTTTATATTTGCTGCGTTATGCGATCTGTGCATTAGGAGGAAATGGCATAGCATTGGAACTGGGAGGAAGATTTACACGACTATCTGTAAGTGGCAATGCACCATTATCGATTTTATCTAACTCGAGTTGAAGCTTTTCTTCACCTTCGCGCACATATAAAGCTAAAAAGCAGTCTGTATACAATTTCATTTTTACATATATTATTGGGAAATTTTCATCGTGACTCTAAACATTGTTTGCATTTCCGTGTTGCTAAGGAAACAATTTTACCCTCGACAGCCTCTTCCGTGCCCGCGCTTTTTATAATACTGGCCTCGTACTCCGGATGCAACCGCGCGCAGGCGGTCGGCTTTTTCATAGCGTCCATGGCGTTCATGGGTGGCTTCTACAGCAGCGTGAAGATAAACGCCATGGACATTGCGCCTAACTACGCTGGCACTTGCGCCGCGTTCGTTAACGGCATCGCCGCAATTGCCGGAATAATCACGCCGTATTTGGTTGGCTTGCTGACGCCAGACGTGAGTGCGCAGTCGATCTTTTACTTGATTTTTATTAAGTTTTTTTTATGTGAAAAGTTAGCGAGCGAACAGGTGGCTTATCTGATCTTTAGCTTTTACCCCAGCCCAAGGCAACGAACGGTTTGCATCTGTAGCGTACTTGTTTAAGTTGCTTTGCCAACCGAAACAAAACGCAAAAGTATAATACTCTCATTTCACGCCGGTCTTCTGTAAGGCCGTGGTACTTCTCCGGACGAGCCCGGCGAGTCGTGCAATTCAAGCTGAAGCTTCTGAGTGGCTTGCAGTGAACACTAGCCACAAATTTTACTGTGATAGTGCGGCAACGGTTTGGTTATAGCTCCAGCTGCGCAACAGGCAAAACACGGAATATATTGGAGCCAGAAATACAGAAGCACAGAAGTTAACTTCTTGCTCACGGAAGATTAATGGATCCGGCGTAACGAAATGGCTCGATCTGTCTACACGCAGCAAGAAGTAGTTCGCCTCATCGGCGAGAAGTCAAGAGTATTTATTTACGCTATTGCTTTCTGTCTGGGTGAGGCAATGACTTTAGTACATAACTGATGTTATGGTGCCCATGTTGCCGCAGCCCTTAGGTATAATCTGGCGCTGAGTTGGTGGTTTGCTGAGTAGCTATAACTGTGTAACAAAATAAAAACTGCGAACGGTTTATATCCCTCATTACTTCTGACTCTCCACTATACTACTCTGGTTGGCAGATACATTACAGAGGCATCACAGCTATAATTTACGTTTCCTCGAGTTTATTTAGTCCCAAACAAGTGCTGCTGACTTTACGCACATCAGACTCAAAGAAGGCGTGGATTTTTGTACTAAAGCAATACTGGAAGTACGAAATTCATTGATGCAGGTCAATCAAATCTAGGAATGTTAAACTTTTCAACTTCCAAGTACCACTTGCCCATGATTTGAATGAATCAAAATTAATTGTTATCAACAAAATGAATTCTCAATTAATTAAAGATTGCCTGGATTATAACTTTATTACAATCATCATTCAAAAACGTTATTAACCGAGACAAAAGGAGGACTTTTTTTGCGCATCTACCCACAATCTGTTACGGCCAAGGACGTTAATCTACGGTTGAGCGACCTAACTTCGGTCAAAGGTGAAAATGAAATAAGTCAACCTTACAGGATTCCGTTTCAACGGCGTTGTGTTTTTTGTACATGTTGAGGAGTTAATCTAATCATTTTCTTGTTTTGGCGCCTGTCATAAGTATGCAGCAATTACATTTGGAGTGAATTTGCTACATATTTTTATTTCAGTTTTCATAATACTTGTTTTATTTAATTATAAGAACCGGCTCCGCACGGATGTCACTAATTATCAAAAAAAGAAAGAAAAAAACTGGTAACACTAATTATCTTTAGTTTTGATTTTTAACAAGCTTACTTAGCAACTTATTAGTCGTAACACCAATATTATATCTAAAGCCTAACTGAACTTTTCTATAAATTTTAACAAATTCATTGTGATATATGGCTGAAAGCTGGCTGTATTTATGGTTTATACAGTTATACCTACATCATGTTTATATTGTATCTCAACCTTGACATTCTGTGGTTAGTAAAATATAATTACAACTAAATGTACATCTAATTAAGAGGCAAACACAGCATGCTTAAAAATTAAAAGAAAAAAAATAATAATAAAAAAATAAAAAATAATAATAAAGACAGTAGTAGTGTTTTTGACACTATGTAAGTGTAATACTTCTATATTGAATAAAGATAATAAAACATGATTTTTTTTAATGTGATAGAGTGGCAAACGAGCTGGCGGTTCACCTGATGTTAAGTAATAACCGCCGCCCATGGACATTTGTAACACCTGCAGGGTTGCAATGAGTTGCCATCTTTAAGACATTGGCTCATTAAATATCGGTCAACAAACCAAAGATGGGATGATTTATGTCCGAAGCTATGGGAGACCAGACTTATTTGTCACTTTTACGTGTAACTCCGAATGTCCCGTAATTAAAGCGGAACCATTATCTGGTCAGCGGTCTTTCGATCTTCATGACGTAATTTCAAGGGTATTTCATTAAAAGATGAAGAAATTCATAAAATTATTCACCAAAGACGAAATATTCGGAATATTTTTTGTGTATGATAATTTTTAGTTTTAAAAATTTTGTTAAATACCCGTGCGAAGCCGGGGCGGGCCGCTAGAATGTAATAAAGAACTTAAAAATTTTTGCATTTATTTTGCCTTCACTGTAAAAACCTTACAGGATAGGCACAGTACTTTTAAACATAAAAAAAACGGAAGTGTTAATAGCATTAAAACAATATAATCAAGTATTAAAATAAGATCATACAAAACTTTAAATACTTTTTTTTAATTTTATTAAATAATAAGATTTGTCAGTTAGACTTATTTCAGGTTTAATTTAGAATTTTATTCCCGCATTTTGAACATCATACAGTAGACATTGGTAGACACAGAGAAGTATGTATATGTCCATAGCAGCATTTATCGTTGCATGAATGGATGGCGTAAGGTAGAAATTTACAACCCCAAAGTTTTACAAGAGCTGGCAACTTAATTTTTTATAGTGCTAATATCTGTACTTAAGATGAAACATTAAAATTTGTGTAGGATCTTTGTATAACGATATTCGAAATTCTTTGTATGCTTTAAAGTATAATATAATAATAGGTGCGTCAAGTATAGCATGAAATGCGAAAAACAATGCGTGGAAACAATGTCTGGATGCGAATCTATAAGACGTGGGTACATTTCCGCAGCGGCGAACAAGTTTTAGTACTTTTTCTACAAACAACGTTACTACAAACTCTAAGCTGTTACGGACGTGTGTTATAGTAATCAACATTAGTTGAAACGTCAGCTTGTTTCCCATCTTCGAGAATTAAACGTATTATAAGTGTCGCCTCATATTTCAGCAAACAGTGGAGCAATGGCGCATAGCTTTCTGGACTGTTTTCGTTGTGCTCGTCGGCACGAACATAGTCTACATAATCTGGGGCTCAGGGGAGCAGCAGTGGTGGGACGATGTGGAAAGGCACGGCTACCCACCTGGTTGGAAGCATGGTCCTCTGAAGAAAAGGCAGCAGGAGAAGAAAATCGTGTATCCGAAACACGACCATTCGCCGATATCTAACGACTGATTTCTTATTTAACTCGGTAGATTGATGTAATAATAAAATTTTACTTAATACGGTTGTCACTTCTTTTATTTTGTGGCTCATTTTATACATTCCATAATTAGTGTACCTACTTTTAAAATACTATTTATAATAAAGAGTATTTAAAAATACTGTTTACAAAAAAGATAATATGTAATTTGCCAGTTAGCGAGTTACGTGGTAGCTTAGACATTTGATTGAAGTATAATTTGTTTCTAATTTCTCTTTTGGTTTTGTCGGATAACATACATGCAAAACATTTGTATTGTATTTATGTCCATACAAAGTGATAAGGTTCCATACTAGCCAATGAGACTAAATAAGCTGGATGAAACGTGGAATACTCTGGCGATTAACGATAGAGTGATTATTACAGCTATGTTTGTTCAACACAATAACGTTGTACTATTACAAATCAGTGAATGTTTTCCACGCATTTAGAACTCGGTACTGTTATTTATAAAAAAAAAAATATATGCATGAAATCATTTGCATTCCTTTTATGATTATGTAATATGTTTTATGAAATAAGTTTTCAGTTACGCCAGACATTTATATAACACCTTACTGTGTGACGACAAATATTCAGGTCAACATAAAAAAATATAGAAATAAAAAAATGTACGGTTTCAATACAGCACCGCTATATTTATCAATATTGACTTAAAGGGCATAGAACTATTCATAGTTTGCACGAGTGATTAAGTTCTAATAATTTTTTTTATGTGTAAACTTGCCAAGCGAGCAGACGGTTCACCTGATATTAAGTGAATACCGCCGCCCATGGACATCTGCTACACTCGAGGGTTCGAGATGCGTTGAGTACCTTTTGAAAATTGGGCTCCGGCCACCTCACTTACCAGACGAGACGCGAAAGTATTATACTTCCACTTTACGCCGGTCTTCTGTGAGGTCGTGGTACTTACCCGGACGAGCCTGCCTATTCGTACCACAGCCGAGGCTGCTGCGTGGCTTCACCACTGTGAAAGTTAAAATGTTAAATAAGTAAATAATGTATAGAGTTCACATAAATAGGAAATTAAGCATCGGTATAGCTACTCCTGTTATTAAATGTTCAAGGACTGTTAAATCTTTATAGAATATATAATATCATTTTGATCAATACAATAAAAAATATAATAAACCCATCAGTTGATTCGGTTTCAAATTGCAAACTCTTGTTATTGTGAACAGTTAGTGATATTAAGAATTAGAAATTGACATCGTTGTTGAGCTGTAAACTAATTAAACTAAACTTTGCACGAGCGTGGGTTTAATGGAAAAAAGTTGGAATTGTTTTCATAAACACGATAGCGTGAGATTTCTCGAACAAGCCACAAATATTTTTAAAGAAGATGTAACAAATATTTTACTTGTTTGATTGTGAAAAAAAAAAAATAGTTAATTCAAAGCACCAGCAATATTGCCGGCTTCCGATTGTCTCATCTCAATAACGTGGCACCACGGTTATTTGACTAAGATTTTTATTTTTTCTAGATTTTGTTATTTAACCTTAAGCCATAAACAGCAAAATTCAGTCCCTTAAATTTGGGCAGATGGGCACAGTAAATAAGCCGCCTACAAAAGTAAAACACTGTAACCACGAACTTGAGTTACCGTTATATTGTTTTACATAATTTTTCCAATGTAAAACGGGAATTAGCTATCGGTGTAGCAATAAAAAAACCTATTCTACGTTATCATGAATTTTTACTTTTAATATTGATAGAATAATTACCAGGAATTTTTTTATTCCAATGTAATTTTTATCCTAAATCGTGTCGAATCGGTACAGTTTTTTCCCCACAATATTGCTGAGAATGTTTTGAATAATTGATAGGCACATTTTGCACGAGTTTTACCAGAAGTAACATTAAAATTAATTAGCATATTATCAAATTTTTCGATTCATACACACATATCTATACGCTAGGTTTGATTTTAAGTGCCAATTAGTCACTGGTACGACTGCACAGATATGGAGTATTTGATCAATAATTTTAGCGTTAAAGGAGGTGAAGGGAGTCGAACTATGGAGTGTTGTATTGGCTCGACGTAGAAGTATGCAGAGTATTCTTTGTCGAGATTCTCGTAGGGTACAAATTGTGTTGAAGCCGCATTCTAGTATAGGGCTACGCCGCAGCTTCTACTGTTAGCCGAAGGGGCAGGCTCATTCCGGGGCAATGCCACGGCCACACGATAGACCGTTTTGAAGTAAAGGTTTTATACTTTTGCATTTCCGATGATGAGTGAGGTAACCGGCACAAAATTTTTAAATGGCGTTTAAAAATTTTGTGCCGGTTTTTATCTGGCGTTGCAGATGTTCATGGGCGGCGTTAATCATTCATAAGCCGCCGGCTGGCTTGTACACTTTTCACATAAGAAAAACTTTCAGTCTTAGTTCAGTGCAATTTTTCGAATTTAATCGTAAATGTCAATGTTCCAAAGTGCGGTCGCTGACCGCCTAGTTATCACGATTGGGAGTACATAAGATCGATTAAATAAGTCTTATGTATGCTATGACGTTAGGCTAAAATAACGAAAGGGCTTGCATGTAAAGTAACTTGCAACAAAAGCTCTTCATTGTTAGGTAGTTACCTATATCTACAATGCAATTTTGCATAATTCCTAACAACATTAAGTTTAACGTTGTGAGAAATTGCAAAATTGCATTGTTAAACGAAGTTAAGAAAAAGTTTTTCATAAATCATAGAATTCTATTGAGAAAATAAACAGGAACCTATATGTCAACATTTAGACACCGACACCAATCCAGTCTTGCGAAAACAGCATTAAATTAAAGGCCGTGATCAATCGTTGAGGTTAATTATATTCTAATCTTAAGCTAAAGAATTAGCAATTGCGGAGGACAAGGGAGAAAATAAATGTTCATTCTCAACCAGTAATATTTAAAAATGTTAAAAGATAATTAATGAAAATATCTAAGGCATAATGCAAAGCATCATTAACCCACTTCACTATCACACGAGAGCGCTTTCTTATTATCAGTAAAAGATTCTACGTTTCTTAACGTTTCAATAACGATCTATTGAACACTAATAAAATACATAATTGTATACGTTAAAAATAAAATACGAATTAAAACCAATATGACATTAATGAATATGACGAAAAGCAGCTAAAATATCTGACAGAGTGTAAGAACCGCGCAAGAGCCTGTGGCAAGTTATGGCGGGAATGTATCCGCGTATCCGAGGCAGCGCGCGCGCAACTCCGCGGACAGTCTAGCGTCAGCCGTTCTGAGGACGCTTGTTTTGAGACGCACGTCGTTTGTGACATATGTTAGTCGAATGGGCAATCGTCAGTGCATACAGGACGAACAAAGCAAAAGTAATCGCACGAAGATCTGTGAGTATTTAATTTATAATGCACAATAAACCAGTATCAATTCCTCGTTATTTGAATTGTGCGTTGTTTTTGGTACTCTATATGCTAAAAAGTACGTTATTGGACGCTTTAATATTAATGTTTATTGATACGATTTAAATCCAATATGTGTTATTATAATGCATTCAATTACTTACATATAATTTTAAGTACATTTAATCATATATATTCTTGGTTTTTTACAATATTTTGTGGAATAATATTTTACATTTCTCTACAAAACTTTTGTTCTTTACATCAATGCGCTATTTATTTTTATAAAATGAAGCATGGCTGTATTTTAAAATAAAAAAGGTTTTGGTTGTATATTTTGTCATTCTTACTAAAATAATGTATCTTTGCAGCTGTATGTTAATAAACTCTTATCCGTGTGATCTTATTGTAGTTGTTAGAATATTTTAAAATATTATTATACTTCCTTGTGAAGTATAAATATGAACGGAATGCTATGCAATCGAGATCTTTTCCGCTATTTTATGTAATCAAATCGATTTCACGTTAAACGGTCGCTTCGGTTCTGCACCAGATTATAGTTTTGATTGTGTCGTAATAACTTTAAGTCTCTTGTTGAGCACGCGAAAGTACTGCATAATAAAATCTGATAATCCCCCCTCTCGGTGTAGAGATAAATTCAAGATTTTAATTTAATTGCTATCTTAGTTGTTGTGACGTATAGTGGAGTAGTTACTGTAAAATTTTAAGTCTTTCGTTTGGTTGTCTACTGCAAGTGCAACTGAAATTCTCGTTCTTAAACGGGCTTAATTGTACATATTATGTTTTTAAAAGAGGAACATTCCGATTTGAACGATTTCATCTATATATTATTATATAACTATAGGCATATCTGTTCGTCCGTCTTAATAAGTAAATAGTAATCTAATGTAAGAAATGGTATGCAAATATTAATAAAGACATGCGCCTCACTCCTCTAGGAATTAATTATGTGGCAAGAATTGCTTAAGTAACTTTGAAATACTTTTAACACCTTCACTAGGCGATATTGTTTACAGTTTTTGCTCGTGTGCGTTTGGTCATATTGTGTCCTCCCTGTAAAGGCGTGTTTACATTTTGTTGGCGCGATTATAGTTATAATATTAAAATATACAGTAGGTACTTGTTTACTTTTAGGTTATCTAGTAGTTAAAATAGTTTTTAACAAATATAATTACATATTGTTATTACGTACAGATTTTTTTACAACGTTTAAGAAAAGCAGGGCTGTTCTTTATATGTAAATAATTTGACAATAAATTGACTAGTTTTGCATAATGTTGTAAGTCAGCATAAAATCGAGGGAGGATTCTTCTTGCCTTAATTACAGATGATTTTATTTTTAAAAAGTCGATAGTTCCTGTATTTACATTAAAAATCTTTTAACTTGGAACCTAAAATATTAATAGGCTTGCAATATAAGTTTATTATTTTCTATTAAGTATCCATAAGTAATATCATAGTAAGATTCCCTCAAACGTGAGGTAGTGAAACGTGTAGAATAAATTCCCTCAAACGTGAACGTGTAGAATAAATGTTAATCAGATTATCCTTCAGTATTTAACTTGATGAGAATTCTTAATCTTGATTTAGTTTTTTTCCCAACAGCTACCTTGTAATGTTTGGTTAATTTATGTTAGTAAAGAAGAAACAAGTAAAATACTCTTGGTGCTAGTAATGTAAAAAAAAATTGTAAAGCGAATCGTATGTAAAATAGCGTAAAGTTGTGATTTTGTGTATCAGTTTGTATATGGTATTTCTAAAAACAAAACTTATCTTGACTAAACGATCAGTTATTTCATCTGATATTTAGCGTAACAAATACAAGGACCCTATTAAATATTACTTCGGAGTTTGTAGCAGTTTTAGGGAGATTCTTTTAAGAAAAACGCCTTAAACTTATGGCCATTTAAATAGAGTTGACAATATTTGGTAATGTATTTTAAAAACCGACCAAGTGCGAGTCGGACTTGTGCATAAAGGGTTCCGTACCATTATCCACAAAAACGGCATATCATGTCCGTTGTAAGCCCCACATGTTATAGCGGCAACAGAAATACATCATCCATGAAAATTTCAACTGTCTAACAATCACGGTCCATGAGATACAGCCTGGTGACAGACAGACAGACAGATAGATAGGCAGGCAGACAGACAGACGGATAGACAGACAGGTAGATAGACAGCGGAGCCTTAGTAATATTCCCTTTGGCTACGGAACCCTAAAAATTAGATTGGGTAGTTGTCATTGTTAATGTGATCCGCATTTTTGTGGCGGGTAGTACTATTGGCATGAATTTAAAATAACTGTGTACTGTTTAAAAATAATAGTGCAAGAAACATACATTTATAATCCAATATAAGCAGACAAGTGGTTGTTATCGTTTACTTGATTAAGCAACTATCAATTAACCGCATTCGCTGATGGAAAAGCAAAGCCTCGGTGCCTAGGTTTGGCGTTAAATGAACATTTTAATGTATTCTTGTAACAGAACAACATCTGCGTTTCGAAAATAGTGTCATACTCATCTATGCCAGTTTCATTAATTGTATCGATTGATGGGATTTTGCGTTTTTGCACGAGTACTTACTACTAAAAGGGAAACTCTGTTTTACGAGTTATATCTTTGCTTTCTGTCAACAACAATGTGAAATTCAAATTTAACACGATATGTTTGGTAAAATAAACTTTTTTGATTGATTTAAATTAATTAAAACCCAAAGCTTAATTTTTAAAATAAAAGTATCAAAGAGTAAGGATATGAATTTCGTACAATGTTTAAAGAACTTTGCTACGCAATACTATGAACGCATCCATTGACGTTCATCTTTACAGTAATGACAAACATCATTTTGATATTATCCACTGAGGCAAATTAGTCAAGGAAAATCACTAATATTGAAAATTAATGTTTGAAATATTAGTTTATTGTATCTGTTGGCATTATGCGTGTTTCGAAATAATAAAAAAAAAAAAATATTAAATATTACCTGTTCGTGATCTATCCTTCCTTGTAATATTTTGTCTGGTGTGCAGGTTAAGGTCACACAAATACTCTTAATGCTATAAAAATCAGTCATTGATAAAATTATTTATGTAATCAAGCACTGTTTAAGAGTTTGTATCTATTGAGTTTTCCTATTTTTTAAGCTCAATGATCTTGTTTTTCGATAGTGTAATAAGAAAATCAAATCTTGCAACCACTTATTCTATCATAATCAGTATCGTTTCAGACTGTTTTAGTTCACATTTGATACTGATCCACTTCCATCAGCTTTTGCACATTTGCACAGGTCCACTGCATTTAGTGGGGAGTCGTCCTGCAACGATGGCCAATACGAGGCTCACGAAAAATTTTTCTTTATCATTCTCTATCAGTTCCTTCCCAACCCATTGCCACTTTACCAATCTTCTGAGCCTTGTCGGTTTCCTTTGTTCTACTGTGGATATTGTGCATTGTGAAATCTATCACGCAAAGAAGTACCAAGCGTAGCCGTACCATAGCCAACTCACTTTGATAGAAGATTTTAGCCTTCAAACATTGAATTCTATTTAAAAAAAGATATGTCAAAGTTTACAAAGCCCTTTCTCGTTCAGAAGCTTTAAAGTACCTTCTAATGGTTAAGAATCTTGGGGATATGATATCCCCTGTCTTCTTTTTGCATTTCGGTAGGTTTTGTACTACTAGACGAATGCTGTACTCAGCCGGACATCGTAGCGATATAATGCAAAAACTTAGCACATTGATATAGCAACAGTAAATTTGGCACCGCTTAAGGGCCTGGAGTTTCTTCATCTTTCCCTTATCCCATCTAGGTGGGGTCGGCACGACATGTGAATCATGTTTTTAGTGGTATTAGTTAGATTTTTTACTACTGGTCGACTGCCTGACGTTAAACCTTTTTGTGAATAAACACCCAGATCCCGAATGATTATCTTTGGGACACACAAACACTAGTCCCATGTGGGAAAAGAATAGATGACTAGCGTTGTAAGTGGCCCGGGATATTTCGACAAAACAGAAACAGAGTCAGATCATACGTTTCGGTCTTCTGTATGTAATGCCGCTTAAACCGCTTATGTGAAGAGGGGGGTGATTTACTCTTACGTAGGCATCTAAGCATTTTCATAAGTATAATAAATGGTAATAGTCAAAACAAGGCTATTTATTTCGGATTTTATCAAGTTCACTTTATTTCCGTTTTGACTATATTGCTATGTACTCAAACTTTAATCTTAATCCATTGTCAAAATGGTTGGATCTGACTGTCTTAAAATAAAACATCTCCGAAAAGAATAACATTTTTTTTCAATTTGAAGTATAAGAAAATATGATAAATTTAATATACGTTGAGTGAGCCATTATTAAAACTAAGCATATTGATTTCGAAATAACCATTATTCATCGAATTTATCTGAAGTATTACATAACTGATAAACTGTTTTGTTTAAAATACTTACATATGATTGATTTATTTTGTTTGTGATTTGTAATGTTATAAAAGCAAAACAAAAATACTAGCAAAACAAATTTGGACACATTACGCGAACAATCGCTCCGGTTTTTAATTTGCGTGGTGGTGAAATTTAATCCAAATGTCACTCACAAGACCATTATGATTATTAAACTTTTTTCCTCAATAACACTATTTTGCTTGTTTGGCAAAATAAGGAAACTTTGTCTGAGATTCGAAGTGAAGGAAAAAATGCAAGTCGGGTTTTTGATTAACTGAATAAATATAATACTAATATTATGAGTATGATAAAACATAGCCTGGTCTCGTTTTTATCTACTAAAAATTTCAATATGTGAATCGAGTTACTAGCACAGAAACAGAGCTGGTGGGAGAGAGGTTGCCGTTTCTTAGTAATATGCATGAATGATTCATAATGTTTCAGTATCATTACCAAATTTGAAATGCGTTTAAGGCTAAGAATTTGTAAAACTGTTATTTGATTTTTGTGATATAAAAAGATCGAATTAAAAATTCGGAAGGTAAGAATTATCCCATTCTTGAGAATGTTGTTTAACTGTGGCCACGCAACAGCTTCGACTGTTGCACGAATGGGCAGGTCCACTTAAGTACCACGAACTTACAAAAGACCGGTGTAAAGTGGAAATGTGACATTTATGCGTTTCGTCTGCGGAGTAAGGTAGCCGAGGCCCAATTTATTAAAAGAAGGCAACGCATCTGCAATCCTACGGGCGTTGCAAATGTCCATGGGTGGCGGTTATTACTTAAAATCATGTGAATCGCCAACTCGCTTTGCACCTTATCACATAAAAATAAATCTAGTAATGAATGGTACTGATAACTTACACCTCATTTGCCTTTTAATTCCGCTTTTCTTAAAAACAATAATAACCTAACTAGTCTTATAGATAGCCATTATCTAAGTTACAATAACTACAACTTACTACTACTTACCACAACTAACATTCGTTCGTTCCGACCTTCGCTCCAGGGGCAGTTCTCAACGTCCGGAAGGAAAGTCGGGCCACTGCCACTGAATAGTTTAACACAATCTACAGCCATGGGGTCACTCGATGGCAATTGGTAAAGCGTCTGGGCGCGATTCCAGAATATTCTAGTACAAATCAGCACCGAAAGAGTTTGTTCATTTATCTACTAACAAAATTTATAAGTTTCATCTTGAGTGCAGAGACTAGCATTAAATATAAAAACATAATCCATTAAATCTATTTACTAGTTTGGCATAATAGTGTATGTCATCATGTAGGTGGAGAAGGATTCTTCTTGCCTTAACTATGGCTCATGTCTTGTAAAAAGATGATAGATAGACATACCGGTGTTTACATCGAAATTCTGTTTCACGTGGAACCGTGGACTATGATTATGATTCTTTTTTCGATTAAACATCAAGCGAAAGTAAAACTAAATAGTTAATTATAATAACTGTTTTAAGTCCAACTTGATTCCCTTAAACGTGGAATAAAAAAAATGTTAATCAGAAAATCCTTCATAGTATTTACTTTGATGATAATTATTTATCTTGGATTTAGTTTTTTCCAACGCTACCTTGTAATGTTTGGTTAAATTTATATTAGTAAAGATAAAAGAAGTTAAAATACTCTTGACACTAGTTATATAAAAATGTTAGGTGTTATAATTTTTAAAAGTGAGTAGTATGTGAAAAGTGTAAAGTTATAATTTTTTTAACAGATTGAGATTTGCTTATAAATATATTTCTATGGTATTCCTTGAAAAACTTATCTTAACGTATTTTTTTATGTTTGTTACCTCAGAACTTTCGACTGAGTGAATCGATTTTGCTGATTCTTTTTTTATTTGAAAGCTGGTGCTTCCCATGTGGTCCCATATTAATTTCATTGGTATTGGATCTTGGGCTCCAGAGATACGTAGGGAAATCCTGAAAATCAACTAAATGAATACAGAGCGAGATATTTCAAGTCAGTTTTGTTTTTCGTTAATAAAAAAACGAAGAAAAAAAAGACTTGTTAGGGAAGATTCTTTTACAAAATATTACTTAAACTGATGGCCATTTGAATAAAATTAACATTATTTGGTTATTTAATTAAGAAATTAGATTGGGTGATTGAGATTGTTAATGTGGTCCGCATTTTGCCGGCTGGTAGCCAGTGTTATTGACATAAATATGATATTGTACTATTTAAAAAGGATGTGTAGTAAATAAAACACTTCTAAAGCAACAGGCAAGTGGCCGTTATCTTTGCATTGATTAAGCAACCATCAATTGACCGCGTTTGCTGATGGAAAAGCAATCCCTCGGTACTTCTATGTGTTGGTGGTACCAAACGATTTCATATAGCAATAGTAGATTGATTTCAATAGTAGATATAATACGTTTCATATAGTAAAATGTTCATACGGCGATTTAATTCGCTGTGAACATTTTGTATCAGAATCTTAAAAGCAAAAAAAGTAAGTCACAGCCTATATGTATGTATCTATACATATCTTCGAATTATATTTTTACTGTTGAAAATTAGCAGGGCAATGTTTTCCTTCACGGCTGAGCACGTGACGAGTACTTTAAATTAATAATTTCATTGGTACCGTACATTGGGGATCGAAATCAGGTTGTTAGACTAAATTAAATTGAAGGCAAGCGCCCGGACACTGAGCTATCACGACTTATAAACTT
This sequence comes from Iphiclides podalirius, assembly GCA_933534255.1. Lineage (NCBI taxonomy): Eukaryota > Metazoa > Arthropoda > Insecta > Lepidoptera > Papilionidae > Iphiclides > Iphiclides podalirius. The sequence continues at coordinate 9,885,248 of OW152822.1, read as the reverse complement.
AAATTGATGTTGGATGGCAATGTAAAGTGATCAATTTTTTAAATTTGGGTTAGCTGATAGTCCCATCTACACGATACCGAATATCTCAAGAAAGCGTGAAAACTTTTCGAATTATTCGCAACAATGGCTAGTTACAAGCTGTGTCCCTGACACAACCCGTTCAATTTACGATTGTTGTTTTTAAACTTTTCCTTCCTTCTGCTCAGCATTATACAGCGTCGAGGCGACCCGCATTTAATTCAGTATATTAAAACGTTTAATTTCAAAACCCAGTACCAGGAGGTACCAATGAAACTGTTAATTACTATAAAGATATTTTCAAAGATGTGACTAAACGGTTCTTTAATAGAGCCAAACATCATCCAAACCATCTGGTGATAAACGCAGTGAATTACCAACCGGACTTCAACACGAACGGCCACGCCACGTCTTCATCGATCCGGTTGAAAAAGGGGACATAACTACGTCGGATCCACCGCCAGGGGTACAGCCCGTCAATAAACACATTTAGTGCTACAAAAAACACCCTAAATCGTCCTCCCCTACGAGCACTGCGAAATCAACACAACGCGTACATAAGGTACAGTCGCGTTCCAGGGTTGGTGGTTTTCTTTGCTTCCAGCCATCGAATAGTTAAGCACAGTCAATGGCCATCGGCATTACGCTCCGTACCGAGACTCAATGGTCCGCATTTGACATTCCTTCGTAAAATTGCGTGCGTTACGCATGAACACACGCGCGGCCGTACCCAACGAGGAGGCCCGTTTCAAACTCGTGGGTTCTGTCTAGCCCACGAGTTCTGCTATAAATTAACCTTTAATAGTCTAAAGACTGGAAGTAATTACATCAGTTAATGAAAGTTTAAGGAAGTTATAATATATACTAAAGGTAGTGGTGCGGTTGGCTGAGGTTACGATACGTCTGATTTCATTACAAATTGTTAATGGACGTGTAATTATTAAACGTCGAATGCTCTTACATGCTTCATTACCGCTGTTAATCGAATGGTCTATTATACCCATTTGCGCCAAATTTAGCTTTAGTCCGCTCACAGGATGATTATGTAGTACATTTTTATTTAGTTGTGTATTATTTAACAAATAGTTTAATTTAACAAATACGCATTCAGATCGGCAAATTTTGTCAGTTGGCCAGCACCAAATGTTGGCTTAAATGTTGACTAACGTGAGTTACACATTACGGTTACGCCCTTTTGTTGGAGACGGTATCAGTTAGTTCTAGGTAGTTCTCTAACCGCCAAAGGCCGACCAACTTGTAATTTAGAAGCAATTGTTGGGCCGATGATATTTTCTAAATCTACAAGTATCGCTAACAGTATTCAGGCCAACGTTTAGAGCCGACCTTTTAATTACTTGTTTAATATTAACGTTCATTTCAACAAAGGTTTTATCCGTTTTCTGCATAGTTTTAATTTAATTAGGTTTTTTTAATAATGTGTGACATTCCCGTAAAAAGTTTTTAGAAATCGCTCCATTGAATAATATGTTAAGAACTAACTTAAATCACTTAACGCACAAATACCGCCAGTATTTCTTTATCTTGAGAAATTCACTACTTTTTGTAGCTACATAGTACAACTATTTTCAAATTGTCATTTAAATCGAAACATGCTAAGAATTTGGAGTATTTAAATCAAGTCTAAAGACCTTCTAACGAAACAATGAAAGTATAAAGTAACAATTTGGAATCGTGAAGAATATGACTAGACAATTTCCTAGATCTAATAATTTTTCGTTACTTTTTCCTCCAATGGGGAAGTACCCATTACTTGACGCGTGCGGGAAAATATTTCTATAAGAATGATATCGTAATCGTGCAGCCCCTTTTTAACGATATCAAAAAGTAACACGGTAGATTAATATCCCAAACTGTATGTACTTGTTTTAGCATTTTTTGTATAACTGAATATGTGATTATAAGTTCTGGCATATAATATCTCATAACAAACCATGTCGAGAAAATTTAATAATAATTTAAAAATATTTGTATTTATGTATAAGCTTTTGCTTTACTACAATTAAGAATGATATTACATAAACATACAAGTATACCTTATTAATTCTCTGTTTTGAAAACAGATTGAAAAATTATACTTCTAGAGGTTACCGGACTTGTTACTTTTAGACAACTTTATTAACGAATAAAAGGCTTCTGGTTGAATCTATAATAGACGACATAAGCGTTGTTTATGTTTTAACGAAAAAAAAAATGTTCTTAATTGTTCCTTATTTATGAACTAAGGAAACTGTGGCACATTGTCAACCATTGTTAGTTTATAACTATTTTTCTTTCCGCTTAGTTGTACGCAAGCTTATTATTTTTGATTTGACCAATGACTTGATGAGATAACAACGGCATAATTCAAACGCTATGTGTATGTATACTTTACGAGTACGGGTAACCACCACGTAACATGTGTTAAGAATTGCTGAATTCATTCTATTATATTCTACTGATGCTAATGTTTGAGATTTTCGCGGAATCCTTGTACTTGTGGAAATACTGTTAAAAGAAACCATATTTTAGAAATTTATCTTATAATAGTTTTATTTAGCGTTGTTCCCTTTCCGTTTGTCCGTCCATCATTGCTGTGGAAATATTTCTATTCATCGCTGATATAATAATGAAGGGCAGTGGCTGGAATATCGCTGACTCCTGATTCGAGGCCGTGGGGGTGAATTACAGAAGGGTGCATTAATTTAGCATAGCGCACGAATATTTCGAATTCTTCAAACGGAAAAAACACTATCTTACCTTTGAATTTTAGACTTGGCAGTTAAACATGATACAATTAGATGCAGTTGGGTCTGACTTTATGTGCCTTAGAAGCTAGGTACTCTCCCAAACTCTTCGCTCGTTAATCGTTCAGATAGCAAAAACCAGCAACGGTTGCTCTGAAACGCGAGTAGATGTAACTCAATTTAATTCACTGAGCCCATGCTACAGCAAGTTGATGGCCAATTATTGAATTTCCAATTCGCAACTTATGCAAGTCAACTTATTTTTAAAGGAAAATATTGAAAGTAATAAAATCATAGATTATTCACACTAAGATGGGCGGTACACCAAATCAAAGCCGGTTTTGATTTTTTTATTCTAACAACGTTTTTATTATGACAACACATTTTATTATAACAATATTTTTTAATTGTAACAAAGTCAAACTGTTAAAAATAGTATATTGACACAATATAAGTATGAAAAACCGCATTCTAAGCAGTTCATAAACTTTCTGTAGTAATAGTTTAGTCTGATTAAAGTTTTATAGACATAAGTCCAACAATAGCTGTCACAGCTATGTCTATATGAATTAAATCTATCCTTTGTTATTATCCCCTTTTTATTATCGCGGTTGATTTGACATCATGTTTTGAAAAGTTCAGTTGTCTGTTCCCGAAATGCATCATCAGATCTAAATGCAATATATATGGGACCATTTTGGGATAAACCCCTTTCGAAAAAAAAAAAAAAAAAAAAAGAATTTTGCCAATCCACCTATATATGACGGGGTTATGCCCGTATGAATGTTCATAAAAAAAATATATAAACATCCGAATTGATAACTTCATACTTTTTGAAATCGGTTAAAAATACATTATTATAAATATATTTGTGCAAATAGTTCGTTTCTTTAGTGATATTTATTTAACTATTCGGAGTTTAAGATAACTCTTCTTCACTTTCAACGTCAACTTGGCTGGCCCCGATCCAGATTTTTTAAAATTCGTGGACAATACCAAGCAATGCCAAACATTTAACTTTTCCCTATATATCAAGGTCGTAGGTTCTTTAGCTAACGTTTATTACTGCAATGCTCACGTTAAAGATCATGTAGTTCCTTTTTGATGGTTTTAAAGTTGTCACGTTGGTTTTTTTAATGTCCATGTTCGAAATAAGTATTTTGTTAGCATTTTGCATTATTAAAATGTTTCATCGGTGAAAAGTTAAATGGAATTTACGGCTATCACTCTTCTATGTTCAGAAGTTGCACGAGGACGTGATAAGAAGTGATCGTCAGACCGCTAAATTAAAATAATTGCTCTTTTCTTCGTTAATTTTTTGACAGCCGTGGCATTAGCATGATGTTTTCGTGTTGGTGGTGTTTTCGTTAATTAATTATTTATTGAACGTTGAAATAGGATATATTAGTGGTTTCGTGTGTAATAAAATTAATATCCTGACATTATAATACAGTTATTTTTAAGCAATGGCAAAGATTATACCTCCTATAACGAAAATAGCTCGACCTAGTAGCAGGTAAGTGGTTGATAAATAACTTTGACTAAATTTACACTCTGATCTATGTATGTGTATCATTTACATAGCTCACTTTTTCACTATTCTATCTATTTCATCAATGCAAATTGAAATTTTTTAGTCTTCTAAAATATAATAGTGTTCTTTTAATTATAATTAAAATTTATGTTATTCAAAATCAAAATCAAAAATATACTTAAGTAATTATAATTAAATTATATAATTGATTTTTATTTAAATGCGGTATTTTGTCGTTTTATTGATTTGTCTTACTATAAAAGGTTATTCCAACCATATATGATTAAGTTTAGTTTAATTTTAGTTTACTTACTGCTACTTTCATTAATGTAGTACGAGTATATTCCGTGTCTATAAAATATTGTCATTCTTTCATTAACTTCTCTGCTTCCTCATGTGCCAACACCATTTGAGATGTGAAAAAAATCAATATTGCATTTGTAATTGTTTCAGTGGTAGGCAATAAATTATTTTAAAGATAATTACCACATGCATATTATTATTACTTTAGCAATTGTTTTCTTAATAATTAATTATGTGATAACAGTCAAAACATGTAAATTGCAATAAAATATAATTATGTGTAACGTAGCAATAGTTGAGTACGCAGACAATTATATAATCCTAGAAAAATAGACATACTTTCGTCATTCAATGGCCTGCACTAACACGGATATATATCAATTTTAGATAACATGTTAAATATTTTAATCACGCCAACACCGATTTCGATGATTCTTTTTTTATTGGAAAGAATGTACTTCAAGGGTAGTGTTTTTTAAAGACATTGCCCTTACTTTAGGATGACATTATCCTGTGTTGTAAGGACGATTTACAAACATATATTTGCAAAACAACTATCTGTGGGTTGCACAAATAGTTGTCCCATGTGGGAATCGAACCCATGACCACCGACGCTGAAGCCAATACCTTGACAACTGCGCAAAGGAGTCATCATAAATAGCTAGATGAGTTTGGTTAGATTCTAATTATGGGATCCAAGAAAAAGTAACGGAACTCTTCAATTCTTGGAGCAAATTAACGATACTCGGGCGAATCTTTTAAAGTCTATCCGGATATTTGGATCACCTACTGTAACCTAGTTATAGTCAAGTAATTGTCGTAGTCGAATATGATGATCAATAGAACTTACAGTAAGCGTGCGAGCCATTTTTTCATAAGAACAGCATCTTTGCTAGGTGTACCCATATTTTATAATACTCAAGACACTAAATATAAATAAATATTGTAACAAAAAAAAGAACCGATTTCAAAAAATTCTTATAGCACTAAAAGTTTAATTTAATATCATCAAATCTTGAAAACATAACCTATATAACCTAATTTACCTAACCTCTAACAAAATTTAACAATTTTTGGAGTCGGTGCCATTGCTCACCATGGGTAATGGCTGTACACCATAACACCTTGCTAAAAAAGAAGAAAGAAGCTAAGTAACAATGAATACTGCGATTATCTAATAAATAAGTTGAAAGATAGTTAAATATATTTAATTATGTATCTTATCCAACTTAATTGTATAATAAAGTTGAGAGTACGATTTTATGCTTAGATCAGTCTACCTAGTTGTTCACCATGGGTCATGATAAACGCTTGCACCGACTCCAAATATTGTTAATTTTTTTTAGAGTTTATGATATAGGTTAGATTTTCAAGGTTTGATTATATTAAATTTAGTATTATTTTAAACTTTTAGTCCTAATAGAGTTTTTTTAAGTTTTATTTGTTATCTTTTTTATGATACAATTATACATATTGTGTAACTGCTCAGATTTCAGTATTTCTTCTTACTGAAACTACAATTATCTTAATTGCTAAATAAAAGTTTACATTCAATAACGTAGCTACGTTATGCATGAATAACAAAGCTCAAAGCCGGCGACCTATTTGCATGACATGGGCGACGGTACACTCGCTCGTTTTCGTTTCCATAAATCAAAAAAATATGCTTTCCAGTGCATATAACCTAAACTAAAACAAGTTCATCATTCATACATACACAGATAAGTTCAATTATTAGTAAGTGTGTTTCCTTTTTTTTATGACAGATTAAAAAACTTTTTTTATGCGAGTAGGTGGCAAGCGAGCGTGCGGATCAGCTGATGTTAAGTGATAACCACTGCCCATAGACAGTTCCAACATCAGTAGGGTTGCGGACGCGTTTACAATTTTAACAAAGTGGGTCCCGGCTACCTCACTCACCAGGCGAAACTCAGACGTATATTGCTTCCACTTCATGCCGGTGTTCTGTGAGATCATGGTACTTCCCCGAAAGGACCTTCCCATTCATGTTATATTGTAAACTGATATTTTTGAAAAACAGCAACTGTTAAGTTTCTTACCGGTCTCTTCTCAGCAGAAACTGCTTTCCGAAACGATGGTACATTACGAACCAATATATAATTTTTATGTAAAATATTTTTATGTATGATTTGTTTCGTACAACAGCGAGCTGTTGCGTGGCCCTACTATAGTTTAAGCCAAAGGTAATCGCCACCAGTGGAAATTATTATTGTTCCTTTTTATGTGGGTGGTTATTATTAGTAGAAATATCCCTTCTCAACATAAGTATAGTTTCTTAGTCGAGCCAGATCATTAATGCAACCTAAAACGTTTAATCATTCGCGTGGAGAAACCATTCTGTCAAATACATCACGCTTAATGATGTACATAATATATTAAAATAAATTGATGGAAATGGTTTTGATAAAGCAGATATAACTGGTTGTTACTGGTTTGTGTTGTATCGCAATGGGACAATGCCTTTTCGCTGACCTTAAAAAAGTAAGTGGTTCTTGAAACTGATTAGTTTGTACCTTGACATTAATACTCGTGTCGTTTTTAATATTTCAAGCTGATTGCTGTGTACGAAAAGTTCGATAGAGCTCTTTAAGGAGTCAAACTTTTTGACAGTATCTTTATAATTTTTATTTATAAAGATACTGTCAAAAAGTTTCTAATCCCTGCACTTAACATTGAACATTAAAATTTGTAGCAAAAAGTATGAAAAGTTTGTCGCCGCTGTGAGAATCGAACCCACATCTTCGGGATTCGCGCCCCGACGCTTTAGCCACTTAGCTTAACGGCTGATTGCCACACCGACGAAAATCTTAACGTCTTTTATCTATATTGTTTTTTAGTTTAGCGTGGGGCGCGAATCCCGAAGACTTGGGTTTCACAGCGGCGACAAACTTTTCGTACTTTTTTCTACAAATTTTAAAGTTTCTTTATTACGTTTGATAAATGTTCTCTCTCCTTCTCATTTCCCATCTTTGAAAAACATTACCTAAAATTATCCTGTTTTATTAGAACATTTTGAAAAAAATATTTTCGTAGCTAATATCTTGACAAATGGGCCACAGAGTGGTTATAATTATGTCGTTTATTATAAGCTAAGAAATTTAAAATAGACTGCTCTCTAAATTGATAAGAAATCTTGGAATCGAAAAATTCAAAGAAAATCGTTTCAAAAATGATGACGTCACATACGACCTTGAATTGAATGTTTAAAAAACTCATACATCGGTACTTTTCATAATTGGATGCGTATTTCACGCATATCTTTTGGTCGTGTTTCTGTATTTGGTGCTTCAGAAGTGTGTCAACAAGGCTTAACGAGACGCTTATTCGCAATTGCACAGCCTTAACGCTTGCAATAATTCACAAAACTCTCGACTTCATTCTCGACGAAACACGAACTAGGCCCATGAAGCAAAAGATGGAAATTAAAAAAGTTAACATACAAATTCAATGACCGATAAAAAGTGAAGAAAGTTGGCGATTTTCGCAAAATACAATATTTTCTATATTTTAGTCTATATTTATGTTAGATACATTAATGTCAATATACGTCACGTTAGTAATGTTTAGCAAAAAGCGCAAAAAATTTAATTTCATCAGAAAGTGGTCGACCTTACCGTGGACTTTATTGATCGGACCCGAGTCGCTTACCGTCGTTTTGTTGCCCAACGCTCGATCTGAATACAAGATTGAGTGTTGCCCAGGAGCCTGGAATGCTATTAAATGCTGACAAAAAGCTACTTGGCACGTTTTTTATTATAATGACAGAGTCATTTAGCAATTTCCCTTTATACCTCTACTGAATTGTCCTATTGATATTTGGGTTTTGGAAATATTTTATACTCTGCAGCTAGGTAGTAGCTCACAATGTATATTATATACCAACTTATCTAAGTTGGTATATAATATACATTTGGTGATCACACGCTTTTATGTATATTTTAACAATCATAAATAATTATGATTATTATACGACAAACAAAAATTAACTGTAAATTTATCGTACATTCCTTGTAATTTACTAATATCCAACATCCTCAGTATATACAAGCGGTATTCAGTGGAAGCCATTAAAAGTAAATAAAATAATATTCGCCTTACGCTCCCTTCTAACTCACAGCGGCGACTAAGGTGGCGGAGAAATCAACACTGACCACTTCTCAACACTTCATTGAGCGCGATCATCACTCATCCAAAATTGGGGCTCCCTTTCCCCGCCGTAAAAGGTGGCTACATGGGTACATTGGATTGTGATTGTTACCTTTAGTGGACGGCAACACGAAGGCGTCAGATGTTGCCGTGAAGCAGTATGGGAACTGCGAAGTTAGGCAGCGATTCGAGACTAGATCTAGATACGTTTGAGTCTAGATATGGATACGAAACAATTATGTGTGGGTCACACATGTATTGATCTCGTGTGGGAATCGAACATCACCAAAATCAATATCTGAGCAACTGCTTCCGAGGAATGTTACATAAACTGAAAAACTACCATTAATTATAAAAACAAAATTATGACAAGTCAAGTTATAACAAAATACTCTTTGTTTACCGTTATCGTATACAAGTAAAATACTTTGTTAGATTGAAATTGGTAAACATAAGAATTCTGTTATTTTATTACTTTTAATAGAATTAACAACCCGCCGCGCCATAGTCTTTATGATAACACCAAATTTGTTGAGCCTACAAGTTTGAAGTTTAGCACGTAGGTTTAGCAAGAAGCATCTTCTTAAAGTAAAGCATCGTCAAATAGGAATCTTATTATTTATTAAATTCAACTCGAATACTTGAAATATTATATACGCATATTTTCATTAAAATGAGCAAACCAAAGATTTTAATAGAACTAATTTACGGATGTTATCAAGGTTAATTTTAACTGTTGACTGTATATATTGAATAAAATATAGACAATCGCAGAGCGATGTATTTTACCACGACATAGACTATTGTTACAGTTTTTGCGGGTAGCATTGAATAACTGCCGTTTAATAAAAACATGAGAATCAAAAATTTTACAACATTTATGGCTAAGGGACGGACTGAGATGTTTGACGCGTTGTCACTGATAACCCGGGCTACCATTAGCGTGGAAATACTTAAGTTTAGTGCGTATACTTCAGGGTTATTATACTATTTTTGTTGTGTGAAAAGGTGACATTTCGGTCTGTCTTTAGAAGATTTTATAATTCCGTAGACTAGCTATATTGACACGTGATATATTCGTGAATATATAACAAATACTTATTTAAAATATTCAACAGAAGCTCAGTTAAGACTTAAATGAAAATAATTGCTCTTAAGCCATGTTTCCAGTAAATTGTTTTATTTAAAAACGGCGGTTAACTTATAACAAAATGTTAAAAACCTTCACAAATGTTTGAAATGCATTAAAATGAGTTCATTTCTGTTGATTTTTAATAGCAAATGATGACAGAATTTAACACATCTTTTAAGAGATTTCCAGAAAGTCACACCGCTATTTTTTATGAACGTCTTTTTTTAACAACGAATATAGACACAATTTTCCCATTTACGAATGGAAACGAGTTTGCTTGACATGATAGTTGGTGGTAATTAAGGTAACAAATTAATTAAACACGATTATTAGTTTCGGCATTCGAGCACGACTAGTAAGGAAAACTAGACTTTATGTCCGTATGTTTACTTGACAGTTTTCCATGAGTGCACGAATTTGTTTAATATCAAATGGTGTAAAGTAAAGGAACAAAATATTTGTATTTGATGCAAACACTTGCTCAGTTCTTTATATGGCAGATTGTTTCAATAATATAAGCGCAGAAATTATAGGTCATAAATAGTTCGTGTGTGTTTACTTTTTATACCACTGTTGTCTGTATTAACTTAACTATATTTTGTACGGATATACTAGATATTAATTAACGTTTAGCGTGAAATTTGCTTAGTATGTTTGGACACAATTCCACGCTATATGAAGAATATTTTGTACAGTACATATTAAAAAAATATGATTTTAAAAGTACTCTATGAGACTTTCAGAAATTTTAAATGCACCACGAAGAATTCATACAAAGATCGTATGTTGATGTCGTAGTATATAATTAATTTGAAACTATTAGAAGGTAATTAAGTAATTAAATTGTTTATAAGAAACCGTTCATTCTCTTGCTGGAAGTTTTTTGAGAGATTGAGGCCATGGGAATATATAATTGCCACTTCCAATTCACTTACATGCTTTGATAAAAAGTTTCTTTTGCGTGCAATTACGATACTTCTCTATTGTAAAAATTTGTGAGAATTTGTTGTGAAACAAGCTATCTAAGTCTTTCAAAAATAGCCCTTGTCTGTAAAATGAAATTTATATGTTTTTTTTATATTCTGATGTACGCATGCAGCTTCTACTGTTGAGTGAATTGGCTACGCGGAGAAAGTATCACGACTGGACAGATAGACTGGCGGAGAGTAGAAGTGGTAGGGACCCTCCTTCTTGAGCTGCTGCAATATGGCGAGGGAATCGGGGAAGGTTTATCTTTCTCAGAGGCGTATTCGTGCGCAGTACTGTCGGAAACCGATGCGTTCCGTAGGAGATGCCGGAGTCCCTCCAAAAGTACAGAAGGTGGCCACCGAGGGGTTTTAGTGGGTACGAACCCCACATAACCCTGTCATGTCATGACAGGGTATCTTTTAAAGATTTCCCTCGATACCGAAAACATCCGTTGTTCATGGGCAACGGCTGTCATTCAAGATCAGGTTAATCGTGTGCTTGTTTGCTTCTTTTACAAATACGTCTTTGATACGTAGTTATGGTCTCAACGAAATGCACTTCTGTCGCAGTAATTAAGCCAACAAGTTTACTGATTTAAAAACAACCTTCTAACTTAGTAACTTCACCATAGTTAAATCATGCCAGCAAACACAGCACACGCGTTAATATACTGAAATTCACAAAAAATATCTTATTCGAGCAATGAAGAATGGGATTTTTTATGTGAAGGAAGGAGAAGGCAAGTGAGTAGGCGGTTCACCTTATGTTAAGTGATAACCGCCGTTCATAGACATTTACAAGCCCGTTGGGTTGCAGATGCATTGTCAACTTTTAATAAAGTGGGCCTGGGCTACCTCACTCACCAGACAAAACGCAGAAGTTGTACACTTCTACTTTATGCCGGTCTTCTATGAGGTCGTGGTACTTACCCGGGCGGCCTGCCTATTCGTGCAACAGTAAACACTGTTGCATGGTCCTACATAATTTTTTACATTTATACATATTTATTATTTTATTGTTACTACGCACAAGGGAAATATCATTATGCCACAATTTTCTGCAGGTTTCACAAACACGAAGTCGGCACTACTTACACTACCTTTTATTTGAGTTCCAAATTCAAAATTCAAAAAGTATTGTTAAAATGTTTTTCACAATACCTATATAATATATTATATGTTCTAAGCATGTATCCACTTTTTAAGGTTAAAAAAATATTTTAATATGAAAGTTAAGTATCGGCCACTATTGGGCAAAAGCCTTCTCCGTATAGAGAGTATTAAGGCACAATCCACCCAGCGCCCCAAAATGGGTTCGTGGACTTCACAAATCTTATATATTTTTATCAATATTTTTTTTGTTATTATTTCGAAAATATGCAGCTTTCCTCACGAAGTTTTTTTCACCGCTAAGCATGTGATAATTCACCACTTAAAATTAACAATTTCATTGGGATCGAACTTAGGTTGCTCAAGTATCTTGAATTAAAATCGAGCTATCACAGCTCTTTTCATATATTTTAAGATACGAGTCGAAATTACGGATGCCATAGCTTGTTTTCGTTGTCATGTCCTGGTTCACTGAACTCTACACACCTGAGGATCTCTAACATTATCCTATTCAGCAGATGACATGTTTATAAACATGACATATATTATAAGAATAAAAGGTTTAGGTTTTTCCTAATGCAGAATCAAAGTTTCGAGTAAACAAAACTTATTTGTTTTATTTATAATCCTTTTTGGATTACAAATAAAGCAAAAAAAAAAATCGTCAGTTTTTCGGCTTGTAAGTTTTACTATTAAATGCTGTTTACAGAGTTTATATTTATAACTATATACACGTTCTTTATTTCGAAAAGATGGCAAAATAGATACAAAGACGGAGCATAATTATGATAACTGGCAAAAAATTTTAAGCCAGTAGTTTTATATTTTATCCCGTCATATAAAGTTTAGTTGATAATAAATGAAGATCGTGGCTTGAGGCACTTGAGCTACATGCAGTGTGTATGTTTACCTTAACAGAGTTTAATGGCATGATAAACATCACATGAAACTGTATCAATTTATCTTTATTACTCTTTAGCAATCAGGACCGTTATAATCTATTTAATCCCGTGGTAATTGTTAAGTGTTGTTATTGTTTTTCGTTTAAGTGGAATAACATTTGAGCACTGTCTAGTAAGTGTAACTGTTGACAATATTGCAATATTTCCAATGTAACTAATTTATTATTACATTTTACATAAATATAACTTGATTTAGACTTGGCCCGCTTGTTAACACTAAATTATAGTAGCTATACGTCGGTGACAAGTATTATCACTACATAGTATAATACTACAAAGTCGTCCCGCTGTCTGTCTGTCCCTATGTACGCTTAGATCTTTAAAACTACACAACGGATCTTGATGCGGTTTTTTACTAGTTACAGTGATTCAAGAGGAAGGTTTATATGTATTATACATCGCACCCGTGAAGCTGGGGCGGATCGCTAGTAGAACATAATTATGAGCAGATAAAATAAGGTGTGAAATCTCTTCGTTGATTTGTTAAAGCAATATGTTTGGTCATTATTTTGAGTTCAATATTTTTTTCGTATTTCTTCAATGTTTCACGGGTACAGACGTTATATATATATATTATATAGATATATTACATATACGTTAGATATATTATAAATATTAAAGTCGTTAATTCTTAATTAATAACATATTAATCTGAAAGTATGTATAAGATATATACTATATCCTCGTATATGTAAAGTAATTTTGAATATTGAATAAGGCAATATTATTATTTCAGAGCTGACCTGACGTTGGTTTCCTTAATCTACATATTTTACGTGGAAATGTTACCAAGATGGCGACGCATAATATCAAAAAGTAAGTATTATATTAAATTCATTATTTAATTAAGTTCGGCTAGCATTGGTTTACTCTGTTGCATGAATGTGCTGGTTCACTCGGAGAATTAAGCAGCGGTCAAGCGTGAATTTAAAGTATTTATATTTTTGCGATCCATCAATTAGTCCTCTATAAATACTCAAGTGTTGATGTCTAAATGTGGTAGTGATCACTTTATATCAGGTGAACCGTTCGTCCCAATTATCAAACTGTAGAACATTTCCGATGTGAACATTGAATAGATTCTTTTTGTTTCGATCAGTGTTCATAATTCCTCAGCGGTATGTGCTTGGGATCATGGGCCTACTGGCGGTGTGCAACGCGTACACTATGCGTGTGTGTCTCAATCTCGCCGTCACGCAAATGGTCAACAACACAAAGAGCGAGGAATCGCACTTCGACCCTGACGCTTGCCCAGATGACAGTGAGATATTAGTAAATGGCACGGTCAGCTTGAAAGAGGTAAGTAAGCGCTTTCAGCAGAATACTGATTAGTAAATTTCGTGAGTCATTTGATTGGAACGGTTTCACACCACAAAATTGTGATAGTGTTGCCCACATCACGTTCCGCGAATCAGAGTTTATGTTTAACGTAGAAGGTGAATGTAGCACACATGGGGTTTATAATTTAACAGACCTTTTAATCCATCATTTATCGTTATTCTCTAACATAAAAATTGGTGTATAGAATACCAAGTTTACGTATGATCACCCTATTAGAATCAAAACAAAGCATTGGGTAGTATCTCTTATTATATATAGTAAATATTCGTAAATGATTTAACATTTATTCAGGATCTTGTAATATTTCAGTACGCGATATTCGACTGGTCTGAATCAACGCAAGGGCTCATACTGAGCGGTTTCTACTATGGTTATGCTATAACACACGTGCCAGGAGGGTATTTGGCCGAGAGATATGGAGGTAAATGGACTTTGGGCATCGGCCTACTCAGCACGGCTATTTTCACTCTTCTCACGCCAATCGTGGTCAAAGCTGGTGGAGCGACATGGTTGTTCATACTGCGTGTGCTTCAAGGGATGGGAGAGGTAAGAAACCTTGTTTAATTATATAGGAATATGGTAAGCGAGCTGGTGGTTCAGATTACCGCCGCACATGAATATCCACAACACCTTTTAATTAAGTGGGCCCCGGTTACCTCAGTCATATGAAACACAGAAGTATAACACTACCACTTCACGCGGGTCTTCTGTGAGTTCAAGGTACTGTGATTACTGTGAGTACTGTAAGTTCCACTTCTGTATCATAGATGAGAATCTAGAGGTTACGTACATCGACTTGTGATTTGAAGTGACGAGCTCCAGCAATACCACCATAGTACATATGACACCGTATATGAGAGATATATGGCGGTGCCATGAGTAAACTGGGCACGAATGTTTTGGGACACTACAAGGTCCGGTAAATCACTTGTTTAAGTGAAAGGATTTGTCGTCAGGTTAAAGTTGTAAGACAAGTGACCTTATGAATTATCAGACAATTAAAAAAGTTTGTTGCATAGCTTGTAATTACATATTGATAGCTATTCCGATAAGAATACCGATGGCATTGCTTGACACCCCATTTGGCTGTGTGCCCTTTAAATGTAATTAGTTTTGATTGGAGGTCATTCCGTAAATGGCGATCAAAGCTAAGCCGTATCCCTAAAACTAGTTTTTCAACTAAACTTCGTTAACCCACCGCTTATCTTGATATTCAAAGTTTCTAAACATTCAAGCTCATAGATTGGGTTAATTTACCAGTGAATGGAAAATGGAAACATATTTTCAAACTTGAGTTAAACAACTATCTACGATGAAAAAAACTACTTTACGATGAAATGTATGAACTTTGTCTCTAACCAGATGATTTTTTCTCAATGCTCTAACTTCAGTCGCACCATTTTTACGCGTCTTGAAGTTTTGTAAAGTTCAACCACGTATTTTTTTATTGGTACTGACTTTATTATATTTATATTATATCTTATACATCAAATCTTCTATTAATATAACGTAACGAATGAACTAACGAGTTCTCTCCGGTCAGGCGTATACTTACTGCAGAACGACAATGAACAGGATATATAAAACGAATGACAAACAATTCAATAGTCTATACATGTATATATTTTACTCTTATTTGAATTGTGATTCAAACAACGCTGAGCCGCGTGTACACGAGACTGTCACGAGCTGTGAACGTGTTTCCTTAAATGTCTTCGTAAATTAAATATTATTTCGAAGCGTGATTTGAAACGTCTGTTCAGTTTATAATATTTTTTCTCCATTATTAGTTTAAGTGACAACAAATTCATCATATAGCGTATTTCACAAATACATTAGTATTTGTGAAAGACGGTATATTTTTGTTAGACGATGTATTTGTTAGCAATATAAAATATTTGAAGTATGGATATTTAAGCCTGACCTAGTAGATAAGTATTGCGAAAAATCTTTTATAAAATTGTTTTTTTTTTCGTATGTTGAGAAGATGGCATTTAGCATGGACTGGGTGGGGATCAAAATCTACCATTTAGTTTGCCAGAACCATTCACCAAGCCGAGTCATAAATATTCTCTTCTATTGAGAGGACATTGAACTTGACCTACAAATACAATAGAAGTATACATTTATAAGACACGCTCAATAACTCCGATACTATGCACTCAAATATAATAGTGTTCCACACTATTGGTGTTTGTCAGTTGACTGTTTTCGCTAATAGTCGTCTTTACTTAGGTGTATGGTAGCTAGGATAGATACCTCCCAATAACTCCGAAATAATATATATCTACTGATTGGGCGTTAGTTCAGCCGTTTAATTGTTATGTTAATAATGTCTCACGAAAGATTTATAATTTTACGTCCTAACTTCGTTGGGTCTCATTCAATCTACAATAATTTCTAATGCGACCGTCACAGAAGCACAGAATATATTTCCATTATAGAAGTCACCATAGAAAAAGGTCGAGTGCACAAACCGTTTTCTCCTAATAAAAAAAGGACTAACTTTGTATCTAAGACGCGGGGGACAAAGAAGAATAGTCCTATTCAGGATTAGGAACTACATCCTCAGATTCAGTCATTGGAAGCCCTCATCTAGTGCCTGCGACTAAAAGTAACAGCCTATATATGTCCCACTGCTGGGCAAAGGCCTCCTCTTTACAGAGGGTATCAGGGCATAGTCCACCACGCGGCCCCACTGCGGATTGGCGGACTTCACAGATCTTCGAAATATTTTTTTGTTATTATTTCGAAAATATGCAGGTTTCCTCACGATGTTTTCCTTCACTGCGGAGCACGTGATAAGTCAGCACTTAAAGTTAAAAACTTCATTGGTGCCGGCACCGGGGATCGAACTCAGGTTGTTCAAGTATATTGAATTAAAGGCGAGCGCCCGGACACTGAGCTATCACGGCCTGCGACTACATTGATTATATCTGAACCTTGGTTATCTTTTTCAGGGTCCAACGATGCCTGCTTTGATGATAGTGTTAGCTCGATGGGTTCCCCCGCACGAGAGATCTCGACAGGGCGCGCTGGTGTTTGGAGGAGCTCAGATTGGGAACATATTTGGATCATTTATGTCCGGATTTCTCATGGCCGGTAACGGCGATTGGGCTAACGTGTTCTACTTCTTCGGTTGCTTCGGAATCTTGTGGTTCTTGTTCTGGGTGAGACCATTTTTATGTGAAAAGGTGGCTAACGGGCTAGCAGTTCGCGTGTTGTTAAGTGATAATCGTAGGGTTGCAGGTGCATTGTCACCTTTTAATAAAATAGTGGGATCCACTTACCTCACTCAATAGACGAAACGCAGAAGTATAACACTTCCACTTCAAGCCGGTCTTCTGTGAGGTCGTGGTACTTCCCCGGGCGGATTTTTGTCAGTGTGGCAGTCAGCCGTTTAGCTTAGTGGCTAAAGTGTCAGGCCGCGAATGCCGAAGACGTGGGTTCGATTCCCACAGCGGCGAAAATCTTTTCTTACTTTTTCAACAAATTTTAAATTTTAAATTTCTACAAATGTTGGTTGTTGGGAGCTACTTATAAACATATTGGGCTGATATGGTTAATTAGTTTAATGAGTTTAATATGTCATTCGCGATGAGTTGGCTTGATGTGCTATTATAAACGTGTGTCTACCGATTAGGATTTAATAATATAATAATAAAAAATTCTGATACGGAAATGGGAGTAATTTTTATGTTGCTAATTAAATATTGAGATTGAAACTTTAACATTTAAAATTTCGGCGTTTGGTAATATTCGAGAAACATTAAACCGTTCCTTAATGCGGTCAGAACTAGTGATAATTCGCCATTTTTCATTATTTTATTTAATAGATAAAGTATGAATAAAATATACGTATTATTTGTATGTTTTAAAGCTAAAAAAAACTCAATATTGCAGCTTTTTAATGAACTCCACAATCATATTGAAATATATATATTTTCTATTTCTTGTTGCGATATAGATAATTCGATTTTAAAATTTAAATAAGTTAAGCAGATAGTAGATCAACTTATTAAGGATGATGTCATCATATCAAAATATTTTTTATTTCCAACCATCGATTTGTGGTTCCTTTCAGAGTATCCTTTGCTACAGTACGCCGAACACACATCCATACATATCGGACGAAGAGCTTAAATATCTAAATGAGCACGTCACAAGCGCTGATACGAAAAGCGTAAGAGACCCCGTGCCTTGGAAGGCTATTGTCCGATCAGTCCCGGTGTGGGCCCTTTTGTTTGCTGCCGTAAGTTTCCCCTGTTCAAATAAAACAATAAACATGATATAGATTTAAGCTATATTTAGTTAATTCTGATACTAGAATATGAACTAGTAATGGCTAATGCCTGGAAAGTTCTGAGTAGCATGCAACCTGAGGAGTAAAGTCTTTTTATCATCTTAAAAAGACTACTCCTCAGGTTGCATATCGATAAATTCGGTTGTAATATTTAAAAGTCATTATATGTGGTCCGAGTAATGCGTACTATTCAGTTTTTAAGAAAAAAAAGAACCGTCCTTAGGATAAAATCAAGAATTTAATCTACCTATGTAAATCGTTCGCATAGTATCGTGATCAATCACTAAATGCAAATTAAAACTAAAGTATATAAATAAATAAATGCAACATTTATCAATTTACCGTATCAATTAAAAAAAAAAGCTTGTTGATCGTTAGTCTTATCGTTAGTCTTATGTCTATCTTATGCAAAGCTGTATTGTGAAACTTTTTTAATATACAAATCTTTGAAATGTAGGAAAAAGCTAGCGGTTGTAAAGTAAACCGGTATTAATTACCAGTAGTTGTTAGCTTTGTCTCTTTCACACAAACAAAGGATCACTAAATATCTACATTCTTTAAATAGTTTAGTTTATTCTCGTCACTTGCAAGAAACACAATCCATAAAAATAATTTGTCACCGTAAAGTTCATTTAAAATTAAAAAAAAAATGGTACGAATCTGTATTTGTATTATTCTTGACAACTTTCTTTAATTAATAAAGAAAACCTCAAAAATATGTTGATAGCCGCATACGGCAATGAACACTCATTAATAGGATACTTTTGACATCTGGTGTTTATCTTCGTGCATAAGAAAGATAAATGCGTGGCGCAAAACAATGAAATTCTATTGAATATCTTATACTAGCAACCCACCCCGGCTTTGCTCGAGTGCTCTTGAATCACTCTATCTACTAAAACGATCGCATCAAGATCCGTTGTTTTAAAGATCTAAGCATACATATGGACCGACAGACAGCGGGGCAACTTTGTTTTATACTATGTAGTGAAAATGATATTTCTGTGACTAGGCTATTTTGTTTAAAATAAATTAACAATCATTTCAGGTTGGCCACGATTGGGGCTACTACACAATGGTAACAGATCTACCCAAGTACATGACAGACGTTCTCAAATTCAATATCGCCACCACGGGCACGTTAACTTCCATTCCATATCTCGCTATGTGGATTAGCTCCTTCGTATTCGGCTGGGTATGCGATGGATGCGTCAAAAAGGGATGGCATTCGATTAAGACGGGGAGAATAATCCACACTACTATAGGTTGGTATTATCATTGCTATGTTACGCTCATCTCCCTCTGTCTCTTGACATTACATGATATTATAAACCCTCAAAAATATCAACCTAGAAGGATCAGGAAATTTACACTTTCATTTCTTCCTAAAATTTAAAAGTTTAACGATGACAACTTAAAGTATTTTTTTCATACAATGTAACGGATCTTCCTTTTTGTTGCGTTTTTTGTTGCTTTTTTTAATATTTACATATATTATTAATTGTAACAGTAGAGGGAAATATGACACTGGATTTTTAATATAAAATAAACGTTCTTTATTTCATAGGGACTGTTAAGACCTTATGTAATAAGAAACGAAGTAACATGTTTTATGTCTTTATTTCATTAGCCGCTACGGGTCCTGCGATATGTATTATATTGGCCTCATATTCCGGCTGCGATCGTTTCAAAGCTGTCGCATATTTTATTGCCTCGATGGCCCTCATGGGAGGATTTTACAGCGGAATGAAGGTGAGCGCACGCAACCTTTGCAAATGTTTTCGTTTCCTGAATAAATTACGTGTTTGCCTTTTCGTACGTACTTTGTAAATACGAATGTCGTTGACCGGGGAATAGCGAAGCGCACGATGATTTTGAACCGTAAGCCGATGGGATAGCTCCTAATTTGACACAAGTACTGCCTGCAGATATTGACCGTAAACAGGGCAAAATTACTTAGCCTCTCTATTAACGCACGGCGTAGTAAAACAAATGGAGTTTTATGTTTCAATCGCACGATTAATTTTAATTTTTTTGTTTATATGATAGCCTCTATGTTGTTTATTAGTATACATATGCATATATTTCTATTATAAATCAGTCCGCTAATCCATATTCGTGTTGCGTGTTGGCCTATTCCTTCTCTTATACTCTACAAACAGATCGTTGCCCAGCTGTGGGGCGTTACGTGAAGTCTGTAACTGTTTTTGATCCAATAAGTGCCGCGAAGTTGTCTTAATTGTAGAATCAACTTAAGTAAAAGTTGACTCGTGTACTGAGCTTTCTACTCCGTCGCAAATAAGAGATAAGAGACGGCAGTTTATTTTAAAATTGATTTACTGCTGTCATGCTTTATGTTTCTCCGAAACGCTTTCAGGTTAATGCACTCGACTTGGCTCCGAACTACGCCGGCTCATTAACGGCGATGATCAATGGAACTTCAACGATTTCGGGAATCATCACGCCTTACCTCATAGGGTTGTTGACACCCGACGTGAGTATCATGCGCCGTTCCCACATTCTTATAGTTGGACAATATAACTCGCACATTCACATTCAACCCTCACGAAATATGCAAAAGCTATCCACGTTTCTACGAGCCTGTCTTGGTCGGGACCAATAATTATATTATTATGCGGGATTAATAATTAGTAATATTTTATATATAAATACATATTCAAAGTAACCAACTTCACGGTATTAACATGGAAACCCATCACAACTTTTTGACATTTACCTGTAATTCCAAGTTATTTAAGCCATTGTCAATTGCATTTATCTTTTTTGCCCAAAGAAACGTATTTTTACGCTAAAGAAGTAACTCTTTGATTGCGTAAATAAGTACACACATTTTTTTCCCTTATTTTTCACGTATTTCTCTTGTTTATATTGACGCTTTACGAGCTGCCTTTTAACCATCTAAAAGCTATGAATACATAGTTTTTCTCCAGCGACCAAAAATGCTTTCTCTCGTTAAAATCTAAAATTTAAAATATCCCGATTCTGTTATATAAAACTTTGAAGCGTATCTGATTTAACCATTAGAAACCACAAAAAATGGAGTAGGTAAAGGGCATCACTTGAAATAATGAGTCAAAAGCCACCACCTTAAAGTTTATCAAAAGACTTAACAGAAACTTTCTGCGAACTTTACCACTGAACAAAAGACTCGAAACTCCGGGCTTGAACCAAAGTTTGCGGCTTTAAGATAATACTCAATATTGCATAAACCCTGAACGTTGTATGTCTTTCGCGAACCTTGAACTGTTCGAGGAGGCAAACTGTGTTGTTCTAAATTCAAAACGCTTTTGTGTAGGATCAACTGTTTTGTAATCTGTCAAGTGTTCCCTCAAAATGGTCACTTTGTCGTATGAATTACGCAGAGCGACGTAATGGTTATAAATCATGTTCATGCTCTCGGCTCTTTCGGTATTAAAAATTGGGTCATCACTGGTGCGATTTCTTTAAGAGCTTGGAAATATGTTTATTTCATTCGTCAGATGAACACGCGACGTAAATTTGTTTATCATCCAAACACCTTCAATGTTTTTGCGTTAATTTGCATGAGCAAATGATAATAGTGGTTAAAATTGTAATGATAATTTACAAAATAAAAAGTTGATGACTTGGTGGCGGCGTTGCTAAGCTTTAGGCATCGGCGTCGGGGGTCGTGGGTTCGATTCCCACTCGGGACACGTATTTGTGTGACCCAGAGATAATTGCTCGATAAACGACTTACAACATTATTCACATGTTGTTCCGACCACACCTAAGTGGGATGGGATTAGGGAAGGAGGATGATGAATTGCGTCGTAATACATTTTACGAATTAAATTTAGTACCCTTAATTTTATTAGTAATTGAATAGTGTAGTCTAGTGTGATTCATATTCACGGCAGCTTAACTTTTGCATCACGTTTGGATTTCATTGCACCTTTAAAAAAATCAGAACCATTATAATCCGAGCAAGGTCCAAGCTCTTCGATTATTTTTCACATGATAAACATAGCTTTTCTGTATTAATTCAGTCGACGTTGTCGCAATGGCGGGTGGCGTTCTGGGTGTGCTTCGCTGTGCTGGTAGGCACCAACGTGGTGTACTGCATCTGGGCAGATGGTAAGCAGCAGTGGTGGGACGACGTGAGGCAGTATGGCTACCCGCCTGAGTGGAAACACGGCAGCATACAGTCCTCCAGTAGCGACAAAGAGAAGAACAAGAAGGCCGAATCAGCTCTTTAGTCTGTATATTAAATTATTTAAACTTAATGTACTACTATATATAAAATATAAATATTAATATAGTTGATATGTGTGCCGTGAGATCGACGGCAAAAAACTTACGATGGCTCAGAATAATTTGAAGCGTTAGACGAAGCATCGAATTACACAGATTCAACTCTCGAGGTAATTCCTAAATACTTTTTTAAAGTGTACGTTTCGTATGTGTATTTCAGCTTGGTCATTTACATTCTATATTGCCCGACACAGCCATAAGCTGTTTATCGCTTCCCGTCAATATTACTTAGGTTATAACACAACTACATTATAGTTACATTTAAACATGTAACTAGAATAACACACAAACTTGTGTGATTAGAGGATAGACCCCATAAAAGCTACATAACCCCTTTTATAAGTGATTTACAAACACTATAAAACTATTTTACCTGTTTATTTTCTTTAATATATATAGATGTTTAAAAAAACTAATGTATCCAAGAAGGCCATTCAAAATATAAAAATGGATTGCTGTTTGTTTGTCTCGCTAAAACTCGAGAACGGCTGGACCAATTTGGCTAATTTTGGTTTTGAAATATTTTTGGCAGTCCAGGGAAGGTTTAAACGATGAGAAATTATGGAAAAATTGCATGGAAAATCTAAATAGCAACAATTTTTTTTCCCATACACACTGTACCTGTCAACCTATCAACTATGTCTGTGTAGCCTGTCAAACACTTTATGCGTGCGTTCCGATTCCTCTAGAAATAATTTATATGGCAAAAGACCGTCAGAGAGTCAGCTAGTATAAAATAAATTTATATAAAATTGTGTATACAATTTATAATCAACTAGCTGTTAACCGCGCTTTCGCCCGCGCGGCCAAAGGGAATTAACGAGGAGTTTTTGATTATACACCGGAATATCTCGCAGATCGCTGAATTTTTTCATACTTACTTGACCCTTATCATCCCTATATATTTTGGACCATTCACACAATATCTTTATTAATTATAGCCTATGTGTTGTTCGCGATATTATTGTAAAGTTGCATTAAAATCTATTCTTTAGTTTTTGCGTAAAAGAGTAAAAAACATCCATCCATACATACAAACTTTCGCGTTTATAATATTATTATAGTAAGGAAATACATAATTCATAATATGTATTTTGTCCATAACCATTCTTAATTGTCGATACGTTTCACAAAAAATTGTACAGAAGCTATTTGAGCTAATTTTTTGCGTGCCATTGACTTTATATTGTACTTAGACAGTTCATATTTGAGCAAATTTTCATTCAGGACTAGATAAAAAATTTTAAAAGTGGCTTCAGGTATGGCAAAATTAATACAAGTATAGCGTTTTTTTTTTTATTCAGACTCATTTAATATCCGTCTGTATTATTTTTTTGATAAAAATAACGCCTAACCCTAATTAAATGCAGCGAAACATATTTTTTTTATACCTAAAAAATTATAGTCTTCAGATCAATTAATAAATTCACGACTGAATTTATAAAACATTTTTTTATTTCAGATTGATCTAAAATAAATTCGACCCAAAATATAACTACTTTAATAAAAAAAAATCTATTTTATTTGATAGTTTTGTATTATAGAGTCAAGGGTTCAAATAAATTATAATCTTAATCCTAAAATTAAAAATTGTACAAGGTATTTAATTGAACAGTATCCAAATTAATATGAAATTTTAGAAAATAAAGTAATATTTTTAAAGTTATATATAAACGCCTATACGATAAAATAAGTTTATGTAATAAATGACTACCTACCAACGAATTTCCTGTGTTATAGAAGCAATAATAACTCTTACAGTTGTCTACCTTTTTCTAGTTAATATTAAAAATAAACTATTGTATATAAAATTATATTAAAAAAAGTAATATTATGATTGCTGTCCGTAAATCATTTTGTTTTTGCAAAATTTCGTCTAAAATAAGGATGCGAGTCATTCACTCTGTTATAGTTAATTCTAGGGTTTTAGTTAAATAGGATATTTAAAAAATTGTGATATAGTATCTTATAATTTAACAAAAATTAGTATTAAGATTAACATAATTTTTAAAAAGTAATAACAAAAGTTTGTGCACTATTATAATGTTAATTAGTCGTTGTTTTTAGCGCCTCATTAAAAAAATAGGAACAAGCTAAATATAAATCATTTGAACACAGTACGTATCGTTCAAATCTTGTTTAATTATTTTCATGAACCTAATTTCTTGGAAGTAAAGGTAATGATGGCTTATCAACTTAAAAGTTAACACACAGAGGTATAAGCGAATAAAAGTTTGATTATGCCTAAATGCAGTTTATCCATAACAACAATATTTAAAAAATAATCTATGTTCACTAGAATAAGATAATTTTATACAAAGTCGGTAAAAATTCAATAATCCACAATAACATCTCTTCGATTTTAGCTTTACCCCCAACGATGTGTAACATATTAAATAATTGCTTGTACACAATACTTATTAATGTTCTAAAATCCAAATATAAGAAACTTAAATGAAAATGTTGTTTTATTTTGGTGTTTCACAAAGATTCTATGAAATGATTGAATGATGATACAGTGATAACAATGATAACATATTTAACTTTTTACTTGTTTTTCAATGCCAAATTTTATCAACGTGAGACTGTTACGGCCGGTTTCAATATTCTATCTACAGACAGATTTGGTTACTAGCGTTCGATATTTGACATTAGCTCAATAATTACTTACGACAAAAATCTATCTCCAGAAACCAAGTCGAATATTGTAACCAGTTTTATTTGCAAGAGCTCCTCCTACCCATATTAGGGTCATAGATACCGAAGCCAGCTTTAGATGTAATTTATTAATGAGATCACTCACGTAGATATTTTGCCAGTGTTCTAACATGTAGTATTAATAATGTTAATTTTGGTGAATTTCTTAGACCTTCATATTTACTCGTGTTTACGTTATGGCTGTAACGATTACCTACTTAACTAAGGCAAAATTAGGAAATATACCTTAATTTTTTATTGCTAGTTTGCATTGCGGTTTTACCTTTTAGAGATCAATTTGTCTCATGTTTGATTGTTTAATTAATACAAACATAGATAATATAAGTAATGAGGAGGATACACAAGTTCTTAATCGGATGGAAAACGTGCCGACCAATTCCTTGTTTTGTGGAGACCTCGGGATAAACATAGTCATGTTAATGTACAAGCTATATCACTGTTAGGTTGATTCTATTTTAAGTCTTAATATCAGTTGAATTAGAGGTGTAAAATATCATGATATCACCATTCAGTTTTTGCTTCTACTTGCGTTTGTTGTTGCTTTGTTACGGAAGGCTTATGCCATTAAACAGACACAAAAAACATAAAACAAGGCCGGTTGCACAATAATATTTATTACTTCGGCCGACTTCTTGGAACAAGGTGCCCTTACCTGACAGCAAGAGTCGCCAGACTGGTTGACAAGTATGGGGACCATGATTTTAGAAAAAGAAGTTACTAGTGACGAAAGAATAAAATTTCAGAAGAGTGAAAGAGTTTCAGAAATGGAGGAAAAATTTATCAGTATCAGTGTAATGTTGAGCTCGGAGACAGGCCATCGTGGGCCGGCTTACACAACAGGCCGGCCCAGTGTACCCTTCCTCTTGACTTCAACGTGAGTGACGAAGCTATGGCTTCCACCTGACCTACGACTCTTAACTGATACCGAACCGAGTCTAATCGGGTCCGACTTAGACGCCTTCCCTAGAAGTCAACGATCGTATCATTGCGACGTATGCTGAGGAGACGGCCCAACATGCACTGGAGGGTTGTGAAGCGAGTATTGCTGAGAGCTGATAGCTGTCGTAGGACGCCACCTATCTATTTGTATATCATTGGTGGTTACTATTATTTTCACTAGTGCAAGCTATAACTTTAAATTAAATGGCGTCCGTAATATTGCTATATTTTTCTCATTTTTAGTAACAAAACGAAAACCGACTTCAAATATCTCACTCACTATGCTTTTTCTATTTGATATTGAGGAGTATAAGGTCCAATACCAATTTTATTACCTCCCATATTATGGTCCAATAATAGAACATTGGTACATGGTTAAACAGAACCCTATGCAAAAATATTTTTTTAGCATCGGTTCATAAATGATGGAATTCTGAGGTAACAAACACGAAAAAAAAAAACAATCAAATCGAGTACCTCCTCCTTGTTTGAAGATTGTTAAAAAGTGATATTTAGTAGATACAATTGATGAAAATAAATATAAGATTATGCTCGAACGTATTAATAGCAAATTTGCTCGATTTTTGTATTTTAAATTATATCGAGTGTATCCGGGTTATCCTGTACTATATCCTACTTTATTTGTTCTAGGTATGGTGGGATATAGTACACTTAGTCTTGAAGTGAGGAGGGAAGTTTTTCTAGGCACGTACCTTTTTAAGGTATTGCGTGGCAAAATAAATCATCCGATTGTATAGCAGCAGATGAGGCTATGCGTACCAGATGGATATTTGAGGAGAAGGCGGTGGCCGATGCTATTATCTGTACCTAGGTCACGGACTAATTTATTAAGTAACTCGCCACTGAATCGCGCGTTTTGTACTTTAAATACAATAGCTAATGAATTAGATTTATTCCATTGCTCATTGAACGAGTTCACATTAGCTACGTTCCATGTTCTCAGTGTTTAAGTTTTATTTATAAGTAGAGTTATATGTTAGCCTAACTGTATTCGAACTTCACTATCGCATTAGGTACAGCCTGTAATGATAGTTGTAAGTTGATTTATGAAATAAAATAAAAATAAAAAAATAAAATGAATTTTAATACGAATCCTGGTAAGGGAGAAGCATCTGAAACAGTTTTGTCTTCACATTTTTAAGTTTCATTCTAATTCTTAATTCATTCACAAGGATTTGTATTCGTCTATTCAAAGCGGCCATGCCCACTCAATACGAAGGAGGAGATTTTTGGCAGTTCTAAATTATCTATAAGTTCAAGATAGTTTTATAACGCCACTCAAGTCGATTATTGTTCCAAATCATTAAACTTGATGTTGCGTCATTTGAGGTCTTATTAATTACCTTTAACTTTGACTCATTTATTTGTAGAGTGTTTAATTTTATTCTAATAATTCTAATAATAAATAAACTATTCGCGTTGTTGAGAACAATTGAAACAGTTATATTTTTAAATGTGCAAAGACTTAGTAAGCCCATTCTAAATGCATGAGGACAACCGAAGAATGAACCGAATTAAGTGTAGAATGAATAAGGCCATAATACTTCTGTGATTTATTAAATCAAATAAGTTAATGAAAAAATATTAGTTTCTTGTCAACCACTTGTCAAGAAAGATATAAGCGTTACCGATATCAATATGCGAGACGTTTTACATTCATTCCTATTCATACAATGTCAAACCTAGTGGCTGACTTAAAATCCCAAACAGAGTTGGCCAGTTCTCCGACTTTCTTTTCGTAAGTCTTAAAAATAATAATTTGTGGAAAAATTACCACGTACAATAATGAATAACAGTCTAATATTTAATTTAAATATTTGTATTGTAATTTTCAAACTAAATCTACTAATGGAAAGTAAAGCTGCTCGTTATTGCCGATTATTAATGTGTGCTACACAAAAGCGTCATTTTAATGAGGTTCAGTTGAGCTTAGATTTAATCCGATAGTACTGAGATCATCTAACCTCTGTGTGAGAAGCATACAGATCCATGATTTAGCCTTGTATAAAATAAATTATGCAAATGTTAAGGCGACATTGTCTATGCTTACATCTTTGAACAGCTGCGATTATTATAATTTATTATCTGTATTATTATTAATGAACACAACAAAGGGTGATTGTTATGCGTGCATTGTATCGTATTTGAATTGAAAAATCACAATTGTTAAATAATGAAACTTTAGATTATCTGTCTATCAAGCTCTACTTACAATAGAAAGAGCTTAAATGGTTTCCTTTTAAATTGCGGGAAATCTATTTCAAGCTTATATTTTAACTTAATGCTATCAAATTCAAATTTATGCTCCGATTTTATATATTTATCAGTAGTGCATTTTAAGTACTGATTATAAGTCTTACCATATTTCTAAGGAATTTAAGTGTGGGGACGTGCCATTATGTAATGAGTAGTGCCTACCGTAATTTTTTTTATTCTTTTCATGCCATAAAAATTTAAACAATATTTATCAGGCGTACTTATGTTTTGTTACATAAATATGTATCTGAATAAATGAAGAGTATTTCTAAAAACAAAAAATAAAAATATTATTAGGTTAGCTTGTAATCATGTACTAGGAACCCATTGGAGGAGTGAATAAAAATTGACATTGAAATAGAAATTAAACATGTCTGGCGGGTGTGATAAGTGCTGCAAAAAGTGCATAAGAAGTGATAAAACTGTTAAAATTATTGTAACACATAAAAAAAAGTAATAAACATGCTAAATATTTCTTAGTAAGCTATAAGTTGAGACGAATGACTCTGCGTTCGTATTATAAAGTTGTTCTGTCGACAATGTGCTCGCGCACCACATAACTTAGCGTTGGGGCAATACGACGTACTCGGCGCCATTCTTAAGGCGCCGGCGAAGACGTACCGACGCTTAACAACAAGGAAACGTCTGTAGAGGATCCTGGACGCGATATATTTCTATAGCTTTATTATTAAACGCTGCGCCTTTCATTGTGGATGCGAAACAAGTACGCTTTCTGACGTGCGCATACAAATATGCCCAAGTTGGCTGTCGCGTGACAAGTATTCTATTAGAAAAGATAATTTACTAAAGTAACTAATAAAAACACGTTTGTTTTTCACAAACAGATTTCAAAAATATGTTTACGATCCGTTGGTAAAACTAGTCTTAGTAGTCATACACGTCCATTTTATAGTCTATCGAATATAAATAAAATAAAATAAAATAAAAATAGCCTTTGGTACTACTACTAAACTTTTTTTATGAATTATATATGTGTGTGATTAAATATGATTAGCTGTCGGCGTCATCGGTGGCGTATCTAAGGATGAAGATGTCTCCTTTTACTTGGTCTTTTTTCTTCCTTCTCATATCTCTTCGAGTTCATTCCGTTAGGCGTTTTGGGCCCCTCTGTTATTGCTCATCCTATAGACTTGTCATGTCCAAAGCCATTTGAGTAATCTTGTTCTTTTCTTTAAATCTATCATTTTTTTTCTGATTTTGATATTCCTGACCTAATCCGATAGTTTTAGACCGAACATGCTCCTTCCATTTTACGTTGGCAGATTTGTATTCTCTCTTCATCTTCTTTTGAGAGAAATTATGAAAAACATCGAAATTAAAATAAGTATAAAGAAAAAACTCTTCGAAGTACGGATATTACCATGACTGACATATGGTTGTCAGATGTGGTCATTATCGATTATAAATGCACATTTAAGTCACAATAATCTTCATGATAACTCCTGTTGCACCAATATGTCAGCCCGACCGGTGCAGTACCATGGCCCCACAGGACCTTGCCATGAAATAACAGCACTTTTGTATTTCCTCTGGTGATTGAGGTAAGGAGATGACCTCTCCTGCTGCAATACTTAATCTGTAATCCAATTTAAAAATTACTTTTAATTAGTTCAATAATTTACATATTTGTAATAAATAAATATAAAAATCATTTTATAGAGAAAATGTCTCTATAAAACAATTTTTAGGTGGTAAGCGACCTAGCGGTTCACCTGATGTTAATTTATAAACGTCGCCTATTGACATATGCAACACCCGTGGGACTGCAGATGCGTTGCCACATTTTAATAAATGGGCCGTGGCTACCTCACTCACCAGACGAAACCCAGAAGTATAAAACTTACACTTCGACGACGATGACTTTACAACGACGGTTATAGTTAAATAAATAAATCATGGAATAATATAATCATAAAATGATAATAAATTAAATAATAAAATTGAATAATGAAATAATAAATCAAATCAAAATTAATAAAGAAAGATCTGTTAATGGCTTATCGTCCAGCGCGAAATGTTCGCAAAGTTAAAATAAAAAAAAGCATAACCCAAAAAGTTTATGAGGAAACTTTTAAAAACTGCGTTTATAATTAAAAGTGTTCGTTAATAAAATCACACGGCATATGGAATCGATCTGCGTTCATTTGTCGTCTTTGACCCAATTTAGGCGATAAAATAAGCGGCCGTGAAAATTATTAATTATTTCATCCGTTGTTGACACAGACGCACCAACGCCCTCTGACCTGATGAACGCTGCCAAATGAAGCATTAAGGGTGATTGAGAAAAATGTCTGGTGGGAATATTCGTCGCTTAACCGACGATTAATATGACCATGAAAACTGTACCGCAATTTAAATTTTATGTGCAGTTACGACTGGCATGTAATTCAAATTAATTATTCACAGTGAGAACGCTTAGACAGCCGTAACAAAATAAAAGAATAAGTTATAGTATAGTAGATTAGAAGATAACACAAATACTTCGATATTAATTATTAATGCCAAATAAATTTACAAGGACATTTATACAATTTCTTTACAATGCTACTTGCGTATCCGCCACATTCGTTCATCATTCATCACCCAGTACTTATTATATCTAAAATGATATATGTAGAATTAGCGTATTCAATGTTTTTTGGAAGGGATATTCTTAATGTTAACCATTTTTAATGCAGGTTATTATTATATGTTAAACCTGTTTTTTTATGTGAAAAGTTGTCAAGCGAGCAGACGGTTCACCTAATGTTAAGTGTATACCGCCGCCCATAGACATCTGCTACACCCGAGGGTTGTAGATGCGTTGACAACCTTTTGAAAATTGGGCTCTTACCGAATAATGATCAATTTGTAAGTATCAATCACTAACTAGGATATCACTACTATTATTATATTCTTCACCAGCCTTCTAGTGAGACAAAACGAGAATGTTTCTCAAAATATCGTAGTTGAACTATGTAATATGACCTGATTTAGTTGCTTCACGACGTATGTAGAAAACTATGGGAAAGCTTTATAATAAAACTACCGATGAAAATATAATACAATAAAATGAAAATACTATAACAAACTTACTATTGGAACAAACTAATATGTTAACGGAAATAAGAGAACGTGATATACAAGAAAATAAATTGTATCATTAGTTAAAATATTCCTTTATTTACATTATCTGATAATATATGAGAGTGTATTGCCTCATAAACTTTTAATTTTATTATATTTATTCAAAGGTTATCAGAGGTTGAGATTTAGAAACTGCTTAATTTCAGTCGTTGACGTCTTTAAAAGATATAGTTTACCCATATTGATTTTTTTTAAATCGAAATAGCTCAAAAAAAGCTTGATGATAAACAAAATATTATATAATTTAATTAGGTAACATACTTTAGGTACATACATTAGGTACATTAATTAGGTACATAAAAAAAATTGTGTTTTATTATTTTTATAGCAAATATTTCTCATGTAATCAAATATAATATATGGCTTAAGAGTAAAAATTAAAATAAATAAATATAAGTGAAATATAATAATTGAAATTTCGATAATTTTGAGCCTTGATAAAAAGAAATTTAATACAACATTATTCAAATATGGAATAGTTGTCATTTTCATTTTACTAGCATTTATAAAAGAGATTTCTGTTTTATAGGAAATATGTTCAGCTGCATTTATAATTAATATCAACGTTACTTTCAAATGTTCGTTTTATTTGTGTTGATTACGAATACGAGGTATTTATAAATCTAACGCCTGCTAAGCCATGCTCGTATTTATTCAATCGACGATTGAAGGTCACGTCTTAACGTAATTTATTCGAGTGTGTTGTATGTAAATACGACGATTGTTACTTTGCCATTGTCGCTTAAATCGTTTAGTTATAAGAGGGGCATTTTGTTTGCCAAACTATACTATGTCGTGTCGAATTTTCTTCTGTATAGCTTAGTAAGCTGATGTGGCACATCTACAATGTATTGGCAACATATACATTGTACGATATTTTCCATTTAAGTGGATTTTCTATCAGACTATGGTATTCTGCCCATTCAGTCAAATCATATTAAAGTATGAGAATGAATTACATATATCAAGTATATTCACATACACAATATCTATTTCGTTATTTAAGGATTACTTTAAATTACTGAAAACTGAACTTTTAAATAGTAAAATAAAATTTAAATTCTTGGCGTTTCGAACACTTTACAAGTTTACAGCATACATGGCTACGATAAAGACTCTCCCGTCTAGACGATAAACGCAATAAATACCTAATGTTTGTAATTATTGTATTAATATATATTTGTCATAATTGTATTTAACCATGTATTAATTGTAATGGAATATTTAATGAAATCGAAAGACAACTGTCACACGGAAACTGTAACTGATAATGTTACTTTGTGACCACTTCTCGTGAACTTATTATCTTTACATGATAAGTCGTTAGCGACAAGATATTCTAGGTTTTTAGTATCATATTACATGTAAGTAACGATCAAAGTAATTTCATAATAAACCTTTGACAGGCGAATGTAACTATCATTCTTTTTATATTAAAAAAGAATGACAACCCACTGAGCAAGCGATTCTCCTGATGATATTTGAACTATCGCCTAAGGTCATTAAATACATCAGAGCTCTTGTATATTTTACTATACACTGAGAACAAAAGTGTGTTCTTTATCTCGTGTGGTGAGACGAAACTCAAAAGTATAATTACTAATACTTACGCTGATCCTCTATGAATGCGTGGTACTTTCACATTTGATCTGGCCTATCCATATAATAGAAGCAATTATTGGTCAACGAACATAAATTTAATTAACAATTTTTCTTTAAATTTAACACAAATAACGTTTTAAGGAACACTATTTCTTAATAGAAATATGACGTCACCCTATCAAGTACCTTAGTCGAGTTGACTTATCTCTACTACACGATTGTGAAACAGATTGTGAAATCTTGAATATTCTTTATCATCATTACAACATAGAAATACTTAATAAATGAAAGAAATAACTATTTGAACTACTTCATGTAAACTAAAATTTTATGGCTTGCTCGATGTACTTGAAAGGGCAATTGTCGAAAAAGCTTCTGCAATGTCATCGAAGAAAGAAGTGATCGCCACGGTAAAGTAGAAATAAAAATAAACCATCACATATTGTTATTTTCACATAAGGATGATAATTTCGGGTGCGGTGTCAAACAACCTCATCAAAACCAGAAACCAGCTGTCCCATGAGTAAAGGTCAACATCAAGTTTAACTGTCATGTCACTTGACAGATGTTTTGGTATGTAAACGTATGATTATAACAGGCAAGTCCAAGCGAGCGTGTGACTATGTTTTCTATAATAAAACATCAGATGAACAAAATACAGATGCAATTGCAGGTTGTGCAGCGTTTACACAGGCAGTACAAGAGGTGTCTGAGGCGGAATAAAAGAAGGGTTTCAAAAATTAGCTTTGATACATGAAAGAAAGATTTGCAAAATTATATATAGGTAAAAAATAATAATTATCATATGCAGAATTTCATTCTTAATCTGAATCTGGTATGTACTTGTGGCCGCATTTTTTTATTTTTCTCAAAGATAATTTTTAATTTTTTCAAATATTATGAACACCCTATTAGAAATTCCTGCCTTACATTACAATTCTATTAATGTTTTTTTTTGAATAATGGAATGCTCAATTAACATTATGTAAAAGTTATGTACATGTCTAAAAATTCATCCTGTATAGTATACATAAATACATAATCGACATAGCTCAGAGCTATGTTGATTACCTTTGTTTTACCACGGATTTCTGAATTACGAACTCTATAACGCAGAGAAATATCAAACATAGCCCGCTATATAGCTCGCCTTAAGCTTCATCATAGGGCCACTAGTGAACACTTAGTCTAACGCTGGCTGTGCAACTTGCTTCCCAATTATTTTATATTTTTTTTAAACTATGCATCGACAATGTATTAAATAAAGCTATGTTATTTTCAGGCTGAAGGTTTCAATTCCGCATTTGAGTTCATTATTGAACATGGTGTAAACATTTTTTTATATAATTATAATAATATGGACTATTATTTGAACAACAATTAAGAATTACAGAATACATAAATGGAAGCAGAAATCGTCATAGTGTACTAAGGTGAAATGAATGTATGCTTTTACAACAACAAATTTGAAATATCTAAATAGAATTTGATCTAATATGATTGTAGCTAATCAACATTTGTATATTATGAACAAATCCTAAAATTTGTAGCAAGAAGGACAAGTTTTTCGCCGCTGTGGGAATCGAACCCTCGACTTCTGGATTTGCTTCCAGACACTTTAACCCCTGAGATAAACGGCTGATTGCCACACCGATGTATTTTATCTTCATTGTTTTTTCGAATTTTTAAACAATGCTAGCTTAAAATCCTAAAATTATCAAAAATTAAAATCTTAATAATAGGTTGAGTAATTTCAAAACAAAAACAAAGTTAGAACACGTGGTATTGGAGTGGAAGATCCATGGGTCAATATCGTGATATTATTCATGTGAGGAAGTATGCACTAGTTCAAGAAATGCGAACACATTCGAATCATTCGATGAAGTACAACGGCTGGTATCTGTTTAAGTACTCATTGTGACTAAAGTATACTAACGCCCGGTTTTTGAAACACTGATCATCGTAGAAGTTAGCTAATCAGCTGTCAAATGGCTCTTAAATGTTATTTAAGTTGCCAAAAGGATGGTTAAACACCCTGAATTGATCAGAATGATTCAGAAACCGGGCGTAAATATGAAAGCTGTTTAAGATTGATTTTATGTATTTGCACAGTGGCACTGTGCAAATACATAAAATCAATCTACATAAAATCAATCTATATATATGACGTTTTGGCGTGTTTCTATCTTTGTCTTGTTTTTCTTTGATGCGGTGAGCGATGATTGTGGTTTTATATTATCCTCAATTATGACATACCAATTTCGTCCCTTCCACCTTAACACAATAACGTATATTTTCTTGCTCTTTCTTGTTGAGCGATAACGCTGCCATAAATAATAATGACCGTAAAAATTATTCACAATATGAAGTGGCGTTACACGATGTGTGATTAGATGCAAATAACGCATTTACCCAAGCCATTTTGAAACCAAACTCATTGCGCAATTGATCGCGTTTCACGCATTGATTTATCAAGCTTCGATAGGCGAAGTTTGCTCAATTTTTAATCGACTTCAAAAGGCGGAGGTTTTCAGTTCGACTGTAGTTTTTATGTTTTGTTACCTCACAACTTTCGACTGGGTGGACAGATTTTGATGATACTTTTTTTATTTTTATTTCATAGACTTTGCTTCCCATATGGTTCCAAATTAATTGATCTTGGGCTCCGAAGATACTTAAGGAACTCCGAAAAATCAAACACAAAATGAATATGGAGAGAGATAATTGAAGTCGATTTTGTTTTTCGTTAGTAAAAATAGACTTGGTGTTACTAATGAGCACTTACGCTAGTGTAATTATTTTAATCTGTGGCTTCATTTTCGGACATATTTGGCCGATTAGAGTCAACTGGTGATATATAAATTGTGGTATGTTTGAAATCATTGTAACCTATTGATTTGATTTTTAAATTGGTCTGTATGTATATTATGAATTTTTTTACTCGAGCATGAGCAAGATATTGGAGGAGCTTTGAAAAAAGAGAAGTGTACTTTTAACTAGTTAAATATTTTTTTATTCTGTTATTCCTTTGAGATCAATTGAAATTTTGTAATTAAATATAAACGATAAAGTTGTTTTGATAATTGATGCAGTAATATATGGTAAAGTATTCAGGTTTTTTCCATAGTTCATAAGTCGTAAATCTTTTTTTGTAAAAACAAGTTCCCAATCAATTTTCAAACATCATAAGATAACGCTTTAATGCTTTTAGTATTTTTTTCTGCCTACTATAATTTAGCATTATATTTGTTTCTGCTACTTACGATTCTTATTTCCTTTATCTGTTTGAATTTAACATCATATTAGTTAAATCATCGAAATACACGGTGCAAAAGCGGGAGAGATGCAGAAATTTCAGGAATCACACCAAATTAAACTAAATTAACTGAAATCCATCATTATCTTCATCACTAGAGACATATCCGTTCGCACCTGGTACAGTTCACACGTACCAAATAGCGATTTCGCCGACTCTATAACTGGTACCGCCAGTTTCTATGCAGGCGCTACAGCCGATCCATTCAAGGCCGACAACCTCGTGCTGGGCCCAAGCGTTCGCCGTGGCTGTTGACAATATTCGCCATGTGGTGACCGACGACGCTCGTATGTTCGGAGCGAATAGATGAACCAATGATAAAGATTACGACGTCGCGTGCCGTACGCATCGCCTCGCCGCGTAACTGACGCTCGTGTGATTGTGCGACTCCTATTGTCTTTGTTATTTAATTGAAATTGCAAATCTACCGTACGAAGCAGGACTAGTGTGTGACAAGTGTAACTGTATTAAGGTAATTATGCCCGAGTTCTGTTCTGTTATCAGTCTGTATCGGCTTCAGCGCAAGATATTAAACGTCAAAATCACGCCGTGTATTGAAATCTCGGATTCATCAGTGTTTTATTTAACGGATTTATCTATTTATTAATGACATTATTAGTGTCAAGAACTTTTTTTTACTAAGAGTGATCACTCTTAGTAAGAAATGAAATTATTGGCTTTCGATTTAGTGACAATTGTTTTATTTTATTTGTAGGGAATATAGCACGTTGAGTTTAAATTAATGCCCTTGCTTTATTTATTTCAATTATTTTCATTAATTATTAATTTTTGCTGCCTATGTCATACAGCATAAAATGTTCTCGATGTATATATCTAATGTAAAGAATAACATAAAAAGGTATTAAACTTTGTTATCATGAGAATGACTGGTACCGGTTTTTGCGTTTTAAGGTGGCAAGATAAAGTACTGATTTAATTTTACATTCAAGTATTAGCATATTCCCAGTGGCTTGCTCGTTCTATTTGCAATAAATGTAAACTGCAGTGATTAGCGTTCAAAATTTATTACACCGTATAATAATAAATTAAAGTTATTTTAAACATTACGGTGGTAGGGCCACGC
This sequence comes from Iphiclides podalirius, assembly GCA_933534255.1. Classification (NCBI taxonomy): domain Eukaryota; kingdom Metazoa; phylum Arthropoda; class Insecta; order Lepidoptera; family Papilionidae; genus Iphiclides; species Iphiclides podalirius. Next base: position 9,847,290 of record OW152822.1, on the reverse strand, counting down.
AGCAGCCTCGGCTGTTGCACGAATGGGCAGGCCCGTCCGGGTAAGTACCACGACCTCACAGAAGACCGGCGTAAAGTGGAAGTATGACAAATACTTTCGCGTTTCGTCTGGTGAGTGAGGTAGCCGGAGCCCAATTTTCAAAAGGTTGTCAACGCATCTGTAACCCTCGAGTGTAGCAGATGTCCATGGGCGGCGGTATTCACTTAACATCAGGTGAACCGTCTGCTCGTTTGACAACTTTTTAAAAAAAAAAAAAACAAAAAAAAAAACAATTCATGCAAAGATAATGTACAATGCAGACTTATTAAAGTTTTTAAATGTGTGTAAGAAAAGTAGAAATATGAATTTATGTAAAACAAATGATAAGATTTTGAGCACTAAAGGAACCGTAGTTAATTATTACATTTTATGGTGCCTTTCACTTAGAATTTATAAAAGTTATAAAACCTTTGACATTCATAAGGAATGCTTATTCCTCCAGAATTCTTATCACTCCTTTACTTATTCGTGGTAAAATAGTTACTCCTTAGAGATATCCCGGTTTCAATAAAAATATGTACAATTAGACAAAAAAAGACATTGTTTGAGTGCAAATAAAAAAAAAGTGAAACCAAATGGTGTCCTTATCATGGCTGAGAGTAAAAGACAGTACGTAGTATAACGGCATATATGTCAGCACGTGGTGTAGAGCGTCAAAAAAGTACTAGTATTAATAAACTATACTCCCTCTACTTACGAGTAAGTGCATAACTGTGTTCGCTTTTAGTGAAATGTATAAAGGCACGTGTAGACCTGAATGTTGTTATTAATTGTAAACTAAACTTGAAATGGAGTCCTCGTATCTACAAATGTTAGCCATAACAGATAAAATTCAAAGAACAATAAATGAAATACTGTAATTTGCTCCACTGTTTACTGCATGTCTGTTGTATTATTTCTGAACAATTTTTGTTATTATTAACATAAAAATATAATTTAGATATAATAATATTACATTATTGTAATATAATTTAAAATCAAAATTGACTACACCGGTAGAAAGTGAACTTGTAGTTAGCTAGAATACCATAACACATAAAGTATAATTAAATGTTAAATTGTAACTTAAGCTTAGAGTCGTGATAGCTCAGTGTGCTGCTCGGTGCCGACACCAGTGAAATTGTTAATTTAACGTGCTCAACGGTGAAGGAAAACATCGTGAAAAAACCTGCGTCTATTTTGATATTTCGAAGATATGCGTGAAGTCCGCCAATACGCAGTTGGGTCACGTGGTGTACTATGCATTCTTTACAGAGGAGGGCTTTGCCCGGCAGGGGGACATTTATAGGATGTTACTTTACTTTTTTGTAACTTATGCTTAATGAAACCGGTAAACTGAAAGCTCATTTGTGATCAGTCGAACAAAATTTTTATTCAAAACCGCGAAGTCAAATCGCATCTTGCTACTAGGCCATTCCATTTCGAATCTGTGCATGTAAATATCTTTACCCACTCTTTAGAGTGGGTAGACGGTTCAACTTTGTAATGGGCGAATATGATATGACTTTGAAGTTCTTGATTTTAAATCCAGTTAGCCATTTATATTTTATATCGTCCTGCTCTAAGGATGTGATGCGATAAAAAGGTACCTACCATCCAGACCATTTCAGATATCCCGTTATTTAAAAACTTTCATTCGTCTTATCAACCAATGCCAATTTACTGAATGAAAAAGTATTTTAATATTAATAAGATTAATTTCAAAGTTTGCCGTGACAATAAATGTTGTCATTTTTTAAAATAAATATATATATGTGTGTATAATCTCTATGCTAGTACTCGTTTAGTACTTTAACAAAAACTCTGTCTTACGTCATTTATGTGATTGCGTCATTAACTCAGATGAGTTTTACAAACGGCTGTACAGTTCACATAAAAAAATTATGTCTCTTGGATACACCTATACATGAATTTTCATACGTCATTAACCTCCCTGTTTCGTCTTATATTCACAATGTATGTTTTAAATCTTTCGTCATTTTCTGCATTTATAAATAATATATTGATTTCATTATATTTGTTGCTAACGGCTATTAAAATATGTATACATTGTATAATTGATTCCGCCATTATTTTTAACTATACTTTAAAAACAGCTAATCTTTTCTAATCATTAGGTTGTTGCCATAAGTATATACATTTTTAATTTTTGACATATATAACCTAATAAACAAAAAGGACAGCGAAATTTCTGTTTTAAAACATTGCTTTAAACATTTGACAAGATTCACATAATACATTTATTTTTAAGTTATGTATGCGATATATGAGTTCAACTTTATTATGGAAAAGTAAACATTGTTTTTTTTTTAATGTGAGAAAGTGGCAAACTGATGGTGAACATGACTGATGTTAAGTCAATGATAAAAGACGGCTATTAACAATTGCAACACCCATAGTTGCAGATGCGTTGCTACCTTTAATTGAAGTGGGCCCCGGCTACCTCACTCAACAGACAAAACACAGGAGTGTAATATTTCTACTTCACGCCGGTCTTCTCTGAGGTAGTGGTACTAAACCGGATGGCCCGCAAATTCGCGTAACAGCGAACACTATTGCGTGGTCATACCATAGTTAAGTGAGTTCATTCACATAACTAATTATAACATAGTAACTAGACCGGCTTCAATTTTTGCACTTAAATTGTTACAGATATAGAAAAGATAAAGTCAAAGGGCACATAAAACATGGATGATTTAAATGTAGTGCAAGCACACAATCTACTTGGACAGAAGTCAGCAATTCCACAAATAAGAAAAGACAATGCATTGACGAAAACTTTACGATCATGTAAGTAAAATTCTCAGTAATGGTTGTCATGTTAGTCCTGGGTACCACAACTGGTAGTCATTAACAAACTACGCAACGGTTTTTATTGTAGTTTTCAGCATTAGAAAGAGTAATTTGGGAGGAAGGTTTATATGTAGTGTATGTTTATTTTGTAGTAGACAAAAGCAAGGTGATGTAGTATCAAGCATATTTTTGTGCGCTTACATTTCAAACGCTGGTTTATCCTTACGAGATAGATCAAATTAATATACTACGGAAATGTATATCTTAAAAAGATCTATAAAAAAGTCCGCGATTGAATGTTTATTTTGGATAACCCACAGTAACCATTATTATCTCTTACATTTATGACAAAACATTATGGGCTATTTACCAATCTATGTTAAACAATACTGTATTATTCCTTTTTCAATAAAATACATTTGATATGTCGTGCATTTTTTGTAGATCTAAATTGCCCTTTACAGAATATTATCATTAAAATTAATATCTTAGATGACATATTTTAAAAAGAGGGGGCAGGGCGGCTGGCAAGCCGTAAGTCGGTCCGGTTAATAGCGTACGACGGGTTGAAAACATGTTTGTACTGTCTCATTAAAACAGCTGTAAATACTGTGTATAAAGAGATCTTGTTGCATAGACTAATCATAATCATATTATAATATTATTGACCGTAGACTGCCCCATATTAGTATTTACCAAGCGACCATATGAAGCCGAGGCGGGTTGCTAGTTTACATAAAACTTTAATTTTTCTATTTAACCCGTGATCAATTGCATTTTATGTCTTTTTCACAAACAAAAAGTAGTTTTTTTTGTTGTATAACTTCTTATGTGTTTACAGATATATACAAGCGCACACATATTTTTTTCGTTATGGAGCATTCTAAAAGCACTAGCGTGCGAACATCACGATTATCCATACTTTCTAGGCATCTAGGTTGTTCAGAAACAGCGTATATGGTTTCCGTTTTCGGTTACGTTTAAATGAAAATTTTAAATTTTCGTGAACGATGGAGCTAGCTCGCTGCCTTACTGTTACTTGAAAAAGGTTTTGCGACGTTCGCCAGCCTTGCGCGTTCGTCGATCCATTTTATTTTTAAAGTCTAGCGTATTCGAGTAAACTTAGTTCAAATTTGAAGTGTTGCCATGGTAAAAGTGCCCTATAGTAAGAGAAATCTTGAGAAAACAATGGAACTTTAAAATTGTTATGTGAAGTCCACCAATTCACACTGAGTCAACGTGGAGGATTACTCGTATTTGTATAGATAGAGGCCTATCCCAGCTGGGAAACATATGAAGCTTATTACTTTATAGTGATCGAGGTTGATATTCATGGTCACCTTTCTTTCTTTGACCCCCTACTTTTTATTTAAGAATAAAGTAGTATCGTTTGGTTATTACCTACCCTAAGGGACGTTCTGACATTTTTAAAAATATTATTATTGAAAAGAACAATTGCTTTAAAAATGAAAAATAATGGAAAAAGTAGTGGAGAAAAATTATAAACGAATTTTTAATGTTTTTCACTTTCCTACGATCTTCTTTGTTATATAATCGTGTTGAACTGGTATTATTAGAGAAGAGCGTAGTGAACTGGAAACTGAATGGTTTGAATAAAAAATAGTCTAGACGTGTAATAGAAATTATTTTCTCCGAGTAAAAACAAAGCTAGGTTAAAATAAATTTAATTAAAACTTTTTCGTACTTTCACTTTTGCAAGGTAAAATTAAATTTCTGTAAAACAATATCACAAACAATGTCAATGAAGATTAATTTGTTTTTAAATTAACTTTAACAATTAAAATGTTATTCACATATAAAATAGTAATATATAGTATGCACGAGTGAATTATTAAATATTGTGTGTTTTGAATGAATACCTAGTGTTAGTAATATATTTGGTATAAAAATATATTTTAAACAATTGTTTTTGTTCTAATTTTGCTCAAGGGTACAGCATTTCATTATAATTATTTCATTATATTAAGGCATCGGTGTTTCAAAGTAGCTACGGGTGCAAGAATTCCAAACGAGATCCATTACTTTATCACAAAATCAATGACAAGGAAAGTCTTTGAAAATGATCTCCGGCACTTCTGGGCTTTCGTGTCTAAACGATACAGGCGATAATCGCACAGTTGGATATTACGTCAGTAAAGTATTTCGTCCCATGTACTTTCAAGTTCTCGCTATTTGCATATTGCGTTGTAAAGTTGTCGACTTCGTTATTATTCTGTGTTCGTTGTGCATAAGCTGATAAATAAGCTGGTTATCTTAAAACTAGAGGAATTCCACATAATAATAAATTCCTCGGGCACTTCCATTCCAACTATTCATGATATTTAGTTGCAATAATTCCAGGCACGAAAAATAATTGCAGGGCAAACGTGAGAAACCATTATAGAATCGATTTGTTTACGTCACGGTAGACTGATCAACCCGCTCACTTGTAAAGTGAAACGATTGAAGCCCAAACGATTCCTGTCAGATACGTTCTAAATTAAAAACTGTATATTTTTCCAGGTTGCATAATACCGCAAAGGTACATATTGGGCGTAATGGGGCTTCTTGGGGTTTGCAACGCGTACACAATGCGCGTGTGTTTAAATTTAGCAATAACGCAAATGGTCAACCACACCAAAAGTGGCGATGAACATTTCGATCCTGACGCGTGTCCCGAAGACGAAGTTATTGGCAATGTCACTGCGGCAGAGCGACCTGTAAGAAAACTTTTATTTTGCCTAAAATAGGACTTATTATTACAATTATACTTTTTATTATTGTGTGTGCATTGTAAGCGTCCTCTTCTTTTCATGCTGTAACGTCTGGAGAGAATTGAATTTGAAACGGAGATAGCATAAAGCGTGAAAAATTAGGTTAATGTCTAAGATTTATTTTTTTATTTAAAAATGTATTGTTTACAACCCAATATAAGGCCAAACAAAAGGCAAACTTAATGGTAAAAAGCATTCTCTTCCAGAAAATCCTGGGAGTTGTGATACTAATGTTTGAAAGCCTCATCGAAAACAGAAAGCTGCAAAATACCTCATTTCAACGTCTTTCTTAATAAGTAATAACTAGCATCTATTGTGGCAAATCTTAAAACTTTTTAAACGACTTTTGCAAAATACTTTTAAATTCTCTCATATACGTTTCAATTTTTCTTGTTCAAATATATTTTTGGAGCACATTTTAATATATTGCAAAAAATTCCTACTGGGGTAATGCTATATGGTCGAAAGAATTTTTCCAGTTTGCTAGTAGTGTCATTATAGTGGTCTTATTTTTGCTACTAACTAGTCTGTACATACGAACATACACCGATTGGAAATGAGTTTAGCCATTTAATTAATTAGTTTTTTTTTTATTTATTAAGTGAATAATACAACATAAAAAAATTATTCGCCAAATTGTGAAAACAATTTTCGGCGACACAATGCACTCTTACATAATTGTCACTTAAATAACAAAATAAAATTAGTATAGGGTACACTGGAGTTAAAAATAATAACTAAGCAATAATAGAAATAATAAAATAAAAGAAAAATAAAAACTGGAACAATCTAAGTAGTGCTACTATTATAATAATCTATTAAAAAGGCCTTTAACTTCCTTTTGAAGATATTCTTGCTTATACAATCAGTTAATAATGTCTCACGAAACTTTTAGTAATTTAATGTTTTCAATTTACTTTAGCTGGCCAGTTCATCGAAATTTCCACGCGGAATTACAAATTCAAAATACAAAGTCTGTATATAAATAAAATTCGACAAAAACAGTACGTAACGCTGTTTCATGAACAGTCTATCTTCTATAATAGGCTTTTCTTATGAGCAAACGGCGGGATCCAATTTAGAGAAATTGCATATGCATAAAGTTCATCTATTGCTTTCAGTACGCCACATTTCAATGGGATGAGAAGACTCAAGGGCTTATTCTGAGCGGTTTCTACTATGGGTACGCGGCAACGCAAGTCCCTGGTGGCTACTTGGCCGAGCGTTTTGGCGGGAAATGGACGCTCGGTGTCGGTCTTCTGAGCACTGCATTGTTCACATTTCTCACTCCAATAGTAATTAGAGCTGGAGGTGCAACGTGGCTTTTTATACTTCGAGTTCTTCAAGGAATGGGGGAGGTATTTATACTTTAATATGTTTTCAGCTTAATTTAATTTCGTGTTTATGATAATTAACTGTAAATAAATGTTGGAGTAAAAAAATATTAGTTACTAGCTGCTGCCGGCGACTACGTCCGCATAGAATAGGCAGAAGGTGTAACATTCAGACAGAAAGACAGATATACATAAAATATATAATTATATCAATGATAGCCTATGTCTTATTCTGATGTATAAGCTATATTATTGTAAAGTTTCATTAAAATCCATTCAGTACTATTTTCGTGCAAGAGTCACAAACATCCATCCACACATACAAACTTTCGCCTTTATAATATTAGTAATGATTATATTATAGTAAGGAATGGATAGACAATGTTAAGAAAGTTACAACTGAAGGTAAATGCAAAATTTTCTAATGTTTGTATTCTTTAATTTCGCAGGGCCCTACAATGCCGGCTTTAATGATAATGCTGGCAAGATGGGTTCCCCCACACGAGCGTTCATTTCAAGGTGCGCTTGTGTTCGGTGGGGCACAAATAGGCAATATATTTGGTTCTTTTATGTCCGGAATATTGCTGGCTGACGGTAGAGACTGGGCTTACGTATTTTATTTCTTCGGTGGATTCGGTATATTTTGGTTCACTTTATGGGTAGGTAACCTTTTACTTTACATCTACAATTACATTTTGTAGTTGTTAGTTCTACTGTTGATTAGTTTATAATTAATGTAAGTAATCTACTTAGTTTAATTACTTAAAAAAATCTTTCATCTATGATTTGAAACTTTCCCTGTTTGTTTCAGAGCTTGCTGTGCTACAGTACACCAAACACACATCCGTATATATCCAAAAAGGAGTTGAATTATCTGAACAAAAACGTTACAACGGCCGAGAATAAGACCGCAAAGGATCCGGTTCCTTGGAAGGCAATATTACGGTCAGCGCCAGTCTGGGCGTTAGTGTGGGCCGCTGTGAGTAGTTCGATTTTATCGCATCGGCGTTTCTTTTTGTACGCCTTTCGTTCCGCTTTAGAACAGTTTTCATAGCGTACGGTATAGTGCATGCTTACGTAAAAGTATCGTTGCGAATGCAATTTATCTAATCACAGCGCACCAGCGCTAAGTAAATACTTATGTCGTTGCACCTGCATATAGTTTTAATCCTTAGATTTAATTCTATGAAATCCATAGAGTATAATTATTATAGTATCGCGTGCTAGCGTTGTAATTATCAGTGAACTATGTTTGCCTATGTCGAAAATAAACAAACTGTGGATAAATTATTTTAGGTTATCACGATATAAATTTTCCTTCAACTGGAACCCACACATCTTGTTAGTTAAAGTATCTTACAGTTTGTTAGATTTTATTGTATGAAGTTTTATGTGGTCTTTTTCTTTTCTCATTATTTACCTCAATCAGAAAATTGCAATGATAAATAAAATACTAATATTAGACCAGTCAATTTGAAATTTGTGTTGTGGAAACAACAATTTGTCAATGTCTCATTTGTGAGTTATTAAATACTTTACGCGACAGGATACAAGGCATCGTAAATTGTGGATAACAATGTAAAAATTTAGCGTTGCTATTATACATAGTTGCGCAAACAATTAATGACTGTTCAACATGGCTTAGGCCTTGGGCAACATGTTGAATTGAATAAGACGAACGGCGCTCACATTCGTTGCGTATTTGTTGTGGGTGTTGTTATTGGATTCTGTGCAGTGTCGAAATAATGAATTATTACGACCCAAACTTTTATACAGATTATGAGAGAACAAAGATTTTGTAGAAAATTTAATGTTTTATTTTACCGCTTCTGTGACATTTACACGAGCATTATCTTATTTATCATCGTATTATTCGTTAAATTTCAGTCATAAATGTGAAAGTTATTCGAGCTATAGTGTATAAATGCTCACAACTTTGAACGTCGGAACATAACTATTTCAATTTTCTAATGAATTAATCGAACAATATTGTAGGATACCTTGTGACTGAGACGGTGTTTATAGATTCGATTCTCAAGGACAATATTTGACTTTTTGTTTTTAGTTAACAATTTTATACGAATATGACATGTTATAGTTTCGGAATGATAAATGTGTATCAGAATATTAAGACACACAATACTTTTTCCCGTTTAGGGACATTATTTTCCTTAGCAATTAGTATATTTAGTATCGGTTTCGTTTCAAATTGTGCCTGAATTCGAATTTTTATACAAGTGATTAGAGTAGAAGTTTTCTTTTAATACATCATTCACAAATATCGCAACTCAAGGCCAATCTCTATAAATCTCCACCATCCACGTTTTATTTCAACCAAATAATAATATATGAAAGTTTTTCTATTGCAGTAATCGCTCAATTAGCAATCGTTGTAATAGAAACTTAAAATACTGAAGCCAAACTACAATCTTCATGTATACTTTTAGGTAGGACACGACTGGGGCTATTATACTATGGTAACGGACTTGCCAAAGTACTCCCACGACGTGTTGAAATTTAACATAGCTACTACAGGTACATTGACTGCGCTGCCCTACATTGCCATGTGGCTTTGCTCCTTCCTATTCGGTTTCGTGTGTGATCTATGCATCAAGAAAGGATGGCACACGATTAAAACTGGCCGCATCATTCACACCACAATAGGTTAGCTGCGTGTTTTTTTTTTAAATCTCTCAATTTATTTAAGAAGTTAAAGTTTTAACTAAACAATGCGATACTCTTCGCTATTGCACGAATGTGCAGGTCCGTCCGGGTAATAATAAGACCTCACAGAAGTCCGGAGTGAAGTGGAAGTGTTTACCTCTGTTTATTATTGTTGTGGAAGTGGTATAATCTCGTTTCGTCTGGTGAGTGAGGTAGCCGGGGCCCACTTTATTACGAGGTGGCTACGTATGTACATACATACGGGTGATGCAAATGTCAATGAGTGGCTTTAATAACTTAAAATTATGTGAACCACCAGGTCATAAAATATTTTAAAAAAATCTGTATTACCTTATTATTAAAAAAACTGTTAAGCTATTTATATGGTGTTTGCATAATTGGTTATTTAACCATCGAAATTTCAACCAACTTTTTGGCCGTTAGCAGCATTCATGAATCGTGACTATAACCGCTAAATATTTCACATAACGAAGCACATGTTTATAAATTTACCTATTAGTTTAATGGACAAAAATAAAGATCAAATTAGTCCTATTCTTATGAATCTCACTCATCTCGCATTGAACTACTTAGTACACACAAGTTTTTGCACGCAGAACCCTTGATTTCCCATTATCACAATCTGTGCTATTTACTAGTATATTCAACACCGGCCTCATATTCGCCTTTTTATTGATAAAAAATGTTTATTGTATATAATAATTGCTGAAAACACAAAGTTATGTACACAAGTTCTGCATTCGTGAATAATGCGTTCATTACTGAATGCTACAATTTTTTTTTAAATTTACAGCCGCCACTGGTCCCGCGATTTGCATTATCCTGGCATCATATGCTGGATGTGATCGTACAGCGGCTATGGTTTATTTCATTTTATCAATGGCTCTTATGGGTGGTTTCTACAGCGGGATGAAGGTAATTTAAATTAGCATCAGAAAAAAGTCTTATTAAATTTGTCTGTTTATACATATCAATCACAACGGTCTTTCAAATATTTGAAATTGAATAAATTTTATGTAGTTAAGTATCAATGAGTTCAGAGAAAAAGGCTTGCCATATGGCTTGTACAATTTTTTGTTTGATAAATCCTCGTTGAGGGGTAAAGAAATTTACAGACAGTAATTCCCTTCCCTTATTAAATAGACAGTCTAGAATGGTCTGTAGGAGCCGATTTATTTAAGTTGTTAGTCGTTGCTCGTGAAATTTGTTAGAATTGAAGAGCAAAGCGATCAAAATGAATTAATAAATTTATGTTTGTCTATTTGCCGTCCAGTGGTCAATACTCATACGTTATTCATTCAGTTTAAATTTCTTTTTCTTGAAAATCACTCATTTAATTTGGCTTTTAAAAAATTCTTTTGCTATTTGGCTATAACGTCTATTTTGTGACACTGTTAGGCAATAGATTATTGTATTCAAACATACATTGGCTGTATGAACGTAAGCTGTGAATGTTTCACTAATCTAATGTATTTGAAAAATACGTTGTATTTAATGTTTAGTATGTATCATTTTTTCTGATCTTACTCTCGTATGCAATAGGTATATAAAACAGTTACAAACATTTATTTCTCATAATTATAATAGATTTTTTTCCACGCGAATGATATCATTATAATACGGGCATATTACAGTATTATTTATGTTGGATTATAGATATATGAGTAAATGATATTAGATAATGTAATATAGACGTACGATTCATGTTTACCATCATATATTTTTTTTTGACAGATTTTGTTAAATATGATCCAATACGGTCATAAAGACAGATGTTATCAGTTATTATTTATTTTTTTCTTCATTTGTTTTAATATTTTTCAAAAAATGTATTATTTCTATGATTAATGTGCATTACGAGTGCATTTTTCTTCATTATTAAATATTAAAACCAACAATACAACAAGGACTATGTGTTTTGGCGAATCAAATTCAACGAGATCTGAAACCATGACGTTAAAAATTGGCCATCGTCACCTCTTATCATAATGACAATGACGAAGCAGCAGTGATACATGTTCTCATGTATCACGGACCTATGATAATGTAATACACAGATATGACTCAAATAGGCAATTATGTTGATTGAAATATATAATAGTATATTATTATAATTAGCTAATTATTATAAAGAGCTAGAGAATTATTATAAATAGTATATTATTATTAAGAGCATATTACATTATAAAGATATTTTATAATGTAATATGCTCCTAATTGTTGATGAAGTCTAATAAAAGTTAGAGCCTATATCGATAGATTGGAACTTGGACATTTATATTTGGCAGGATTTTTTACATCACTGGTTAACGATTTTTTGTAAACTCCATCTAAAGAAATTCTAGAACGGCTTTATAAAGTTCTAAAGGTTGGAAGATATTGGAAAGTAAAGGCATATTTTTAAAATTTAAAATTTAAATCTTCGATAAATGATCAGGGAAAGGCATAATTGTAAATTCTGCTCTAATTAGATAAAACCGTAGAGTTTAGTTGTCGTGTTCATTCTTCTATGTGACCAACGGGGTCAAAGATAGCTAGCCCATAATACAATTCAATTTTAAATAACGAGTATAGACCGTATATAACAGCCATAAGGTACTTTTTAATATACATTTATTTCTATATCAACACAAGATGATTCTTTATAATTTATTTGATTTTTTTAATTAGGTTAATGCATTAGACTTAGCACCGAACTACGCGGGCACTTTAACTTCGCTTGTAAATACAACATCGACCTTCGCCGGAATTGTGACACCATATCTCATCGGACTATTAACGCCAGATGTAAGTATAGTTTATGTGAACAAACATTAATAGTCGCTTTAACGACCAGACGGTCTATTATATAAATTACTTATTATATAAATAGTATTATATTTATATAATACCAATCGTATTGAATAATAAAACTTCTACTTATAAAAATGTCATTTATTTTATTACATTAATTATGTCATTAGCAACACTTAAATGTCATCGGTTTTTAAAAATTGGTTATGTCTATCACACAGGTCCAAATCGAGAGATTGTATACTAGTTCTTTTTGATGTTTAAAGCTGTTTTCGTAAGAAGTTTTTTAAAAACATTATAATTTTGTCCTTTTCCACAGTCCACGCTGGTGCAGTGGCGTACCGCTTTCTGGGTATGTTTCGCGGTGTTGGTCGGGACCAACGTGGTATACTGCATCTGGGCTGATGGACAGCACAGTGGTGGGATGACGTGAGGCAGTACGGTTATCCAGCTGGCTGGAAGCATGGCCCCCTAGTGCGCGAGGAGAGCACAGAACAACCGGAGACTGTTAAGCTGACTGACAGAAACGATGGATGACAATTGTACCGTGATAGATATGATGAATATTTACCAGCATTTCTTATACAGTAGTCATAATTCAAATCACTATAATCGCTATTGCGGAATGGATAGGTAAATAAGAAGGAACTCCGTTGGGGACCATATCTAACATAAGAGTATGCAGCAAATATATATATATATATATTAGTAATAATTTTATCATATTCACCTAAAATTTGTATTGAATGTTACCATAGTAACGAACTCCGTAGTGGTAATTTAAATTTCCTGTGTACAGGGTAGTCTTATATCATGATTTCTCTCGAGTGGCCCGTACAATAAAATCTCAGAGACTACAAAGCCAATGTTTAATCCATTGTGTTCAACATAATTTTATACTTAAATAGTAAGTAAGTTTTATAAACAGTACCAGTGTAACTAGTCAGTATTTAGAAAGCATAATGCGTACAAGGTACAAAAAGTCCATAAAAATCTATGTATATAAAACCTTTGTCAATGTGTAAATAAAAAGTTGCAGTAACATATACATTTATTTACTTTTTATGCTCAGATCGGACAATAAACATTTTTTACGAATTATGTGGTCTCTTTTTTTCTTAAATTACATATATATAAATAAAAGACTGTGGCTCCATCCCGGTCTATACCAATCGCTACATTAGTTGTGACACAATTTACCCCTGAATGTCCCCTATCGATTCAAAAAAATATCATTTGATAATTGGGAATAGAAATAGGATTGTTTATATCTTAAAACCAAAACATTTTTGGCCATGCAGATATACTATTACGTTTTCCTTTTTTAAACCAGAATGCAAGCATTTAAGTTAACTTAAACCTGGGAATCAGTTTTAAGACATGCGAATGTGCATGATATAAATACTAGGAGCAAACATAAATTAATTCTACCCACAACTAGATGCCAGGATTGGGACAATGTATACGTTTTTTTACGTTCAAAATGTATCAATTTCTAACTTGAACATTTCTTTGTTTGTTTAAAGCTTTTATAATATTACTTAGGCTATTAATGTTATTTTCCGAACCGGATATTTGAATATGAATTTGAATTGAGTTTAAAGAAACTCAGATCGAGTTAAAATTTCGAGAATGGCAATAATATTGTTGAAATTTAAATGATTTTTATAATTCAGATGATTTTAAGCAATGATTTACAAAGTGCTTAAAGTTGAAGGAAAACATTGCGAGTGAATTCGCTGGAGGGCACTGGCATAATGCAGGCCTGTATACAGTTGTGAGTATAGAAGTTTAGGATGGACGCTACCAATATTTGGTACGATTATAAATTATTATTATCTTCCGCCGCTCCTACCGCTGCCTCCCGATTCTTCATATTTGCAAATTAGCTTTCAGGCTTTGCAAATTACCGATACACTTTCGAGGCAATTATGTCATTTTCAAGTGGCTCTGCTGGCGGCATTGACGGTATAACGCCACAACATCTGAAAGATCTTGTAAGCTTTTCCGCCGGTGATGCTGGCAGAGCGCTTCTTAATGATATTACCAAATTATGCAACTTAATGCTTTCCGGAAAAGTAAATCCTAAATTTGTTCCTTTCTTATACGGGGCAAGATTATGTGCCTTTAAAAAAAAAGATAATGGTATCCGTCCTATTGCTATTGGTTCTACCTTTCGACGCTTAACTTCAAAATTAGCATGTAGGCACATAATCTCCGGCCTTAAAAGAAAATTCCAGCCCTTTTCAACTAGGCTTTGGAAGCAAAGGCGGCTGTGAAGCGGCTGTACATTCCGTTGGAACTTCTTTAAATACTAGTGATTTGGATGTACTTCTGAAGGTTGACCTAAGGAATGCTTTTAACTCCATTGATAGAACGACTCTGCTGAACGAAGTGGCTAACCATACACCAGAAATATATCACTATGTTTGGGAATGTTACAGTGAAAAGAGTAATTTATTTTATGAAAACCATATTATTGATTCTGCTGTCGGCGTTCAGCAGGGAGATCCGCTAGGACCAGCATTATTTAGTTTGGGAATTAATCCAATTATTTCAAAATTGAAATCTAAACTTAATGTCTGGTACCTAGACGATGGTACTCTGGGAGGTAAAGTTGACGATGTACAAAGTGATCTTATTGAAATTATTAGACAATTTAAAAATATCGGTCTCGATTTAAATAATTCCAAATGCGAACTTTTCTTTTCCGAAAAGATTTTTTTTTCCGACAAAATCATTTTGACCCAAAATTTTAGCTCTATCATACCGGGAATTAACGTAGTCCGTTCAGATTCACTTTACCTCTTAGGTGCTCCTATGTTGATACCAAGTTTGGAACCTCATTTAAAATTAAAGTTAAGTCAATTTTTAGATCATGTCAATAAATTGTTTTTACTAAATTCGCATATTGCGCTTACTATTTTGCGACATTGTATTCTTGTACCTAAATTTACGTACCTCCTTCGCTCGAGTCCAGTTTGGAAATGCGGTGACTTTTTGAACGAAATTGATTTCCATCTTAAATCAGCTCTAGAAAAAATTCTAAATTTATCTCTTAATGAATTAAGCTGGACTCAAGCTACGCTGCCAATTCGTTTTGGTGGTATCGGTGTAAGGAAAATTTCTAGTGTCGCTCTACCTGCCTTCCTTGCTTCCGTGCATAGCGTAAATAATTTATGTAATAACATCCTTAATCTCGATTCAGAACTTTCCTATGCAGAGGAGGCAAGGATGTCTTGGTTGTCTATCTGTCCCAACGAAATAAACCAACGAAGTAAGTGGAAGTAAACCTACAAAAACAGTGGGATGTTCCTTTGGTGCGGAGAGTACAGAGAGATACGTTTCAATCTTTAGAAAGTAATTTAGAGCGTGCCCGTTTCCTAGGAGTCTCATCTAAAGAATCGAGTTATTGGCTTCACGCTTTACCATCAAGTAACTTGGGCACATTACTTGACGATGAAAGCTTACGCATTGCTGTAGGAATCCGTCTTGGGGCACCGATTTGTCAACCACACCAATGCCCTTGTGGTGTCAGTGTAGACAAATTTGGTCTCCACGGGCTTTCTTGTCAAAAAAGTGCTGGCCGTTTTTTTTCTCGCCACGGTTCCCTGAACGACATCATCCGTAGGGCTCTTGTTTCCATCAATGTTCCATCTATTTTAGAGCCCTGTGGCATTTTACGCGACGATGGTAAGAGACCCGACGGTTTAACATTGATCCCTTGGGAGAGAGGCAAAGCCCTTGTTTGGGACGCCACTTGTGTAGACACTTTGGCTGCCTCTCATCTAAGGGGTACTTCGGTCAGGGCCGGGGTGGCATCGGAGGCAGCTGAAGTAAGTAAATGGCGCAAATATGAGTCTTTATGTTCAGATTATGTATTTGTGCCATTTGCTGTTGAAACATTAGGTCCGTGGGGTCCCCGCACATCAAATTTTTTTAAAAAGTTTATGTCCTAGGCTTAACGCCGCGGCTGGTGACAAGAGAGCTGGTTCTTTTCTCGCGCAAAGGTTGAGCATAACTATTCAGCGAGGAAATGCAGCTAGCGTTCTTGGCACCATGCCGCGTGGATTAGGTTTATTAGATAATATGTAATTTTAGATAGATTTAATCTTCTAAATATTAGATTATAAAAATATATTATTTCAGTTGTTTATTATTGGAGTAACCTTATCATCACTACGATAGCACGCGTTCGATAGGAAAGGTGTCGCAACCAAAGATGAATCTAGAGCAAGTTGAAGTTTCACAATGAAAATAGGAACATGCATGGGTTTTAAATCCACAATGTCGTTCTGTTAGAGTCATAATGTAAGCAAATATATTTTTTTTAATATATTATTTAAAACTTACAGAATAAAAGAAAAGAAATGAACATTTATAAAATGCATAGAAATTTTGTATTGGGATAAAATCTCTATACATGTTTATATGCAATGGTCATTTTCATCACTTTATTACAACATTTCGAAAAAAAATTTAATGCTTCTTAATACAATATTTTTATTTACGTTTTAGTAGCATATTTGAAAACTAAATGTAATTTCATAATTATTATGAAATTAGTTTGTAAGTATGATATAATACTCAGATAATAAATTGTGCAATAATTTTTGTATTCCACAACCATGTAATAGTTTCTAAACATTCAATAATTTTAAAATACTATATAAAAGAAATTATAATATTTATGATGATAAAACTCAATCGACGACAAATAGTTATTTAATTAGGGTTTAAGTTACTGGTTGTTTTTAACAGTAACTACTATCTAACTCTTCAATGGCTGATCGTTGTTGCTGCGTTTGGTGACGATTTTCTCTTAATTTGTTTTTGATGTTAGATATTTGCTTATTTAGTAGAAGCTTCTTTTCTCTTAAGTTGACGACCTGAAATGACAACCATTTTTTATGTAATTCGAATGAGCCAAACGTAATGCCAATAAGAACTAATTGAACGTACTAAGAGTCATTTTATTTAACGAAAGAGTCCGCTGACTGAGCTGAATTTTGCCTCAACTATAAATACAAATTCAGTTGTATTTTATATAGAAAATCATCAGTTTAAGTTGTTTTAAAAGTCGACACGTTGATAAACTAAGGCAGCACGAGTAAGAAACATGATAATAGATAAGTAGATATTATATGGAAAAACAGAATCGGAACATGATCAATGAAACTTTTATGCCACAGTATAGTCAACTATTAAACTATCATAAAAAAGTAAAAGCGTCACGACCGTATCAAAAGCTACTTTACCTCGTCAGTGGCGTCTTGGTAATCACGCAACAAATCCTTCCTTGTAAGCAGACCCGCCTTTAGTCGTTCCGCTTCTAGCGACCAACGTAGTCTGTCTCGATGATTCTGTTAAAGTGAGTCTTGATTGTAACATTTTAAAAGAATTCTCATTAGAGTTTTGTGCGTGTGTGTATACAATTTGACAAGGAACTATGGATATGTTCAGGTAACTTTATTTATAAATGCTAGGTTCTGAATCCAACATAATTCACCCTGTTTTGGAGCTTTTCATATTTACTACATGATATAATTTGAACATGGAACTCTATCTTTTGTTTGATGCTAGTTTTTCAAATTAAATTTCGATGGGTTTAAAATTAAAGTAGCGATATTTCACTTCTTTTTGGTTGCCCTTAGAGAAGGCATATTATGTGAATTTTTCAAGCGGAACCCTGATGGTATTGAATAATAATGCGAGGCCCTCGAGCACTTTCCTGTATGGTTTTATTGACAGGAGGCTCTCATTAACAGGTTAAAGGTGTAATTAACCTATTAAATGGATAAAAAGAAAATCTCATTTGATATATTATGTATATATGGTACTATATGTATGTTGTTTAAACATATTATGTATAAAATACAGACCTTGACTTGTCCGAGCTCTTCTCTAGCTTTCAAAAATTCTATCTCTGCATCCCCGAGATCACCCTCAGTGAAATCAATGACTTCATCAGTGTGATGCATCTTTTCTCGGATATGAGCCAAAATTTGATTATGCTCCGTGCACTTGGTACGATTTTTTATTAGTTCATCGTCCCGTTCTAAAATTTTTAAATATTATGTGTTAACAATATAAAGTGTAACAAAACACCTTGCTTAACAATTCCATCCATTATGAGTGTATTAATAATATAGTATATTTTTTTGCTGTGGTAGGGCCACATAGCACGTCTTCGCTGTTGCACGCATGGGCAGGTCCCTGCGGGGTACAACGACATCACAGAAGACCGGCGTGAAGTGGAAGTGTTATATACTTCTGTATTTTGCCTTCTGAATGAGGTAAACGATGCGCACTTTATTATAAAGATGGCAAAACATCTGCAACCCTATGGATGTTGCAAAGTTTCATGGACAGCGGTCATCAGTTAACGTCAAGTAACCCAATATCTCTCTTGCTGCATTTCCTTACATAAAAAAGTATGATTTAGCAGATCACACAGAAAGGTTTGTGAAAAAAAAATTCGCATGATATGAAAAACTAGCCAGTAATTTTTTTTTTGTTTACTTATTTTATTTACTGAGACTCCACTTTCTGTTTGTCTGTCCGCCTGTCACCAGGCTATATCTCATGAACCACGATAGTGAGACAGTTGATTTTTTGCCGTTTTTATAGATAATGGTACAGAACCCTTCGTGTGCGAGTCCACCTCGAACTTGACTGTTTTTTTTACTGCTGTATTGTTTTTACAAACAATTAATATCTGCTATTTTTTTCTTTTATGTACTTGTATTTTTCTTATAACATTTTGAATTAATTACATTTATTTCACATGAATAAAAGTTACCTTCAATTTTATTTATATAATTTTGTTTATCAATGTACATTTGTTCGTATTGAGCCACGTGTAGTCCGGGACCTAGTGTTTCTAGTTTTCGAACCACAGTTTCTAATGAAGATACTGCATTTCTGACTCTAATGTAACGTAGGCACAATGTAGAGGCCTGCTCACATTTTTGCTTTTGCAGGGTTAATAGTCGCTGAACGGTCTGAAATGTAATCGTGCTGGTTAATAGCTTAAACAGCGCACTATTTTCATATTGATACAGGAGGGAAAAATTTGTAATCCAAATAGGCAGTACATAGAGTAAAGAAGGCATTTTTCCCTTCATAATTTTAGTAAGGATAAAGATATTAACTTTTTAAAAATAATTTACAAGAAACAAGGCAAAATTATATACATTTTTTATTTATAAAGCAACATCAACAACTTCATAAAATTAATGAAATTTTCTCGTGTAAGAATCTTAAACAAAGTATCTTCCCCATCTCTACCAAAGTTGCTCTGGCTCAGTCTCTTTTTCTACCGATCCTTGACTACGCGGTCACTTGTTATCCAGATGTAACTGAGGAGCAACTTAATAAACTTGAGCGGCTTCAAAATTACTGCATAAGGTTTATATTTGGGTTGCGAAAGTATGACCATATATCCGAATTCCGCCATAAGCTCAAGTGGCTTCCGTTTCGCCTTCGCAGGAATAATCATATTCTTCATCTTCTTTACTGCATTCTGTTCAATCCCACCACTCTTGATTTTTTAAAAGATCAATTTATCTCAATGATTTACACTCTTTTTCTCTCCGTTCCAAAATAATCTTCTACTAAGTACTCCTAGTCACTCCTCTTCCTTCTATGCTAATACGGTTTCTGCTATACGTCTTTGAAATTCTCTTCCTTTACACATTAAACAATATAAATCTCTTTACATTTTTAAAACTAAATTAAAATATCATTGCCTGGATATCTGTCGTCAATCATATATCTTTTTTCTGTATATATGTATATATATATATGTATACATATATATATATATATATATATATAGGTATTCTTATCTTATTATTGTTTAGTACACCATATATTTTTTTAGTACCCCTACTGCTTTCTTCTTTTAATATCCTCTGCCCTAAGGTTGCCTGAAATATCGCTGTTATATAATATGAACTATTTGTCTTTAGTTATAAATCCTGTTCTATTAGTGTACAATAAAGTATATTTTACTTTTACTTTTATCTTATAGCAAAGCAAATGTAAAATATGTAACATAAATAATAAATGCATGGAGCAAATACATATTTAATCTATTTGCTTCATGCATAATTATTCATGTGTACGCTTTGTGTACACAGTAAGCATACAGCCCAATAAGACTATATTCCCGAGGGTTTCTTCACTAACATATTTATTCTTCACATGAGTCCATAAAGAACACCACAGAAAGCTCGTCATTTTTGTCCTTCATTTAAGTTAGGGAGCCAAGATGGACCGATAGAACTTTCGGATAATGTTTGTCATTTGTGGTTCAAATATTAACTTCAAAAAATTAAGTAAGAATCCTGCTTTGGCTCAGGATTCACTTTGAACATGTTTTTTTTGAGGTTATAAGTTTTGTCTGAAATATTGTGTAAATGGCATATTTTTTTTTGGGTGCCGCCATATGGTCATAACATTTATACTCGTTTCTTGAAGTTTTGAGATTAATTTAATTTAAAAAGCATTTAAATACATGATAATGAAAGTTTTACATACAAAATACTTATCTACATCAAAATAATGAAAACTTAAAATAGTTTTGAGTTTTAACCTTTTCAGCAATTGGCTTTCCTTTTTTTGAGTAAATGAGACCAGTACCCGTGCTTTTTTCAAGATGTTGCAATTCTTCAAATTTTGTCGTCGCATTTTGAAATCGGTCGCTATATTGATCTTCAACTCCTTGAATTTTCGATTTTATCTATAATTTAATTTAAAATAATGAACATATAATTATAGAACGTAAGAATTTAAACTATTCTTTTTTATAGCTTTCTATAATTGTCTATAATTGAAGCTATAAAAATAATAGTTTAAAAAAACTAAAGAACACGCTTTTGTAATAAAGCAAACCAAAATGTAGAAAATAACTTTGCATGGGCTCCAACCATCCCACACTTTTCTACAATAGAATATTTTCTTGTTAGTCGCACTATTCTTAATTTAAATATATTGAACATTATTTTCTACTTTTTAGTTCCCTTATCTACAAAATCATATTTTATAGTTTTTTAACTGTTATTAATTTTCAATTTTTTAGTTCTGTTGACATGACAAAAAATCATGATTATTATTTTTTTAACATTTCAAAACGCGTACTTGGCACAAAGACCCTTCCGGGTTCGGATTTGGAAAATAGCTAATCCTGAAGATCCTGATCAAAATAATGGAACAAACAATATAAATTATTGCAATGTCATCGGACCTTGATAAGTGTGTAAAGTTTCGTTTTAATTTCGTTTTAAGGTGGGTCAAAATCACGTTCAAATATTCCCTTACATACATACATAAGTACATACCAAGCTTATGAAAGCGTGTTAAAATGTGACAAAACTTACATTCAATCCTTATTTTATTTGTAGCTTAAGGTTTGGCACGTTTGTAATAATTTCGTTACGGAATTTAATTATTAACGATACTTACCTATGATAAAGCAAAGTTGCACGTAACAAAAACTGGATGTATAGAATAATGCTGGATAATAATGGTAAAATATTTTTCTAAATTAATCTAATTTCTGTACTGTTTTACTTACATCACTAATTTCTTTCTCTTCTTTATCTTTTAATTCTTCATAAACATATAACTTTTGTTGATATTTCTCTTCTAAATCAGCAGAACTTTCTAGTGGTTTCAAAACATGCTCAAGTTTTCTTTTTCTAGAAAGGGAAGACAAAATGTTTGTATTTAATATATAAAGCAAAAAAATGTGTCGAATAAACATTCCAAAACTCTCCGCGA
Source organism: Iphiclides podalirius (assembly GCA_933534255.1). NCBI lineage: Eukaryota > Metazoa > Arthropoda > Insecta > Lepidoptera > Papilionidae > Iphiclides > Iphiclides podalirius. The sequence goes on along the minus strand of OW152822.1, from coordinate 9,825,086 downwards.
TTAAATATTTTAAAGTAGTCAACAGTCAGCAGAGGCCATCAAAGTGTATCAACTGTACCATGACACAAAAATAAAATAAGAAAACATAACATTAGAAATCGTGGAAAAGTATTATTTCATAATTTAGAGTTCCAAAGGTTTAAATTAAAATATAATTTGAATAATTGCTACTTTTAAATGACATTTTTATTAAGGTTAAAAATTATGGCCAGAGCTCAATAAAACAATTACATCAATAAAATTCGGCGCCTCTATTAAATATAGGCTCATGTTACGTAATTGATAATATTCTAGAATGTGTGTAATATACAGATTTTTTGAATTTAGTACTTATAATAATCTCCTAATCTGCGATGAAGAAGATTGTTTTTCATTCTAAGTTGCTGGTAGTCTTGAGTTAATTCTCTATGTACTTGCAAATATTCATCTCTGTTTACAGTAATAGATGCCTTGGATAAGTGTTGTCCAATTTGACCACAGTCACCTTCTGTTTCTTCGACTACACTACCTATGTAACAAACAATGTTATAATTTTGTTTTAATTATATATAAAAATCTACAATAGCAACACCATCGTTTCTTACTTTCAAATATTTATAAAAAATAGAAAACATAACACGACGAAAATAATTATGATTCCAACATAAAAATCTTCGGAAAAGCTTACCGTTTGTAGAAACAAGAATAAATTTTTAAATTAAAAACCGATTGCATCAAAAAATTATCTCTCCATTAAAGTTTTTCGGTTATTTTTGGCTGGATCACGTACTGTTGCCCTTGAGGTCTTTTCAGATCCACCCGGCTTGAGGTGCCCTGGGGCTACCAGGCGCTAGCCTGTACCTCGATTATGGGTGACGAAGTCCGCTTTTATTATTTTCACCGATTAGGGAGGTCGCCAAGCTCTTAGGTCGCTTTAGCGGATGGTTTATGGAGTAACTAGGCTTATGAGCCTCCGAGAGGGCAGGGGAGTTTTACCCGTTTAGCATTTTGATTCGAAGGTGCCCGAGAGGGTCGGATTTCGGCTCGATCGGTGGCTGTAGTCTGACTAGGATTTAGAATAGAATTTCTAATGCTATCATTTCTACAACTTCGGAAAGCGTGGGCGCTGGGACAAGAAGCGGAGGTAAAAACTCCAGCAACAATTGCCTTTTGTGCGTTTTCGTAGATGTTTTATCCTGATGATGGCGATAGTCATCTCATCATCAGGAAAATCGAGGACGTATCGCGGTCTAAGCCATTTGCAACGGAACGTACCTAGTCGGTATTTTTGACGTTTTATTTATTAAAGAATATAGGCAGCCGAGTACGAGGGCCACCCGGTTCTGATAGACGTGCTGACTGAAGTTGAGCTTGGAATCAAAGAGGAAACCTAAACATTTGACTTTATCTTCCCATGGTACTGCCTAAACATTAGTTAAATGGGTGGGGGATCGGGAAAATTTTGTTACGAAAAAAGTAGACGGTCGTGGTTTTGGACGGATTAATCTCGATCCTTCATTGACGGAACTGTGACTGGTACCGATGGTGATGGCCACGTCAGGAGGGACGTCGATGGATCGTTTCTGGCCTTGTGCCTGACATATAGAGACAGATGACGTCAGCAAAGAGCGCAAGGTCCGTCACTTCGGAAGTCCCGTATTATGCATACTAGTAGATGCATGAGACGATCTGGCCCTCCGTACTCGTATAGCTTTTATATGATCTCGTTGTGCGAGACTTTATCGATGGCCTTCACTAAGTTGGCGTTTAACTAATTTATATGCTACGTGATGCGGTGCAATTGGTTGGCAAAGCCCAACTGTTCGGATTTGGGGAGCTTTCGTGAGCTCGTAAGCGGGACAAAAATTTACAGGTCAAAAATCTTCCTAAACGTTTTGAGAAGACTTATTTGGCGATTTGAAGTTGGGAGAGTGGCGGGTTTCGAGGGTTTGAGGAACCCTATGAACCTTCTTCTATTTGCTCGGGAAGACGCCTTCGGTTGTAGTCGCGTTGTAGAAAATTACTAGTATTTGAATAATACTAGTAGGAAGGAGTTTGGTCACCTTATTGGTGATCCCATCTGCCCAGGCGGTTTGCGTGGGCGTAAGCTTTTAATTAACTGCTCTACTTTGGTGCACTTAACCAAGGGAACCGGATCGCGAAGTGACTCTTTTTCTTTCCTTTCAACCTCTTTGTTCACCTTGCGGAGGTGTTAGATGCTGCCCGGAAGCATACTGGGGGAGCACTGAGATTTGGGGCTGTCAGCCCGGCACGCGGTTGGCCTTCTCTTCATCTAGCATAGCTAGCGTACCTATTGGGCGAGTTGCAAGGTTTAATCGAAGTTGGTTTGAAGGCCCACCGTTCGTTTCGCGAGGCTACTATACGTGTTTCCATATCACACTGTAACTCACTTAGCAGCATGTGATTCGAGTCAGTGGAATATCTATCGTAGGAACGCGTGGCCACATTCTTGCGTCCCATCAAGTTACGTATATCGTTTGGCAGGGCCCTGCAATGATCACCCTTAGCTGGGACTTGTTTCGAGCATTGCTCGACGAATGTATGGACGTGATTTGTGGGGACCCAAATTGCGGTCTCCATATTCCTATTTGGAGTTGATGTTGATCGCCTGCAAGGATGATGGCTTCATTTAATGAGAGGGGGGCTTCAAAGTCAGACCGCAATACAATTGCGGTTGATCTCCACGGGAGGTAGACCAAAGATATTCTAATTGGAGAGTGGGTAGTCATAGGCAGCTGACAGACCAAGGCCTTGACATCGGGCTCAACTCGACAGGGGGCGTATCACCCGGTACACAGTGGATGGATTTTTATGCTATTTTTTCATGACTGTAACACCGCCCGGGGTCCCGGCACGATCCTTCCAAAAGTATTCTATAATTGGAGATGTTCGGATCCCTTGTCAGTTTGTCGCAGTCATTGTATTGAAATCCTATACTCTCTGTCAATTCCACAACTGATAAGGATCTAATGAGACATTATGAAATTTTGAAATCCGTCAAGAGGCTTAGCTTATAGAGCCAATATAGAGCTTAGAGATGCCAAATAATTAATTAGATATGAATGTGTATACATAAAAACATATGTACATATGTACATACAAAAAACTTTAAATGACACATAAAAAAAACATAACCCTCCTTCAGCTGGCGGGGAAAAATAATTAATAACTTTTATCTACACTAATGTTATCCAGAATTTTATTGATTTTAGTTAATACGATTTGTTTACATAAAATAAAGTTTTATATTTTTCGGTGCTGGCGCCAATGAGTGTAAATTTTAAGAGAGGAATCATCACGTATTCAAAAAAGATGAACGAAAAAATCACGAGGAAACGTGCATGTTTACGAAATAATAATTGAAAAAAACATTATAAAATAAGATATGTAAAATCCGTCAATCCGTAGTTGAGCCACATTGTGGACATATATTGGCATGTTAGGTAGTTTTTAAATATTGTGTAGTTTTTGAATAAGTTGTGTATTACCGTTAAATCAATCGGTTCACAGTTTTACCAACGGATAGGCCTATTGGGTAGGGAGGCGGTCGTTGCGCCAGAGGGTGTATTCGATCCCCACTACTGGAAAAATATTCTGTGGTGAACATCATGTTTTTCCACTGTCCCAAATACAGTTTATTATATTATAAACGTAGTTTAAAGTAGTGTCTTAAGCCGACGTTGTGTAAAAATGTGTCCTGTAAAATATTTCTTTTATTTTTTTATTAATTGTAAATTTTGAGATTTACACTTATGAGGTATCTTGTATTACTTGTACTGTATGCACCAAAATATATGTTGTGTAAAACCTATGTTTTCTATTGCAATGATCACATAAAGTTGATACGACATTGAATGTCTAAAAACGGCGAATTTTCTTAAGTGTGTATAGATTAAATTATAATAATAATAACACAACTAAGCATAACACTCAATACCCGGGTTAACTGCGAAAGAATACCAAAAGGCATTAAGTTCGCCCATTGTAATCCTTGTCTAAACTAATTGTAATGAAGTATGAATAAAAAATAAAAATAAATAATTATATTTATTTATCTGAAAAAATTTAACGTTCCCGAACATTTCTATGTATGAGTTTTATCCACGTTTCCTTATCATGAATCAAAAATTGTAAGTGAAAAACGTAAGTGTCGCTACTCTGTTATTTGACCAAAGTATGTACAAAATGAAATCGTAGAATTTGTTAACTATTTTAGAAATAGCAATTCGCTACACATTATTTATGTTGCATAACGCAACAGTAAACTTACTGCTTGTCTCTGTCGATTGGCCATGTTCATTTAATGTTCTAGGTAGTTTGCTTTTCTTTTGTAAAACCTGAAAATTTAATTTCATTAATATCGAGCAATCCACCATACCACGGGGTCCTATAAAATATGATCACTTATTCATCAACGAAGGAATTTCCCCTGCTATAACGACGAAAACCGTAGAGCATAAAGCGAACTTTGACGTACCAACCCTCGCTAGCATGTCACGTAACTCACATTAATTAAATTGAAAAGAAACCGCCCCGTGGGGCTTTACCTTTGTCTCGGACATATCGCGTGTTCTGCTTGAATTACCCCGGCTTTATTGATCTGGTTAAGGTTTCTTCGAAAATAATTTTATTCCATTATCTTTGCAACTAAACATGCAAAGACATGCTCGGTTGTCAAGGTTACTAATAAACTTGCCGTATTGAGCAGCTGTAACCATGTACAACAAACTGTTTGTTACCATATGAAGAAATTTGTTTCAAATCGGTACAGTAGTAGATTTAATGTAAGGAAATGTTTCAGATCGAAACTTTATTATCAATAAATTACTTGTATTAATGAATTTTAGGAAGGAATGGTATCATAATTCTTTCATAAAAAGAAAAAAACCTTTGTAAGTATATTTTACTAAATACTTTCTTAAAATTTCAACGAAATATTGATTGTTTTATTATATTTTTATTTATTATTGCTCTCTGCAATGATGTTTAATAATATAGAATATGACGCATGTCTATACTGCGCGGCGTTTAAAAATTGTTCCGTTTTACATTTGCTATATGACTTATATAAGTGAATGTGACACAAGATACGTTAATAAAATATAATAAATAATAATAAAATATGTTAATATTATTCCTCTTGGTCTAAGAAATAAATCTTAGAAAAACTCTTCGGAAAAGATCAAAATCTTTTCAGGAATATTTCCATGATACGTTCAATGGCAGGCCTGTATAATTTTATTCATATCGATAAAATAAAGTATGTTATGTTTTCATCATCATTGCAACTATAACACTCAACACAAAGCATTGAAAGAAGAAAGCTAAAGACTTGCGCTAATGTTCCTATGTGTAACGACTATATGACACGAGTTTTAGTTATAAAAATTATCTCATGACAGTTTTATTTTCTGGCCCTTCGAGTGTGTACTTTAAGCGTCTTTGATGGTTCATTAGGATGACTGGCCTTTCCTTCAACAGTTTTTTTGGGACACTAACCTCTGTTGAGGTTGGCAGTATCACAACCCGGCTCTGGGCATTTGCCAGACTTTCGACAATGCGTCGCTTGAAATAGCTACAAGCGGAAAGTGTATACGACAGTTTTTCACCTACAGAATTATATTGCTAACAAATTCGTTTCCGGTTTGATGGAATTAGTTATTTCCTATAAGTATTTGATAATTATTGTGACTAACAATTTTTTTTCCATTGATTTATGCGTGTTAACTTTGCTGGTAGTAATTTTTTAGGTTAAATTGTTTTACGGTGTCTATCGGTTGGCGCAGCCACGAAACGAAAGTTTACCCCGTCTTGGGTCTTGGGTTCTATTCCAATAATTATTTGTGTGATATATCGATAATTGATTTGGATTTGCATCTTTTGCCTTTTGATAATTTGCATTTTAAAGATGTCACCACAAGTTTTTCCTACATTAGTAGTATTTCTTATATTTAAGTACAAAAAAATCAACTTCGTGGCGTAGCTATCAATGTTTCAAATTCCTCCTAGACTTTGTCTTTAGCATTTTGGTATATAATATATCTTCGATCATACGTGACATCCAAAAATCTTATTGCAGTCTGATATTCAACCTGATTCAGTATGACAATCATTATTTCAGGTTGAATCTAAAAGAGAAGGCATAAATCAAAAGCAATATTTAAAAGTAATTTATTGATTCAAAACATAAGAGTTTACAATATTATAAGTTGATTGTATATAATAACAACACATACGACAATGCAAATAGCTTGGAATAAAAAGTACCACACTCAAGGTTACATATTACAATGATAGGGAAGGGTATGATAAAACATTTCAGTCACCTTTTGCTTGTTATCCGCGAGAATATTATACCAATAGTTCTCGATTTAAATGGAGGTAACAGAGAAGAATGAATATTTTATAATAATTCATTAAGCTGTGTGAGTTACACAGCTTAATGAATTATCTCTATTTACTTTGAAGTAGTTATAACAGAAAAAAATATAATTATGAATAACCGTCTGATAAAATAAAACTTCCGAACTGTTGTAACAATCATTGAAATACATTGAATATTTAAAAAAAAATAACAGGAAAAATTAATGACTCGTAAAGATATTTGGAGTAACACCATATTTGACTAGATTCATAATACACCATACTTAATAGTTTTATGGCAGCAATTTTATCATAACTAAACCATAGAATTACTTAAAGTAATTAAGTATAATAACGAGATTAATGTCTGAACTTCGTTAATCCCATAAGTTCGAGGAAAATGTTTAAGGAAATTTTAAATATTATGTCATAGTAATTATATTGCTGCAAGCGAGTACAAACAGACGAAGTAAATGTTTCCGATACTTATAAGACTAACAAGGCGTAGAATAAAAACATTGTAAATTTATTTACAATTTGGCTGATTGAATTGAAATAGCAAAAGTTATTCAAAAGTTCAAGTTGACGTAGTTGACGATCTTATAGGTATCTCTATACGTCTATAGTATAAATACGTGGAAGACTTTTGAAATGTTAATACAGCTATTGGTCATTTGAGCACTGTTCAGTAGAAACATGTGGAAGGGTCCAGGCGAACGCTGATGTCGCTTGGACTTGGGACGTACATGACGTCATCGGCCGATGATCGTTGGTTCGTCAGCCATAGCCAGCTCGTCTGTGGCAGCTTTATCGCCTTTCCTTTTCCTTGAGTACCAGAGGAAAGAGGCCGCAGCGAAGAGGTTCACTAATACCACGAACCAGGCCAGAAAGAAGCTAATATGGTAACTGTGAAACAAAGAACTTATCTAAAATCAATAATGCGACATAGTTTCACTGAAGCGATTACAGTATTAGTAATTCAGTTGCAGAGCTTACAATGACTAGACTGGATCAATGCAATCAACTATGTTGATTTACTTTTATTGTACTTACAAGACAAGAATACTACATACTTTTAGTAGAAAAAGTAACAATTTGGACTTATCATCAAATAGTAACAGTTTTAAAGACACGTGTATAATGGTACTGAGCTTTCAGGTCAGATAAGAGAAAAGAACTTGGTATTTTTAATTCAAAAACTTACTAATGGTAGGCACGTTCGGGGTAAACGTATTTGACGTTCTTTCTCATGTGGTCCACGCAAGACATCGTAATTTGTACAACAACAAATGTACATGAAGCTGAAACGTAAACCATTATTAAATTACTTCAGTAATGTATATGCTGATGAAGATAATGCATATGGTGATAATATGTAAATATTTGAAAATAACCTTTTCCTTAAAAATACTTTTAACATCCTAACTAGTCCTTACTTCCTTACTAATATTATAAAGGCAAAAGTTTGTATGTATGGATGGATGTTTGTTACTCTTTCACGCAAATACTACTGAATGGATTCTAATGGAACTTTACAATAATATAGCTTATAGATCAGAATAAGACATAGGCTATAATTTATATACATATTTTATGTATATCTGTCTTTCTGTCTGAATGTTACGCCTTCAGCCTATTCTACGCAGACGTAGTCGCGGGCAGCAGCTAGTCGATTATAATATACAATAGTCACAAAACAAGTCCACAAAGATGTCCGGTAGTACTTCATCTTAAAATTAGGGGTAAGTTTTATTTACGCACACAATATACTTACTACTAATGAAGTGAATGCCCGCAGCAAGTCGTTTGAACATGTATCGAGGGTTGCGGAAGGTGTATGTGGAAAACCCACACCCCATTGCCATTACGAATAAGCTAATGATTCCAAAGGAAACCATTGTTCGTACGTAATCTGTAAAAATCGTTGACAGTATATAAATGTTCACAGTTGTTCTCTTTAAACAATACAGAGAACAAGACCAAATATATTAAAAGACCGAGATTTATCTTCATTCTGTACAAATATTGTTTAAATTTAATTAAGTCTACTGTGTGGACTTAATTAAATTTAACCCTGCAGTTGACGCTGTGCAGAATTTGGTAATTTATTAATATTTTACATCGCTTTGAAAGATATAAACAAGGGATGCGAGTTTTTAATTATCTGTATTTACAGATATCATACAATCCCTTTGTATTGCCACACAACATAACGGTATACTATACGGTGAACGCGTCGACAAAGAGAATTTAAGACTCATACCGTATGGAAGCTCTGACGTGAAATAATTACTTATAGCAATTAGAGCGACTGCCAAATTACATGTTCTGCGTGGGGTCGGAGTGTTAATGTCCGTACTCACTAGCTATATCTATATCATAAGCCGGATCTTCGGGCTTTCCGTGCTTCATAACTGGTTGCGCTAAATAGTTGGTGCAATCTGCAACAATCGATCAAAATATTAGATTTTTTTTAAATCTGATAAGAAATTATTAACAAAATATCAAAATAAAAGAATCGTAAAGTTTATTCATAAAAGTCATTTCATTTTCTTTCTTTAGATATCAATGATCTAGTTTTAAAGTCTCCTTCAAATATAAAATAATTATGTAAAACATTTTCATAAACATATTCAGTACCTAGGAATGCAATGAATAAATTTTCATTATAATGTATCTTAGAGCCGTGATAGCCTCATTGCCCGGGCGCTCGTTTTCAATTAAATATACTCACGTAAACTGAGTTCGATCCACTGTAACCAGCACCAATGAAGTGGTGAATTTTAAGTGATAGCTTATCACCTCCTCAGCGGTAAAAAGAAAATGACTTGAGGAAACAATTTGAAACGCCGCCAAGCCGCAGTGGGATCACTTGCTGGACTGTGCCCTAATACCGTCCGTACAGAGGAGGTTTCTGTTCAACAGTGGGACCGATATAGACTGATACTTTCATTTACTGTAATGTATCTCTATAGATATTTTACAGTAAAGGAAAGTAGGAAATGGACGTCACGACGTACGTTGATGAATCCTAAGAAAAAAATCTATGCATCTATGGATATATTTACATAATTTTTGCGATTTAATAGTACGCGTTACCACGAAAAAGTGTTTGTATGAAAATTCCTTAAATCAAATTATATCTGTTATCTACTCTGTTATCTATTACGTCTCAATCGTAATAGTAACTGCAAGCTGGAATCAATGAATCTTCAGAAAAAATAATAGGGGATTAAACTCAGTGCTTTATGCTATTGAAATTCAGATGGCGAGTCTAGTTCTCAGCTAACAAGATACCACTTAGTGTGATAAAACTAAGTGACATGACAGTGTGCAAATTATTAATAAAAAATAATGTCTAAAGTAATGAATAGAAAGTAATGCTTTTGGAACATAATTACATGAAGCATAAAAATAAATAGGAATTAAATTCTTATCAATATTTTTGTAATCTTCGGTCCTTTCTTCGATTAATTGAACGCCTGTTCCATAATGCTAACGGATATTGAGTGGAGCTTTCAGATGACAGCGCTATTTAGGTCGATGTTGTTTGCTGAGTAAATATTTGTACTGGTTGACTTCGATGCTTAAACCCTTATATAAGTTGTTCTATGAGGTCACGTTGATACCATGGATTACTTTTCTACTTGTTCGTAATGACTATTTCTTTTTTTTTAAACTGACCAAATTCAGCATACATTGCGATGTCTCTTTAATTTTTTGGTTAACTTGTTAAAGATAATAAAACTACTAATTGAAATAAACGAATAAAACTTCAATCGTCCAATGTAAGACATTAATTAATGCTAGAAATAAATCGAACAGTATCCATATAGTATTTCTTATTCTTAAATTGCTTCTACAGCTTTTGAAGTTTAGCTTTCAGTTTGTTAGTCTTCCTTTTTAGCTTTGGAGAGCTTAGCTACGCTAGCTATCCCGGTCCATTATCGGATTTTAAATAACCACGACTATATACAGCAGTTAAACTGTGAAAATTTTGCACCTACATAAATGAATACTACACTTGTAAAGCAAACTACATGCATTCAATTGATATAGTATCTAAGTAACCAGTCCATTACTTCAACCAACCTTACATTTTTCAGGTTCTCCTCTCTGGAGATGCCTGAGTTCCTGACAGAGTCCTATCCCATTCCTCACAGTGTTACACAATAACTAAGTATCTTTCCTTAGGTATTAAAGTTTCAGGAATCGTTCCGGCACTTTGAGAGTTTACACACAAAAACAAATACCTCTATAAAGTAGAATAATACTGGAATTGATTAAAATTATGATAAAATTGTAACTCCTTTTTTAATATTATATAAATAGATTAAATAAAATATTTTTATTGAAAAGAAATTTTATCAGTAATCTTTAATTTGGGTTAAAATAAATTAATCTTAACATTATGTTACGGAAATCCACCGTTCAACATTTTATTACAGACGTTGCTTATTAACCCACATATTATTTGACATGGGGGACCTAGAAAAGCTTAAAAACATTAATTTATCACAATATACAAACACTCATAGTCCAATACGAAGAAGAATGTTCAAATTGAGACCAAAAATGGTGTTTTAGCGTCAGTACATAATACCGCTAAGAAATATATTGAAATAAAGAAAAAATATATAATAAATTCCAAAGAAAGTAAAATATTTATTAAAATTTATGACAACTCCTATTATCGTTATCATTGACAGTATATAATGCCATGTCAACGATATCGTTATGGTTATAAATTAAGATGATAAACTAAGTTAAGGTTCAACATAATTATCGAGGAGCCCATCTATAGCCCCAACGTCGCCAAGACCTAGGATGACTGAAGTAAAAAGTGAAAGGCATTTCTTGATTCGAAAGTTTTAGGATCTAATTGGAAAGCAATCAGATAGAATTAAGGACCTATGTGAAAAAAAAATAGTAACAATATGTATAAACACCAAATAAATCTATAAATATAATCCATTACTTAAAGCAAATTTAAAGATTCTTTGAATTAAAATTTCGGCAGATCTTAAATATTATTTCAATTTTTTCATCTTGCCGTTGTCCCAGCTAGGCGGGATCGGCACAACTGGTGAATCATGTTGTGCCGACGTGGTTTTGGCTAGGTTTTACCGACTTGCCATCTGCCTGACGTCAACCATTCATAGGAACCTAGCTACAGTTAACCGATTTCGTTTATTTTGAATTTGATTGAAGTAATCTAACGAGTAGTGAAGAAGTATCTGAAGAACTAACCTAACAACCATTTGCACTACAAAAAAAAAATTTATAAAATGTTATTTTCCACTATTCAATTTAAAAAAAGTATGCATTTTTTCGTTCATTTCATTAATAATTTAAAGTTTTGTGATACTGACGAAAAACATATTTCAGCCTGACGCACTGCGACTGTCCTGTCTATTAACTGTAAAAACATTTGAATTTGGGTCAATGAGACCATATCATATATGTTATTTTTTTATTCTTTCGATATTCTGACGTTTTGGCTTATAAGCTTAATTAATCATATTTTTAATATTATATGATAAGCTTCAAATGAAGAAGAGTGATAGATACTGTTTGATAAAGACTCCGGTTTTAGAAAAACGAATGGTTATGCTATTATAATCCTCTGCCTTCAAGGGACTTTACATCCCAATTATCTAAAACTGTAAACGTTAAACTAAAGAGAGATTATTTAAGATAAAATAATAATTGTTACGGCCGTCTTTATTTTCTTTATATCGTTATTATTACAACTTTTTTGTTATGATTTACTTTTCCTTTTATTTAATTCTTAATTTTGTTGATGCGCAGCCAAAATTAGAACTCCTACAAACGTGTAAATAAATATGTCGTAACTTTTATTGTCTTTGCAATTGGATTCTGTTTTGTGTAGATAATGAACTGTTTAAAACAGGAACGCTTTCAACTCGACATGAAACACTTTGTGTGACAGTCTGTGTTTATTGATCTTCGTAAGCTTGTTTTGAGGGAGTTGTTAATTCTGAGTAAAATAAACAGTATTATCTTAAAAAATTTCGCTACCATACTAAGGTTGAGCTTTACTATGTTTATTTCTACTCGTACTACAAAATAAAACTAGCATTTAAATAACATCTTTAGTGCCGACTATGATTAAAAATAGGCAAATAAAATATGATTAATAGTGGATCCAGGCGTGAGTGTGAAATTAACAGCACTAACCTTCTAATGCTTACTGCTTAGAAATATCGAAATCAAACATGTTTAATAATGTGCACTTGCATCTATCATGCCGTCACACTGTGGTCTCCAATCTACAATCTGCAAAGCGCGTCCATTAAGATGATTGATTGATGCAAAGTTTCATAACTTCGTTCTATATAGAGGAAGTGGCAGACTAGCAAACAGTAATCTATAAACTTTAAGCAATTATCGTCCGATATGAATCCTCATAATAAATTATAAATAACTCTAAACCTTCTAAGTGGTTTGGCCTTTAAGAAATTTGTATAAAAGTTTAACTAACGATCTAATTTTAATGTCGCGTAATAGTTTTCAATGATAAAATAACTTTTATATGGAACGCTAATATACTAAATATACTTATATATAATATACTTATATATGGAACTCATGTATGTGTAAAGTTTCCAATTTGCAGTGAGTACTAGATATCCATAATGTGGGACACGGTCAATGTCTTCAAGTTATATTGAAAACTTGAAATAGCTCTATGCAATGCATGAATACGTTCTTAATTTTTTAACACAAATGTTAGATAAAAACAATAAAAATTAAAACATAAGAACAAAAACAAAACGTTCGATACCTTATTTACAAAAATTATATAGCAAAAATAAAAAATGGATGAAAACCTGTGATAACGTATGTACTTGTCAAAAATCGAATTCCCACACGGCGAGTTTAAAGGTTTGTCAAAATCGACAAACACATATTTAAGGCGTTTCTTAAATTTAAAATACTTAGTCAAATTTAAGGTTTTTCCACGATTTATTTTGGTTTTAATTGCAGAAGTTTCCAGCATCTTACAGAATTCTCGGTTACTGGACAGAAAAAGTATGCTAGTATTACTGAAATATGGAATTTGTTGTATATTTAAAACATCAGTTGTATCAAATATACCAAATTTCACATATAAGTGCGTTAAGTAGAAAGTCTACGAGAAGACGAGACGAGAGATGTATGAAACGTTTACTGGAAATACAGAGTTCTTTGCATTAGAAAAACGCTAATAAATATTTTTGGTAAAATCAGTAATTTTTTAAGACTACAGAAGTTTTACATATTACGTGATAGATTAAATATCGCTAGTCTAAAAGTAATAAATTACCTATGACGCTGCCAACATTTTTCTATAAGACGCAACATCTGGTAGCTTATATTTCAGGCAGCGTTTAAAGTATGCTTTTTCCTAAGTTGTTAGAGCATGCGTGCCGTTTTGCTGTTTTATTCTTTGGATTGATTTTTTAATTCGCATTTGTTCGAGTGGCCCTAAGGTTTCAAACCATCGCTAACTTTTTCTTTATTTCCTTGGTAGTGTATGTTCGTGATGATTTATTTAATCATCTAATGGAAAATTAACAGCTGTCTTGAAGACAATTGTAACAAATCATGGAGTTAATTTTCCAAAGTAAGAAAATTGTAGATCATTATTTATTAAGCCACAGGCAGGTCTCCATCAGGGAGTAAGGGCGAGTCACATTTGTAAATAAAACCTTTTGTTTATAAAACTTGAACAAACAAAACGCACGTTTGTTTGTTGAACATAAAACATTGAAAGAAGATTTTGTCGTTTACGTTATCTTATTTGACTCATTCGAATGGCGGGCAGACGGTCTGCGTAATGTCGTCCAGATGTTCTCGAAACGTCTTTCACGTGCATTTAGATTGTTGTGTACAAATTCAAGCATATTTATTACGTTATTTTCATAAAGTTCAAACCGTACGGACACGTTCTAAAGCTGTGCAATACTTAATTAAATATTTTGAAACATAGATAATTAATTCTTCAAGCAGACATATAGTTTATTTTCTATCTCTGGCATATGTTACTGACAATACATAATAATAAATAAATATTTAAGGTCATATTTTTTACACAACGTTCTCTACTTCCAAACTAACCAACGCTTGTACTATGGATAATAGATAACTAATAAACATACTTTTATTTTGTAAAAACGAATACAAATTATACATATGTAAACAGCCAGACACTAGAAAAACACTAGGTTCATCACACAATATTTTCCAGTAGTGGGGATCATAAGCACACACTCTGGCGCAGAGGGTAGGTGCACTACCGACTACGCCAGGTCGCCAATATTAAATTGATGAATTTTAAAATAATCGAGATTATTTGGATCAATATGGACAAGCACTTTTTTCACTTATTACAAATTACTGTACGAGGTCTTAAAAATTTTGGGCAGAATACAAAGCCCGAAGAAACATGGATGGAAAAAAGCAAAGCCGCAAATCCGCATTCACTATTTTTATTTGCAAACTTCTAATCATTATAAATGCTATTCAAACACTCCTTTCATACTTTTCTTGAATGAAATATGTAAGTTATGAATTCAGGTTAGACTTTGCAGGTTATTCCACTTGATTTTCTCTACGTGTAACATTCTGTTGAGCTTCTTTCTGAGTTGAGGGTTTGGGATTGGAGTAAAACGCAACGTATTCAAACCTTTGCTTTAGTCACCAAAACTTACATGACTGCCAAATCCTTCACTGCAGGTGCGATGGCCCTCACGTTGTCGCATCAATCATTCGCTTACCCATCTACACCTCTTATCACTTTCTTAATTTTTCTTTTCTTCTTCCTCTTCTCTCCTCTTTGAGTATCCCACTGAATTGTCCGCTAGACGTGCTTTGTGCCTCTTTTATAATCGAAATTTTGATCGTCTTTAATTTTTTTTGGTTTAATATGTTATATAAGCAAGTTGAATAATGTCGACCGAAATTTTGCACACAATTTTTGTTCAAGTTCCTAAATTTTAAATAAAAAGGTCAGAAATAAAGACCATTTTTTTCTCTACACTGAGAATTTAAAATTAAAATAAGTTCTTTATTTAAAACTGTCAAAACAGAACGTTGACATCAAGACGATAATCCCGTAAGCAACAATACATGTGATGAGTCACTTTTAATGTGACGTGACTTTTAATTTGCATCGCCAATACGATAGGGCAATTAGCATTTCTTTGGCAAAAGACCCAAGTTGAGTCAGCGAAAAAGTTAAGTACTTACACATATTTATATGCATCACAACGATGAATTTCATTTCTATTAAGGTTAAAGTGAATTTCAATATTGAAAGACAAATGGTGATCCTTCTGATGTGATTTTTATCATCGACTAGCTGACTCGTCACACGTTGTTTTGCCATATATTAATTATTTGTATAGGAATCAAAACTCACACATAAAGTGTTTGACAGGTTACACAGTAAAATAAAATTGTTGCTGTTTTAATTTTCCATGCAATTTTTCCATAATTTCTTATCGTTCAAACCTTCCCTGAACTGCTATAAATATTTCAAAACCTATGTGAGCCAAATCGTTCCAGCCGTTCTCGAGTTTTAGCGAGACTAACAGCGTATATATAATAAACGTTTCTTCTTCTTCTTCTTCTATATATATATGGATATTAGCGGACTCAAAAGTCGTATATGCGACTTAATTGAGACAACTTATAAATAAAGAAAAAAAAAAAAACAAATTGAATCTAAACCATTCTCGAATCGACCTCAAGGTACACAAAAAATTTCATTAAAATCGGTCCAGCCGTTTAGGAGGAGGTCAGTGACATACACAAAGAAGAATTATGTAATTATATAAGGATTTTGCGGGCCTAGACGCTCTATCCAAATGAGCAAAATTACCGTGGCCTCTCATCGCGAAAACCTCGACTTTTAATTGCGAGCTTTAATTGTAAATTAAATTAACCAGCAATAATTGCTCCATATAGAGATATATCGATACAAATAATAAATTTTTATTTAATACTAGCTGACTCGGCAAACGTTGATTTGCCATATAAATTATTTGTAGGGAATTTAGAAGTGTTTGACAGGTTACAAAATATTTCATAAAAAATATATTATTAATAATAGACTATTCAGAAGGATCAAAAAATTATTAAAGTAAAAATTCAGTCCATTGCTGATACTGCGATTGTATTATTACTTTAGGCTTTATGTAGTTTAAAACTACATTACTCTACATCATCATTCGTACATATTTTATAACGAGTCTCTCTGTGCATATGCATATTTCTCTAATTGAGACATTATGACACGAAAATTAGTGTCACATCAGTGTCTGAATGGAATCGGTAGCGAATAGAGATATTTTGAAATTTTTTTATACACTTCTTCAGATGATAGACCTTAACAATAAATTTCACGGGATCAAGGAGGCTACCAGAAGTCTAATAGTATTTGTAGAAGGGGTACTAGAAACGTATTATGTTTTTTCCAATCATTATAAGAATAGAGTAAAAAACATACAGTGCCGTAACATTTTGCGCTATACTTAAAGACAAATTCATAAAATCTCGTAGCACAGGAAAGCTTACTGAAATAATTAAAAGCTTTCCCGGGAGATAATAGTAGAAAAAAGTCTTAAGGGCGGATTAGTATTTAATTTATTAATTCAAACATCGTTTTAAAACAAAAATCGTTCACATGAAGTAATCGATAATTTCATTCTGGTATCTTTATTTTTAATAGGAAGGGCAATTGTTTTATTAGATAGATTATAGAGGATTCCGAATAATAATCCTTATTATTCATTATACAAAAGTTTTCATACGATTCATGGTCTTCTCCTGTGCAAGTCACTTGTTAATCTATGGTACACTCCAAGTTCTTATCGCTTTTGAATCCTTTGAATCTTTTGCTTTTCTGTCGTTGTTTTAGTACAATATAAGCAGCAATTGTAATCGCGTGGGTGATTGATATTCATCGTGATGGAGTTCTAAGTTCATGGTGACCGAGTTCTAAGTCTCTGTTTCGTTCTAAGTTAATGTATGGACATCGTGTCTAGACATAAAATGTCTGTTTTATCTGAACACTAAAGAAATTTTGTCTAATATTTGTGTCGCAGTTCCTAAAGTCTAAACTAAGCTTAGCATAAAGCACACCTGATACAGATAAAAACAAGGAATAAGTAGTTTCGCTCAATCTCTTTCTGTATCAGAACAGTCTCCCACTATACAAGCAAGCATTATTTCGGCAGTTATTTCTGTTTTCGTTGCGTTAACTATGCACGGTGCGCAATTGTTTATTTATTTACGCGATACGAAACGTTCGGGTAGATAGCCATATATATATAGGTCGGTGGCGACTTGAAAGAACCGATGCGGTATTTTTATCGGTGACTATAAATCTTATTGTGTGGGTAGGACTGATCGTGCTGGTTTTTTTTTGTGAAAAATTATCCGCTATCCCGAAATATAGTTTGTATTAAACAGCCTTGCTTTTCGACGGGTAATATGCGATGGGCATGCGACGCAGTGTTCTAGATTACGTTTGTAGTGACCACGATGGATTAGAGGTTAAATTTCGACTTATTTTTAACTGTGAAAAATCCTTGATGGATCCACTGTAACCAGATTTATACCGGAATGAGTATGTGCAAATTCCGGCAGAAACGGCCCACTAAAAACTCCCTGCCTTTCTCGCGTCGTCTGAGGACACGGGAACACGACGATGTAACCAATGTCAATGGCCTATTTAGGCTCTTCTTGGTTTCTATTACACTGGTCCAGCCAAATAGGGCCGTGCCGATGCAATAAGCAATACATGAACATACCCTGGCAGAGCAGAGTAGCTATTTTATTTTATCATCATCCTCCTGCCCTTATCACACATAGATGGGGTCGGCAAAACATGTGAATCATTTTATAAGCGGTTTTGGCTATGTTTTACGACCGGCCGCTTGCCCGAAATCAGCCCTCCTTGGGTAACAAACACCCAGATCCGAAACAACTATCTGTGGGTCACACAAATACTTGTCCAGTGTGGAAATCAAACCCATGACCCCGATGCCGAAATTAATAGCTTAGCAACGACGCCATCTCATTAATTCCATCAAATTCCATGTTATATTCAATCAATGTTTTTTATAAGGTTGCTTAAAATGTCTAAAAGTTCGCTTACGTTATAAAGTTAAAGTTAATTTTTATATTCAATGGTGCTACAAATACCTATATAGGATAGTATATATAATCCAAGTTTTACAGTTGAGTGTCGTACAGCATTACGTGACGAAATTGGTTGTACATTGAATTTTAAATATCATATATATTTATCGCATGGGCCTAGTAGAAATAGTGATATTAGAAAAATGACTTAAAATTTAAAGTAAAGCTCGCACATGGCAACAGCTGGTACAACACTCACACCTATCAGACGCGTTCGGCAATTTTCCAATTCATCGTTTAATATTGTCATCATAGACCTTATAGGTTCTGAAGTTATACTTCTTTTGGGGCGTATGGAAAATATTACGAAAGTCAAGTTTTTGCGATGCGCGCGCACACCGACAGCCAAAAAGCGACATGATGAAGTTGGTTGCTAAGCGACAACTCTCACGAGACGGGCAGCTCGAATCATGTGGAGCGAACAGGCGAACCCTGCTACTGGTATGCAAGTATACAATGCGAGCAGCTGCCTAGGGACCTCCGTTCTATTTGTACCTCAAAGGTCTACAACTTATTAGAGGCTACTTTGGCGTTGCGAATGTCCATGGGCGATGACAATCGCTTATCATTACATTGCTCACTTTCTCGGTTGTCTCACTTTCCATAAAAACAAACAATTTTGGAAAATAAATGGAATAGAAGCTTACAACAAAAATAATACAAGGCCCAATCTTTTAATTTACAGCCATTTGACAGTTGTGAGTTGGATAGTGACAGATGTGGAAAGGACCAGTAGGTAAAAAATCAAGAGGAAAACCTTACCACCAAATGTTGAAGTTTCTACTGGTAAAGTTAATAGTATCATTTAATTAAAAATGAGGGATATTTCCTTACATTACCCGATTGAGTAACAGGCATGAGTGTTTATACACGTAATCTTTTCACGGGCACTATACCCTGTGAAGCTTTTGAAAATCATAATTCGACATATAACAAGATTTAAAAAAAGTTCTTTATCAATTTAAAAATGTAAGCGAGAGGGAACTTTCATACTTATTACAAGTTTAAGCTAGTCCGAAAAAATTATAAGTCGAAATATGTCAAATAAAATTTTCGCTTTCCGCGGTTGTTAACGAAGATAAAAATATAATTTGATTGCGGTTTGAGGTACTTAGCTAGAAGCGTATCTCGCAACGTTTGAAGAAGTTCCATTATCTAGAATATGATGAGGCTTTTAACGTTCTTTGATTTATTACAGAAACCACATATTCTTATATAATTTATATTAAACACTTATTCTTAATAGAGCCATAATAATCTAAACATAAATATTCACTAAAGTTATTAAATAAAAAGGTGTTTTACAACGATTTATAATTTCTTAAAAAAAGGGAAAAGAAAGAAAATTTTGAAGTTCAGTATCGGATTTTGAATAACAATCATGAGTTCAATACCGCAGGCAATATTATGTGGAGGTTTTTTGAATGGTATTTATTTTTTTTATTGAATTTTTTTCCATTGCGTCTCAGTCTGTTTTTAATTTTCTTGATTTTATCTTATTAAATGGAAGTGACAATGTTATAAAAATAAATTTATGGATTTTTAGTTCCTTTAAACGATTTTTTTGCATTGCCCAAATTAAAAAAAAAATATTTTACCTTGTAAAGTATTCAATCAGCTCGTATGCTAATAATATGGTTACTGCGCGTATTGCATTTTTGACCAACATAAGAATCCGATACATTGTATGTGTGAATATGCAGATTGACGATCTACCGGCATTTTTTTTTAAATTACGAAACTGCCTTGAGTACACCGTAAAATAAATATTTACACCATTAAATAGATTTAGGCGTTAGCTCAGGGGATTTATCAGAACTGTTGGCTTGCCTCCATAATTTTTTAGATGTCATAAATAAATAAATTTTAAGGGAATTAGTTATCAATTTGTCTATCGAAAATAAAATTTTGGCTAAAAGTCCTATAGAAATAATATACTTAAGTGCTGTGTTTATTTATTGGTTATTTCCGAAAGAATTTACGAGAGTTCGTAGTTTGTGTAAGTAATTTGTGCTATAAAATAAATCTGTGACAAATTGAAACTTATTCCACACGACAGGTGAGCGGAAAGCAAGGTAATTTATGTAAATAGAGACATGTTTTATGCAAAACTCGTAAATTATGGGGGTAATTAATAAACGGTGGTAGGGTCACGCAGCAGCCTCGGCTGTTGCACGAATGGGCAGGCCCGTCCGGGTGAGTACCACGACCTCACAGAAGACCAGCGTAAAGTGGAAGTATGACAAATACTTTCGCGTTTGTCTGGTGAGTGAGGTAGCCGGAGCCCAATTTTCAAAAGGTTGTCAACGCCTCTGTAACCTTCGGGTGCAGCAGATGTCCATGGGCGGCGGTATTCACTTAACATCAGGTGAACCGTCTGCTCGTTTGGCAACTTAAATAAAAAAAAAAAAAAAAAAAAAAAATATTTGTGGTATTACAGGGAAGGAATTGAAATATAAATAATTTTTAAACTAGTAGTCGATCAATGTTAATCTACTTTTGACTTTTACAAATTATAATTTTATTAAAATTTTCACTATTATTCACTATTCATTTTATCGCATAAAAAGGGATTCAAATTATTTCTTTAACGTGCAAATACATATTTTCACGTGAGCGTTCTTTAATTACGAATCGTGAGATGGCCATGTATTATCATCGGAATATTTTCTTTCTTTATTGTTTTTAACATTGCCTTTACTTTAGGATAACATTATCCTGTGTTGTAGACGTTTTACAAACATAAATTTCACGTGGACGAACACCCAGATGCGAAACAACTATCTATGGGTAAGACAAATAGTTGTCCCGTGTGGGAATCGAACCCATGACCCCCGACGCCGAATCCAATACCTTGGCAACTGCGCCACGGAGTCATCAAGATGGATCTTACTGAATAAAAACTTGGTTTTACAGAAAGTTAAAACTCCGAGCGAATCTCTATCCGTACTAGATACTCGTATAATATTGGCGCATTATAAAACGGAAATAATTGAGCAAGTTTATAGTGAAAACACTAACTTCAAAAAATTATACATGAAGGATTTAAACATATTTTTTTTAAATAAGAGTTTAAATGTCGATACTTTAAAATCACGTCCACTTTACATCTTTAATTTAGAAATTAATTTGTTACACCGGAAAAAATAAACATTTTAATTTAAATTACAATATCCACCAAACTTATACCACTTAAAATTATATTGATGAGAACACCGCACTTACACAAAATTCAAAAAGAAAATAATAGTCATCAATATCGTTGTTGCTAGTGGAATATACTATATATACCATTGAAGTTAAGTTAATAATTGGTTTTAGAGAAAGAGAGGACAAAAATAAATCTTGGCGCTAACGCGTAAATACGATTAGACAAAGACAACATATAAATACGGCGAACATACTGTTCTTGCGAAGATTCATACCGACTGCCGAAATTGATTACTTTGTAAAAACTTTTAGAATTTATTATATCATGGAGCCCCGCCGTTTGTTTTTAGTTTGTCTTTCAGGTAATATTAAATAGTGTAATTTCGTCGATCCAGGGCTCCGTTCATTCCATACTTGAATTTGCTATTATTGATGGAAATTATTGATAATCCATGCACTTCATACGTATCAAACTAAAATCACTATGTGTATTACCAATAAACTACTGCGCGATTTAATTCTTAAACTATCCTATATCACTTTTCTCTCCAAAAAGGGAAGTTAACCTATTTAATTGCTTAAAATGAATGGGGCTACCCAGCATAATGGCGGTTTTTCTGAGTTTGACCAGCCGTGACTAGCTCTAACCTGTTTTAATTTGTTTTTTCTATGAAAGACTTAATACTGAAAATATAATTGCTGTTGTGTTTCTCTATCGCTAAAACACAGCTTGTTTCTATTCTAGAATCTTTCCTAAATAAAAATTTAATACCTATTAAATAAAACAACGTATTAAATTAAACGCACATCGAAATAAAACGTAACAGACATGTTTGGATAATCTCTAAACAATGTAAGTAAATGTGTGTAATAATGACAAAAAAGCTTCGATTTGCTTGTAAGCAAGCCTTGTTAATGGACTAATGCACTCTCTGCGTAAAGGTTGGATGATTCTAGTTTTGTTTTTCCAGACCCGCCTTCTGCTTTCGCTCACTCAGTTACTCCATTAACTCCCGCTGGTTTACTTTTCCATCGGGGCTATTTTCTCCGTTTCTTAGTTAAAAAAATACCAAACCAAATAAACAGCGTAAACCGTTCGATTTGTTTATTTCTAAAATCAACTTCTTTTTTTATGTTAACCGTCAAAAATGAACGTGCGGAGGCCTCTGTGCTTACACATAAACCACTTTGCGATCTTCCGCCGGTTTCCGTGATTTGTGTAGCAAGAATTACGATATTTAGGTAACAACTTTCAAGTAATTTACTTGCAGAGAGGCACAATACATCGATGGTTGTATTACCGCCCGACAAGCGTTTATTTTAAATATAATTTAATAACGTTGTGCTTACAAAATGTAAGCAATCGCTTCCTCAATCACTTTTGGGAAGATTAAATTTCACGTAGCGTAGCGAGCACATTTCGAAGAGAGATTAATTGTATTTATAATTTGAATTGAGAAAATAAAGAGAAATATGTATTGCACAAAAGTACAGATCAAATAATCTGGTCTAAAGTTACTGTTAGTTAGTGCATTAATACTCTCTTTCCAACCCATATAGAAATAACCAGTTTATACAAAAACATTGTATGAAAGCCAGTCCAAGGGCGTATTGAAATAAAATTATGATTTAGAGAAAATAAGAAAATAAACAACAATTCTAAATTATGAAATTTAGAATTGAATTAGTTATTTAATGTACAATATTATAATATAGCTCGTAAACTGTCACAGCAACCAAAAACACGTCTAAAATAGATAAATAGGAGCAATATTATGATAGATGACACAATTATCCGCGCGGTATTCAATTGGGTACCATACGATAATATAAATCGCATGATTACCGAGTTTTTCTCATTATATCTCGAGTATGAGTGAACGAGTGTCTCAAAAATATATTTTATCACTGTTTGTATTAAAATATTATATTTTATTATTATTTGGATAATACTGACTATTAATAGATTGCGGAAAAAAATATCTACATGTTTACCTACTGTTTATAACTTTTTATTTATCACTTCCGTGGAGATAAAAAGTAAAACAGCAAAATATAAATATTAATATAGTCTGCACAGAGAAAAACTGGCCCAGTCTCAGAATCGATTACAACAATCGTTACAACTTGCTTATTATTTTAATGTGTGCATTTTATACAAACTACAAAAGTAAAACTATTTCTGGATATAATATCTTTTTTTGTTCTCTGTTAGTACTCTGACACTGCTTGTCTATGACGAACGAATAAAAAAATTGTAACAAGAAATAAAATTGCAGTCAGTAGGCGCGCCTTCCTGCATTAAAAAAAATAATGAATGTGTCTAAAAACGAATTATTTTATGTGATTAGGTGACAAGGGCTTCGATTTATCGTTTAAAAGGCGAAACGGAAAAACTTGTCACCTACAAGGGCTTCGGTTTATCGTTTAAAAGGCGAAACGGAAAAGCTTAATACGTTTACTTCGCGCCGGTCTTCAGCATGGTTGTGGTATGTTGCTATATAAAAATATATACATAAGATTTTTCATTAGTTTTTTTTTTTGAGTGTAAAAATAGCAAGTCAGTAGGCAGTTCAACTGATTTCAAGTGATTA
The DNA here is from genome assembly GCA_933534255.1 of Iphiclides podalirius. Classification (NCBI taxonomy): domain Eukaryota; kingdom Metazoa; phylum Arthropoda; class Insecta; order Lepidoptera; family Papilionidae; genus Iphiclides; species Iphiclides podalirius. Next base: position 9,800,766 of record OW152822.1, on the reverse strand, counting down.
TCGCCCGGACATCTGAAATATCTAGGTATGCCCAGATGTGTTTTAAACCATTAGAAGCCGAAACGAAAAAGCCCTTCTACTGAGGCCAGTCTTCTGTGAGGCCTAGGTACTTCGCGGGACTGCCCATTTGTGCACAGCATATATCTACCCCAGTTATTTATTAAGTTGTGTTTGTACCAATAGTGCTATAAAATAATATAATATTATGTGCTACATTGTCGAATGCCAACACGTACTCAGGGGTAAAGTCGAAGACGAATTTGTTTTAACCGAATACAAGTAAAAAAGTCTCAATAAAATCATAAATGGGTTTTGTGCTCGTGTTAATTATTAAATAACAAGGGGAAATAAATACGAGAAGGTGAATCTATATACGTAAAAAAACATACTTGTGTAATATTCTCCTATGATGCCACCAACATCGTATGGCTTCGGTGTGGTGGTTGTGACTGTTCCATTGTGCTTCATTGTTGCTGAACTCGGAGTTGGATGGAAAATGTATCTACAGGTCTCCCACATCCCGGAATCGCTCCACATCAAATAATCACCCCTCGAGGGGAGGAAAACCCCTAAAACAAAAAAGTAAGAATGCTCACTCCGATACTTCTATGGTCTGATGGACCATTAATTTAAAGCACGCGTAACAAATTCGTTTCACTTTTTCAGTTTGTTTAAGACAGATGAATATATTTAAAAGTTTAAAGTATGTAATAAAAAGCAACAGAAGATTATAGCAAAGCCTTTATAAATGTTACACGATTATAAATTACAGTACGCCGTAATAAATTATTGGCTCCACTATGACAGGATCGACTTTGAGAAAGAGACAACTGTAATTTCTTTTCATCTACGTTACATTACGTGGCATAGTAATGATTAAGAAGCTTGGCAATTAACTACACAGACAAATGCTAATAAAAACAGCCACACGCTAACAAATTGCATAGACAATTTTAGATTTCCGAAAATAAAATAGGTCCGTATGATTATATCTATACGAAATCACTTACTCGATCTGCGTACGGTTCCGTACCAAAATAGATCGGGGGTCGTTGATCTCACTGCCACCGCACGACCGTAATTAATAATACACGCCTTTGATTCCGTACACTGCAATCTTAGCAGCGGCAACTTGTCTCTTAGCTCAAACATGATGGAGAAAATCGACCATTACCTTGGAGGATTCTGGTCGTCGGCAAATAAACTCCACGTGGTGCCACGACATCAAAATATTTACAAAATTGCGTGCCAGCAAAGCTAAATCTTATTTATAATGCATTCTAAAATTCTACGTGCAAGATTGTTTGTGATGAGAGGATTGCGCCAACGTATATAATATGAAAGGTTAAAATACGCGTTGTTATAATTTTTTAAAGAATGCTAAAAAGCTTAGGTTTAAAAGCATATCATATTTGTACGATTTAGACTACATTGTAGTCGCGACACTCGTGAACGGTTATTATTTACTGGAAATGTATTTTCAATAGCAACAAACTTAAAATTTACTTTGCAACTAGCTTCACATATTTTTACAGTCCAGCACCCAGTAAATAGGTCCTTAACATTTGTCCGATGTTAGCACCGAGTTTAAAACTTAACAAGGGGTTATTCGACTACACTTAAATGTACATACGGGAGATGAAATGTCTTTGCTCAAAAAATGTTACACATACAAAAAGTGTTTTCTAAAGGAAAATGAAGTCTACCTTTCCCTCCTTCGATGTGAACCCATTTCTCTGTACACACAGCTGTGATCCACACAAAAGTGCAGAGGCCAACGAGGACTGTGCAAGCAAAGAGGATTCTTCTCTCTATGACCAAAGCCTGCAGAAGAGGCCTCCTCTCAGCCCCTGCCGACGATGCTGTCGACATTTTGTCAGTCTCCATTACTAATTAGTTCCTGCAAAGAATAATATTTATGAATGAGTTGTTAACAAAGTTTCTTCCAATGAAATCTTTCAGATATTCCAAAAAGATCTAGGAGAAACGAAATGAGATAATAAATGTGATGTTGAACATTGATGAGGCGAGAGGTTAATCTTATGCGGTCTATGTCTACACTAAAAGCAAGTAAATTAAAACTAATTTGCTAATTTAATTTTTTTTTTGATAACAACTTGCAAGGATTAATTTAATTTAGTTCAGTATGTTAAAAACAATTTATTGCTCATTGTGTGTGATTATTTAGCATCGGGAAATTTATGGTATTGCACTCTCAAATTTGTTGTATTTGGCTCGAAATCGAGTCGGTTTTATTGCATTTTCGTGAATGAAGGCCACGAAAAAGAAACAAGGAACGACGATGTGTGGAACAAAGAACAGAGAAAACAAAGAAATTGAAATCAGTTTCAGCGTTCCAATTCTTGGTTTGCAGTAACCAAGAATTTTAGATCTTGAGTATAATATTTATGATGCCTAGGATTTGGAGGGCGTTACTTTGCGAGTGTTATGGGAGAAAATATTGTTTTGAATCATCACGAAATTTATATAACATTTATTTCTCAAAACATATGATGGGTTGAATACACGTTGTCTCCGTAAGTTAACCGTAACAAGGACAAAATTTCCGAATGAGCAATATTATCATTTAATAGATTTGACATCATAGTCATAAAATAAAAAATCTGACCGATTAAAATGTATATATCATTCCTTTATCGCCCTATATTATTCCTTTATTTCGAAAATCGATATCTAATTTTCTGTGAAATATGTTCAAATTAAAAAGTAACTTGCATTGGCGCAAAAAGGGAACTTATTTTAAAAAGTCAGTGTCATTTCGTTTATTTCAAATTATTCTTATCTTCTTTAGATGATAAATTGCAGTGATCTATTTTCATGGCGTAAACATAACTACACAGAAAGATTTGAAATATCGATAATGCCACGAATAACGACTTCTTTAATTCCTTACGACATGAAAAGCCAAAACCGACTAACCGAAAAGATTATATCTTTTCGATTAACTTTGGTGCGACGTTACATATCCGTATCGACCGTTTACAACAGCTCTACACTCGATGGCCTTATGCAGATATTAATACAAAATATGTCTTAAACAAAACGAGTAACTCTTTATGTACAAACATGCTCGTAATTAGCTCATCATTATTCAGAAAAATAGCTCTTTATACATAATGTACATAATTAAAAAGTACCTCATTTAATATTAGTTTTGTATTTCCTTGGGTTTCTGTAGGGTTCCGTGTTGAAAGATGAAAGTATAAAGATTCTTAGAAGATTAAGATTATTCCGTACAATGAAATAAATGAAAATGCAAATCCGGGCTTCAAAAGTATAACGCTCTGGGCACATGTCAACTTTCGATTTGCCAAACCGTAATTTTTTTTCATTGTGGCGTCTTATAAACTGTCCCTTATAATGAATTCAAAACGTGAAAACTTTCGCGCAATTACTTTTGATTATAAGAGATTCGCAAGTGGCTTCAATGGCATAGGGATATCATATCCATATCCACTCAACCATATCCCTACTTTGTGTAGTCATTTTTCTATGATATTCATCAGACATCAGACATAGAAAAATTAGTTATATCATGGGACATAAAATCAGACGTGGCTGCAGTGTCACTTGAAAAACAAATTAAAGTGATTGAAAATTGGTATGTTAACAATTATTTCTTGCGTAGAGTATTAGAAGGTTCTAATAAAAAAAACGTTCCCGAAAAGCTTCCTCGCAACAATGTCGTCTTTCACCACGAAAACATCCGGGCTTTCCCCTAAGAAACATATTTAGAAAATTATTTATAAAATCCCGAAACCTACAGTACGTCTTCAGTAGTATATCTTCTCTAATCCCTAATTTATTTATTATTTTTTCTTATTCTCCTTCATTAAGTGATTTTATTGCTAGTATAGATGGCCCTTAGACATGAATCTTAGTCTTACGTCCTACTAAGAGAAAGACGTCATGGAACGTTTATGAGTCTATGCTAATAGTAGTATAGAGTCGTTCATTTTTATACCCCAAAGGCAAGATACACGTATAATTACTTAACATTTTATGAAGGATACATATTAATTTTTATAACAAAATGGCCCTAAATCAATATTAATAAAAATTTTGACAAATAATATTCGATCATGTCTTACATTTCTAATAAGGTTGACAGGAATAGCTAATGCAATCCATATATCAGTAGATCATCTTTGAAGCTGATCTACTGATATACATTTGAACGTGACCGTGCCGTCCGACTGCTACAAATATGACAGTGATATTTTCGTAGCAGTGGAGGAATACAGAAAGTTAACTCAATTTTGGATGCCACTTGAATTCTACGAAGTACTTTAGAGATCCTAAACCACCTGCATCCATCGACTATAATAAATAGCTTAGCTGGTTTTTAATATTAAATCTGATGATATCTACATAGCTGCAGCACAAACCTTTAGAAGTTATATTTCCATTTTACTTAAATAAAAATACTGGCAACTATAAATCTATTTAATTCTGCAACCCTAATCGAGGTACGAGTATGGTATATAAATCAACACTTCATATAGTATCATTAAAATAATAAAAAATAAAACAGTCAACAGACACATTTTTTATTTTATTAATTTCATGAACATAATATTCAGGTAATAGACGAGTATTGTCGGAATATTATGTAAACGATATATATTATACGATTTCAATCTATGTAATTAAATTTAGGTGATAAGTTTATTTCATAATTCATTAATGAAGTTTAAATAGTTGAAATCCCCTATTGTTTGCTTCGTTTCGCTTGTTTCTCTTAAACTTCGGGCACATCTGTTTCTATATGACCGTTTAGAACTATTTCTACGAGCAGGAAATTGTAAAATGACGAAATGATTACGTATGCATGGAATAACGGGTCATCTAATTTTATAACAGTTTTCACAGACGACTCGCTCATGATGTTTTAAATTTAGACGGAGCGAAGCTTCAACAATGGAAAGAAAACTAAAATAAGGTCGATGACCTTTAGTCTTTCATAACAAAATGTGAAAACTGTAAAATTCTGGTTACTAACATTATACTTAGTTTATGACAGATTGTATTATTAATGAAATTATATATTACGATACTTTTGTGTATTTTATGTAACATTGACTTTTACTCAAATTATACCCACATATATTCAGAAATTGGTAAAATTTAAGAATATCATATGCAGTTAAAATGATCATAAGGATTAGGACTAAAACTAATGTGACTAAATGATTATTTACTATTTAAAATTATATTGATTATGGTTCTATTGAATTGTCTTTGTGTTTTCTCGACTTACTGTGTCGCTGATATTTCTTAACTTTATCCGATGTTACACTCCGTCACTGCGAATGGGAATGAAGCACGGGTGAGTGAACTGGAACTGTCATAAAGAAAGAAGAATTTTTCTAAACATTTCTCTTTCAATTTTCCTATAGAAAGTAAATACTTACAAGGATTATTTATTGGACATCGATATAAACGGGTTTCTGATTATTTTAAATTAAGGTTTATAAAAAAGGTTAACGTGATATTAAAACTAGGTGTGTAAATAAATAGTGTAGGAAAATTGCTGAAGGGTGCAATGACGGAGGAAACCTATTAATGCTTAAAGACATTTTGTATTAGATGGGGTTTGATTACTTGCTTACAACTGTGTGCACATATAAGTTTTTTCAAAAAACCCTAAAGGTATGTGGTCACCACCGCCTGAGCAGTGTTGCGAACGAGTTGTCATTCTTTGTGAACAAAGTAAGGTCTTTTTTTACCGGTCTGCCGAAGGAGGGTGACGTTTTTCGCATCCTCTACAACCTGAACCATTTGACGGATTTGAATATATTCGGTGTCATTATTTCAATATGGTGCTTACGACAAAAATATAGTAAAAGAATAGCTTTTTGAAAGTAGTGCGATTTTATATTTCGTTTAATAATTGCTTGTTTAGTTGATGAACGACATTGAGCTAAAATATTTCTACCAAAATAGTTAATGATCTAGATATTTTCCCACAAATTAGTCTAGATGTTTTCAACTAGCAATAATCGCACCTCGGATTAACCTCATTGGTTACGATATTGCCTCTGCGCAAAGTCCGCCAATCCGCAGTGGGGCCGCGTGGTGGACTATGCCCTGATACCCTCTGTACAGAGGAGGCCTTTGCCCAGCAGTGGGACATGTATAGGCTGTTACTTTAGTCTAGATGTTTTATCCTAAGTATGGGTTATCACAACTAATATGACAACCCAATTTTACGATATATTGACAATTTACGAATTCAAATTCAAATTCAAATTCAAATCATTTATTCATCGAAATAAGAAATATACATTTCATTTATCGATAGTCATTTTTTTTAAATCTACCACCGTTTCGTTATGAGGTTCCTCTAACGGAGAAGAAACAGGCGAAAGAAACTCCGTAGGTATCCTCTTTTTTGTAATTTTTTTTTCTCAACAAATACATTGTTTTTTAGAAACAGCTTATGAGCATCTTATTCCCAGGGGTGATTATCGTTAATGTATTCATTTATACTATATATAATAACCCTTTTTAAAAAGTTTTTCTTGAACAAATTTCTTAAACCTGATAATAGATAGGCTTTGCACATTAGCTGGGATTTTGTTGTAGAAACGTATACACCGTCCCATGAACGAGTTACTGACTCTATGGAGACTAGTAACTAATAAACTAGTAAAGTACGAGAATTTAAATTAATAGGACGTACACGAGATATAGATATTATCTAATAATAAGTATGGCTTCCTCGGTGAATTCAAAGAAGATTATCATATAATTTCAAATTTTGTATTAAGGTCACTAGAAGGTTTTGGTGCTGGTCCTGCAACCGTGTTTTATAAATTGAAAAAAAATAAAATAAAGAAAAGAGTGTCTATAATCGATTAGCAGATGTAAATATTGCGAAGATGCTTTTCAGACAGGCGACCTTGAACATCCATTCCCAATGCTGTGAATAAAACTCCAGCCACAATTCGATCCGATGTAAAACACAATGTCTATTACCGTACACCAACGCTCGCAACCAAAAGAATTTGACTTTATCCTCTAAAACGTAACGGTAAAAAAAGCAACGAAGAACTATGAACACATCGTGAAAACTGCGAAAAGTTTTCCATCATTCGCCTTCTTTCAACTGCTTCGCGAAATCGTATTATATGAATGATCAGCATAATGTAAGATGGTTACGCGTTGATTAAAGAACGAAATGTGTGCGAAGATAGGAATGCTGTGCGAAAACTTAATAAATATTAAGTGTCCCGTCCGCTGTTCATAAACGCGGAGATATTTTTATTGATGAAGTCAAGTCGTGGTATTGGAATGCGCAACGGGCACGTACACAAGGCGACAAGGGACGCGACTGGCGATTGAGATGACGACAAAGCGACGCCCGCGATGTTTACACTCGACTTACCGCGCTGTCGAGTCCACTTGTAGCGCCGTCCGTACTTCACAACGCTCAGTTTCACGTTTCAGTGCTACAGTTTATATCTAAACGCTGATCGTATTATCGTATTTGCGAGCAGCTATATATTGTTAACGGAAACGCCCTAAGCCAGTTGATAATACGCAAATGCCAAAATGATGGCCTATTGAGACGCTTCGATTCGGCCAAGAGCCGTCGAATATATAGAAACATATTTAATATATATGTCTATACTGTGAAGAATGCGAGTTTAGTTCGTGTATTTAATTGCTCATCTTTACGTTAATCGCAGTTATAATGGTTCGGATACTATTCAACTAAATTTAAATCAGCCGTCATACAAAATTATCTATAAATGTTATAAAAATATTGGGTGATTACTAAATTTGGTGTTCTACAATAAACTTGCGATAAAGTTAACTATTTTTTTTTCTTAACTTAAAAATCAAAGTTGAAGTATATATTATCTCGTATCCTGTAATCGTTACTACTTACACGGTGATTAGTATTACTTTATACAAAATGCCTATGTAAACTTATTTTTATTTCATGGCTTCAAAATAAGTCAGAATTTAAAAAAAAGTTTAAGGAAAAAAAAAACAGGTATACTTATCCATTTTGTGATTTGTAGAGAAGTCATTTGTTGTTTTTTTATATGAGAAGTTGACAAGCGAGCGACTTATGGACATCGTGACCCATGGACATATACTTCACTTGAGGAGTTTCAAATGCGTTACCAATCTTTAACAACAATATTAGGCAATAATAGGCACGGTCTACTTCACTCACTACATAAAAACTATAATTCGTCCATTTCACGCTGGTCTTCGGCAAGGGCTGTGATATTTTCCCGGACGAACCTGCCCGCTTGTGCATCAACAATGGCTGTGGTGTAGCCTTACCATTGCGAGGTTGGATTCAATCATTGTCACCAGCCTATGGAGGACATCATTGAAGGAGCAAGCCAGAGTATCCTCAAATATTAATGTAAAGCGGAATTTGTATATTAGATCATAGTAAAATAAACCATATTTTAGTATGACATAACCCAAGATACATTTACACGAAAGAAAGAACTTGTAACCAACCAACATTTTCTACAATTAACAGTTAATGCAACTCTATTCTTACAACAAAGAAGATAATTGCAGTCATTTGGCACTTTTTGATATTTAGAAGAAATAAGAAGAAAAACAATTATATTTAAACATAGTTTGTGAAAATATTAAGCTAATTGAAGTTATTGTACTAAAATAAACTTCAGTTTCGACTACTATGTTGGTATGACCTTTAGCCGTTTTCGACAATCCTTAAAACTATTTTAACGTCTCTTTCGTAATAAGAACACTAACTACTGTAATAGAGCTGTCATCATATACTAAACAGACCCTACTGCTCCCATAGGCCAACTCGACTGAGAAAGTACATGGACCTCGTAGAAGATTTAGGTTTAATTAATTTATTATGGCTTTGCGTTTCGTCCCATTGGATAAACAGACGCCCTCTTTATATGTGGTTACAAAAAGCCTATCGGTGTGGTAAAATTACGCCGACACTTTCAGTGATTAAATAATTCAACCTGTAACATCCTTACTAATTTCTATAAACGCGTCTTATTGTAAACGCGAAAGTTTGTATGTCTGGATGGATGTTTGTTACTCTTTAAAACGCAAAAACTACTGAATAGATTTTAATGAAACTTTACAATAACATAGCTTATACATCAGAACAGGTTATAATTTATTAAGATATTGTGTGAATTGTCCAAAATATACGTAATAATAAATGTCAATTAAGTAGAAAAATATTCAGCCATCTGCGAGATATTTTGGTGTAAAATAAAAAACTTATTGTTAATTCCCTTAGGCCGCACGGGCGAAGCTGCGGTTAACATTTTGTCATATTGTGTCACTAATAATCGGGCTAATCGCTCATTTCATTAGCTCAGTGTAGCTAAGCAGGGCTAAATAAAGTCGGCCAAGTGCGAGTCGCACTCGCGCACGAAGGCTTTCGTACCATTATCTTTAAAAACGAAAAAAAATCATGTTTGTTGTACGGGAGCCCCGATTAACAGAATATACCATCTGTGAAAATTTCAACGGTCTAACTATCACGGTTCATGAACCGATCTCATGAGATACAGCCTAGTGACAGACGGACACACAGGCCGATAGCGGATTCTTAGCAATAGGGGCCGTTTTACATTTTGGGTACTGAATCTGAATTTTGAAAATATTCAGACGGTAGTTCTTACATTCATTTTATGTAATTAACGTGTAACTAACGACATTGTATTTAACGTCTGCTCTTGAGCGAGTTGCAACGGTTAAATAAAACGTAAAGTGTGTCGCTGCCGGTGGCATATGTTTCGTTTGGCTGTTCTTTTTTCGACTTGTCTGTCATCGGCCAGTTTCGAAACAGAGAGATCGCAACGAAAATAAGAGTAAGCCGATATATAACGTTAGGCTGACAACTACTGAGGTGGATGCTCCTCGTATTCCTCCTTTGTAACGTGGCTTAGCGAGGCAAAATCTCTGGTTATACATATACGTAAACTTGGGATTTTGTAGCATTAAGCATACTATAATAGTATAATTCAGGGTCTTGATTTTATATCTAATATCTGATAAATTTATATATGATATCGAATGATTGTAAGACAATGAAAATATGTCTATATGATATTAACAATACAAAAAAATACTATTTTAGAAACTAAAAACAAAACCGTATGCAAATAATTATTTATGTATATTATTATTACACTATACTTTTCATGTTTGATTTTGACGAGTTCCCTGATGTATCTTCGGAGTCCAAGATCCAATACCAAGCTAAATTGAACCCAATGCAAAAAGAATTTTTAAAATTAGTTCATAAATCACGGAGTTCTGAGGTAACAAAAATTAACAAAAAATACAACCGAATTGAGAACCTCCACCTTTTTTAAGTCGACTGAAAAGAAAGGAATAGAAAAGGTCTAGCTTACAGCACTTTCTTGGAAATTAATTAGTCTTCAATTAAGCTCATGGTCCTTAAACGATTTCGGACATGATCTAGAAATAAGCAAACTATTTATTCAAAGCGAAGTTTGATGCGTTAAAGGAACAGTAATCTCTTAAACATACGTCGCTTTAGAGATTCTGTACTTTTAACGAAACGTAAACTGTGCACATTCGTTAGAAGGAGGGGAGGGAAAATAGTATAACAATGTAATAACCATATTGTTGCACAGTGAACACGAATAAAGCGCATTTATTTACTTTGCTCGAATGCGTTCGATAAGCTTCTGCACTAGTCACTCGGTATTCGTTTGTTGCCGTGGATGAGAGCCAAAGGAACGTTGGAGTGTAAAGCAGCGAATGATCTTTGTTAATTAGGTTGGCATGTAGTTTTACAATACATTGATAATGAACAAAATTAATCTCGAACAACTAATGATATGAATAGGAAATTAAGAAATATAGGCACTATAAAAGTTCGCAATCTTTCCTACTACGAAATTACGATAAGAGCTTTTATGAATATTTAAAAGATTCGATATTTTGCATAAACAGCTGACCTGTGGTCAATGGTTTATCATTTGTTATATTTAAAAAATATTTTCTGTTTAATAAATCTGCTAGTATAATACATAACATTTGCTATTAGTAGTAACTACGAGTAGGAACTCAGTATTTGTATTGGTGTTGTATAAGTCGCCAAGTGCCTTTATGTGTATTTACACCTTTAACTGTTAGTGTTAATAATGTTATAAAAAAGTATAAAAAATATAAATATAAGTCAATAATCTTAATAAAAAAATACTATAATTTTGTTAAGATGGCGTTGACGGCAGTATGACTGAGAAGCCATTATTATATTGTCATACGAGGACTATATGTGATGTAGTATAAGGTTTATAATAGGCGATTAAGTTGGTTAATAAGACGTATCAAAGTACAAGTTTTTTTAGTAATTGCTTTGTTGTTACCTGAGTGATAAAAATGACTGATATTAATCTCGACAAAAGAAATTAAACAACTATAAGGATATCGATTACAACTATTACAGTTTAACGATTCCGACATGCTGGTTTAATTGCTTTTTTACGTTGTTCCAACGATATTGTTTTCCAGTCAGTTTATCCTCTAAATTGTGATTCTGTTTTACATTAATGTGGATTTATCACTATGGCGTCTGCTATCCAGTCTCGTCCTGCTAGAATATTGCAATGAACAATACGCGTGAAATGAAGCTAATTTGGTTTTACATCGTTAGGTATAAAAACTGGCCAAGTGCAAGTCGAGCTCCACTTAAATATTTTTTATTCCGTTTTTAGTAGGTACTTTTCGTTATAGCGACCTCAAAAATACATTATTTGTGAAATTTCATTTGTCTAACTATCACGATTCATGCATGAGATACAACGGTGACGGACGGAGAGACAGACAGACAGCGGAGTCTTAGTAATAGGGTCCCGTTTTACCCTTTGGGTACGTAACCCTAAAAGCACTGGTATGTAAATTCATTTATTAAATATAATTAATTATTTATAAATTATTTGTTTATAAATTATTTGTTTATAAATTATTTATGCATAATTATTTACTTATATAAATGACTACATGCCGGCGGCAATGCATATTTCTTTCTATTTATGACAAAATGCAGATATGCTAAAACATGTTATTAGTTTAAAATGAGAATTTGCGCAATCAGAGTTAAATTAATATAAAAGCTAAATATTTGAATCAAAAGATAAATCGCTATTTGTCAAAGAGATTTTTGATGAAAATATATTATATGGGCATAGTATGTAACAGTGTGACTGATATCGACGAACCATTGCTCAATCAGCTGTTTCCATCAAGTGATACCATTCCTGATAGCGTACTTGTTGTGAAGCTTTCAATATTTAGCTCTCGAAAAAAGAGATACGCTTCGATTATTTTAGTTTCATATGTTCACATGTTAAACAGAAAATCTGAACGTGAACATGAAATAAATTACAATGGAATCCGCCTTACTTAATGCAAAGTTTGTTATTTGTATTTATAGGTAGGTTAATGCAAGTAATTATAGAATAACTCAAATAAATTTTAATTCATATTTTGTTATAGAGACATTGCATATATTTAACCAATGCTTGAATATATTTTTGAAATGTGTAAATTGAACAAGAAAAAGTAAATAATTGACGATCCAAATAATCTTTATAATTAATTGCGTATGTATATCGATTTTAACTGCTTATAATGTACTCAAGGTGTTATATAAAACCTTAACATTACATAATTTTCCATATTTTCATATGAAACTTGTCTTTCTAGTGTAGTAACTTAAAAGAAAATATTGTAGATTTAAATTGATCTGTTATTGAAACGGAAATATCAAATATTTACTTCGAACCCATCTCTTAAGATTATACATATTTTTATGATTTATTTATCGTTCGCCAAACAAGCGTTTTCCGTGAAGAGGGCTACATGTTTAATTCATTGATTTGCCTATTCATATCAGACCTATCAAACATCCAAGGAAGCGCATTTAAACATATAAAAATCTTTGTTGTATCTGTTTACTTATAATAATTTACTATGCGTCTTTCAAGCTGAGTTTGGAGACTTTAAATGATGGCTATGAAGGTGAGTCTTCTAGGCATGCTCTCTAAAACTAATTACACTGTTATTAAGATTGAAATCTGGTTAGGGTGATACGTAGGCAATTATACAGGAATGTAGGTTACCTACTTGAACTCTAGGTAGTCTATAAAAAACCATGATAACCATTAGTTTATTAATTTTAACTTCATTCCAGTAATCGAGCGGAAATAGACATAGGTGAATGTAATTACACCATTAAATGCTTTTTTCTTACTTAAATTCTTTAGAAAAAGTTGCAAGAATGTGTTTAAGAAACAGGACAGAGATACTATGAAATACCTTAATAATGTGCACAAATCACGGTTATTTGTATAATTAAACGAATTTACACGCATAAATACATACATTGCATTTTATCTTTTGATTAATGTATAAATTATAATAGAGTTATTAGGTTATGAGTATTTTGGTGATCTCTGGTGATTATATACTGGGTAGTCAACGGAAACTGAATCAATACGAAAATTATATTTCCTCATAATTATAAGGTTAAAAATATATGCACCCTTTATTCGTTTTTACGTCCATTTGTCATTTGCCGATGTATGTACGCGTTACCTAACCGTTCCACCGTTACTATATATAATTAATGTCTGTGTGGTGTGAAAGTTGGCAGCAATACGAGGCGTTTTCGATGTCTATATTCCTAGTGATCTCATACTAATACTTTTATGTAGGAAACAGAAAACATTAATTGAGTTAATTATATTCATCGTGAGTCATATGCGAGTTAATTCATTATTGGAATGTGCATAGTAATGAAAACGAGAAAGTAATAAATAAAAATGAATATTGGTAAGAGCAAAATAAATATGTCGAAATTGATAGATTCTTTCATATATTATACTAGCGGACCCGACAGACGTTGTCCTGTACATACGTCTTAAATCCGATACTAAATTATAAATAAAAATATTATTATAAAAACATTTTGTAGTTGACCGTATTGGGAAATAAACTATTTCGAGTGGTTTATTTCATAATCCACTTGAACACACACAAAAAATTAAGATAATCTTAATTTAATCTTAATTTTTTGTGTGTGTTCCACACAACAGTCTCTGCTGTTGTACTCAGAAGATTCTGCGTTTCGTTTGGCGTGTAAGGTATCCGGAACCCACATATTAAATGGTGGCAATGCGTCTGCGCCATGGGTGTTGCAAATATCCACGGGTGGTGGTTATCACTGAACATCAGGTGAACCACCAGCTAGCTTGCCATATTCTAACATAAAATAAAATTTAAACAATAATTAAGCCTGGAAAAACATCCAGTTCTTTGGCAACCGATCGTAGGTCACACAAGTACTTGTCCGAAATAAAACCCAAGATGACTCCGAAGCTCATAGCGTAATGACTCCACTCTCCTAGGCGAAAACATAACTTCAATTCCTATTACTATGCAACATCCATTCTGATATTACTCAAGGCGGAAACATTACTCTATTATTGTAGAGGTGAACGAAACGGCGACATTTGGATCGTGCAACTTCTTCCAGAACGTTTCCTTTTATTGAACGAGAAATGCATGTTTGCATAACGTTTCCGAATATATACAGACTATGTGAAATAATTATTGTCACAACATTACAGAACCGTGTGAAAGGGTTAGAAACCAGATCTTTATGGGTAAGACGTGCACTAAATCATGTCCGTGTTCGCAAGGTTACGGTTATTTAAATAAGAAATAAAACGCGAATTTTGTAAATTAAATTGCTACCACAATTGTAAAAGGGTAAGTTTACAAACTCACTTACCTTTTTTAACAAAAAGGGAGTATCACCCGAAAAAGAAGATCCCAGAGCTAGGCTATCGTATAGTAACGTTCTCTTTCATTTATATTATTATGTTAAATGCTACATAAGTCTGATATGCTGTGAATTAGTTGCATTCATTAATATAAAATAAAAAGTTTTTGGTAAATGATAAGTGTTTATATTTATTTCAGATTTAGGTACAAATATTTTTTAAAGACAAACATTGTGTACTATCAATGAGTTTGAGCGTTATCATGAGCTATTCATTTCTTTATGAATTTATATTTACGTTGCAAGTATATATTTTTTGTTTGTAAGAGGAATCATGGACACATATGTAGAACACTCACAAAGTTTTGAGAAACTAAAAAACTAACTTATATGGATAAAATATTTTCAAAGAACTCTCCACCAGGCTGGTGGAGAGTTCGTTCTTTACTGTCAGGTGTCTGAATCAATTTTCAAAGCACTTTTTCCTGAACGCCTTAAACTCCTCTTCGGCGGCCTTCTCTAACACTGTTAGCGCGTCTTCCGGTTATGATAAATGTATCCCAGAATAAAAACAAGTCACAAACAAATCAAGACTGTCCAAGATTCGTCACTTGTCACAATGTAGTAAACGCCCCCAGGCGAGCCTGCTTCAAATTTACAAATCATGCCAAGGCACCATTCCACACGAGCCTGCTTCTAAGCTTCGATAAGGTTATGTGGTACCCAGCGCTAAATTATCTTCTGAATCTTTTGCGAACTAATCTGCAATGTGTGCTGAATCCCTTTTTCTTGAATTGTATTTTTCACTTCCAGCACACTTTCTTTGGTAACAGCCGTCCAAGGACGGCCACTTTTTCGATCATCGCATCCCCTAGTGCTAGACTACTGCGTTTTAATTCGTTATTCCAGCGGTAGATGGTTACATTTGAAGGTCTTTCATCCATATATGCCATTTGAAGTCGGTTAAATGACTTGTTCGGTTTTAAGTCTCATTTGAAGTCGTAAAAATTCATTGCAAGAAAATGTTCCCGATGCAGATCCATTTTTACATGAGACACGTTTATTCAATTTAGTTTCTAAAGAACTATGGAGCGATATTTAAAATTCGAATAACGTTTTTTTTTTTTACTTTTAAGTAATTAAAATTGTTAAATAATTATATTGAGCCAGGGCTCCATACAAACTTTTTTCGCAAAACTATCTGACTGGCCTGGTATTCAGTCGATGGAGTCAATTTTACTACTATGTAAATACTAATATGAATGGTCGTAAATACTGTAGATTATGAGAGCACTCATTGTCTATTTGTGAAGTACAATAGCATAAATATAGAGCTCTGTAAGTTTGCTATTTTTAACTTTAAGTAGTCTGATTTGAATTGCTATGCACCTTTTTTCCATAGAGAGTGAAGGACGAACTAATGTTCCGAAGGAGACTTAAGTAAATTAAACGTAAAGTTGTCTTCGGCACAATTTCTTTTCCGAAGCGACAAAATTATCCACTTAGATTTTAAATTATCATGTTAAATTATTTTGTGCAATGTTCAAATTTTTCTGTGAACTTTTCTTCCTTCAGCCATGAATCGTCTTCATTGTCAGATTTGTATAATAAACATACATAAAATTATTTAATATACTGCGAATAAATAGTGTAATTTTCTTTTGATTAAGATAAATGATAAAATTTCGTGTCTAATATAATATGATATTGACACTGGCAAAAATTCACGGCTACCTTTAAAATACAAAATATGGATACGACTGCACCTAAAAGTTCTAAAACAGAAGTACCTAATAAGAACTTGTAATGCAATACGCATTTGTACTGTTTCTTATGGAAATATTGAAAAATTAAAACAAGAGTAAAAAGCTTTCGTGTGCTAAGCAGTTGAGGATTCTATTTAAGCTCATGAAATTATAATGTGAATTATCTATTCAATTTATAATTATTAATGTCAGATAATAAACTATCTGATTTTAATATAAATTTTAATTAGAAATAACGTAAATTCATCATCGTATACTATGACCACAAAAAGTTAGATTAGCTTAACCAATAAATAATATTCGTCCTACTAGGTCCCTTAATGTTTGTTTTTTCTTGTATTATTACACTAAATCATAAAAATGATTAATACCTTGGCATTCTTAAATTATTTTTAAAAAGCAAAAATATTTTTTTTACAAGTTGCTTATTAAATAAATGTCGAATCGATCGAACTAAAAGATGTTCTCGTATCGTTGTATATTCTTGCTTAAAGATAGTACGACACTCCTATTATAGTTTAATTTAAGAGCAATAATTCATTTACGGATGCAATACAAGTATTAATATCACAAAAAAATTTTATCTGGGCAGGTGGCAGCCCTGTTATTATTAATGAGTGAAACCTGACCTGTTGATCAAGCCGATGAGCGTTTCTGGATCTCGGTAAGGCGTGATGCTAGATCATGTATGTTTAATAACTTCGGGCATCTTTCGTGCCGATTATCCTGAACACGTTGTAACACAAACCGCCGCGTCTACATAGTTTGAAGAGTCCAACACCGCGGACGACCACGGCTGGTTGCGCGTCGGCCCGGGAAAGATTGGGGTGATTTTTTCTAATTTACGCGGCACACGGCGCCGGTCGAACAATGAACACGCGCGTTCCGGGCAGTTGAGCCGCCCAACTGACGGGCGGGAACAAGTACTCTAACGTCTCACGTGGGCCGGCTCGGCAGGGCTGCGCACGCTCGCCTGTTGCCGGGCCTCTGTTTCGCTACGTCTGCTTTCGCTGGACGCCACTCCGGCGTCTTCATTTCGCCGCCGTAAATAAGAACACGTCCAAACTACTTGTCTCTACCGGATCCCTCCGTTTCCCAAATGCCATTATGATTAGGCGGGCATTACATTCCTTTGCAAACGTTCATTCTAAAATGATATATTCGTATAGGAAATAGTGTTGTGAATATTTCATTTGGTTTTACATTTATTTTTGGTTAAATTCCTGAATAACTCTATGGCTTTGTTGAACTTTGTTTTGCAGCAGTTATGCATCCGTTGCATGACATTTTTTTTACCTAGAGGTTAACTATATTTTATGAACAGCATCATTAACTATATTTACCTACATATGAAAATTCGAAAGTTTGAAATAAAAATTAAATTGAAATTTTCTGTTAATTCCACGAGCTGTAATATTTCGTAATCTGTAACAATAAACGAAACTTATCTTCAAAATAGAATAAATCCTTTTTAGGTTTCCGTACCCAAAGGTTAAAACGGAACCCTATTACTAAGACTCTGCTGTCTGTCTGTCCGTCTGTCATCAGGCTGTATCTCATAAACCGTGATAGTTAGTCGGTTGAAATGATCACAGATGATGTATTTTTTTGCCGCTATAAAAACAGATACTAAAAAACAGAATAAAAAATATTTAAATGGGGCTCCTATACAACAGACATGATTTTTTTACCAACTTTTATAAGTGGTACGGAACCCTTAGGGCGCGAGTCCAACTCGCACTATTCCGGCTTTTTATATATATATACAGAAATAAATGTTCATTAATTAAACAATAACTACTTCCATACAATATTTTTGATATGGACATATACAAATATGTAATTTAGTTGCTATTTACATATTACTTTAGTTACGTAATAATAGCTAAAAATTTCCGTGTAACTAAAAGAAATAATATGAGTATTACTTGCCGCAAACACAAATTCAAATATTATTTTAAATAAAATAAATCGTTCTTTTTAAACATCTGTCAGATGAAGGAATATATTTTGCGTTGACTAAAAAGACGTCTAATAAGCTCTATTTTCAACATTACATAAATATTTTATGTAACGATAATTGGTCTACATATAATTATCATTTGTTCAAGATGTGAGTACAATTTTCTGTTTCGTTAGCAATTTAATCTATTTAAAATGTTGCAAAGATTTGGCTTGCTTTTTAAATTTAATACTTTACTATGCATTCTTCACTGAATTTTACTTTCGAATAAATACTTGAAGTGTATTTTTATCGATCTATTCTGATCGTTTTATGTGACCGTTCTTACTACGAAATTAAGCAGTCAATTAATAACGTAGTAGAAAGAAATGAAATAAAGAATAATCCTTGAAATAGAACCATTTTGATTCGCTTTTGTTTTTTTTTTAATTTCTCGATTCAACCTCAATAACGTGCATTGCCATTGGGGTGAATTAAATGTACGTATATTTATTTACTGAATTTCTCCGTATTAAGGTTCGGCAGAACTGAAGACGACCCGGAATTAACGCTAACGGAAAAGGCTAAATATTTCGTTGTTGTCCACTGGAGAGGACTGCTCTGTTTTTTGACGCCGATTATAGCACTTCCTATTGTATTGCCGCCGCCGACCGAGGTTTATAAAATCCTAAACGATATGAGTAGACATTTAGATTCTTTTGTTGCACGAATGGAATGAAAGGATTTTATTGAGACGGGCCTGAAGTTGATGTTATCCATACAGCAACATGAGCGAAATCTTTATTCTTTTGAACGTTTTTGTCGTTTAAGCAATTCATCACACGTTGAGCGAACTGCCTGATCGCTTGCTATTTTCCTAGTAAAAAGTAGATTATTAGTAGATTATATCTTTCAGAAAAAAAGGTAAAAAGTTAGATAGGTGAGCACAGTTAAGGCAATTAGATAGTTTTTTGTGCTAACTACCGGCAGTTAGCTAAGTGATTTATATATCTACCGATGGAGGAAGTAATAAATAAGTGTATATACCTTTCCTCTTTATATTCCAGAAATACCAATGGTGCGCTTACTGCTTGGTTATAATGGCAGTTTTCTGGGTTTCGGAATGTATACCACTACCAGTGACTTCCTTCCTGCCGATGGTAGTGTTTCCAGTAACAGGAGTGAATAGCACATCGGACACTAGTGAGGCTTATATGAATGTAAGTACCAATAAGTAAACCTTGCCTACTTTCCTTTGCTCTTTCTGGGGTCTTCTATAATTTCAATTTTATAATTATTTAGCGCTCGACTATTTTTTATATTAATTAAAATCTATCTCTTACCTGCGACATTAAATTCGCGAATCAGAATAAAATATTTAATTAAGTATTAAGAGGAAGGAACAAATTCAAATGACCTGATTATTATATTCATCCGATTAATTGGATTTATGGCAAATTTTTATACAGGACAGTTTGATGATGTTTATTGGAAGCCTCATTTTGGCTGCCTGCGTAGAACAGTCTGGTTTTCATAGAAGACTGGCTTACGGTGCAGTTCGGACTATTGGATTTACTCATTTCAGGTTGGTCATTTTGATCTTGTTTAGATTTTACCGTGTTCCTTGATATTTAATACTTTGTGTCAAGGAAACTTTTGATGTCAAGGAAAATGCACTTTAGTATTAAGTTAAAAAAAAGAATTCTGAAAACTGGACGTAAATTAAGAGATATATGGTAGATAGCTAGTTGCATCTTTCTTTATACAACAATGATTAAAGTACTTGTCATAGTTTTTTTATCATTTACCCCAGTCAGATAATAGCTACCGATGGAGCCGAGGTCTGACCCTCTTGGGCACCCTCGAATCTGAATGCTAAACGAATATTGACTGACAGCCCAAGCCGAGGCACTTGATCCTAGTCCCTCCATGGAGCGTCCGCCAATACGCCCTAAGAGCTTGGTGGCCTCCCGAACCGGTGAGATTAGTAACAGCGTGACGGCCCGAGCCGAGGCTCCCTCGGGAAAGCCCTCAAATTTAAGGCACCATAACCCATAACCGAGGGTCAGACTAGGCGGCCCGAGCCCCACCTCAAGTCCGGCGGATCTGAAATGGCCCCTCAAGCCAACAGTGGTATATCAAGCCAAAAAAAATTAATTTTACATTTTTTGTAATATAACCAATATTTAGTACATTCAGGGTATCTAATTTACATATCAAGCAAGAAACCTAGCCCACGCGGCATGGTACCAAGAACCCTAGCTGCATTTCCTCGCTGAATAGCTATGCTAAACCTTTGACCGAAAAAGAACCAGCCCTCTTGTCACCAGCCGCGGCGTTAAGCTTAACCTTTCAAAAATTTTGATGTACGGAGATATAGATAGAAAATTAGTCACGTTCTTTTTCTTCTCACAGGCTTCTGTTATCGATGTGTTGTGTGACAATGTTTGTCTCATTCTGGATTACTAATACTGCTGCCACAACTATGATGGTGCCTATTAATTTTGCCATCTTAAAAGTTTTTGAGCAAGTAAGTTTTGTTGTTATTTGAAACGAATCACTTATTTCATTTAAAAAAAAAAGCACGCCTTGCCCCCCCGTATACCGATGAATTTACAATTATTTCTTAAAATGAAGGTCGTATATATTTATTGAACTGACAAATGAGACTTCTTACCCGTTAAAGTTTGAGTAAGGATCATCAATTTGATATCAAAACTGTAATTTGCATAGCTAGCCGAAAAGATGAGAGGTCCGGCGAAAAAATTGTAATGCTGTATATTTTTATTGCAGCAAAAATTATTGACAATATTCGAGTACACTAGTGATGGTGACCGTGTTGCAACAGATATAACCACCTGCTACTTTTGTGCCGCCACATTTTCTGCAACAATCGGTTTGGATTTAGTGATATCGATTTAATATTATATCTTGAGAATTTCTAAGAGCCATAATAGCTCAGTGTCCGGGCGCTTGCCTTTAATTCAATTTACTCGAGCAGCCTGAGTTCGATCCCCGGTGCCAAGAACAATGAAATTTTTAATTTAAAGTGCTGACTTATCATGTGCTCGACGGTGAAAGAAAACATCGTGAGGAAACCATATATACATATTTTCTAAATAATAACAAAAAAAAAAAAAAAAGATATGTGAAGTCCGCCAATCCACAGTGGGGCCGCGTGATTCTCTGATACTCTCTGTATACAGGAGGCCTTTGCCCACCAGTGTGACATTAAATCAAATCAAATCAATAATACAAAAAGATATTATGGAGGTGCTACTTACAATTACAGATTATTTTATGAAATGTGATATTGCTAGAAAACTAGAAGACAATTTTGGTGTAGATACAATCTAGTTTTAATTACTGGTTATTGAGTTAATTGGTTACAAAAGGTTATAAAATTGTTTAAGTGTTACTGTAACATTGTTTTTTTATATAACATTTATACTCTGCATTTCATTGACATTTTACAGGTGGCATCGGAACCTTAGTCGGTACAGGGACGAATCTGGTAATGAAAGGACTTATCCAGAAGTAAGTTCTAAAAGAGAAATTTTATTTAAATTCATAGTTCTATGATACTAAAGGATCATAGACAACAAGAGGTCGACAATTATTGCTTTCCTTTTTTATAAGAAGAAACGGATATAATACAAATAATAAAAATACGGATGTCACGGAAGTGATTATCATCAATTTCGTCGCGTTCAGCATAAGTTAGGCATTTTTATATCACCTCTGAACGAAGTCCAGAGGAATAACCAACAGTACAATTTTTTAGGAAAACTCTCCACCATTCAGGTTTTGTGCCAACGTAATAAATTTTAAAATTAATAGCTTAGCTTTTTTCTTAAGGACTTAAATAGTAACGAAGGTTGAATTATTATGCAAGAAATTTCGGAAGAAATTTTTTCAATTACTACTTCAAAATATTATGATTGCTTACTTTAAGTTCAACATTAAATTTAATGAAGTTAATATTGAAATAATATTTATGTTTACAGGGCTTACCCAACGTCACCGGAGTATTTGTCATTTCCGAAGTTTTCTGCGTTCACTATTCCATTAGCTATTGTTCTGGAAGTTACTTTATTTCTTACCTTCCTTATTCAGTTTCTTGGGTGGTTAAGGTACGTGTTTTATTTTAAATTATTTTGTGCAGTTAAAATATTGTCGACTGGGTGGAAAATATTTGCAAATTTGTGTATTTGTTATCAAGAACCAGCTTTCACACAATCATTATTTTTTAAATATATCTATAAAACAAATCATTGGTCTTGAGAGCAGTGGATCTATTTATTAAATGTACGTAATTAATTCACTTTCGAATGACAAGACAAATTTGGATAAGATTACTTATTTTCTTGTTATTTTTCTTGTGTAGTTTTTTAGAAATCTTTGCGATAAATGGAATTCCTTTTGTATCTCGCGTATGTATGTATTTTTTTACAAAACTTGTGCTTCATGTATTGTCAGTTCGACCGGATTATGGCCTCTGGAAGCAAAAGTATTTGTACTTTTTCCGGTGGTATAAGTATTAAATTGAGGACCATTCTCTTAGGTTGGCCAATATGGCCTCCAACATACGTGGTGTAATGAGTGACCTTAGGTTCAATAATTCTCACTTGTCGAGTTAAAAATAAAGAGGTGACTTTCACATAATAGGCCAGGGAGTCAGGCTGCAAAACAGTCTTATATATCTCCCGAGGGTATAGCAGCCGCCAAGAAGACTGTTGATGATGATTGGAAGAAATTAGGGAGTCTCACTTTTTGGGAACTTGTGAGTCTTTTTTCACTGCAAAGAATACTAATTTATACGAAAATATAGAACAATATTTAAGTGAAACTATTGGAATTATCGCATTACTACTAAAAATTTAAAGTTGTTGACTGTTTCATTAAAAAAAAATTAAACGAAACTAAGTCAACATTAAAACACTGAGCCGTGATAGGTGTACGCTTTGTTTCTGTAAACTCGCCGAACTTGATTCGAGTGCCGGTGCCGAATGAAATTGGTCGAATGAAACACCAATGAAATTGGTAATGCTAATTATAAGTATTAACAGTAATTAGAGGTATAGAAAAACATCATGAGGAAACCTGCACATTTTCAAAATAATAGCAATGTAGCAAATATGTTTCGAAGTGTGTGAAATCCGCAGTGGGTTGCGTAGTGGTCTACGCCCTAACACCCTATGTAGAGAAGAGAAGCCTTTGCCCAGCCGTGGTACTGTTATATACAGGCTGTTACTTTTTTACTCCTAAATAAAATTCATGATCATGAAAGACTGGCCATATTCATAAATGTGGAATTATTCATATAGTGTGGTGTTACAAATGTTATTACAAGAACGTATAAAATTCAAAAATGAGTTTTTTCGCAAACTACCACAACCCTGTAGCCCTGAAGATATACAGATAGCTATATATTCAGATGTTATATTCAAATGAAAAGAAAAATATCGAATTGTTACTTCACTGACCTGTGGGTCGAAATCGACCATTGTAAATATTTAACTGGCTACAATTACACCACCGCAGACGTGAAATCTAAAATTGCAGACTTAAGATACTTTGAAAAATAAGCATTTATTATTACTTTTTCAGATGGTTATTCTTTTGTTTGGCGGTGCAATGATTCTATTTTTCTGTCGTTCTCCTAAAATGTTCATGGGGTGGGGCGACTATCTTGAAAAAGTTTTTGATAGACCTGCCAAATTGTAAGATCTTAGTCCTTTTTACATAAAAGTTATTAATTCTTTATTTTCCTTTATCCATTTAGTTTTATTATTTATGATTTACTAGTGTTCGGGACTCAGCTTTAGCTTCTGTGGTGATCTTCCTTATGTTCCTTTTTCCATCAAATCTCTTATTTTTCAAAAACTTTACGGCAAAGTGTAAGTAATCTTTAAATTTGTTTTATTTATTGAATTCAATTTTATTTTGCATTTTATCTAAAAAAGGTAAGCTGTGATAGTTCAGTGTTTGGCTGGGCGTTAGCCTGTTATTTCTTTTTACACGAGCAACCTGAGTTCAAAACTCTGCGGTTAAGTCTACCAATCCACAGTGGGGTCACGCATTGGGTTAATACCCTCTGTACAAAAGTAGCCTTTTCACGCCAGTGGAACATGTATAGGCCGATACTTTAACAAGGTTACCTTTTATTTTATAAAGAGCAGCCGAACCGTTTTTTAAAGAGAGATATAGACAACGTTATCACACTGTGCAATGTAGTCCAACATTGATTAGTGAATATTAATGAGCCTTACGTTGTTATTTGATAATGGAATGTTTCATTTTTGTTTTTT
Source organism: Iphiclides podalirius (assembly GCA_933534255.1). Classification (NCBI taxonomy): domain Eukaryota; kingdom Metazoa; phylum Arthropoda; class Insecta; order Lepidoptera; family Papilionidae; genus Iphiclides; species Iphiclides podalirius. The sequence continues at coordinate 9,775,932 of OW152822.1, read as the reverse complement.
TAGACTAAATTATTGTCATTTTATTTATGTCAAAACTTAATATAATTTTACAATTTCTTTGTTTAAACGTCTTATAATTTTAGATCACGAACAATTGCCGAAAGAACCCTTAAGCTCAGTGCTCATCTGGAAAAAAATGAACGAAACTTTACCATATGGCTTCAGTTTCCTTTTAGGTGAGTACATAATAAAAAAAAACAATCAAGTTGATCATAAATAATTTTTAACAAAAGAAACCGACTTCAAATCGGAAACTCAAGAACATTGTTAATACATATAACATTTGAGGATTGCCCTAGATTTCTCTGGGATGCCATTCATCAGCTCCGAATTTCCTTATCATGGTACCACCCTTGAAATACGTCCTTTCCAACAAAAAAAGAAACATCGAAATCGGTTCATAATGACCAAGTTATCCGCGAACACACAAAAAAATGTATACTGTCAAATTGAGAAATCTCCTTCTTTTTTGAAGTCGGTTAAAATAGAATATAAATGTATCCAGTATTTATAAATTTATATCTTACAAGCTGCTGCCCGCGACTACGTCTGCGTAGAATAGGCTAAAGACGTAACATTCAGACAGAAATACAGATATAAATAAAAACATGTATATAAATTATAGCCTATGTGTTATTCTGATGTATAAGCTATATTATTGCAAAGTTTCATTAAAATCCATTCAGTAGTATTTGCGTGAAAGATTAACAAACATCCATCCATACATACAAACGTTCAGATTTACGCTCGTGGCGAAATAATTTACCACAAACATCAAAAAAAGTCTAAGCAACACTAACTAATATTCCCACGCTTTGGTACTGTAAAAAAAATGCATGAGTAATATTTTTAATAGAAGTACTTGGAGGACTTGGTTTTTTTTGGTAAATCATGTATTTTGAAAATAAAAAACTGAAAGTAAAGAAAATGATCTGGTATAGAAAAAAAAGTAAAAAAAAATAAGTGTGTAAATGCGCGGCCGTCTGTTTTGGGGCCCGATTACCGACCGAGCTATTATAACTTTTTTTTGCGGCGAAATTTAGGTCATATTCGAATGATATTTTTCATTCTCTGAAAACAGGGATAAAAGGACATTGTCTAAAAATGAAACGCCACCAAATCTAAGCACATACTAAATCTACTAATCTATGTATGAATATATATATATATATATATATATATATATATATATATATATATATTGCTCGGTTAAAGGATAAGATTATAAACAGCACGGTTATTAAAACTCAACTTCGGCGGTTTATGAATTTTATTATATTCTATTCTTGAGTCCTTCATTTTCATGATTTTGTAAAATCTAAGCATTCTACGGAAGAATATGAGACCGCAAAATGTTTTTGGTGTAAGAATTAGGCTCTAATTTGCGTTTTAACAAAGAGAATAGAATAGAATAGAAAAATCCTTATTGATCGTACACAAGCACCGTTTACAACAATAAAAAAGAGAACAAAATAACTAATTTACATATACCTAAAAACAATTAAGAATTTTCATAAATCGGATATAAGAGCAAATAGCTCAGCTCGTCTGTCCGTCATGATTCCCGCACAAACAGTTACTGTGGACAGTATTGACCTACTGTATAAACTTTCTGAACAAACCTAAGTTGCTCACTGTTTCGAGAGACCTTTACTTCATCTAAATCCTAATTGGGGGTTGTCACAAAATAGGATCTTATGCCTACCACTCTTACGGCCATTGCACTTGCTCTCTGCGCCGTGGTTCTCGGTGACCCTGATTTCTATGACAGATGGGTTGCATGAACTGGCTAACAATAGCGCTAGTCTAGTTTTATAGCCTTAACCCTATCTCACGGGCGGACATCTTAGTAGACGTCTTGCGGTGAGTTGCATGGAACGGTCTTACCGACCCGCTGGGTCCTCTATATTCGTGTACCGTTTCATCTCTTGCTGAATGTCATCGTTGTATAACGTATTATCAGTATTATTTTAAGATTTAATGTAATGCTAATGTTGTAAAGTTGAAGACAGTCGTCATTCTCAATCAACACTATAAAATTTCTCTACAGAAAATCAAAGAAAATAGAATTTTATTGGTTCTTAATTTATTTTTATTGTAAAAACGTATATAAAAGGTTTACTTATACTAACTCTATGCAATCTTGATGAAGGTACATTTAATTTGTTTGTTCATAGTACGTATATCATGTACTAAATCTTGAAAATTCGTTCTTTTTTTATGTCTTTAAACAGTTGTTTCTGTTAGTCATTATTTGAGGCGCGAGTTATTATAAAACTGCTCGAATAGGTCTCTTGCAGGATAAAAATATCGGCCGCGCATCCCCAAAGTAGTATGCCATAATACTATTCTTTGGAAATTACAAAAATATACCAAATGAGCTTATATATAAGTCTATATTTAAAGCATTTAAAAACATAATTACATTAAATTATTTTAAAAAATTACAATATTTTAACAAGTTGCTAAGACTTTTTTGATGTGTATGTAAAAAACTTTTTCATTCTGTGTACGGAACAAGGAATTTGATCGTTTGCAGGTGGAGGTTTTGCTCTTTCGTCAGCTGCTAAGAAATCCGGCTTAAACGAGAAAATTGGAGAACAATTACAAAATTTAAAAGATCTACCCAACGTTATAATTATATTGCTAATTGTCATCGTTGTTGTTTTTGTAACGAACTTTGCATCGAATGTCGTTGTTTGTAATGTGTTCGTGCCCATTGTGATGCAGCTGGTGAGTTTTAGTAAGGGAACTAATCAGAGATTATTTAGTTCTATTATATGGTTCTGTTAGGAAAGAAAAATATTTTCGGGCTTAATGCCTGATGAAAGAATGAAGCACTAAATAATAATAGTAATAGTCTATATGCAACTTATTTCTATACTTCTTATTTTTTCCTGTTGAACTAACACTTAATTTTATTTTTAATATACAAGTACTATTAATATTTTGAATTTGTTAAATACCGTGCTAACTACTAACATTTCAACATTATATGTGCTAACATTTTGTACATAAGCTTATTAAATTAATTAAAAGTATTCAATTCATTATTGTAAATTTCTATTCCTTGTATTGTTTTTATTTTATATCTTAAAATATTACATTTTATATGGCTCTGTATCAACAGCATTTTTAGGGTTCCGTACCTTGGAAAGTAAAAAAGGAACCCTTATAATATCACATCTTGTCCATCTGTCTATCCGTGTGTCACCATTGATTTTCTCCGGAACGGTTGGACCCAAACCGGCAATTAACTGAGCTTATTGAAATTTATACCAGATACTATGGTCTATAGTCACTGTTAGGTGTACAAAAATCAACACGATAAAAAGATATGGGCAACCTTAAGTTTTCGCAAAAACAGTACCAAAGTAAGTATCAAAATTTACCGTGATTTTCAACTTATTTTTTCGGAATTTTCCCTTTTCTCATGTTATGAGACCTTGCTTTTAACCAAAATTGAAAATTCTAGGTCAATCGGAAGTACCGTACAGGTTTTGGGTCGAAAACCTATATGGTAATTTACGTTGACTTAGAATCAAGAAATTTGGCGAATAAGGAAGATCTCACAGCCTAAATAAAGGAAAAATTCCAAAAAATAAAAAAAGTTGAAAATGAAGGTAAATTTTGGTATTTACAAGTTTTCGTGAAAATCTAAGTTTTCTTACATATGTTTATCATTTATACACCTAGTAGTTCCTGAGAAAATCGGTGGTGATTATTTACTAATTATTTACCAATTTTATTATTCTGGTATAATAGTTATATGAAACTTCTATTCACACTTGACAAAAATACACCATTACTTTTCACGTTTACTGTGGTCTAATGTTACATGAAATTTTTTTAGGCTAAAGAAATAAACCGGAACCCATTTTGGTACGCATTGACGGGAGGTATAAGTGCTTCGTTTTGTTACATGTTGCCTGTGGGAACACCCGGCAATCTGATTGTGAAAAGTGCCGCCAGTATACCAACTAAGAAAATGGTATTCATTTTATTTGCTTTTTTTATTATAACAAGATTGGGTCCTAGAATAACGGCACATAGTAGTAGTAGTAGATATATTTCTTTATTTTTAATAATGCCTTCTTAAATTTTCTAAATAGTATCTTAAAGTTCTAATAGTAGTTTTTGATGACTCGCGCAGTTGCCAAGGTATTTATTGGCTTCGGCGTCGGGAGTCGTGGGTTCGATTCCCACACGGGGCAACTTATTGTAAGACCCACAGATAGTTGTTTCGCATCTGGGTGTTTGTCCTCGTGCAATTTATTTTTGTAAAACGTCCTTACAACACAGGATAATGTTATCCTAAAGCGAGGGCAATGTTTATATAAATTAAAAAAAACAGGCGTTGTGCATGCTCCCAGGGGGCGATCACTTTCAAGTGGTTTATTATCTTTTCCGGATCTAATATTTAAAATTTCGATGTCCGTATAATTTGATGGGATTCGAATCGTAGCTCTAAGTTTTTAATTAATGCTCTTTTCCTAATGATTTTTATATGACTAATTCAAATATTTTCTGTAGAATTTGTAGTTTTAGTTTACGTTGATTTAATATCTTACAGTTAATTGCCGGTTTGGGACCAACAGCTTGTGCAATTATTTTCATATGGTTGTTCATATATCTATGGGGACCGGTTATCTGGCCCGATATAGTTACTCTACCAGATTGGGCCACAGCTCGATAAAAGAAAGCTTTCTTTGTTAGTTTGCATTGCTTTATTATTTAACGGAATAAATTTTTTTGAAACTTGAGATCCTTTTGTTATTAAATATCATCACCCTTACTTTATTTTTTATATAAAGATATTTACAGTTTTTCAATCTTTATTATATCAACTCCATCTCTTTTTTGCAAGGGTTAAGAAAGGTTTTATTGTGAAAGGGCCAATAAATGCGTTACTATAGCCATATATATGTATAATCATTTGGAATTTGTAGTACACTATAAAATTACATAATTGTGAATATCTTAAAAAAGTTTAAATTAAGTGCCCTAGACAATACTTTATTAGGACGATTATTGTTAAGCTAATTTAAAGAACAAGTAATCAAACAAAACCCAGCGTGCGATCATTTATACATATACAGCGTGTCTTTACAATCGCGACAATAAATGAACACACATATAGAGGATAACTTTTTAAAATTGTATTTAACATTTACATTCTTTAAACATCAATATTTACCGAGTTATTAAATTTTCCAAAACAATTTTAAAACAGCCTTATGTCACAAAGCATATGAACTGGTTGAATGAATTTAATAGAGACAAAACATACTGTTAGAAGGAGAGGCTTGTAATGCGACGCTGTGGCAACGAATGAAAAAGTCTCTGAATGTATGAATCATTCAGTTGTAGTTGGATAGGATGTTACAAATTTTGTTTCTTTTTTACTTAATTAGTTTGTTTGAAAAAAAAAATTAAGGGTTTTTTAACGTTAATATTTTTGTATGATTATTGGCAAGTAGCGTTAGACGTGTGTTCCTTTATTATCGCGGTGGTAACGACACGCTGCAGACAGCCTCCGTGGCTTTCTATACCGTTTTTCTTTACGCAAAAACTGGCCAGTTGGTAGACACACGAGCTCGGTAATAGCACTCATATACCCAGCAATTTAATAGTTAGGATTCAACATTTTGCAACTTTTTGCGAATTCAATATTTTAGGAATTCAACAATTTGATCCGGGTGGGAAATTCAACTTTTTAGGGTTTCATTTTGAGAATCAACATTGTGGTCCAGAAGTCTTAACTTAGGCCTTTACCATATGACCATAGCGCTATGAATACTTCAAAGACTTACACTTGACCACTTCAGAATATTTGTTAATGGTATGTTATCTTAAAAAACAATTTTTCAACAAGTGAATAAACCAGTTCATTTCTGCATACTAATTAGAGTAATGAATGTTTTAAGATTAATTTTTATTTTTTGTGCTGATCTCTGTACTCAAGATAAATTTAATTTGTTTTTTTGTAGACAAGTGAACAAAAACTCGTTGCTTGCGGATTCGAACCTGCGTCTTCTTGTTAATATTTATCGTCTCGTTTCTTATATATGTAGTACGTATAGTCTTGTTTTCTGTTTTACGAATTCACCCAACAGAATAAATACGATTAATGGTATTTATTTAATTTCACTGCGATGTCTTTAACGGTTTTTTTTTAATCTATCTTTAATTTTTGTAAAACATTCTGAGAGGATATTTTTTTTACCTTTACGGGACGGCATAAAATCAATATAGTGTAACACCGTCGATTGAAAAAAAAACCTGTAGCACGAAGAGATTGGTATCTTTGATGAAAGGGAAAGGATATTGGATATAATAAAGCAAATGATAAATAAATAAATTTTATTTTTTTTAATACAGTATCTACCGACTATTTATCCATGCTGGTAGTATAACCAAATCGGACCAAACTATAGTAGCCCAAAAATAAACGGATATCCAAGTTATAATAACTGTAGCTACCGTAGGACCAATACCAGCTTTCATCTGAAAATGTTATTTCATTGTAAATCCTTCATTGTAAACGCAAATAAACATGGAAGCAATATTGTCACTCCAAAATGGCATAACGTAAAACTGTACCGTGATGGGCGGGGCACAAAATTTTTGTTTATTTCCTTTTATATACAGATTTCCACAAAACCTTAAGCAAAGAGAACAATGGATGTTGTTCACAAACGCTCACACGCTAGGCGATTTTATTTAAGATTTACATTATTTAGTTTAATACTTTGTGGAAATTAAGTACTAAGTAAGATCTAAAATGTATTGCAAAATTTTAATCATGTATGAGTTGGCAACTAAGTAATGCGGATTTGTTAAATGAAATAAAATATTTGTTTGTACTTGGAATGAAATTTAATCTATAATGTATTTTCCATTTCGTTCGATGACCTTTTGCCATCTGTGACAATTTGAAATTTCCATGCTTGAAGAAAGTCTGATCTTTTCGGCCAAAAACTGAGTGAGATTTCATATCGTCATCATCATTTAAACTTTACCACGAAGGGAGTTGTCTATCGATAGAAGTAGGTATCTAATGGCGCGAGATCTGGGTTATGTGGTAGGTGTAACATCAATTCCCAACAATAAAGCAAAACATGGCGAAAACTTTCGTTTTTGCACTCCATATAAATATTGGGAAAAAGAAAAACTTAGAAAATATCTAAGCAATGATCTTTTAAAGCTAGGTCAGGATGACAGCTAACATTATATAAGAAGAAGATCATATCTACGGAGGATATCATAATGGGAATGAGAAACATCTATAACCGAAATCAGCAATCACTTAGTAGCCAACCTATTATATGCCACCTGAAATCCAAAACGAATTTAATGCAATTTAAGGAAATAAAGTTCGTCCACATATCGTCAGACAAATAAAAAATGCTGGCAATTATTTGGCAGTGAATCAGTAAGTATTATACGTAGTGGAATCTTTTATAGATTTCATTAAAACAAATTATAAAACTGCTGAAGGAATTTCAAACATGATTTTTGATAAGCGTAAAGATGTCAAGCAGCTTGATGCTTGCTCAATATAAGCAACTGCTGCTGTTGTCTGTAAATCATAGTAATGTGTCACCATTTCTAATGGAACCAATGTGTTTCTGTAGTTCCAAATTCTTATGCTTATTCAGGTTGCTTGAAGTGAAACGCTTCATCTTGTATCTTGTATTAACTGATGTTTTTGCTTTCAGTCCCGAGACTATTAAAGCTTCATCGGACGCAGAACCGGTGGGCTAGCCAGAACCCACGGGTTTGGACCCTCCGCTATGGGTAGGGTCGCGCATTTGCTCATGCGTGCGTTTATCTACTATGGTGTGTCATCTAAGGGTCGTCGAGGTCGCGGTTCGGGCCGAGACCCCGACGGCCGTCGACTGTGTATTTAGCTAATCGGTGGCTGGGAGCGGTGAGAACCGCCCCGGAACGCGGGTGTACCTTGTGTACGCGTTGTGTGGGTCTCGCCGTGCTCGGAGGCGAGGGCGAACTGGTGTGATTGTTGATACACTAACTGTGGGTGTAGTGTTATCCGGCGGGACCCCCGGCGGTGGGTCCATCGTATCTAAGTCCTTTTCGTCGACCGGGTCGATGAGGACGTTTCACGGACGAAGCTTGTTTACGTTCGCGTTAGTGTCCGGTTGGTAGTTTGCTGCGCTTACCACCAGAGGGTTGGGATGATGTTGGGCTCTGTCGAAGAACCGTTTTGTCAAATCTTTAAAATGTGCGCGAATCGTCGGGAGTCTGCAATCGCTGTGCAGGTCGACGTCGCGCTGATACCATTGCGCACCGGTTGCGCGGCGCATAAACTTACTTTGAACTACTTGCAATTTGTTAATGCGCGTAGGATTTATATGTGCGAACATCATGCAAGCGTAGGACATGATTGGCCTTACGCAAGCTTTATATAAGAGTAATTTGAGCCTTAAGGGCATTTTACTTTTCTTATTCGTTAAATTGTGTAGCCGGCCGGAGACGAACGCGGCTTTATTTCGGACTTGATTGATGTGCGTAGTGAAAGTCATACGCGAGTCGAAAGTGACTCCTAAATATTTGACCGTTTTCTCCCAGGGGAGAGTTTGGCCATATAGTGATATTTGCCCCAACTTTCTGTTCTGGCGAGGATATTTGTAATGGTGTGCCGGATGGGGGTTGAGGGTGCTACGCGTGAAGTTAATCGCCACACTTTTTTCTGGATTTATATCGATTCTCCATTTGCGGAACCAATCGCCGAGGCGGTCGGCGGCGCTTTGGAGTCGAGTCGTTAATTGACTGAGGTTACGATCTGAGTAAAAGAGCGCCGTGTCATCCGCGAAAAGCGCGAGATTGACGTGGGGGTCTCTAGGTATGTCGCTCGTGTAGAGCGTAAATAGTAAGGGTGAGAGGCAGAAGCCTTGTGGTACGCCGGCCGTGAGGCGGCGGCTTGTGGAGAGGGTGCCCTTGACTCGATATCGAAAAGAGCGGTTCAACAAAAAGGCCCGGATGGTGTGTACGAGCCTATCTGGCACTTTGAGTGTGTACAGCTTGTGAAGCAAGCCGTTGTGCCAGACTTTGTCGAATGCTTTTGCGACATCGGAGAAGAGAGCCCCTGTACTAATGTGTTTGGGGTGGTTAAGGCCTTTTAGGATGCGCTCCGTTAGGCGGTATAACTGATCGGGACAAGAGTGTCTAGCTCGAAAGCCGAATTGTTCCGTCGGCAGAAGGCCGTTGGAAAATACGTGCTCTTTGAGCCTGTTTAACAAGAGCCGCAAAACGCTTCATATGGGTAATCCGACTGAATATCGCGTATCAGTTTCACAACCGGTGACATTATAAACATACATTTTTGAAAGTATATTGAGAATATACATAAAATTAATTTTCTGTTAGAGTGACTTCCTGATGGGTAATTTGTTCTTAGGATAAGATTTAACGATTTGTAACTTGATATATACGAGTACGTTGCTAATATTGTTACTAAAAGTCTGGATTTCCTTACCATTTTCAAAGTGGGTATGTTAGCAGCACTTTGTACTATTAGGTTGCCGGGAGTACCAACGGGCAATATAAAGCAGAATGAGGCTGAGAATCCGACAGCGATATCATACCAGAGTGGGTTTACATCTACTTCCTTAGCCTTAAATTTAAACGCGCTTTTATTAGCTAGGCTTATGTATGTCTATCGAATGACCTTTCAATGTTAATTTCACAAAGTTCAAGATGCCTGACTGATTTGCACACAAATCGATTTGTAAATTTGCACACTTGTAAGAACCGTTTGATAAATTTGAAATTTATCAGATTACTAGTTTATCGCCCGCGGCTTCGCCCGCGTTCAAGCCCTTAGATAAATATCTTTCTTTAAAAAAAAATCTTGTTAAAACAATCTGTGTACCAAATTTTATTTAAATCGGTTCGGTAATTCTGGCGTGAAAGCGAGACAGACAGATTTATTTTCGCCTTTATAATATTAGTATGGAGTATACAATACCCTGACAAGAAAGTTTGAGATGAGCAGCAACAGTGAGATATTTATAGGCTGTTACTTTACTTTTATTAATTTGCAAGAACTTTAAATTTTTCTTCAATTGAATTTGCTATGTGTTTATTCTTATATTTAGTCTTGTTTTTGAATATTAATATTTACTGAGGAGCGTCGAAACAAAAACCAATAAATCACTTTTTAACAGTTTTTATTTTAAGTATGGCAATCGGCGGTTTATTTACAGCCATTTTGTATCAAATCTATTTATAAGCGACTAAATCATCTTAAAAAACTTTCTCGAAACACACTAATAGGAACATAGTGGTCCAGGATCGTGGTTTGTGGCAGTATGTGGGGAGGCCTATGTTCAGCAGTGGACTCAAACAGGCTGAAATGCTTATGATGATGATGATGAAATCCATTTTGCTTTTTTAAATTTCGCGGTAAAGACCCCGGTTACAAGCATGAATCACTTCTAAATGTTTTTTGGGAAACGGAGACGTGGGTCATTTTGGAGCCTAAATTAAGCAAGATTCATTGGTAAATTGTCCATACATTATTGGGTGAAAAGTGCGGGTTTATTATTTATACTTACTAATTGCATAGCTATTGGTGCAATAACATTGCACACCGCAACGTTAGCTGCGAAATTCGTTGCAAAAACTGTGAACGTTATCAATAAAAGAATGATTCCCGAATTTGGTAATTTCCGCAATGTCTTCAAAATTATACCAATTTTTTCATTTAAATTAGAATAGCTCTTTTTTGCCGCTTCCGAAAGGGCAAATCCACCTCCTAATAAAACAAATACCATTTGAAACATTGGATAAATTCTAAAAGAAAGTGTTATATTAATTGAATTCATAGATCCAAGAAATAAAGCACATTACCTAAAAGAAACATGAAACTGTATGGCATTTTTACATTCATAATATTCCATCTGAGCACAGATGGTATGGATTCCTTTGGTGAATTGGTGGTATCTGCAGAAAATCATTTCCTCTTAGGAGGACGGTAATTATTTCAAACACTTTAAATGAAAGACCGCTACGCAAGCAAAATTACATAAGAGTTGAAAATATACACAAAAAAGGAATATGCGCACCTTTACATTTAAAATGGTCGAAAAACCTTAGATTTGATGGCAACAGGAGCATACAAAATGCGACCACCATGGCTGCTGTTGAATCTAATATACTGTTAAATACGTGAAGGAAATAGTGTCATTGTCAAAGCTACAGTAGATAAAATATTATGAAATTACATTAATTATATTGATTCACATCGTTATGATGGTATAATTTATAAGTTTATTACTCTTATGAAAATAAATGAATGAAAATATGTTTATTGACTAACAGAATTACACTTAAGTACATTGTGTGTTGTCACCACACTAAGCAAAGCCTGTCCTGTGGTTGCCAGTTACAATTGCCATCTATTTTACAAATTTGCCAGTCAAAAAATCGCTTCATACTAAAACTTTATTTAAATTAAATGCATTAAACAGTGACTAGCACTTACAATTTTGAATCCGACAGTCTAAAAATGTCAACAATTTTGTCACCCCAACCAGCGAATATTTGCGGAGAGCGACAGAAAAATAATAAAATGGCGCTGGTGAATAAAAATATTACCATCTGAAACATACATTTATTTATGTATTTCTTTATTATAACAACATCTACATCCCCTTGCTAATGCATTGTCAACCTTTGAAAGAGCGAGTCTCGGATTTCTAATTAATTCTAGGATTTTTTAATTCTTAGTCTGGTACTCATATATACAATTGTGTCAAACTTCCAGTTTACACCAGTCCTCACCTTTATTTCTTGTGCGGGTAGTGCCGGTCATATCAAAAATAATCAAAATAATTCAACCGCAAAACCAGTTTGAAGGACATTTAGTTTATTAGAAACGACTTCATAATGTGTCAATCTGACGAATACATATAAATAAAGCTATTATGTGTATTAATAAAATCGTTTAAAAACTTTTAAGTTAAACGGTTTTATTTTTTGTGCACTGAAAACTACAATATTGTATTGTCATCTAAATTAAATGTGTGTACCAAATTTCAGATCAATCTGACAACGGGAAGGTGCTTAAATTTCAATTTCTAATTTTGACCCAAATAAATAAACAAACAAATTCCGTACGGGTCAAGCTAAATAAAACCGTTTAAATATGTGGTTAATCTTACTATTTCCCAAAAAGTAACTCTTCCTAAAGTTTTCCACTGAGTATCAACTGCCATTTTTGCAGCTTTTATACCTTCAGGAGAAATTTTAGAACGCTTCGCTGCAGCACTATTGGGCCTTGAACATAATAAATAGGATGATAAATATATGTATCAAAGTATACTGTTAAATAACCATATGAACGCTTGTGTTTGTAAAGACAATTCTACCCACCGCATAAAACCAAAATATAAAGTCACCATGTTGATATACATAAAAAATTCCAATACTAGCATGTAGGGAACGGCGAAGCCAGAAAATTTGGGAAATGATAAATATTCGGGAGCATCTGGATACATTCTAGAATATAGGCATAATGTTTAACATTCAACGAATCAAAAATTTGAAAAAGGTATTTTACGGTATACTACATTCCCGTACTCACTTGTTAAAAAGTCCTTTAAATACTAAATTGGTAACTGTCCCGACTAGAGTACCGATGCCACCTGAATAAAAATATGTTGAAAGTAAGCCTTAATAAAGGTTTAAGTAATAACACTGTTTAAAAGTTTTATATACAAACATAACACATCATATTCCCAAAAAATAGGAAATATTTAACGCGTAGGAACAGTCATCATCTGTATAACATCGAATATAATTTTTAAATGTACCAATTGTTGCAGAAAATGTGGCAGCACAAAAATAGCACGTTGTGATATCGGATGCAACGTTATCTCCATTGGCATCATGCTCGTAAATTTTAAGAAGGTTTTGCTGTAATAGAACACATTTATTTAATGTTCTATAAAGGTTATTGTAAATATTTTTTATATGACACCAAGGCAAAATACTTACATCTTCGAATACCTGTAGGACAGCGAAAGTAATAGGGACCATCATTGTGGTTGCGGCCGTATTTGTGATCCACATCGATATAAACATTGTTATGAACGATATTGCAAATAACAATCTATAAAATGTAATTGTAATAATATGGTACTAGGAAAATATCGAATATAAAATACAATATAAGATTATATGAGCATAATTAAAAAAGACAAGAGAAATAAAACAGGAGAGTTAAGAAGTTGACAGACTATATATCATATATTCCATGGATGAAAAATGTAACAGTGTAACAGCGTAACAGTATTTTTCTATAGTTCAAATTCAAATATCTTTATGCAATATAGAAATATTACACTTATTTATTGATTGTCAAAAAACAATACCACCAGTTCGAATAAAAGCCACTGACCTGAGAAGAACCGGCGAAAGAAACTCAGCGGCACAATTGTTTAAACATAATTTGAGAAATAAAACAGACATGTATACAATATATTTAATTCCACTTAATTTCAATTCATATCCAGATGATGTTATCATTTAAATAATGACTAATGCTGATTACAGCATTTGCAAGCTATAATCCTTTATCATACAATCGTTCCTTTCCAACTTTTTTGAATTTAGGAACTGGCTCATTTTGAACTTTTTCTGGGATTTTGTTGTAAAACCGTATACATTGTCCCAAAAGATATACTTATTCTACGCAATCTAGATGAGGGTACAATTAATTTATGTTTGTTCCTAGTATTTATATCATTTACATTACTAAATCTTAAAAAATCATTCTTATTTTTATGGACATACATAACATTTGCAAGTATGTATTGGGAAGGAACAGTCAATATTTTTACTACGGAATACACACACACAGTATAAGATATTGGAGACGTCTTTACTAAATAATTGTAAAGTACACAATTTGTCTTACCTATAGTGAGAGTATCCAAATGCTCTGATAGCGCATAAAGCAAGACGCTTATGCAAGCCCGACTGGTCTACTGCATTTGCTAGGATCATACTGCCCAAAAACATCATTATGGTGTCCTAAAATATTTAAAAACGCATATTGAACATAGCACATACAATAAAAGAGAGAATTTTATAGAGCTGCATGCTTTAGCGTAAAAGTTATGTACCTGAAAAAATACTTAAATTATATGAAGTTTGGATGATCGTAGCTTTGGTACGGAACTTGTTGCAAAAGTGTATAAATATTGACGACTTTGAAGTTATTCTAAGAGTTTTTAAAGTTTTTTATAGTGATAATGTAAGAGATAAAAAAGTTCAATATTAAACTCACATTCATATAACATTTGCAAGTGGTCTCTGTGTTCATTACACCACTAAAAGGAAAAATTATTATCGGGAGAACGGATGTAACAGCTAGTGGAATGCATTCCGTAACCCAAAATGAAGCCATCAACACTAAAGTATAGGCGCACCATTGATGTTTCTGGAAAATCATAATATTAACAAAAAAAAAAATAATTTTTAGTGTGTAAGCTTACTTACACACAGAAAGCAAAAGTAGCGTTGGAAGGCCTCCCTCTAGATGGACTGACAACATCGTAAGTGTCGCGGGCAACCGATGACTGCAAATAGCATTGTCGTTCGTTGTGCCCGTTTAAGGGGGAGGCCTATATTTAACAGTGGACGTATTTCGACTGATGATGATGGTGAAGTAGACTTTAAAATTTTTTGTTCATATGAAAAAATGTGTTTTTATTAAAATACTATATATAAAGCGTTCGAAACATCGGCAAATAAGATCAAAATAAATTTTATTTAACAACTAGGCTTAATTAGGTATATCTAGTTACTTATTATACAGTGGGTTACAATTATACAGTGGGTGAATTTCTATTTTAACTAAAATTTTACTCTGGATATAGCTAAATAAATAAATATTTCGCCCACATTTTCACACAATGCAATGTAGTAAACTAAGCAAAGCTTGTACTATACTAGGATAAACTGATAAACAAACTTAAACGTAATTTTCTTTTGTAAATAAATACATACTACCTCGAGGACCGAGCTTTGCTTGTTTTTTTTTTTGGTAAATCGTGTATTTTGGAAATTAAATAAAAATTTAAAATCAAGAAAGCAATGATCTGGTTTAGAAAAAAAGTAAAAAAATAAGTCTGTAAATGATCGTGACACGAACCGCGGCCTTCTGTTTCGTGTGCCGCCCAATTACTGACTGAGCTATTATAACATTTTTTCCTTCGGCGAAGTTTACCGTTATATTCGAATGATATTTTTCATTCCCTGAAAACAGGGATAAAAGGATATTTTCTAAAAATAAAGCCTCGCTAGATCGATTTTTCGCCCCCGAATCTACATACATACTAAATTTCATGAAAATCGCTGGAGCCATTTCCGAGATTCCGATTAAATTTCTATCATTTAAACGTATTGGATTATAGCTGTACAAACACACAGATACTAGAAAAACACTATGTTCATCACACAATATTTTTCCAGTAGTGTGGATCTAACTCTCACCCTCTACAAGGACTACACTACGCCAATCGGGTCGTCGTTAATGGTAGTACAGCATCAGTTAACATACCTTCGTAGGGTTTGTAAATTGTATAGGAATTAAAACTAATGGAACGATCAAACAAAATAAACCGCGCCAGTGGTTATATAGAAATAATTTTACTTTATCTCGCCAAGTCGCGGGCGGATCGTCTTCACTGAAATTGATAATAAAATTTTATTGAGATAAATTGCAGTCAGATATAAGATAATTACAATAACGGTGGTATTAATTGTGTGGAAGAAATTAACTGTTGTAGGCCACCGCAGCAACTTCTTTTATTCGATAAGGCAGGCTGGTCCGGGGAAGTATCTCGGCCTCTTAGTACGACCGGTGAAGTGAAAGTACTACACGGCCTTACAAAAGTCGTAAAGTAGAATTGTTGTACCTTTTCGTTTTGTCTGGTCAGTGAGGTAATCAGGGCCCACTATTTTAGAGAATTCAAAGTTATGGTGAATGTCGAAACATTAATCACTAGGTGAATCTGTTAATTTGCTATCTTCTCGTATAATAAAATTAGCTCAAGTTTTGTGTCAGAGTACTATTTAAGACATTATTCCGTCCTTGGATAAAATATTTCTCATTTTGGATTGAGTTTAATGTGAAATTTTCATATAGGTATGATTTTGGCTTTAATGAAAATGATTTATATATAAATTGTAGTGAAGGTGAATGTTATGTAAAAGCCTATAAAATTAAATCCGGCAGAGGTCTCCTCTGTACAGAAAGTCCATCACGCGATCACAACAATGTGCCTTTTTAAGGATTTTTTAAATGTTTTCCTATACAGCAACATCTGATGAAACAATTGATATTCATAATTTTATTATTGAAAACAATTTAAAATGTATTATTCTTTAGATATTTAATGATGTGTTATGCACACACATTTAACTATTTTGTTATATTCAGTAAAGAAAAGAAAATTAAGCACATCATCCAGATTCGATGCTTTCTGTCACTATTACTGGAGAAATTGATATACCTACATAATTATTTTAAAACTTACGAAAAGTTTGATCCTTTTCGAATTGTTAAGGATGGCACGGACACAACCGTATTTTCATCCAGACCTTTAACATCTTCCATAACTATTTACTTTCATATAAACGCACTAAATCTGACAACGATATAGTTTTAGACATATGAAAAATTTGTCAATATTAAACTTTTCTAGATGGCTATGCACTGCGGTAACATTATTTATTTATATATTTTATTTTATACATCAACTTACAACTATCATTACAGGGTGTACCTAATGCGATAATGAAGTTCGAATACAGTTTAAGTTTTTTTTTAATTTTAACAAAATAACTCGTGGTCCGTACTCTTTTTTGATTAAAGTGTTTTTTTTTCTAGTTTCTTTTTGGGCTGTCACCGCCGCGTACACCAACCGGGCTGGTAGTGGTGCAGCAGTGTGTGTGTGTGTGTGTGTGTGTGTGTGTGTGTGTGTGTGTGTGTGTGTGTGTGTGTGTGTGTGTGTGTGTGTGTGTGTGTGTGTGTGTGTGTGTGTGTGTGTGTGTGTGTGTGTGTGTGTGTGTGTGTGTGTGTGTGTGGTGTGTGTGTGTGTGTGCGTGTGTGCGTGTGTGTGTGTGTGTGTGTGTGTGTGTGTGTGTGTTTGCGTGCGTGCGTGCGTGCGTGCGTACGTGCGTGCGTGCGTGCGTGTGTGTGTGTGTGTGTGATAGTGAGTCACCGTAGGATCACAAATAAATTTTCGGTTAAATGATAGTCAAAATTGTGTAACCAATTAAGTAACTTGACTTTTATATCATACCTGATAAGATGTTCCATTTTATTAATTACAACATCTTATTATATACATTAATTTATATACTTATTTTTGATATTTTCGTTATTTCGTAATAGCTGTTATTTCTTTGCTTTGCTAGTCTCTCTGCGACCGCTACGTCTCTGTTGCTAGTTGCCATTTTAAGGTTGTAGTCTCTAAACTTGCAGGTTGTTCCCGCCATTTCTTTTAGGATAAGGCGGCCTGCTGCGTCGTCACAGTCGTCTGTGTAGTAAACACAGCTGACCGTGTGCCGGCATACCGCCACTACGGCATGCTGAACGCTGTAGCATGTAGAACGTGCAGCTGTAGCTTGGTCACTTTTGTACGCTTGAAAACGACTGACCCGTATGTTAGTCCTTGTGCTTCATGGATGGTGAGAACCCGCGAACCGTCGCCCGATCCATATCCTTGGTTGATAAGGGCCTCTTTTTCCGCCTGGGTATAGACTAGGAAAAGCGTTTCTGGACGAGTTTTCTGTATTTGCGCGTTGGAGTATCTTTCGGTACTCAACGAATGCACAGGGGATCTGGAAGATTATATGCCACTGTATATTTCGTTGAGAGCATCTGCTACATCCATCGGGTTCCTATGCGTACACAGCAATTCCTGACTGACGCCTGCTACTAGGTTTGGGCGAGTGTACTGCATTGAAAAGAGGTTTTCCCGGTCAATGTAGGGGAGTTGGTTGATGATCACCAATCAGCAGGATTTCTTTAGCTTCGCTCAGTCGCTTTGCCATCACAATGGCTCCAAAGTGGTTCATAAGGGCTTCGTCGACCATGAGCCGAGTACAGGTCTTCTTGTCTGGCTCTTTGAACCCATTTACCAATACCGAAGCCATTGTGTGCACTTTGGTATTTGCACTGGCGCAGACACGACTAGCAAGCTTCTCGCGAAGATCCTTCGCCGCCTCTATTGTTGTGGTGATTACAACGACCCTCCCTGTATAACTATACTTATAACTAAAACTAATACAAAACACTAAGAACATGGAACGTAGCTAATGTGAACTCGTTCAATGAGCAATGAAATAAATCTAATTCATTAGCTACTGTATTAAAAGTACAAAACGCGCGATTTAATGGCGAAAAACATAATAAATTACTCCGTGACCTAGGTACAGATAATGGCATCGGCCGCCGCCACCTCCTCAAATATCCATCTGGTACGCATAGCCTCATCTGCTGCAATACAATCGGATGATTAATTTTGCTACGCAATGCTACGTTGGGGAGGCTGCCAAGCTCGTGGGGCGCTGTGGCGGACGCTCCATGCAAAATTTCTGAATGACCCGCAGCCGGTTTATTTGCTTCGGAGCAATGTACGCGAAAACCAGACTCGCATACGTCATAATACGGCGAAGTACTGCCTTATTCCGAATTTATTTATTAATTGTTCCGAATGGAGATTTTTGACGTTTTGTTGAGGAGTAGATAGAGGCGACCTACTACGAAGGCCGCCTGGTTCTTGTGCTGGCTGAATTTAAGTTTAGAGTCGAGGACGACACCTAGGTATTTGACTTTGTTCACCCATGGTACCGGGCTATCCATGAGTTTAACGGTAGTTTAATAAGGTAAATTTTTTTGTGTGAGAAAAGGACGGCCGCGCTTTTAGCGGGATTGATCTCGATCCTCCATTGTCGAAACCAGTCACCGATTGTGACGGCCGCAGCTTGGAGGCGTCGATTGATCATTTCTGGTCTTCTGCCTGTGGTATAGAGACAGGTGTCGTCGGCAAAGAAGGCAAGTTCTTCATCTTTAACATGCGGCATGTCATTCGTGTAGACCGTAAACAGGACTGGGCCCAACACCGACCCTTGGGGCAGCCGGGCTCGAACGGGATCCGTTGTCGAACACACGCCCTCGACGCTATATCAAAAGGTCCGATTACTTAGGAAGTCTCGTATTATGCATACGAGATGATCGGGCACTCCGTACCCGTATATTTTGTATATGAACCCGTTGTGCCAGCCTTTATCAAAGGCCTTTGCCACATTTAGGAAGAGTGCTCCGATGTTGAGTCCGCGTTGGCGTTTGGCTAGAATGTGCTCCGTGATGCGGTGCACTTGGTGGGTACATGAGTGTTTGGCTCTGAATTCAAACCGTTCTGGAATGGGGAGCCTTTTGGTGTCCATAAAATATCTTAGGCGGGCTAATTAGCCTTTCAAAGATCTTTCCAAATGTTTTGAGAAGACTTATTGGGCAATATGAGGTTCGGAGGGTAGGGGGTTTCGAAGATTTGAAGAACCCTATGACATTACATTGTACATTGGACATTGTGTTGTATATATCTGTGTTGTAGATATACTAGTATCTGAAGGATGCTAGTGGGGAGGAGTTTGGTCACCTTATTGGTGATACCGTCTGAGCCAGGCGCTTTGCGTGGGCATAATTTGGTAATGGTTTCTGCTACTTCGGAGCATCTCATTCTTATAACGTACTTTACGTATTTTGAGGTTTAAATCATTACGTTTGTAATTATAGTTGAAAGCAAGATTGTTAGTACAATAGATAAAGTATTTTTGTATAAACAAGTTTAGTGTTTGAAAAATTACCCTAAGTCCTTTTGGTGGGCGACTTATTGAGGCCAAAATATATTTTTGTCGTGTTGTTAACGCAATAAACTAGCAAGCTGCAAAACTTTTTTTATTCAAATAATCCCGTGCACTACATACAGTCCATTCTGAACCCTAAAACAACAACATTAAATAAAGACAAATATTTTATACAAACTTTATTACCAATATCAAAAACGTGCCTTGTACACGGCTTACAACAAAGACAAGAGTACACATTGGAGCACACAAGAAAACAACTATCCTCCATTAAAATACAATAACAACGGTGGGGGTGTCGGATTATCGTGCAGCAGGCGGCGGTGGTGGTGGCGGCGGCGGCGGCGGAACGTCTGGGGCGCCTTCCGCAGGTGCTGGAGCCGAAGGCGCCTTCTCCCCGGCTTCAGCCTGTGGACTAGCTACTGGCGAGAAACCTTCACCGGTTGGATCCCAAATTACCGGTGCCCAAAAGCACAGTGCCAGCCACAATACAATTCCACAAATGATGAGGCTAATGAAAGAATACTTTACCTGTAAGTAAATGATAAAATGAAACATTAAATGCTATCCACTATAAATACACTACTATTTTTAACGGATATCTAAAAACTTAATTAGTAACGCGGTAGCTAAGTGTCTGGGCGCTCGCCTATAATTCAATATACTAATATAGAAATTGTTAATTTATAAATGCTTACTTATCACGCGCTCGCCTATAATTCAATATACTAATATAGATATTGTTAATTTATAAATTCTTACATATCACGTGCTCAGCGGTGAAAATATTGTGAGTAAACCTGCATATTTCCAAAATACACACGGTTGACTATGCCCTGACACTAGGTAAAGGAGGTCTTTGCCCATGGGCATTTATAGGCAGTTACTTTACGTTGCGCGGTTGCGGTAATACGTGAATTCAATTGTAAGTTATTAAAAACAGAAAATTAATAATTGATGTAAATAGGTTGTTGATAACTGATTCGAACCTTCTAAATCCTTAAAGCATGTAGAAAAACATGTAGAAGTCTTCGGCATTCGCGGCCTGACGCTTTAGCCACTAAGCTAAACAGCTGATTGCCACACCGACGAAAATTTTTTTGATCTGTCTATATTTTTAGGTATTTAAATGCTAAGATAAGTATTTTTGCCGGTCCTAAGCACCGATAAAGCCATGGAAATTTAGTATGTTAACTATGTCAAATATAAATAATTTGTTATCAATAACTTCATGTTTTACTAGGTATTGTTTGCATTTTCCTATTCTTGACATCATGTCGTAAATAATCAAGTACTGAGTTCTCACAAATCAAAAAAAATTCCGAAGATATTAGGATACAAAATCATTGCCAAGCAGTTGTGAGCGGAGAAGACGCCTCTCTCACCATGCAAAAGCAGAGTCGTTATCATTGTTGTCTTAAGGCCATAAGTTTATTCTTAAGGCCATAAGTTTATTCTTAAGTTATTTTTATAATTTCAGGACAAAAGAAACATTCATAATTTGTTTAATTATGATTTTTTATTTTAACTTCAAATTTGTATATTAGCGAATACCCGATAACCCTATAAAAAGTTTTTAGATATTCATAAAAATTTGTATAAAACACAACATTTTGATTTGAAACTTATTGACAAGCCTAATGAGTTCGGTGAAACACGGATAACAGTTCTCAGATAGTCTATAAGTCGTCAAAGTGATAATATCTATGTATAATCAGAACTGGTGTTTAAATCGTGAAGTGTAAACACTGTTATAGTGGTTACTGATCAAGTTTAAGTTTGTTAAAATATCACACATGCATTGATGTATGAAAGCCGCAAACTAAGTCACCTGGTAACAAACCAACAATACCGAAGTTATAGTGCAGAAGTTTCACTCACCATTTTTTTTATCGGAACTTTTCCAGTTTTACGGCAGAAGTATGCTGGTGTATTCAGAAATGGAAATAAGAACGTGAAGGAGCTTGCAACGCCAACACCAAGAGCACCAAGATAAGCCCTCTTTGGCCAAGGTACAGGTGCGTCAGGTTCCACGGCCTTTGAACGATATAAAATAAGAATCATACATTGATCAAAATCGTTACACATTTAATGCTTAAAATTTGAAGGTGTGTATAAAAAAAAACATATTACTATGTAAGGAATTACTAATGGTTTCTTTTAACAGTATAAAAATATAATGTAACTTGTGAAAAGCATAAAATTTTTTAGGTATATAATAAATAATTATAGTCAAGTTTTATGTGACACCCATACCATACTGATGACAAAAGGCAGGAATATGCAACAGGCAGCTACTCCAGGCATAATGTTAGCGACAATCAAAGCAGCCATAACAACGAGTAGAATGGAGACGTTCCAAGGCTGATTAGTAAATGTTTGTCCTACACCAGCAGCTATAGTATGTGATAGTTTCGTTTGTAATGCATTGACACTAAGGGCAACTCCTGATCCTAAATAAAAACAATTCATTTATTTATTAAAACATAATTGCACATTTAGAGTCTTAAAATAAAGGTTTATGAAATTATGAACAAACGAAGTATACGTTATGTAGCTTTCTGCGCCAAAATCGGCTCTTTTTCTAATACGAGTCGAAAAAGAAAGTCGTTTTAGGTCCGAATCCGTAATCATTATTATGAATTTAGAAGTTTCTTGACATAAAGTAATAATAATGATGTTCTTAATTTGGTGCCTTTAATTCTAACGTTGTATGCTGTATGATTGAATACCAGGAAAAAATTATAATAAGAATGCTGACAGTTGATAGATAGTATTTAAATAAATAAATAATAAACAAATAAATAAATAATTTAGGACACATTTTTACACAACTTCTCTACTCCCAAACTAAGAAACGCTTGTACTATGGATACTAGATAACTGATAAACATACATGAACTTACTTTTTTTTGTATATATATACATTTATAATACACATGAACTAACACATAGATACTGGAAAAACACTTTGCTCATCACACAATATTTTTTCAGTAGTGGGAATCGAACCCAAACCCTCCGGCGCAAGAGGCAGATCATGAGATGTAACTTTATAGTACACGAGTGGTTAGTTTGGCCGTATTCGTAGGCGAGAA
Organism: Iphiclides podalirius; assembly: GCA_933534255.1. NCBI lineage: Eukaryota > Metazoa > Arthropoda > Insecta > Lepidoptera > Papilionidae > Iphiclides > Iphiclides podalirius. The sequence goes on along the minus strand of OW152822.1, from coordinate 9,752,926 downwards.
CGAGAAAATGTTGTAGGCAGAATAGAGAAAAATAGATGGTTTAAAAATTATGAGGGCTACAGATATAACGATATAATTTAGCGTGCAAGAAAAGAAAAATAATAATGTGAATTTGGGTTTATTGTAAAGAGGATGATAGAAATACCAAATGGTGGTTACGAAGGTGTCAGTCAGACTTGTTGAAGCACCGCTTTAAAATAGGAGTACTACAAAAAATGTACTCAACTCCCGCTTTGTTGGCCGACCTCCAACTTGAACGGCAGTAGTGAATGAAATTGTGGAGTTGAAGCCACTAGGTAACTGTACTTCCTTCAGAAAGGAATAGTTGACCAAAAAGAGCGCGAATGAAATGAACGAGTCTTTCTAGCTTGATATAGAAGAAAAGCGCACCAATACTTAAACAGGATATAAAGGATGACTTTAATGGTGTGTTCAGGAAAGATTTCTTTGTGAGGCAGTGTTTCGGATCTAAGCCGTATTTTATTTTACTCAGATGGAATAAAGTTATCGGAGACAAAAAACTTCTTCAACATGTTTTGATTATTGTACTCGTATCGCTTTCTCAAGCCATTCGCGACGCCATTGATCGCCTTTGGAAAAGGTATAAAGTAACCGACAAAGTGAGCATTTGTGTGTATATTACTTAAAATTACAAATTTAAGAAAGAACAAACGATTTACCAAGCAGAAACATATATCCATAATTTACATTTTTATTAACAAAACTCCACCACAGAATAGCAGATTCGGGCTTTATCGGCTTCAGTTCACTTTTCTCTGCAAAATTATTTTAATTAATATCCTTAAAAACACTTTTACCCGTGTGATGTATTTAAATTTTGATAACAACACATAACTTACTCTTTATTGTTAAGTACTTCGTAAATCCAAGTGTTTTTGGTAAAATGTGCAATGAGCAAACGAACAATGCAGCAACTGTAGCATCCTTAATACTGTAACGCATCGGTATTGTAAAATAAAGAATAGGTAAATAAACAAAGACGTTAGTGTGAGTGAAATCAAAATTGTTTGTAAAATCAAGCTGCAACTTCTGTGGCAGAACAAATAAGCTAGATCGACCGTAAGTACCACGGTCTCGTATAAGACGGTCCTAAAGAATTACATAGAAGAAATCAAATTGCGATTCGCTTGTATCATGTGGATATTACCTTCTTAGTAGGGCACATTTTTATGAAAGTGGTATACGAGCTGGCAGTTCGCCTGATGCAAAGTGATAACCACCGCATATGGACATATGCAACGCCCGTAGGATTGATTGCAAATGTTGCCACCTTTAAATAAAGTGCGCCCCGGCTACCTCACTCACCAGACGAAACGTACAGATGTACTTCTAGTTTACGTTTTCTGTAAGGTAGCAGTACTTACCCGAACGGACCTGCGCATTCAACAGTGAACACTGTTGCGTGGCCCTACCACCGGAGAAATGCAGCATTTTTGGAGAAGCTGTGGTTATCAGTTATCATTTTAAATAGAAATGAAAAAATTAACGCAAGCTTACCCAGGTATTTCCGGTGATACTGTTTCTCTACGAAACGTGGACCATCCCATGTTCAACCATTTACACCAACGAAATACAAAAACAAGAAATGCTAAGGCAGTAAAGAAGACGGATGCCTAAAAATTAGGCAAATTATTAAACACATAAAAATAAGAACTTGTCTGTACATGTTTATAGGTCAGTATATGTAGAGTGGTTTCACCAATCAACTCTACATGTTATTGGCGGAAGAATAAAATGTAGTGCAAATATCACCTAAGAGGATTTAAACTGTCGTGCCAGGCTTGGTCCGAAGATGTTCTTTACAGTTATACCTTAGAAAGTTGTGGCTCTGTTGAAGTGTAATAATAAATCGAACGTGGATGTTTTGCACAAAACAGATTAATTAACTTATTTACCTTTTCGTGTCCACCAATTTTCTTTGGCAAAGCGTCTTTTTGTTCTTTAAATGATCTACTTAGTTCACTCATTGCGAACTCACTCATAGGTTTATCAATAACTCTGAAAAATATACTCTTAAATATTAACAATTCGCCCATATTCTAACAATAGTCCTAATAAATTAATGTCAATTTTGAATGATTACATATTTTGCGGTATATTTCCCATACATATTATTCCTTTAAAAGAAAAATAAACAAGGCCGTAGATTTAAAATAAAATGTATTAAACTTACGTGTCTATAAGTAACATATGATAATACACGTTCAGCAAAAAAATGACTAAAGCCACAGGAATAGCGAAGCATGTGTACTGCAAGTAGTTGAAGATATCAGGATACTCCATTCCTTTGGGAACAGTCCTGTATTAGCACAAAGTAAATATGTGTAAAGTATAACAATTTAGCTACCGTCCCCATTGCAGTTTATTGCATGTGCTAAAAAAATCAATTTATAATTATGCATCCAAGCTTTTGTACTTACTTACACCAAATAGTTCGGAAAAATAATATTGAAAATGATGAATGTATTACACCAATGCAACCTAAAAGAATGCAATGTTATTAATATTTTTACATTGTTTTTACCATGAAAAGATCTTTCGTTAATAGCCTTATTTTTTAGTGATATCAAAAATATTTTTTATCTATCATTTAATTCTTTATAACCATTAAATGTCTTTATCAAGTTTTATTAATAATTTTAAATAGATAATTGTTTTTAATGTTTTCCTGAAACTAACTGACACTTACCAATTGACGACGATGTTTGAATAGCATTATTGACTATGTATCGCATTTCATCATAATTTGCTTCGGAGCCCCTGGATCTTGATGTGGCTGACTAAAAAGTGTCAACGTGGACTTAAGTTTGACTATTTTACAAATTTAAATTTTTATAGTGCTAATCTCCGCACTATATTTTCTACAAATTTTAATGTTTGACTATTGTTCTAAATAAAAATTTGATGTTTGAAGCTTTTATGACATTCTCCTACATTTGTGCTAGGCTTTAAAGTAGGCAGTAGAATTATAATAGTCATGCAGCATTAAGTACAAGAGAAATGATTGATACTTCCATTTTAAACGGTTTTATTTAGCTCGACCCGTACGGAATTTGTTTGTTTATTTATTTGGGTCAAAATTAGAAATTGAAATTTAAGCACCTTGCCGTTGTCAGATTGATCTGAAATTTGGTACACACATTTAATTTAGATGCCAATACAATATTAACAAAAAAAAAACAATTTAACAAAATAAAACCGTTTAACTTAAGTTTTTTAAAGTAATTATTTAGTATTAATTTTTTATTTTAGTTCTAGTCTGTGCACTTAAGCTAAAACTTTAATATAATTGAAATTTTTTGTAGATAAATGAATAAATACTTTTGGCGCTGCGGCTTTCGAAACTATCTTCTCGGCGCAAAAGCAGAAGATTTAGAATTGATTCGCAGCGCCGAAACTTTCTGTTCATTTATCAACAAACATTTTCAATTTATAACATACTTCCATTTAAGAAAAATTATATAGCGATCTTTAGCTAAATACAAGAATGATAAATGCCATTCATGATAGCGCTATTTTAAACACGCAATAATTTTAACAATTGTTACTAGACTGATATATTCCTTCACAATTCCAATAGACGGTATATTCCCACAGCCGCAGAATATTTGCAATATGGTTCCGAATCTCTTTTTTTATAATTATATTCAACTATAAGTGGACCAGTTTTCATTTGATCAATAGTCTACAGTTAAAAAAAAGTAGTTACATTTTTTTTTATTTTATTTCCGGTATAAGTGAAATATGGTGTTTATATTAAAACGTTTTTTGGTATTAGTTTCTTTAAGTTTCCGGGTGTTTTTCGACGTAAAAAAAATATAATTAGGTACAGAAAAATCATTAATAAAATACTCACCAAGCAGAATTTGGCGGTCGCTTATAGTTTTCGAGAAAATAAATTATTTAAAACGTAATTTTCACTAAGAAAGTTCACCATTTTTACCAATTTGACTTCAAAAACTGAATACACAGTACCGCCAACATGAAGAATATAGGAAGTGGGTGAAGATTAATTTTCTTTTAATTTTAAGAGTGACAGATCCGACACAGAGCGGTCCGACTCGGATAGGTTAGGTAATTCGCTCCCGCCTTAGCCTTCGATGTAGGCTTTTTTTTATGACCACCCAGAAAACTTTAGTGTAACAGTACTTTTAGTATTTTTAAAGACTTTTTTAATAATGCGAAGGTTATAATTTGGAAAAGTGTGTGAATTCGTAAATTTATACATGTTGTCAAACACAAAATGGCGGATTAATTTAGTGAAAATAACAAGTTTTAAATATATTTTTTTTCTCGAAAACTATAAGCGACCGCCAAAGTCTGATTGTTGATTATTTCATTAGAGATTTTTGTTAACCGAATAAACTTTTTGTTTGGTCGAAAACACCCGGAAACTTAAGGAAATTTTTACCCGTTTTTTTTTCAACTGAGACGAACCTGCAAATTTGTCAGCACTCTTGAAACAGTATCGATTAAGTTCGACGTCACTATAAGTTTATTACACCACATTGATAGAAAGAACGCTGCGGCACTGGCTTTGTAGACAAGCCTAAAATATAAAAGAATACATTCAAAGTTACGCTTACTACCAAGAAGTGGTAGAATGAAAAAAATAACGATCACCTCTTTCCTGAAAACTGCCTTGTGTCACCAGAACAAAGGAACCACGTTGCAATACGACGATCTACTCCTGAATTGTTCATGAGCAAATTAAGCATACCGCCTAATATGAATAAGCCAGTGTTTTCCTGAAACAAGTCAAACCGTTTTGTGTTAAATGTTAACCAATAAATCAAAAAAATTGCGTTCTTACTGTGAAATATAAGTGACATGTCTGGTTGCTACCCATCACTCCACACATAGGTAAAACAAACAACGGTATTAATCCCGAAGCCTCAATAGTTACTGGTTGCCAGAAGAAAGACCACAGCATAGTCAACCACATAAGTTGAACAGTAATATCAAACTGGAAAATAAAACAAAATATTATATATATGAAAACCAGTAAATATTAACATTTACAAGCTTGGTTGACTTATTTAGTAACTTCATATAAGCTCACCTGTCCTAATCCTTTTTGAACCAATATGAAAACTATAGGGCCTATAAAACCAACGAGACCTCGAAAGTGAACCCGACAAATATTATTCAGCCTATCGGTAAAACCACTAATCGGGGTTTGCGGGTCTGGTTTCCTTGAAATATATAATTTCTGTTAAAATCTTTGTAGTCACGTCCAAAAAAAGAAATAAATAACGAACTTACCGCCATGAAAACAGCCTGAAACAAATTAGATAAATTAACATTAAATTTATTGAGTAGGTATATTTTATTTTATTTAAAAATATGAATAACTTACCCCCCCATTTTAGTTAGATTATCTTAATAAATAAGTTTAGATATAATACTCTTATTATTGGTATGACAGCTTTAAGTCAGAACAGCTAAAAACTACTATCATAAAGTTTAATTTAAACTTGGAACTTATTATTTTAAATAGTTTTTATTTACAAAACATATAGATTAAGTGCTTCTACATATTTTCAAAGAGGTATGTTATAACACCAGTATAACTTATTCGATAATATCACTGTTTTAAATAATAATAAAAAAAATTAAATGAAAATTTCATTCGCACTGAAAAGTATTATCACAGGTAACTAATATCTTAAAGATGAATATTTCGTATATATTTTGCATAGATGTGTAATGTTCATGAATAACAATTTACTGAAATACCGAGTAAACTAAGCCGTTAGGGTCCATAGCAATAATTACTCGTAAATTAGTACTTTAATATAATAAAAATAACATGTGAGTGAACAATAAAATAGTGAACTCATTTGTAGAACCTTTTGGTCTATGATAAGGAAGTTTTAATGTAAGACGTAAGTAATAAATTTAAGCAAATTAACAATCTTTTTTGTAGTGGATCATACCTAAGTATTATAAAATTTTGTCGGACTTATCGTCAATCTTAAAACTCTTTGTTGGCTATCTTTATTCAGTGCAACTGTTTGAGAACAGAGCGTTGACATTGGTAGTATAAATGTAGTGTCTTTTAGGTGTCTGTGCTTCTCCATATTGACATTAGCTATTCCAAGTAATGATATTAAATACAAATACGAAGTAGCTGAGACACTAGCGCACCAAAATGAGGGCACTCAAATTACGCCAATTGGTCTAATTAAATTATAACTCTATAGACTGTCTGTTCATCAATTCAATTCTAAAATCTGTTACATTAACTTATATAATGTCATATAATGTAAAGCGGGACGTGTGTATTAATCTTACGAGTATATTAAAACATTTAATATACATTTGACAACAATTGATACCAATTTACATAATCCTCATGCGCGCCATATTTTTATATGTATAGATTCTTAAAAGACATGCCTTTTTTCATAAAAAAATTTTAAATCTTAATGTCATCATACTTTTGATATTAATACATCATTTAGACAAATGGCAGTGTTTATTCAAGGAGTTAAAAATTTCACATCGTTCTTTATGTATTATGTATGTCCATAAATTCGGAAATCACTTTATTCGACAAATGTCCGTACCTATCTCCACATAATATTGATAAATTAGGGTTTAGACAATAAAAGCAAAAGCACAGTCACTTTATCACTGAACGATATGCTTTAATGATGGGGCTCCGGACGTCTGAGTCACACCGGCGTCGTCCTTCGGTATGGATCAGTGCCGACGGCGCGGTCATGGCGCGGGGGCTTTTCACCAGCAGCCTTGGTAGCCCGCGGTCCTGCACCGAAGGTTACCAGTTCCTCTTCCCGCGAAGGCGGTGGCTCCACCGCCGATGTGTCAAGGAATCTGCCGCTCGCGATTGACGCTTGGGATTGAAATATCGATGCACTTCTCAGGCCGCTCAAAGTATTCGCGCTTTGCGGGACTTCCTTGAACTCTTCGAAGTAATTATCGCATGCCGTTGGTCTGGGTGCGGCTGGAAATCCATAAAGTGTTGACGATGACAAGTCTTTGAGTGATGCTGAGCTCAAATTAATTCTTCTGTTTTTATGTATAGAACAATGTGGTATCTCGTCTCCATCAAACACAAAGCGTCGTCGTTCTCCAGGAGTAGCAGCAGAGGAACCTGTCGGTGGATAGGTGTCCCTTTTCATCATGCGCCTTTCTAGGAGTGAGGTGTCTCTTTCTCTAAATTCAGAAAAGGCGTATTCTCGATCCCACGCTCGACAGTCAGCTTTTGCTTTCTCGCATAGCTCTGTTATCCAATCTTTTTGGTACCACTGTAAAAAGAGAAATATTGCCGAGGTACCAGCTAGCTCGGCAGCCACAAATCCACTTAGGTATAATCCGAACGAATAACCATAGCTATACGACATACGCGGTGTATCAAATACTGTCATATACCGCAGCTTGTGTCCCACTTGTGACTTGAATACAGATATGTACATAACAATTCCAGTCAGCATTATTAAACCTGAAAATGACAACAAAGTTTATGATTAATTATTTTGATAAAACTAATGGTAAAATAATAATCATACATAACAGTTTTTGGCAGTTTTTACTAAGACTGGTAAATTTTAAAGAACCAGTGTTGCTTTAGTTGGTGTAAGCGAAAAGTAAGTATAAATTAGTTGTAATTTATTGTACTAGCCTTCGTAAGAAAATCGGGACACAATGAAAGTCATTCTTTTCTACTTGGATTTTTTCTTGTCAACAGTTGTCGTAGAGCATAAGGATTACATAATACTGTATCCATTGATTACTGATAAAGATAAGTCGGGCATAATTATGTATGTTTATTTATTTGAAAAGGCATACCAACTAAACACATACAGATCAATTACATAAGATATACTAAACTTAAATAGTAACCATTTAGATATAATTATACCATGGCATTGAATGTAGATTACTATAATAGTTGTGAATGCTGTTTATGTAAAAAAGTTTGTAACTGTGAATTCTACTGCCAATTCTCGGAACATATAGACATCAGATAAAAGAGAACGACAGCCTTATTTATAGGTAACAATCAAGCAAGAAGATTCTGCTATTGTCGTTTCGTCTTTCTAGCCATATCATAATATCATAATGTTAATTTACAACAAAAAGGTATTATTGCAATAAATGTCGTGTTTGTCTGATGTATAATATCTAATTCTATATATATATATATATATATATATATAATTCTTCTGTACGTGTGTATGTCACTCCTCCTAAAGGGCTGAACCTATTTGAATGATTTTTTATGTATCTTCGTGTGATTCGAGAATGGTTTAGTTTCACATTTTCGAATTTAAGTCGTGTGTTAATATAGAGATTAAAAAATTCATTGGCACAGAATTTCAGTAAGCAGATTCTGAATTACTTCTTATTTAATAGACTACGTTGTTCACTTTGTCAAATAACTAAGTGAATATTCTGTCGAGTCTGTGTTGATCTTTTGAAAATCATATTTTTTGTTCATTTCTTATGTTCCACTATTTTAAATAAGAGGAATTACAGTGATCACCGTTTGTGGCCATTAATAACACAACTTTTTTCCCTTAATTTAATAAAAAAGTAGAAACGGATTTTACCAGAGATAATAAACATAACGCCAGCGATAAAGGTGCAAAGACGTCGGCCCTTAACGCAATGTCCCAAAATGCAAAACAAAGCTCCCACCACTTGTGCGAATACGGCAAGAAGCAATGGAGCGGCTGACCTGGTCACCACATCTGGAAAATCAATTGAACCATATTGAATGATGATCAAGAGCCGTGATAGCTCAGTGTCCGGGCGCTCGCCTTTAATTCAATATACTCGAGCAACCTGCGTTCGATCCCCGGTGCCGGCAACATTGAAGTTTTTAACTTTAAGTGCTGACTTATCACGTGCTCCGCGGTGAAGGAAAACATCGTGAGGAAACCTGCATATTTTCGAAATAATAACAAAAAAATATATATTTCGAAAATATGTGAAGTCCGCCAATCCGCAGTGGGGCTAAGTGGTGGACTATGCCCTGATACCCTCTGTATAGAGGAGGCCTTTGCCCAGCAGTGGGACATGTATAGGCTGTTACTTTACTTTACTTTTTTATATTGAATGAGGCTATCTTTACGTTAATGTGTTTGGTTTTTTTTTGTTATCATTGTAATTACTAAATTTAAGATAGTCACAAAATTCAAAAAGAAGAAATCACTCGTGCAATACAAAAGCAACCTTCAACCTTTGTGTGTATTTAATCTTGTATCTTTCTTACTAAATCATATTCTTATCTTAAGCTCAGTATCAAAGAGATAAGATAATTCAAACACTTTTAAATATAATTAAATAGCTGTAATTGCCCGCGACTTCTTCTGCTTAGAATAGGCTGAAGACGTAACATTCAGACAGAAAGACAGATTTACATAAAATATGTATATAAATTATAGCCCATGTCTTATTTTGATGTATAAGCTATAATTTTTTTTTCTATTTTTTTAACATTGCCCTTACTTTAGGATAACATTATCCTGTGTTGTAACGACATTTTACAAACATAAATTTCACGCGGACAAGCACCCAGATGCGAAACAACTATCTGTGGGCCACACAAATAGTTGTCCCGTGTGGGAATCGAGCCCACGACCCCCGACGCCGAAGCCAATGCCTTGGCAACAACGCCACGGAGTCATCAAAGTACTTACAATAATATTGTAAAGTTTCATTGACATCAATTCAATAGTATTTGCGTGAAAGAGTAACAAACATAACCATGCATAAATACAAAATTTCGCCTTTATAATGCTAGTAAGGATAAATGCCATCATATTTTGGTGTGGCATAAAATAATAGACAAACCGCATTAAGCGTAAAATACTTGTAAGTTGCCTTAACTATTATAATTAATATTGAAATACATATTTAATAAAAATTATTTCCCATTTCATTCCTTACTATACTTACTAAGTTTTTATGTATAGATAGATGCTTGTTACTCTTCCACGCAAATACTTCTGAATGGATATTGTTGAAACTTTACAATAATATAGCTTATACATCAGAATAAGTCATAGGCTATAATTTATGTACATATTTTATATATATCTGTCTTTCTGACTGAATGTTACGCATTCAGCCTATTTTACGCAGACGTAGTCACGGGCAGCGGCTAGTCCTTACTTAATATTATAAAGGCGAAAGTTTCTATGTATGGATGGTTGTTTGTTATACTTTCACGCAAATAGTACTGAATGGATTTGAATGAAACTACAATAATATAGCTTATACATCAGAATAAGACATAGGCTATAATTTACACACATATTTTATGTATATCTGTCTTTCTGTCTGAATGTTACGCCTTCAGCCTATTCAACGTAGACGTAGTCGCGGGCGGCAGCTAGTATAATATTATAAACGCGAAAGTTTGTATGTATGGATGGATGTTTGTTACACTTTCACACAAAAACTACTGAATGGATTTTAATGAAACTTTACAACAATATAACTAATGCATCATAATAACACATAGGCTATAATTAATAAAGATATTATGTGAATTACGCAAAATATAGCAATAAGTGTCAAGTAAGAGGGAAAAAATTCTGCCATATACGAGCTATTCTGGTGTATAATAAAAAAAACTCAATGTTAAATCCGTTTGACCGCGCGGGCGAAGCCGCCTTTAACAGCTCTAGTATCTGTATAATATAGGTATATATACATTTTTATTAATAAGTCTATTGGTTTTATTTTTAAACAAAGAAGAGAATGCTATCAGTTCAGTTCTTTATTTAAAATAAAAATAAAACCAATACCAAAATAAAAAGAACCAAAGTTATATAATTGTAGAAATACTTTATGCTATAAATATGTTTTTAAATAAATCACTGAGTGATTTTTTACGTTTCTTGATAATTTTACATTTTTGTGAGAAGAGGGCAAGCGCTTACAGCTGCCCATAGACAATTCTATGGTATCATTATGCGCTATTTTGTGAGCCTATGATTATACTTATAACGTATAAAAATGTTAAAAGAACACCTTACATGGTATAGCGTTTGTAGAATCGCTCAGGTCTGGCGCATACTGAGACAAGGGAAAATATGGTATATCCAAACACCGGAATACCGAACTGCCAGCTGAAAGATAAAAAATAATATTGGTTATTATATAATGTTACATATTAGATTACATATTAATGTTACATATTATATATTATATATTAGAAGTCACGTAACTATAATGACATAGGGAGCATGCATAAAAATCAGTAAATTTCTATTTTAAGTTAAAAGTGAAACTAAAATCAGTGAGTTTGATGAATGAAAAGAAAAAAGATTCAGAACTTTAAAAAATAAATCAATGAAGCGCGGGCGTAGGCACATTGTACAATGAAATACATATAACTAGTACAAATGGGCCGACAATAACGGTCACTATGGAGAACTTTGTAAAGCTGCGAAAAGTGGGCCGAGTGCGGACTGTGCAATGTGCCACACAATGCACTTCCTGTCCCGAATGACGGAAGTGATGACGCATTGTATGAGCGCGTCATGTGGAAGTTTCCTACGTAGTTTTATTATAAGTTTTATTATAAAAAGAAAACGTATGACGCTATGCTTCAAAATTTATGAAAGGCAGTTCCATTACAAAGGTAATGTGTTACATTACTTAAACGTGGAATGTTGAAACCGTATGACAGCCGGAAACAGCGTATAGTAAAATTATGGCTATGTTATCCTATGTAAAGACATGGGTTGACTGGTCGAGAATTCCTTTGGGCATTAAGTCCGCCCATTGTTACCTTTTTCTTAAGGTTAGCAATAAGGCGTAAATAAGTAAAAAAATAAAAATAAATAAAGAACCGGAAGATACGAATGTGTTTGTGAAACATTAATTGACATCTTTCATTTTGGCGTAATTATTACTTAGGTTTCAAGAAGAAGGTTAACACGAAACATTTTTAAGTTTGTTACATCTACTCGTATAAAAAAAACCACGAGACCACGAGTAGGATTGATGAATATAAATATTTATCTTGGTTAATATTCAAGTCTGCCTACTAGAGTCTATGAAATATATTTTAGTCCAATGTTAGTAATGAAATGAGATAGTAGTTAGTTTTAAGCGCGCTAGTTTCGAAGAAGCCTTTGAATCCGGATGGAGAGATAGCCACAATTGTTTCACACCTTTGTTTTTCCTTTGATTTTGCTCTTAGCTCAAAAAATATTATATTAAGTATGAGAGAGTATTAAAATTAAAATGCTAGGTTTAGTCTAATGGGCCGTGGGTCGTGGGTTCGATTCTCAAACGGGACAATTATTTGTGTGACCCACATATTATTGTTCCAGGCAAGGGGAGGTTGACGTCATTCAGGCCTGCTGGTCGTTGAAAACTAAGCCAAAACCACTTACAACATGATTCACATATTGTGGCGACCGCACCTAACTGGGATAAGGGCAGGGGGATGATGATGGTTATACAATTTAAAGCTAAGTAAATCATAAGCACAAAAGAGAATACTAACGTTCTGTGTGACATATTCGCCAAAGTCCTGATACTGTGTGTTTCGCCACTAGCGCATGTCTCCCGGTACCGTTGTAGAGTGGATTAAGCATATTTTCTTCAGTGTGTAACCAGTTATTGGTCGAAACGGCAACCAAAACTGCAACCACAGCTGTGCCAGCTGACAATGGAGTGAGGAGCCAAAGACACGCTACTGAAGAATCAATTTTGGCTACTAATGTGGGTGATGGCGGTGTTGGCCTGAAAAAAGAGATACAAGCATATAAAGATTTTGTATGAAATATGTTGTTAAAACACGTGCTGCTTTCCGACCATTTTTGTTATTATTAATTTCATAACTGGTAAATAAAGGTGAGTAACATTTGGAAATTTAAGGTGTAACTGTACTGATAAAATAAAGAGCCGCATATTTTGGCAAAATTTTAATATCAAGCTGGTTCTTGTTATCTTTGAGTTATTGTACGTATTTGCGAAAGGTTATGCTTAGATGTGAACGTTGCCGGTATTTGCCCTTATCATGCAGTATTGAATTATAACAAATAATATTCCAAGGCATCATGGTGTCCACAGTGTGTATCAATGACAAAACTGGCTTGCAATAAAGTTGCTATATCGAATTAGCCAAATTAGTGTTGCGTGTCAATAAAACCCATTTAACCACTCTCCCTCTTTAATTTTATTTACAGTTTCAGAGAAAATCGAACGTAGGTGACTTTTTTTATTTTTATTTGAAACGTTGACGAGTGATTACCTGAGGGGTTGCATAAGCACTGCCAATTATTAAAAAAGTGAGATCCGGTTACCTTAATCACTAGGCAAAAGGCGAAAGTATGGCGGTAAGAGGCTTTGTTACTTCCCCGAATGAGTCTGTCCACTTACACAACTCCATGGTAGACATAGGCTTAACTTCAGTGGCTCAGTCAGTAATGACGATCGATTGATTAGTTTCTTACATTGGGATTCATCAAAGGTGACTGTTACTGTTTACCTGGGTGGGCGACGGCTCGCAATGGCGCCACTGAGTGTAGGAGCGGGCTGCGCGCGCGACCCTCGTGGTAGCGAGGCGTGAACGCTCTGCACGCCGCCGCCCCACATACCTTTCTTTGGTTTCACTGTAACAACGGTTTTTAATTAAGATCGAGTGACAAACGCCTCACCTAATTCAATTTTTTTTGTTGGTACAATAGAAATTCCATAGTTCTTCATCAAATTTATTGATTCAAACACTTTCAATTTTGATGACTCCGGGCAGTTGCCATGGGACAACTATTTGTGTGACCCACAGACAGTTGTTTCGCATTTGGGTGTTTGTCCGCGTGAAATTTATGTTTGTAAAACGTCCTTACAACACACGAAAATATGATCCTAAAGTAAGGGCAATGTTTTTTAAATAAAAAGAAAAGAAATAAAGAAACACCATTTTAAAGCTTATGTTTGCCTGATATTGAGCGAAAATAGGAGATAAGGGTAGATGTTGTCATGTTAAAAAATATCTGGTATAAACATTTCTAACCAAGCATGTATGATGTCATCTATTGCAGTTAAATTATTAACAAATATTGGGAGAAATAAAATATATTATTATTATTTGTTTAAATGAACATGGCGTAGTAGAATGAAAAACATTATTTATTTAAATAAGGTACCTTGCATTGATCAAAAATTATTAACTCACTATTATACGAGTATCACTGTTCGGTGACGGATTACGGTAATTGTGCGACAATTTCGCACTGGTCAACTAGTCAAAGTGATAATTTTGTCTTAAGTTAGTTAACCAGGTTGTCATTGATCCTGACAACCTTTATAAGTTAAGGTTAAAAACAGACGCTTAATTTACATATACAGTAGGAGATATCTAAATACGCTGATGAAATCTTTGCGGGGCAACCACCGAATTTATTTGCTTACATTTTTAAATAAATTAAAGGCTCAATAACAAATACTTTCACTCTCCCTTATACATGAAAAAAGGTTCGCTGGATGAGCAGAGCCATATATGGAACAGCAAAAAACTTGTAGTAGCTATGAAATTTGTGTAAATAAATATTTTAAAATGCAATTAAACATTGTGATATTAATTATAAATAAATAAATTAGTAAATTATAGTGATATTTGTGGGATTAATACCTCAGGTTCATTAAGTTGAATTTTAACCAGGTATCTGGAAACTGTACGTTATTGATTTGTAAAATAATTTTAAATGCCACTAGTCATTAATTTAATCTTCACTGTAGATTAACGATTAAGAACAAATTTAACTTTTTAAAATGAAAGTAAATTCTAAATCACTTTTGTTTTTCTTATTCACACTCTTATCTTCAAATTTATTAACTTGTGGATACCATTCCCGTATTAAGGTAGTCTCATAGACTGCAGACGTTTGCACAAAGGCATTGAATTCTTGGCACAGACTGCATCTACAAGTTGATAAAGTTAGTTTGAAACGTGCTGCGCATGGAAACCTAATGGCTGAACATTATTCTTATCCACCGCCATAGTTACAGCGCACACAAATGACCATCGAGCGAAGACTAATAACCAGATATCACTTTGCTTGTTTGAAACTACCATAAGGAAATTCACTTGTATGTTTGTACGATTAAGTTAAATTGCCATGACCGCTTGAGCAGTTTACGCTTACAGCTTTGGCAGATTGAAATAATGACATTGTTACTCTTCCAATTAACGGGAGATATTTTAATGTGAAAAGGTGTCAAGAGAGATACTTCTTCGGGCGAGTCTGCATATTTGTATAACAGCAAAGATTACTGCGTGGCCCTACCACAGCGTATAGATTCTATTTAAGACTTAATGTTTACCAATTTCTATTTTTAAATTTGTGAAGCTAAGGTTATTTGGAGTAAGTACACGTCATTAAAGTTAAATTAGAAATCATTTTTATAAAGCTTCTCTTACCATAAAATTACCTAATTATTTTGGTTTTGGTAATTAGTTAGTGTGAGAAAAACAACTACATTTTCTAGTCATGAGAAGCCTGGTAAATAAGGTTGTTTAGATTAAACTGTATTAATCTCATGACAAGCTGCAGTATTGCAAGCAATGCCGCTAAAAATTACAAAACCTGGAACTGTGAAAACACTGGTAACAATCTGAATCTAAATCTCTTCCAAAATTTACCTACGTTCAGATAAGGAACGTAATTTACAGCTCGAATATACCTAGTGTATCAAACATATTTTATTACAATGCGACGAGTCGACTTGGAATTACATTTTACCTTTTGTAAGAGTTCACTTTAAATTCAAAAGCTCGTTTTCCAACGAAAGTACCTTTACGCATGAGCACTCAAAACGCGTTATTGTAGTGAAATAACATAATATGTGACAATAATATCATACATCAGTAACGAATTTATATATAAGCTGACAGCACAAATTAATTTTCTTAATAACTCGAACTAACAAATCATAACTTAATTATTTCTAATTAGCTATATCACCATATTGTGTCTCTTGCGAGTTGTCAACTCAAATGTAAATTAACGAAAGTTCAGACTGTTGGATTAGTGATACATGTTAATCTATTTTTAACGACAGTTTATAGCAACTTTCTGGCATATGGCATACAACGCTTATAGCAAAAAAATTAAGATTCTAAATAAAACATACAGTATGTTACACCACTAACAGAATTGATTTAAATTTGAAAGCTAATATTTACATACACATCATACTTGCATAACTTAGTATTGATGTAAGGTACATCACAATACGTAAAATTTATGAATAAAATAAATTTAAAATAAATGAATCTAGTATAAAAATAATGAGAAAACTTCATCAGACTTCATCAAATATTTCCCATTTTAGAAATAAGTTCATGAATCTAAATTCAAACGATCGATAAAAATAGATATCTCATGATTACGCCTTTTTGTTATAATAAACTAAAGCTTTGAAAAATTCAGAATCTGCCATTGTCTGAATCCGAGATTAACGTAAAAATCATTTCACCCTACACGTTCTACATGAATAAAAAAAACGATAACTTGTTTGTATTACCTGAGCAATAAAACGCTGAGGTCGTTATTTATACATGTAATAAATACATAACTGATCGTTGTCTTTACATGGAACATATTTAAGGAAGATTATTCTAACTATATCATCGCAATACAACCCAGAATAATTATTGTTAAAGTATTTGTCCGTCTGTCTGTGCGTTTGTGCGTGTTAATCTCAGAAACGGCTGAACCGATTCGGGTGCAACTTTCTCTAATGTATTGTAGTAAGCTTCACTTAACATTAGAGTTGGTTTTATTTTAAACGATTCATAAATAAAAAATAATATCACCTTAACCACATTGAAGATTTATGCGATATAATGCTATTTAATAGCAACAGTTGAATTGGATGTAACTATAGCTATAAGCCGCTATAAACTATTATGGTCTGTAAAATGATGATGATTGTAACGTTATATAAAATTTAAAAAAAAAGGGCCAAGTGCGAGTTATTAATTTAATTAATAGTTCTTTTAGAGGGATAACCATTTTAATAATTTCATTTTATTATTATTGTCTTCTAAGTTAAAAAAATAAATATCAATTAATTCCTATTTAGTTTTCTTATAATATAACTAAGATCAAATAATATGTGTAATATTTGGAGTGAGTGAATCTAAAATATTAAGTTATTTAGATCACTTAGCATCATTTAGCAATTATTTTATGAACAGAATACTATCGTAATAGATTATTTCTATATTGAAGACCCGAATGGCGTAGTGGGTAGTGTACCTGTCTCCTGCCCCAGAGGGTGTGGGTTCGATCTCCAATACTGAAAAAATATTGTGTGCTGAACATAGTGTTTTTCTAGTGTCTATATATTTACATATTTATAATATGTGTGTTATGTAAAAAACAAAAGTATGTTTATTAGTTATCTAGTACCCATAGTACAAGCTTTGCTTAGTTTGGGACTAGAAAACGTTATGTAAAAATGTGTCCTAAAATATTTATTTATTTACAATACAAATAAGGCAAAAATTTGTTGAAAAGTTTAATTTGCAACACGATTCACGATAACTCCACGACTACTTTGACAGTTATAATATCACACACTCAAAGTTTACACCTGTTTTTAAGACGACGCTCTCCTTTCCTATCTTGATGTTAATTATTTGACTCTACTTTGGAATTTAATGTTTAAGTGTGCATAGAAATTGTAATAATAAATGGGATACGTCCAGAATATATTAATTTTTATCATATAAGTCTTCGTTGAAATGGAATATGTTACGGACTTAAATATTTGTCATCATCTTAAAATCGTTTTATGATTCTATAGTATAATATATAGTATCTGAAAATTATAAACGCATTATATGAAGTGTTTGATAACTCTGAATATTAAATAACTCTCAAATAGCTCAGTCCTATTGGACCACTATTTAGCCTATAGGGTATTAAAGGGAAGTGAAGCACGGAAATTAGAATGTTCCATCCAATCTATGTAGACAAGACAAACGGCAAATGGCAATCCCTTGGGATAAAGTGACCGGCGAAAGTCTTTGAATTTATGACCTCTGTGTGATTTAGTCTGTTTTCATGTTAGAGCTATACACATAAAAATTGGTGTATAATTTTTATGTTTTAGATGTATGAACATACGCCGAATATAGAGTAAAAACTAAAGTCTGGACCTACTGCCCGTTAATTAGATATATAATATTAAGTACTTGTTTGTGTTTACATCACATTCATTAGCGATGGAATGACTAAATGGTCAGTTAGCGGTTTCCAATTAGTGAATTAATTTTATTGTGCACTTACTATTAGAGATGTAATTTAACACACGTACATACGATATTTAGTTTGTTCTGGGTTAATTTGTTTTTACTAGACCATAAATTTGATATTAACATTAATATCAAACCTTTAGTCGAGTTAAAAACAAATTAAAGTTAAATCGACTTCTAATTAATGTGAGCATCTAACACAAAATTTGCTTTCTTGAAATTCACATTAACAAGAACTTGATTCGTAACTTAGTTCAAACCGCAATCCCGCTTAGTGTGAATTTAGAGTGCTTAATCCTAGTGTAGGATCAAGGAAATGTAGTCAAGTTAGTGACGAGAAAATTTGTTAGCTCCGGTAAGACGAGCATATGGTAAATTACTTTACTAAACTAGCCACACTTCCTTAGCGGAGTAAACGAATGGCGAAATGGCACTTAGCTTCAACCGTCGTTGTTGAATTCAAATTGTAATCTCTTTAGTGTACACCCTAACCCGATAATACTGTTTTTATCATCTTCTTTTTCTAGGTTGCCTGGAAGTAATCACTTTTTAGCGATAAGACCACCTATTGTACAGATTTGTGTTCTTTTTTGTTGATTATACCATATCAGTTCTAGTGTACAACAAAGTATATTTAATTTATTCATTCATACTTATTTGATTTTTTATTAATTAATTCATGCGCCACTTAGGGCATTTACTACTGACAGTTTCTAATAAAAATGATTTGTCCTGATAAATATATTTTTGATGTTATACTTCTTTTGGCGCGTTAGAGTAAAATGATGAGGATAAATTTTTACGATGCGCGCACACCGTCACGAAAAAGCGAACTCTGAAGTTAGCTAGATATCTACATATGTTTGCGTGAGAACTGACAACTGTTTTCACGATATTTATTTTGTGATATTTAAATAAACTTTATTTAACTAGATAATGCGTTATAAAAAAACTTTCAATGTATTAAATTCCTTTTTTTCTATTATTAGTGTCATTTTTTCTACAAACGTAGAATAAGGCGAAAGATAAAATTTTTGAAAAGATTTTTATATTGTATTTTTCTTTCTTTTTTTTTTTTTTTTAAAAACACTGCCCTTACTTTAGGATAATATTATCCTGTGTTGTAAAGGACGTTTTACAAACATAAATTTCACGCGGACAAACACCCAGATGCGAAACAACTATCTGTGGGTCACACAAATAGTTGGGAATCGAACCCACGACCCCCGATGCCGAAGCCAATACTTTGGCAACTGCGCCTCGGAGTCATCATTGTTACGCCAAAGAAGTATAAATTCTAATGCTATTTAAACTTACTAATCCGTCCGATAGGTATGCCAGCAATGCTGGACGAAGAGAAGGCCGAATACCTGGCTGACAGACTAGAGTCTCAATGCTCCCCCAGTCTGCTTCCGATCGACCCCGAACACCTCCGCAAGGTGAACGAAGAGGTAGAAAGGAAAGTTTTAGAGCCACTCCGCGATCCCGTTCCCCCGGTCACGTGCCTAGAACTAGTAGAGACCAGACAACGGGCTCGTATACAAGCTATACAGGTACGGAGTGCCTGACCGTCTCGTATGCATAATACGAGACTTCCTAACGAATTGAACCTTTCGCTATCGCGTCGAGGGCGTGTATACAAGCTATACGGGTACGGAGTGCCTGACCGTCTCGTATCCATAATACGAGACTTCCTAACGAATCAGGGCGTGTGTTCGACTACGCATCCCGTTCGAGCCGGGGTGCCCCAAGGGTCGGTGTTGGGCCCAGTCTTGTTCACCCTCTACACCAATGACATGCCGCGTGTCAAAGATGTAGAACTTGCTCTTTTTGCCGACGACACCTGTATCTATACCACAGGCAGAACACCTGAATTGATCCATCGACACCTCCAAGCTGCGGCCATCACCATCGGTGACTGGTTTCGGCAATGGAGGATCGAGATCAATCCCGCCAAAAGCGCGGCAGTCCTTTTCGTGCACAAAAAGAACATACCCATACCACCCCCAGTTAAACTCTTGGACAGCCCAGTACCATGGGTTAATAAAGTCAAATATCTAGGCGTCGTCCTCGACTCCCAGCTTAAATTCACCCAGCACGTGACCCAGGTCAGGAACCGGGCGGCCTTCGTACTCGGTCGCCTCTACCCGCTCCTCAATAAAACGTCAAAAATGTCCCTTCGGAACAAGGTGACCTTATATAAGGCAGTAGTTCGCCCTATCATGACGTACGCGAGCCCCGTCTTCGCTCACATTGCTCCGAAGCAAATACACCGGCTTCAGGTGATTCAAAATCGATTCTTGCGCAGAGCCACGGGAGCACCCTGGTTCATGCGCAATATCGACCTTCATGTCGATCTAGAATTGCCCACCATCGCGCAATTCCTGAAGTCGGCGTCGCGCCGATATTTCGATTCCGCCGCCGCGCATCCCAACCCACTGATCGTAGGTGCCGTCACCTACAGGCCCTTGCCGCTAAATATTTTCCGCCGCGATTACCGAAGACCGCGTCACGTTCTCGACTTCCCTGACGATGAGACGACTATCGCCATCGAAAGGATCAAAAAACTCAAGAAACACACCAACACACACCGCACTCGCCGGCGAGTGCGGCAAACATATACTAGGTTCCGCCATTTATTATTATGATAGAAGATTAATGATAGAAGCGTTGCTGGAGTTTCTTCCGCCACTTCTTCTCCCAGCGACAACGCTCTCCGAAGTGGTAGTAATGTTAGCACTAGTAATTCCCCCAGTCAAATAATAGCTACCGATCGAGCCGAGGTCCGGCCCTCTCGGGCACCCTCGAATCGGAATGCTAAACGCGTGCTGAGTGACAGCCCATCACTCCATGAAGCGCCCGCCAAAGCGCCCTAAGAGCTTGGCGGCCTCCCAAGCCGGTAATAATAATAGCGTGACGGCCCGAGCCGAGGCTCCCCCGGGAGCCCTTCAGCTTAGTCACCATAACGCGTAATAATAGTACGCCGAGGTTCAGGCTAGGCGCCTCGTGCGCCAGGCCACCTCAAGTCCGTCGGATCTGTAAAGGCCCCTAAGGCTTTAATTAGATCAATTGTTATAAAGAAAAAAAACAACAAGAAAAGGGAAGTATACGCTAGAAAATTAATAACCAGTAGAAATATAAAAGTTGCCTATTTACATAAAATTTTATATCTCTGAAACCTGCAACCAAAATTATACTCTTTTAATAAACTGTACTTTTAAATAATTTTATGTCGTCCTCATCATGATATAAGATAATCGATAGATAAAAAAATCAAAAACTTTTCAGTGTTAAATGTAATTTGTTATGGTCTGTATGTTATGCTGTCTGTGTGGCAATATTTAAAAAAATGTGCTACTCGTACAAGAATTCTGCACCATTTAATTTATATCATGGAATGATGTCGCCCTAATCGTGCAGAGAATTTTGTCCCTAATTGTCTCACTCCTGGCTGGATAATGTTAATTTCGACGTCACATTATTTATACATACCAGAATAAAAGTTTCTGTGTTTGTCGACAAAGTAGTCCCGATTACTATAAACTTTTAGTAATTTGCACGTGATTTGCGCAAAAGTACAATTGAAGGGGAGGGGGGGGGGGGAGGACTAAAAGTCTGTGAGCATTAGATAGTGCGAAAAAGCTTTAGCATATTGTGATAGATATCTTGTATAGAGCGTACATTGTATAGAGATTCATCTAATATGGAATCTGCAGAAAAGATTTCCACCAGTTAAACGGACCTTAAAATGGTGTTTTGCATGTGGATACGCGTACTCTGGTTATGTGATACGGTGGCCGTAGAGTTTTCGGACCGTATCCCCAACTACTGTCGACTGTATCGATGGTCACCATGCACATAGATAAGGACAACATCCTACGTTTTGTTCTTTAGCACAACCTGTGTACGTAGTGACCCGGCAAGATCTCCAATGGCTGTCAAGTACTTCTGTCCCCTTTCACGATCGAATCAATAAGAACTTTACGCAGGCAACTTCACAGTCACCTTCGGTTAAGTTGGTAATTTACTGCGTTTACTAACTGATAGTTGGGAACCATTTTGTTAGCTTAATTACAGAGTGTCAGAAGTCTGCTGTAGACTCCTGACACTACTTGTACAAGTCGACGTTTCTGTAATGTTACTGGCGTAGGGCTACGCAACAGTCTCAGACACCATACACAGTCAAGCAAAACTCCAATGTAAGAATTTATATATATTATAAAAAATAGGCTTAATATATCATAGGCAGATAAAATTACGACTGAAATCGTACTTCTCAAAACTTTTCTAATCATGTTTATAATAGTTTTTAACCTATAAGAGTAATTTGAAATAAAATTGATTGTAGTTTGTTTTTCAATCATCATTATATGTTTTCAAAATAAAAACCACTGTATTAAAACGTAATTATTAATGGTAAAGACTTATTTGCCTATATATTTCCTGACGTAATGACAAGGCTTACATGGCCAAAATTATAAGTTTTATAGTTAATTAAATCCACGGTAAAGGGATTAAGTTATTGGGAAAAAAATTAGTACTTTTCCTGCTTATTAGTAATACAGGTCATTACTAATAAGCAGGAAAAGTACTAATTTTTGTAGGTAAAGTAGTACTCGTATTTAACTGTAGCTGACAATTCCCAGTTATCTTACAATTATTAAAATTAAATATTTAAAACATGTACTCTTTAGTTTTTAACCCTTTCACGTCCAAGGGAAATATTTTTCCCTTCTACAAAAATCATTATCGATTGTTCAATTATTATTGAATCGATGGTTTTTTTACTAAATGTCAAAATAAAACGTATGTCCAAGGTGGCAAATGTGTTTCTGAAAGAATAAACAAAAAAATAACTGTCAAACTTTATTGCGCCAAAACCTAAACATTCGCGGGCTGAACTAATAATATCTAGGAAGTGTTTTGGACTTGAGAAAATAAAATAACTTTATTTTGTCATGTGTTTTACATTATTTGGTAAGTATAATTTTATGTAATAATACAGTAAACTGCAGAACATTAGCACAAGTACCTGAAAATTGCAAATCATCTAAAGGGAAATATTTTTCCCTCTGGTCCATATCTGGTGTATTTGTTGTATAGCTTACGTACTACATATTGTTATATGTAGTGCTACATATTGTTATATGTAGTGCTTTATGATAATGTAGGGATTTCTTGTATTTTCTTGTATTTTATACAATTTAACTTCATGGTTTTTTTACAGAAAAGACTAAAATTGCAGAGAATTTCATATTCAAGATGAAGAAATATTGCAGTTACCTATGGCGATAGTAGTGACGGAGAAGATAACTTACTACTGACTACAGTTAGATGAAGAAGACCAGCTCATAGCTCAAGATGTAGAAAATGAAACCAATAATGTTGAAATTGAAGATTCTGTTCAAGAAGTATCACCAACGGGTAGCACGAGGTCTAATATTTTTTTTATGGGAGAAAGCGGCAAACGAGCAGGAGGCTCACCTGATGATAAGTGATCACCGCCGCCCATGGACACCTGCAACATCAGAGGGTTTACAAATGCGTTGCAAGCCTTTTAGGAAAGAGTATGGTCTCTTTTATGACACACCGGCGGCAGCTGGTTCCACAGAGCGGTTGTACGAGGCAGTAAATGTCTTGAAAATCTCGCTGTTGTGGAACGCTGGAAATCGAGGTGGTGTGGATGAAATTTTTCGTTCTGACGCGATGTCCGATGGTGAAATTCAGCCGCCGGAATCAATCCAAACAATTCTTCGGAACTATCCCCGGGATAGGTGTGGGCGAACCGAGCTTCTTTGAAGCCAATTTGGCCTTACTTTCCAATTGACCCCGGAACTGGACATTGCTCGAGATTTCGACGCCAAGTATTCCGATATTTTTACATGTAGACAGCAAACAAGAATCACTTAAGTCTCCTCTGAAAAGCTCCGCATTAGAAATAAACGCAGTTTGCCACCGCACATCATGAAAAAAAGCAGCGGAAAAAAAAAACTGAAGCGATACGGAAACAAAACGACGTATAGAAAATAGGACACATAATAAATGTGTTATGTGCAATGTCCACTTGTGCTTCACAAGTAAACGAAATTGTTTCGTAGAATACCATAACTAATTATTTATTTTACTTTTCTGATAATTTTTACTGTTTTTTGTATTACAAAGCAATAAATAAAATACCGATAAAATGAACCTTACTCTTTATTTATTTACTTTTATGGTCCATAGGGAAAAATATTTCCCATGAAATTATAGGAAACCTATACACCCTTCTATGTTTTTCTGCAGATATCCTCTTACTTTATACCCACAATAGCTAAAATATTGTGTTGTATCGGCATATTTAGTCTTGGACATCTTATGATCCTGTAAGGGTTAAATCAAAACTGTTTCTATGAGACAATTTATTTGTCATTTATAATTGATGCAGGAAAAGTACTAATTTTTGTAGGTAAAGTAGTACTCGTATTTAACTGTAGCTGACAATTCCCAGTTATCTTACAATTATTAAAATTAAATATTTAAAACATGTACTCTTTAGTTTTTAAATCAAAACTGTTTCTATGAGACAATTTATTTGTCATTTATAATTGATATATAACTGTCATTCGATAATCGCGATACAACAAAGTTACTAGCATAATATACATTACCCAAAGCTGACGAGGCCCTTTGGAATGATTTCTCTGTTATAAGGAAGCGGCAAAAGCAAACTAATAGGAATTAGAAGCTCCTTTACACAAAAGTTAGTTACATACGAGCGTTTAATTAACTTCCAAGAACAAATAATTCTGACATTGTAGGCAACGTTTACGTTTACACATTACAATAAGTCGGCGGGGAGGCCAAATGAGCTCAACACATTGCGAAAGGTCTATAATGAAACTGAATCGCGGTTTCCGACGCAAATGGTAGGTATGTACATTCTAGCATTGTGTTGAAGCTAAAGAGAAGGTTTTGTTATGCATGCATTGGTTTGTCGATGTTAAAAAAACAATACCACGGTACCATAAACCACGGTAAGGAAATTATTTTAATTATAATGAAACTCCATGTCGTGATTGATACTTTCAGGCGAAGGTTCTCCAAGTGGCAAACGTAATTCACCAGATTATCAGGCTATCACGTATCCCAATGTGTGTATAAAGATCAGTTTGTTGATGTTTTCCCACTTTCAATTAAGTAAAAGAGTGAGAAAACAAAAGGAAAGTAACATTATATTTTGTTATTAAATAAATTTGTTGTTATACTTTTAAGTTAGGTACATATTATTTGTACAGTCTACCCCAGAAATTAATTATAGATTTCTTAAGCAAGGCAAGTATAATTTAAAATAAAAGCCGTATTTACATTACTTTCAAAAAGAATACAGTCAAAATAATATCGTCTCGCTTGGAACGATTTGCGTTAAAAAGTATGTCTAGTCTAGTGTTAATTCTAATCTATACCTTACAGGAAATGTTCTTACTAGAAAATATAAATTTCATAAGTATGTTGATTTACAGAGAATAAAGATGGCTGCGATATTTAATAAATATTTTAAAATGTATTTTGCACATTTACCTTATATCTGGACTAATTTTCTATATTCATATAGAGTTATTTAATTTCGGTACGATGTTAAAAACGTTCCAGAGTTTACAGTACAAAGAGTCAAAAGGTGTGAATGTACATGTCTCACGTTTTCCGTGTTATTTTTCTGTTTTGAGAAAAAGTTCTTTTTTGAAACGTGAAAATCTTGATACAACTTCAATTGCTTCAGCTATACAAAGAACGGATATCATAGCACTCCATCCAATTGATTGCGGACTAGTGAATAGACATTCCGCAATCCCTAGAGATACAGTGACCTTTTGCTGTCACTACACTACTTGGTTCGTTCAGTTTCTGCAAAAATAAATTATAATGTAAATATGTAATAAGTACACCCATCATTTATACGTACAAAATAAAAAAGTTTCCAAGTACCCAATTATGTATACTCATTAAAATAATTTTTATGAAGGATTTTCACTAATATCTCTAAGTAGTACTCGTATATATCCCATACTACACGTATATCAATTAGATTGTATTAATAAAAAAAAAAAAAGAAAAGTAATGTAATTATACGATTTTTCTGTATTTACGGTATTTGTACATATATTTCGTCTTCGTCAAGTCACCTTATTCTCTTATTATAAGGGCATTAATATAGTTTAACAAAGTCTGCGGCAATTGGAATTTTGTTTTATTTATACATATATAAATTTCTTAAATAAACCAGCATAACTTTCTTTAATAAATAACAGGTTTTCATGAAAATATTTAAAATAGTTAAATTATATTTGAAAATTTATGGGTATGAGTATAGGAGGAAGTAAGATTTTTTTTGTTGCAGAGATTAGTAGAATAGCTTAAAATTCAACAGCTGTAAACGTTGAATCGTAAGCACAATGGCTTTTATAACTTAAGTTTGAAATGTTTCTTGCTTTCGTCAGCCATCAGAATATAATAATAAAAATGTATTAAAGGGAACAAAACGTCCTTCAGAATTGAAGAAGTAAAAGTAATTTCGTTCCGTGCGGAAACTATAAAAGTTTTTAAACTCAATTTTTTGTTGCACTAACGCTAACCAAAGAACAATTTGTTAAGTTCTCTATTTAAATACAGATAAGTATGTCCTTAATACGCGTTTATTATTCATGGAATTTAAATTGATGGTAAGTTGTTTAAGGGTTTCTACTTGTATTGTGAACGTGTGAGCTCCGCCTAATTACGAGTACGTCCATGCGAGAAAGAAAAGTTTCTTCGAGTAGTATGGAGGGCCAGGATTCAAGCGATCTAGTCTACCTACGTCTTATAAAAGGTCGTAATTAATATAACAGACTGATTAAAGTCAAAGAATTCGACACAATAAGTAAAAATATAACACTCAAATGGTATTCCCTTTCTAAGTGGTCGAAATAAAAGGCATAAGTATAGTAATATAGTAGTAACAGCTCAAAAGAAACGAATTTTGATTAATTTGGTTTCAGATCAGAAATTATATTAATTGCTTAAAAGGCTTAATTCCACATAATCATGTTCAACTAGCAAGTTTCAGAAACAAGAAATAAAATATGAACAATACTAATTGTAACACCCGCCTTGCTCTTTATTACTTTGTTTACAAAGTTGTTTTGAGTTCTTCTCACCACTTCCCGGTGCAATTTTAACAAAGGATCAATATGAAAATAATGTACTTAAAATTATAACTTTTCTTCTTACGTAAACAGGGTTTCAAGTTAACAAAATGGCTCAATGTTAAAAAAGATGCAGTTGCTTTTGAGATTTCACAAAATATTAAACCTAACATTTGTAAAACGATGAAATATTTTAAATTTGCTTCTATACACCGTGACCTTATTTTGCTCTTCACTCTTTATGATCATTATTAACTTTTAATAATATAAGTTTTTATAGCTAACTCCAAAAGATGATGTAACGGTTGCATTATAATTTTTTTATAACTTATAGGAAAAATTCTCGTCAATTTTTTTTTATTTTGGTCAAAATTGGAAAGATAAAAAGGAAATATTTGTATGCTGGAAAGGATATAACAATAGATGCGCCAAGCATTGATTGCTTCAAATGCTAAATAACCATGTAGAAAGAAGGCGTTAAGATTTTCGTCGCTGTGGCTATCAGCCGTTTATATCAGTGGCTACAGCGTCAGGCCGCGAATGCCGAAAACGTGGGTTCGATTCCTACAGCGGCGACAACGGCGGTTTTTCTAGTATATCTTAATTAGATAGACGTTGTTGGTGGCCCTACTCCGCAACATTGTCCGCTGTTGCACGAATGGGCAGGTCCATCCGGAGAAGTACCACAACCTCACAGAAGATTGGCTTGAAGTAGGGGTGTTATAATTTGCATTTTGTCTGGGGAGTGAGGTAACCAGAGCATACTATTAATAGGTGCCAACACGTTTGTAAAAATAACACTACAGGTGTTGTGAATGTTCATGGATGGCGGTTATCACCTAAGGCGCTTTGCTATCATTTATCATAAAACATATTAATGTAAACATATTTAAAAACAAAATATAATGCCAAGGAATGATAAGCTAAACAGGAAAACATTTCAATGCAATACCTTAACTAGCATCTTGTTAAATTACGACATAGTGAAAAATTTCTACAGAATTGTAATTGTGGAACTCTAATCGGTCGGTAATTGTAAGAAAAAAATCAGATCGTATTGATTGATTGCTTAGTATGCATTAAAACTATTTAGTAATGTGCAATGCAACAATACTAAATAACAACTCTAAATTATTTCTTAGAATAGTATTTCTATCCAAAATAATTAACAATCAATTCAAAGAAGTATGTATGAATATTTCTAAGATTCCGATATGTTGGTACATTTTAAATAAGTTTTTTTTCAATTCCTGTAAAAGCATATATTTTAATAGGTGTGACGGACTACGTATACAAAGTCAGATTAAGTTCCTATAGAATACTAGACTATTTTGCTATCGTGGGGCACGATCTTTCGCTGTCCGCCATGGTTCGTGGTGGCCTACGCGCGATCCCTTCTTCCTGATAGCAAGCCCCGGGGCAGATGAGGGACTAACTGCCCCGTGGAAGGCTTGAGAGGAGTGCCGTGTTCATGGCACGGCTTGGCTGGACCGGGTGTCTAAACACCCACAGATATGAGGCCTGAGAAGGCCACAGTCGCACTGGCGTCCGCGGAAGATTACGTTTTCATGTTCCCGTGTCAACGTGACAACGTAGGTGCAACGTGGGTTTTTAGTGGATACCCAGTAACTTCTACATACCCCTGCTGCCTACCCACAAGGCGGCGGGGGATACATAAATTATTATAGATGTATTAGGGGGATATATAATTATTTTGGATCATATTTTTAAAATGATACGGTATTTAAAAATCCTATCTCCAACCTTAAATTTCTATTAATTTTGCTTTTAGAAAATGGTGCTTGCAAACTAATGAACAGTCAATTTTATTTATTTATTTATTTATCACCAACAAAATACACACCGTAACAGAATAAATAAACAAGGTTTGCAACAAAGTGTTGAGTGACCTTAATTACAGGTAAAAACTACTTTTTAACAGACAGCAGAGACGAAACCAAAAAAATTTACAAAACTAAAGGTGAAATACGAACATTATAATAATACAAATATTAATCTAAAATACAGTAAACATTGAAAAAACAGTATATAAATTACGTTACTAAAAAAATATGTAACAATAAAAAAAATATAATTTTAATAACTATTGAGCATTAAAGAAGCTTCAGCAATAAAAAATAGCACACTGAAAATACGCAAAATGTGTGTGTGTGTACGCAGGTATACTCATATACGCACGTAAGAAATTATACTTATTTAGTTTAGCAATAAAAAAAAATTAACCCAACTGCCAATAGTATTTGTTTGTGAAAAAGACAATAAATGCAATTTATAAAGGTTATAAAATTGGAATTATAGGTAAATGTCAGAAACTTGTTATTGGTTGTCATGGCAGTACTCTTGTTGTTATTAAACTGTTATGGTTTGCGCGCATAATTTACAATACGTCAAGGTTCTTAATATGCCGAGGTTCCTAATACGTCGAGGTTCCTAATACGCCGAGGTTCAGGCTAGGCGCCCCGAGCGCGCACCCACCTCAAGTCCGGCGAAACTGTAAAGGCCCCTAAGGCCAACAGTGGCTCGACAAGCCCAAAAAAAGGGCATAGTTTTTCCAAACCCGCCAAAAGAATTTTAAATCAAAAAATTGTGATAAATGTTGTTTAGGACTCGACTGAACGAATGCTTAGAGACTTACCACAAACCTATAGTAGAGAAAACTCATATCGAAGCACGCAATAGGAATCAACGCGTCACTACTATATGTTAAAATGTTAATTTATTTAAACTCGAATAACAAGTGCGAATATTCTGCGTGGCAATAATAAAATATAATGTCACTACCCCGGAAAATTATAGGCTTTAATCAAGCAATTATGGCAGAGATACAGTGATTTTTATGTCACCATACTTAGGAGCTTCGCAGCAGGCGCGGCGCTCTCATAAATCAAGACTGCTCTTGAAACTTCGCCAATAACAATGACAAGCGGTCTCGGGGAAGCGTTGTAAGAATTTACGCATTAAATGAGTGTCTGTGATGACGGCGATTAATTCGCAGATTTTCTTCTAATACTCGTACACATTATCTCCTCATATTTTATATTAAAACCCTTTAATGTGATTTTTAAGACTGTAATAAAAAGATCAAGATATACTTAGACTCCGAGTTCCTGTTCATTGACATATACAGTTTATACAAAAGAAAGGTGGTATATAACAGTGATAATAAATAGGAGAACCAATGCCTTTGTAGATGGAGCCCGAATAGAAGCTATTAACTTCTTCATTCTATTGAATCAAGAGATTTTCCTGTTCGCCTTTTACGTATGTTTTATTTCGTGTTCTTTACTAACAAAATTAACCCATACAGATTAAATAACAGGCATTTTATTGTGTAGTAACCGTAATAAACACTGTCATTCCCTTGCTGTGATACTGACTGATAAGACGATTAATGCTATTGAATAAAGCTCAGATGTTTATAATTTGAGTTTTGTTCATAAATAAATTTCCATTTGGTAAATATTTAAAATTCATTTGGTGTAAGACCTCTAAAAGGTTAATCTTCTTTTGAATCCAAGATATAAGGTTTACTAATTTTAATTATGGTACGTGAATCTACGTACTACTATTTAAGAATTGACAATTTTGTTTTCGTTTCATTAAATAATTTTCGTTAAATATTGCATGAAATTATTAGATTAGTGAAAAAATTGTTGTGAGTTTACGACTCCGTAAAATCTTAGATCTGTATATACTTATTTTTATGTTAATATGTCCAGGAGGATTAAATATTAATATCAAGGGTACATTTTTTACATTTAAAAAGTAATAATAAAAATTAACAGTGCAAAATAAGTCGTTTAGTAAAACGTAATAGTAACGCATTAACATCGTGCTGCAATATTTTAAACAAAATTTGAAAAACTTTAACGTTATATATAAAATAACAAGACCAACCATCATTTAAAAGAATAAACATTATACTATGGAAATATATAAAATCACTTTTCTGTGTAAAGAATGATGTATGTGGAATGCACAAGGCGTGAGATAGAACAGAAACCGTTAAAAGGAAATCGCTTGCTTCTTCATTTTATTGGACGTGAAACTTAGTTACCAGGCTTCGCCGTTCAGAAGTTTGTCCCTCTTCATTTTTCTTTTCAGCTCTCTACGATTAGGTACCAAGTTACGTTTTTTATGATTCATTCTACATAGTAATGTAAATTTCTTGTAAACTAACCTTTTTTTTAATCTAATCGTCACTATTAAATTAGAGATTTATTTTGTATATTTATTGTTTTAATGCATTTATACATATAACCGTCTAGCCTAGATGTTTACTACATTGTGCTACTCATATTAACAGCATACCTACATTTCGTTATTTGGTTATGGAATTATCTTCATAAATAAATAATTCTTATTATTTACATCGATGGAATCACTTATTTTATAAAAATGAGTGCGTACGTAAATTATTTTCCATCAAAATCAAAATCAAAATCAAATGTATTTATTCAACATAGGAGCATTACACTCACTTATTGATAGTCAAAACACTACCACCGGTTCGGAAAAGAAAGCCACTGTACTGAGAAAGAAACTCAGCGGGCTTTTTTTTTTTAAATAAGCAGTTTGACATAAATTCGTTAAAATACAATATAAGAAATCCGATTGAAAGAGCCTGGAGCGATCAGTTCATTACCAGAGTGTGTTATCATTTAAATAATCATTAATATTATAGTAGCCTTTAACACACAAACGTTCTTTTACTATTTTTTTAAATTTAGCTATTGATGCATTTTGAACGTCTACTTGTGGGTAGGATCAATTTATTAAGTTTTTAATTGAAGTGCCAGAGATTGCCTCTGTTGTCTTCTTATATAATTTAAATTACTTGGAACGGATTCCAAATTGGTACATGTCAAATTTTGTTGCTGTTCAATAAAAGCAGCAGTCTGGTTAGCCAAACAATTGGCTGGGTTTAAAAAAATGCAATAAGATAGCATATAAGCTAACTGTTTTAAATAAAAATTGGATAGGATGAACCTATCATATGTCAAATTGGATGATTTATAATTTATAATATTATTTATGTCAATTAAATCACTATTTAATTTATTTGTTTGATAAACGGGTACATAATTGTTATTTGTCAACATATATAACATATGATTAAGACTATGTCTATAATTGTTTTCCTGTGGCAACCCTTTTACATAGGGAAATGTGAACATTATTATTTTTTTAACATTTGAATCATAACATCTAATACTTAATTTCATATTAGTTGCGTCCCATGCTTGCCACGAAATATAAATATTTTCTGTTCCATATCGTT
The DNA here is from genome assembly GCA_933534255.1 of Iphiclides podalirius. Taxonomy (NCBI): domain Eukaryota; kingdom Metazoa; phylum Arthropoda; class Insecta; order Lepidoptera; family Papilionidae; genus Iphiclides; species Iphiclides podalirius. Next base: position 9,720,183 of record OW152822.1, on the reverse strand, counting down.
TTGCTTTTCAGTGTACCAATATTCTTAGTCAATAAGATTTCTTCCATTCCATCGACTAACAAATATTTCTCCAGGAACGTGGTCTCAAGACGTTATCGGAATAATGTAGAAGGCTTTGATGGGTCCGTTGTCTAAATTCTATTCCAAAATTGGTCACATGATAGAGGCCACTTATTCGCTATCGATTTTATCCCACAATTTCATCCGTGATGAAATCTTTTTAAGAAACATCCCTATAAATAATATCCGTGAAAATCCTTCTTTCCATACAGTTATTTATTTTTGAACCCGGATAAACAGTCGATAACTCCAAATTGTTATCAATAAATGAGTTTTATTAATTTTAACCTTTATTGCCGTCATATTTTTAAGCAATTGATCATATTATGGAAATTGCTTTTACAAAAATACAACAATACCAATAGGAACAATTTAAACAATTGACATTTTTTCGTATTTACAAATTGGAAAGATTTGTACAAACAAGAATGACAAACTACAAAATTTAATTTTCAAATTTAAGTTACCCACCCAAACAGAAGCTAAAATATCTCTAATACATTTTACTACCAAGCTCATATTTAATTATTTTGTACGGCAAGTTTAATTTTTTTCATTTTCCTGAAGCCGTCTAGTTTTGATTAAAATTACAGAAATAAATATTAATAAAATACTAAGAAATTTTAACATTTTAGAATTTAGTATCGAGAATAACGCCTGACTAGCACGGCCAATTAATATAAATCACTGGATTGTAGTAGTTCCTATGTAATCAAAATTCAATGTGCTCACTATTGAACAGAATCTATAGCTGGATACTTGGAAATATCGGCAAACTGTTTACTTACTGTTGAGAGGTCGGCAAAGTTTCTTTGCGCCCACATAACTTTCCTTGTTCGTTGAGGCACAAAAAAAACTCAAGCTCTTTTCTTTGTTTTGTAGGCCCATTTCGTTCCAATAAAATCGTTCTTATTTTATGACGCAGTAGGCATATAATGGGAATATACCAAAGGGAAAAGTTTTCCTTTCGAATAATTATAATTTCCCGTTCTTTCTAAGTTGGTCCGTCTTTATTTGTCAGTTTGTAGACCTAAATATTTATATATTAAAAAATGTTTCATACCAATTAAAAAGTGTAATTTACCAAATAAACCGATAAGAAAAAAAATAAATATAAAAAATAAATGTAAAAATTAAATAAATAGTTAAAGTAGAATTGTGAGAGAATCTGGAATCAATATATCTGCAGTATCAAAAACATCAATAAATACGTCTTGTAAATATCCTGCTGGACAGAAAGATAGATGGAATAACAGATTGTCAGTCTCAATTTATAAACATATGAATACATTTATTTTATGCAGAAAACATGTTTCTCGTTTCTGTTAACGTGTACGATTTAAATTGACTTGTAAATTTCCAATTTTACGAGGGTTTTAAAAAAACATACAAGATTTATCTTAACTTATTATTTTGAACTGTTTATTTCTTTAATGGTAGGAGAGTTTATAATAAGAATTTTGTAAAGGTTATGTATAGCAAGTAACTGTGAAACATTAAAATTGTGTTAGGTTTTCGCTGTTACACGAATGGATAGTACCACGTAGTATCCGTCCGGGAAAGTACCACGACCTCAGACGACCGGCGTAAACCGGCGTGCTTCTGTGTTTCATCTGATAATAAAAAGAAAGAAAACATAATATGTGCATAACCAATAGGAGCGTAATAACATTATTTAAGCTCTTGAGCTCTGAAAGGTTACGGTCAACATCCCAAATCTGTAAAAATGTAAACGATAATACACATTTGTAAAATAAAGAGATAATATGATAAAATTAGAAATAAACGAGATTCTATGTTTTAATTTATACGAAAATATATTTCCTATTAGTCATTTTATCAGTATATATTGAATATAATATCATTCAAAAATATCAGATCAAACTTTGGTTTCGTTTCCATTCGTAAGCACAGAAAATTATTTCTTTTCACTGAAATTTATTCTTCCCTGGTGGCTGGATCTTTTTTGAGCGGAGCGTGATTAGATATGATTGATGTTGTGGGATTTACTTAATCAGCATTGAAAATATCTGCTACAGGGATCATTTTAACGATTTTTAAGCACGCGCTGGTGTTTTTTGAGATGCGCATTTTTTTATTATGTCACTTAAGACGGTTTTAATTGCGTTTACTCATATAATATAATATATGAAGGATGATGTCGCATCTTATTATCTTAAAGTTACTTGTATATTAATACAATTTGTAAAAATATTGTGCTTATTATATTTATAGTTTATAATTGCAAGTAATAACAAAAACCTGTGGCACTCGGGGACTGCCGCGGTAAAGCTATTGCATAGCATTATATATCAATTATTTACATTATATACAAAAATGATAAGAACTACTAAATCAGTCACTAAGCTGTTTGGATATTTAAATTACAATATACTAACATTTTTAAACTTGTGATATCTTTCGAATGGAATGTCCGAATTAAATAACTCAAAAAGTTATATAAAGATATTGAAACAGTCTTAAATATGAAGTAATTATTTTTATAAGAATGAATACCAAGATACAAATAAAGGGCCTTTTCTAACGGGAGCATTTCAATCAAAATTTTAAAATAAAGACCATTTATTGTGGCCTAAATATAATAGTTAGACATAGATATTATTGAAATTGTATTAAGGATCCCTAGTTATTTTGAACAAAAAAAAAATATAGCCTATGTTATCCGGGGATAATGCAGCTTCCCAACAGTGAAAGAAATTTCCAAATCGGTTGAGTAGTTTCGGAGCCTTTTCAATGCATACAAACAATCAAATATTTCCTTTTACATGGTAGGCGGAGTGGATGGTGTTAGGTTTTATTTTCGTTACAGAATTTCTTGATTCGGTCGCCGCGCTCAAACCGCGATAAAAGCTATGTAATAGATTAAAAAATATTTCGAAGATATGTGAAGTCTGTCAATCCGCAGTAGGATCGTATAATGAATGGGCCGTGTCCTGATATCTTTTTCCATAGGTATATTTTCCTTTTTTACTTTATTGTTATCGCAAAATCTTATTATTCAGCTATTATTCATTATAAAGTATTTTTCAGTAAAGTAAAAGTATTTCAATATATTTTTTATTTTTAATTTATTTATAAATGTGGCTGAACTAATAATTTTAAGTGTTTACATGGATATTTGTAACAACCGTAAAGCTGCAGATGCGTCACCACCTTTTAAATAAAGTGAGCGCCGGCTACCTCAGTGAGACGAAATGCAGAAGTTTAACACATCCACTTTACGCTAATCTTCTGTGAGGTCGATGAACTTACCCGGATTGACCAGCCCATTGGTGCAGAAGCGAAGATTGCGAGCCCCACCACAGTTATGAGTTCATCAATGTTATGATGATTTTATTTATGTTTTTGGATTAGTGACGAGTAGTTTTTAAAGGTAGGTGCGAAGAATTAACCTACTTCGATATTTTATGACGGAAACTTTTTGGTCATTATCGATTTCTGAACAATGAAAGAATATTAATTGTAATATCGGACTTAAAAAATAACGTTTAAAGTGTGCGTCTTCATCGTTTAAAATATATTCGCTGTACTGGGGTGAATATTACGTTATAAAAGTTAACAGCGCTTGTTACATGAGCACACATAACTGAAGACATGATAATGCAGAATATAATAAATAAATATGAGGTGTAATGTTTGCACGAAGGCAGTGGATAAACGGCGTCTTACCTCTTAAATTATAATATATAGCGAGAATTATGTTTTCCTTATATATCCTTAGCAGGATGTTATGGGTACAATATTTTTTGTTGTTCTTGAATATAAGTTTATATACTAAATAAAATTCTTTCATTTTGTTACGACAAATCTAGTGCTTAAATAAATAAATAATGATAAGACGTGTAATAGTAATGGGTACAATTTTTAAGAAAACTCTTTCTTTAAATATGTTTATTTAGTACGTTCTCATATCTTTGTCTTTAAGAACAGATCAAAAATCAATTCAAAACTTCTATAAGCAAATCAATTGAACTTATTCTTTAAATAAAAATAGCTCCTAAAATATAACTTGATAAGAATGAAATTTGATAACTGTTATCCAACTAATACGACTAGTGTTATGAAATTGTTGATTAAGTCGTTTGAGACTTAGAAATCGATTTATTAATCAGAAATAGATGTAGGCTTAGATAACATGTTCACCGCGTATTGTTTTTCAAACTTACCGCAATTATAAAACGCTGTACCTAATGTCGTGTACCTATGGCTTATTTGTCACAAAAGCGTTGATATTATATTGATATATATGAAGCGTTGACAAAGCGCTGAGGATGTATTTATTAAAAATTGATTTCATTGTTACAAATTTGACTATTTTAAACTTTTTATGTATGAGGTCTACCAGTAGTTCTTACATTAAAACAATAATATAATATGAAACATTAATGTTACAGCTCAATCGACATCTTTTAAGAAAAACAACATGCTTACAGTTAAAAAAAAACAAATAAAAATAAATAGAAAAGTGTGAACAAAATATTGTTAGACTCATTTATTACAAAATCAAACAAAAAAAATCACAATACTTCTAAGGCAAAAAAATTACAGTTTAAAATATTATATCAAAGAAAATTAAATTATGTGGTCAATGGACATAAAATTGAAATTCATTTTGAATACACATACATTTTGTATGACAAACATTAGGTTAGGTTATTATTAAAAATGGGTATAATTCAAGGTGAATTTAGCAAATAGAATTTAATGAGTGGAAAGGCTAATTACGACCGCTAGGTGAGATAGCCCTAATAATTTTTTATAACTCTGATCTCTCAAGGATACTAAATCAAAACGTGCACGCCCACTAAGCTCATAAATTATCGCAGATTTATATAAAATTAGTTAATTATTATAAAATGAGGCTTCACATCATAACAATAAACATAAATTTCATTGACGGCT